>JAUPFR010000001.1:111990625-113298211 GCA_036925125.1 Oreortyx pictus | reverse complement strand
TCATGGGGCAGGAAGAATATGGCATCTTGTTATCTGTTTGAAGGCAAACACTAAGGTTCATCTAGGGAGAAAAGTTGAGCAGTGTACTTCAGAGGGCAAAACTCTTCTGGTGTTCTTTCCTTGCTTCATTCGCAGCCTGCCAAAATCTGTTCTTCCTGCAGACGGAACAAACGCACTCCTTGTGTCAGACTGGTGATACCTCTGCTGTGATCCTGCTGCTGGGTGGACACCACTGTGTTCAGCCCCTCATCATGAAGAACCTGTGGACTACATCCACAGACACTAGGGCACTAGAGTAATATCAATGATATACCTAAACTTCACTCCTTTTCTTTTTCATATTCCCCATCCTTGCTTAGAGCTCATGCCCATTTGAGCACTCCAAGTGGTTCAGTTTTGTGGACTGCTATTTCATGATGCAAAGATTTCATGACTGGAAAAGAATGGGGAGGTTTGGCATTTTGCTGTATTCACATTTTGCTGGCAAGCAGTGGAGGCCAAGTGCTTTGTCTCGCACACACAGGCAGGGTGCATGTCACAGCTAGTAGGGGAACCAGCGCAAGGCTCAGAGTGCTCCAGTTGATCTCATCTTTAAGGCACAAATTTACTCGGGGTCAGTGTCACCAGAGTTACTGATTAAAGGAGCAAAGCATTTGGGCTCACAAACAGGGCAGCATTGGCCTAAGGGATTTACAGGTTCAAATTACATGAGGTGTTCATCAGATTGTAACCAGAGCACAACTGCAGCAGCATGCTGGCTGGATGTGCTTGGCAGTTCTCAGCTCTTCAGCAGCAGAGCAGCCAAGTAGCTGTTACCTTTTCTACTTCGGTCCACCTGTCTAGCACGTTGCTTGCAAAGTTGAAGTACTCTGGCAACTCTGGTCTGTGCTGCTGTTTCATAAGTTCGTAACTAAATGTGGCTCCAGCTGGGGATCTCTGGCTGCAAAGCTGGCGAGATCTTCTCAGGAAAGTATGCATGGACACAATATTCAGGGCCTTCAGTAGATGACGCATGGCAGCAGCAACCCAAGCCAGCAGGGCAGTGTACCCCTGAATCACAGCTCTTCATCCTCCCACAGCTCCCACCCATCTGCTAGAACACACTGCTGCTCTGTAGCAGGTGCACTGAAAGCATCAACACAGGGGTTGCTGGGAATGAAAGGTCTGCTGCTGACTGACAGCACTGAAGTACCAGCACCAACTAAGATGCTGCAGAGATAACCAACAGTCCTGCATGATTTCCTGGCTGATCTCAGACTTATTTGCTTCAAAGTCATCTGCTGTTTTCCCAGTCTATCAGCGCTGATGTTATGCTGCTTGCCAAGAGTAAAATGCACGTAGGAAAGCCCTGAGAATGTTTTAGTATTGCTGTTTTAAGCAGCCAAAACCACCACTCCCTGAGATGGGGGAAGTTTAAAAAGAACCATGATAAGGGATTCGAAATGCAGAGCCATGTTTCTCTACAGTCAGCTTAGCAGGAGGGCTGAAAACTCAATAATCATCTTTTTAATGCATAGCTGACATTTATTTACAAAATAATATAAACACTGATAGCTCCTTGCTGAATTAATAATCATCCATCTGTAAACCCACATGGTTTCAGAGATTCAGTGAAGCAAAGAGACAGTTTGATCTGTAACATTCAATCTATTTATGACAGACAGAGGAGAGAAACCCAGCGAGATGGCAGGTGGGGAGAGGCAGGAAGAACAGGGAAAGCACGCAGACAAGAGGCACATCAGTCTAGTTCCAGTACCAGCAAGTGCCCTGTCCAGCAGCAGCACAGCTGGCTGGAGAGCCAGTCACCTCATGCAGAGGCTGTCACCTCACCTCTCGGTCTCTCAGACATCCAAGAACTGAGACGCGCCACAGCTTTGAATGCTTGTGCAAATCCAAGGCTTCAGTTGCTTTTATGATGTTCCCGTGAAAAGCATTAGTCGGGAATATATAGAAACGGTGTAATGGCACAGGAATCTGGATTGGAGACAAATTCCAACGCTTCTAGCCTGTACTTTGCAAAACTCAGAAAAAGCTTACGATTCTGGTGTAAGAATCAGAAATGTGAGAATGGACGTAAAGAAAACGTGTATAGACAGTATTTGAGGAAGTATAGAAAATGGACATCAAGAAGCGTCAGAGAAACAGAATGAAAACGTGAACGCAGATGAACGAATGATGCAGACATACATTGCATTCGGTAGCAGAGTAGAAAGAGAACAGAAACTTTCCCGTACACTAACTTCGGGGTCCAGCACAACAACTTTGACAACGCCAGAAACGAAGTCTGTCAGGTGTAAAAGCTGCTTTGGAAGTATAGGGCTTCTACAGGGTAATTGGAGAAACCGCTATTCATTGCACGGCATCCGGCTGAATCGCGTCTTTCTTAACCGTAAAAACTGCAGAAGACGCGATTGTTGCGATTGTATTGGAATCCGCGGTTAACGCGTTAAGAGCCCATAGCTCGCTGCCGGTTTTGCTCAGTATCGCAAAGAACGCTTTTACGATATTCCCGTGAAGTTTAAGTGGGGAACATATAGAAACGGTGTAATGTCACAGGAATCAGGGATTGGAGACAAATTCCACCGGTTCTAGCCTGTACTTTACTAATCTCAGAAAAAGCTTACGATTCTGATGTAAGAATCAGAAATGCGAGAATGGACCAAAAGAAAACGTGTATAGACAGTATTTGACGAAGCATAGAAAATGGACATCAAGAAGCGTCAGAGAAACAGAATGAAAACGTGAACGCAGATGAACGAACGATGCAGACATACATTGTATTCGGTAGCAGAGCAGAAAGAGAACAGAAACTTTCCCCTACACTAACTTCGGGGTCCAGCACAACATATTTGACAACGCCAGAAACGAAGTCTCTATCACGTGTAAAAGCTGCTTTGGAAGTATATGGCTTCTACAGGCTAATTGGTTAAACCGTCATTCAGTGCACGGCATAAGTGGGTATGGCGTCTTTCTTAACGCAAAAACTGCAGAAGACGCGATTGTTGCGATTGTATTGGAATTTGCTTTTAGCGCGTTAAGAGCCCATAGCTCGCTGCCGGTTTTGCTCAGTATCGCAAAGAGCGCTTTTTCGATGTTCCCGTGAAGAGTTTTAGTGGGGAACATATAGAAACGGTGCAATGGCTCAGGAATCTGGATTGGAGACAAATTCCAACGCTTCTAGCCTGTACTTTGCAAAACTCAGAAAAAGCTTACGATTCTGGTGTAAGAATCAGAAATGCGAGAATGGACCAAAAGAAAACGTGTATAGACAGCATTTGACGAAGTATAGAAAATGGACATCAAGAAGCGTCAGAGAAACAGAATGAAAACGTGAACGCAGATGAACGAACGATGCAGACATACATTGCATTCGGTAGCAGAACAGAAAGAGAACAGAAACTTTCCCCTACACTAACTTCGGGGTCCAGCACAACAACTTTGACAGTGCCAGAAACGAAGTCTCTATCACGTGTAAAAGCTGCTATGGAAGTATAGGGCTTCTACAGGCTAATTGGTTAAACCGTCATTCAGTGCACGGCATCCGGGTGTATCGCGTCTTTCTTAACGCAAAAACTGCAGAAGACGCGATTGTTGCGATTGTATTGGAATCCGCGGTTAACGCGTTAAGAGCCCATAGCTCGCTGCCGGTTTTGCTCAGTATCGCAAAGAGCGCTTTTACGATGTTCCCGTGAAAAGTTTCAGTGGGCAAGATATAGAATCGGTGTAATGGCACAGGAATGATGGTTTGGGGACAATTTCCACCGGTTCTAACTTACACTTTGCTAAACTCAGAAAAAGCTTACGATTCTGGTGTAAGAGTCAGAAACGCGAGATTGGACCAAAAGAGAACGTGTATAGACAGCATTTGACGAAGTATAGAAAATGGACATCAAGAAGCGTCAGAGAAACAGAATGAAAACGTGAACGCAGATGAACGAACGATGCAGACATACATTGCATTCGGTAGCAGAGCAGAAAGAGAACAGAAACTTTCCCCTACACTAACTTCGGGGTCCAGCACAACAACTTTGACAGTGCCAGAAACGAAGTCTCTATCACGTGTAAAAGCTGCTTTGGAAGTATAGGGCTTCTACAGGCAAATTGGAGAAACCGCTATTCCGTGCACGGCATCCGGCTGAATCGCGTCTTTCTTAACCGTAAAAACTGCAGAAGACGCGATTGTTGCGATTGTATTGGAATCCGCGGTTAACGCGTTAAGAGCCCATAGCTCGCTGCCGGTTTTGCTCAGTATCGCAAAGTGCGCTTTTACGATGGTCCCGTGAAGAGTTTTAGTGGGGAACATATAGAAACGGTGCAATGGCACAGGAATCAGGGATTGGAGACAAATTCCACTGGTTCATGCCTGTACTTTGCTAAACTCAGGAAAAACTTACGATTCTGGTGTAAGAATCATAAACGCGAGATTGGACCAAAAGAAAACGTGTATAGACAGCATTTGACGAAGAATAGAAAATGGACATCAAGAAGCGTCAGAGAAACAGAATGAAAACGTGAACGCAGATGAACGAACGATGCAGACATACATTGCATTCGGTAGCAGAGCAGAAAGAGAACAGAAACTTTCCCCTACACTAACTTCGGGGTCCAGCACAACAACTTTGACAACGCCAGAAACGAAGTCTCTATCACGTGTAAAAGCTGCTTTGGAAGTATAGGGCTTCTACAGGGTAATTGGAGAAACCGCTATTCAGTGCACGGCATCCGGCTGAATCGCGTCTTTCTTAACCGTAAAAACTGCAGAAGACGCGATTGTTGCGATTGTATTGGAATCCGCGGTTAAGGCGTTAAGAGCCCATAGCTCGCTGCCGGTTTTGCTCAGTATCGCAAAGAGCGCTTTTACGATGTTCCCGTGAAAAGTGTCAGTGGGGAACATATAGAAACTACGTAATGGTACAGGAATGATGGTTTGGGGACAATTTCCACCGGTTCTAGCTTATACTTTTCTAAACTCAGAAAACGCATGCGATTTTGGTGTAAGAATCATAAACGCAAGAATGGACCAAAAGAGAACGTGTATAGACAGCATTTGACGAAGTATAGAAAATGGACATCAAGAAGCGTCAGAGAAACAGAATGAAAACGTGAACGCAGATGAACGAACGATGCAGACATACATTGCATTCGGTAGCAGAGCAGAAAGAGAACAGAAACTTTCCCCTACACTAACTTCGGGGTCCAGCACAACAACTTTGACAACGCCAGAAACGAAGTCTCTATCACGTGTAAAAGCTGCTTTGGAAGTATACGGCTTCTACAGGGTATTTGGAGAAACCGCTATTCCGTGCACGGCATCCGGCTGAATCGCGTCTTTCTTAACCGTAAAAACTGCAGAAGACGCGATTGTTGCGATTGTATTGGAATCCGCGGTTAACGCGTTAAGAGCCCATAGCTCGCTGCCGGTTTTGCTCAGTATCGCAAAGAGCGCTTTTACGATGTTCCCGTGAAAAGTTTCAGTGGGGAACATATAGAAACGGTGTAATGGCACAGGAATGATGGTTTGGGGACAATTTCCACCGGTTCTAGCTTATACTTTTCTAAACTCAGAAAACGCATGCGATTTTGGTGTAAGAATCATAAACGCAAGAATGGACCAAAAGAGAACGTGTATAGACAGCATTTGACGAAGTATAGAAAATGGATATCAAGAAGCGTCAGAGAAACAGAATGAAAACGTGAACGCAGATGAACGAACGATGCAGACATACATTGCATTCGGTAGCAGAGCAGAAAGAGAACAGAAACTTTCCCCTACACTAACTTCGGGGTCCAGCACAACAACTTTGACAGTGCCAGAAACGAAGTCTCTATCACGTGTAAAAGCTGCTATGGAAGTATAGGGCTTCTACAGGCTAATTGGTTAAACCGTCATTCAGTGCACGGCATCCGGGTGTATCGCGTCTTTCTTAACGCAAAAACTGCAGAAGACGCGATTGTTGCGATTGTATTGGAATCCGCGGTTAACGCGTTAAGAGCCCATAGCTCGCTGCCGGTTTTGCTCAGTATCGCAAAGAGCGCTTTTACGATGTTCCCGTGAAAAGTTTCAGTGGGCAAGATATAGAATCGGTGTAATGGCACAGGAATGATGGTTTGGGGACAATTTCCACCGGTTCTAACTTACACTTTGCTAAACTCAGAAAAAGCTTACGATTCTGGTGTAAGAGTCAGAAACGCGAGATTGGACCAAAAGAGAACGTGTATAGACAGCATTTGACGAAGTATAGAAAATGGACATCAAGAAGCGTCAGAGAAACAGAATGAAAACGTGAACGCAGATGAACGAACGATGCAGACATACATTGCATTCGGTAGCAGAACAGAAAGAGAACAGAAACTTTCCCCTACACTAACTTCGGGGTCCAGCACAACAACTTTGACAGTGCCAGAAACGAAGTCTCTATCACGTGTAAAAGCTGCTTTGGAAGTATAGGGCTTCTACAGGCAAATTGGAGAAACCGCTATTCCGTGCACGGCATCCGGCTGAATCGCGTCTTTCTTAACCGTAAAAACTGCAGAAGACGCGATTGTTGCGATTGTATTGGAATCCGCGGTTAACGCGTTAAGAGCCCATAGCTCGCTGCCGGTTTTGCTCAGTATCGCAAAGTGCGCTTTTACGATGGTCCCGTGAAGAGTTTTAGTGGGGAACATATAGAAACGGTGCAATGGCACAGGAATCAGGGATTGGAGACAAATTCCACTGGTTCATGCCTGTACTTTGCTAAACTCAGGAAAAACTTACGATTCTGGTGTAAGAATCATAAACGCGAGATTGGACCAAAAGAAAACGTGTATAGACAGCATTTGACGAAGAATAGAAAATGGACATCAAGAAGCGTCAGAGAAACAGAATGAAAACGTGACCGCAGATGAACGAACGATGCAGACATACATTGCATTCGGTAGCAGAGCAGAAAGAGAACAGAAACTTTCCCCTACACTAACTTCGGGGTCCAGCACAACAACTTTGACAGTGCCAGAAACGAAGTCTCTATCACGTGTAAAAGCTGCTTTGGAAGTATAGGGCTTCTACAGGGTAATTGGAGAAACCGCTATTCAGTGCACGGCATCCGGCTGAATCGCGTCTTTCTTAACCGTAAAAACTGCAGAAGACGCGATTGTTGCGATTGTATTGGAATCCGCGGTTAAGGCGTTAAGAGCCCATAGCTCGCTGCCGGTTTTGCTCAGTATCGCAAAGAGCGCTTTTACGATGTTCCCGTGAAAAGTTTCAGTGGGGAGCATATAGAAACTACGTAATGGTACAGGAATGATGGTTTGGGGACAATTTCCACCGGTTCTAGCTTATACTTTTCTAAACTCAGAAAACGCATGCGATTTTGGTGTAAGAATCATAAACGCAAGAATGGACCAAAAGAGAACGTGTATAGACAGCATTTGACGAAGTATAGAAAATGGACATCAAGAAGCGTCAGAGAAACAGAATGAAAACGTGAACGCAGATGAACGAACGATGCAGACATACATTGCATTCGGTAGCAGAGCAGAAAGAGAACAGAAACTTTCCCCTACACTAACTTCGGGGTCCAGCACAACAACTTTGACAACGCCAGAAACGAAGTCTCTATCACGTGTAAAAGCTGCTTTGGAAGTATAGGGCTTCTACAGGGTAATTGGAGAAACTGCTATTCCGTGCACGGCATCCGGCTGAATCGCGTCTTTCTTAGCCGTAAAAACTGCAGAAGACGCGATTGTTGCGATTGTATTGGAATCCGCGGTTAACGCGTTAAGAGCCCATAGCTCGCTGCCGGTTTTGCTCAGTATCGCAAAGAGCGCTTTTACGATGTTCCCGTGAAAAGTTTCAGTGGGGAACATATAGAAACGGTGTAATGGCACAGGAATGATGGTTTGGGGACAATTTCCACCGGTTCTAGCTTATACTTTTCTAAACTCAGAAAACGCATGCGATTTTGGTGTAAGAATCATAAACGCAAGAATGGACCAAAAGAGAACGTGTATAGACAGCATTTGACGAAGTATAGAAAATGGATATCAAGAAGCGTCAGAGAAACAGAATGAAAACGTGAACGCAGATGAACGAACGATGCAGACATACATTGCATTCGGTAGCAGAGCAGAAAGAGAACAGAAACTTTCCCGTACACTAACTTCGGGGTCCAGCACAACAACTTTGACAACGCCAGAAACGAAGTCTCTATCACGTGTAAAAGCTGCTTTGGAAATATAGGGCTTCTACAGGCTAATTGGAGAAACCGCTATTCAGTGCACGGCATCCGGCTGAATCGCGTCTTTCTTAACCGTAAAAACTGCAGAAGACGCGATTGTTGCAATTGTATTGGAATCCGCGGTTAACGCGTTAAGAGCCCATAGCTCGCTGCCGGTTTTGCTCAGTATCGCAAAGTGCGCTTTTACGATGGTCCCGTGAAGAGTTTTAGTGGGGAACATATAGTAACGGTGCAATGGCACAGGAATCATTGATTGGAGACAAATTCCACTGGTTCATGCCTGTACTTTGCTAAACTCAGGAAAAACTTACGATTCTGGTGTAAGAGTCAGAAACGCGAGATTGGACCAAAAGAGAACGTGTATAGACAGCATTTGACGAAGTATAGAAAATGGACATCAAGAAGCGTCAGAGAAACAGAATGAAAACGTGAACGCAGATGAACGAACGATGCAGACATCCATTGCATTCGGTAGCAGAGCAGAAAGAGAACAGAAACTTTCCCCTACACTAACTTCGTTGTCCAGCACAACAACTTTGACAGTGCCAGAAACGAAGTCTCTATCACGTGTAAAAGCTGCTTTGGAAGTATATGGCTTCTACAGGCTGATTGGAAAAACCGTCATTCAGTGCACGGCATCCGGCTGAATCGCGTCTTTCTTAACCGTAAAAACTGCAGAAGACGCGATTGTTGCGATTGTATTGGAATTTGCTTTTAGCGCGTTAAGAGCCCATAGGTCGCTGCCGGTTTTGCTCAGTATCGCAAAGAGCGCTTTTACGATATTCCAGTGAAAAGTTTTAGTGGGGAACATATAGAAACGGTTTAATGGCTCTGGAATCTGGATTGGAGAGAAATTCCACCGGTTCTAGCCTGTACTTTGCTAAACTCTGAAAAAGCTTATGATTCTGGTGTAAGAATCAGAAATGCGAGAATGGACCAAAAGAAAACGTGCATAGACAGCATTTGACGAAGTCAAAGAAATGGACATCAAGAAGCGTCAGAGAAACAGAATGAAAACGTGAACGCAGATGAACGAACGATGCAGACATACATTGCATTCGGTAGCAGAGCAGAAAGAGAACAGAAACTTTCCCCTACACTAACTTCGGGGTCCAGCACAACAACTTTGACAACGCCAGATATGAAGTCTCTATCACGTGTAAAAGCTGCTTTGGAAGTATAGGGCTTCTACAGGGTAATTGGAGAAACCGCTATTCAGTGCACGGCATCCGGCTGAATCGCGTCTTTCTTAACGGCGAAAACTGCAGAAGACGCGATTGTTGCGATTGTTTTGGAATCCGCGGTTAACGCGTTAAGAGCCCATAGCTCGCTGCCGGTTTTGCTCAGTATCGCAAAGTGCGCTTTTACGATGGTCCCGTGAAGAGTTTTAGTGGGGAACATATAGAAACGGTGCAATGGCACAGGAATCAGGGATTGGAGACAAATTCCACTGGTTCATGCCTGTACTTTGCTAAACTCAGGAAAAATTTACGATTCTGGTGTAAGAATCAGAAACGCGAGATTGGACCAAAAGAAAACGTGTATAGACAGCATTTGACGAAGTCAAAGAAATGGACATCAAGAAGCGTCAGAGAAACAGAATGAAAACGTGAACGCAGATGAACGAACGATGCAGACATACATTGCATTCGGTAGCAGAGCAGAAAGAGAACAGAAACTTTCCCCTACACTAACTTCGGGGTCCAGCACAACAACTTTGACAACGCCAGAAACGAAGTCTCTATCACGTGTAAAAGCTGCTTTGGAAATATAGGGCTTCTACAGGGTAATTGGAGAAACCGCTTTTCAGTGCACGGCATCCGGCTGAATCGCGTCTTTCTTAACCGTAAAAACTGCAGAAGACGCGATTGTTGCAATTGTATTGGAATCCGCGGTTAACGCGTTAAGAGCCCATAGCTCGCTGCCGGTTTTGCTCAGTATCGCAAAGAGCGCTTTTACGATGTTCCCGTGAAAAGTTTTAGTGGGGAACATATAGAAACTACATAATGGCACAGGAATGAGGGTTTGGGGACAATTTCCACCGGTTCTAACTTACACTTTGCTAAACTCAGAAAAAGCTTACGATTCTGGTGTAAGAGTCAGAAACGCGAGATTGGACCAAAAGAGAACGTGTATAGACAGCATTTGACGAAGTATAGAAAATGGACATCAAGAAGCGTCAGAGAAACAGAATGAAAACGTGAACGCAGATGAACGAACGATGCAGACATCCATTGCATTCGGTAGCAGAACAGAAAGAGAACAGAAACTTTCCCCTACACTAACTTCGGGGTCCAGCACAACAACTTTGACAGTGCCAGAAACGAAGTCTCTATCACGTGTAAAAGCTGCTTTGGAAGTATAGGGCTTCTACAGGGTAATAGGAGAAACCGCTATTCAGTGCACGGCATCCGGCTGAATCGCGTCTTTCTTAACCGTAAAAACTGCAGAAGACGCGATTGTTGCGATTGTATTGGAATCCGCGGTTAAGGCGTTAAGAGCCCATAGCTCGCTGCCGGTTTTGCTCAGTATCGCAAAGTGCGCTTTTACGATGGTCCCGTGAAGAGTTTTAGTGGGGAACATATAGAAACGGTGCAATGGCACAGGAATCAGGGATTGGAGACAAATTCCACTGGTTCATGCCTGTACCTTGCTAAACTCAGGAAAAACTTACGATTCTGGTGTAAGAGTCAGAAACGCGAGATTGGACCAAAAGAGAACGTGTATAGACAGCATTTGACGAAGTATAGAAAATGGACATCAAGAAGCGTCAGAGAAACAGAATGAAAACGTGAACGCAGATGAACGAACGATGCAGACATACATTGCATTCGGTAGCAGAGCAGAAAGAGAACAGAAACTTTCCCCTACACTAACTTCGTTGTCCAGCACAACAACTTTGACAGTGCCAGAAACGAAGTCTCTATCACGTGTAAAAGCTGCTTTGGAAGTATATGTCTTCTACAGGCTAATTGGTTAAACCGTCATTCAGTGCACGGCATAAGTGGGTATGGCGTCTTTCTTAACGCAAAAACTGCAGAAGACGCGATTGTTGCGATTGTATTGGAATTTGCTTTTAGCGCGTTAAGAGCCCATAGCTCGCTGCCGGTTTTGCTCAGTATCGCAAAGAGCGCTTTTTCGATGTTCCCGTGAAGAGTTTTAGTGGGGAACATATAGAAACGGTGCAATGGCTCAGGAATCTTGATTGGAGACAAATTCCAACGCTTCTAGCCTGTACTTTGCAAAGCTCAGAAAAAGCTTACGATTCTGGTGTAAGAATCAGAAATGCGAGAATGGACCAAAAGAAAAGGTGTATAGACAGCATTTGACGAAGTATAGAAAATGGACATCAAGAAGCGTCAGAGAAACAGAATGAAAACGTGAACGCAGATGAACGAACGATGCAGACATACATTGCATTCGGTAGCAGAACAGAAAGAGAACAGAAACTTTCCCCTACACTAACTTCGGGGTCCAGCACAACAACTTTGACAGTGCCAGAAACGAAGTCTCTATCACGTGTAAAAGCTGCTATGGAAGTATAGGGCTTCTACAGGCTAATTGGTTAAACCGTCATTCAGTGCACGGCATCCGGGTGTATCGCGTCTTTCTTAACGCAAAAACTGCAGAAGACGCGATTGTTGCGATTGTATTGGAATCCGCGGTTAACGCGTTAAGAGCCCATAGCTCGCTGCCGGTTTTGCTCAGTATCGCAAAGAGCGCTTTTACGATGTTCCCGTGAAAAGTTTCAGTGGGCAAGATATAGAATCGGTGTAATGGCACAGGAATGATGGTTTGGGGACAATTTCCACCGGTTCTAACTTACACTTTGCTAAACTCAGAAAAAGCTTACGATTCTGGTGTAAGAGTCAGAAACGCGAGATTGGACCAAAAGAGAACGTGTATAGACAGCATTTGACGAAGTATAGAAAATGGACATCAAGAAGCGTCAGAGAAACAGAATGAAAACGTGAACGCAGATGAACGAACGATGCAGACATACATTGCATTCGGTAGCAGAGCAGAAAGAGAACAGAAACTTTCCCCTGCACTAACTTCGGGGTCCAGCACAACAACTTTGACAACGCCAGAAACGCAGTCTCTATCACGTGTAAAAGCTGCTTTGGAAGTATAGGGCTTCTACAGGGTAATTGGAGAAACCGCTATTCAGTGCACGGCATCCGGCTGAATCGCGTCTTTCTTAACGGCGAAAACTGCAGAAGACGCGATTGTTGCGATTGTATTGGAATCCGCGGTTAACGCGTTAAGAGCCCATAGCTCGCTGCCGGTTTTGCTCAGTATCGCAAAGAGCGCTTTTACGATGTTCCCGTGAAAAGTTTCAGTGGGCAACATATAGAAACGGTGTAATGGCACAGGAATGATGGTTTGGGGACAATTTCCACCGGTTCTAGCTTATACTTTTCTAAACTCAGAAAACGCATGCGATTTTGGTGTAAGAATCATAAACGCAAGAATGGACCAAAAGAGAACGTGTATAGACAGCATTTGACGAAGTATAGAAAATGGATATCAAGAAGCGTCAGAGAAACAGAATGAAAACGTGAACGCAGATGAACGAACGTTGCAGACATACATTGCATTCGGTAGCAGAGCAGAAAGAGAACAGAAACTTTCCCCTACACTAACTTCGGGGTCCAGCACAACAACTTTGACAACGCCAGAAACGAAGTCTCTATCACGTGTAAAAGCTGCTTTGGAAGTATAGGGCTTCTACAGGGTAATTGGAGAAACCGCTTTTCAGTGCACGGCATCCGGCTGAATCGCGTCTTTCTTAACCGTAAAAACTGCAGAAGACGCGATTGTTGCAATTGTATTGGAATCCGCGGTTAACGCGTTAAGAGCCCATAGCTCGCTGCCGGTTTTGCTCAGTATCGCAAAGAGCGCTTTTACGATGTTCCCGTGAAAAGTTTCAGTGGGGAACATATAGAAACTACATAATGGCACAGGAATGAGGGTTTGGGGACAATTTCCACCGGTTCTAACTTACACTTTGCTAAACTCAGAAAAAGCTTACGATTCTGGTGTAAGAGTCAGAAACGCGAGATTGGACCAAAAGAGAACGTGTATAGACAGCATTTGACGAAGTATAGAAAATGGACATCAAGAAGCGTCAGAGAAACAGAATGAAAACGTGAACGCAGATGAACGAACGATGCAGACATACATTGCATTCGGTAGCAGAACAGAAAGAGAACAGAAACTTTCCCCTACACTAACTTCGGGGTCCAGCACAACAACTTTGACAGTGCCAGAAACGAAGTCTCTATCACGTGTAAAAGCTGCTTTGGAAGTATAGGGCTTCTACAGGGTAATTGGAGAAACCGCTATTCAGTGCACGGCATCCGGCTGAATCGCGTCTTTCTTAACGGCGAAAACTGCAGAAGACGCGATTGTTGCGATTGTTTTGGAATCCGCGGTTAACGCGTTAAGAGCCCATAGCTCGCTGCCGGTTTTGCTCAGTATCGCAAAGTGCGCTTTTACGATGGTCCCGTGAAGAGTTTTAGTGGGGAACATATAGAAACGGTGCAATGGCACAGGAATCAGGGATTGGAGACAAATTCCACTGGTTCATGCCTGTACTTTGCTAAACTCAGAAAAACTTACGATTCTGGTGTAAGAATCATAAACGCGAGATTGGACCAAAAGAAAACGTGTATAGACAGCATTTGACGAAGTATAGAAAATGGACATCAAGAAGCGTCAGAGAAACAGAATGAAAACGTGAACGCAGATGAACGAACGATGCAGACATACATTGCATTCGGTAGCAGAGCAGAAAGAGAACAGAAACTTTCCCCTACACTAACTTCGGGGTCCAGCACAACAACTTTGACAGTGCCAGAAACGAAGTCTCTATCACGTGTAAAAGCTGCTTTGGAAGTATAGGGCTTCTACAGGGTAATTGGAGAAACCGCTATTCAGTGCACGGCATCCGGCTGAATCGCGTCTTTCTTAACCGTAAAAACTGCAGAAGACGCGATTGTTGCGATTGTATTGGAATCCGCGGTTAAGGCGTTAAGAGCCCATAGCTCGCTGCCGGTTTTGCTCAGTATCGCAAAGAGCGCTTTTACGATGGTCCCGTGAAAAGTTTCAGTGGGGAACATATAGAAACTACATAATGGTACAGGAATGATGGTTTGGGGACAATTTCCACCGGTTCTAGCTTATACTTTTCTAAACTCAGAAAACGCATGCGATTTTGGTGTAAGAATCATAAACGCAAGAATGGACCAAAAGAGAACGTGTATAGACAGCATTTGACGAAGTATAGAAAATGGACATCAAGAAGCGTCAGAGAAACAGAATGAAAACGTGAACGCAGATGAACGAACGATGCAGACATACATTGCATTCGGTAGCAGAGCAGAAAGAGAACAGAAACTTTCCCCTACACTAACTTCGGGGTCCAGCACAACAACTTTGACAGTGCCAGAAACGAAGTCTCTATCACGTGTAAAAGCTGCTTTGGAAGTATAGGGCTTCTACAGGGTAATTGGAGAAACCGCTATTCAGTGCACGGCATCCGGCTGAATCGCGTCTTTCTTAACGGCGAAAAGTGCAGAAGACGCGATTGTTGCGATTGTATTGGAATCCGCGGTTAACGCGTTAAGAGCCCATAGCTCGCTGCCGGTTTTGCTCAGTATCGCAAAGAGCGCTTTTACGATGTTCCCGTGAAAAGTTTCAGTGGGCAACATATAGAAACGGTGTAATGGCACAGGAATGATGGTTTGGGGACAATTTCCACCGGTTCTAGCTTATACTTTTCTAAACTCAGAAAACGCATGCGATTTTGGTGTAAGAATCATAAACGCAAGAATGGACCAAAAGAGAACGTGTATAGACAGCATTTGACGAAGTATAGAAAATGGATATCAAGAAGCGTCAGAGAAACAGAATGAAAACGTGAACGCAGATGAACGAACGATGCAGACATACATTGCATTCGGTAGCAGAGCAGAAAGAGAACAGAAACTTTCCCCTACACTAACTTCGGGGTCCAGCACAACAACTTTGACAACGCCAGAAACGAAGTCTCTATCACGTGTAAAAGCTGCTTTGGAAGTATAGGGCTTCTACAGGGTAATTGGAGAAACCGCTATTCAGTGCACGGCATCCGGCTGAATCGCGTCTTTCTTAACCGTAAAAACTGCAGAAGACGCGATTGTTGCAATTGTATTGGAATCCGCGGTTAACGCGTTAAGAGCCCATAGCTCGCTGCCGGTTTTGCTCAGTATCGCAAAGAGCGCTTTTACGATGTTCCCGTGAAAAGTTTCAGTGGGGAACATATAGAAACTACATAATGGCACAGGAATGAGGGTTTGGGGACAATTTCCACCGGTTCTAACTTACACTTTGCTAAACTCAGAAAAAGCTTACGATTCTGGTGTAAGAGTCAGAAACGCGAGATTGGACCAAAAGAGAACGTGTATAGACAGCATTTGACGAAGTATAGAAAATGGACATCAAGAAGCGTCAGAGAAACAGAATGAAAACGTGAACGCAGATGAACGAACGATGCAGACATACATTGCATTCGGTAGCAGAACAGAAAGAGAACAGAAACTTTCCCCTACACTAACTTCGGGGTCCAGCACAACAACTTTGACAGTGCCAGAAACGAAGTCTCTATCACGTGTAAAAGCTGCTTTGGAAGTATAGGGCTTCTACAGGCTAATTGGAGAAACCGCTATTCAGTGCACGGCATCCGGCTGAATCGCGTCTTTCTTAACGGCGAAAACTGCAGAAGACGCGATTGTTGCGATTGTATTGGAATCCGCGGTTAACGCGTTAAGAGCCCATAGCTCGCTGCCGGTTTTGCTCAGTATCGCAAAGTGCGCTTTTACGATGGTCCCGTGAAGAGTTTTAGTGGGGAACATATAGAAACGGTGCAATGGCACAGGAATCAGGGATTGGAGACAAATTCCACTGGTTCATGCCTGTACTTTGCTAAACTCAGGAAAAACTTACGATTCTGGTGTAAGAATCATAAACGCGAGATTGGACCAAAAGAAAACGTGTATAGACAGCATTTGACGAAGTATAGAAAATGGACATCAAGAAGCGTCAGAGAAACAGAATGAAAACGTGAACGCAGATGAACGAACGATGCAGACATCCATTGCATTCGGTAGCAGAGCAGAAAGAGAACAGAAACTTTCCCCTACACTAACTTCGGGGTCCAGCACAACAACTTTGACAGTGCCAGAAACGAAGTCTCTATCACGTGTAAAAGCTGCTTTGGAAGTATAGGGCTTCTACAGGGTAATTGGAGAAACCGCTATTCAGTGCACGGCATCCGGCTGAATCGCGTCTTTCTTAACCGTAAAAACTGCAGAAGACGCGATTGTTGCGATTGTATTGGAATCCGCGGTTAAGGCGTTAAGAGCCCATAGCTCGCTGCCGGTTTTGCTCAGTATCGCAAAGAGCGCTTTTACGATGGTCCCGTGAAAAGTTTTAGTGGGGAACATATAGAAACTACATAATGGCACAGGAATGAGGGTTTGGGGACAATTTCCACCGGTTCTAACTTACACTTTGCTAAACTCAGAAAAAGCTTACGATTCTGGTGTAAGAGTCAGAAACGCGAGATTGGACCAAAAGAGAACGTGTATAGACAGCATTTGACGAAGTATAGAAAATGGACATCAAGAAGCGTCAGAGAAACAGAATGAAAACGTGAACGCAGATGAACGAACGATGCAGACATACATTGCATTCGGTAGCAGAGCAGAAAGAGAACAGAAACTTTCCCCTACACTAACTTCGGGGTCCAGCACAACAACTTTGACAACGCCAGAAACGCAGTCTCTATCACGTGTAAAAGCTGCTTTGGAAGTATAGGGCTTCTACAGGGTAATTGGAGAAACCGCTATTCAGTGCACGGCATCCGGCTGAATCGCGTCTTTCTTAACGGCGAAAAGTGCAGAAGACGCGATTGTTGCGATTGTATTGGAATCCGCGGTTAAGGCGTTAAGAGCCCATAGCTCGCTGCCGGTTTTGCTCAGTATCGCAAAGAGCGCTTTTACGATGTTCCCGTGAAAAGTTTCAGTGGGCAACATATAGAAACGGTGTAATGGCACAGGAATGATGGTTTGGGGACAATTTCCACCGGTTCTAGCTTATACTTTTCTAAACTCAGAAAACGCATGCGATTTTGGTGTAAGAATCATAAACGCAAGAATGGACCAAAAGAGAACGTGTATAGACAGCATTTGACGAAGTATAGAAAATGGATATCAAGAAGCGTCAGAGAAACAGAATGAAAACGTGAACGCAGATGAACGAACGATGCAGACATACATTGCATTCGGTAGCAGAGCAGAAAGAGAACAGAAACTTTCCCCTACACTAACTTCGGGGTCCAGCACAACAACTTTGACAACGCCAGAAACGAAGTCTCTATCACGTGTAAAAGCTGCTTTGGAAGTATAGGGCTTCTACAGGGTAATTGGAGAAACCGCTATTCAGTGCACGGCATCCGGCTGAATCGCGTCTTTCTTAACCGTAAAAACTGCAGAAGACGCGATTGTTGCAATTGTATTGGAATCCGCGGTTAACGCGTTAAGAGCCCATAGCTCGCTGCCGGTTTTGCTCAGTATCGCAAAGAGCGCTTTTACGATGTTCCCGTGAAAAGTTTCAGTGGGGAACATATAGAAACTACATAATGGCACAGGAATGAGGGTTTGGGGACAATTTCCACCGGTTCTAACTTACACTTTGCTAAACTCAGAAAAAGCTTACGATTCTGGTGTAAGAGTCAGAAACGCGAGATTGGACCAAAAGAGAACGTGTATAGACAGCATTTGACGAAGTATAGAAAATGGACATCAAGAAGCGTCAGAGAAACAGAATGAAAACGTGAACGCAGATGAACGAACGATGCAGACATACATTGCATTCGGTAGCAGAACAGAAAGAGAACAGAAACTTTCCCCTACACTAACTTCGGGGTCCAGCACAACAACTTTGACAGTGCCAGAAACGAAGTCTCTATCACGTGTAAAAGCTGCTTTGGAAGTATAGGGCTTCTACAGGGTAATTGGAGAAACCGCTATTCAGTGCACGGCATCCGGCTGAATCGCGTCTTTCTTAACGGCGAAAAGTGCAGAAGACGCGATTGTTGCGATTGTATTGGAATCCGCGGTTAAGGCGTTAAGAGCCCATAGCTCGCTGCCGGTTTTGCTCAGTATCGCAAAGAGCGCTTTTACGATGGTCCCGTGAAAAGTTTCAGTGGGCAACATATAGAAACGGTGTAATGGCACAGGAATGATGGTTTGGGGACAATTTCCACCGGTTCTAGCTTATACTTTTCTAAACTCAGAAAACGCATGCGATTTTGGTGTAAGAATCATAAACGCAAGAATGGACCAAAAGAGAACGTGTATAGACAGCATTTGACGAAGTATAGAAAATGGACATCAAGAAGAGTCAGAGAAACAGAATGAAAACGTGAACGCAGATGAACGAACGATGCAGACATACATTGCATTCGGTAGCAGAGCAGAAAGAGAACAGAAACTTTCCCCTACACTAACTTCGGGGTCCAGCACAACAACTTTGACAACGCCAGAAACGCAGTCTCTATCACGTGTAAAAGCTGCTTTGGAAGTATAGGGCTTCTACAGGGTAATTGGAGAAACCGCTATTCAGTGCACGGCATCCGGCTGAATCGCGTCTTTCTTAACGGCGAAAAGTGCAGAAGACGCGATTGTTGCGATTGTATTGGAATCCGCGGTTAAGGCGTTAAGAGCCCATAGCTCGCTGCCGGTTTTGCTCAGTATCGCAAAGAGCGCTTTTACGATGTTCCCGTGAAAAGTTTCAGTGGGCAACATATAGAAACGGTGTAATGGCACAGGAATGATGGTTTGGGGACAATTTCCACCGGTTCTAGCTTATACTTTTCTAAACTCAGAAAACGCATGCGATTTTGGTGTAAGAATCATAAACGCAAGAATGGACCAAAAGAGAACGTGTATAGACAGCATTTGACGAAGTATAGAAAATGGATATCAAGAAGCGTCAGAGAAACAGAATGAAAACGTGAACGCAGATGAACGAACGATGCAGACATACATTGCATTCGGTAGCAGAGCAGAAAGAGAACAGAAACTTTCCCCTACACTAACTTCGGGGTCCAGCACAACAACTTTGACAACGCCAGAAACGAAGTCTCTATCACGTGTAAAAGCTGCTTTGGAAGTATAGGGCTTCTACAGGGTAATTGGAGAAACCGCTATTCAGTGCACGGCATCCGGCTGAATCGCGTCTTTCTTAACCGTAAAAACTGCAGAAGACGCGATTGTTGCAATTGTATTGGAATCCGCGGTTAACGCGTTAAGAGCCCATAGCTCGCTGCCGGTTTTGCTCAGTATCGCAAAGAGCGCTTTTACGATGTTCCCGTGAAAAGTTTCAGTGGGGAACATATAGAAACTACATAATGGCACAGGAATGAGGGTTTGGGGACAATTTCCACCGGTTCTAACTTACACTTTGCTAAACTCAGAAAAAGCTTACGATTCTGGTGTAAGAGTCAGAAACGCGAGATTGGACCAAAAGAGAACGTGTATAGACAGCATTTGACGAAGTATAGAAAATGGACATCAAGAAGCGTCAGAGAAACAGAATGAAAACGTGAACGCAGATGAACGAACGATGCAGACATACATTGCATTCGGTAGCAGAACAGAAAGAGAACAGAAACTTTCCCCTACACTAACTTCGGGGTCCAGCACAACAACTTTGACAGTGCCAGAAACGAAGTCTCTATCACGTGTAAAAGCTGCTTTGGAAGTATAGGGCTTCTACAGGCTAATTGGAGAAACCGCTATTCAGTGCACGGCATCCGGCTGAATCGCGTCTTTCTTAACGGCGAAAACTGCAGAAGACGCGATTGTTGCGATTGTATTGGAATCCGCGGTTAACGCGTTAAGAGCCCATAGCTCGCTGCCGGTTTTGCTCAGTATCGCAAAGTGCGCTTTTACGATGGTCCCGTGAAGAGTTTTAGTGGGGAACATATAGAAACGGTGCAATGGCACAGGAATCAGGGATTGGAGACAAATTCCACTGGTTCATGCCTGTACTTTGCTAAACTCAGGAAAAACTTACGATTCTGGTGTAAGAATCATAAACGCGAGATTGGACCAAAAGAAAACGTGTATAGACAGCATTTGACGAAGTATAGAAAATGGACATCAAGAAGCGTCAGAGAAACAGAATGAAAACGTGAACGCAGATGAACGAACGATGCAGACATCCATTGCATTCGGTAGCAGAGCAGAAAGAGAACAGAAACTTTCCCCTACACTAACTTCGGGGTCCAGCACAACAACTTTGACAGTGCCAGAAACGAAGTCTCTATCACGTGTAAAAGCTGCTTTGGAAGTATAGGGCTTCTACAGGGTAATTGGAGAAACCGCTATTCAGTGCACGGCATCCGGCTGAATCGCGTCTTTCTTAACCGTAAAAACTGCAGAAGACGCGATTGTTGCGATTGTATTGGAATCCGCGGTTAAGGCGTTAAGAGCCCATAGCTCGCTGCCGGTTTTGCTCAGTATCGCAAAGAGCGCTTTTACGATGGTCCCGTGAAAAGTTTCAGTGGGGAACATATAGAAACTACGTAATGGTACAGGAATGATGGTTTGGGGACAATTTCCACCGGTTCTAGCTTATACTTTTCTAAACTCAGAAAACGCATGCGATTTTGGTGTAAGAATCATAAACGCAAGAATGGACCAAAAGAGAACGTGTATAGACAGCATTTGACGAAGTATAGAAAATGGACATCAAGAAGCGTCAGAGAAACAGAATGAAAACGTGAACGCAGATGAACGAACGATGCAGACATACATTGCATTCGGTAGCAGAGCAGAAAGAGAACAGAAACTTTCCCCTACACTAACTTCGGGGTCCAGCACAACAACTTTGACAACGCCAGAAACGCAGTCTCTATCACGTGTAAAAGCTGCTTTGGAAGTATAGGGCTTCTACAGGGTAATTGGAGAAACCGCTATTCAGTGCACGGCATCCGGCTGAATCGCGTCTTTCTTAACGGCGAAAAGTGCAGAAGACGCGATTGTTGCGATTGTATTGGAATCCGCGGTTAAGGCGTTAAGAGCCCATAGCTCGCTGCCGGTTTTGCTCAGTATCGCAAAGAGCGCTTTTACGATGGTCCCGTGAAAAGTTTCAGTGGGCAACATATAGAAACGGTGTAATGGCACAGGAATGATGGTTTGGGGACAATTTCCACCGGTTCTAGCTTATACTTTTCTAAACTCAGAAAACGCATGCGATTTTGGTGTAAGAATCATAAACGCAAGAATGGACCAAAAGAGAACGTGTATAGACAGCATTTGACGAAGTATAGAAAATGGACATCAAGAAGCGTCAGAGAAACAGAATGAAAACGTAAACGCAGATGAACGAACGATGCAGACATACATTGCATTCGGTAGCAGAGCAGAAAGAGAACAGAAACTTTCCCCTACACTAACTTCGGGGTCCAGCACAACAACTTTGACAACGCCAGAAACGAAGTCTCTATCACGTGTAAAAGCTGCTTTGGAAGTATAGGGCTTCTACAGGGTAATTGGAGAAACCGCTATTCAGTGCACGGCATCCGGCTGAATCGCGTCTTTCTTAACCGTAAAAACTGCAGAAGACGCGATTGTTGCAATTGTATTGGAATCCGCGGTTAACGCGTTAAGAGCCCATAGCTCGCTGCCGGTTTTGCTCAGTATCGCAAAGAGCGCTTTTACGATGTTCCCGTGAAAAGTTTCAGTGGGGAACATATAGAAACTACATAATGGCACAGGAATGAGAGTTTGGGGACAATTTCCACCGGTTCTAACTTACACTTTGCTAAACTCAGAAAAAGCTTACGATTCTGGCGTAAGAGTCAGAAACGCGAGATTGGACCAAAAGAGAACGTGTATAGACAGCATTTGACGAAGTATAGAAAATGGACATCAAGAAGCGTCAGAGAAACAGAATGAAAACGTGAACGCAGATGAACGAACGATGCAGACATACATTGCATTCGGTAGCAGAACAGAAAGAGAACAGAAACTTTCCCCTACACTAACTTCGGGGTCCAGCACAACAACTTTGACAGTGCCAGAAACGAAGTCTCTATCAGTTGTAAAAGCTGCTATGGAAGTATATGGCTTCTACAGGCTAATTGGTTAAACCGCTATTCAGTGCACGGCATCCGGGTGTATCGCGTCTTTCTTAACGCAAAAACTGCAGAAGACGCGATTGTTGCGATTGTATTGGAATCCGCGGTTAACGCGTTAAGAGCCCATAGCTCTCTGCCGGTTTTGCTCAGTATCGCAAAGGGCGATTTTACGATATTCCCGTGAAGAGTTTTAGTGGGGAACATATAGAAACGGTGCAATGGCTCTGGAATATGGATTGGAGACAGATTCCGCACGTTCTGGCATGTACTTTGCGAAAGTCTGAAAGGGCTTACGATTCTGGTGTAAGAATCAGAAATGCGAGAATGGACCAAAAGAAAACGTGTATAGACAGTATTTGACGAAGTATAGAAAATGGACATCAAGAAGCGTCAGAGAAACAGAATGAAAACGTGAACGCAGATGAACGAACGATGCAGACATACATTGCATTCGGTAGCAGAGCAGAAAGAGAACAGAAACTTTCCCCTACACTAACTTCGGGGTCCAGCACAACAACTTTGACAGTGCCAGAAACGAAGTCTCTATCACGTGTAAAAGCTGCTTTGGAAGCATAGGGCTTCTACAGGCTAATTGGTTAAACCGTCATTCAGTGCACGGCAACCGGATGTATCGCGTCTTTCTTAACGGCAAAAACTGCAGAAGACGCGATTGTTGCGATTGTATTGGAATCCGCGGTTAACGCGTTAAGAGCCCATAGCTCGCTGCCGGTTTTGCTCAGTATCGCAAAGAGCGCTTTTACGATGTTCCCGTGAAGAGTTTTAGTGGGGAACATATAGAAACGGTGCAATGGCACAGGAATATGGATTGGAGACAGATTCCGCACGTTCTGGCATGTACTTTGCTAAACTCAGTAAAGGCTTACGATTCTGGTGTAAGAATCAGAAATGCGAGAATGGACCAAAAGAAAACGTGTATAGACAGTATTTGACGAAGAATAGAAAATGGACATCAAGAAGCGTCAGAGAAACAGAATGAAAACGTGAACGCAGATGAACGAACGATGCAGACATACATTGCATTCGGTAGCAGAGCAGAAAGAGAACAGAAACTTTCCCCTACACTAACTTCGGGGTCCAGCACAACAACTTTGACAGTGCCAGAAACGAAGTCTCTATCACGTGTAAAAGCTGCTTTGGAAGTAAAGGGCTTCTACAGGCTAATTGGTTAGACCGTCATTCAGTGCACGGCATCCGTGTGTATCGCGTCTTTCTTTACGCAAAAACAGCAGAAGACGCGATTGTTGCGATTGTATTGGAATTTGCTTTTAGCGCGTTAAGAGCCCATAGCTCGCTGCCGGTTTTGCTCAGTATCGCAAAGAGCGCTTTTACGATGGCCCCACGAAGTTTTAGTGGGGAACATATAGAAACGGTGTAATGTCACAGGAATCTGGATTGGAGACAAATTCCACCGGTTCTAGCCTGTACTTTGCTAAACTCAGGAAAAGCTTACGATTCTGGTGTAAGAATCAGAAATGCGAGAATGGACCAAAAGAAAACGTGTATAGACAGTATTTGACGAAGTATAGAAAATGGACATCAAGAAGAGTCAGAGAAACAGAATGAAAACGTGAACGCAGATGAACGAACGATGCAGACATCCATTGCATTCGGTAGCAGAGCAGAAAGAGAACAGAAACTTTCCCCTACACTAACTTCGGGGTCCAGCACAACAACTTTGACAACGCCAGAAACGAAGTCTCTATCAGTTGTAAAAGCTGCTTTGGAAGTATATGGCTTCTACAGGGTAATTGGAGAAACCGCTATTCATTGCACGGCATCCGGCTGAATCGCGTCTTTCTTAACGGCAAAAACAGCAGAAGACGCGATTGTTGCGACTGTATTGGAATCCGCGGTTAACGCGTTAAGAGCCCATAGCTCGCTGCCGGTTTTGCTCAGTATCGCAAAGAGCACTCTCTGTACATTTTGTTTTTGACGTAGGCCACGAGTCCGTAGTGCGCTGTGATGCTGATCAGGTGCTCAAAACCATTGGAACTTTTAAATCTTTTTCTTAGAGAACGCATTAGAAATGTTGTGGAGTGATTGTGCTGCAACTTGGGATAACTGTAGATAACTACAGATTGTGGCAGATATCTACTGGGAATCTGATCTGACATCCACACTCTATGGCATTTTATTGCCTTCTCCTATACACAAAGAAGTGCAAGTTGCGCAAACTTTACTCGGCAGTGCTTAAGCTCAGTGCGGTGTCAGTGCCGCGGCAGCTTGGATCAGTGCTGCCCCTTCCTCCTGGGGCTGTGACTTTGGGTCAGAGGCTGTCAATGGATTGATTCAACTGTGGGTATGAAAGATTCCACCCAGGGCTGGCCATCAGACTTCACTGAGTAAATGAATGGAAACTGAACGTGGAACTGTGCACTTCTTTGCTGCTGGTGCTGTTTGGTACGGAGAGCTGGAGCTCTATAGTACCGTGCGACTGTGTGGAGAAAACTCCAAGGAAAAGAGATGAGTGTGGCAGGTGGTGTGGGACCTGCTGGGCTGCGGGCTGCCGTGGGCTTTACCCTGACTGCTGCTGTGGTTGTCAGAGCCCTGAGGCCCTGTGCGGCACCGGTCATGTCTCACCTGCTGCTCCTGTGCATCAAACATGAGTACCTTCCTTATGGCTCTAAGCCTTGTTCCAAAAACCCCAAACAAAGCAGCAGAGTCAAAGACCGCATGGTTACCTGCTGTGGGTCTGACACTGCACCTTCCTTTTCATGGCAGGAGAACGGGCATTGTGAGCTCTGGAGTATTGCAGCCCTGAGTTCATGTCAGTAATCCCTGATCAGTTGTGCACCTGATTCTTTTGAGCTCACTCTGCTTGAAACATGTGCACGTGAACCTTTCATATTGAAAAGATGCATGGCCTGAAACTGAAAATTCTTCAGTGTTTCAGTATACAACAAAACACGAGTTTTGAAGGTTTCCGGGTAGTGAAATGAGTAGTGAAATATAAGTGCTTACTTCTGCTGTGTGCAGAGACACCAGTGTTGGATTTTTCTCTCTGGAGTATCAAAGATTGTATGTTTGGTTTTATATTTTCGCTTGAAGTGAAATACGTGAGATTGTAAGACAGAAGGCTGTAACTCGCTCACCGTGAAGTACATAGGTACCTCTACCTCTCGTTCTTAGACTTGAACAGTTCAAGTTGACCATTCTTCTCTCCCAGGCTATGATGCCTGGATAAGTAATGTACTCCAATTAAGTGTTACCTATTTACCATCCTTTTTGGTATCCTGCTTTTAACCTGCATGCAATCAGCCCCTTGGAGGGGAGCAAAACCAAGCTGTTATGGAAAGTGTTGGTCCTCCAGGGATCGCGCTCTGGAGTGCCACAGGTGAGCAGCACTGCTCCCGTGTGGCTCAGGGCTTTTAGCATCCAGCATTCTCTCTCCAGTTCAGGCTACGACAAATGGGAGACGGAGCAGTTGCTCCCCAAGGAGGGGCCATTTGGCCCTTTCGTTTGCCCTTCAGAAGTGCCATGAGTGTACTTCTTCTTTTGCTAAAATATACAGTGCTTTGTTCCACGTGACAACAGAAAGCGAGGGCTGCACAGCTGCCGCGTCCTGCGCTCAGTGTCCTGTTCAGGATGAACGCCTTACGCTTAAAGCAGAGCTGAGAGTGCCGGAGATGCTGGGAGTTTCTCCTATTTGTCTGTTCTTAGAAAGCTTCTATCCGTGATTGCACCCTGAAGATAAAATCTCTTTCTAGATGGCGTGCATTTTACACGCAGAAAAACACGTTCTTCTGCAATGCAGGTTCTCCTTGCCCTGCGGGGTGGCTCGGCTTGGCTTCGGCTACAGAAAAGCTGTGGCACAGAGCTTTTCGCACTCCCAAACCTTGGGGAGAGCTGAGGGAAGGAACTGTAAACAAAAACCTCAGGACTAGAGCACTGGCAATAAACCTAGCAGATCCAGACACTGTTGTGAGAGTCAGCACAGAACTGAGCTCCCTTGCTGCACTGCTCAGGACAAAGAGAATTTTGCTGCTGTTTCCAGAATCACCGAGTCCCTCACATGGCTGCACTGGCACCAGTACCATCAAAGAATGGACTGGAATCACGTATGCCAAAAGTGGTTTAATAAGCACACAGGGTGCCTGGTTCATTTTGGAAGAACCAACAGGAGCTTGGCTGCTTGACGATGCTTTGTAGGGTCACGCACTTATTGTTACCATTTCACAATCCAGACCGAAGAGGGGGCTGCTGCTTATTAGAGCACTTTCTACTTCAAATGGTCCAATGCGGTATCTTTAAAATGGAGATAAAGGTCCTTTATTTGTACTTGAGGCACATAAACATATCTTGTCTGAATCAACTCTATTATTTGTGGTGGAAGATGTATTTTTAATCAGTGTTGAATTACCCAGCAGAATTAATGACATCATCGGCTCTTCCAACAAACCAAAAGTATCCATCATCATCCATGATCCCCCTGTCTCCAGTAACATAGAAATCCCCACGGACTGTTGCCTGTGTTTTCTCTGGATCATCCTAGGAAATATTAAATTGTGTTTTACATAAAAGCTACCTGTAAAATATAATAAATTGCATTCTAGCAGATTCATATTCAGCGGGGATATTGAGTGGGATATTAATAATAGGCAATTGTAATAAATGACAAGAGACTATTAATTCACTATTACCAGCCCACAAAGCTAGAAATAAAATTAATAAATTGCAATAAATCTGTGAATTACTACTTTTGACTGACTTTATATACTATGCCCAGTGACTTGAGGAACCACTGAATGCTACAAACAAATGAACGCTGACAAATTTAAGAATTGGCTATGAAGTGATTGTCCTTTGTTTTTCCTTTGTTTTTGTCTCCTGTCCTGAGATCTCAACAAAATGTTTTTTACCCTTAAAAATGTTTTAGATCAGCACAGTCTGATTAATTAATGATTTTGCTATAGCCAATCCAGCTGGCTTCTGTAATAATTTTCTAAGCAATATGTGTGGTGCTCATGTACTCATTACTGATTGGAAGACCTGGTTTCAGGTTGGCGTTAGCAACAATTTCTTCTCAGAAAGAGTGGTCGGCCACGGGCATGAGGGATGCTGCTGTCACTGTCTCTGGGGGGTTCAAGAACAGAGAATATGTCACACTGAGGGACGTAGGTCAGAGGGGCTGAGTTGATGGTTGAACTAGATGGTCCTAGTGGTTTCTTCCAACCTGAATGATTCTATGATTATGTGCTGATATATAAAATTTAATATCATTTCTTGTTGTAAGAAGCAAAAGCACTATGCGCTTGTTTTTATGATTTGGGGACTGAAAATTTGAACCAAAAAACAAACAAACAAAAAACACTACATGGAGCCCTGTTCTGCAGTGTCTGGACTTGAACAGCATCCCCACTCTCACTTCTCTTCCTAGCCTTCCAAACAAGGGTATCTGGGGACACGAGGGGGAGGCTGTTAGAGATTTCCCTTTTTATTAAGGAAATAATCAAAAGAAAGTAGATTTAACTTGCTAGGGAAGGCTCTATCGTTGACCATCTAACTAAGAAGTAAGTAGACTAAGAAGCTGCATGAAAATAAATGAAAGTCTCTTTTTCCTTCCCAGGGCATCTAAACAGTATATGTAAATGACATTATGCACGGATTCTTTTTCAGAGGCTTAACATGGCATGTGCTTTAGCTGGAGAAATGGTCTTACAGCATAGCGAGTAAAGAGGAAAAGTGGTCTTGTAGGTTTTACTTTGATGGCAATCTCTCCTTCTTTTCCAGGAGGCAGAATATTACCATTTTCATCTATAATCTAAAAATAAGCAAAACACAGCTTTATTATCTTTAAGCCAAATTAAGAAGCATTATGTTAATGCTATAGAATCTCGATACCCATTTAAAACATTCTGTTGAAATATCTATTGGAGAATTATTTGAAGCAGAGGGGGCAGGTCTGACTCTGAGAATTACAGTGTCAGATTACTGCTAATCCGCTGTACCTCACACTGTTTTTTAGCTGAGTAATTCCAAGTACTATGAAAACATAATGAAGTTAGTAAGACCCCAAAGAAGTTAAGTAATGAGCCTGAAAACAGAGGAAGCTACTAAAAAGCTTAGAATGGTACTAAAATCTCAAACAATATTGCAAATCTTACTAGAACCTGCTTCAGCAGTTCTGTTATCCCCAAGGAAATACGTTTGCTCTCACTCTTCATTAGCTTGGCAATTTGACTTCCATCGTTGCCATCCTATCTGATAGTGGGCTGTCATCTACGTCTTCCTGCTGAGGCTGGTGCGAGAGTAAAGTGCGACTGCTCACTTTGCACACTGCATTTGGGACAGTGACGTAGTTGGTTCACAATTCCATTCCTTGTGGAATGATGCTGCATAGCACAGTGTCGTGTGAAATCTCTCAGACTGCTTCGATAGCAAATGATGATCTCAGAGACAGCAGTGCTACAAGAGGTGCCATACCTTGACGTCATACCCTGGAGATGGCTTTCCCATAGAGCCAGGTTTAATTTCCATTCCTTTAAAATTTCCACAGACCAGCACCTGTAATAAATATTTTTCTCAGCCAAACAGTCACTTGTATATTCAGTCTTTAGCGTAGGTTTAGAAAACTCAGCTAACATTGTGAACTTTTGTAGGAAATAATGAACCCTTCATTATAATCATATGTCCAATGAAATAAATGATGTTCTGGAAATCTCACCCGTAGCCCCGAACAATGTGAGCGCTCCAAAAATAGAGTTCAAAGCAGAATTTGGAGGGTAGTCATGAAGAGTGCATCTCCTTTGTGTCAGCCCTCAATGCAAAGCCCACATGAGTTAAAAAGCTGTTTTCATTGTTGCCTATTGGAACTGACTTCCCCTCTAAAGGTCGCAACTGTTGCAATAGTCATGATGAACTAGCATTGTTGGAATGTGGTGAAGTGAGGAGGAGTATGTAAACCTAATACAATTGTGTACAATCTTTTTAATGACTTTTTCTCGTCCAACTGAATAGGATTTATTGCTGTGTCTGCAAAGCATATACTTTTCTCCTGTAAAGCTCAACATACAGTTTCTGTTTGTCCATAGCATTCCTGGATATCCAGCCCTGTCCGCGCTTTCCACTCTGCCATCACCTCGGGGTTGATTGGCTCCCCAGCGCTCACACAGTGCCGGAGCCTGCTGAATGTGCAGCTGAGAAAGACAAAACAAGTAACTGGCAGTTATCTGTCTGCTATGTCCCATTTGCTGCCATATTCCTGTATTGTGGGGGACCTTCCTATACAAAATGCTGAGTCTTTTTTGTTAAATTTGAATTGTGAAGTGCTAAACAACAACAAATCTGAAAATAACACAAGAAAGGAAAAATAAAAACTTCCTGGTTTGCTTCTGTTTTATTTAGAACATCAAATAATGTGATGTTTCTAACCCTAGAGTCTGAACTGGAGCCTGGACCAAAGAGGAATAACAAAGTTTAACCCTGTCAATTATAACCTGTGGGAGAGTTCAGAGAGGCCAAGGTGTCTTTCATATATGTCGCTGAGCCATACCAACATACACTTCATGGGGAGTATACTGCTGGTGGGACATAGGAAAGAAACAGAGGTAGGGAGAGTGTGATGGTAAAAGTAGGACGTGTTAACTATGACACCATGATTATCTTATTACTGCCTGAGCTAAGATGCTTTCCACTGTGACTTACAAAGCCTAAGATGGCACCCCAAATGTTTATTCTGACTTAATACACAGTAAGTGAGACTCAAGAGGTTGAGAAACACAGTCAGAGTTCCTGTTCTGCCACTGTGAAAGTGGAATAAAATCCAAAAGCTGAGCACTTGGCCCACAGCTTTGATGGAAGGCAGTGCTGGGGACCCTCCGCCTCAGCTTACCTGGGCAGCTGGTGCTGCACGAGCATTCGGTAGGCAGTTGGAGCTGAGCAGAAGACAGTGATGGGATATCTTGACAGGCTCTAAGGAGTTCAGAATAATAAAAACCAGTGTTGCCAATATACTGAAGCCCGTGAAGTCTCATCTACATTGTAAGAGATGATATAATGATATCTGCCTGCATCAGGCTTATGAAACACGCAAACAAAATACTAGTGTCCTAAGAGCAGTCAGCACAGCAGTTATATTTAATGAAATTTTTCTTCAAAACGGAAGCTATGTTATCTTACAATGGGTACAAGACACCAAAGCTTTGTACCCTGGAAAGGTTTGAAGTCCTCCTTGCAGGATTGCTTCGTAATTGCAGTTTAAGGAGAAAAAAAACTGAAGTCCTAATCCTACTTTTTTAGATGTCCTACAGGACTAAAACTGAAAGTGTTCTCCAACACAGCCTGGTGCTACCTGGCAGCTCCCAGCTGTCGCAGGAGAAGGGGTGAAATGGCGGTAGTCTTTTACAAAGGATAAGGAGTTGTGTGTGGAGAATGGAGGACAATACAGTGCCAATGGCATTTTTTAAGGGAATTCAGCTTTGCTGCCTCCTCACCCCCTACTCTTGAGTTACGTGGTGCAGGCAACTGGCATTCTCATTTGTCTATGATTGTCACTCATTTTAATAACAGATTAGCTCTGCAGATTCCAGCCCAGTTTCCTTTGTGTTTCACTTCTAGGCCTAATAGCAAACAGCTGCAAAGTCATCTCCCCCATTTACCTCAAAGACAGCAGGCGGGTTGAACTGTGGCATTTTACGTACAAATACACATGCCCCTTCACTCCACGCCGAAAACATGCTCCATGCTGCCTTGGCCCAGCCCGTGTCTGAGGTATTCCAATCTATATCTGAAGAGGTCAGGTTCAGCCAGTACCTGATAGCACAAGGAAGAACAGCCCACTGTCCTTACTTAGCAGAAATAAGGCAAGTAGTAAAATGTTTTGAGATGTGGCAGGGAAGTGAATCTGGCACTGTTTGTCGTGGGTAAGCGAAATTTAGATAGACCTGAATGACTGAGCACAACCAAGTCCTGGCACAGGGAGGGCACAGCAGGACAGACTGACACTGCACGTTTCTACAAGATGTTGTACTGACGGAGCTGCAGAACCCTCCTCAGGATGTGATGTTGCATGAATATGAGATTGCTTGAACTTGCTGTTAGCGATCAGGGTGTTTTTGGATTACTGCATGTGGGCCTTTTCTGGTTTGTTACTGTCTCCCAGTTAGAGTGAAGTGCACTGCCCTATCAATTTTATAAACAATATTGCTTTAAAAATTTAGAGGTTCTGAATTATCAGCATTTCATTCCTCTGGGAGCTGTGTTGAACTCAGACAGACATGAACCCAGAAGCCTGTCGGACCCACGTACTTCTCCCATTTTGATACGGATTTTCTAAACTTATGCTGATTTTTCATTCGGTAGACAATCTCTTAAACGCTAACTTGTTGAACATGCAGCAAAAGATTTATCTTTAGTTAAAGAAAATGTGAAAAAGGAGTTAGTGCATCTATTTGGCTGCTACGTTCCATGCACACTAAGACAGCTGGACTCAAAACGTGCCTTGCTTCCTGGGGAAAATAACCAACCAAACAAACCTTGGTTGGGTCTAGCAGAAGGGTTGTTTTGTAGAGCAGTGAAACAAATGCTTCTGGTATAACCTTGCATTTCTCTTCCTTTTGCCATACTACCAATCTGACAAAGCAGTGGACGTACCTTCCGCTCACTGTGAGGCCAATGCCATAGCTGCAGTGGGAATGTTCTGTCATTTTTGGAGCTCCTGTAGTCCCACTAGTAAAATAGATGACTGCGGGGTGTTGAGACTTCATGGTTACGCACTGGTGACCAGATGGAGCATTTCTTTAAAATAAACAAAATGAGGAATAAATCAATTTGTGTAACTTAAACGTTCCTGAATATGTTTAAAACAACCCCTGCAGCAGCAATCAGGAGTGCCAAAACCATTTATATTTTTCCACTTCGCAGACCCAGAAGGATGAGAACACATTGGCACGTGCAGCATTTCCCACCCAAAGCAAATGGAACCACTCTTATCTCTGCTGCGGCACTGTCGCAGTGGTGGTTACTCACTTCAGGAGATCCTTGAAGCTCAGCCACCCCTCTCGGTAGCCCTCTGACACCAGTAATTTGAACCTCAGAGACTGGCATTCAGCCTCTACTGACTCTACAGCTGATGCCACAGAGTCATCAGCGATGATGCCTTTTGCCTTGGATTTCTGTAGGCGATAGAGAATGTCCTTTGCAGTCAGCTGCTGCGTGCCAGGAATTGGGACAGTTCCTAAATGGGAGCAAGTGGAACGCAAAAAAGAGCTTATACATTGCTTCATAGTTCTTGTACTACTAAGACTCGGCTTACTTTGTGGTTTTGAGTGGGACAAGGCTATACTGAAAGCAGAATTTGGCCCTATATTTGTAAACATACTGATTTCCTTGGCGGATAGAATTCTATGTGAGGATGAGCACAAGTTAGGAGGTACCAGACTGGTCATGGGATGCTAGAAGAAATGGAGGGAATGGCTTTCCTTGGTCTGAAGGCACCTCCTGTGGAGTATGCCATTCTTCTGGACTTAATTTCTGTACTGCATGCTGCTAGTGTCTGTGGGGCAGCATGACATTCTGGGCTGAAAATATTGCCAAGCTGAGCAGGAACAGAGGCCATGAGAAACACTTGGCTAAATGTGGGCCAGCTTCACTGCAAGGTTGCAGGAAAGTGCATTTGTGATGCATCACAAGTGCTGGAGAAAGGAGAATGTCAAGGAGTGGACTTAGAGTGTTTTCCTAACATCTAGATCATGAGCAGAACTACACGGAAGTGCCACATTTGGTGTGAAGGGTGTTGATCAGTGTTTTATTAGTTCGTCCTCAACAGCACGTTTCTAGTTCTGCGTGCATTAAGTAGCAAGTCCTGATTTCCGTCCCCATGTGCCATTTGTGTGCTCTTACCAACCTGTTCTCATGCAAGCCACATTCAGCAGCCACCACTCTGGGATCCGTGGCAGAAGCAGAAGAACCCTGTCTCCATGCTGCAGACCGCAGGCACCACAGAGTACATTGGCTGCTTGCCGGGACAGCACTCCCAGATCCTCAAAGCTCCACTTCAACTCTTCTGCAACACCATCTACCCACCACAATGCGGGGGTTTTAGGCTTTTTTCCCTCCTACAGAACAGGGTAGAGTGCAAATGCTTCACTTTAGGAACATACCACTTTTACTGTAATTAACTCTTAGGAAAGAAAGCATTCGGCTCTTATTCAGTGCTGGAGGAATCTGGGGATGCAGCTGAAATTTGCCACTGTCTCCAAACCAATCTCTCCTTCAGGAAGAACAGCCTTCAGATGTCATGTAAAAAATTAAATTTGCATTTCTTTCCTGAGCTCATGGTGTTTCCCTCTGCAAAGGCTGTCCAGCTTTCTGTTCCAGGGCACAAAGAAAGATGCTGACGGACACAGGTGCAGCTGGACTGTGCTTCTGTGCTGCAAACTCTCCAAGCTCATTTCCAAGTTCATCTTGAACTGGGCCCATTTGTTACTTCTGAAAAGCAGATGTGAGGATCAAAAGCACAGTGTGACCTCTAATCAATGTCACTCATAACTAACAGATGTGTGAAAAGTGAAATGTGTGTTCATGGTATGCGCTTAAGGAGATGGATGCCTTTAGCAGTGACATTGTGCAAGTCATTTCCTGAGCACAGAAGACCTCATGGGGCAGGAAGAATATGGCATCTTGTTATCTGTTTGAAGGCAAACACTAAGGTTCATCTAGGGAGAAAAGTTGAGCAGTGTACTTCAGAGGGCAAAACTCTTCTGGTGTTCTTTCCTTGCTTCATTCGCAGCCTGCCAAAATCTGTTCTTCCTGCAGACGGAACAAACGCACTCCTTGTGTCAGACTGGTGATACCTCTGCTGTGATCCTGCTGCTGGGTGGACACCACTGTGTTCAGCCCCTCATCATGAAGAACCTGTGGACTACATCCACAGACACTAGGGCACTAGAGTAATATCAATGATATACCTAAACTTCACTCCTTTTCTTTTTCATATTCCCCATCCTTGCTTAGAGCTCATGCCCATTTGAGCACTCCAAGTGGTTCAGTTTTGTGGACTGCTATTTCATGATGCAAAGATTTCATGACTGGAAAAGAATGGGGAGGTTTGGCATTTTGCTGTATTCACATTTTGCTGGCAAGCAGTGGAGGCCAAGTGCTTTGTCTCGCACACACAGGCAGGGTGCATGTCACAGCTAGTAGGGGAACCAGCGCAAGGCTCAGAGTGCTCCAGTTGATCTCATCTTTAAGGCACAAATTTACTCGGGGTCAGTGTCACCAGAGTTACTGATTAAAGGAGCAAAGCATTTGGGCTCACAAACAGGGCAGCATTGGCCTAAGGGATTTACAGGTTCAAATTACATGAGGTGTTCATCAGATTGTAACCAGAGCACAACTGCAGCAGCATGCTGGCTGGATGTGCTTGGCAGTTCTCAGCTCTTCAGCAGCAGAGCAGCCAAGTAGCTGTTACCTTTTCTACTTCGGTCCACCTGTCTAGCACGTTGCTTGCAAAGTTGAAGTACTCTGGCAACTCTGGTCTGTGCTGCTGTTTCATAAGTTCGTAACTAAATGTGGCTCCAGCTGGGGATCTCTGGCTGCAAAGCTGGCGAGATCTTCTCAGGAAAGTATGCATGGACACAATATTCAGGGCCTTCAGTAGATGACGCATGGCAGCAGCAACCCAAGCCAGCAGGGCAGTGTACCCCTGAATCACAGCTCTTCATCCTCCCACAGCTCCCACCCATCTGCTAGAACACACTGCTGCTCTGTAGCAGGTGCACTGAAAGCATCAACACAGGGGTTGCTGGGAATGAAAGGTCTGCTGCTGACTGACAGCACTGAAGTACCAGCACCAACTAAGATGCTGCAGAGATAACCAACAGTCCTGCATGATTTCCTGGCTGATCTCAGACTTATTTGCTTCAAAGTCATCTGCTGTTTTCCCAGTCTATCAGCGCTGATGTTATGCTGCTTGCCAAGAGTAAAATGCACGTAGGAAAGCCCTGAGAATGTTTTAGTATTGCTGTTTTAAGCAGCCAAAACCACCACTCCCTGAGATGGGGGAAGTTTAAAAAGAACCATGATAAGGGATTCGAAATGCAGAGCCATGTTTCTCTACAGTCAGCTTAGCAGGAGGGCTGAAAACTCAATAATCATCTTTTTAATGCATAGCTGACATTTATTTACAAAATAATATAAACACTGATAGCTCCTTGCTGAATTAATAATCATCCATCTGTAAACCCACATGGTTTCAGAGATTCAGTGAAGCAAAGAGACAGTTTGATCTGTAACATTCAATCTATTTATGACAGACAGAGGAGAGAAACCCAGCGAGATGGCAGGTGGGGAGAGGCAGGAAGAACAGGGAAAGCACGCAGACAAGAGGCACATCAGTCTAGTTCCAGTACCAGCAAGTGCCCTGTCCAGCAGCAGCACAGCTGGCTGGAGAGCCAGTCACCTCATGCAGAGGCTGTCACCTCACCTCTCGGTCTCTCAGACATCCAAGAACTGAGACGCGCCACAGCTTTGACTGCTTGTGCAAATCCAAGGCTTCAGTTGCTTTTATGATGTTCCCGTGAAAAGCATTAGTCGGGAATATATAGAAACGGTGTAATGGCACAGGAATCTGGATTGGAGACAAATTCCAACGCTTCTAGCCTGTACTTTGCAAAACTCAGAAAAAGCTTACGATTCTGGTGTAAGAATCAGAAATGTGAGAATGGACGTAAAGAAAACGTGTATAGACAGTATTTGAGGAAGTATAGAAAATGGACATCAAGAAGCGTCAGAGAAACAGAATGAAAACGTGAACGCAGATGAACGAATGATGCAGACATACATTGCATTCGGTAGCAGAGTAGAAAGAGAACAGAAACTTTCCCGTACACTAACTTCGGGGTCCAGCACAACAACTTTGACAACGCCAGAAACGAAGTCTGTCAGGTGTAAAAGCTGCTTTGGAAGTATAGGGCTTCTACAGGGTAATTGGAGAAACCGCTATTCATTGCACGGCATCCGGCTGAATCGCGTCTTTCTTAACCGTAAAAACTGCAGAAGACGCGATTGTTGCGATTGTATTGGAATCCGCGGTTAACGCGTTAAGAGCCCATAGCTCGCTGCCGGTTTTGCTCAGTATCGCAAAGAACGCTTTTACGATATTCCCGTGAAGTTTAAGTGGGGAACATATAGAAACGGTGTAATGTCACAGGAATCAGGGATTGGAGACAAATTCCACCGGTTCTAGCCTGTACTTTACTAATCTCAGAAAAAGCTTACGATTCTGATGTAAGAATCAGAAATGCGAGAATGGACCAAAAGAAAACGTGTATAGACAGTATTTGACGAAGCATAGAAAATGGACATCAAGAAGCGTCAGAGAAACAGAATGAAAACGTGAACGCAGATGAACGAACGATGCAGACATACATTGTATTCGGTAGCAGAGCAGAAAGAGAACAGAAACTTTCCCCTACACTAACTTCGGGGTCCAGCACAACATATTTGACAACGCCAGAAACGAAGTCTCTATCACGTGTAAAAGCTGCTTTGGAAGTATATGGCTTCTACAGGCTAATTGGTTAAACCGTCATTCAGTGCACGGCATAAGTGGGTATGGCGTCTTTCTTAACGCAAAAACTGCAGAAGACGCGATTGTTGCGATTGTATTGGAATTTGCTTTTAGCGCGTTAAGAGCCCATAGCTCGCTGCCGGTTTTGCTCAGTATCGCAAAGAGCGCTTTTTCGATGTTCCCGTGAAGAGTTTTAGTGGGGAACATATAGAAACGGTGCAATGGCTCAGGAATCTGGATTGGAGACAAATTCCAACGCTTCTAGCCTGTACTTTGCAAAACTCAGAAAAAGCTTACGATTCTGGTGTAAGAATCAGAAATGCGAGAATGGACCAAAAGAAAACGTGTATAGACAGCATTTGACGAAGTATAGAAAATGGACATCAAGAAGCGTCAGAGAAACAGAATGAAAACGTGAACGCAGATGAACGAACGATGCAGACATACATTGCATTCGGTAGCAGAACAGAAAGAGAACAGAAACTTTCCCCTACACTAACTTCGGGGTCCAGCACAACAACTTTGACAGTGCCAGAAACGAAGTCTCTATCACGTGTAAAAGCTGCTATGGAAGTATAGGGCTTCTACAGGCTAATTGGTTAAACCGTCATTCAGTGCACGGCATCCGGGTGTATCGCGTCTTTCTTAACGCAAAAACTGCAGAAGACGCGATTGTTGCGATTGTATTGGAATCCGCGGTTAACGCGTTAAGAGCCCATAGCTCGCTGCCGGTTTTGCTCAGTATCGCAAAGAGCGCTTTTACGATGTTCCCGTGAAAAGTTTCAGTGGGCAAGATATAGAATCGGTGTAATGGCACAGGAATGATGGTTTGGGGACAATTTCCACCGGTTCTAACTTACACTTTGCTAAACTCAGAAAAAGCTTACGATTCTGGTGTAAGAGTCAGAAACGCGAGATTGGACCAAAAGAGAACGTGTATAGACAGCATTTGACGAAGTATAGAAAATGGACATCAAGAAGCGTCAGAGAAACAGAATGAAAACGTGAACGCAGATGAACGAACGATGCAGACATACATTGCATTCGGTAGCAGAGCAGAAAGAGAACAGAAACTTTCCCCTACACTAACTTCGGGGTCCAGCACAACAACTTTGACAGTGCCAGAAACGAAGTCTCTATCACGTGTAAAAGCTGCTTTGGAAGTATAGGGCTTCTACAGGCAAATTGGAGAAACCGCTATTCCGTGCACGGCATCCGGCTGAATCGCGTCTTTCTTAACCGTAAAAACTGCAGAAGACGCGATTGTTGCGATTGTATTGGAATCCGCGGTTAACGCGTTAAGAGCCCATAGCTCGCTGCCGGTTTTGCTCAGTATCGCAAAGTGCGCTTTTACGATGGTCCCGTGAAGAGTTTTAGTGGGGAACATATAGAAACGGTGCAATGGCACAGGAATCAGGGATTGGAGACAAATTCCACTGGTTCATGCCTGTACTTTGCTAAACTCAGGAAAAACTTACGATTCTGGTGTAAGAATCATAAACGCGAGATTGGACCAAAAGAAAACGTGTATAGACAGCATTTGACGAAGAATAGAAAATGGACATCAAGAAGCGTCAGAGAAACAGAATGAAAACGTGAACGCAGATGAACGAACGATGCAGACATACATTGCATTCGGTAGCAGAGCAGAAAGAGAACAGAAACTTTCCCCTACACTAACTTCGGGGTCCAGCACAACAACTTTGACAACGCCAGAAACGAAGTCTCTATCACGTGTAAAAGCTGCTTTGGAAGTATAGGGCTTCTACAGGGTAATTGGAGAAACCGCTATTCAGTGCACGGCATCCGGCTGAATCGCGTCTTTCTTAACCGTAAAAACTGCAGAAGACGCGATTGTTGCGATTGTATTGGAATCCGCGGTTAAGGCGTTAAGAGCCCATAGCTCGCTGCCGGTTTTGCTCAGTATCGCAAAGAGCGCTTTTACGATGTTCCCGTGAAAAGTGTCAGTGGGGAACATATAGAAACTACGTAATGGTACAGGAATGATGGTTTGGGGACAATTTCCACCGGTTCTAGCTTATACTTTTCTAAACTCAGAAAACGCATGCGATTTTGGTGTAAGAATCATAAACGCAAGAATGGACCAAAAGAGAACGTGTATAGACAGCATTTGACGAAGTATAGAAAATGGACATCAAGAAGCGTCAGAGAAACAGAATGAAAACGTGAACGCAGATGAACGAACGATGCAGACATACATTGCATTCGGTAGCAGAGCAGAAAGAGAACAGAAACTTTCCCCTACACTAACTTCGGGGTCCAGCACAACAACTTTGACAACGCCAGAAACGAAGTCTCTATCACGTGTAAAAGCTGCTTTGGAAGTATACGGCTTCTACAGGGTATTTGGAGAAACCGCTATTCCGTGCACGGCATCCGGCTGAATCGCGTCTTTCTTAACCGTAAAAACTGCAGAAGACGCGATTGTTGCGATTGTATTGGAATCCGCGGTTAACGCGTTAAGAGCCCATAGCTCGCTGCCGGTTTTGCTCAGTATCGCAAAGAGCGCTTTTACGATGTTCCCGTGAAAAGTTTCAGTGGGGAACATATAGAAACGGTGTAATGGCACAGGAATGATGGTTTGGGGACAATTTCCACCGGTTCTAGCTTATACTTTTCTAAACTCAGAAAACGCATGCGATTTTGGTGTAAGAATCATAAACGCAAGAATGGACCAAAAGAGAACGTGTATAGACAGCATTTGACGAAGTATAGAAAATGGATATCAAGAAGCGTCAGAGAAACAGAATGAAAACGTGAACGCAGATGAACGAACGATGCAGACATACATTGCATTCGGTAGCAGAGCAGAAAGAGAACAGAAACTTTCCCCTACACTAACTTCGGGGTCCAGCACAACAACTTTGACAGTGCCAGAAACGAAGTCTCTATCACGTGTAAAAGCTGCTATGGAAGTATAGGGCTTCTACAGGCTAATTGGTTAAACCGTCATTCAGTGCACGGCATCCGGGTGTATCGCGTCTTTCTTAACGCAAAAACTGCAGAAGACGCGATTGTTGCGATTGTATTGGAATCCGCGGTTAACGCGTTAAGAGCCCATAGCTCGCTGCCGGTTTTGCTCAGTATCGCAAAGAGCGCTTTTACGATGTTCCCGTGAAAAGTTTCAGTGGGCAAGATATAGAATCGGTGTAATGGCACAGGAATGATGGTTTGGGGACAATTTCCACCGGTTCTAACTTACACTTTGCTAAACTCAGAAAAAGCTTACGATTCTGGTGTAAGAGTCAGAAACGCGAGATTGGACCAAAAGAGAACGTGTATAGACAGCATTTGACGAAGTATAGAAAATGGACATCAAGAAGCGTCAGAGAAACAGAATGAAAACGTGAACGCAGATGAACGAACGATGCAGACATACATTGCATTCGGTAGCAGAACAGAAAGAGAACAGAAACTTTCCCCTACACTAACTTCGGGGTCCAGCACAACAACTTTGACAGTGCCAGAAACGAAGTCTCTATCACGTGTAAAAGCTGCTTTGGAAGTATAGGGCTTCTACAGGCAAATTGGAGAAACCGCTATTCCGTGCACGGCATCCGGCTGAATCGCGTCTTTCTTAACCGTAAAAACTGCAGAAGACGCGATTGTTGCGATTGTATTGGAATCCGCGGTTAACGCGTTAAGAGCCCATAGCTCGCTGCCGGTTTTGCTCAGTATCGCAAAGTGCGCTTTTACGATGGTCCCGTGAAGAGTTTTAGTGGGGAACATATAGAAACGGTGCAATGGCACAGGAATCAGGGATTGGAGACAAATTCCACTGGTTCATGCCTGTACTTTGCTAAACTCAGGAAAAACTTACGATTCTGGTGTAAGAATCATAAACGCGAGATTGGACCAAAAGAAAACGTGTATAGACAGCATTTGACGAAGAATAGAAAATGGACATCAAGAAGCGTCAGAGAAACAGAATGAAAACGTGACCGCAGATGAACGAACGATGCAGACATACATTGCATTCGGTAGCAGAGCAGAAAGAGAACAGAAACTTTCCCCTACACTAACTTCGGGGTCCAGCACAACAACTTTGACAGTGCCAGAAACGAAGTCTCTATCACGTGTAAAAGCTGCTTTGGAAGTATAGGGCTTCTACAGGGTAATTGGAGAAACCGCTATTCAGTGCACGGCATCCGGCTGAATCGCGTCTTTCTTAACCGTAAAAACTGCAGAAGACGCGATTGTTGCGATTGTATTGGAATCCGCGGTTAAGGCGTTAAGAGCCCATAGCTCGCTGCCGGTTTTGCTCAGTATCGCAAAGAGCGCTTTTACGATGTTCCCGTGAAAAGTGTCAGTGGGGAACATATAGAAACTACGTAATGGTACAGGAATGATGGTTTGGGGACAATTTCCACCGGTTCTAGCTTATACTTTTCTAAACTCAGAAAACGCATGCGATTTTGGTGTAAGAATCATAAACGCAAGAATGGACCAAAAGAGAACGTGTATAGACAGCATTTGACGAAGTATAGAAAATGGACATCAAGAAGCGTCAGAGAAACAGAATGAAAACGTGAACGCAGATGAACGAACGATGCAGACATACATTGCATTCGGTAGCAGAGCAGAAAGAGAACAGAAACTTTCCCCTACACTAACTTCGGGGTCCAGCACAACAACTTTGACAACGCCAGAAACGAAGTCTCTATCACGTGTAAAAGCTGCTTTGGAAGTATAGGGCTTCTACAGGGTAATTGGAGAAACTGCTATTCCGTGCACGGCATCCGGCTGAATCGCGTCTTTCTTAGCCGTAAAAACTGCAGAAGACGCGATTGTTGCGATTGTATTGGAATCCGCGGTTAACGCGTTAAGAGCCCATAGCTCGCTGCCGGTTTTGCTCAGTATCGCAAAGAGCGCTTTTACGATGTTCCCGTGAAAAGTTTCAGTGGGGAACATATAGAAACGGTGTAATGGCACAGGAATGATGGTTTGGGGACAATTTCCACCGGTTCTAGCTTATACTTTTCTAAACTCAGAAAACGCATGCGATTTTGGTGTAAGAATCATAAACGCAAGAATGGACCAAAAGAGAACGTGTATAGACAGCATTTGACGAAGTATAGAAAATGGATATCAAGAAGCGTCAGAGAAACAGAATGAAAACGTGAACGCAGATGAACGAACGATGCAGACATACATTGCATTCGGTAGCAGAGCAGAAAGAGAACAGAAACTTTCCCGTACACTAACTTCGGGGTCCAGCACAACAACTTTGACAACGCCAGAAACGAAGTCTCTATCACGTGTAAAAGCTGCTTTGGAAATATAGGGCTTCTACAGGCTAATTGGAGAAACCGCTATTCAGTGCACGGCATCCGGCTGAATCGCGTCTTTCTTAACCGTAAAAACTGCAGAAGACGCGATTGTTGCAATTGTATTGGAATCCGCGGTTAACGCGTTAAGAGCCCATAGCTCGCTGCCGGTTTTGCTCAGTATCGCAAAGTGCGCTTTTACGATGGTCCCGTGAAGAGTTTTAGTGGGGAACATATAGTAACGGTGCAATGGCACAGGAATCAGGGATTGGAGACAAATTCCACTGGTTCATGCCTGTACTTTGCTAAACTCAGGAAAAACTTACGATTCTGGTGTAAGAGTCAGAAACGCGAGATTGGACCAAAAGAGAACGTGTATAGACAGCATTTGACGAAGTATAGAAAATGGACATCAAGAAGCGTCAGAGAAACAGAATGAAAACGTGAACGCAGATGAACGAACGATGCAGACATCCATTGCATTCGGTAGCAGAGCAGAAAGAGAACAGAAACTTTCCCCTACACTAACTTCGTTGTCCAGCACAACAACTTTGACAGTGCCAGAAACGAAGTCTCTATCACGTGTAAAAGCTGCTTTGGAAGTATATGGCTTCTACAGGCTAATTGGTTAAACCGTCATTCAGTGCACGGCATAAGTAGGTATGGCGTCTTTCTTAACGCAAAAACTGCAGAAGACGCGATTGTTGCGATTGTATTGGAATTTGCTTTTAGCGCGTTAAGAGCCCATAGCTCGCTGCCGGTTTTGCTCAGTATCGCAAAGAGCGCTTTTACGATGTTCCCGTGAAAAGTTTCAGTGGGCAAGATATAGAATCGGTGTAATGGCACAGGAATGACGGTTTGGGGACAATTTCCACCGGTTCTAACTTACACTTTGCTAAACTCAGAAAAAGCTTACGATTCTGGTGTAAGAGTCAGAAACGCGAGATTGGACCAAAAGAGAACGTGTATAGACAGCATTTGACGAAGTATAGAAAATGGACATCAAGAAGCGTCAGAGAAACAGAATGAAAACGTGAACGCAGATGAACGAACGATGCAGACATACATTGCATTCGGTAGCAGAACAGAAAGAGAACAGAAACTTTCCCCTACACTAACTTCGGGGTCCAGCACAACAACTTTGACAGTGCCAGAAACGAAGTCTCTATCACGTGTAAAAGCTGCTTTGGAAGTATAGGGCTTCTACAGGGTAATTGGAGAAACCGCTATTCAGTGCACGGCATCCGGCTGAATCGCGTCTTTCTTAACCGTAAAAACTGCAGAAGACGCGATTGTTGCGATTGTATTGGAATCCGCGGTTAACGCGTTAAGAGCCCATAGCTCGCTGCCGGTTTTGCTCAGTATCGCAAAGTGCGCTTTTACGATGGTCCCGTGAAAAGTTTCAGTGGGGAACATATAGAAACTACATAATGGCACAGGAATGAGGGTTTGGGGACAAATTCCACCGGTTCTAACTTACACTTTGCTAAACTCAGAAAAAGCTTACGATTCTGGTGTAAGAGTCAGAAACGCGAGATTGGACCAAAAGAGAACGTGTATAGGCAGCATTTGACGAAGTATAGAAAATGGACATCAAGAAGCGTCAGATAAACAGAATGAAAACGTGAACGCAGATGAACGAACGATGCAGACATACATTGCATTCGGTAGCAGAGCAGAAAGAGAACAGAAACTTTCCCCTACACTAACTTCGGGGTCCAGCACAACAACTTTGACAGTGCCAGAAACGAAGTCTCTATCACGTGTAAAAGCTGCTTTGGAAGTATATGGCTTCTACAGGGTAATTGGAGAAACCGCTATTCAGTGCACGGCATCCGGCTGAATCGCGTCTTTCTTAACGGCGAAAACAGCAGAAGACGCGATTGTTGCGATTGTATTGGAATCCGCGGTTAACGCGTTAAGAGCCCATAGCTCGCTGCCGGTTTTGCTCAGTATCGCAAAGTGCGCTTTTACGATGGTCCCGTGAAGAGTTTTAGTGGGGAACATATAGAAACGGTGCAATGGCACAGGAATCAGGGATTGGAGACAAATTCCACTGGTTCATGCCTGTACTTTGCTAAACTCAGGAAAAACTTACGATTCTGGTGTAAGAATCAGAAACGCGAGATTGGACCAAAAGAAAACGTGTATAGACAGCATTTGACGAAGAATAGAAAATGGACATCAAGAAGCGTCAGAGAAACAGAATGAAAACGTGAACGCAGATGAACGAACGATGCAGACATACATTGCATTCGGTAGCAGAGCAGAAAGAGAACAGAAACTTTCCCCTACACTAACTTCGGGGTCCAGCACAACAACTTTGACACGCCAGAAACGAAGTCTCTATCACGTGTAAAAGCTGCTTTGGAAGTATAGGGCTTCTACAGGCTAATTGGAGAAACCGCTATTCAGTGCACGGCATCCGGGTGTATCGCGTCTTTCTTAACGGCGAAAACTGCAGAAGACGCGATTGTTGCGATTGTATTGGAATCCGCGGTTAAGGCGTTAAGAGCCCATAGCTCGCTGCCGGTTTTGCTCAGTATCGCAAAGAGCGCTTTTACGATGTTCCCGTGAAAAGTGTCAGTGGGGAACATATAGAAACGGTGCAATGGCTCTGGAATATGGATTGGAGACAGATTCCGCACGTTCTGGCATGTACTTTGCGAAAGTCTGAAAGGGCTTACGATTCTGGTGTAAGAATCAGAAATGCGAGAATGGACCAAAAGAAAACGTGTATAGACAGTATTTGACGAAGTATAGAAAATGGACATCAAGAAGCGTCAGAGAAACAGAATGAAAACGTGAACGCAGATGAACGAACGATGCAGACATACATTGCATTCGGTAGCAGAGCAGAAAGAGAACAGAAACTTTCCCCTACACTAACTTCGGGGTCCAGCACAACAACTTTGACAGTGCCAGAAACGAAGTCTCTATCACGTGTAAAAGCTGCTTTGGAAGCATAGGGCTTCTACAGGCTAATTGGTTAAACCGTCATTCAGTGCACGGCAACCGGATGTATCGCGTCTTTCTTAACGGCAAAAACTGCAGAAGACGCGATTGTTGCGATTGTATTGGAATCCGCGGTTAACGCGTTAAGAGCCCATAGCTCGCTGCCGGTTTTGCTCAGTATCGCAAAGAGCGCTTTTACGATGTTCCCGTGAAGAGTTTTAGTGGGGAACATATAGAAACGGTGCAATGGCACAGGAATATGGATTGGAGACAGATTCCGCACGTTCTGGCATGTACTTTGCTAAACTCAGAAAAGGCTTACGATTCTGGTGTAAGAATCAGAAATGCGAGAATGGACCAAAAGAAAACGTGTATAGACAGTATTTGACGAAGAATAGAAAATGGACATCAAGAAGCGTCAGAGAAACAGAATGAAAACGTGAACGCAGATGAACGAACGATGCAGACATACATTGCATTCGGTAGCAGAGCAGAAAGAGAACAGAAACTTTCCCCTACACTAACTTCGGGGTCCAGCACAACAACTTTGACAGTGCCAGAAACGAAGTCTCTATCACGTGTAAAAGCTGCTTTGGAAGTAAAGGGCTTCTACAGGCTAATTGGTTAGACCGTCATTCAGTGCACGGCATCCGTGTGTATCGCGTCTTTCTTTACGCAAAAACAGCAGAAGACGCGATTGTTGCGATTGTATTGGAATTTGCTTTTAGCGCGTTAAGAGCCCATAGCTCGCTGCCGGTTTTGCTCAGTATCGCAAAGAGCGCTTTTACGATGGCCCCACGAAGTTTTAGTGGGGAACATATAGAAACGGTGTAATGTCACAGGAATCTGGATTGGAGACAAATTCCACCGGTTCTAGCCTGTACTTTGCTAAACTCAGGAAAAGCTTACGATTCTGGTGTAAGAATCAGAAATGCGAGAATGGACCAAAAGAAAACGTGTATAGACAGTATTTGACGAAGTATAGAAAATGGACATCAAGAAGAGTCAGAGAAACAGAATGAAAACGTGAACGCAGATGAACGAACGATGCAGACATCCATTGCATTCGGTAGCAGAGCAGAAAGAGAACAGAAACTTTCCCCTACACTAACTTCGTTGTCCAGCACAACAACTTTGACAACGCCAGAAACGAAGTCTCTATCAGTTGTAAAAGCTGCTTTGGAAGTATATGGCTTCTACAGGGTAATTGGAGAAACCGCTATTCATTGCACGGCATCCGGCTGAATCGCGTCTTTCTTAACGGCAAAAACTGCAGAAGACGCGATTGTTGCGACTGTATTGGAATCCGCGGTTAACGCGTTAAGAGCCCATAGCTCGCTGCCGGTTTTGCTCAGTATCGCAAAGAGCACTCTCTGTACATTTTGTTTTTGACGTAGGCCACGAGTCCGTAGTGCGCTGTGATGCTGATCAGGTGCTCAAAACCATTGGAACTTTTAAATCTTTTTCTTAGAGAACGCATTAGAAATGTTGTGGAGTGATTGTGCTGCAACTTGGGATAACTGTAGATAACTACAGATTGTGGCAGATATCTACTGGGAATCTGATCTGACATCCACACTCTATGGCATTTTATTGCCTTCTCCTATACACAAAGAAGTGCAAGTTGCGCAAACTTTACTCGGCAGTGCTTAAGCTCAGTGCGGTGTCAGTGCCGCGGCAGCTTGGATCAGTGCTGCCCCTTCCTCCTGGGGCTGTGACTTTGGGTCAGAGGCTGTCAATGGATTGATTCAACTGTGGGTATGAAAGATTCCACCCAGGGCTGGCCATCAGACTTCACTGAGTAAATGAATGGAAACTGAACGTGGAACTGTGCACTTCTTTGCTGCTGGTGCTGTTTGGTACGGAGAGCTGGAGCTCTATAGTACCGTGCGACTGTGTGGAGAAAACTCCAAGGAAAAGAGATGAGTGTGGCAGGTGGTGTGGGACCTGCTGGGCTGCGGGCTGCCGTGGGCTTTACCCTGACTGCTGCTGTGGTTGTCAGAGCCCTGAGGCCCTGTGCGGCACCGGTCATGTCTCACCTGCTGCTCCTGTGCATCAAACATGAGTACCTTCCTTATGGCTCTAAGCCTTGTTCCAAAAACCCCAAACAAAGCAGCAGAGTCAAAGACCGCATGGTTACCTGCTGTGGGTCTGACACTGCACCTTCCTTTTCATGGCAGGAGAACGGGCATTGTGAGCTCTGGAGTATTGCAGCCCTGAGTTCATGTCAGTAATCCCTGATCAGTTGTGCACCTGATTCTTTTGAGCTCACTCTGCTTGAAACATGTGCACGTGAACCTTTCATATTGAAAAGATGCATGGCCTGAAACTGAAAATTCTTCAGTGTTTCAGTATACAACAAAACACGAGTTTTGAAGGTTTCCGGGTAGTGAAATGAGTAGTGAAATATAAGTGCTTACTTCTGCTGTGTGCAGAGACACCAGTGTTGGATTTTTCTCTCTGGAGTATCAAAGATTGTATGTTTGGTTTTATATTTTCGCTTGAAGTGAAATACGTGAGATTGTAAGACAGAAGGCTGTAACTCGCTCACCGTGAAGTACATAGGTACCTCTACCTCTCGTTCTTAGACTTGAACAGTTCAAGTTGACCATTCTTCTCTCCCAGGCTATGATGCCTGGATAAGTAATGTACTCCAATTAAGTGTTACCTATTTACCATCCTTTTTGGTATCCTGCTTTTAACCTGCATGCAATCAGCCCCTTGGAGGGGAGCAAAACCAAGCTGTTATGGAAAGTGTTGGTCCTCCAGGGATCGCGCTCTGGAGTGCCACAGGTGAGCAGCACTGCTCCCGTGTGGCTCAGGGCTTTTAGCATCCAGCATTCTCTCTCCAGTTCAGGCTACGACAAATGGGAGACGGAGCAGTTGCTCCCCAAGGAGGGGCCATTTGGCCCTTTCGTTTGCCCTTCAGAAGTGCCATGAGTGTACTTCTTCTTTTGCTAAAATATACAGTGCTTTGTTCCACGTGACAACAGAAAGCGAGGGCTGCACAGCTGCCGCGTCCTGCGCTCAGTGTCCTGTTCAGGATGAACGCCTTACGCTTAAAGCAGAGCTGAGAGTGCCGGAGATGCTGGGAGTTTCTCCTATTTGTCTGTTCTTAGAAAGCTTCTATCCGTGATTGCACCCTGAAGATAAAATCTCTTTCTAGATGGCGTGCATTTTACACGCAGAAAAACACGTTCTTCTGCAATGCAGGTTCTCCTTGCCCTGCGGGGTGGCTCGGCTTGGCTTCGGCTACAGAAAAGCTGTGGCACAGAGCTTTTCGCACTCCCAAACCTTGGGGAGAGCTGAGGGAAGGAACTGTAAACAAAAACCTCAGGACTAGAGCACTGGCAATAAACCTAGCAGATCCAGACACTGTTGTGAGAGTCAGCACAGAACTGAGCTCCCTTGCTGCACTGCTCAGGACAAAGAGAATTTTGCTGCTGTTTCCAGAATCACCGAGTCCCTCACATGGCTGCACTGGCACCAGTACCATCAAAGAATGGACTGGAATCACGTATGCCAAAAGTGGTTTAATAAGCACACAGGGTGCCTGGTTCATTTTGGAAGAACCAACAGGAGCTTGGCTGCTTGACGATGCTTTGTAGGGTCACGCACTTATTGTTACCATTTCACAATCCAGACCGAAGAGGGGGCTGCTGCTTATTAGAGCACTTTCTACTTCAAATGGTCCAATGCGGTATCTTTAAAATGGAGATAAAGGTCCTTTATTTGTACTTGAGGCACATAAACATATCTTGTCTGAATCAACTCTATTATTTGTGGTGGAAGATGTATTTTTAATCAGTGTTGAATTACCCAGCAGAATTAATGACATCATCGGCTCTTCCAACAAACCAAAAGTATCCATCATCATCCATGATCCCCCTGTCTCCAGTAACATAGAAATCCCCACGGACTGTTGCCTGTGTTTTCTCTGGATCATCCTAGGAAATATTAAATTGTGTTTTACATAAAAGCTACCTGTAAAATATAATAAATTGCATTCTAGCAGATTCATATTCAGCGGGGATATTGAGTGGGATATTAATAATAGGCAATTGTAATAAATGACAAGAGACTATTAATTCACTATTACCAGCCCACAAAGCTAGAAATAAAATTAATAAATTGCAATAAATCTGTGAATTACTACTTTTGACTGACTTTATATACTATGCCCAGTGACTTGAGGAACCACTGAATGCTACAAACAAATGAACGCTGACAAATTTAAGAATTGGCTATGAAGTGATTCTCCTTTGTTTTTCCTTTGTTTTTGTCTCCTGTCCTGAGATCTCAACAAAATGTTTTTTACCCTTAAAAATGTTTTAGATCAGCACAGTCTGATTAATTAATGATTTTGCTATAGCCAATCCAGCTGGCTTCTGTAATAATTTTCTAAGCAATATGTGTGGTGCTCATGTACTCATTACTGATTGGAAGACCTGGTTTCAGGTTGGCGTTAGCAACAATTTCTTCTCAGAAAGAGTGGTCGGCCACGGGCATGAGGGATGCTGCTGTCACTGTCTCTGGGGGGTTCAAGAACAGAGAATATGTCACACTGAGGGACGTAGGTCAGAGGGGCTGAGTTGATGGTTGAACTAGATGGTCCTAGTGGTTTCTTCCAACCTGAATGATTCTATGATTATGTGCTGATATATAAAATTTAATATCATTTCTTGTTGTAAGAAGCAAAAGCACTATGCGCTTGTTTTTATGATTTGGGGACTGAAAATTTGAACCAAAAAACAAACAAACAAAAAACACTACATGGAGCCCTGTTCTGCAGTGTCTGGACTTGAACAGCATCCCCACTCTCACTTCTCTTCCTAGCCTTCCAAACAAGGGTATCTGGGGACACGAGGGGGAGGCTGTTAGAGATTTCCCTTTTTATTAAGGAAATAATCAAAAGAAAGTAGATTTAACTTGCTAGGGAAGGCTCTATCGTTGACCATCTAACTAAGAAGTAAGTAGACTAAGAAGCTGCATGAAAATAAATGAAAGTCTCTTTTTCCTTCCCAGGGCATCTAAACAGTATATGTAAATGACATTATGCACGGATTCTTTTTCAGAGGCTTAACATGGCATGTGCTTTAGCTGGAGAAATGGTCTTACAGCATAGCGAGTAAAGAGGAAAAGTGGTCTTGTAGGTTTTACTTTGATGGCAATCTCTCCTTCTTTTCCAGGAGGCAGAATATTACCATTTTCATCTATAATCTAAAAATAAGCAAAACACAGCTTTATTATCTTTAAGCCAAATTAAGAAGCATTATGTTAATGCTATAGAATCTCGATACCCATTTAAAACATTCTGTTGAAATATCTATTGGAGAATTATTTGAAGCAGAGGGGGCAGGTCTGACTCTGAGAATTACAGTGTCAGATTACTGCTAATCCGCTGTACCTCACACTGTTTTTTAGCTGAGTAATTCCAAGTACTATGAAAACATAATGAAGTTAGTAAGACCCCAAAGAAGTTAAGTAATGAGCCTGAAAACAGAGGAAGCTACTAAAAAGCTTAGAATGGTACTAAAATCTCAAACAATATTGCAAATCTTACTAGAACCTGCTTCAGCAGTTCTGTTATCCCCAAGGAAATACGTTTGCTCTCACTCTTCATTAGCTTGGCAATTTGACTTCCATCGTTGCCATCCTATCTGATAGTGGGCTGTCATCTACGTCTTCCTGCTGAGGCTGGTGCGAGAGTAAAGTGCGACTGCTCACTTTGCACACTGCATTTGGGACAGTGACGTAGTTGGTTCACAATTCCATTCCTTGTGGAATGATGCTGCATAGCACAGTGTCGTGTGAAATCTCTCAGACTGCTTCGATAGCAAATGATGATCTCAGAGACAGCAGTGCTACAAGAGGTGCCATACCTTGACGTCATACCCTGGAGATGGCTTTCCCATAGAGCCAGGTTTAATTTCCATTCCTTTAAAATTTCCACAGACCAGCACCTGTAATAAATATTTTTCTCAGCCAAACAGTCACTTGTATATTCAGTCTTTAGCGTAGGTTTAGAAAACTCAGCTAACATTGTGAACTTTTGTAGGAAATAATGAACCCTTCATTATAATCATATGTCCAATGAAATAAATGATGTTCTGGAAATCTCACCCGTAGCCCCGAACAATGTGAGCGCTCCAAAAATAGAGTTCAAAGCAGAATTTGGAGGGTAGTCATGAAGAGTGCATCTCCTTTGTGTCAGCCCTCAATGCAAAGCCCACATGAGTTAAAAAGCTGTTTTCATTGTTGCCTATTGGAACTGACTTCCCCTCTAAAGGTCGCAACTGTTGCAATAGTCATGATGAACTAGCATTGTTGGAATGTGGTGAAGTGAGGAGGAGTATGTAAACCTAATACAATTGTGTACAATCTTTTTAATGACTTTTTCTCGTCCAACTGAATAGGATTTATTGCTGTGTCTGCAAAGCATATACTTTTCTCCTGTAAAGCTCAACATACAGTTTCTGTTTGTCCATAGCATTCCTGGATATCCAGCCCTGTCCGCGCTTTCCACTCTGCCATCACCTCGGGGTTGATTGGCTCCCCAGCGCTCACACAGTGCCGGAGCCTGCTGAATGTGCAGCTGAGAAAGACAAAACAAGTAACTGGCAGTTATCTGTCTGCTATGTCCCATTTGCTGCCATATTCCTGTATTGTGGGGGACCTTCCTATACAAAATGCTGAGTCTTTTTTGTTAAATTTGAATTGTGAAGTGCTAAACAACAACAAATCTGAAAATAACACAAGAAAGGAAAAATAAAAACTTCCTGGTTTGCTTCTGTTTTATTTAGAACATCAAATAATGTGATGTTTCTAACCCTAGAGTCTGAACTGGAGCCTGGACCAAAGAGGAATAACAAAGTTTAACCCTGTCAATTATAACCTGTGGGAGAGTTCAGAGAGGCCAAGGTGTCTTTCATATATGTCGCTGAGCCATACCAACATACACTTCATGGGGAGTATACTGCTGGTGGGACATAGGAAAGAAACAGAGGTAGGGAGAGTGTGATGGTAAAAGTAGGACGTGTTAACTATGACACCATGATTATCTTATTACTGCCTGAGCTAAGATGCTTTCCACTGTGACTTACAAAGCCTAAGATGGCACCCCAAATGTTTATTCTGACTTAATACACAGTAAGTGAGACTCAAGAGGTTGAGAAACACAGTCAGAGTTCCTGTTCTGCCACTGTGAAAGTGGAATAAAATCCAAAAGCTGAGCACTTGGCCCACAGCTTTGATGGAAGGCAGTGCTGGGGACCCTCCGCCTCAGCTTACCTGGGCAGCTGGTGCTGCACGAGCATTCGGTAGGCAGTTGGAGCTGAGCAGAAGACAGTGATGGGATATCTTGACAGGCTCTAAGGAGTTCAGAATAATAAAAACCAGTGTTGCCAATATACTGAAGCCCGTGAAGTCTCATCTACATTGTAAGAGATGATATAATGATATCTGCCTGCATCAGGCTTATGAAACACGCAAACAAAATACTAGTGTCCTAAGAGCAGTCAGCACAGCAGTTATATTTAATGAAATTTTTCTTCAAAACGGAAGCTATGTTATCTTACAATGGGTACAAGACACCAAAGCTTTGTACCCTGGAAAGGTTTGAAGTCCTCCTTGCAGGATTGCTTCGTAATTGCAGTTTAAGGAGAAAAAAAACTGAAGTCCTAATCCTACTTTTTTAGATGTCCTACAGGACTAAAACTGAAAGTGTTCTCCAACACAGCCTGGTGCTACCTGGCAGCTCCCAGCTGTCGCAGGAGAAGGGGTGAAATGGCGGTAGTCTTTTACAAAGGATAAGGAGTTGTGTGTGGAGAATGGAGGACAATACAGTGCCAATGGCATTTTTTAAGGGAATTCAGCTTTGCTGCCTCCTCACCCCCTACTCTTGAGTTACGTGGTGCAGGCAACTGGCATTCTCATTTGTCTATGATTGTCACTCATTTTAATAACAGATTAGCTCTGCAGATTCCAGCCCAGTTTCCTTTGTGTTTCACTTCTAGGCCTAATAGCAAACAGCTGCAAAGTCATCTCCCCCATTTACCTCAAAGACAGCAGGCGGGTTGAACTGTGGCATTTTACGTACAAATACACATGCCCCTTCACTCCACGCCGAAAACATGCTCCATGCTGCCTTGGCCCAGCCCGTGTCTGAGGTATTCCAATCTATATCTGAAGAGGTCAGGTTCAGCCAGTACCTGATAGCACAAGGAAGAACAGCCCACTGTCCTTACTTAGCAGAAATAAGGCAAGTAGTAAAATGTTTTGAGATGTGGCAGGGAAGTGAATCTGGCACTGTTTGTCGTGGGTAAGCGAAATTTAGATAGACCTGAATGACTGAGCACAACCAAGTCCTGGCACAGGGAGGGCACAGCAGGACAGACTGACACTGCACGTTTCTACAAGATGTTGTACTGACGGAGCTGCAGAACCCTCCTCAGGATGTGATGTTGCATGAATATGAGATTGCTTGAACTTGCTGTTAGCGATCAGGGTGTTTTTGGATTACTGCATGTGGGCCTTTTCTGGTTTGTTACTGTCTCCCAGTTAGAGTGAAGTGCACTGCCCTATCAATTTTATAAACAATATTGCTTTAAAAATTTAGAGGTTCTGAATTATCAGCATTTCATTCCTCTGGGAGCTGTGTTGAACTCAGACAGACATGAACCCAGAAGCCTGTCGGACCCACGTACTTCTCCCATTTTGATACGGATTTTCTAAACTTATGCTGATTTTTCATTCGGTAGACAATCTCTTAAACGCTAACTTGTTGAACATGCAGCAAAAGATTTATCTTTAGTTAAAGAAAATGTGAAAAAGGAGTTAGTGCATCTATTTGGCTGCTACGTTCCATGCACACTAAGACAGCTGGACTCAAAACGTGCCTTGCTTCCTGGGGAAAATAACCAACCAAACAAACCTTGGTTGGGTCTAGCAGAAGGGTTGTTTTGTAGAGCAGTGAAACAAATGCTTCTGGTATAACCTTGCATTTCTCTTCCTTTTGCCATACTACCAATCTGACAAAGCAGTGGACGTACCTTCCGCTCACTGTGAGGCCAATGCCATAGCTGCAGTGGGAATGTTCTGTCATTTTTGGAGCTCCTGTAGTCCCACTAGTAAAATAGATGACTGCGGGGTGTTGAGACTTCATGGTTACGCACTGGTGACCAGATGGAGCATTTCTTTAAAATAAACAAAATGAGGAATAAATCAATTTGTGTAACTTAAACGTTCCTGAATATGTTTAAAACAACCCCTGCAGCAGCAATCAGGAGTGCCAAAACCATTTATATTTTTCCACTTCGCAGACCCAGAAGGATGAGAACACATTGGCACGTGCAGCATTTCCCACCCAAAGCAAATGGAACCACTCTTATCTCTGCTGCGGCACTGTCGCAGTGGTGGTTACTCACTTCAGGAGATCCTTGAAGCTCAGCCACCCCTCTCGGTAGCCCTCTGACACCAGTAATTTGAACCTCAGAGACTGGCATTCAGCCTCTACTGACTCTACAGCTGATGCCACAGAGTCATCAGCGATGATGCCTTTTGCCTTGGATTTCTGTAGGCGATAGAGAATGTCCTTTGCAGTCAGCTGCTGCGTGCCAGGAATTGGGACAGTTCCTAAATGGGAGCAAGTGGAACGCAAAAAAGAGCTTATACATTGCTTCATAGTTCTTGTACTACTAAGACTCGGCTTACTTTGTGGTTTTGAGTGGGACAAGGCTATACTGAAAGCAGAATTTGGCCCTATATTTGTAAACATACTGATTTCCTTGGCGGATAGAATTCTATGTGAGGATGAGCACAAGTTAGGAGGTACCAGACTGGTCATGGGATGCTAGAAGAAATGGAGGGAATGGCTTTCCTTGGTCTGAAGGCACCTCCTGTGGAGTATGCCATTCTTCTGGACTTAATTTCTGTACTGCATGCTGCTAGTGTCTGTGGGGCAGCATGACATTCTGGGCTGAAAATATTGCCAAGCTGAGCAGGAACAGAGGCCATGAGAAACACTTGGCTAAATGTGGGCCAGCTTCACTGCAAGGTTGCAGGAAAGTGCATTTGTGATGCATCACAAGTGCTGGAGAAAGGAGAATGTCAAGGAGTGGACTTAGAGTGTTTTCCTAACATCTAGATCATGAGCAGAACTACACGGAAGTGCCACATTTGGTGTGAAGGGTTTTGATCAGTGTTTTATTAGTTCGTCCTCAACAGCACGTTTCTAGTTCTGCGTGCATTAAGTAGCAAGTCCTGATTTCCGTCCCCATGTGCCATTTGTGTGCTCTTACCAACCTGTTCTCATGCAAGCCACATTCAGCAGCCACCACTCTGGGATCCGTGGCAGAAGCAGAAGAACCCTGTCTCCATGCTGCAGACCGCAGGCACCACAGAGTACATTGGCTGCTTGCCGGGACAGCACTCCCAGATCCTCAAAGCTCCACTTCAACTCTTCTGCAACACCATCTACCCACCACAATGCGGGGGTTTTAGGCTTTTTTCCCTCCTACAGAACAGGGTAGAGTGCAAATGCTTCACTTTAGGAACATACCACTTTTACTGTAATTAACTCTTAGGAAAGAAAGCATTCGGCTCTTATTCAGTGCTGGAGGAATCTGGGGATGCAGCTGAAATTTGCCACTGTCTCCAAACCAATCTCTCCTTCAGGAAGAACAGCCTTCAGATGTCATGTAAAAAATTAAATTTGCATTTCTTTCCTGAGCTCATGGTGTTTCCCTCTGCAAAGGCTGTCCAGCTTTCTGTTCCAGGGCACAAAGAAAGATGCTGACGGACACAGGTGCAGCTGGACTGTGCTTCTGTGCTGCAAACTCTCCAAGCTCATTTCCAAGTTCATCTTGAACTGGGCCCATTTGTTACTTCTGAAAAGCAGATGTGAGGATCAAAAGCACAGTGTGACCTCTAATCAATGTCACTCATAACTAACAGATGTGTGAAAAGTGAAATGTGTGTTCATGGTATGCGCTTAAGGAGATGGATGCCTTTAGCAGTGACATTGTGCAAGTCATTTCCTGAGCACAGAAGACCTCATGGGGCAGGAAGAATATGGCATCTTGTTATCTGTTTGAAGGCAAACACTAAGGTTCATCTAGGGAGAAAAGTTGAGCAGTGTACTTCAGAGGGCAAAACTCTTCTGGTGTTCTTTCCTTGCTTCATTCGCAGCCTGCCAAAATCTGTTCTTCCTGCAGACGGAACAAACGCACTCCTTGTGTCAGACTGGTGATACCTCTGCTGTGATCCTGCTGCTGGGTGGACACCACTGTGTTCAGCCCCTCATCATGAAGAACCTGTGGACTACATCCACAGACACTAGGGCACTAGAGTAATATCAATGATATACCTAAACTTCACTCCTTTTCTTTTTCATATTCCCCATCCTTGCTTAGAGCTCATGCCCATTTGAGCACTCCAAGTGGTTCAGTTTTGTGGACTGCTATTTCATGATGCAAAGATTTCATGACTGGAAAAGAATGGGGAGGTTTGGCATTTTGCTGTATTCACATTTTGCTGGCAAGCAGTGGAGGCCAAGTGCTTTGTCTCGCACACACAGGCAGGGTGCATGTCACAGCTAGTAGGGGAACCAGCGCAAGGCTCAGAGTGCTCCAGTTGATCTCATCTTTAAGGCACAAATTTACTCGGGGTCAGTGTCACCAGAGTTACTGATTAAAGGAGCAAAGCATTTGGGCTCACAAACAGGGCAGCATTGGCCTAAGGGATTTACAGGTTCAAATTACATGAGGTGTTCATCAGATTGTAACCAGAGCACAACTGCAGCAGCATGCTGGCTGGATGTGCTTGGCAGTTCTCAGCTCTTCAGCAGCAGAGCAGCCAAGTAGCTGTTACCTTTTCTACTTCGGTCCACCTGTCTAGCACGTTGCTTGCAAAGTTGAAGTACTCTGGCAACTCTGGTCTGTGCTGCTGTTTCATAAGTTCGTAACTAAATGTGGCTCCAGCTGGGGATCTCTGGCTGCAAAGCTGGCGAGATCTTCTCAGGAAAGTATGCATGGACACAATATTCAGGGCCTTCAGTAGATGACGCATGGCAGCAGCAACCCAAGCCAGCAGGGCAGTGTACCCCTGAATCACAGCTCTTCATCCTCCCACAGCTCCCACCCATCTGCTAGAACACACTGCTGCTCTGTAGCAGGTGCACTGAAAGCATCAACACAGGGGTTGCTGGGAATGAAAGGTCTGCTGCTGACTGACAGCACTGAAGTACCAGCACCAACTAAGATGCTGCAGAGATAACCAACAGTCCTGCATGGTTTCCTGGCTGATCTCAGACTTATTTGCTTCAAAGTCATCTGCTGTTTTCCCAGTCTATCAGCGCTGATGTTATGCTGCTTGCCAAGAGTAAAATGCACGTAGGAAAGCCCTGAGAATGTTTTAGTATTGCTGTTTTAAGCAGCCAAAACCACCACTCCCTGAGATGGGGGAAGTTTAAAAAGAACCATGATAAGGGATTCGAAATGCAGAGCCATGTTTCTCTACAGTCAGCTTAGCAGGAGGGCTGAAAACTCAATAATCATCTTTTTAATGCATAGCTGACATTTATTTACAAAATAATATAAACACTGATAGCTCCTTGCTGAATTAATAATCATCCATCTGTAAACCCACATGGTTTCAGAGATTCAGTGAAGCAAAGAGACAGTTTGATCTGTAACATTCAATCTATTTATGACAGACAGAGGAGAGAAACCCAGCGAGATGGCAGGTGGGGAGAGGCAGGAAGAACAGGGAAAGCACGCAGACAAGAGGCACATCAGTCTAGTTCCAGTACCAGCAAGTGCCCTGTCCAGCAGCAGCACAGCTGGCTGGAGAGCCAGTCACCTCATGCAGAGGCTGTCACCTCACCTCTCGGTCTCTCAGACATCCAAGAACTGAGACGCGCCACAGCTTTGAATGCTTGTGCAAATCCAAGGCTTCAGTTGCTTTTATGATGTTCCCGTGAAAAGCATTAGTCGGGAATATATAGAAACGGTGTAATGGCACAGGAATCTGGATTGGAGACAAATTCCAACGCTTCTAGCCTGTACTTTGCAAAACTCAGAAAAAGCTTACGATTCTGGTGTAAGAATCAGAAATGTGAGAATGGACGTAAAGAAAACGTGTATAGACAGTATTTGAGGAAGTATAGAAAATGGACATCAAGAAGCGTCAGAGAAACAGAATGAAAACGTGAACGCAGATGAACGAATGATGCAGACATACATTGCATTCGGTAGCAGAGTAGAAAGAGAACAGAAACTTTCCCGTACACTAACTTCGGGGTCCAGCACAACAACTTTGACAACGCCAGAAACGAAGTCTGTCAGGTGTAAAAGCTGCTTTGGAAGTATAGGGCTTCTACAGGGTAATTGGAGAAACCGCTATTCATTGCACGGCATCCGGCTGAATCGCGTCTTTCTTAACCGTAAAAACTGCAGAAGACACGATTGTTGCGATTGTATTGGAATCCGCGGTTAACGCGTTAAGAGCCCATAGCTCGCTGCCGGTTTTGCTCAGTATCGCAAAGAACGCTTTTACGATATTCCCGTGAAGTTTAAGTGGGGAACATATAGAAACGGTGTAATGTCACAGGAATCAGGGATTGGAGACAAATTCCACCGGTTCTAGCCTGTACTTTACTAATCTCAGAAAAAGCTTACGATTCTGATGTAAGAATCAGAAATGCGAGAATGGACCAAAAGAAAACGTGTATAGACAGTATTTGACGAAGCATAGAAAATGGACATCAAGAAGCGTCAGAGAAACAGAATGAAAACGTGAACGCAGATGAACGAACGATGCAGACATACATTGTATTCGGTAGCAGAGCAGAAAGAGAACAGAAACTTTCCCCTACACTAACTTCGGGGTCCAGCACAACATATTTGACAACGCCAGAAACGAAGTCTCTATCACGTGTAAAAGCTGCTTTGGAAGTATATGGCTTCTACAGGCTAATTGGTTAAACCGTCATTCAGTGCACGGCATAAGTGGGTATGGCGTCTTTCTTAACGCAAAAACTGCAGAAGACGCGATTGTTGCGATTGTATTGGAATTTGCTTTTAGCGCGTTAAGAGCCCATAGCTCGCTGCCGGTTTTGCTCAGTATCGCAAAGAGCGCTTTTTCGATGTTCCCGTGAAGAGTTTTAGTGGGGAACATATAGAAACGGTGCAATGGCTCAGGAATCTGGATTGGAGACAAATTCCAACGCTTCTAGCCTGTACTTTGCAAAACTCAGAAAAAGCTTACGATTCTGGTGTAAGAATCATAAACGCGAGAATGGACCAAAAGAGAACGTGTATAGACAGCATTTGACGAAGTATAGAAAATGGACATCAAGAAGCGTCAGAGAAACAGAATGAAAACGTGAACGCAGATGAACGAACGATGCAGACATACATTGCATTCGGTAGCAGAGCAGAAAGAGAACAGAAACTTTCCCCTACACTAACTTCGGGGTCCAGCACAACAACTTTGACAGTGCCAGAAACGAAGTCTCTATCACGTGTAAAAGCTGCTCTGGAAGTATAGGGCTTCTACAGGCTAATTGGTTAAACCGTCATTCAGTGCACGGCATCCGGGTGTATCGCGTCTTTCTTAACGCAAAAACTGCAGAAGACGCGATTGTTGCGATTGTATTGGAATCCGCGGTTAACGCGTTAAGAGCCCATAGCTCGCTGCCGGTTTTGCTCAGTATCGCAAAGAGCGCTTTTACGATGTTCCCGTGAAAAGTTTCAGTGGGCAAGATATAGAATCGGTGTAATGGCACAGGAATGATGGTTTGGGGACAATTTCCACCGGTTCTAACTTACACTTTGCTAAACTCAGAAAAAGCTTACGATTCTGGTGTAAGAGTCAGAAACGCGAGATTGGACCAAAAGAGAACGTGTATAGACAGCATTTGACGAAGTATAGAAAATGGACATCAAGAAGCGTCAGAGAAACAGAATGAAAACGTGAACGCAGATGAACGAACGATGCAGACATACATTGCATTCGGTAGCAGAACAGAAAGAGAACAGAAACTTTCCCCTACACTAACTTCGGGGTCCAGCACAACAACTTTGACAGTGCCAGAAACGAAGTCTCTATCACGTGTAAAAGCTGCTTTGGAAGTATAGGGCTTCTACAGGCAAATTGGAGAAACCGCTATTCCGTGCACGGCATCCGGCTGAATCGCGTCTTTCTTAACCGTAAAAACTGCAGAAGACGCGATTGTTGCGATTGTATTGGAATCCGCGGTTAACGCGTTAAGAGCCCATAGCTCGCTGCCGGTTTTGCTCAGTATCGCAAAGATCGCTTTTACGATGTTCCCGTCAAAAGCATTAGTAGAGTACATATAGAAGAGGTGTAATGGCTCAGGAATCAGGGATTGGAGACAGATTCCGCACGTTCTAGCATGTACTTTGCGAAAGTCTGAAAAGGCTTACGATTCTGGTGTAAGAATCAGAAATGCGAGAATGGACCAAAAGAAAACGTGTATAGACAGTATTTGACGAAGTATAGAAAATGGACATCAAGAAGCGTCAGAGAAACAGAATGAAAACGTGAACGCAGATGAACGAACGATGCAGACATACATTGCATTCGGTAACAGAGCAGAAAGAGAACAGAAACTTTCCCCTACACTAACTTCGGGGTCCAGCACAACAACTTTGACAGTGCCAGAAACGAAGTCTCTATCACGTGTAAACGCTGGTTTGAAAGTTAAGGGCTTCTACAGGCTAATTGGTTAAACCGTCATTCAGTGCACGGCATCCGGGTGTATCGCGTCTTTCTTAACGACAAAAACTGCAGAAGACGCGATTGTTGCGATTGTATTGGAATCCGGGATAACGCGTTAAGAGCCCATAGCTCGCTGCCGGTTTTGCTCAGTATCGCAAAGAACGCTTTTACGATGTTTCCGTGAAGAGTTTTAGTGTGTAAGATATAGAAACGGTGTAATGGCTCAGGAATCAGGGATTGGAGACAGATTCCGCACGTTCTAGCATGTACTTTGCTAAACTCAGAAAAGGGTTACGATTCTGGTGTAAGAATCAGAAATGCGAGAATGGACCAAAAGAAAACGTGTATAGACAGTATTTGACGAAGTATAGAAAATGGACATCAAGAAGCGTCAGAGAAACAGAATGAAAACGTGAACGCAGATGAACGAACGATGCAGACATACATTGCATTCGGTAGCAGAGCAGAAAGAGAACAGAAACATTCCCCTACACTAACTTCGGGGTCCAGCACAACAACTTTGACAGTGCCAGAAACGAAGTCTCTATCACGTGTAAACGCTGTTTTGAAAGTTAAGGGCTTATACAGGTTAATTGGAGAAACCGCTATTCAGTGCACGGCATCCGTGTGTATCGCGTCTTTCTTAACGCAAAAACTGCAGAAGACGCGATTGTTGCGATTGTATTGGAATCCGCGGTTAACGCGTTAAGAGCCCATAGCGCGCTGCCGGTTTTGCTCAGTATCGCAAAGAACGCTTTTACGATGTTCCCGTCAAAAGTTTTAGTGGAGTACATATAGAAGAGGTGTAATGGCTCAGGAATCAGGGATTGGAGACAGATTCCGCACGTTCTAGCATGTACTTTGCTAAACTCAGAAAAGGGTTACGATTCTGGTGTAAGAATCAGAAATGCGAGAATGGACCAAAAGAAAACGTGTATAGACAGTATTTGACGAAGTATAGAAAATGGACATCAAGAAGCGTCAGAGAAACAGAATGAAAACGTGAACGCAGATGAACGAACGATGCAGACATACATTGCATTCGGTAGCAGAGCAGAAAGAGAACAGAAACTTTCCCCTACACTAACTTCGGGGTCCAGCACAACAACTTTGACAGTGCCAGAAACGAAGTCTCTATCAGGTGTAAACGCTGGTTTGGAAGCATAGAGCTTCTACAGGCTAATTGGTTAAACCGTCATTCAGTGCACGGCATCCGGCTGAATCGCGTCATTCTTAACGGCAAAAACTGCAGAAGACGCGATTGTTGCGATTGTATTGGAATCCGCGATAACGCGTTAAGAGCCCATAGCTCGCTGCCGGTTTTGCTCAGTATCGCAAAGAGCGCTTATACGATGTTCCCGTGAAAAGTTTTAGTGGGGAACATATAGAAAAGGTGTAATGGCACAGGAATCAGAATGGGAGACAAATTACACCGGTTCTAGCATGTACGTTGCTAAACTCAGAAAAAGCTTACGATTCTGATGTAAGAATCAGAAAAGCGAGAATGGACCAAAAGAAAACGTGTATAGACAGTATTTGACGAAGTATAGAAAATGGACATCAAGAAGCGTCAGTGAAACAGAATGAAAACGTGAACGCAGATGAACGAACGATGCAGACATACATTGCATTCGGTAGCCGAGCAGAAAGAGAACAGAAACTTTCCCCTACACTAACTTCGGGGTCCAGCACAACAACTTTGACAGTGCCAGAAACGAAGTCTCTATCACGAGTAAAAGCTGCTTTGGAATTATAGGGCTTATACAGGGAATAGGAGAAACCGCTATTCAGTGCACGGCATCCGGCTGAATCGCGTCTTTCTTAACGGCAGGAACTGCAGAAGACGCGATTGTTGCGATTGTATTGGAATCCGCGGTTAACGCGTTAAGAGCCCATAGCGCGCTGCCGGTTTTGCTCAGTATCGCAAAGAGCGCTTTTACGATGTTCCCGTGAAAAGTTTCAGTGGGGAACATATAGAAACGGTGTAATGGCTCAGGAATCAGGGATTGGAGACTGATTCCGCACGTTCTAGCATGTACGTTGCGAAACTCAGGAAAGGCTTACGATTCTGGTGTAAGAATCAGAAATGCGAGAATGGACCAAAAGAAAACGTGTATAGACAGCATTTGACGAAGTATAGAAAATGGACATCAAGAAGCGTCAGAGAAACAGAATGAAAACGTGAACGCAGATGAACGAACGATGCAGACATACATTGCATTCGGTAGCAGAGCAGAAAGAGAACAGAAACTTTCCCCTACACTAACTTCGGGGTCCAGCACAACAACTTTGACAGTGCCAGAAACGAAGTCTCTATCACGTGTAAAAGCTGCTTTGGAAGTATATGGCTTCTACAGGCTGATTGGAAAAACCGTCATTCAGTGCACGGCATCCGGCTGAATCGCGTCTTTCTTAACGGCGAAAACTGCAGAAGACGCGATTGTTGCGATTGTATTGGAATTTGCTTTTAGCGCGTTAAGAGCCCATAGCTCGCTGCCGGTTTTGCTCAGTATCGCAAAGAGCGCTTTTACGATATTCCCGTGAAAAGTTTTAGTGGGGAACATATAGAAACGGTGTAATGGCTCTGGAATCTGGATTGGAGAGAAATTCCACCGGTTCTAGCCTGTACTTTGCTAAACTCTGAAAAAGCTTATGATTCTGGTGTAAGAATCAGAAATGCGAGAATGGACCAAAAGAAAACGTGCATAGACAGCATTTGACGAAGTCAAAGAAATGGACATCAAGAAGCGTCAGAGAAACAGAATGAAAACGTGAACGCAGATGAACGAACGATGCAGACATACATTGCATTCTGTAGCAGAGCAGAAAGAGAACAGAAACTTTCCCCTACACTAACTTCGGGGTCCAGCACAACAACTTTGACAGTGCCAGAAACGAAGTCTCTATCACGTGTAAAAGCTGCTCTGGAAGTATATGGCTTCTACAGGCTAATTGGTTAAACCGTCATTCAGTGCACGGCATCCGTGTGTATCGCGTCTTTCTTAACGCAAAAACTGCAGAAGACGCGATTGTTGCGATTGTATTGGAATCCGCGGTTAACGCGTTAAGAGCCCATAGCTCGCTGCCGGTTTTGCTCAGTATCGCAAAGAGCGCTTATACGATGTTCCCGTGAAAAGTTTCAGTGGGCAACATATAGAAACGGTGTAATGGCACAGGAATCAGGGATTGGAGACAAATTCCACCGGTTCTAGCCTGTACTTTGCTAAACTCAGAAAACGCATGCGCTTTTGGTGTAAGAATCATAAACGCAAGAATGGACCAAAAGAGAACGTGTATAGACAGTATTTGACGAAGTATAGAAAATGGACATCAAGAAGCGTCAGAGAAACAGAATGAAAACGTGAACGCAGATGAACGAACGATGCAGACATACATTGCATTCGGTAGCAGAGCAGAAAGAGAACAGAAACTTTCCCCTACACTAACTTCGGGGTCCAGCACATCAACTTTGACAGTGCCAGAAACGAAGTCTCTATCAGTTGTAAAAGCTGCTTTGGAAGTATAGGGCTTCTACAGGGTAATTGGAGAAACCGCTATTCAGTGCACGGCATCCGGCTGAATCGCGTCTTTCTTAACCGTAAAAACTGCAGAAGACGCGATTGTTGCGATTGTATTGGAATCCGCGGTTAACGCGTTAAGAGCCCATAGCTCGCTGCCGGTTTTGCTCAGTATCGCAAAGTGCGCTTTTACGATGGTCCCGTGAAAAGTTTCAGTGGGGAACATATAGAAACGGTGTAATGGCTCAGGAATCTGGATTGGAGACAAATTCCACTGGTTCATGCCTGTACTTTCCGTAACTCAGAAAAGGCTTACGATTCTAGTGTAAGAATCATAAATGCGAGAATGGACCAAAAGAAAACGTGCATAGACAGTATTTGACGAAGTATAGAAAATGGACATCAAGAAGCGTCAGAGAAACAGAATGAAAACGTGAACGCAGATGAACGAACGATGCAGACATACATTGTATTCGGTAGCAGAGCAGAAAGAGAACAGAAACTTTCCCCTACACTAACTTCGGGGTCCAGCACAGCAACTTTGACAGTGCCAGAAACGAAGTCTCTATCACGTGTAAAAGCTGCTATGGAAGTATAGGGCTTCTACAGGGTAATTGGAGAAACCGTCATTTAGTGCACGGCATCCGTGTGTATCGCGTCTTTCTTAACGCAAAAACTGCAGAAGACGCGATTGTTGCGATTGTATTGGAATCCGCGGTTAACGCGTTAAGAGCCCATAGCTCGCTGCCGGTTTTGCTCAGTATCGCAAAGTGCGCTTTCACGATGTTCCCGTGAAGAGTTTTAGTGGGGAACATATAGAAACGGTGTAATGTCACAGGAATCAGGGATTGGAGACAAATTCCACCGGTTCTAGCCTGTACTTTGCTAAACTCAGAAAAAGCTAACGACTCTGGTGTAAGAATCAGAAATGCGAGAATGGACCAAAGGAAAACGTGTATAGACAGTATTTGACGAAGTATAGAAAATGGACAAAAAGAAGCGTCAGAGAAACAGAATGAAAACGTGAACGCAGATGAACGAACGATGCAGACATACATTGCATTCGGTAGCAGAGCAGAAAGAGAACAGAAACTTTCCCCTACACTAACTTCGTTGTGCAGCACAACAACTTTGACAGTGCCAGAAACGAAGTCTCTATCACGTGTAAAAGCTGCTTTGGAAGTATAGGGCTTCTACAGGCTAATTGGTGAAACCGTCATTCAGTGCACGGCATCCGGCTGAATCGCGTCTTTCTTAACGCAAAAACTGCAGAAGACGCGATTGTTGCGATTGTATTGGAATTTCCTTTTAGCACGTTAAGAGCCCATAGCTCGCTGCCGGTTTTGCTCAGTATCGCAAAGAGCGCTTTGAATATGGCCCCACGAAGTTTTAGTGTGTAATATATAGAAACGGTGTAATGTCACAGGAATCAGGGATTGGAGACAAATTCCAACGGTTCTAGCTTATACTTTTCTAAACTCAGAAAACGCATGCGCTTTTGGTGTAAGAATCATAAACGCAAGAATGGACCAAAAGAGAACGTGTATAGACAGCATTTGACGAAGTATAGAAAATGGACATCAAGAAGCGTCAGAGAAACAGAATGAAAACGTGAACGCAGATGAACGAACGATGCAGACATACATTGCATTCGGTAGCAGAGCAGAAAGAGAACAGAAACTTTCCCCTACACTAACTTCGGGGTCCAGCACATCAACTTTGACAGTGCCAGAAACGAAGTCTCTATCAGTTGTAAAAGCTGCTTTGGAAGTATAGGGCTTCTACAGGGTAATTGGAGAAACCGCTATTCAGTGCACGGCATCCGGCTGAATCGCGTCTTTCTTAACCGTAAAAACTGCAGAAGACGCGATTGTTGCGATTGTATTGGAATCCGCGGTTAACGCGTTAAGAGCCCATAGCTCGCTGCCGGTTTTGCTCAGTATCGCAAAGTGCGCTTTTACGATGGTCCCGTGAAAAGTTTCAGTGGGGAACATATAGAAACGGTGTAATGGCTCAGGAATCTGGATTGGAGACAAATTCCACTGGTTCATGCCTGTACTTTCCTAAACTCAGAAAAGGCTTACGATTCTAGTGTAAGAATCAGAAATGCGAGAATGGACCAAAAGAAAACGTGTATAGACAGTATTTGACGAAGTATAGAAAATGGACATCAAGAAGCGTCAGAGAAACAGAATGTAAACGTGAACGCAGATGAACGAACGATGCAGACATACATTGCATTCGGTAGCAGAGCAGAAAGAGAACAGAAACATTCCCCTACACTAACTTCGGGGTCCAGCACAACAACTTTGACAGTGCCAGAAACGAAGTCTCTATCACGTGTAAAAGCTGCTTTGGAAGAATATGGCTTCTACAGGCTAATTGGTGAAACCGTCATTCAGTGCACGGCATCCGGCTGAATCGCGTCTTTCTTAACGGCAAAAACTGCAGAAGACGCGATTGTTGCGATTGTATTGGAATCCGCGGTTAACGCGTTAAGAGCCCATAGCGCGCTGCCGGTTTTGCTCAGTATCGCAAAGACCGCTTTGACGATGTTCCCGTCAAAAGTTTTAGTGGAGTACATATAGAAGAGGTGTAATGGCTCAGGAATCAGGGATTGGAGACAGATTCCGCACGTTCTGGCATGTACTTTGCGAAAGTCTCAAAAGGCTTACGATTCTGGTGTAAGAATCAGAAATGCGAGAATGGACCAAAAGAAAACGTGTATAGACAGTATTTGACGAAGTATAGAAAATGGACATCAAGAAGCGTCAGAGAAACAGAATGAAAACGTGAACGCAGATGAACGAACGATGCAGACATACATTGCATTCGGTAGCAGAGCAGAAAGAGAACAGAAACTTTCCCCTACACTAACTTCGGGGTCCAGCACAACAACTTTGACAGTGCCAGGAACGAAGTCTCTATCACGTGTAAACGCTGGTTTGAAAGTTAAGGGCTTCTACAGGCTAATTGGTTAAACCGTCATTCAGTGCACGGCATCCGGGTGTATCGCGTCTTTCTTAACGACAAAAACTGCAGAAGACGCGATTGTTGCGATTGTATTGGAATCCGCGATAACGCGTTAAGAGCCCATAGCTCGCTGCCGGTTTTGCTCAGTATCGCAAAGAACGCTTTTACGATGTTTCCGTGAAGAGTTTTAGTGTGTAAGATATAGAAACGGTGTAATGGCTCAGGAATCAGGGATTGGAGACAGATTCCGCACGTTCTAGCATGTACTTTGCTAAACTCAGAAAAGGGTTACGATTCTGGTGTAAGAATCAGAAATGCGAGAATGGACCAAAAGAAAACGTGTATAGACAGTATTTGACGAAGTATAGAAAATGGACATCAAGAAGCGTCAGAGAAACAGAATGAAAACGTGAACGCAGATGAACGAACGATGCAGACATACATTGCATTCGGTAGCAGAGCAGAAAGAGAACAGAAACTTTCCCCTACACTAACTTCGGGGTCCAGCACAACAACTTTGACAGTGCCAGAAACGAAGTCTCTATCACGTGTAAAAGCTGCTTTGGAAGTATATGGCTTCTACAGGCTAATTGGTGAAACCGTCATTCAGTGCACGGCATCCGGCTGAATCGCCTCTTTCTTAACGGCAAAAACTGCAGAAGACGCGATTGTTGCGATTGTATTGGAATCCGCGGTTAACGCGTTAAGAGCCCATAGCTCGCTGCCGGTTTTGCTCAGTATCGCAAAGAGCGCTTTTACGATGTTCCCGTCAAAAGTTTTAGTGGAGTACATATAGAAGAGGTGTAATGGCTCAGGAATCAGGGATTGGAGACAGATTCCGCACGTTCTGGCATGTACTTTGCGAAAGTCTGAAAAGGCTTACGATTCTGGTGTAAGAATCAGAAATGCGAGAATGGACCAAAAGAAAACGTGTATAGACAGTATTTGACGAAGTATAGAAAATGGACATCAAGAAGCGTCAGAGAAACAGAATGAAAACGTGAACGCAGATGAACGAACGATGCAGACATACATTGCATTCGGTAGCAGAGCAGAAAGAGAACAGAAACTTTCCCCTACACTAACTTCGGGGTCCAGCACAACAACTTTGACAGTGCCAGAAACGAAGTCTCTATCACGTGTAAACGCTGGTTTGAAAGTTAAGGGCTTCTACAGGCTAATTGGTTAAACCGTCATTCAGTGCACGGCATCCGGGTGTATCACGTCTTTCTTAACGACAAAAACTGCAGAAGACGCGATTGTTGCGATTGTATTGGAATCCGCGATAACGCGTTAAGAGCCCATAGCTCTCTGCCGGTTTTGCTCAGTATCGCAAAGAACGCTTTTACGATGTTTCCGTGAAGAGTTTTAGTGTGTAAGATATAGAAACGGTGTAATGGCTCAGGAATCAGGGATTGGAGACAGATTCCGCACGTTCTAGCATGTACTTTGCTAAACTCAGAAAAGGGTTACGATTCTGGTGTAAGAATCAGAAATGCGAGAATGGACCAAAAGAAAACGTGTATAGACAGTATTTGACGAAGTATAGAAAATGGACATCAAGAAGCGTCAGAGAAACAGAATGAAAACGTGAACGCAGATGAACGAACGATGCAGACATACATTGCATTCGGTAGCAGAGCAGAAAGAGAACAGAAACATTCCCCTACACTAACTTCGGGGTCCAGCACAACAACTTTGACAGTGCCAGAAACGAAGTCTCTATCACGTGTAAACGCTGTTTTGAAAGTTAAGGGCTTATACAGGCTAATTGGTTAAACCGTCATTCAGTGCACGGCATCCGTGTGTATCGCGTCTTTCTTAACCGTAAAAACTGCAGAAGACGCGATTGTTGCGATTGTATTGGAATCCGCGGTTAACGCGTTAAGAGCCCATAGCGCGCTGCCGGTTTTGCTCAGTATCGCAAAGAGCGCTTTTACGATGTTCCCGTCAAAAGTTTTAGTGGAGTACATATAGAAGAGGTGTAATGGCTCAGGAATCAGGGATTGGAGACAGATTCCGCACGTTCTAGCGTGTACTTTGCTAAACTCAGAAAAGGGTTACGATTCTGGTGTAAGAATCAGTAATGCGAGAATGGACCAAAAGAAAACGTGTATAGACAGTATTTGACGAAGTATAGAAAATGGACATCAAGAAGCGTCAGAGAAACAGAATGAAAACGTGAACGCAGATGAACGAACGATGCAGACATACATTGCATTCGGTAGCAGAGCAGAAAGAGAACAGAAACTTTCCCCTACACTAACTTCGGGGTCCAGCACAACAACTTTGACAGTGCCAGAAACGAAGTCTCTATCACGTGTAAAAGCTGCTTTGGAAGTATATGGCTTCTACAGGCTAATTGGTTAAACCGTCATTCAGTGCACGGCATCCGGGTGTATCGCGTCTTTCTTAACGCAAAAACTGCAGAAGACGCGATTGTTGCCATTGTATTGGAATCCGCGGTTAAGGCGTTAAGAGCCCATAGCTCGCTGCCGGTTTTGCTCAGTATCGCAAATAGCGCTTTTTCTATGGCCCCACGAAGTTTTAGTGGGGAACATATAGAAACGGTGTAATGTCACAGTAATATGGGATTGGAGACAAATTCCAACGGTACTAGCCTGTACTTTGCCAAACTCAGAAAAAGCTTACGATTCTGGTGTAAGAATCAGAAATGCGAGAATGGACCAAAAGAAAACGTGTATAGACAGTATTTGACGAAGTATAGAAAATGGACATCAAGAAGCGTCAGAGAAACAGAATTTAAACGTGAACGCAGATGAACGAACGATGCAGACATACATTGCATTCGGTAGCAGAGCAGAAAGAGAACAGAAACTTTCCCCTACACTAACTTCGGGGTCCAGCACAACAACTTTGACAGTGCCAGAAACGAAGTCTCTATCACGTGTAAAAGCTGCTTTGGAAGAATATGGCTTCTACAGGCTAATTGGTGAAACCGTCATTCAGTGCACGGCATCCGGCTGAATCGCGTCTTTCTTAACGGCAAAAACTGCAGAAGACGCGATTGTTGCGATTGTATTGGAATCCGCGGTTAACGCGTTAAGAGCCCATAGCTCGCTGCCGGTTTTGCTCAGTATCGCAAAGAGCGCTTATACGATGTTCCCGTGAAGAGTTATAGTGGGGAACATATAGAAACGGTGTAATGTCACAGGAATCAGGGATTGGAGACAAATTCCACCGGTTCTAGCCTGTACTTTGCTAAACTCAGAAAAAGCTAACGACTCTGGTGTAAGAATCAGAAATGCGAGAATGGACCAAAGGAAAACGTGTATAGACAGTATTTGACGAAGTATAGAAAATGGACAAAAAGAAGCGTCAGAGAAACAGAATGAAAACGTGAACGCAGATGAACGAACGATGCAGACATACATTGCATTCGGTAGCAGAGCAGAAAGAGAACAGAAACTTTCCCCTACACTAACTTCGTTGTGCAGCACAACAACTTTGACAGTGCCAGAAACGAAGTCTCTATCACGTGTAAAAGCTGCTTTGGAAGTATAGGGCTTCTACAGGCTAATTGGTGAAACCGTCATTCAGTGCACGGCATCCGGCTGAATCGCGTCTTTCTTAACGCAAAAACTGCAGAAGACGCGATTGTTGCGATTGTATTGGAATTTCCTTTTAGCACGTTAAGAGCCCATAGCTCGCTGCCGGTTTTGCTCAGTATCGCAAAGAGCGCTTTGAATATGGCCCCACGAAGTTTTAGTGTGTAATATATAGAAACGGTGTAATGTCACAGGAATCAGGGATTGGAGACAAATTCCAACGGTTCTAGCTTATACTTTTCTAAACTCAGAAAACGCATGCGCTTTTGGTGTAAGAATCATAAACGCAAGAATGGACCAAAAGAGAACGTGTATAGACAGCATTTGACGAAGTATAGAAAATGGACATCAAGAAGCGTCAGAGAAACAGAATGAAAACGTGAACGCAGATGAACGAACGATGCAGACATACATTGCATTCGGTAGCAGAGCAGAAAGAGAACAGAAACTTTCCCCTACACTAACTTCGGGGTCCAGCACATCAACTTTGACAGTGCCAGAAACGAAGTCTCTATCAGTTGTAAAAGCTGCTTTGGAAGTATAGGGCTTCTACAGGGTAATTGGAGAAACCGCTATTCAGTGCACGGCATCCGTGTGTATCGCGTCTTTCTTAACGCAAAAACTGCAGAAGACGCGATTGTTGCGATTGTATTGGAATCCGCGGTTAACGCGTTAAGAGCCCATAGCGCGCTGCCGGTTTTGCTCAGTATCGCAAAGAACGCTTTTACGATGTTCCCGTCAAAAGTTTTAGTGGAGTACATATAGAAGAGGTGTAATGGCTCAGGAATCAGGGATTGGAGACAGATTCCGCACGTTCTAGCATGTACTTTGCTAAACTCAGAAAAGGGTTACGATTCTGGTGTAAGAATCAGAAATGCGAGAATGGACCAAAAGAAAACGTGTATAGACAGTATTTGACGAAGTATAGAAAATGGACATCAAGAAGCGTCAGAGAAACAGAATGAAAACGTGAACGCAGATGAACGAACGATGCAGACATACATTGCATTCGGTAGCAGAGCAGAAAGAGAACAGAAACTTTCCCCTACACTAACTTCGGGGTCCAGCACAACAACTTTGACAGTGCCAGAAACGAAGTCTCTATCAGGTGTAAACGCTGGTTTGGAAGCATAGAGCTTCTACAGGCTAATTGGTTAAACCGTCATTCAGTGCACGGCATCCGGCTGAATCGCGTCATTCTTAACGGCAAAAACTGCAGAAGACGCGATTGTTGCGATTGTATTGGAATCCGCGATAACGCGTTAAGAGCCCATAGCTCGCTGCCGGTTTTGCTCAGTATCGCAAAGAGCGCTTATACGATGTTCCCGTGAAAAGTTTTAGTGGGGAACATATAGAAAAGGTGTAATGGCACAGGAATCAGAATGGGAGACAAATTACACCGGTTCTAGCATGTACGTTGCTAAACTCAGAAAAAGCTTACGATTCTGATGTAAGAATCAGAAAAGCGAGAATGGACCAAAAGAAAACGTGTATAGACAGTATTTGACGAAGTATAGAAAATGGACATCAAGAAGCGTCAGTGAAACAGAATGAAAACGTGAACGCAGATGAACGAACGATGCAGACATACATTGCATTCGGTAGCCGAGCAGAAAGAGAACAGAAACTTTCCCCTACACTAACTTCGGGGTCCAGCACAACAACTTTGACAGTGCCAGAAACGAAGTCTCTATCACGAGTAAAAGCTGCTTTGGAATTATAGGGCTTATACAGGGAATAGGAGAAACCGCTATTCAGTGCACGGCATCCGGCTGAATCGCGTCTTTCTTAACGGCAGGAACTGCAGAAGACGCGATTGTTGCGATTGTATTGGAATCCGCGGTTAACGCGTTAAGAGCCCATAGCGCGCTGCCGGTTTTGCTCAGTATCGCAAATAGCGCTTTTACGATGTTCCCGTGAAAAGTTTCAGTGGGGAACATATAGAAACGGTGTAATGGCTCAGGAATCAGGGATTGGAGACTGATTCCGCACGTTCTAGCATGTACGTTGCGAAACTCAGGAAAGGCTTACGATTCTGGTGTAAGAATCAGAAATGCGAGAATGGACCAAAAGAAAACGTGTATAGACAGCATTTGACGAAGTATAGAAAATGGACATCAAGAAGCGTCAGAGAAACAGAATGAAAACGTGAACGCAGATGAACGAACGATGCAGACATACATTGCATTCGGTAGCAGAGCAGAAAGAGAACAGAAACTTTCCCCTACACTAACTTCGGGGTCCAGCACAACAACTTTGACAGTGCCAGAAACGAAGTCTCTATCACGTGTAAAAGCTGCTTTGGAAGTATATGGCTTCTACAGGCTGATTGGAAAAACCGTCATTCAGTGCACGGCATCCGGCTGAATCGCGTCTTTCTTAACGGCGAAAACTGCAGAAGACGCGATTGTTGCGATTGTATTGGAATTTGCTTTTAGCGCGTTAAGAGCCCATAGCTCGCTGCCGGTTTTGCTCAGTATCGCAAAGAGCGCTTTTACGATATTCCCGTGAAAAGTTTTAGTGGGGAACATATAGAAACGGTGTAATGGCTCTGGAATCTGGATTGGAGAGAAATTCCACCGGTTCTAGCCTGTACTTTGCTAAACTCTGAAAAAGCTTATGATTCTGGTGTAAGAATCAGAAATGCGAGAATGGACCAAAAGAAAACGTGCATAGACAGCATTTGACGAAGTCAAAGAAATGGACATCAAGAAGCGTCAGAGAAACAGAATGAAAACGTGAACGCAGATGAACGAACGATGCAGACATACATTGCATTCGGTAGCAGAGCAGAAAGAGAACAGAAACTTTCCCCTACACTAACTTCGGGGTCCAGCACAACAACTTTGACAGTGCCAGATATGAAGTCTCTATCACGTGTAAAAGCTGCTTTGGAAGTATAGGGCTTCTACAGGGTAATTGGAGAAACCGCTATTCAGTGCACGGCATCCGGCTGAATCGCGTCTTTCTTAACACAAAAACTGCAGAAGACGCGATTGTTGCGATTGTTTTGGAATCCGCGGTTAACGCGTTAAGAGCCCATAGCTCGCTGCCGGTTTTGCTCAGTATCGCAAAGAGCGCTTTTACGATGTTCCCGTGAAAAGTTTCAGTGGGGAACATATAGAAACTACATAATGGCACAGGAATGAGGGTTTGGGGACAATTTCCACCGGTTCTAACTTACACTTTGCTAAACTCAGAAAAAGCTTACGATTCTGGTGTAAGAGTCAGAAACGCGAGATTGGACCAAAAGAGAACGTGTATAGGCAGCATTTGACGAAGTATAGAAAATGGACATCAAGAAGCGTCAGAGAAACAGAATGAAAACGTGAACGCAGATGAACGAACGATGCAGACATACATTGCATTCGGTAGCAGAGCAGAAAGAGAACAGAAACTTTCCCCTACACTAACTTCGGGGTCCAGCACAACAACTTTGACAGTGCCAGAAACGAAGTCTCTATCACGTGTAAAAGCTGCTTTGGAAGTATAGGGCTTCTACAGGCTAATTCGAGAAACCGCTATTCAGTGCACGGCATCCGGCTGAATCGCGTCTTTCTTAACGGCGAAAACTGCAGAAGACGCGATTGTTGCGATTGTATTGGAATCCGCGGTTAACGCGTTAAGAGCCCATAGCTCGCTGCCGGTTTTGCTCAGTATCGCAAAGAGCGATTTTACGATGTTCCCGCGAAGAGTTTTAGTGGGGAACATATAGAAACGGTGCAATGGCTCAGGAATCTGGATTGCAGACAGATTCCGCACGTTCTGGCATGTACTTTGTGAAAGTCTGAAAAGGCTTACGATTCTGGTGTAAGAATCAGAAATGCGAGAATGGACCAAAAGAAAACGTGTATAGACAGTATTTGACGAAGTATAGAAAATGGACATCAAGAAGCGTCAGAGAAACAGAATGAAAACGTGAACGCAGATGAACGAACGATGCAGACATACATTGCATTCGGTAGCAGAGCAGAAAGAGAACAGAAACATTCCCCTACACTAACTTCGGGGTCCAGCACAACAACTTTGACAGTGCCAGAAACGAAGTCTCTATCACGTGTAAACGCTGTTTTGAAAGTTAAGGGCTTATACAGGCTAATTGGTTAAACCGTCATTCAGTGCACGGCATCCGTGTGTATCGCGTCTTTCTTAACCGTAAAAACTGCAGAAGACGCGATTGTTGCGATTGTATTGGAATCCGCGGTTAACGCGTTAAGAGCCCATAGCGCGCTGCCGGTTTTGCTCAGTATCGCAAAGAGCGCTTTTACGATGTTCCCGTCAAAAGTTTTAGTGGAGTACATATAGAAGAGGTGTAATGGCTCAGGAATCAGGGATTGGAGACAGATTCCGCACGTTCTAGCGTGTACTTTGCTAAACTCAGAAAAGGGTTACGATTCTGGTGTAAGAATCAGTAATGCGAGAATGGACCAAAAGAAAACGTGTATAGACAGTATTTGACGAAGTATAGAAAATGGACATCAAGAAGCGTCAGAGAAACAGAATGAAAACGTGAACGCAGATGAACGAACGATGCAGACATACATTGCATTCGGTAGCAGAGCAGAAAGAGAACAGAAACTTTCCCCTACACTAACTTCGGGGTCCAGCACAACAACTTTGACAGTGCCAGAAACGAAGTCTCTATCACGTGTAAAAGCTGCTTTGGAAGTATATGGCTTCTACAGGCTAATTGGTTAAACCGTCATTCAGTGCACGGCATCCGGGTGTATCGCGTCTTTCTTAACGCAAAAACTGCAGAAGACGCGATTGTTGCCATTGTATTGGAATCCGCGGTTAAGGCGTTAAGAGCCCATAGCTCGCTGCCGGTTTTGCTCAGTATCGCAAATAGCGCTTTTTCTATGGCCCCACGAAGTTTTAGTGGGGAACATATAGAAACGGTGTAATGTCACAGTAATATGGGATTGGAGACAAATTCCAACGGTACTAGCCTGTACTTTGCCAAACTCAGAAAAAGCTTACGATTCTGGTGTAAGAATCAGAAATGCGAGAATGGACCAAAAGAAAACGTGTATAGACAGTATTTGACGAAGTATAGAAAATGGACATCAAGAAGCGTCAGAGAAACAGAATTTAAACGTGAACGCAGATGAACGAACGATGCAGACATACATTGCATTCGGTAGCAGAGCAGAAAGAGAACAGAAACTTTCCCCTACACTAACTTCGGGGTCCAGCACAACAACTTTGACAGTGCCAGAAACGAAGTCTCTATCACGTGTAAAAGCTGCTTTGGAAGAATATGGCTTCTACAGGCTAATTGGTGAAACCGTCATTCAGTGCACGGCATCCGGCTGAATCGCGTCTTTCTTAACGGCAAAAACTGCAGAAGACGCGATTGTTGCGATTGTATTGGAATCCGCGGTTAACGCGTTAAGAGCCCATAGCTCGCTGCCGGTTTTGCTCAGTATCGCAAAGAGCGCTTATACGATGTTCCCGTGAAGAGTTATAGTGGGGAACATATAGAAACGGTGTAATGTCACAGGAATCAGGGATTGGAGACAAATTCCACCGGTTCTAGCCTGTACTTTGCTAAACTCAGAAAAAGCTAACGACTCTGGTGTAAGAATCAGAAATGCGAGAATGGACCAAAGGAAAACGTGTATAGACAGTATTTGACGAAGTATAGAAAATGGACAAAAAGAAGCGTCAGAGAAACAGAATGAAAACGTGAACGCAGATGAACGAACGATGCAGACATACATTGCATTCGGTAGCAGAGCAGAAAGAGAACAGAAACTTTCCCCTACACTAACTTCGTTGTGCAGCACAACAACTTTGACAGTGCCAGAAACGAAGTCTCTATCACGTGTAAAAGCTGCTTTGGAAGTATAGGGCTTCTACAGGCTAATTGGTGAAACCGTCATTCAGTGCACGGCATCCGGCTGAATCGCGTCTTTCTTAACGCAAAAACTGCAGAAGACGCGATTGTTGCGATTGTATTGGAATTTCCTTTTAGCACGTTAAGAGCCCATAGCTCGCTGCCGGTTTTGCTCAGTATCGCAAAGAGCGCTTTGAATATGGCCCCACGAAGTTTTAGTGTGTAATATATAGAAACGGTGTAATGTCACAGGAATCAGGGATTGGAGACAAATTCCAACGGTTCTAGCTTATACTTTTCTAAACTCAGAAAACGCATGCGCTTTTGGTGTAAGAATCATAAACGCAAGAATGGACCAAAAGAGAACGTGTATAGACAGCATTTGACGAAGTATAGAAAATGGACATCAAGAAGCGTCAGAGAAACAGAATGAAAACGTGAACGCAGATGAACGAACGATGCAGACATACATTGCATTCGGTAGCAGAGCAGAAAGAGAACAGAAACTTTCCCCTACACTAACTTCGGGGTCCAGCACATCAACTTTGACAGTGCCAGAAACGAAGTCTCTATCAGTTGTAAAAGCTGCTTTGGAAGTATAGGGCTTCTACAGGGTAATTGGAGAAACCGCTATTCAGTGCACGGCATCCGTGTGTATCGCGTCTTTCTTAACGCAAAAACTGCAGAAGACGCGATTGTTGCGATTGTATTGGAATCCGCGGTTAACGCGTTAAGAGCCCATAGCGCGCTGCCGGTTTTGCTCAGTATCGCAAAGAACGCTTTTACGATGTTCCCGTCAAAAGTTTTAGTGGAGTACATATAGAAGAGGTGTAATGGCTCAGGAATCAGGGATTGGAGACAGATTCCGCACGTTCTAGCATGTACTTTGCTAAACTCAGAAAAGGGTTACGATTCTGGTGTAAGAATCAGAAATGCGAGAATGGACCAAAAGAAAACGTGTATAGACAGTATTTGACGAAGTATAGAAAATGGACATCAAGAAGCGTCAGAGAAACAGAATGAAAACGTGAACGCAGATGAACGAACGATGCAGACATACATTGCATTCGGTAGCAGAGCAGAAAGAGAACAGAAACTTTCCCCTACACTAACTTCGGGGTCCAGCACAACAACTTTGACAGTGCCAGAAACGAAGTCTCTATCAGGTGTAAACGCTGGTTTGGAAGCATAGAGCTTCTACAGGCTAATTGGTTAAACCGTCATTCAGTGCACGGCATCCGGCTGAATCGCGTCATTCTTAACGGCAAAAACTGCAGAAGACGCGATTGTTGCGATTGTATTGGAATCCGCGATAACGCGTTAAGAGCCCATAGCTCGCTGCCGGTTTTGCTCAGTATCGCAAAGAGCGCTTATACGATGTTCCCGTGAAAAGTTTTAGTGGGGAACATATAGAAAAGGTGTAATGGCACAGGAATCAGAATGGGAGACAAATTACACCGGTTCTAGCATGTACGTTGCTAAACTCAGAAAAAGCTTACGATTCTGATGTAAGAATCAGAAAAGCGAGAATGGACCAAAAGAAAACGTGTATAGACAGTATTTGACGAAGTATAGAAAATGGACATCAAGAAGCGTCAGTGAAACAGAATGAAAACGTGAACGCAGATGAACGAACGATGCAGACATACATTGCATTCGGTAGCCGAGCAGAAAGAGAACAGAAACTTTCCCCTACACTAACTTCGGGGTCCAGCACAACAACTTTGACAGTGCCAGAAACGAAGTCTCTATCACGAGTAAAAGCTGCTTTGGAATTATAGGGCTTATACAGGGAATAGGAGAAACCGCTATTCAGTGCACGGCATCCGGCTGAATCGCGTCTTTCTTAACGGCAGGAACTGCAGAAGACGCGATTGTTGCGATTGTATTGGAATCCGCGGTTAACGCGTTAAGAGCCCATAGCGCGCTGCCGGTTTTGCTCAGTATCGCAAATAGCGCTTTTACGATGTTCCCGTGAAAAGTTTCAGTGGGGAACATATAGAAACGGTGTAATGGCTCAGGAATCAGGGATTGGAGACTGATTCCGCACGTTCTAGCATGTACGTTGCGAAACTCAGGAAAGGCTTACGATTCTGGTGTAAGAATCAGAAATGCGAGAATGGACCAAAAGAAAACGTGTATAGACAGCATTTGACGAAGTATAGAAAATGGACATCAAGAAGCGTCAGAGAAACAGAATGAAAACGTGAACGCAGATGAACGAACGATGCAGACATACATTGCATTCGGTAGCAGAGCAGAAAGAGAACAGAAACTTTCCCCTACACTAACTTCGGGGTCCAGCACAACAACTTTGACAGTGCCAGAAACGAAGTCTCTATCACGTGTAAAAGCTGCTTTGGAAGTATATGGCTTCTACAGGCTGATTGGAAAAACCGTCATTCAGTGCACGGCATCCGGCTGAATCGCGTCTTTCTTAACGGCGAAAACTGCAGAAGACGCGATTGTTGCGATTGTATTGGAATTTGCTTTTAGCGCGTTAAGAGCCCATAGCTCGCTGCCGGTTTTGCTCAGTATCGCAAAGAGCGCTTTTACGATATTCCCGTGAAAAGTTTTAGTGGGGAACATATAGAAACGGTGTAATGGCTCTGGAATCTGGATTGGAGAGAAATTCCACCGGTTCTAGCCTGTACTTTGCTAAACTCTGAAAAAGCTTATGATTCTGGTGTAAGAATCAGAAATGCGAGAATGGACCAAAAGAAAACGTGCATAGACAGCATTTGACGAAGTCAAAGAAATGGACATCAAGAAGCGTCAGAGAAACAGAATGAAAACGTGAACGCAGATGAACGAACGATGCAGACATACATTGCATTCGGTAGCAGAGCAGAAAGAGAACAGAAACTTTCCCCTACACTAACTTCGGGGTCCAGCACAACAACTTTGACAGTGCCAGATATGAAGTCTCTATCACGTGTAAAAGCTGCTTTGGAAGTATAGGGCTTCTACAGGGTAATTGGAGAAACCGCTATTCAGTGCACGGCATCCGGCTGAATCGCGTCTTTCTTAACACAAAAACTGCAGAAGACGCGATTGTTGCGATTGTTTTGGAATCCGCGGTTAACGCGTTAAGAGCCCATAGCTCGCTGCCGGTTTTGCTCAGTATCGCAAAGAGCGCTTTTACGATGTTCCCGTGAAAAGTTTCAGTGGGGAACATATAGAAACTACATAATGGCACAGGAATGAGGGTTTGGGGACAATTTCCACCGGTTCTAACTTACACTTTGCTAAACTCAGAAAAAGCTTACGATTCTGGTGTAAGAGTCAGAAACGCGAGATTGGACCAAAAGAGAACGTGTATAGGCAGCATTTGACGAAGTATAGAAAATGGACATCAAGAAGCGTCAGAGAAACAGAATGAAAACGTGAACGCAGATGAACGAACGATGCAGACATACATTGCATTCGGTAGCAGAGCAGAAAGAGAACAGAAACTTTCCCCTACACTAACTTCGGGGTCCAGCACAACAACTTTGACAGTGCCAGAAACGAAGTCTCTATCACGTGTAAAAGCTGCTTTGGAAGTATAGGGCTTCTACAGGCTAATTCGAGAAACCGCTATTCAGTGCACGGCATCCGGCTGAATCGCGTCTTTCTTAACGGCGAAAACTGCAGAAGACGCGATTGTTGCGATTGTATTGGAATCCGCGGTTAACGCGTTAAGAGCCCATAGCTCGCTGCCGGTTTTGCTCAGTATCGCAAAGAGCGATTTTACGATGTTCCCGCGAAGAGTTTTAGTGGGGAACATATAGAAACGGTGCAATGGCTCAGGAATCTGGATTGCAGACAGATTCCGCACGTTCTGGCATGTACTTTGTGAAAGTCTGAAAAGGCTTACGATTCTGGTGTAAGAATCAGAAATGCGAGAATGGACCAAAAGAAAACGTGTATAGACAGTATTTGACGAAGTATAGAAAATGGACATCAAGAAGCGTCAGAGAAACAGAATGAAAACGTGAACGCAGATGAACGAACGATGCAGACATACATTGCATTCGGTAGCAGAGCAGAAAGAGAACAGAAACATTCCCCTACACTAACTTCGGGGTCCAGCACAACAACTTTGACAGTGCCAGAAACGAAGTCTCTATCACGTGTAAACGCTGTTTTGAAAGTTAAGGGCTTATACAGGCTAATTGGTTAAACCGTCATTCAGTGCACGGCATCCGTGTGTATCGCGTCTTTCTTAACGGCAAAAACTGCAGAAGACGCGATTGTTGCGATTGTATTGGAATCCGCGGTTAACGCGTTAAGAGCCCATAGCGCGCTGCCGGTTTTGCTCAGTATCGCAAAGAGCGCTTTTACGATGTTCCCGTCAAAAGTTTTAGTGGAGTACATATAGAAGAGGTGTAATGGCTCAGGAATCAGGGATTGGAGACAGATTCCGCACGTTCTAGCGTGTACTTTGCTAAACTCAGAAAAGGGTTACGATTCTGGTGTAAGAATCAGTAATGCGAGAATGGACCAAAAGAAAACGTGTATAGACAGTATTTGACGAAGTATAGAAAATGGACATCAAGAAGCGTCAGAGAAACAGAATGAAAACGTGAACGCAGATGAACGAACGATGCAGACATACATTGCATTCGGTAGCAGAGCAGAAAGAGAACAGAAACTTTCCCCTACACTAACTTCGGGGTCCAGCACAACAACTTTGACAGTGCCAGAAACGAAGTCTCTATCACGTGTAAAAGCTGCTTTGGAAGTATATGGCTTCTACAGGCTAATTGGTTAAACCGTCATTCAGTGCACGGCATCCGGGTGTATCGCGTCTTTCTTAACGCAAAAACTGCAGAAGACGCGATTGTTGCCATTGTATTGGAATCCGCGGTTAAGGCGTTAAGAGCCCATAGCTCGCTGCCGGTTTTGCTCAGTATCGCAAATAGCGCTTTTTCTATGGCCCCACGAAGTTTTAGTGGGGAACATATAGAAACGGTGTAATGTCACAGTAATATGGGATTGGAGACAAATTCCAACGGTACTAGCCTGTACTTTGCCAAACTCAGAAAAAGCTTACGATTCTGGTGTAAGAATCAGAAATGCGAGAATGGACCAAAAGAAAACGTGTATAGACAGTATTTGACGAAGTATAGAAAATGGACATCAAGAAGCGTCAGAGAAACAGAATTTAAACGTGAACGCAGATGAACGAACGATGCAGACATACATTGCATTCGGTAGCAGAGCAGAAAGAGAACAGAAACTTTCCCCTACACTAACTTCGGGGTCCAGCACAACAACTTTGACAGTGCCAGAAACGAAGTCTCTATCACGTGTAAAAGCTGCTTTGGAAGAATATGGCTTCTACAGGCTAATTGGTGAAACCGTCATTCAGTGCACGGCATCCGGCTGAATCGCGTCTTTCTTAACGGCAAAAACTGCAGAAGACGCGATTGTTGCGATTGTATTGGAATCCGCGGTTAACGCGTTAAGAGCCCATAGCTCGCTGCCGGTTTTGCTCAGTATCGCAAAGAGCGCTTATACGATGTTCCCGTGAAGAGTTATAGTGGGGAACATATAGAAACGGTGTAATGTCACAGGAATCAGGGATTGGAGACAAATTCCACCGGTTCTAGCCTGTACTTTGCTAAACTCAGAAAAAGCTAACGACTCTGGTGTAAGAATCAGAAATGCGAGAATGGACCAAAGGAAAACGTGTATAGACAGTATTTGACGAAGTATAGAAAATGGACAAAAAGAAGCGTCAGAGAAACAGAATGAAAACGTGAACGCAGATGAACGAACGATGCAGACATACATTGCATTCGGTAGCAGAGCAGAAAGAGAACAGAAACTTTCCCCTACACTAACTTCGTTGTGCAGCACAACAACTTTGACAGTGCCAGAAACGAAGTCTCTATCACGTGTAAAAGCTGCTTTGGAAGTATAGGGCTTCTACAGGCTAATTGGTGAAACCGTCATTCAGTGCACGGCATCCGGCTGAATCGCGTCTTTCTTAACGCAAAAACTGCAGAAGACGCGATTGTTGCGATTGTATTGGAATTTCCTTTTAGCACGTTAAGAGCCCATAGCTCGCTGCCGGTTTTGCTCAGTATCGCAAAGAGCGAATTGAATATGGCCCCACGAAGTTTTAGTGTGTAATATATAGAAACGGTGTAATGTCACAGGAATCAGGGATTGGAGACAAATTCCAACGGTTCTAGCTTATACTTTTCTAAACTCAGAAAACGCATGCGCTTTTGGTGTAAGAATCATAAACGCAAGAATGGACCAAAAGAGAACGTGTATAGACAGCATTTGACGAAGTATAGAAAATGGACATCAAGAAGCGTCAGAGAAACAGAATGAAAACGTGAACGCAGATGAACGAACGATGCAGACATACATTGCATTCGGTAGCAGAGCAGAAAGAGAACAGAAACTTTCCCCTACACTAACTTCGGGGTCCAGCACATCAACTTTGACAGTGCCAGAAACGAAGTCTCTATCAGTTGTAAAAGCTGCTTTGGAAGTATAGGGCTTCTACAGGGTAATTGGAGAAACCGCTATTCAGTGCACGGCATCCGTGTGTATCGCGTCTTTCTTAACGCAAAAACTGCAGAAGACGCGATTGTTGCGATTGTATTGGAATCCGCGGTTAACGCGTTAAGAGCCCATAGCGCGCTGCCGGTTTTGCTCAGTATCGCAAAGAACGCTTTTACGATGTTCCCGTCAAAAGTTTTAGTGGAGTACATATAGAAGAGGTGTAATGGCTCAGGAATCAGGGATTGGAGACAGATTCCGCACGTTCTAGCATGTACTTTGCTAAACTCAGAAAAGGGTTACGATTCTGGTGTAAGAATCAGAAATGCGAGAATGGACCAAAAGAAAACGTGTATAGACAGTATTTGACGAAGTATAGAAAATGGACATCAAGAAGCGTCAGAGAAACAGAATGAAAACGTGAACGCAGATGAACGAACGATGCAGACATACATTGCATTCGGTAGCAGAGCAGAAAGAGAACAGAAACTTTCCCCTACACTAACTTCGGGGTCCAGCACAACAACTTTGACAGTGCCAGAAACGAAGTCTCTATCAGGTGTAAACGCTGGTTTGGAAGCATAGAGCTTCTACAGGCTAATTGGTTAAACCGTCATTCAGTGCACGGCATCCGGCTGAATCGCGTCATTCTTAACGGCAAAAACTGCAGAAGACGCGATTGTTGCGATTGTATTGGAATCCGCGGTTAACGCGTTAAGAGCCCATAGCTCGCTGCCGGTTTTGCTCAGTATCGCAAAGAGCGCTTATACGATGTTCCCGTGAAAAGTTTTAGTGGGGAACATATAGAAAAGGTGTAATGGCACAGGAATCAGAATGGGAGACAAATTACACCGGTTCTAGCATGTACGTTGCTAAACTCAGAAAAAGCTTACGATTCTGATGTAAGAATCAGAAAAGCGAGAATGGACCAAAAGAAAACGTGTATAGACAGTATTTGACGAAGTATAGAAAATGGACATCAAGAAGCGTCAGTGAAACAGAATGAAAACGTGAACGCAGATGAACGAACGATGCAGACATACATTGCATTCGGTAGCCGAGCAGAAAGAGAACAGAAACTTTCCCCTACACTAACTTCGGGGTCCAGCACAACAACTTTGACAGTGCCAGAAACGAAGTCTCTATCACGAGTAAAAGCTGCTTTGGAATTATAGGGCTTATACAGGGAATAGGAGAAACCGCTATTCAGTGCACGGCATCCGGCTGAATCGCGTCTTTCTTAACGGCAGGAACTGCAGAAGACGCGATTGTTGCGATTGTATTGGAATCCGCGGTTAACGCGTTAAGAGCCCATAGCGCGCTGCCGGTTTTGCTCAGTATCGCAAATAGCGCTTTTACGATGTTCCCGTGAAAAGTTTCAGTGGGGAACATATAGAAACGGTGTAATGGCTCAGGAATCAGGGATTGGAGACTGATTCCGCACGTTCTAGCATGTACGTTGCGAAACTCAGGAAAGGCTTACGATTCTGGTGTAAGAATCAGAAATGCGAGAATGGACCAAAAGAAAACGTGTATAGACAGCATTTGACGAAGTATAGAAAATGGACATCAAGAAGCGTCAGAGAAACAGAATGAAAACGTGAACGCAGATGAACGAACGATGCAGACATACATTGCATTCGGTAGCAGAGCAGAAAGAGAACAGAAACTTTCCCCTACACTAACTTCGGGGTCCAGCACAACAACTTTGACAGTGCCAGAAACGAAGTCTCTATCACGTGTAAAAGCTGCTTTGGAAGTATATGGCTTCTACAGGCTGATTGGAAAAACCGTCATTCAGTGCACGGCATCCGGCTGAATCGCGTCTTTCTTAACGGCGAAAACTGCAGAAGACGCGATTGTTGCGATTGTATTGGAATTTGCTTTTAGCGCGTTAAGAGCCCATAGCTCGCTGCCGGTTTTGCTCAGTATCGCAAAGAGCGCTTTTACGATATTCCCGTGAAAAGTTTTAGTGGGGAACATATAGAAACGGTGTAATGGCTCTGGAATCTGGATTGGAGAGAAATTCCACCGGTTCTAGCCTGTACTTTGCTAAACTCTGAAAAAGCTTATGATTCTGGTGTAAGAATCAGAAATGCGAGAATGGACCAAAAGAAAACGTGCATAGACAGCATTTGACGAAGTCAAAGAAATGGACATCAAGAAGCGTCAGAGAAACAGAATGAAAACGTGAACGCAGATGAACGAACGATGCAGACATACATTGCATTCGGTAGCAGAGCAGAAAGAGAACAGAAACTTTCCCCTACACTAACTTCGGGGTCCAGCACAACAACTTTGACAGTGCCAGATATGAAGTCTCTATCACGTGTAAAAGCTGCTTTGGAAGTATAGGGCTTCTACAGGGTAATTGGAGAAACCGCTATTCAGTGCACGGCATCCGGCTGAATCGCGTCTTTCTTAACACAAAAACTGCAGAAGACGCGATTGTTGCGATTGTTTTGGAATCCGCGGTTAACGCGTTAAGAGCCCATAGCTCGCTGCCGGTTTTGCTCAGTATCGCAAAGAGCGCTTTTACGATGTTCCCGTGAAAAGTTTCAGTGGGGAACATATAGAAACTACATAATGGCACAGGAATGAGGGTTTGGGGACAATTTCCACCGGTTCTAACTTACACTTTGCTAAACTCAGAAAAAGCTTACGATTCTGGTGTAAGAGTCAGAAACGCGAGATTGGACCAAAAGAGAACGTGTATAGGCAGCATTTGACGAAGTATAGAAAATGGACATCAAGAAGCGTCAGAGAAACAGAATGAAAACGTGAACGCAGATGAACGAACGATGCAGACATACATTGCATTCGGTAGCAGAGCAGAAAGAGAACAGAAACTTTCCCCTACACTAACTTCGGGGTCCAGCACAACAACTTTGACAGTGCCAGAAACGAAGTCTCTATCACGTGTAAAAGCTGCTTTGGAAGTATAGGGCTTCTACAGGCTAATTCGAGAAACCGCTATTCAGTGCACGGCATCCGGCTGAATCGCGTCTTTCTTAACGGCGAAAACTGCAGAAGACGCGATTGTTGCGATTGTATTGGAATCCGCGGTTAACGCGTTAAGAGCCCATAGCTCGCTGCCGGTTTTGCTCAGTATCGCAAAGAGCGATTTTACGATGTTCCCGCGAAGAGTTTTAGTGGGGAACATATAGAAACGGTGCAATGGCTCAGGAATCTGGATTGCAGACAGATTCCGCACGTTCTGGCATGTACTTTGTGAAAGTCTGAAAAGGCTTACGATTCTGGTGTAAGAATCAGAAATGCGAGAATGGACCAAAAGAAAACGTGTATAGACAGTATTTGACGAAGTATAGAAAATGGACATCAAGAAGCGTCAGAGAAACAGAATGAAAACGTGAACGCAGATGAACGAACGATGCAGACATACATTGCATTCTGTAGCAGAGCAGAAAGAGAACAGAAACTTTCCCCTAAACTAACTTCGGGGTCCAGCACAACAACTTTGACACTGCCAGAAACGAAGTCTCTATCACGTGTAAACGCTGTTTTGAAAGTTAAGGGCTTATACAGGCTAATTGGAGAAACCGTCATTCAGTGCACGGCATCCGGGTGTATCGCGTCTTTCTTAACGCAAAAACTGCAGAAGACGCGATTGTTGCGATTGTATTGGAATCCGCGATAACGCGTTAAGAGCCCATAGCTCGCTGCCGGTTTTGCTCAGTATCGCAAAGAACGCTTTTACGATGCTTCCGTGAAGAGTTTTAGTGTGTAAGATATAGAAACGGTGTAATGGCTCAGGAATCAGGGATTGGAGACAAATTCCAACGGTTCTAGCCTGTACTTCGCTAAACTCAGAAAAAGCTTACGATTCTAGTGTAAGAATCAGAAATGCGAGAATGGACCAAAAGAAAACGTGTATAGACAGTATTTGACGAAGTATAGAAAATGGACATCAAGAAGCGTCAGAGAAACAGAATGAAAACGTGAACGCAGATGAACGAACGATGCAGACATACATTGCATTCTGTAGCAGAGCAGAAAGAGAACAGAAACTTTCCCCTACACTAACTTCGGGGTCCAGCACAACAACTTTGACAGTGCCAGAAACGAAGTCTCTATCACGTGTAAAAGCTGCTCTGGAAGTATATGGCTTCTACAGGCTAATTGGTTAAACCGTCATTCAGTGCACGGCATCCGTGTGTATCGCGTCTTTCTTAACGCAAAAACTGCAGAAGACGCGATTGTTGCGATTGTATTGGAATCCGCGGTTAACGCGTTAAGAGCCCATAGCTCGCTGCCGGTTTTGCTCAGTATCGCAAAGAGCGCTTATACGATGTTCCCGTGAAAAGTTTCAGTGGGCAACATATAGAAACGGTGTAATGGCACAGGAATCAGGGATTGGAGACAAATTCCACCGGTTCTAGCCTGTACTTTGCTAAACTCAGAAAACGCATGCGCTTTTGGTGTAAGAATCATAAACGCAAGAATGGACCAAAAGAGAACGTGTATAGACAGCATTTGACGAAGTATAGAAAATGGACATCAAGAAGCGTCAGAGAAACAGAATGAAAACGTGAACGCAGATGAACGAACGATGCAGACATACATTGCATTCGGTAGCAGAGCAGAAAGAGAACAGAAACTTTCCCCTACACTAACTTCGGGGTCCAGCACATCAACTTTGACAGTGCCAGAAACGAAGTCTCTATCACGTGTAAAAGCTGCTTTGGAAGTATAGGGCTTCTACAGGGTAATTGGAGAAACCGCTATTCAGTGCACGGCATCCGGCTGAATCGCGTCTTTCTTAACCGTAAAAACTGCAGAAGACGCGATTGTTGCGATTGTATTGGAATCCGCGGTTAACGCGTTAAGAGCCCATAGCTCGCTGCCGGTTTTGCTCAGTATCGCAAAGTGCGCTTTTACGATGGTCCCGTGAAAAGTTTCAGTGGGGAACATATAGAAACGGTGTAATGGCTCAGGAATCTGGATTGGAGACAAATTCCACTGGTTCATGCCTGTACTTTCCGTAACTCAGAAAAGGCTTACGATTCTAGAGTAAGAATCATAAATGCGAGAATGGACCAAAAGAAAACGTGCATAGACAGTATTTGACGAAGTATAGAAAATGGACATCAAGAAGCGTCAGAGAAACAGAATGAAAACGTGAACGCAGATGAACGAACGATGCAGACATACATTGTATTCGGTAGCAGAGCAGAAAGAGAACAGAAACTTTCCCCTACACTAACTTCGGGGTCCAGCACAGCAACTTTGACAGTGCCAGAAACGAAGTCTCTATCACGTGTAAAAGCTGCTATGGAAGTATAGGGCTTCTACAGGGTAATTGGAGAAACCGTCATTTAGTGCACGGCATCCGTGTGTATCGCGTCTTTCTTAACGCAAAAACTGCAGAAGACGCGATTGTTGCGATTGTATTGGAATCCGCGGTTAACGCGTTAAGAGCCCATAGCTCGCTGCCGGTTTTGCTCAGTATCGCAAAGTGCGCTTTCACGATGTTCCCGTGAAGAGTTTTAGTGGGGAACATATAGAAACGGTGTAATGTCACAGGAATCAGGGATTGGAGACAAATTCCACCGGTTCTAGCCTGTACTTTGCTAAACTCAGAAAAAGCTAACGACTCTGGTGTAAGAATCAGAAATGCGAGAATGGACCAAAGGAAAACGTGTATAGACAGTATTTGACGAAGTATAGAAAATGGACAAAAAGAAGCGTCAGAGAAACAGAATGAAAACGTGAACGCAGATGAACGAACGATGCAGACATACATTGCATTCGGTAGCAGAGCAGAAAGAGAACAGAAACATTCCCCTACACTAACTTCGTTGTGCAGCACAACAACTTTGACAGTGCCAGAAACGAAGTCTCTATCACGTGTAAAAGCTGCTTTGGAAGTATAGGGCTTCTACAGGCTAATTGGTGAAACCGTCATTCAGTGCACGGCATCCGGCTGAATCGCGTCTTTCTTAACGCAAAAACTGCAGAAGACGCGATTGTTGCGATTGTATTGGAATTTCCTTTTAGCACGTTAAGAGCCCATAGCTCGCTGCCGGTTTTGCTCAGTATCGCAAAGAGCGCTTTGAATATGGCCCCACGAAGTTTTAGTGTGTAATATATAGAAACGGTGTAATGTCACAGGAATCAGGGATTGGAGACAAATTCCAACGGTTCTAGCTTATACTTTTCTAAACTCAGAAAACGCATGCGCTTTTGGTGTAAGAATCATAAACGCAAGAATGGACCAAAAGAGAACGTGTATAGACAGCATTTGACGAAGTATAGAAAATGGACATCAAGAAGCGTCAGAGAAACAGAATGAAAACGTGAACGCAGATGAACGAACGATGCAGACATACATTGCATTCGGTAGCAGAGCAGAAAGAGAACAGAAACTTTCCCCTACACTAACTTCGGGGTCCAGCACATCAACTTTGACAGTGCCAGAAACGAAGTCTCTATCAGTTGTAAAAGCTGCTTTGGAAGTATAGGGCTTCTACAGGGTAATTGGAGAAACCGCTATTCAGTGCACGGCATCCGGCTGAATCGCGTCTTTCTTAACCGTAAAAACTGCAGAAGACGCGATTGTTGCGATTGTATTGGAATCCGCGGTTAACGCGTTAAGAGCCCATAGCTCGCTGCCGGTTTTGCTCAGTATCGCAAAGTGCGCTTTTACGATGGTCCCGTGAAAAGTTTCAGTGGGGAACATATAGAAACGGTGTAATGGCTCAGGAATCTGGATTGGAGACAAATTCCACTGGTTCATGCCTGTACTTTCCTAAACTCAGAAAAGGCTTACGATTCTAGTGTAAGAATCAGAAATGCGAGAATGGACCAAAAGAAAACGTGTATAGACAGTATTTGACGAAGTATAGAAAATGGACATCAAGAAGCGTCAGAGAAACAGAATGTAAACGTGAACGCAGATGAACGAACGATGCAGACATACATTGCATTCGGTAGCAGAGCAGAAAGAGAACAGAAACATTCCCCTACACTAACTTCGGGGTCCAGCACAACAACTTTGACAGTGCCAGAAACGAAGTCTCTATCACGTGTAAAAGCTGCTTTGGAAGAATATGGCTTCTACAGGCTAATTGGTGAAACCGTCATTCAGTGCACGGCATCCGGCTGAATCGCGTCTTTCTTAACGGCAAAAACTGCAGAAGACGCGATTGTTGCGATTGTATTGGAATCCGCGGTTAACGCGTTAAGAGCCCATAGCGCGCTGCCGGTTTTGCTCAGTATCGCAAAGACCGCTTTGACGATGTTCCCGTCAAAAGTTTTAGTGGAGTACATATAGAAGAGGTGTAATGGCTCAGGAATCAGGGATTGGAGACAGATTCCGCACGTTCTGGCATGTACTTTGCGAAAGTCTGAAAAGGCTTACGATTCTGGTGTAAGAATCAGAAATGCGAGAATGGACCAAAAGAAAACGTGTATAGACAGTATTTGACGAAGTATAGAAAATGGACATCAAGAAGCGTCAGAGAAACAGAATGAAAACGTGAACGCAGATGAACGAACGATGCAGACATACATTGCATTCGGTAGCAGAGCAGAAAGAGAACAGAAACTTTCCCCTACACTAACTTCGGGGTCCAGCACAACAACTTTGACAGTGCCAGGAACGAAGTCTCTATCACGTGTAAACGCTGGTTTGAAAGTTAAGGGCTTCTACAGGCTAATTGGTTAAACCGTCATTCAGTGCACGGCATCCGGGTGTATCGCGTCTTTCTTAACGACAAAAACTGCAGAAGACGCGATTGTTGCGATTGTATTGGAATCCGCGATAACGCGTTAAGAGCCCATAGCTCGCTGCCGGTTTTGCTCAGTATCGCAAAGAACGCTTTTACGATGTTTCCGTGAAGAGTTTTAGTGTGTAAGATATAGAAACGGTGTAATGGCTCAGGAATCAGGGATTGGAGACAGATTCCGCACGTTCTAGCATGTACTTTGCTAAACTCAGAAAAGGGTTACGATTCTGGTGTAAGAATCAGAAATGCGAGAATGGACCAAAAGAAAACGTGTATAGACAGTATTTGACGAAGTATAGAAAATGGACATCAAGAAGCGTCAGAGAAACAGAATGAAAACGTGAACGCAGAAGAACGAACGATGCAGACATACATTGCATTCGGTAGCAGAGCAGAAAGAGAACAGAAACTTTCCCCTACACTAACTTCGGGGTCCAGCACAACAACTTTGACAGTGCCAGAAACGAAGTCTCTATCACGTGTAAAAGCTGCTTTGGAAGAATATGGCTTCTACAGGCTAATTGGTGAAACCGTCATTCAGTGCACGGCATCCGGCTGAATCGCCTCTTTCTTAACGGCAAAAACTGCAGAAGACGCGATTGTTGCGATTGTATTGGAATCCGCGGTTAACGCGTTAAGAGCCCATAGCTCGCTGCCGGTTTTGCTCAGTATCGCAAAGAGCGCTTTTACGATGTTCCCGTCAAAAGTTTTAGTGGAGTACATATAGAAGAGGTGTAATGGCTCAGGAATCAGGGATTGGAGACAGATTCCGCACGTTCTGGCATGTACTTTGCGAAAGTCTGAAAAGGCTTACGATTCTGGTGTAAGAATCAGAAATGCGAGAATGGACCAAAAGAAAACGTGTATAGACAGTATTTGACGAAGTATAGAAAATGGACATCAAGAAGCGTCAGAGAAACAGAATGAAAACGTGAACGCAGATGAACGAACGATGCAGACATACATTGCATTCGGTAGCAGAGCAGAAAGAGAACAGAAACTTTCCCCTACACTAACTTCGGGGTCCAGCACAACAACTTTGACAGTGCCAGAAACGAAGTCTCTATCACGTGTAAACGCTGGTTTGAAAGTTAAGGGCTTCTACAGGCTAATTGGTTAAACCGTCATTCAGTGCACGGCATCCGGGTGTATCACGTCTTTCTTAACGACAAAAACTGCAGAAGACGCGATTGTTGCGATTGTATTGGAATCCGCGATAACGCGTTAAGAGCCCATAGCTCTCTGCCGGTTTTGCTCAGTATCGCAAAGAACGCTTTTACGATGTTTCCGTGAAGAGTTTTAGTGTGTAAGATATAGAAACGGTGTAATGGCTCAGGAATCAGGGATTGGAGACAGATTCCGCACGTTCTAGCATGTACTTTGCTAAACTCAGAAAAGGGTTACGATTCTGGTGTAAGAATCAGAAATGCGAGAATGGACCAAAAGAAAACGTGTATAGACAGTATTTGACGAAGTATAGAAAATGGACATCAAGAAGCGTCAGAGAAACAGAATGAAAACGTGAACGCAGATGAACGAACGATGCAGACATACATTGCATTCGGTAGCAGAGCAGAAAGAGAACAGAAACATTCCCCTACACTAACTTCGGGGTCCAGCACAACAACTTTGACAGTGCCAGAAACGAAGTCTCTATCACGTGTAAACGCTGTTTTGAAAGTTAAGGGCTTATACAGGCTAATTGGTTAAACCGTCATTCAGTGCACGGCATCCGTGTGTATCGCGTCTTTCTTAACCGTAAAAACTGCAGAAGACGCGATTGTTGCGATTGTATTGGAATCCGCGGTTAACGCGTTAAGAGCCCATAGCGCGCTGCCGGTTTTGCTCAGTATCGCAAAGAGCGCTTTTACGATGTTCCCGTCAAAAGTTTTAGTGGAGTACATATAGAAGAGGTGTAATGGCTCAGGAATCAGGGATTGGAGACAGATTCCGCACGTTCTAGCGTGTACTTTGCTAAACTCAGAAAAGGGTTACGATTCTGGTGTAAGAATCAGTAATGCGAGAATGGACCAAAAGAAAACGTGTATAGACAGTATTTGACGAAGTATAGAAAATGGACATCAAGAAGCGTCAGAGAAACAGAATGAAAACGTGAACGCAGATGAACGAACGATGCAGACATACATTGCATTCGGTAGCAGAGCAGAAAGAGAACAGAAACTTTCCCCTACACTAACTTCGGGGTCCAGCACAACAACTTTGACAGTGCCAGAAACGAAGTCTCTATCACGTGTAAAAGCTGCTTTGGAAGTATATGGCTTCTACAGGCTAATTGGTTAAACCGTCATTCAGTGCACGGCATCCGGGTGTATCGCGTCTTTCTTAACGCAAAAACTGCAGAAGACGCGATTGTTGCCATTGTATTGGAATCCGCGGTTAAGGCGTTAAGAGCCCATAGCTCGCTGCCGGTTTTGCTCAGTATCGCAAATAGCGCTTTTTCTATGGCCCCACGAAGTTTTAGTGGGGAACATATAGAAACGGTGTAATGTCACAGTAATATGGGATTGGAGACAAATTCCAACGGTACTAGCCTGTACTTTGCCAAACTCAGAAAAAGCTTACGATTCTGGTGTAAGAATCAGAAATGCGAGAATGGACCAAAAGAAAACGTGTATAGACAGTATTTGACGAAGTATAGAAAATGGACATCAAGAAGCGTCAGAGAAACAGAATTTAAACGTGAACGCAGATGAACGAACGATGCAGACATACATTGCATTCGGTAGCAGAGCAGAAAGAGAACAGAAACTTTCCCCTACACTAACTTCGGGGTCCAGCACAACAACTTTGACAGTGCCAGAAACGAAGTCTCTATCACGTGTAAAAGCTGCTTTGGAAGAATATGGCTTCTACAGGCTAATTGGTGAAACCGTCATTCAGTGCACGGCATCCGGCTGAATCGCGTCTTTCTTAACGGCAAAAACTGCAGAAGACGCGATTGTTGCGATTGTATTGGAATCCGCGGTTAACGCGTTAAGAGCCCATAGCTCGCTGCCGGTTTTGCTCAGTATCGCAAAGAGCGCTTATACGATGTTCCCGTGAAGAGTTATAGTGGGGAACATATAGAAACGGTGTAATGTCACAGGAATCAGGGATTGGAGACAAATTCCACCGGTTCTAGCCTGTACTTTGCTAAACTCAGAAAAAGCTAACGACTCTGGTGTAAGAATCAGAAATGCGAGAATGGACCAAAGGAAAACGTGTATAGACAGTATTTGACGAAGTATAGAAAATGGACAAAAAGAAGCGTCAGAGAAACAGAATGAAAACGTGAACGCAGATGAACGAACGATGCAGACATACATTGCATTCGGTAGCAGAGCAGAAAGAGAACAGAAACTTTCCCCTACACTAACTTCGTTGTGCAGCACAACAACTTTGACAGTGCCAGAAACGAAGTCTCTATCACGTGTAAAAGCTGCTTTGGAAGTATAGGGCTTCTACAGGCTAATTGGTGAAACCGTCATTCAGTGCACGGCATCCGGCTGAATCGCGTCTTTCTTAACGGCAAAAACTGCAGAAGACGCGATTGTTGCGATTGTATTGGAATTTCCTTTTAGCACGTTAAGAGCCCATAGCTCGCTGCCGGTTTTGCTCAGTATCGCAAAGAGCGCTTTGAATATGGCCCCACGAAGTTTTAGTGTGTAATATATAGAAACGGTGTAATATCACAGGAATCAGGGATTGGAGACAAATTCCAACGGTTCTAGCTTATACTTTTCTAAACTCAGAAAACGCATGCGCTTTTGGTGTAAGAATCATAAACGCAAGAATGGACCAAAAGAGAACGTGTATAGACAGCATTTGACGAAGTATAGAAAATGGACATCAAGAAGCGTCAGAGAAACAGAATGAAAACGTGAACGCAGATGAACGAACGATGCAGACATACATTGCATTCGGTAGCAGAGCAGAAAGAGAACAGAAACTTTCCCCTACACTAACTTCGGGGTCCAGCACATCAACTTTGACAGTGCCAGAAACGAAGTCTCTATCAGTTGTAAAAGCTGCTTTGGAAGTATAGGGCTTCTACAGGGTAATTGGAGAAACCGCTATTCAGTGCACGGCATCCGGCTGAATCGCGTCTTTCTTAACCGTAAAAACTGCAGAAGACGCGATTGTTGCGATTGTATTGGAATCCGCGGTTAACGCGTTAAGAGCCCATAGCTCGCTGCCGGTTTTGCTCAGTATCGCAAAGTGCGCTTTTACGATGGTCCCGTGAAAAGTTTCAGTGGGGAACATATAGAAACGGTGTAATGGCTCAGGAATCTGGATTGGAGACAAATTCCACTGGTTCATGCCTGTACTTTCCTAAACTCAGAAAAGGCTTACGATTCTAGTGTAAGAATCAGAAATGCGAGAATGGACCAAAAGAAAACGTGTATAGACAGTATTTGACGAAGTATAGAAAATGGACATCAAGAAGCGTCAGAGAAACAGAATGTAAACGTGAACGCAGATGAACGAACGATGCAGACATACATTGCATTCGGTAGCAGAGCAGAAAGAGAACAGAAACATTCCCCTACACTAACTTCGGGGTCCAGCACAACAACTTTGACAGTGCCAGAAACGAAGTCTCTATCACGTGTAAAAGCTGCTTTGGAAGAATATGGCTTCTACAGGCTAATTGGTGAAACCGTCATTCAGTGCACGGCATCCGGCTGAATCGCGTCTTTCTTAACGGCAAAAACTGCAGAAGACGCGATTGTTGCGATTGTATTGGAATCCGCGGTTAACGCGTTAAGAGCCCATAGCGCGCTGCCGGTTTTGCTCAGTATCGCAAAGACCGCTTTGACGATGTTCCCGTCAAAAGTTTTAGTGGAGTACATATAGAAGAGGTGTAATGGCTCAGGAATCAGGGATTGGAGACAGATTCCGCACGTTCTGGCATGTACTTTGCGAAAGTCTGAAAAGGCTTACGATTCTGGTGTAAGAATCAGAAATGCGACAATGGACCAAAAGAAAACGTGTATAGACAGTATTTGACGAAGTATAGAAAATGGACATCAAGAAGCGTCAGAGAAACAGAATGAAAACGTGAACGCAGATGAACGAACGATGCAGACATACATTGCATTCGGTAGCAGAGCAGAAAGAGAACAGAAACTTTCCCCTACACTAAATTCGGGGTCCAGCACAACAACTTTGACAGTGCCAGGAACGAAGTCTCTATCACGTGTAAACGCTGGTTTGAAAGTTAAGGGCTTCTACAGGGTAATTGGTTAAACCGTCATTCAGTGCACGGCATCCGGGTGTATCGCGTCTTTCTTAACGACAAAAACTGCAGAAGACGCGATTGTTGCGATTGTATTGGAATCCGCGATAACGCGTTAAGAGCCCATAGCTCGCTGCCGGTTTTGCTCAGTATCGCAAAGAACGCTTTTACGATGTTTCCGTGAAGAGTTTTAGTGTGTAAGATATAGAAACGGTGTAATGGCTCAGGAATCAGAGATTGGAGACAGATTCCGCACGTTCTAGCATGTACTTTGCTAAACTCAGAAAAGGGTTACGATTCTGGTGTAAGAATCAGAAATGCGAGAATGGACCAAAAGAAAACGTGTATAGACAGTATTTGACGAAGTATAGAAAATGGACATCAAGAAGCGTCAGAGAAACAGAATGAAAACGTGAACGCAGATGAACGAACGATGCAGACATACATTGCATTCGGTAGCAGAGCAGAAAGAGAACAGAAACTTTCCCCTACACTAACTTCGGGGTCCAGCACAACAACTTTGACAGTGCCAGAAACGAAGTCTCTATCACGTGTAAAAGCTGCTTTGGAAGAATATGGCTTCTACAGGCTAATTGGTGAAACCGTCATTCAGTGCACGGCATCCGGCTGAATCGCCTCTTTCTTAACGGCAAAAACTGCAGAAGACGCGATTGTTGCGATTGTATTGGAATCCGCGGTTAACGCGTTAAGAGCCCATAGCTCGCTGCCGGTTTTGCTCAGTATCGCAAAGAGCGCTTTTACGATGTTCCCGTCAAAAGTTTTAGTGGAGTACATATAGAAGAGGTGTAAGGGCTCAGGAATCAGGGATTGGAGACAGATTCCGCACGTTCTGGCATGTACTTTGCGAAAGTCTGAAAAGGCTTACGATTCTGGTGTAAGAATCAGAAATGCGAGAATGGACCAAAAGAAAACGTGTATAGACAGTATTTGACGAAGTATAGAAAATGGACATCAAGAAGCGTCAGAGAAACAGAATGAAAACGTGAACGCAGATGAACGAACGATGCAGACATACATTGCATTCGGTAGCAGAGCAGAAAGAGAACAGAAACTTTCCCCTACACTAACTTCGGGGTCCAGCACAACAACTTTGACAGTGCCAGAAACGAAGTCTCTATCACGTGTAAACGCTGGTTTGAAAGTTAAGGGCTTCTACAGGCTAATTGGTTAAACCGTCATTCAGTGCACGGCATCCGGGTGTATCACGTCTTTCTTAACGACAAAAACTGCAGAAGACGCGATTGTTGCGATTGTATTGGAATCCGCGATAACGCGTTAAGAGCCCATAGCTCTCTGCCGGTTTTGCTCAGTATCGCAAAGAACGCTTTTACGATGTTTCCGTGAAGAGTTTTAGTGTGTAAGATATAGAAACGGTGTAATGGCTCAGGAATCAGGGATTGGAGACAGATTCCGCACGTTCTAGCATGTACTTTGCTAAACTCAGAAAAGGGTTACGATTCTGGTGTAAGAATCAGAAATGCGAGAATGGACCAAAAGAAAACGTGTATAGACAGTATTTGACGAAGTATAGAAAATGGACATCAAGAAGCGTCAGAGAAACAGAATGAAAACGTGAACGCAGATGAACGAACGATGCAGACATACATTGCATTCGGTAGCAGAGCAGAAAGAGAACAGAAACATTCCCCTACACTAACTTCGGGGTCCAGCACAACAACTTTGACAGTGCCAGAAACGAAGTCTCTATCACGTGTAAACGCTGTTTTGAAAGTTAAGGGCTTATACAGGCTAATTGGTTAAACCGTCATTCAGTGCACGGCATCCGTGTGTATCGCGTCTTTCTTAACCGTAAAAACTGCAGAAGACGCGATTGTTGCGATTGTATTGGAATCCGCGGTTAACGCGTTAAGAGCCCATAGCGCGCTGCCGGTTTTGCTCAGTATCGCAAAGAGCGCTTTTACGATGTTCCCGTCAAAAGTTTTAGTGGAGTACATATAGAAGAGGTGTAATGGCTCAGGAATCAGGGATTGGAGACAGATTCCGCACGTTCTAGCGTGTACTTTGCTAAACTCAGAAAAGGGTTACGATTCTGGTGTAAGAATCAGTAATGCGAGAATGGACCAAAAGAAAACGTGTATAGACAGTATTTGACGAAGTATAGAAAATGGACATCAAGAAGCGTCAGAGAAACAGAATGAAAACGTGAACGCAGATGAACGAACGATGCAGACATACATTGCATTCGGTAGCAGAGCAGAAAGAGAACAGAAACTTTCCCCTACACTAACTTCGGGGTCCAGCACAACAACTTTGACAGTGCCAGAAACGAAGTCTCTATCACGTGTAAAAGCTGCTTTGGAAGTATATGGCTTCTACAGGCTAATTGGTTAAACCGTCATTCAGTGCACGGCATCCGGGTGTATCGCGTCTTTCTTAACGCAAAAACTGCAGAAGACGCGATTGTTGCCATTGTATTGGAATCCGCGGTTAAGGCGTTAAGAGCCCATAGCTCGCTGCCGGTTTTGCTCAGTATCGCAAATAGCGCTTTTTCTATGGCCCCACGAAGTTTTAGTGGGGAACATATAGAAACGGTGTAATGTCACAGTAATATGGGATTGGAGACAAATTCCAACGGTACTAGCCTGTACTTTGCCAAACTCAGAAAAAGCTTACGATTCTGGTGTAAGAATCAGAAATGCGAGAATGGACCAAAAGAAAACGTGTATAGACAGTATTTGACGAAGTATAGAAAATGGACATCAAGAAGCGTCAGAGAAACAGAATTTAAACGTGAACGCAGATGAACGAACGATGCAGACATACATTGCATTCGGTAGCAGAGCAGAAAGAGAACAGAAACTTTCCCCTACACTAACTTCGGGGTCCAGCACAACAACTTTGACAGTGCCAGAAACGAAGTCTCTATCACGTGTAAAAGCTGCTTTGGAAGAATATGGCTTCTACAGGCTAATTGGTGAAACCGTCATTCAGTGCACGGCATCCGGCTGAATCGCGTCTTTCTTAACGGCAAAAACTGCAGAAGACGCGATTGTTGCGATTGTATTGGAATCCGCGGTTAACGCGTTAAGAGCCCATAGCTCGCTGCCGGTTTTGCTCAGTATCGCAAAGAGCGCTTTTACGATGTTCCCGTGAAAAGTTTCAGTGGGGAACATATAGAAACTACATAATGGCACAGGAATGAGGGTTTGGGGACAATTTCCACCGGTTCTAACTTACACTTTGCTAAACTCAGAAAAAGCTTACGATTCTGGTGTAAGAGTCAGAAACGCGAGATTGGACCAAAAGAGAACGTGTATAGGCAGCATTTGACGAAGTATAGAAAATGGACATCAAGAAGCGTCAGAGAAACAGAATGAAAACGTGAACGCAGATGAACGAACGATGCAGACATACATTGCATTCGGTAGCAGAGCAGAAAGAGAACAGAAACTTTCCCCTACACTAACTTCGGGGTCCAGCACAACAACTTTGACAGTGCCAGAAACGAAGTCTCTATCACGTGTAAAAGCTGCTTTGGAAGTATAGGGCTTCTACAGGCTAATTCGAGAAACCGCTATTCAGTGCACGGCATCCGGCTGAATCGCGTCTTTCTTAACGGCGAAAACTGCAGAAGACGCGATTGTTGCGATTGTATTGGAATCCGCGGTTAACGCGTTAAGAGCCCATAGCTCGCTGCCGGTTTTGCTCAGTATCGCAAAGAGCGATTTTACGATGTTCCCGCGAAGAGTTTTAGTGGGGAACATATAGAAACGGTGCAATGGCTCAGGAATCTGGATTGCAGACAGATTCCGCACGTTCTGGCATGTACTTTGTGAAAGTCTGAAAAGGCTTACGATTCTGGTGTAAGAATCAGAAATGCGAGAATGGACCAAAAGAAAACGTGTATAGACAGTATTTGACGAAGTATAGAAAATGGACATCAAGAAGCGTCAGAGAAACAGAATGAAAACGTGAACGCAGATGAACGAACGATGCAGACATACATTGCATTCTGTAGCAGAGCAGAAAGAGAACAGAAACTTTCCCCTAAACTAACTTCGGGGTCCAGCACAACAACTTTGACACTGCCAGAAACGAAGTCTCTATCACGTGTAAACGCTGTTTTGAAAGTTAAGGGCTTATACAGGCTAATTGGAGAAACCGTCATTCAGTGCACGGCATCCGGGTGTATCGCGTCTTTCTTAACGCAAAAACTGCAGAAGACGCGATTGTTGCGATTGTATTGGAATCCGCGATAACGCGTTAAGAGCCCATAGCTCGCTGCCGGTTTTGCTCAGTATCGCAAAGAACGCTTTTACGATGCTTCCGTGAAGAGTTTTAGTGTGTAAGATATAGAAACGGTGTAATGGCTCAGGAATCAGGGATTGGAGACAAATTCCAACGGTTCTAGCCTGTACTTCGCTAAACTCAGAAAAAGCTTACGATTCTAGTGTAAGAATCAGAAATGCGAGAATGGACCAAAAGAAAACGTGTATAGACAGTATTTGACGAAGTATAGAAAATGGACATCAAGAAGCGTCAGAGAAACAGAATGAAAACGTGAACGCAGATGAACGAACGATGCAGACATACATTGCATTCTGTAGCAGAGCAGAAAGAGAACAGAAACTTTCCCCTACACTAACTTCGGGGTCCAGCACAACAACTTTGACAGTGCCAGAAACGAAGTCTCTATCACGTGTAAAAGCTGCTCTGGAAGTATATGGCTTCTACAGGCTAATTGGTTAAACCGTCATTCAGTGCACGGCATCCGTGTGTATCGCGTCTTTCTTAACGCAAAAACTGCAGAAGACGCGATTGTTGCGATTGTATTGGAATCCGCGGTTAACGCGTTAAGAGCCCATAGCTCGCTGCCGGTTTTGCTCAGTATCGCAAAGAGCGCTTATACGATGTTCCCGTGAAAAGTTTCAGTGGGCAACATATAGAAACGGTGTAATGGCACAGGAATCAGGGATTGGAGACAAATTCCACCGGTTCTAGCCTGTACTTTGCTAAACTCAGAAAACGCATGCGCTTTTGGTGTAAGAATCATAAACGCAAGAATGGACCAAAAGAGAACGTGTATAGACAGCATTTGACGAAGTATAGAAAATGGACATCAAGAAGCGTCAGAGAAACAGAATGAAAACGTGAACGCAGATGAACGAACGATGCAGACATACATTGCATTCGGTAGCAGAGCAGAAAGAGAACAGAAACTTTCCCCTACACTAACTTCGGGGTCCAGCACATCAACTTTGACAGTGCCAGAAACGAAGTCTCTATCACGTGTAAAAGCTGCTTTGGAAGTATAGGGCTTCTACAGGGTAATTGGAGAAACCGCTATTCAGTGCACGGCATCCGGCTGAATCGCGTCTTTCTTAACCGTAAAAACTGCAGAAGACGCGATTGTTGCGATTGTATTGGAATCCGCGGTTAACGCGTTAAGAGCCCATAGCTCGCTGCCGGTTTTGCTCAGTATCGCAAAGTGCGCTTTTACGATGGTCCCGTGAAAAGTTTCAGTGGGGAACATATAGAAACGGTGTAATGGCTCAGGAATCTGGATTGGAGACAAATTCCACTGGTTCATGCCTGTACTTTCCGTAACTCAGAAAAGGCTTACGATTCTAGAGTAAGAATCATAAATGCGAGAATGGACCAAAAGAAAACGTGCATAGACAGTATTTGACGAAGTATAGAAAATGGACATCAAGAAGCGTCAGAGAAACAGAATGAAAACGTGAACGCAGATGAACGAACGATGCAGACATACATTGTATTCGGTAGCAGAGCAGAAAGAGAACAGAAACTTTCCCCTACACTAACTTCGGGGTCCAGCACAGCAACTTTGACAGTGCCAGAAACGAAGTCTCTATCACGTGTAAAAGCTGCTATGGAAGTATAGGGCTTCTACAGGGTAATTGGAGAAACCGTCATTTAGTGCACGGCATCCGTGTGTATCGCGTCTTTCTTAACGCAAAAACTGCAGAAGACGCGATTGTTGCGATTGTATTGGAATCCGCGGTTAACGCGTTAAGAGCCCATAGCTCGCTGCCGGTTTTGCTCAGTATCGCAAAGTGCGCTTTCACGATGTTCCCGTGAAGAGTTTTAGTGGGGAACATATAGAAACGGTGTAATGTCACAGGAATCAGGGATTGGAGACAAATTCCACCGGTTCTAGCCTGTACTTTGCTAAACTCAGAAAAAGCTAACGACTCTGGTGTAAGAATCAGAAATGCGAGAATGGACCAAAGGAAAACGTGTATAGACAGTATTTGACGAAGTATAGAAAATGGACAAAAAGAAGCGTCAGAGAAACAGAATGAAAACGTGAACGCAGATGAACGAACGATGCAGACATACATTGCATTCGGTAGCAGAGCAGAAAGAGAACAGAAACATTCCCCTACACTAACTTCGTTGTGCAGCACAACAACTTTGACAGTGCCAGAAACGAAGTCTCTATCACGTGTAAAAGCTGCTTTGGAAGTATAGGGCTTCTACAGGCTAATTGGTGAAACCGTCATTCAGTGCACGGCATCCGGCTGAATCGCGTCTTTCTTAACGCAAAAACTGCAGAAGACGCGATTGTTGCGATTGTATTGGAATTTCCTTTTAGCACGTTAAGAGCCCATAGCTCGCTGCCGGTTTTGCTCAGTATCGCAAAGAGCGCTTTGAATATGGCCCCACGAAGTTTTAGTGTGTAATATATAGAAACGGTGTAATGTCACAGGAATCAGGGATTGGAGACAAATTCCAACGGTTCTAGCTTATACTTTTCTAAACTCAGAAAACGCATGCGCTTTTGGTGTAAGAATCATAAACGCAAGAATGGACCAAAAGAGAACGTGTATAGACAGCATTTGACGAAGTATAGAAAATGGACATCAAGAAGCGTCAGAGAAACAGAATGAAAACGTGAACGCAGATGAACGAACGATGCAGACATACATTGCATTCGGTAGCAGAGCAGAAAGAGAACAGAAACTTTCCCCTACACTAACTTCGGGGTCCAGCACATCAACTTTGACAGTGCCAGAAACGAAGTCTCTATCAGTTGTAAAAGCTGCTTTGGAAGTATAGGGCTTCTACAGGGTAATTGGAGAAACCGCTATTCAGTGCACGGCATCCGGCTGAATCGCGTCTTTCTTAACCGTAAAAACTGCAGAAGACGCGATTGTTGCGATTGTATTGGAATCCGCGGTTAACGCGTTAAGAGCCCATAGCTCGCTGCCGGTTTTGCTCAGTATCGCAAAGTGCGCTTTTACGATGGTCCCGTGAAAAGTTTCAGTGGGGAACATATAGAAACGGTGTAATGGCTCAGGAATCTGGATTGGAGACAAATTCCACTGGTTCATGCCTGTACTTTCCTAAACTCAGAAAAGGCTTACGATTCTAGTGTAAGAATCAGAAATGCGAGAATGGACCAAAAGAAAACGTGTATAGACAGTATTTGACGAAGTATAGAAAATGGACATCAAGAAGCGTCAGAGAAACAGAATGTAAACGTGAACGCAGATGAACGAACGATGCAGACATACATTGCATTCGGTAGCAGAGCAGAAAGAGAACAGAAACATTCCCCTACACTAACTTCGGGGTCCAGCACAACAACTTTGACAGTGCCAGAAACGAAGTCTCTATCACGTGTAAAAGCTGCTTTGGAAGAATATGGCTTCTACAGGCTAATTGGTGAAACCGTCATTCAGTGCACGGCATCCGGCTGAATCGCGTCTTTCTTAACGGCAAAAACTGCAGAAGACGCGATTGTTGCGATTGTATTGGAATCCGCGGTTAACGCGTTAAGAGCCCATAGCGCGCTGCCGGTTTTGCTCAGTATCGCAAAGACCGCTTTGACGATGTTCCCGTCAAAAGTTTTAGTGGAGTACATATAGAAGAGGTGTAATGGCTCAGGAATCAGGGATTGGAGACAGATTCCGCACGTTCTGGCATGTACTTTGCGAAAGTCTGAAAAGGCTTACGATTCTGGTGTAAGAATCAGAAATGCGAGAATGGACCAAAAGAAAACGTGTATAGACAGTATTTGACGAAGTATAGAAAATGGACATCAAGAAGCGTCAGAGAAACAGAATGAAAACGTGAACGCAGATGAACGAACGATGCAGACATACATTGCATTCGGTAGCAGAGCAGAAAGAGAACAGAAACTTTCCCCTACACTAACTTCGGGGTCCAGCACAACAACTTTGACAGTGCCAGGAACGAAGTCTCTATCACGTGTAAACGCTGGTTTGAAAGTTAAGGGCTTCTACAGGCTAATTGGTTAAACCGTCATTCAGTGCACGGCATCCGGGTGTATCGCGTCTTTCTTAACGACAAAAACTGCAGAAGACGCGATTGTTGCGATTGTATTGGAATCCGCGATAACGCGTTAAGAGCCCATAGCTCGCTGCCGGTTTTGCTCAGTATCGCAAAGAACGCTTTTACGATGTTTCCGTGAAGAGTTTTAGTGTGTAAGATATAGAAACGGTGTAATGGCTCAGGAATCAGGGATTGGAGACAGATTCCGCACGTTCTAGCATGTACTTTGCTAAACTCAGAAAAGGGTTACGATTCTGGTGTAAGAATCAGAAATGCGAGAATGGACCAAAAGAAAACGTGTATAGACAGTATTTGACGAAGTATAGAAAATGGACATCAAGAAGCGTCAGAGAAACAGAATGAAAACGTGAACGCAGAAGAACGAACGATGCAGACATACATTGCATTCGGTAGCAGAGCAGAAAGAGAACAGAAACTTTCCCCTACACTAACTTCGGGGTCCAGCACAACAACTTTGACAGTGCCAGAAACGAAGTCTCTATCACGTGTAAAAGCTGCTTTGGAAGAATATGGCTTCTACAGGCTAATTGGTGAAACCGTCATTCAGTGCACGGCATCCGGCTGAATCGCCTCTTTCTTAACGGCAAAAACTGCAGAAGACGCGATTGTTGCGATTGTATTGGAATCCGCGGTTAACGCGTTAAGAGCCCATAGCTCGCTGCCGGTTTTGCTCAGTATCGCAAAGAGCGCTTTTACGATGTTCCCGTCAAAAGTTTTAGTGGAGTACATATAGAAGAGGTGTAATGGCTCAGGAATCAGGGATTGGAGACAGATTCCGCACGTTCTGGCATGTACTTTGCGAAAGTCTGAAAAGGCTTACGATTCTGGTGTAAGAATCAGAAATGCGAGAATGGACCAAAAGAAAACGTGTATAGACAGTATTTGACGAAGTATAGAAAATGGACATCAAGAAGCGTCAGAGAAACAGAATGAAAACGTGAACGCAGATGAACGAACGATGCAGACATACATTGCATTCGGTAGCAGAGCAGAAAGAGAACAGAAACTTTCCCCTACACTAACTTCGGGGTCCAGCACAACAACTTTGACAGTGCCAGAAACGAAGTCTCTATCACGTGTAAACGCTGGTTTGAAAGTTAAGGGCTTCTACAGGCTAATTGGTTAAACCGTCATTCAGTGCACGGCATCCGGGTGTATCACGTCTTTCTTAACGACAAAAACTGCAGAAGACGCGATTGTTGCGATTGTATTGGAATCCGCGATAACGCGTTAAGAGCCCATAGCTCTCTGCCGGTTTTGCTCAGTATCGCAAAGAACGCTTTTACGATGTTTCCGTGAAGAGTTTTAGTGTGTAAGATATAGAAACGGTGTAATGGCTCAGGAATCAGGGATTGGAGACAGATTCCGCACGTTCTAGCATGTACTTTGCTAAACTCAGAAAAGGGTTACGATTCTGGTGTAAGAATCAGAAATGCGAGAATGGACCAAAAGAAAACGTGTATAGACAGTATTTGACGAAGTATAGAAAATGGACATCAAGAAGCGTCAGAGAAACAGAATGAAAACGTGAACGCAGATGAACGAACGATGCAGACATACATTGCATTCGGTAGCAGAGCAGAAAGAGAACAGAAACATTCCCCTACACTAACTTCGGGGTCCAGCACAACAACTTTGACAGTGCCAGAAACGAAGTCTCTATCACGTGTAAACGCTGTTTTGAAAGTTAAGGGCTTATACAGGCTAATTGGTTAAACCGTCATTCAGTGCACGGCATCCGTGTGTATCGCGTCTTTCTTAACCGTAAAAACTGCAGAAGACGCGATTGTTGCGATTGTATTGGAATCCGCGGTTAACGCGTTAAGAGCCCATAGCGCGCTGCCGGTTTTGCTCAGTATCGCAAAGAGCGCTTTTACGATGTTCCCGTCAAAAGTTTTAGTGGAGTACATATAGAAGAGGTGTAATGGCTCAGGAATCAGGGATTGGAGACAGATTCCGCACGTTCTAGCGTGTACTTTGCTAAACTCAGAAAAGGGTTACGATTCTGGTGTAAGAATCAGTAATGCGAGAATGGACCAAAAGAAAACGTGTATAGACAGTATTTGACGAAGTATAGAAAATGGACATCAAGAAGCGTCAGAGAAACAGAATGAAAACGTGAACGCAGATGAACGAACGATGCAGACATACATTGCATTCGGTAGCAGAGCAGAAAGAGAACAGAAACTTTCCCCTACACTAACTTCGGGGTCCAGCACAACAACTTTGACAGTGCCAGAAACGAAGTCTCTATCACGTGTAAAAGCTGCTTTGGAAGTATATGGCTTCTACAGGCTAATTGGTTAAACCGTCATTCAGTGCACGGCATCCGGGTGTATCGCGTCTTTCTTAACGCAAAAACTGCAGAAGACGCGATTGTTGCCATTGTATTGGAATCCGCGGTTAAGGCGTTAAGAGCCCATAGCTCGCTGCCGGTTTTGCTCAGTATCGCAAATAGCGCTTTTTCTATGGCCCCACGAAGTTTTAGTGGGGAACATATAGAAACGGTGTAATGTCACAGTAATATGGGATTGGAGACAAATTCCAACGGTACTAGCCTGTACTTTGCCAAACTCAGAAAAAGCTTACGATTCTGGTGTAAGAATCAGAAATGCGAGAATGGACCAAAAGAAAACGTGTATAGACAGTATTTGACGAAGTATAGAAAATGGACATCAAGAAGCGTCAGAGAAACAGAATTTAAACGTGAACGCAGATGAACGAACGATGCAGACATACATTGCATTCGGTAGCAGAGCAGAAAGAGAACAGAAACTTTCCCCTACACTAACTTCGGGGTCCAGCACAACAACTTTGACAGTGCCAGAAACGAAGTCTCTATCACGTGTAAAAGCTGCTTTGGAAGAATATGGCTTCTACAGGCTAATTGGTGAAACCGTCATTCAGTGCACGGCATCCGGCTGAATCGCGTCTTTCTTAACGGCAAAAACTGCAGAAGACGCGATTGTTGCGATTGTATTGGAATCCGCGGTTAACGCGTTAAGAGCCCATAGCTCGCTGCCGGTTTTGCTCAGTATCGCAAAGAGCGCTTATACGATGTTCCCGTGAAGAGTTATAGTGGGGAACATATAGAAACGGTGTAATGTCACAGGAATCAGGGATTGGAGACAAATTCCACCGGTTCTAGCCTGTACTTTGCTAAACTCAGAAAAAGCTAACGACTCTGGTGTAAGAATCAGAAATGCGAGAATGGACCAAAGGAAAACGTGTATAGACAGTATTTGACGAAGTATAGAAAATGGACAAAAAGAAGCGTCAGAGAAACAGAATGAAAACGTGAACGCAGATGAACGAACGATGCAGACATACATTGCATTCGGTAGCAGAGCAGAAAGAGAACAGAAACTTTCCCCTACACTAACTTCGTTGTGCAGCACAACAACTTTGACAGTGCCAGAAACGAAGTCTCTATCACGTGTAAAAGCTGCTTTGGAAGTATAGGGCTTCTACAGGCTAATTGGTGAAACCGTCATTCAGTGCACGGCATCCGGCTGAATCGCGTCTTTCTTAACGGCAAAAACTGCAGAAGACGCGATTGTTGCGATTGTATTGGAATTTCCTTTTAGCACGTTAAGAGCCCATAGCTCGCTGCCGGTTTTGCTCAGTATCGCAAAGAGCGCTTTGAATATGGCCCCACGAAGTTTTAGTGTGTAATATATAGAAACGGTGTAATATCACAGGAATCAGGGATTGGAGACAAATTCCAACGGTTCTAGCTTATACTTTTCTAAACTCAGAAAACGCATGCGCTTTTGGTGTAAGAATCATAAACGCAAGAATGGACCAAAAGAGAACGTGTATAGACAGCATTTGACGAAGTATAGAAAATGGACATCAAGAAGCGTCAGAGAAACAGAATGAAAACGTGAACGCAGATGAACGAACGATGCAGACATACATTGCATTCGGTAGCAGAGCAGAAAGAGAACAGAAACTTTCCCCTACACTAACTTCGGGGTCCAGCACATCAACTTTGACAGTGCCAGAAACGAAGTCTCTATCAGTTGTAAAAGCTGCTTTGGAAGTATAGGGCTTCTACAGGGTAATTGGAGAAACCGCTATTCAGTGCACGGCATCCGGCTGAATCGCGTCTTTCTTAACCGTAAAAACTGCAGAAGACGCGATTGTTGCGATTGTATTGGAATCCGCGGTTAACGCGTTAAGAGCCCATAGCTCGCTGCCGGTTTTGCTCAGTATCGCAAAGTGCGCTTTTACGATGGTCCCGTGAAAAGTTTCAGTGGGGAACATATAGAAACGGTGTAATGGCTCAGGAATCTGGATTGGAGACAAATTCCACTGGTTCATGCCTGTACTTTCCTAAACTCAGAAAAGGCTTACGATTCTAGTGTAAGAATCAGAAATGCGAGAATGGACCAAAAGAAAACGTGTATAGACAGTATTTGACGAAGTATAGAAAATGGACATCAAGAAGCGTCAGAGAAACAGAATGTAAACGTGAACGCAGATGAACGAACGATGCAGACATACATTGCATTCGGTAGCAGAGCAGAAAGAGAACAGAAACATTCCCCTACACTAACTTCGGGGTCCAGCACAACAACTTTGACAGTGCCAGAAACGAAGTCTCTATCACGTGTAAAAGCTGCTTTGGAAGAATATGGCTTCTACAGGCTAATTGGTGAAACCGTCATTCAGTGCACGGCATCCGGCTGAATCGCGTCTTTCTTAACGGCAAAAACTGCAGAAGACGCGATTGTTGCGATTGTATTGGAATCCGCGGTTAACGCGTTAAGAGCCCATAGCGCGCTGCCGGTTTTGCTCAGTATCGCAAAGACCGCTTTGACGATGTTCCCGTCAAAAGTTTTAGTGGAGTACATATAGAAGAGGTGTAATGGCTCAGGAATCAGGGATTGGAGACAGATTCCGCACGTTCTGGCATGTACTTTGCGAAAGTCTGAAAAGGCTTACGATTCTGGTGTAAGAATCAGAAATGCGACAATGGACCAAAAGAAAACGTGTATAGACAGTATTTGACGAAGTATAGAAAATGGACATCAAGAAGCGTCAGAGAAACAGAATGAAAACGTGAACGCAGATGAACGAACGATGCAGACATACATTGCATTCGGTAGCAGAGCAGAAAGAGAACAGAAACTTTCCCCTACACTAAATTCGGGGTCCAGCACAACAACTTTGACAGTGCCAGGAACGAAGTCTCTATCACGTGTAAACGCTGGTTTGAAAGTTAAGGGCTTCTACAGGGTAATTGGTTAAACCGTCATTCAGTGCACGGCATCCGGGTGTATCGCGTCTTTCTTAACGACAAAAACTGCAGAAGACGCGATTGTTGCGATTGTATTGGAATCCGCGATAACGCGTTAAGAGCCCATAGCTCGCTGCCGGTTTTGCTCAGTATCGCAAAGAACGCTTTTACGATGTTTCCGTGAAGAGTTTTAGTGTGTAAGATATAGAAACGGTGTAATGGCTCAGGAATCAGAGATTGGAGACAGATTCCGCACGTTCTAGCATGTACTTTGCTAAACTCAGAAAAGGGTTACGATTCTGGTGTAAGAATCAGAAATGCGAGAATGGACCAAAAGAAAACGTGTATAGACAGTATTTGACGAAGTATAGAAAATGGACATCAAGAAGCGTCAGAGAAACAGAATGAAAACGTGAACGCAGATGAACGAACGATGCAGACATACATTGCATTCGGTAGCAGAGCAGAAAGAGAACAGAAACTTTCCCCTACACTAACTTCGGGGTCCAGCACAACAACTTTGACAGTGCCAGAAACGAAGTCTCTATCACGTGTAAAAGCTGCTTTGGAAGAATATGGCTTCTACAGGCTAATTGGTGAAACCGTCATTCAGTGCACGGCATCCGGCTGAATCGCCTCTTTCTTAACGGCAAAAACTGCAGAAGACGCGATTGTTGCGATTGTATTGGAATCCGCGGTTAACGCGTTAAGAGCCCATAGCTCGCTGCCGGTTTTGCTCAGTATCGCAAAGAGCGCTTTTACGATGTTCCCGTCAAAAGTTTTAGTGGAGTACATATAGAAGAGGTGTAAGGGCTCAGGAATCAGGGATTGGAGACAGATTCCGCACGTTCTGGCATGTACTTTGCGAAAGTCTGAAAAGGCTTACGATTCTGGTGTAAGAATCAGAAATGCGAGAATGGACCAAAAGAAAACGTGTATAGACAGTATTTGACGAAGTATAGAAAATGGACATCAAGAAGCGTCAGAGAAACAGAATGAAAACGTGAACGCAGATGAACGAACGATGCAGACATACATTGCATTCGGTAGCAGAGCAGAAAGAGAACAGAAACTTTCCCCTACACTAACTTCGGGGTCCAGCACAACAACTTTGACAGTGCCAGAAACGAAGTCTCTATCACGTGTAAACGCTGGTTTGAAAGTTAAGGGCTTCTACAGGCTAATTGGTTAAACCGTCATTCAGTGCACGGCATCCGGGTGTATCACGTCTTTCTTAACGACAAAAACTGCAGAAGACGCGATTGTTGCGATTGTATTGGAATCCGCGATAACGCGTTAAGAGCCCATAGCTCTCTGCCGGTTTTGCTCAGTATCGCAAAGAACGCTTTTACGATGTTTCCGTGAAGAGTTTTAGTGTGTAAGATATAGAAACGGTGTAATGGCTCAGGAATCAGGGATTGGAGACAGATTCCGCACGTTCTAGCATGTACTTTGCTAAACTCAGAAAAGGGTTACGATTCTGGTGTAAGAATCAGAAATGCGAGAATGGACCAAAAGAAAACGTGTATAGACAGTATTTGACGAAGTATAGAAAATGGACATCAAGAAGCGTCAGAGAAACAGAATGAAAACGTGAACGCAGATGAACGAACGATGCAGACATACATTGCATTCGGTAGCAGAGCAGAAAGAGAACAGAAACATTCCCCTACACTAACTTCGGGGTCCAGCACAACAACTTTGACAGTGCCAGAAACGAAGTCTCTATCACGTGTAAACGCTGTTTTGAAAGTTAAGGGCTTATACAGGCTAATTGGTTAAACCGTCATTCAGTGCACGGCATCCGTGTGTATCGCGTCTTTCTTAACCGTAAAAACTGCAGAAGACGCGATTGTTGCGATTGTATTGGAATCCGCGGTTAACGCGTTAAGAGCCCATAGCGCGCTGCCGGTTTTGCTCAGTATCGCAAAGAGCGCTTTTACGATGTTCCCGTCAAAAGTTTTAGTGGAGTACATATAGAAGAGGTGTAATGGCTCAGGAATCAGGGATTGGAGACAGATTCCGCACGTTCTAGCGTGTACTTTGCTAAACTCAGAAAAGGGTTACGATTCTGGTGTAAGAATCAGTAATGCGAGAATGGACCAAAAGAAAACGTGTATAGACAGTATTTGACGAAGTATAGAAAATGGACATCAAGAAGCGTCAGAGAAACAGAATGAAAACGTGAACGCAGATGAACGAACGATGCAGACATACATTGCATTCGGTAGCAGAGCAGAAAGAGAACAGAAACTTTCCCCTACACTAACTTCGGGGTCCAGCACAACAACTTTGACAGTGCCAGAAACGAAGTCTCTATCACGTGTAAAAGCTGCTTTGGAAGTATATGGCTTCTACAGGCTAATTGGTTAAACCGTCATTCAGTGCACGGCATCCGGGTGTATCGCGTCTTTCTTAACGCAAAAACTGCAGAAGACGCGATTGTTGCCATTGTATTGGAATCCGCGGTTAAGGCGTTAAGAGCCCATAGCTCGCTGCCGGTTTTGCTCAGTATCGCAAATAGCGCTTTTTCTATGGCCCCACGAAGTTTTAGTGGGGAACATATAGAAACGGTGTAATGTCACAGTAATATGGGATTGGAGACAAATTCCAACGGTACTAGCCTGTACTTTGCCAAACTCAGAAAAAGCTTACGATTCTGGTGTAAGAATCAGAAATGCGAGAATGGACCAAAAGAAAACGTGTATAGACAGTATTTGACGAAGTATAGAAAATGGACATCAAGAAGCGTCAGAGAAACAGAATTTAAACGTGAACGCAGATGAACGAACGATGCAGACATACATTGCATTCGGTAGCAGAGCAGAAAGAGAACAGAAACTTTCCCCTACACTAACTTCGGGGTCCAGCACAACAACTTTGACAGTGCCAGAAACGAAGTCTCTATCACGTGTAAAAGCTGCTTTGGAAGAATATGGCTTCTACAGGCTAATTGGTGAAACCGTCATTCAGTGCACGGCATCCGGCTGAATCGCGTCTTTCTTAACGGCAAAAACTGCAGAAGACGCGATTGTTGCGATTGTATTGGAATCCGCGGTTAACGCGTTAAGAGCCCATAGCTCGCTGCCGGTTTTGCTCAGTATCGCAAAGTGCGCTTTTACGATGTTCCCGTGAAGAGTTATAGTGGGGAACATATAGAAACGGTGTAATGTCACAGGAATCAGGGATTGGAGACAAATTCCACCGGTTCTAGCCTGTACTTTGCTAAACTCAGAAAAAGCTTACGATTTGGTGTAAGAATCAGAAATGCGAGAATGGACCAAAAGAAAACGTGTATAGACAGTATTTGACGAAGTATAGAAAATGGACATCAAGAAGCGTCAGAGAAACAGAATGAAAACGTGAACGCAGATGAACGAACGATGCAGACATACATTGCATTCGGTAGCAGAGCAGAAAGAGAACAGAAACATTCCCCTACACTAACTTCGGGGTCCAGCACAACAACTTTGACAGTGCCAGAAACGAAGTCTCTATCACGTGTAAACGCTGTTTTGAAAGTTAAGGGCTTATACAGGTTAATTGGAGAAACCGTCATTCAGTGCACGGCATTAGGGTGTATCGCGTCTTTCTTAACGACAAAAACTGCAGAAGACGCGATTGTTGCGATTGTATTGGAATCCGCGGTTAACGCGTTAAGAGCCCATAGCGCGCTGCCGGTTTTGCTCAGTATCGCAAAGTGCGCTTTTACGATGTTCCCGTCAAAAGTTTTAGTGGAGTACATATAGAAGAGGTGTAATGGCTCAGGAATCAGGGATTGGAGACAGATTCCGCACGTTCTAGCATGTACTTTGCTAAACTCAGAAAAGGGTTACGATTCTGGTGTAAGAATCAGAAATGCGAGAATGGACCAAAAGAAAACGTGTATAGACAGTATTTGACGAAGTATAGAAAATGGACATCAAGAAGCGTCAGAGAAACAGAATGAAAACGTGAACGCAGATGAACGAACGATGCAGACATACATTGCATTCGGTAGCAGAGCAGAAAGAGAACAGAAACTTTCCCCTACACTAACTTCGGGGTCCAGCACAACAACTTTGACAGTGCCAGAAACGAAGTCTCTATCACGTGTAAAAGCTGCTTTGGAAGTATATGGCTTCTACAGGCTAATTGGATAAACCGTCATTCAGTGCACGTCATCCGTGTGTATCGCGTCTTTCTTAACGCAAAAACTGCAGAAGACGCGATTGTTGCGATTGTATTGGAATCCGCGGTTAAGGCGTTAAGAGCCCATAGCTCGCTGCCGGTTTTGCTCAGTATCGCAAAGAGCGCTTTGACGATGTTCCCGTGAAGAGTTTTAGTGGGGAACATATAGAAACGGTGTAATGTCACAGGAATCAGGGATTGGAGACAAATTCCACCGGTTCTAGCCTGTACTTTGCTAAACTCAGAAAAAGCTAACGACTTGGTGTAAGAATCAGAAATGCGAGAATGGACCAAAAGAAAACGTGTATAGACAGTATTTGACGAAGTATAGAAAATGGACATCAAGAAGCGTCAGAGAAACAGAATGAAAACGTGAACGCAGATGAACGAACGATGCAGACATACATTGCATTCGGTAGCAGAGCAGAAAGAGAACAGAAACTTTCCCCTACACTAACTTCGGGGTCCAGCACAACAACTTTGACAGTGCCAGAAACGAAGTCTCTATCACGTGTAAAAGCTGCTTTGGAAGTATAGGGCTTCTACAGGCTAATTGGAGAAACCGCTATTCAGTGCACGGCATCCGGCTGAATCGCGTCTTTCTTAACGGCGAAAACTGCAGAAGACGCGATTGTTGCGATTGTATTGGAATCCGCGGTTAACGCGTTAAGAGCCCATAGCTCGCTGCCGGTTTTGCTCAGTATCGCAAAGAGCGATTTTACGATGTTCCCGCGAAGAGTTTTAGTGGGGAACATATAGAAACGGTGCAATGGCTCAGGAATCTGGATTGCAGACAGATTCCGCACGTTCTGGCATGTACTTTGTGAAAGTCTGAAAAGGCTTACGATTCTGGTGTAAGAATCAGAAATGCGAGAATGGACCAAAAGAAAACGTGTATAGACAGTATTTGACGAAGTATAGAAAATGGACATCAAGAAGCGTCAGAGAAACAGAATGAAAACGTGAACGCAGATGAACGAACGATGCAGACATACATTGCATTCTGTAGCAGAGCAGAAAGAGAACAGAAACTTTCCCCTACACTAACTTCGGGGTCCAGCACAACAACTTTGACACTGCCAGAAACGAAATCTCTATCACGTGTAAACGCTGTTTTGAAAGTTAAGGGCTTATACAGGCTAATTGGAGAAACCGTCATTCAGTGCACGGCATCCGGCTGAATCGCGTCTTTCTTAACCGTAAAAACTGCAGAAGACGCGATTGTTGCCATTGTATTGGAATCCGCGGTTAACGCGTTAAGAGCCCATAGCTCGCTGCCGGTTTTGCTCAGTATCGCAAAGAGCGCTTTTACGATGTTCCCGTCAAAAGTTTTAGTGGAGTACATATAGAAGAGGTGTAATGGCTCAGGAATCAGGGATTGGAGACAGATTCCGCACGTTCTGGCATGTACTTTGCGAAAGTCTGAAAAGGCTTACGATTCTGGTGTAAGAATCAGAAATGCGAGAATGGACCAAAAGAAAACGTGTATAGACAGTATTTGACGAAGTATAGAAAATGGACATCAAGAAGCGTCAGAGAAACAGAATGAAAACGTGAACGCAGATGAACGAACGATGCAGACATACATTGCATTCGGTAGCAGAGCAGAAAGAGAACAGAAACTTTCCCCTACACTAACTTCGGGGTCCAGCACAACAACTTTGACAGTGCCAGAAACGAAGTCTCTATCACGTGTAAACGCTGGTTTGAAAGTTAAGGGCTTCTACAGGCTAATTGGTTAAACCGTCATTCAGTGCACGGCATCCGGGTGTATCACGTCTTTCTTAACGACAAAAACTGCAGAAGACGCGATTGTTGCGATTGTATTGGAATCCGCGATAACGCGTTAAGAGCCCATAGCTCTCTGCCGGTTTTGCTCAGTATCGCAAAGAACGCTTTTACGATGTTTCCGTGAAGAGTTTTAGTGTGTAAGATATAGAAACGGTGTAATGGCTCAGGAATCAGGGATTGGAGACAGATTCCGCACGTTCTAGCATGTACTTTGCTAAACTCAGAAAAGGGTTACGATTCTGGTGTAAGAATCAGAAATGCGAGAATGGACCAAAAGAAAACGTGTATAGACAGTATTTGACGAAGTATAGAAAATGGACATCAAGAAGCGTCAGAGAAACAGAATGAAAACGTGAACGCAGATGAACGAACGATGCAGACATACATTGCATTCGGTAGCAGAGCAGAAAGAGAACAGAAACATTCCCCTACACTAACTTCGGGGTCCAGCACAACAACTTTGACAGTGCCAGAAACGAAGTCTCTATCACGTGTAAACGCTGTTTTGAAAGTTAAGGGCTTATACAGGCTAATTGGTTAAACCGTCATTCAGTGCACGGCATCCGTGTGTATCGCGTCTTTCTTAACCGTAAAAACTGCAGAAGACGCGATTGTTGCGATTGTATTGGAATCCGCGGTTAACGCGTTAAGAGCCCATAGCGCGCTGCCGGTTTTGCTCATATCGCAAAGAGCGCTTTTACGATGTTCCCGTCAAAAGTTTTAGTGGAGTACATATAGAAGAGGTGTAATGGCTCAGGAATCAGGGATTGGAGACAGATTCCGCACGTTCTAGCGTGTACTTTGCTAAACTCAGAAAAGGGTTACGATTCTGGTGTAAGAATCAGAAATGCGAGAATGGACCAAAAGAAAACGTGTATAGACAGTATTTGACGAAGTATAGAAAATGGACATCAAGAAGCGTCAGAGAAACAGAATGAAAACGTGAACGCAGATGAACGAACGATGCAGACATACATTGCATTCGGTAGCAGAGCAGAAAGAGAACAGAAACTTTCCCCTACACTAACTTCGGGGTCCAGCACAACAACTTTGACAGTGCCAGAAACGAAGTCTCTATCACGTGTAAAAGCTGCTTTGGAAGTATATGGCTTCTACAGGCTAATTGGTTAAACCGTCATTCAGTGCACGGCATCCGGGTGTATCGCGTCTTTCTTAACGCAAAAACTGCAGAAGACGCGATTGTTGCCATTGTATTGGAATCCGCGGTTAAGGCGTTAAGAGCCCATAGCTCGCTGCCGGTTTTGCTCAGTATCGCAAATAGCGCTTTTTCTATGGCCCCACGAAGTTTTAGTGGGGAACATATAGAAACGGTGTAATGTCACAGTAATATGGGATTGGAGACAAATTCCAACGGTACTAGCCTGTACTTTGCCAAACTCAGAAAAAGCTTACGATTCTGGTGTAAGAATCAGAAATGCGAGAATGGACCAAAAGAAAACGTGTATAGACAGTATTTGACGAAGTATAGAAAATGGACATCAAGAAGCGTCAGAGAAACAGAATTTAAACGTGAACGCAGATGAACGAACGATGCAGACATACATTGCATTCGGTAGCAGAGCAGAAAGAGAACAGAAACTTTCCCCTACACTAACTTCGGGGTCCAGCACAACAACTTTGACAGTGCCAGAAACGAAGTCTCTATCACGTGTAAAAGCTGCTTTGGAAGAATATGGCTTCTACAGGCTAATTGGTGAAACCGTCATTCAGTGCACGGCATCCGGCTGAATCGCGTCTTTCTTAACGGCAAAAACTGCAGAAGACGCGATTGTTGCGATTGTATTGGAATCCGCGGTTAACGCGTTAAGAGCCCATAGCTCGCTGCCGGTTTTGCTCAGTATCGCAAAGAGCGCTTATACGATGTTCCCGTGAAGAGTTATAGTGGGGAACATATAGAAACGGTGTAATGTCACAGGAATCAGGGATTGGAGACAAATTCCACCGGTTCTAGCCTGTACTTTGCTAAACTCAGAAAAAGCTAACGACTCTGGTGTAAGAATCAGAAATGCGAGAATGGACCAAAGGAAAACGTGTATAGACAGTATTTGACGAAGTATAGAAAATGGACAAAAAGAAGCGTCAGAGAAACAGAATGAAAACGTGAACGCAGATGAACGAACGATGCAGACATACATTGCATTCGGTAGCAGAGCAGAAAGAGAACAGAAACTTTCCCCTACACTAACTTCGTTGTGCAGCACAACAACTTTGACAGTGCCAGAAACGAAGTCTCTATCACGTGTAAAAGCTGCTTTGGAAGTATAGGGCTTCTACAGGCTAATTGGTGAAACCGTCATTCAGTGCACGGCATCCGGCTGAATCGCGTCTTTCTTAACGCAAAAACTGCAGAAGACGCGATTGTTGCGATTGTATTGGAATTTCCTTTTAGCACGTTAAGAGCCCATAGCTCGCTGCCGGTTTTGCTCAGTATCGCAAAGAGCGAATTGAATATGGCCCCACGAAGTTTTAGTGTGTAATATATAGAAACGGTGTAATGTCACAGGAATCAGGGATTGGAGACAAATTCCAACGGTTCTAGCTTATACTTTTCTAAACTCAGAAAACGCATGCGCTTTTGGTGTAAGAATCATAAACGCAAGAATGGACCAAAAGAGAACGTGTATAGACAGCATTTGACGAAGTATAGAAAATGGACATCAAGAAGCGTCAGAGAAACAGAATGAAAACGTGAACGCAGATGAACGAACGATGCAGACATACATTGCATTCGGTAGCAGAGCAGAAAGAGAACAGAAACTTTCCCCTACACTAACTTCGGGGTCCAGCACATCAACTTTGACAGTGCCAGAAACGAAGTCTCTATCAGTTGTAAAAGCTGCTTTGGAAGTATAGGGCTTCTACAGGGTAATTGGAGAAACCGCTATTCAGTGCACGGCATCCGTGTGTATCGCGTCTTTCTTAACGCAAAAACTGCAGAAGACGCGATTGTTGCGATTGTATTGGAATCCGCGGTTAACGCGTTAAGAGCCCATAGCGCGCTGCCGGTTTTGCTCAGTATCGCAAAGAACGCTTTTACGATGTTCCCGTCAAAAGTTTTAGTGGAGTACATATAGAAGAGGTGTAATGGCTCAGGAATCAGGGATTGGAGACAGATTCCGCACGTTCTAGCATGTACTTTGCTAAACTCAGAAAAGGGTTACGATTCTGGTGTAAGAATCAGAAATGCGAGAATGGACCAAAAGAAAACGTGTATAGACAGTATTTGACGAAGTATAGAAAATGGACATCAAGAAGCGTCAGAGAAACAGAATGAAAACGTGAACGCAGATGAACGAACGATGCAGACATACATTGCATTCGGTAGCAGAGCAGAAAGAGAACAGAAACTTTCCCCTACACTAACTTCGGGGTCCAGCACAACAACTTTGACAGTGCCAGAAACGAAGTCTCTATCAGGTGTAAACGCTGGTTTGGAAGCATAGAGCTTCTACAGGCTAATTGGTTAAACCGTCATTCAGTGCACGGCATCCGGCTGAATCGCGTCATTCTTAACGGCAAAAACTGCAGAAGACGCGATTGTTGCGATTGTATTGGAATCCGCGGTTAACGCGTTAAGAGCCCATAGCTCGCTGCCGGTTTTGCTCAGTATCGCAAAGAGCGCTTATACGATGTTCCCGTGAAAAGTTTTAGTGGGGAACATATAGAAAAGGTGTAATGGCACAGGAATCAGAATGGGAGACAAATTACACCGGTTCTAGCATGTACGTTGCTAAACTCAGAAAAAGCTTACGATTCTGATGTAAGAATCAGAAAAGCGAGAATGGACCAAAAGAAAACGTGTATAGACAGTATTTGACGAAGTATAGAAAATGGACATCAAGAAGCGTCAGTGAAACAGAATGAAAACGTGAACGCAGATGAACGAACGATGCAGACATACATTGCATTCGGTAGCCGAGCAGAAAGAGAACAGAAACTTTCCCCTACACTAACTTCGGGGTCCAGCACAACAACTTTGACAGTGCCAGAAACGAAGTCTCTATCACGAGTAAAAGCTGCTTTGGAATTATAGGGCTTATACAGGGAATAGGAGAAACCGCTATTCAGTGCACGGCATCCGGCTGAATCGCGTCTTTCTTAACGGCAGGAACTGCAGAAGACGCGATTGTTGCGATTGTATTGGAATCCGCGGTTAACGCGTTAAGAGCCCATAGCGCGCTGCCGGTTTTGCTCAGTATCGCAAATAGCGCTTTTACGATGTTCCCGTGAAAAGTTTCAGTGGGGAACATATAGAAACGGTGTAATGGCTCAGGAATCAGGGATTGGAGACTGATTCCGCACGTTCTAGCATGTACGTTGCGAAACTCAGGAAAGGCTTACGATTCTGGTGTAAGAATCAGAAATGCGAGAATGGACCAAAAGAAAACGTGTATAGACAGCATTTGACGAAGTATAGAAAATGGACATCAAGAAGCGTCAGAGAAACAGAATGAAAACGTGAACGCAGATGAACGAACGATGCAGACATACATTGCATTCGGTAGCAGAGCAGAAAGAGAACAGAAACTTTCCCCTACACTAACTTCGGGGTCCAGCACAACAACTTTGACAGTGCCAGAAACGAAGTCTCTATCACGTGTAAAAGCTGCTTTGGAAGTATATGGCTTCTACAGGCTGATTGGAAAAACCGTCATTCAGTGCACGGCATCCGGCTGAATCGCGTCTTTCTTAACGGCGAAAACTGCAGAAGACGCGATTGTTGCGATTGTATTGGAATTTGCTTTTAGCGCGTTAAGAGCCCATAGCTCGCTGCCGGTTTTGCTCAGTATCGCAAAGAGCGCTTTTACGATATTCCCGTGAAAAGTTTTAGTGGGGAACATATAGAAACGGTGTAATGGCTCTGGAATCTGGATTGGAGAGAAATTCCACCGGTTCTAGCCTGTACTTTGCTAAACTCTGAAAAAGCTTATGATTCTGGTGTAAGAATCAGAAATGCGAGAATGGACCAAAAGAAAACGTGCATAGACAGCATTTGACGAAGTCAAAGAAATGGACATCAAGAAGCGTCAGAGAAACAGAATGAAAACGTGAACGCAGATGAACGAACGATGCAGACATACATTGCATTCGGTAGCAGAGCAGAAAGAGAACAGAAACTTTCCCCTACACTAACTTCGGGGTCCAGCACAACAACTTTGACAGTGCCAGATATGAAGTCTCTATCACGTGTAAAAGCTGCTTTGGAAGTATAGGGCTTCTACAGGGTAATTGGAGAAACCGCTATTCAGTGCACGGCATCCGGCTGAATCGCGTCTTTCTTAACACAAAAACTGCAGAAGACGCGATTGTTGCGATTGTTTTGGAATCCGCGGTTAACGCGTTAAGAGCCCATAGCTCGCTGCCGGTTTTGCTCAGTATCGCAAAGAGCGCTTTTACGATGTTCCCGTGAAAAGTTTCAGTGGGGAACATATAGAAACTACATAATGGCACAGGAATGAGGGTTTGGGGACAATTTCCACCGGTTCTAACTTACACTTTGCTAAACTCAGAAAAAGCTTACGATTCTGGTGTAAGAGTCAGAAACGCGAGATTGGACCAAAAGAGAACGTGTATAGGCAGCATTTGACGAAGTATAGAAAATGGACATCAAGAAGCGTCAGAGAAACAGAATGAAAACGTGAACGCAGATGAACGAACGATGCAGACATACATTGCATTCGGTAGCAGAGCAGAAAGAGAACAGAAACTTTCCCCTACACTAACTTCGGGGTCCAGCACAACAACTTTGACAGTGCCAGAAACGAAGTCTCTATCACGTGTAAAAGCTGCTTTGGAAGTATAGGGCTTCTACAGGCTAATTCGAGAAACCGCTATTCAGTGCACGGCATCCGGCTGAATCGCGTCTTTCTTAACGGCGAAAACTGCAGAAGACGCGATTGTTGCGATTGTATTGGAATCCGCGGTTAACGCGTTAAGAGCCCATAGCTCGCTGCCGGTTTTGCTCAGTATCGCAAAGAGCGATTTTACGATGTTCCCGCGAAGAGTTTTAGTGGGGAACATATAGAAACGGTGCAATGGCTCAGGAATCTGGATTGCAGACAGATTCCGCACGTTCTGGCATGTACTTTGTGAAAGTCTGAAAAGGCTTACGATTCTGGTGTAAGAATCAGAAATGCGAGAATGGACCAAAAGAAAACGTGTATAGACAGTATTTGACGAAGTATAGAAAATGGACATCAAGAAGCGTCAGAGAAACAGAATGAAAACGTGAACGCAGATGAACGAACGATGCAGACATACATTGCATTCTGTAGCAGAGCAGAAAGAGAACAGAAACTTTCCCCTAAACTAACTTCGGGGTCCAGCACAACAACTTTGACACTGCCAGAAACGAAGTCTCTATCACGTGTAAACGCTGTTTTGAAAGTTAAGGGCTTATACAGGCTAATTGGAGAAACCGTCATTCAGTGCACGGCATCCGGGTGTATCGCGTCTTTCTTAACGCAAAAACTGCAGAAGACGCGATTGTTGCGATTGTATTGGAATCCGCGATAACGCGTTAAGAGCCCATAGCTCGCTGCCGGTTTTGCTCAGTATCGCAAAGAACGCTTTTACGATGCTTCCGTGAAGAGTTTTAGTGTGTAAGATATAGAAACGGTGTAATGGCTCAGGAATCAGGGATTGGAGACAAATTCCAACGGTTCTAGCCTGTACTTCGCTAAACTCAGAAAAAGCTTACGATTCTAGTGTAAGAATCAGAAATGCGAGAATGGACCAAAAGAAAACGTGTATAGACAGTATTTGACGAAGTATAGAAAATGGACATCAAGAAGCGTCAGAGAAACAGAATGAAAACGTGAACGCAGATGAACGAACGATGCAGACATACATTGCATTCTGTAGCAGAGCAGAAAGAGAACAGAAACTTTCCCCTACACTAACTTCGGGGTCCAGCACAACAACTTTGACAGTGCCAGAAACGAAGTCTCTATCACGTGTAAAAGCTGCTCTGGAAGTATATGGCTTCTACAGGCTAATTGGTTAAACCGTCATTCAGTGCACGGCATCCGTGTGTATCGCGTCTTTCTTAACGCAAAAACTGCAGAAGACGCGATTGTTGCGATTGTATTGGAATCCGCGGTTAACGCGTTAAGAGCCCATAGCTCGCTGCCGGTTTTGCTCAGTATCGCAAAGAGCGCTTATACGATGTTCCCGTGAAAAGTTTCAGTGGGCAACATATAGAAACGGTGTAATGGCACAGGAATCAGGGATTGGAGACAAATTCCACCGGTTCTAGCCTGTACTTTGCTAAACTCAGAAAACGCATGCGCTTTTGGTGTAAGAATCATAAACGCAAGAATGGACCAAAAGAGAACGTGTATAGACAGCATTTGACGAAGTATAGAAAATGGACATCAAGAAGCGTCAGAGAAACAGAATGAAAACGTGAACGCAGATGAACGAACGATGCAGACATACATTGCATTCGGTAGCAGAGCAGAAAGAGAACAGAAACTTTCCCCTACACTAACTTCGGGGTCCAGCACATCAACTTTGACAGTGCCAGAAACGAAGTCTCTATCACGTGTAAAAGCTGCTTTGGAAGTATAGGGCTTCTACAGGGTAATTGGAGAAACCGCTATTCAGTGCACGGCATCCGGCTGAATCGCGTCTTTCTTAACCGTAAAAACTGCAGAAGACGCGATTGTTGCGATTGTATTGGAATCCGCGGTTAACGCGTTAAGAGCCCATAGCTCGCTGCCGGTTTTGCTCAGTATCGCAAAGTGCGCTTTTACGATGGTCCCGTGAAAAGTTTCAGTGGGGAACATATAGAAACGGTGTAATGGCTCAGGAATCTGGATTGGAGACAAATTCCACTGGTTCATGCCTGTACTTTCCGTAACTCAGAAAAGGCTTACGATTCTAGAGTAAGAATCATAAATGCGAGAATGGACCAAAAGAAAACGTGCATAGACAGTATTTGACGAAGTATAGAAAATGGACATCAAGAAGCGTCAGAGAAACAGAATGAAAACGTGAACGCAGATGAACGAACGATGCAGACATACATTGTATTCGGTAGCAGAGCAGAAAGAGAACAGAAACTTTCCCCTACACTAACTTCGGGGTCCAGCACAGCAACTTTGACAGTGCCAGAAACGAAGTCTCTATCACGTGTAAAAGCTGCTATGGAAGTATAGGGCTTCTACAGGGTAATTGGAGAAACCGTCATTTAGTGCACGGCATCCGTGTGTATCGCGTCTTTCTTAACGCAAAAACTGCAGAAGACGCGATTGTTGCGATTGTATTGGAATCCGCGGTTAACGCGTTAAGAGCCCATAGCTCGCTGCCGGTTTTGCTCAGTATCGCAAAGTGCGCTTTCACGATGTTCCCGTGAAGAGTTTTAGTGGGGAACATATAGAAACGGTGTAATGTCACAGGAATCAGGGATTGGAGACAAATTCCACCGGTTCTAGCCTGTACTTTGCTAAACTCAGAAAAAGCTAACGACTCTGGTGTAAGAATCAGAAATGCGAGAATGGACCAAAGGAAAACGTGTATAGACAGTATTTGACGAAGTATAGAAAATGGACAAAAAGAAGCGTCAGAGAAACAGAATGAAAACGTGAACGCAGATGAACGAACGATGCAGACATACATTGCATTCGGTAGCAGAGCAGAAAGAGAACAGAAACATTCCCCTACACTAACTTCGTTGTGCAGCACAACAACTTTGACAGTGCCAGAAACGAAGTCTCTATCACGTGTAAAAGCTGCTTTGGAAGTATAGGGCTTCTACAGGCTAATTGGTGAAACCGTCATTCAGTGCACGGCATCCGGCTGAATCGCGTCTTTCTTAACGCAAAAACTGCAGAAGACGCGATTGTTGCGATTGTATTGGAATTTCCTTTTAGCACGTTAAGAGCCCATAGCTCGCTGCCGGTTTTGCTCAGTATCGCAAAGAGCGCTTTGAATATGGCCCCACGAAGTTTTAGTGTGTAATATATAGAAACGGTGTAATGTCACAGGAATCAGGGATTGGAGACAAATTCCAACGGTTCTAGCTTATACTTTTCTAAACTCAGAAAACGCATGCGCTTTTGGTGTAAGAATCATAAACGCAAGAATGGACCAAAAGAGAACGTGTATAGACAGCATTTGACGAAGTATAGAAAATGGACATCAAGAAGCGTCAGAGAAACAGAATGAAAACGTGAACGCAGATGAACGAACGATGCAGACATACATTGCATTCGGTAGCAGAGCAGAAAGAGAACAGAAACTTTCCCCTACACTAACTTCGGGGTCCAGCACATCAACTTTGACAGTGCCAGAAACGAAGTCTCTATCAGTTGTAAAAGCTGCTTTGGAAGTATAGGGCTTCTACAGGGTAATTGGAGAAACCGCTATTCAGTGCACGGCATCCGGCTGAATCGCGTCTTTCTTAACCGTAAAAACTGCAGAAGACGCGATTGTTGCGATTGTATTGGAATCCGCGGTTAACGCGTTAAGAGCCCATAGCTCGCTGCCGGTTTTGCTCAGTATCGCAAAGTGCGCTTTTACGATGGTCCCGTGAAAAGTTTCAGTGGGGAACATATAGAAACGGTGTAATGGCTCAGGAATCTGGATTGGAGACAAATTCCACTGGTTCATGCCTGTACTTTCCTAAACTCAGAAAAGGCTTACGATTCTAGTGTAAGAATCAGAAATGCGAGAATGGACCAAAAGAAAACGTGTATAGACAGTATTTGACGAAGTATAGAAAATGGACATCAAGAAGCGTCAGAGAAACAGAATGTAAACGTGAACGCAGATGAACGAACGATGCAGACATACATTGCATTCGGTAGCAGAGCAGAAAGAGAACAGAAACATTCCCCTACACTAACTTCGGGGTCCAGCACAACAACTTTGACAGTGCCAGAAACGAAGTCTCTATCACGTGTAAAAGCTGCTTTGGAAGAATATGGCTTCTACAGGCTAATTGGTGAAACCGTCATTCAGTGCACGGCATCCGGCTGAATCGCGTCTTTCTTAACGGCAAAAACTGCAGAAGACGCGATTGTTGCGATTGTATTGGAATCCGCGGTTAACGCGTTAAGAGCCCATAGCGCGCTGCCGGTTTTGCTCAGTATCGCAAAGACCGCTTTGACGATGTTCCCGTCAAAAGTTTTAGTGGAGTACATATAGAAGAGGTGTAATGGCTCAGGAATCAGGGATTGGAGACAGATTCCGCACGTTCTGGCATGTACTTTGCGAAAGTCTGAAAAGGCTTACGATTCTGGTGTAAGAATCAGAAATGCGAGAATGGACCAAAAGAAAACGTGTATAGACAGTATTTGACGAAGTATAGAAAATGGACATCAAGAAGCGTCAGAGAAACAGAATGAAAACGTGAACGCAGATGAACGAACGATGCAGACATACATTGCATTCGGTAGCAGAGCAGAAAGAGAACAGAAACTTTCCCCTACACTAACTTCGGGGTCCAGCACAACAACTTTGACAGTGCCAGGAACGAAGTCTCTATCACGTGTAAACGCTGGTTTGAAAGTTAAGGGCTTCTACAGGCTAATTGGTTAAACCGTCATTCAGTGCACGGCATCCGGGTGTATCGCGTCTTTCTTAACGACAAAAACTGCAGAAGACGCGATTGTTGCGATTGTATTGGAATCCGCGATAACGCGTTAAGAGCCCATAGCTCGCTGCCGGTTTTGCTCAGTATCGCAAAGAACGCTTTTACGATGTTTCCGTGAAGAGTTTTAGTGTGTAAGATATAGAAACGGTGTAATGGCTCAGGAATCAGGGATTGGAGACAGATTCCGCACGTTCTAGCATGTACTTTGCTAAACTCAGAAAAGGGTTACGATTCTGGTGTAAGAATCAGAAATGCGAGAATGGACCAAAAGAAAACGTGTATAGACAGTATTTGACGAAGTATAGAAAATGGACATCAAGAAGCGTCAGAGAAACAGAATGAAAACGTGAACGCAGAAGAACGAACGATGCAGACATACATTGCATTCGGTAGCAGAGCAGAAAGAGAACAGAAACTTTCCCCTACACTAACTTCGGGGTCCAGCACAACAACTTTGACAGTGCCAGAAACGAAGTCTCTATCACGTGTAAAAGCTGCTTTGGAAGAATATGGCTTCTACAGGCTAATTGGTGAAACCGTCATTCAGTGCACGGCATCCGGCTGAATCGCCTCTTTCTTAACGGCAAAAACTGCAGAAGACGCGATTGTTGCGATTGTATTGGAATCCGCGGTTAACGCGTTAAGAGCCCATAGCTCGCTGCCGGTTTTGCTCAGTATCGCAAAGAGCGCTTTTACGATGTTCCCGTCAAAAGTTTTAGTGGAGTACATATAGAAGAGGTGTAATGGCTCAGGAATCAGGGATTGGAGACAGATTCCGCACGTTCTGGCATGTACTTTGCGAAAGTCTGAAAAGGCTTACGATTCTGGTGTAAGAATCAGAAATGCGAGAATGGACCAAAAGAAAACGTGTATAGACAGTATTTGACGAAGTATAGAAAATGGACATCAAGAAGCGTCAGAGAAACAGAATGAAAACGTGAACGCAGATGAACGAACGATGCAGACATACATTGCATTCGGTAGCAGAGCAGAAAGAGAACAGAAACTTTCCCCTACACTAACTTCGGGGTCCAGCACAACAACTTTGACAGTGCCAGAAACGAAGTCTCTATCACGTGTAAACGCTGGTTTGAAAGTTAAGGGCTTCTACAGGCTAATTGGTTAAACCGTCATTCAGTGCACGGCATCCGGGTGTATCACGTCTTTCTTAACGACAAAAACTGCAGAAGACGCGATTGTTGCGATTGTATTGGAATCCGCGATAACGCGTTAAGAGCCCATAGCTCTCTGCCGGTTTTGCTCAGTATCGCAAAGAACGCTTTTACGATGTTTCCGTGAAGAGTTTTAGTGTGTAAGATATAGAAACGGTGTAATGGCTCAGGAATCAGGGATTGGAGACAGATTCCGCACGTTCTAGCATGTACTTTGCTAAACTCAGAAAAGGGTTACGATTCTGGTGTAAGAATCAGAAATGCGAGAATGGACCAAAAGAAAACGTGTATAGACAGTATTTGACGAAGTATAGAAAATGGACATCAAGAAGCGTCAGAGAAACAGAATGAAAACGTGAACGCAGATGAACGAACGATGCAGACATACATTGCATTCGGTAGCAGAGCAGAAAGAGAACAGAAACATTCCCCTACACTAACTTCGGGGTCCAGCACAACAACTTTGACAGTGCCAGAAACGAAGTCTCTATCACGTGTAAACGCTGTTTTGAAAGTTAAGGGCTTATACAGGCTAATTGGTTAAACCGTCATTCAGTGCACGGCATCCGTGTGTATCGCGTCTTTCTTAACCGTAAAAACTGCAGAAGACGCGATTGTTGCGATTGTATTGGAATCCGCGGTTAACGCGTTAAGAGCCCATAGCGCGCTGCCGGTTTTGCTCAGTATCGCAAAGAGCGCTTTTACGATGTTCCCGTCAAAAGTTTTAGTGGAGTACATATAGAAGAGGTGTAATGGCTCAGGAATCAGGGATTGGAGACAGATTCCGCACGTTCTAGCGTGTACTTTGCTAAACTCAGAAAAGGGTTACGATTCTGGTGTAAGAATCAGTAATGCGAGAATGGACCAAAAGAAAACGTGTATAGACAGTATTTGACGAAGTATAGAAAATGGACATCAAGAAGCGTCAGAGAAACAGAATGAAAACGTGAACGCAGATGAACGAACGATGCAGACATACATTGCATTCGGTAGCAGAGCAGAAAGAGAACAGAAACTTTCCCCTACACTAACTTCGGGGTCCAGCACAACAACTTTGACAGTGCCAGAAACGAAGTCTCTATCACGTGTAAAAGCTGCTTTGGAAGTATATGGCTTCTACAGGCTAATTGGTTAAACCGTCATTCAGTGCACGGCATCCGGGTGTATCGCGTCTTTCTTAACGCAAAAACTGCAGAAGACGCGATTGTTGCCATTGTATTGGAATCCGCGGTTAAGGCGTTAAGAGCCCATAGCTCGCTGCCGGTTTTGCTCAGTATCGCAAATAGCGCTTTTTCTATGGCCCCACGAAGTTTTAGTGGGGAACATATAGAAACGGTGTAATGTCACAGTAATATGGGATTGGAGACAAATTCCAACGGTACTAGCCTGTACTTTGCCAAACTCAGAAAAAGCTTACGATTCTGGTGTAAGAATCAGAAATGCGAGAATGGACCAAAAGAAAACGTGTATAGACAGTATTTGACGAAGTATAGAAAATGGACATCAAGAAGCGTCAGAGAAACAGAATTTAAACGTGAACGCAGATGAACGAACGATGCAGACATACATTGCATTCGGTAGCAGAGCAGAAAGAGAACAGAAACTTTCCCCTACACTAACTTCGGGGTCCAGCACAACAACTTTGACAGTGCCAGAAACGAAGTCTCTATCACGTGTAAAAGCTGCTTTGGAAGAATATGGCTTCTACAGGCTAATTGGTGAAACCGTCATTCAGTGCACGGCATCCGGCTGAATCGCGTCTTTCTTAACGGCAAAAACTGCAGAAGACGCGATTGTTGCGATTGTATTGGAATCCGCGGTTAACGCGTTAAGAGCCCATAGCTCGCTGCCGGTTTTGCTCAGTATCGCAAAGAGCGCTTATACGATGTTCCCGTGAAGAGTTATAGTGGGGAACATATAGAAACGGTGTAATGTCACAGGAATCAGGGATTGGAGACAAATTCCACCGGTTCTAGCCTGTACTTTGCTAAACTCAGAAAAAGCTAACGACTCTGGTGTAAGAATCAGAAATGCGAGAATGGACCAAAGGAAAACGTGTATAGACAGTATTTGACGAAGTATAGAAAATGGACAAAAAGAAGCGTCAGAGAAACAGAATGAAAACGTGAACGCAGATGAACGAACGATGCAGACATACATTGCATTCGGTAGCAGAGCAGAAAGAGAACAGAAACTTTCCCCTACACTAACTTCGTTGTGCAGCACAACAACTTTGACAGTGCCAGAAACGAAGTCTCTATCACGTGTAAAAGCTGCTTTGGAAGTATAGGGCTTCTACAGGCTAATTGGTGAAACCGTCATTCAGTGCACGGCATCCGGCTGAATCGCGTCTTTCTTAACGGCAAAAACTGCAGAAGACGCGATTGTTGCGATTGTATTGGAATTTCCTTTTAGCACGTTAAGAGCCCATAGCTCGCTGCCGGTTTTGCTCAGTATCGCAAAGAGCGCTTTGAATATGGCCCCACGAAGTTTTAGTGTGTAATATATAGAAACGGTGTAATATCACAGGAATCAGGGATTGGAGACAAATTCCAACGGTTCTAGCTTATACTTTTCTAAACTCAGAAAACGCATGCGCTTTTGGTGTAAGAATCATAAACGCAAGAATGGACCAAAAGAGAACGTGTATAGACAGCATTTGACGAAGTATAGAAAATGGACATCAAGAAGCGTCAGAGAAACAGAATGAAAACGTGAACGCAGATGAACGAACGATGCAGACATACATTGCATTCGGTAGCAGAGCAGAAAGAGAACAGAAACTTTCCCCTACACTAACTTCGGGGTCCAGCACATCAACTTTGACAGTGCCAGAAACGAAGTCTCTATCAGTTGTAAAAGCTGCTTTGGAAGTATAGGGCTTCTACAGGGTAATTGGAGAAACCGCTATTCAGTGCACGGCATCCGGCTGAATCGCGTCTTTCTTAACCGTAAAAACTGCAGAAGACGCGATTGTTGCGATTGTATTGGAATCCGCGGTTAACGCGTTAAGAGCCCATAGCTCGCTGCCGGTTTTGCTCAGTATCGCAAAGTGCGCTTTTACGATGGTCCCGTGAAAAGTTTCAGTGGGGAACATATAGAAACGGTGTAATGGCTCAGGAATCTGGATTGGAGACAAATTCCACTGGTTCATGCCTGTACTTTCCTAAACTCAGAAAAGGCTTACGATTCTAGTGTAAGAATCAGAAATGCGAGAATGGACCAAAAGAAAACGTGTATAGACAGTATTTGACGAAGTATAGAAAATGGACATCAAGAAGCGTCAGAGAAACAGAATGTAAACGTGAACGCAGATGAACGAACGATGCAGACATACATTGCATTCGGTAGCAGAGCAGAAAGAGAACAGAAACATTCCCCTACACTAACTTCGGGGTCCAGCACAACAACTTTGACAGTGCCAGAAACGAAGTCTCTATCACGTGTAAAAGCTGCTTTGGAAGAATATGGCTTCTACAGGCTAATTGGTGAAACCGTCATTCAGTGCACGGCATCCGGCTGAATCGCGTCTTTCTTAACGGCAAAAACTGCAGAAGACGCGATTGTTGCGATTGTATTGGAATCCGCGGTTAACGCGTTAAGAGCCCATAGCGCGCTGCCGGTTTTGCTCAGTATCGCAAAGACCGCTTTGACGATGTTCCCGTCAAAAGTTTTAGTGGAGTACATATAGAAGAGGTGTAATGGCTCAGGAATCAGGGATTGGAGACAGATTCCGCACGTTCTGGCATGTACTTTGCGAAAGTCTGAAAAGGCTTACGATTCTGGTGTAAGAATCAGAAATGCGACAATGGACCAAAAGAAAACGTGTATAGACAGTATTTGACGAAGTATAGAAAATGGACATCAAGAAGCGTCAGAGAAACAGAATGAAAACGTGAACGCAGATGAACGAACGATGCAGACATACATTGCATTCGGTAGCAGAGCAGAAAGAGAACAGAAACTTTCCCCTACACTAAATTCGGGGTCCAGCACAACAACTTTGACAGTGCCAGGAACGAAGTCTCTATCACGTGTAAACGCTGGTTTGAAAGTTAAGGGCTTCTACAGGGTAATTGGTTAAACCGTCATTCAGTGCACGGCATCCGGGTGTATCGCGTCTTTCTTAACGACAAAAACTGCAGAAGACGCGATTGTTGCGATTGTATTGGAATCCGCGATAACGCGTTAAGAGCCCATAGCTCGCTGCCGGTTTTGCTCAGTATCGCAAAGAACGCTTTTACGATGTTTCCGTGAAGAGTTTTAGTGTGTAAGATATAGAAACGGTGTAATGGCTCAGGAATCAGAGATTGGAGACAGATTCCGCACGTTCTAGCATGTACTTTGCTAAACTCAGAAAAGGGTTACGATTCTGGTGTAAGAATCAGAAATGCGAGAATGGACCAAAAGAAAACGTGTATAGACAGTATTTGACGAAGTATAGAAAATGGACATCAAGAAGCGTCAGAGAAACAGAATGAAAACGTGAACGCAGATGAACGAACGATGCAGACATACATTGCATTCGGTAGCAGAGCAGAAAGAGAACAGAAACTTTCCCCTACACTAACTTCGGGGTCCAGCACAACAACTTTGACAGTGCCAGAAACGAAGTCTCTATCACGTGTAAAAGCTGCTTTGGAAGAATATGGCTTCTACAGGCTAATTGGTGAAACCGTCATTCAGTGCACGGCATCCGGCTGAATCGCCTCTTTCTTAACGGCAAAAACTGCAGAAGACGCGATTGTTGCGATTGTATTGGAATCCGCGGTTAACGCGTTAAGAGCCCATAGCTCGCTGCCGGTTTTGCTCAGTATCGCAAAGAGCGCTTTTACGATGTTCCCGTCAAAAGTTTTAGTGGAGTACATATAGAAGAGGTGTAAGGGCTCAGGAATCAGGGATTGGAGACAGATTCCGCACGTTCTGGCATGTACTTTGCGAAAGTCTGAAAAGGCTTACGATTCTGGTGTAAGAATCAGAAATGCGAGAATGGACCAAAAGAAAACGTGTATAGACAGTATTTGACGAAGTATAGAAAATGGACATCAAGAAGCGTCAGAGAAACAGAATGAAAACGTGAACGCAGATGAACGAACGATGCAGACATACATTGCATTCGGTAGCAGAGCAGAAAGAGAACAGAAACTTTCCCCTACACTAACTTCGGGGTCCAGCACAACAACTTTGACAGTGCCAGAAACGAAGTCTCTATCACGTGTAAACGCTGGTTTGAAAGTTAAGGGCTTCTACAGGCTAATTGGTTAAACCGTCATTCAGTGCACGGCATCCGGGTGTATCACGTCTTTCTTAACGACAAAAACTGCAGAAGACGCGATTGTTGCGATTGTATTGGAATCCGCGATAACGCGTTAAGAGCCCATAGCTCTCTGCCGGTTTTGCTCAGTATCGCAAAGAACGCTTTTACGATGTTTCCGTGAAGAGTTTTAGTGTGTAAGATATAGAAACGGTGTAATGGCTCAGGAATCAGGGATTGGAGACAGATTCCGCACGTTCTAGCATGTACTTTGCTAAACTCAGAAAAGGGTTACGATTCTGGTGTAAGAATCAGAAATGCGAGAATGGACCAAAAGAAAACGTGTATAGACAGTATTTGACGAAGTATAGAAAATGGACATCAAGAAGCGTCAGAGAAACAGAATGAAAACGTGAACGCAGATGAACGAACGATGCAGACATACATTGCATTCGGTAGCAGAGCAGAAAGAGAACAGAAACATTCCCCTACACTAACTTCGGGGTCCAGCACAACAACTTTGACAGTGCCAGAAACGAAGTCTCTATCACGTGTAAACGCTGTTTTGAAAGTTAAGGGCTTATACAGGCTAATTGGTTAAACCGTCATTCAGTGCACGGCATCCGTGTGTATCGCGTCTTTCTTAACCGTAAAAACTGCAGAAGACGCGATTGTTGCGATTGTATTGGAATCCGCGGTTAACGCGTTAAGAGCCCATAGCGCGCTGCCGGTTTTGCTCAGTATCGCAAAGAGCGCTTTTACGATGTTCCCGTCAAAAGTTTTAGTGGAGTACATATAGAAGAGGTGTAATGGCTCAGGAATCAGGGATTGGAGACAGATTCCGCACGTTCTAGCGTGTACTTTGCTAAACTCAGAAAAGGGTTACGATTCTGGTGTAAGAATCAGTAATGCGAGAATGGACCAAAAGAAAACGTGTATAGACAGTATTTGACGAAGTATAGAAAATGGACATCAAGAAGCGTCAGAGAAACAGAATGAAAACGTGAACGCAGATGAACGAACGATGCAGACATACATTGCATTCGGTAGCAGAGCAGAAAGAGAACAGAAACTTTCCCCTACACTAACTTCGGGGTCCAGCACAACAACTTTGACAGTGCCAGAAACGAAGTCTCTATCACGTGTAAAAGCTGCTTTGGAAGTATATGGCTTCTACAGGCTAATTGGTTAAACCGTCATTCAGTGCACGGCATCCGGGTGTATCGCGTCTTTCTTAACGCAAAAACTGCAGAAGACGCGATTGTTGCCATTGTATTGGAATCCGCGGTTAAGGCGTTAAGAGCCCATAGCTCGCTGCCGGTTTTGCTCAGTATCGCAAATAGCGCTTTTTCTATGGCCCCACGAAGTTTTAGTGGGGAACATATAGAAACGGTGTAATGTCACAGTAATATGGGATTGGAGACAAATTCCAACGGTACTAGCCTGTACTTTGCCAAACTCAGAAAAAGCTTACGATTCTGGTGTAAGAATCAGAAATGCGAGAATGGACCAAAAGAAAACGTGTATAGACAGTATTTGACGAAGTATAGAAAATGGACATCAAGAAGCGTCAGAGAAACAGAATTTAAACGTGAACGCAGATGAACGAACGATGCAGACATACATTGCATTCGGTAGCAGAGCAGAAAGAGAACAGAAACTTTCCCCTACACTAACTTCGGGGTCCAGCACAACAACTTTGACAGTGCCAGAAACGAAGTCTCTATCACGTGTAAAAGCTGCTTTGGAAGAATATGGCTTCTACAGGCTAATTGGTGAAACCGTCATTCAGTGCACGGCATCCGGCTGAATCGCGTCTTTCTTAACGGCAAAAACTGCAGAAGACGCGATTGTTGCGATTGTATTGGAATCCGCGGTTAACGCGTTAAGAGCCCATAGCTCGCTGCCGGTTTTGCTCAGTATCGCAAAGTGCGCTTTTACGATGTTCCCGTGAAGAGTTATAGTGGGGAACATATAGAAACGGTGTAATGTCACAGGAATCAGGGATTGGAGACAAATTCCACCGGTTCTAGCCTGTACTTTGCTAAACTCAGAAAAAGCTTACGATTTGGTGTAAGAATCAGAAATGCGAGAATGGACCAAAAGAAAACGTGTATAGACAGTATTTGACGAAGTATAGAAAATGGACATCAAGAAGCGTCAGAGAAACAGAATGAAAACGTGAACGCAGATGAACGAACGATGCAGACATACATTGCATTCGGTAGCAGAGCAGAAAGAGAACAGAAACATTCCCCTACACTAACTTCGGGGTCCAGCACAACAACTTTGACAGTGCCAGAAACGAAGTCTCTATCACGTGTAAACGCTGTTTTGAAAGTTAAGGGCTTATACAGGTTAATTGGAGAAACCGTCATTCAGTGCACGGCATTAGGGTGTATCGCGTCTTTCTTAACGACAAAAACTGCAGAAGACGCGATTGTTGCGATTGTATTGGAATCCGCGGTTAACGCGTTAAGAGCCCATAGCGCGCTGCCGGTTTTGCTCAGTATCGCAAAGTGCGCTTTTACGATGTTCCCGTCAAAAGTTTTAGTGGAGTACATATAGAAGAGGTGTAATGGCTCAGGAATCAGGGATTGGAGACAGATTCCGCACGTTCTAGCATGTACTTTGCTAAACTCAGAAAAGGGTTACGATTCTGGTGTAAGAATCAGAAATGCGAGAATGGACCAAAAGAAAACGTGTATAGACAGTATTTGACGAAGTATAGAAAATGGACATCAAGAAGCGTCAGAGAAACAGAATGAAAACGTGAACGCAGATGAACGAACGATGCAGACATACATTGCATTCGGTAGCAGAGCAGAAAGAGAACAGAAACTTTCCCCTACACTAACTTCGGGGTCCAGCACAACAACTTTGACAGTGCCAGAAACGAAGTCTCTATCACGTGTAAAAGCTGCTTTGGAAGTATATGGCTTCTACAGGCTAATTGGATAAACCGTCATTCAGTGCACGTCATCCGTGTGTATCGCGTCTTTCTTAACGCAAAAACTGCAGAAGACGCGATTGTTGCGATTGTATTGGAATCCGCGGTTAAGGCGTTAAGAGCCCATAGCTCGCTGCCGGTTTTGCTCAGTATCGCAAAGAGCGCTTTGACGATGTTCCCGTGAAGAGTTTTAGTGGGGAACATATAGAAACGGTGTAATGTCACAGGAATCAGGGATTGGAGACAAATTCCACCGGTTCTAGCCTGTACTTTGCTAAACTCAGAAAAAGCTAACGACTTGGTGTAAGAATCAGAAATGCGAGAATGGACCAAAAGAAAACGTGTATAGACAGTATTTGACGAAGTATAGAAAATGGACATCAAGAAGCGTCAGAGAAACAGAATGAAAACGTGAACGCAGATGAACGAACGATGCAGACATACATTGCATTCGGTAGCAGAGCAGAAAGAGAACAGAAACTTTCCCCTACACTAACTTCGGGGTCCAGCACAACAACTTTGACAGTGCCAGAAACGAAGTCTCTATCACGTGTAAAAGCTGCTTTGGAAGTATAGGGCTTCTACAGGCTAATTGGAGAAACCGCTATTCAGTGCACGGCATCCGGCTGAATCGCGTCTTTCTTAACGGCGAAAACTGCAGAAGACGCGATTGTTGCGATTGTATTGGAATCCGCGGTTAACGCGTTAAGAGCCCATAGCTCGCTGCCGGTTTTGCTCAGTATCGCAAAGAGCGATTTTACGATGTTCCCGCGAAGAGTTTTAGTGGGGAACATATAGAAACGGTGCAATGGCTCAGGAATCTGGATTGCAGACAGATTCCGCACGTTCTGGCATGTACTTTGTGAAAGTCTGAAAAGGCTTACGATTCTGGTGTAAGAATCAGAAATGCGAGAATGGACCAAAAGAAAACGTGTATAGACAGTATTTGACGAAGTATAGAAAATGGACATCAAGAAGCGTCAGAGAAACAGAATGAAAACGTGAACGCAGATGAACGAACGATGCAGACATACATTGCATTCTGTAGCAGAGCAGAAAGAGAACAGAAACTTTCCCCTACACTAACTTCGGGGTCCAGCACAACAACTTTGACACTGCCAGAAACGAAATCTCTATCACGTGTAAACGCTGTTTTGAAAGTTAAGGGCTTATACAGGCTAATTGGAGAAACCGTCATTCAGTGCACGGCATCCGGCTGAATCGCGTCTTTCTTAACCGTAAAAACTGCAGAAGACGCGATTGTTGCCATTGTATTGGAATCCGCGGTTAACGCGTTAAGAGCCCATAGCTCGCTGCCGGTTTTGCTCAGTATCGCAAAGAGCGCTTTTACGATGTTCCCGTCAAAAGTTTTAGTGGAGTACATATAGAAGAGGTGTAATGGCTCAGGAATCAGGGATTGGAGACAGATTCCGCACGTTCTGGCATGTACTTTGCGAAAGTCTGAAAAGGCTTACGATTCTGGTGTAAGAATCAGAAATGCGAGAATGGACCAAAAGAAAACGTGTATAGACAGTATTTGACGAAGTATAGAAAATGGACATCAAGAAGCGTCAGAGAAACAGAATGAAAACGTGAACGCAGATGAACGAACGATGCAGACATACATTGCATTCGGTAGCAGAGCAGAAAGAGAACAGAAACTTTCCCCTACACTAACTTCGGGGTCCAGCACAACAACTTTGACAGTGCCAGAAACGAAGTCTCTATCACGTGTAAACGCTGGTTTGAAAGTTAAGGGCTTCTACAGGCTAATTGGTTAAACCGTCATTCAGTGCACGGCATCCGGGTGTATCACGTCTTTCTTAACGACAAAAACTGCAGAAGACGCGATTGTTGCGATTGTATTGGAATCCGCGATAACGCGTTAAGAGCCCATAGCTCTCTGCCGGTTTTGCTCAGTATCGCAAAGAACGCTTTTACGATGTTTCCGTGAAGAGTTTTAGTGTGTAAGATATAGAAACGGTGTAATGGCTCAGGAATCAGGGATTGGAGACAGATTCCGCACGTTCTAGCATGTACTTTGCTAAACTCAGAAAAGGGTTACGATTCTGGTGTAAGAATCAGAAATGCGAGAATGGACCAAAAGAAAACGTGTATAGACAGTATTTGACGAAGTATAGAAAATGGACATCAAGAAGCGTCAGAGAAACAGAATGAAAACGTGAACGCAGATGAACGAACGATGCAGACATACATTGCATTCGGTAGCAGAGCAGAAAGAGAACAGAAACATTCCCCTACACTAACTTCGGGGTCCAGCACAACAACTTTGACAGTGCCAGAAACGAAGTCTCTATCACGTGTAAACGCTGTTTTGAAAGTTAAGGGCTTATACAGGCTAATTGGTTAAACCGTCATTCAGTGCACGGCATCCGTGTGTATCGCGTCTTTCTTAACCGTAAAAACTGCAGAAGACGCGATTGTTGCGATTGTATTGGAATCCGCGGTTAACGCGTTAAGAGCCCATAGCGCGCTGCCGGTTTTGCTCATATCGCAAAGAGCGCTTTTACGATGTTCCCGTCAAAAGTTTTAGTGGAGTACATATAGAAGAGGTGTAATGGCTCAGGAATCAGGGATTGGAGACAGATTCCGCACGTTCTAGCGTGTACTTTGCTAAACTCAGAAAAGGGTTACGATTCTGGTGTAAGAATCAGAAATGCGAGAATGGACCAAAAGAAAACGTGTATAGACAGTATTTGACGAAGTATAGAAAATGGACATCAAGAAGCGTCAGAGAAACAGAATGAAAACGTGAACGCAGATGAACGAACGATGCAGACATACATTGCATTCGGTAGCAGAGCAGAAAGAGAACAGAAACTTTCCCCTACACTAACTTCGGGGTCCAGCACAACAACTTTGACAGTGCCAGAAACGAAGTCTCTATCACGTGTAAAAGCTGCTTTGGAAGTATATGGCTTCTACAGGCTAATTGGTTAAACCGTCATTCAGTGCACGGCATCCGGGTGTATCGCGTCTTTCTTAACGCAAAAACTGCAGAAGACGCGATTGTTGCCATTGTATTGGAATCCGCGGTTAAGGCGTTAAGAGCCCATAGCTCGCTGCCGGTTTTGCTCAGTATCGCAAATAGCGCTTTTTCTATGGCCCCACGAAGTTTTAGTGGGGAACATATAGAAACGGTGTAATGTCACAGTAATATGGGATTGGAGACAAATTCCAACGGTACTAGCCTGTACTTTGCCAAACTCAGAAAAAGCTTACGATTCTGGTGTAAGAATCAGAAATGCGAGAATGGACCAAAAGAAAACGTGTATAGACAGTATTTGACGAAGTATAGAAAATGGACATCAAGAAGCGTCAGAGAAACAGAATTTAAACGTGAACGCAGATGAACGAACGATGCAGACATACATTGCATTCGGTAGCAGAGCAGAAAGAGAACAGAAACTTTCCCCTACACTAACTTCGGGGTCCAGCACAACAACTTTGACAGTGCCAGAAACGAAGTCTCTATCACGTGTAAAAGCTGCTTTGGAAGAATATGGCTTCTACAGGCTAATTGGTGAAACCGTCATTCAGTGCACGGCATCCGGCTGAATCGCGTCTTTCTTAACGGCAAAAACTGCAGAAGACGCGATTGTTGCGATTGTATTGGAATCCGCGGTTAACGCGTTAAGAGCCCATAGCTCGCTGCCGGTTTTGCTCAGTATCGCAAAGAGCGCTTATACGATGTTCCCGTGAAGAGTTATACTGGGGAACATATAGAAACGGTGTAATGTCACAGGAATCAGGGATTGGAGACAAATTCCACCGGTTCTAGCCTGTACTTTGCTAAACTCAGAAAAAGCTTACGATTTGGTGTAAGAATCAGAAATGCGAGAATGGACCAAAAGAAAACGTGTATAGACAGTACTTGACGAAGTATAGAAAATGGACATCAAGAAGCGTCAGAGAAACAGAATGAAAACGTGAACGCAGATGAACGAACGATGCAGACATACATTGCATTCGGTAGCAGAGCAGAAAGAGAACAGAAACATTCCCCTACACTAACTTCGGGGTCCAGCACAACAACTTTGACAGTGCCAGAAACGAAGTCTCTATCACGTGTAAACGCTGTTTTGAAAGTTAAGGGCTTATACAGGTTAATTGGAGAAACCGTCATTCAGTGCACGGCATCCGGGTGTATCGCGTCTTTCTTAACGACAAAAACTGCAGAAGACGCGATTGTTGCGATTGTATTGGAATCCGCGGTTAACGCGTTAAGAGCCCATAGCGCGCTGCCGGTTTTGCTCAGTATCGCAAAGTGCGCTTTTACGATGTTCCCGTCAAAAGTTTTAGTGGAGTACATATAGAAGAGGTGTAATGGCTCAGGAATCAGGGATTGGAGACAGATTCCGCACGTTCTAGCATGTACTTTGCTAAACTCAGAAAAGGGTTACGATTCTGGTGTAAGAATCAGAAATGCGAGAATGGACCAAAAGAAAACGTGTATAGACAGTATTTGACGAAGTATAGAAAATGGACATCAAGAAGCGTCAGAGAAACAGAATGAAAACGTGAACGCAGATGAACGAACGATGCAGACATACATTGCATTCGGTAGCAGAGCAGAAAGAGAACAGAAACTTTCCCCTACACTAACTTCGGGGTCCAGCACAACAACTTTGACAGTGCCAGAAACGAAGTCTCTATCACGTGTAAAAGCTGCTTTGGAAGTATATGGCTTCTACAGGCTAATTGGATAAACCGTCATTCAGTGCACGTCATCCGTGTGTATCGCGTCTTTCTTAACGCAAAAACTGCAGAAGACGCGATTGTTGCGATTGTATTGGAATCCGCGGTTAAGGCGTTAAGAGCCCATAGCTCGCTGCCGGTTTTGCTCAGTATCGCAAAGAGCGCTTTGACGATGTTCCCGTGAAGAGTTTTAGTGGGGAACATATAGAAACGGTGTAATGTCACAGGAATCAGGGATTGGAGACAAATTCCACCGGTTCTAGCCTGTACTTTGCTAAACTCAGAAAAAGCTAACGACTTGGTGTAAGAATCAGAAATGCGAGAATGGACCAAAAGAAAACGTGTATAGACAGTATTTGACGAAGTATAGAAAATGGACATCAAGAAGCGTCAGAGAAACAGAATGAAAACGTGAACGCAGATGAACGAACGATGCAGACATACATTGCATTCGGTAGCAGAGCAGAAAGAGAACAGAAACTTTCCCCTACACTAACTTCGGGGTCCAGCACAACAACTTTGACAGTGCCAGAAACGAAGTCTCTATCACGTGTAAAAGCTGCTTTGGAAGTATAGGGCTTCTACAGGCTAATTGGAGAAACCGCTATTCAGTGCACGGCATCCGGCTGAATCGCGTCTTTCTTAACGGCGAAAACTGCAGAAGACGCGATTGTTGCGATTGTATTGGAATCCGCGGTTAACGCGTTAAGAGCCCATAGCTCGCTGCCGGTTTTGCTCAGTATCGCAAAGAGCGATTTTACGATGTTCCCGCGAAGAGTTTTAGTGGGGAACATATAGAAACGGTGCAATGGCTCAGGAATCTGGATTGCAGACAGATTCCGCACGTTCTGGCATGTACTTTGTGAAAGTCTGAAAAGGCTTACGATTCTGGTGTAAGAATCAGAAATGCGAGAATGGACCAAAAGAAAACGTGTATAGACAGTATTTGACGAAGTATAGAAAATGGACATCAAGAAGCGTCAGAGAAACAGAATGAAAACGTGAACGCAGATGAACGAACGATGCAGACATACATTGCATTCTGTAGCAGAGCAGAAAGAGAACAGAAACTTTCCCCTACACTAACTTCGGGGTCCAGCACAACAACTTTGACACTGCCAGAAACGAAATCTCTATCACGTGTAAACGCTGTTTTGAAAGTTAAGGGCTTATACAGGCTAATTGGAGAAACCGTCATTCAGTGCACGGCATCCGGCTGAATCGCGTCTTTCTTAACCGTAAAAACTGCAGAAGACGCGATTGTTGCCATTGTATTGGAATCCGCGGTTAACGCGTTAAGAGCCCATAGCTCGCTGCCGGTTTTGCTCAGTATCGCAAAGAGCGCTTTTACGATGTTCCCGTCAAAAGTTTTAGTGGAGTACATATAGAAGAGGTGTAATGGCTCAGGAATCAGGGATTGGAGACAGATTCCGCACGTTCTGGCATGTACTTTCCGAAAGTCTGAAAAGGCTTACGATTCTGGTGTAAGAATCAGAAATGCGAGAATGGACCAAAAGAAAACGTGTATAGACAGTATTTGACGAAGTATAGAAAATGGACATCAAGAAGCGTCAGAGAAACAGAATGAAAACGTGAACGCAGATGAACGAACGATGCAGACATACATTGCATTCGGTAGCAGAGCAGAAAGAGAACAGAAACTTTCCCCTACACTAACTTCGGGGTCCAGCACAACAACTTTGACAGTGCCAGAAACGAAGTCTCTATCACGTGTAAACGCTGGTTTGAAAGTTAAGGGCTTCTACAGGCTAATTGGTTAAACCGTCATTCAGTGCACGGCATCCGGGTGTATCACGTCTTTCTTAACGACAAAAACTGCAGAAGACGCGATTGTTGCGATTGTATTGGAATCCGCGATAACGCGTTAAGAGCCCATAGCTCTCTGCCGGTTTTGCTCAGTATCGCAAAGAACGCTTTTACGATGTTTCCGTGAAGAGTTTTAGTGTGTAAGATATAGAAACGGTGTAATGGCTCAGGAATCAGGGATTGGAGACAGATTCCGCACGTTCTAGCATGTACTTTGCTAAACTCAGAAAAGGGTTACGATTCTGGTGTAAGAATCAGAAATGCGAGAATGGACCAAAAGAAAACGTGTATAGACAGTATTTGACGAAGTATAGAAAATGGACATCAAGAAGCGTCAGAGAAACAGAATGAAAACGTGAACGCAGATGAACGAACGATGCAGACATACATTGCATTCGGTAGCAGAGCAGAAAGAGAACAGAAACATTCCCCTACACTAACTTCGGGGTCCAGCACAACAACTTTGACAGTGCCAGAAACGAAGTCTCTATCACGTGTAAACGCTGTTTTGAAAGTTAAGGGCTTATACAGGCTAATTGGTTAAACCGTCATTCAGTGCACGGCATCCGTGTGTATCGCGTCTTTCTTAACCGTAAAAACTGCAGAAGACGCGATTGTTGCGATTGTATTGGAATCCGCGGTTAACGCGTTAAGAGCCCATAGCGCGCTGCCGGTTTTGCTCAGTATCGCAAAGAGCGCTTTTACGATGTTCCCGTCAAAAGTTTTAGTGGAGTACATATAGAAGAGGTGTAATGGCTCAGGAATCAGGGATTGGAGACAGATTCCGCACGTTCTAGCGTGTACTTTGCTAAACTCAGAAAAGGGTTACGATTCTGGTGTAAGAATCAGAAATGCGAGAATGGACCAAAAGAAAACGTGTATAGACAGTATTTGACGAAGTATAGAAAATGGACATCAAGAAGCGTCAGAGAAACAGAATGAAAACGTGAACGCAGATGAACGAACGATGCAGACATACATTGCATTCGGTAGCAGAGCAGAAAGAGAACAGAAACTTTCCCCTACACTAACTTCGGGGTCCAGCACAACAACTTTGACAGTGCCAGAAACGAAGTCTCTATCACGTGTAAAAGCTGCTTTGGAAGTATATGGCTTCTACAGGCTAATTGGTTAAACCGTCATTCAGTGCACGGCATCCGGGTGTATCGCGTCTTTCTTAACGCAAAAACTGCAGAAGACGCGATTGTTGCCATTGTATTGGAATCCGCGGTTAAGGCGTTAAGAGCCCATAGCTCGCTGCCGGTTTTGCTCAGTATCGCAAATAGCGCTTTTTCTATGGCCCCACGAAGTTTTAGTGGGGAACATATAGAAACGGTGTAATGTCACAGTAATATGGGATTGGAGACAAATTCCAACGGTACTAGCCTGTACTTTGCCAAACTCAGAAAAAGCTTACGATTCTGGTGTAAGAATCAGAAATGCGAGAATGGACCAAAAGAAAACGTGTATAGACAGTATTTGACGAAGTATAGAAAATGGACATCAAGAAGCGTCAGAGAAACAGAATTTAAACGTGAACGCAGATGAACGAACGATGCAGACATACATTGCATTCGGTAGCAGAGCAGAAAGAGAACAGAAACTTTCCCCTACACTAACTTCGGGGTCCAGCACAACAACTTTGACAGTGCCAGAAACGAAGTCTCTATCACGTGTAAAAGCTGCTTTGGAAGAATATGGCTTCTACAGGCTAATTGGTGAAACCGTCATTCAGTGCACGGCATCCGGCTGAATCGCGTCTTTCTTAACGGCAAAAACTGCAGAAGACGCGATTGTTGCGATTGTATTGGAATCCGCGGTTAACGCGTTAAGAGCCCATAGCTCGCTGCCGGTTTTGCTCAGTATCGCAAAGAGCGCTTATACGATGTTCCCGTGAAGAGTTATACTGGGGAACATATAGAAACGGTGTAATGTCACAGGAATCAGGGATTGGAGACAAATTCCACCGGTTCTAGCCTGTACTTTGCTAAACTCAGAAAAAGCTTACGATTTGGTGTAAGAATCAGAAATGCGAGAATGGACCAAAAGAAAACGTGTATAGACAGTACTTGACGAAGTATAGAAAATGGACATCAAGAAGCGTCAGAGAAACAGAATGAAAACGTGAACGCAGATGAACGAACGATGCAGACATACATTGCATTCGGTAGCAGAGCAGAAAGAGAACAGAAACATTCCCCTACACTAACTTCGGGGTCCAGCACAACAACTTTGACAGTGCCAGAAACGAAGTCTCTATCACGTGTAAACGCTGTTTTGAAAGTTAAGGGCTTATACAGGTTAATTGGAGAAACCGTCATTCAGTGCACGGCATCCGGGTGTATCGCGTCTTTCTTAACGACAAAAACTGCAGAAGACGCGATTGTTGCGATTGTATTGGAATCCGCGGTTAACGCGTTAAGAGCCCATAGCGCGCTGCCGGTTTTGCTCAGTATCGCAAAGTGCGCTTTTACGATGTTCCCGTCAAAAGTTTTAGTGGAGTACATATAGAAGAGGTGTAATGGCTCAGGAATCAGGGATTGGAGACAGATTCCGCACGTTCTAGCATGTACTTTGCTAAACTCAGAAAAGGGTTACGATTCTGGTGTAAGAATCAGAAATGCGAGAATGGACCAAAAGAAAACGTGTATAGACAGTATTTGACGAAGTATAGAAAATGGACATCAAGAAGCGTCAGAGAAACAGAATGAAAACGTGAACGCAGATGAACGAACGATGCAGACATACATTGCATTCGGTAGCAGAGCAGAAAGAGAACAGAAACTTTCCCCTACACTAACTTCGGGGTCCAGCACAACAACTTTGACAGTGCCAGAAACGAAGTCTCTATCACGTGTAAAAGCTGCTTTGGAAGTATATGGCTTCTACAGGCTAATTGGATAAACCGTCATTCAGTGCACGTCATCCGTGTGTATCGCGTCTTTCTTAACGCAAAAACTGCAGAAGACGCGATTGTTGCGATTGTATTGGAATCCGCGGTTAAGGCGTTAAGAGCCCATAGCTCGCTGCCGGTTTTGCTCAGTATCGCAAAGAGCGCTTTGACGATGTTCCCGTGAAGAGTTTTAGTGGGGAACATATAGAAACGGTGTAATGTCACAGGAATCAGGGATTGGAGACAAATTCCACCGGTTCTAGCCTGTACTTTGCTAAACTCAGAAAAAGCTAACGACTTGGTGTAAGAATCAGAAATGCGAGAATGGACCAAAAGAAAACGTGTATAGACAGTATTTGACGAAGTATAGAAAATGGACATCAAGAAGCGTCAGAGAAACAGAATGAAAACGTGAACGCAGATGAACGAACGATGCAGACATACATTGCATTCGGTAGCAGAGCAGAAAGAGAACAGAAACTTTCCCCTACACTAACTTCGGGGTCCAGCACAACAACTTTGACAGTGCCAGAAACGAAGTCTCTATCACGTGTAAAAGCTGCTTTGGAAGTATAGGGCTTCTACAGGCTAATTGGAGAAACCGCTATTCAGTGCACGGCATCCGGCTGAATCGCGTCTTTCTTAACGGCAAAAACTGCAGAAGACGCGATTGTTGCCATTGTATTGGAATTTGCTTTTAGCGCGTTAAGAGCCCATAGCTCGCTGCCGGTTTTGCTCAGTATCGCAAAGAGCGCTTATACGATGTTCCCGTGAAAAGTTTCAGTGGGCAACATATAGAAACGGTGTAATGGCACAGGAATGATGGTTTGGGGACAATTTCCACCGGTTCTAGCTTATACTTTTCTAAACTCAGAAAACGCATGCGATTTTGGTGTAAGAATCATAAACGCAAGAATGGACCAAAAGAAAACGTGTATAGACAGTATTTGACGAAGTATAGAAAATGGACATCAAGAAGCGTCAGAGAAACAGAATGAAAACGTGAACGCAGATGAACGAGCGATGCAGACATACATTGCATTCGGTAGCAGAGCAGAAAGAGAACAGAAACATTCCCCTACACTAACTTCGGGGTCCAGCACAACAACTTTGACAGTGCCAGAAACGAAGTCTCTATCACGTGTAAAAGCTGCTTTGGAAGAATATGGCTTCTACAGGCTAATTGGTGAAACCGCTATTCAGTGCACGGCATCCGGGTGTATCGCGTCTTTCTTAACGACAAAAACTGCAGAAGACGCGATTGTTGCGATTGTATTGGAATCCGCGATAACGCGTTAAGAGCCCATAGCTCGCTGCCGGTTTTGCTCAGTATCGCAAAGAGCGATTTTACGATGTTCCCGCGAAGAGTTTTAGTGGGGAACATATAGAAACGGTGCAATGGCTCAGGAATATGGATTGGAGACAGATTCCGCACGTTCTGGCATGTACTTTGCGATAGTCTGAAAAGGCTTACGATTCTGGTGTAAGAATCAGAAATGCGAGAATGGATCAAAAGAAAACGTGTATAGACAGTATTTGACGAAGTATAGAAAATGGACATCAAGAAGCGTCAGAGAAACAGAATGAAAACGTGAACGCAGATGAACGAACGATGCAGACATACATTGCATTCGGTAGCAGAGCAGAAAGAGAACAGAAACTTTCCCCTACACTAACTTCGGGGTCCAGCACAACAACTTTGACAGTGCCAGAAACGAAGTCTCTATCACGTGTAAAAGCTGGTTAGGAAGCATAGGGCTTCTACAGGGTAATTGGAGAAACCGCTATTCAGTGCACGGCATCCGGGTGTATCGCGTCTTTCTTAACGACAAAAACTGCAGAAGACGCGATTGTTGCGATTGTATTGGAATCCGCGATAACGCGTTAAGAGCCCATAGCTCGCTGCCGGTTTTGCTCAGTATCGCAAAGAACGCTTTTGCGATGTTTCCTTGAAGAGTTTTAGTGGGGAACATATAGAAACGGTGTAATGGCTCAGGAATCAGGGATTGGAGACAAATTCCAACGGTTCTAGCCTGTACTTTGCTAAACTCAGAAAAAGCTTACGATTCTGGTGTAAGAATCAGAAATGCGAGAATGGACCAAAAGAAAACGTGTATAGACAGTATTTGACGAAGTATAGAAAATGGACATCAAGAAGCGTCAGAGAAACAGAATGAAAACGTGAACGCAGATGAACGAACGATGCAGACATACATTGCATTCGGTAGCAGAGCAGAAAGAGAACAGAAACATTCCCCTACACTAACTTCGGGGTCCAGCACAACAACTTTGACAGTGCCAGAAACGAAGTCTCTATCACGTGTAAACGCTGTTTTGAAAGTTAAGGGCTTATACAGGCTAATTGGAGAAACCGTCATTCAGTGCACGGCATCCGTGTGTATCGCGTCTTTCTTAACGCAAAAACTGCAGAAGACGCGATTGTTGCGATTGTATTGGAATCCGCGGTTAACGCGTTAAGAGCCCATAGCTCGCTGCCGGTTTTGCTCAGTATCGCAAATAGCGCTTTTACGATGTTCCCGTGAAGAGTTTTAGTGTGTAAGATATAGAAACGGTATAATGGCTCAGGAATATGGATTGGAGACAGATTCCGCACGTTCTAGCATGTACTTTGCTAAACTCAGAAAAGGGTTACGATTCTGGTGTAAGAATCAGAAATGCGAGAATGGACCAAAAGAAAACGTGTATAGACAGTATTTGACGAAGAATAGAAAATGGACATCAAGAAGCGTCAGAGAAACAGAATGAAAACGTGAACGCAGATGAACGAACGATGCAGACATACATTGCATTCGGTAGCAGAGCAGAAAGAGAACAGAAACTTTCCCCTACACTAACTTCGGGGTCCAGCACAACAACTTTGACAGTGCCAGAAACGAAGTCTCTATCACGTGTAAAAGCTGCTTTGGAAGTATATGGCTTCTACAGGCTGATTGGAAAAACCGTCATTCAGTGCACGGCATCCGGCTGAATCGCGTCTTTCTTAACGGCGAAAACTGCAGAAGACGCGATTGTTGCGATTGTATTGGAATTTGCTTTTAGCGCGTTAAGAGCCCATAGCTCGCTGCCGGTTTTGCTCAGTATCGCAAAGAGCGCTTTTACGATATTCCCGTGAAAAGTTTTAGTGGGGAACATATAGAAACGGTGTAATGGCTCTGGAATCTGGATTGGAGAGAAATTCCACCGGTTCTAGCCTGTACTTTGCTAAACTCTGAAAAAGCTTATGATTCTGGTGTAAGAATCAGAAATGCGAGAATGGACCAAAAGAAAACGTGCATAGACAGCATTTGACGAAGTCAAAGAAATGGACATCAAGAAGCGTCAGAGAAACAGAATGAAAACGTGAACGCAGATGAACGAACGATGCAGACATACATTGCATTCGGTAGCAGAGCAGAAAGAGAACAGAAACTTTCCCCTACACTAACTTCGGGGTCCAGCACAACAACTTTGACAGTGCCAGATATGAAGTCTCTATCACGTGTAAAAGCTGCTTTGGAAGTATAGGGCTTCTACAGGGTAATTGGAGAAACCGCTATTCAGTGCACGGCATCCGGCTGAATCGCGTCTTTCTTAACACAAAAACTGCAGAAGACGCGATTGTTGCGATTGTTTTGGAATCCGCGGTTAACGCGTTAAGAGCCCATAGCTCGCTGCCGGTTTTGCTCAGTATCGCAAAGAGCGCTTTTACGATGTTCCCGTGAAAAGTTTCAGTGGGGAACATATAGAAACTACATAATGGCACAGGAATGAGGGTTTGGGGACAATTTCCACCGGTTCTAACTTACACTTTGCTAAACTCAGAAAAAGCTTACGATTCTGGTGTAAGAGTCAGAAACGCGAGATTGGACCAAAAGAGAACGTGTATAGGCAGCATTTGACGAAGTATAGAAAATGGACATCAAGAAGCGTCAGAGAAACAGAATGAAAACGTGAACGCAGATGAACGAACGATGCAGACATACATTGCATTCGGTAGCAGAGCAGAAAGAGAACAGAAACTTTCCCCTACACTAACTTCGGGGTCCAGCACAACAACTTTGACAGTGCCAGAAACGAAGTCTCTATCACGTGTAAAAGCTGCTTTGGAAGTATAGGGCTTCTACAGGCTAATTCGAGAAACCGCTATTCAGTGCACGGCATCCGGCTGAATCGCGTCTTTCTTAACGGCGAAAACTGCAGAAGACGCGATTGTTGCGATTGTATTGGAATCCGCGGTTAACGCGTTAAGAGCCCATAGCTCGCTGCCGGTTTTGCTCAGTATCGCAAAGAGCGATTTTACGATGTTCCCGCGAAGAGTTTTAGTGGGGAACATATAGAAACGGTGCAATGGCTCAGGAATCTGGATTGCAGACAGATTCCGCACGTTCTGGCATGTACTTTGTGAAAGTCTGAAAAGGCTTACGATTCTGGTGTAAGAATCAGAAATGCGAGAATGGACCAAAAGAAAACGTGTATAGACAGTATTTGACGAAGTATAGAAAATGGACATCAAGAAGCGTCAGAGAAACAGAATGAAAACGTGAACGCAGATGAACGAACGATGCAGACATACATTGCATTCTGTAGCAGAGCAGAAAGAGAACAGAAACTTTCCCCTAAACTAACTTCGGGGTCCAGCACAACAACTTTGACACTGCCAGAAACGAAGTCTCTATCACGTGTAAACGCTGTTTTGAAAGTTAAGGGCTTATACAGGCTAATTGGAGAAACCGTCATTCAGTGCACGGCATCCGGGTGTATCGCGTCTTTCTTAACGCAAAAACTGCAGAAGACGCGATTGTTGCGATTGTATTGGAATCCGCGATAACGCGTTAAGAGCCCATAGCTCGCTGCCGGTTTTGCTCAGTATCGCAAAGAACGCTTTTACGATGCTTCCGTGAAGAGTTTTAGTGTGTAAGATATAGAAACGGTGTAATGGCTCAGGAATCAGGGATTGGAGACAAATTCCAACGGTTCTAGCCTGTACTTCGCTAAACTCAGAAAAAGCTTACGATTCTAGTGTAAGAATCAGAAATGCGAGAATGGACCAAAAGAAAACGTGTATAGACAGTATTTGACGAAGTATAGAAAATGGACATCAAGAAGCGTCAGAGAAACAGAATGAAAACGTGAACGCAGATGAACGAACGATGCAGACATACATTGCATTCTGTAGCAGAGCAGAAAGAGAACAGAAACTTTCCCCTACACTAACTTCGGGGTCCAGCACAACAACTTTGACAGTGCCAGAAACGAAGTCTCTATCACGTGTAAAAGCTGCTCTGGAAGTATATGGCTTCTACAGGCTAATTGGTTAAACCGTCATTCAGTGCACGGCATCCGTGTGTATCGCGTCTTTCTTAACGCAAAAACTGCAGAAGACGCGATTGTTGCGATTGTATTGGAATCCGCGGTTAACGCGTTAAGAGCCCATAGCTCGCTGCCGGTTTTGCTCAGTATCGCAAAGAGCGCTTATACGATGTTCCCGTGAAAAGTTTCAGTGGGCAACATATAGAAACGGTGTAATGGCACAGGAATCAGGGATTGGAGACAAATTCCACCGGTTCTAGCCTGTACTTTGCTAAACTCAGAAAACGCATGCGCTTTTGGTGTAAGAATCATAAACGCAAGAATGGACCAAAAGAGAACGTGTATAGACAGCATTTGACGAAGTATAGAAAATGGACATCAAGAAGCGTCAGAGAAACAGAATGAAAACGTGAACGCAGATGAACGAACGATGCAGACATACATTGCATTCGGTAGCAGAGCAGAAAGAGAACAGAAACTTTCCCCTACACTAACTTCGGGGTCCAGCACATCAACTTTGACAGTGCCAGAAACGAAGTCTCTATCAGTTGTAAAAGCTGCTTTGGAAGTATAGGGCTTCTACAGGGTAATTGGAGAAACCGCTATTCAGTGCACGGCATCCGGCTGAATCGCGTCTTTCTTAACCGTAAAAACTGCAGAAGACGCGATTGTTGCGATTGTATTGGAATCCGCGGTTAACGCGTTAAGAGCCCATAGCTCGCTGCCGGTTTTGCTCAGTATCGCAAAGTGCGCTTTTACGATGGTCCCGTGAAAAGTTTCAGTGGGGAACATATAGAAACGGTGTAATGGCTCAGGAATCTGGATTGGAGACAAATTCCACTGGTTCATGCCTGTACTTTCCGTAACTCAGAAAAGGCTTACGATTCTAGTGTAAGAATCATAAATGCGAGAATGGACCAAAAGAAAACGTGCATAGACAGTATTTGACGAAGTATAGAAAATGGACATCAAGAAGCGTCAGAGAAACAGAATGAAAACGTGAACGCAGATGAACGAACGATGCAGACATACATTGTATTCGGTAGCAGAGCAGAAAGAGAACAGAAACTTTCCCCTACACTAACTTCGGGGTCCAGCACAGCAACTTTGACAGTGCCAGAAACGAAGTCTCTATCACGTGTAAAAGCTGCTATGGAAGTATAGGGCTTCTACAGGGTAATTGGAGAAACCGTCATTTAGTGCACGGCATCCGTGTGTATCGCGTCTTTCTTAACGCAAAAACTGCAGAAGACGCGATTGTTGCGATTGTATTGGAATCCGCGGTTAACGCGTTAAGAGCCCATAGCTCGCTGCCGGTTTTGCTCAGTATCGCAAAGAGCGCTTTTACGATGTTCCCGTGAAAAGTTTCAGTGGGGAACATATAGAAACTACATAATGGCACAGGAATGAGGGTTTGGGGACAATTTCCACCGGTTCTAACTTACACTTTGCTAAACTCAGAAAAAGCTTACGATTCTGGTGTAAGAGTCAGAAACGCGAGATTGGACCAAAAGAGAACGTGTATAGGCAGCATTTGACGAAGTATAGAAAATGGACATCAAGAAGCGTCAGAGAAACAGAATGAAAACGTGAACGCAGATGAACGAACGATGCAGACATACATTGCATTCGGTAGCAGAGCAGAAAAAGAACAGAAACTTTCCCCTACACTAACTTCGGGGTCCAGCACAACAACTTTGACAGTGCCAGAAACGAAGTCTCTATCACGTGTAAAAGCTGCTTTGGAAGTATAGGGCTTCTACAGGCTAATTCGAGAAACCGCTATTCAGTGCACGGCATCCGGCTGAATCGCGTCTTTCTTAACGGCGAAAACTGCAGAAGACGCGATTGTTGCGATTGTATTGGAATCCGCGGTTAACGCGTTAAGAGCCCATAGCTCGCTGCCGGTTTTGCTCAGTATCGCAAAGAGCGATTTTACGATGTTCCCGCGAAGAGTTTTAGTGGGGAACATATAGAAACGGTGCAATGGCTCAGGAATCTGGATTGCAGACAGATTCCGCACGTTCTGGCATGTACTTTGTGAAAGTCTGAAAAGGCTTACGATTCTGGTGTAAGAATCAGAAATGCGAGAATGGACCAAAAGAAAACGTGTATAGACAGTATTTGACGAAGTATAGAAAATGGACATCAAGAAGCGTCAGAGAAACAGAATGAAAACGTGAACGCAGATGAACGAACGATGCAGACATACATTGCATTCTGTAGCAGAGCAGAAAGAGAACAGAAACTTTCCCCTAAACTAACTTCGGGGTCCAGCACAACAACTTTGACACTGCCAGAAACGAAGTCTCTATCACGTGTAAACGCTGTTTTGAAAGTTAAGGGCTTATACAGGCTAATTGGAGAAACCGTCATTCAGTGCACGGCATCCGGGTGTATCGCGTCTTTCTTAACGCAAAAACTGCAGAAGACGCGATTGTTGCGATTGTATTGGAATCCGCGATAACGCGTTAAGAGCCCATAGCTCGCTGCCGGTTTTGCTCAGTATCGCAAAGAACGCTTTTACGATGCTTCCGTGAAGAGTTTTAGTGTGTAAGATATAGAAACGGTGTAATGGCTCAGGAATCAGGGATTGGAGACAAATTCCAACGGTTCTAGCCTGTACTTCGCTAAACTCAGAAAAAGCTTACGATTCTAGTGTAAGAATCAGAAATGCGAGAATGGACCAAAAGAAAACGTGTATAGACAGTATTTGACGAAGTATAGAAAATGGACATCAAGAAGCGTCAGAGAAACAGAATGAAAACGTGAACGCAGATGAACGAACGATGCAGACATACATTGCATTCTGTAGCAGAGCAGAAAGAGAACAGAAACTTTCCCCTACACTAACTTCGGGGTCCAGCACAACAACTTTGACAGTGCCAGAAACGAAGTCTCTATCACGTGTAAAAGCTGCTCTGGAAGTATATGGCTTCTACAGGCTAATTGGTTAAACCGTCATTCAGTGCACGGCATCCGTGTGTATCGCGTCTTTCTTAACGCAAAAACTGCAGAAGACGCGATTGTTGCGATTGTATTGGAATCCGCGGTTAACGCGTTAAGAGCCCATAGCTCGCTGCCGGTTTTGCTCAGTATCGCAAAGAGCGCTTATACGATGTTCCCGTGAAAAGTTTCAGTGGGCAACATATAGAAACGGTGTAATGGCACAGGAATCAGGGATTGGAGACAAATTCCACCGGTTCTAGCCTGTACTTTGCTAAACTCAGAAAACGCATGCGCTTTTGGTGTAAGAATCATAAACGCAAGAATGGACCAAAAGAGAACGTGTATAGACAGCATTTGACGAAGTATAGAAAATGGACATCAAGAAGCGTCAGAGAAACAGAATGAAAACGTGAACGCAGATGAACGAACGATGCAGACATACATTGCATTCGGTAGCAGAGCAGAAAGAGAACAGAAACTTTCCCCTACACTAACTTCGGGGTCCAGCACATCAACTTTGACAGTGCCAGAAACGAAGTCTCTATCAGTTGTAAAAGCTGCTTTGGAAGTATAGGGCTTCTACAGGGTAATTGGAGAAACCGCTATTCAGTGCACGGCATCCGGCTGAATCGCGTCTTTCTTAACCGTAAAAACTGCAGAAGACGCGATTGTTGCGATTGTATTGGAATCCGCGGTTAACGCGTTAAGAGCCCATAGCTCGCTGCCGGTTTTGCTCAGTATCGCAAAGTGCGCTTTTACGATGGTCCCGTGAAAAGTTTCAGTGGGGAACATATAGAAACGGTGTAATGGCTCAGGAATCTGGATTGGAGACAAATTCCACTGGTTCATGCCTGTACTTTCCGTAACTCAGAAAAGGCTTACGATTCTAGTGTAAGAATCATAAATGCGAGAATGGACCAAAAGAAAACGTGCATAGACAGTATTTGACGATGTATAGAAAATGGACATCAAGAAGCGTCAGAGAAACAGAATGAAAACGTGAACGCAGATGAACGAACGATGCAGACATACATTGTATTCGGTAGCAGAGCAGAAAGAGAACAGAAACTTTCCCCTACACTAACTTCGGGGTCCAGCACAGCAACTTTGACAGTGCCAGAAACGAAGTCTCTATCACGTGTAAAAGCTGCTATGGAAGTATAGGGCTTCTACAGGGTAATTGGAGAAACCGTCATTTAGTGCACGGCATCCGTGTGTATCGCGTCTTTCTTAACGCAAAAACTGCAGAAGACGCGATTGTTGCGATTGTATTGGAATCCGCGGTTAACGCGTTAAGAGCCCATAGCTCGCTGCCGGTTTTGCTCAGTATCGCAAAGTGCGCTTTCACGATGTTCCCGTGAAGAGTTTTAGTGGGGAACATATAGAAACGGTGTAATGTCACAGGAATCAGGGATTGGAGACAAATTCCACCGGTTCTAGCCTGTACTTTGCTAAACTCAGAAAAAGCTAACGACTCTGGTGTAAGAATCAGAAATGCGAGAATGGACCAAAGGAAAACGTGTATAGACAGTATTTGACGAAGTATAGAAAATGGACAAAAAGAAGCGTCAGAGAAACAGAATGAAAACGTGAACGCAGATGAACGAACGATGCAGACATACATTGCATTCGGTAGCAGAGCAGAAAGAGAACAGAAACTTTCCCCTACACTAACTTCGTTGTGCAGCACAACAACTTTGACAGTGCCAGAAACGAAGTCTCTATCACGTGTAAAAGCTGCTTTGGAAGTATAGGGCTTCTACAGGCTAATTGGTGAAACCGTCATTCAGTGCACGGCATCCGGCTGAATCGCGTCTTTCTTAACGCAAAAACTGCAGAAGACGCGATTGTTGCGATTGTATTGGAATTTCCTTTTAGCACGTTAAGAGCCCATAGCTCGCTGCCGGTTTTGCTCAGTATCGCAAAGAGCGCTTTGAATATGGCCCCACGAAGTTTTAGTGTGTAATATATAGAAACGGTGTAATGTCACAGGAATCAGGGATTGGAGACAAATTCCAACGGTTCTAGCTTATACTTTTCTAAACTCAGAAAACGCATGCGCTTTTGGTGTAAGAATCATAAACGCAAGAATGGACCAAAAGAGAACGTGTATAGACAGCATTTGACGAAGTATAGAAAATGGACATCAAGAAGCGTCAGAGAAACAGAATGAAAACGTGAACGCAGATGAACGAACGATGCAGACATACATTGCATTCGGTAGCAGAGCAGAAAGAGAACAGAAACTTTCCCCTACACTAACTTCGGGGTCCAGCACATCAACTTTGACAGTGCCAGAAACGAAGTCTCTATCAGTTGTAAAAGCTGCTTTGGAAGTATAGGGCTTCTACAGGGTAATTGGAGAAACCGCTATTCAGTGCACGGCATCCGGCTGAATCGCGTCTTTCTTAACCGTAAAAACTGCAGAAGACGCGATTGTTGCGATTGTATTGGAATCCGCGGTTAACGCGTTAAGAGCCCATAGCTCGCTGCCGGTTTTGCTCAGTATCGCAAAGTGCGCTTTTACGATGGTCCCGTGAAAAGTTTCAGTGGGGAACATATAGAAACGGTGTAATGGCTCAGGAATCTGGATTGGAGACAAATTCCACTGGTTCATGCCTGTACTTTCCTAAACTCAGAAAAGGCTTACGATTCTAGTGTAAGAATCAGAAATGCGAGAATGGACCAAAAGAAAACGTGTATAGACAGTATTTGACGAAGTATAGAAAATGGACATCAAGAAGCGTCAGAGAAACAGAATGTAAACGTGAACGCAGATGAACGAACGATGCAGACATACATTGCATTCGGTAGCAGAGCAGAAAGAGAACAGAAACATTCCCCTACACTAACTTCGGGGTCCAGCACAACAACTTTGACAGTGCCAGAAACGAAGTCTCTATCACGTGTAAAAGCTGCTTTGGAAGAATATGGCTTCTACAGGCTAATTGGTTAAACCGTCATTCAGTGCACGGCATCCGGCTGAATCGCGTCTTTCTTAACGGCAAAAACTGCAGAAGACGCGATTGTTGCGATTGTATTGGAATCCGCGGTTAACGCGTTAAGAGCCCATAGCGCGCTGCCGGTTTTGCTCAGTATCGCAAAGACCGCTTTGACGATGTTCCCGTCAAAAGTTTTAGTGGAGTACATATAGAAGAGGTGTAATGGCTCAGGAATCAGGGATTGGAGACAGATTCCGCACGTTCTGGCATGTACTTTGCGAAAGTCTGAAAAGGCTTACGATTCTGGTGTAAGAATCAGAAATGCGAGAATGGACCAAAAGAAAACGTGTATAGACAGTATTTGACGAAGTATAGAAAATGGACATCAAGAAGCGTCAGAGAAACAGAATGAAAACGTGAACGCAGATGAACGAACGATGCAGACATACATTGCATTCGGTAGCAGAGCAGAAAGAGAACAGAAACTTTCCCCTACACTAACTTCGGGGTCCAGCACAACAACTTTGACAGTGCCAGGAACGAAGTCTCTATCACGTGTAAACGCTGGTTTGAAAGTTAAGGGCTTCTACAGGCTAATTGGTTAAACCGTCATTCAGTGCACGGCATCCGGGTGTATCGCGTCTTTCTTAACGACAAAAACTGCAGAAGACGCGATTGTTGCGATTGTATTGGAATCCGCGATAACGCGTTAAGAGCCCATAGCTCGCTGCCGGTTTTGCTCAGTATCGCAAAGAACGCTTTTACGATGTTTCCGTGAAGAGTTTTAGTGTGTAAGATATAGAAACGGTGTAATGGCTCAGGAATCAGGGATTGGAGACAGATTCCGCACGTTCTAGCATGTACTTTGCTAAACTCAGAAAAGGGTTACGATTCTGGTGTAAGAATCAGAAATGCGAGAATGGACCAAAAGAAAACGTGTATAGACAGTATTTGACGAAGTATAGAAAATGGACATCAAGAAGCGTCAGAGAAACAGAATGAAAACGTGAACGCAGAAGAACGAACGATGCAGACATACATTGCATTCGGTAGCAGAGCAGAAAGAGAACAGAAACTTTCCCCTACACTAACTTCGGGGTCCAGCACAACAACTTTGACAGTGCCAGAAACGAAGTCTCTATCACGTGTAAAAGCTGCTTTGGAAGAATATGGCTTCTACAGGCTAATTGGTGAAACCGTCATTCAGTGCACGGCATCCGGCTGAATCGCCTCTTTCTTAACGGCAAAAACTGCAGAAGACGCGATTGTTGCGATTGTATTGGAATCCGCGGTTAACGCGTTAAGAGCCCATAGCTCGCTGCCGGTTTTGCTCAGTATCGCAAAGAGCGCTTTTACGATGTTCCCGTCAAAAGTTTTAGTGGAGTACATATAGAAGAGGTGTAATGGCTCAGGAATCAGGGATTGGAGACAGATTCCGCACGTTCTGGCATGTACTTTGCGAAAGTCTGAAAAGGCTTACGATTCTGGTGTAAGAATCAGAAATGCGAGAATGGACCAAAAGAAAACGTGTATAGACAGTATTTGACGAAGTATAGAAAATGGACATCAAGAAGCGTCAGAGAAACAGAATGAAAACGTGAACGCAGATGAACGAACGATGCAGACATACATTGCATTCGGTAGCAGAGCAGAAAGAGAACAGAAACTTTCCCCTACACTAACTTCGGGGTCCAGCACAACAACTTTGACAGTGCCAGAAACGAAGTCTCTATCACGTGTAAACGCTGGTTTGAAAGTTAAGGGCTTCTACAGGCTAATTGGTTAAACCGTCATTCAGTGCACGGCATCCGGGTGTATCACGTCTTTCTTAACGACAAAAACTGCAGAAGACGCGATTGTTGCGATTGTATTGGAATCCGCGATAACGCGTTAAGAGCCCATAGCTCTCTGCCGGTTTTGCTCAGTATCGCAAAGAACGCTTTTACGATGTTTCCGTGAAGAGTTTTAGTGTGTAAGATATAGAAACGGTGTAATGGCTCAGGAATCAGGGATTGGAGACAGATTCCGCACGTTCTAGCATGTACTTTGCTAAACTCAGAAAAGGGTTACGATTCTGGTGTAAGAATCAGAAATGCGAGAATGGACCAAAAGAAAACGTGTATAGACAGTATTTGACGAAGTATAGAAAATGGACATCAAGAAGCGTCAGAGAAACAGAATGAAAACGTGAACGCAGATGAACGAACGATGCAGACATACATTGCATTCGGTAGCAGAGCAGAAAGAGAACAGAAACATTCCCCTACACTAACTTCGGGGTCCAGCACAACAACTTTGACAGTGCCAGAAACGAAGTCTCTATCACGTGTAAACGCTGTTTTGAAAGTTAAGGGCTTATACAGGCTAATTGGTTAAACCGTCATTCAGTGCACGGCATCCGTGTGTATCGCGTCTTTCTTAACCGTAAAAACTGCAGAAGACGCGATTGTTGCGATTGTATTGGAATCCGCGGTTAACGCGTTAAGAGCCCATAGCGCGCTGCCGGTTTTGCTCAGTATCGCAAAGAGCGCTTTTACGATGTTCCCGTCAAAAGTTTTAGTGGAGTACATATAGAAGAGGTGTAATGGCTCAGGAATCAGGGATTGGAGACAGATTCCGCACGTTCTAGCATGTACTTTGCTAAACTCAGAAAAGGGTTACGATTCTGGTGTAAGAATCAGTAATGCGAGAATGGACCAAAAGAAAACGTGTATAGACAGTATTTGACGAAGTATAGAAAATGGACATCAAGAAGCGTCAGAGAAACAGAATGAAAACGTGAACGCAGATGAACGAACGATGCAGACATACATTGCATTCGGTAGCAGAGCAGAAAGAGAACAGAAACTTTCCCCTACACTAACTTCGGGGTCCAGCACAACAACTTTGACAGTGCCAGAAACGAAGTCTCTATCACGTGTAAAAGCTGCTTTGGAAGTATATGGCTTCTACAGGCTAATTGGTTAAACCGTCATTCAGTGCACGGCATCCGGGTGTATCGCGTCTTTCTTAACGCAAAAACTGCAGAAGACGCGATTGTTGCCATTGTATTGGAATCCGCGGTTAAGGCGTTAAGAGCCCATAGCTCGCTGCCGGTTTTGCTCAGTATCGCAAAGAGCGCTTTGACGATGTTCCCGTGAAGAGTTTTAGTGGGGAACATATAGAAACGGTGTAATGTCACAGGAATCAGGGATTGGAGACAAATTCCACTGGTTCTAGCCTGTACTTTGCTAAACTCAGAAAAAGCTAACGACTTGGTGTAAGAATCAGAAATGCGAGAATGGACCAAAAGAAAACGTGTATAGACAGTATTTGACGAAGTATAGAAAATGGACATCAAGAAGCGTCAGAGAAACAGAATGAAAACGTGAACGCAGATGAACGAACGATGCAGACATACATTGCATTCGGTAGCAGAGCAGAAAGAGAACAGAAACTTTCCCCTACACTAACTTCGGGGTCCAGCACAACAACTTTGACAGTGCCAGAAACGAAGTCTCTATCACGTGTAAAAGCTGCTTTGGAAGTATAGGGCTTCTACAGGGTAATTGGAGAAACCGCTATTCAGTGCACGGCATCCGGCTGAATCGCGTCTTTCTTAACGGCAAAAACTGCAGAAGACGCGATTGTTGCCATTGTATTGGAATTTGCTTTTAGCGCGTTAAGAGCCCATAGCTCGCTGCCGGTTTTGCTCAGTATCGCAAAGAGCGCTTATACGATGTTCCCGTGAAAAGTTTCAGTGGGCAACATATAGAAACGGTGTAATGGCACAGGAATGATGGTTTGGGGACAATTTCCACCGGTTCTAGCTTATACTTTTCTAAACTCAGAAAACGCATGCGATTTTGGTGTAAGAATCATAAACGCAAGAATGGACCAAAAGAAAACGTGTATAGACAGTATTTGACGAAGTATAGAAAATGGACATCAAGAAGCGTCAGAGAAACAGAATGAAAACGTGAACGCAGATGAACGAGCGATGCAGACATACATTGCATTCGGTAGCAGAGCAGAAAGAGAACAGAAACATTCCCCTACACTAACTTCGGGGTCCAGCACAACAACTTTGACAGTGCCAGAAACGAAGTCTCTATCACGTGTAAAAGCTGCTTTGGAAGAATATGGCTTCTACAGGCTAATTGGTGAAACCGCTATTCAGTGCACGGCATCCGGGTGTATCGCGTCTTTCTTAACGACAAAAACTGCAGAAGACGCGATTGTTGCGATTGTATTGGAATCCGCGATAACGCGTTAAGAGCCCATAGCTCGCTGCCGGTTTTGCTCAGTATCGCAAAGAGCGATTTTACGATGTTCCCGCGAAGAGTTTTAGTGGGGAACATATAGAAACGGTGCAATGGCTCAGGAATATGGATTGGAGACAGATTCCGCACGTTCTGGCATGTACTTTGCGATAGTCTGAAAAGGCTTACGATTCTGGTGTAAGAATCAGAAATGCGAGAATGGATCAAAAGAAAACGTGTATAGACAGTATTTGACGAAGTATAGAAAATGGACATCAAGAAGCGTCAGAGAAACAGAATGAAAACGTGAACGCAGATGAACGAACGATGCAGACATACATTGCATTCGGTAGCAGAGCAGAAAGAGAACAGAAACTTTCCCCTACACTAACTTCGGGGTCCAGCACAACAACTTTGACAGTGCCAGAAACGAAGTCTCTATCACGTGTAAAAGCTGGTTAGGAAGCATAGGGCTTCTACAGGGTAATTGGAGAAACCGCTATTCAGTGCACGGCATCCGGGTGTATCGCGTCTTTCTTAACGACAAAAACTGCAGAAGACGCGATTGTTGCGATTGTATTGGAATCCGCGATAACGCGTTAAGAGCCCATAGCTCGCTGCCGGTTTTGCTCAGTATCGCAAAGAACGCTTTTGCGATGTTTCCTTGAAGAGTTTTAGTGGGGAACATATAGAAACGGTGTAATGGCTCAGGAATCAGGGATTGGAGACAAATTCCAACGGTTCTAGCCTGTACTTTGCTAAACTCAGAAAAAGCTTACGATTCTGGTGTAAGAATCAGAAATGCGAGAATGGACCAAAAGAAAACGTGTATAGACAGTATTTGACGAAGTATAGAAAATGGACATCAAGAAGCGTCAGAGAAACAGAATGAAAACGTGAACGCAGATGAACGAACGATGCAGACATACATTGCATTCGGTAGCAGAGCAGAAAGAGAACAGAAACATTCCCCTACACTAACTTCGGGGTCCAGCACAACAACTTTGACAGTGCCAGAAACGAAGTCTCTATCACGTGTAAACGCTGTTTTGAAAGTTAAGGGCTTATACAGGCTAATTGGAGAAACCGTCATTCAGTGCACGGCATCCGTGTGTATCGCGTCTTTCTTAACGCAAAAACTGCAGAAGACGCGATTGTTGCGATTGTATTGGAATCCGCGGTTAACGCGTTAAGAGCCCATAGCTCGCTGCCGGTTTTGCTCAGTATCGCAAAGAGCGCTTTTACGATGTTCCCGTGAAGAGTTTTAGTGTGTAAGATATAGAAACGGTATAATGGCTCAGGAATATGGATTGGAGACAGATTCCGCACGTTCTAGCATGTACTTTGCTAAACTCAGAAAAGGGTTACGATTCTGGTGTAAGAATCAGAAATGCGAGAATGGACCAAAAGAAAACGTGTATAGACAGTATTTGACGAAGAATAGAAAATGGACATCAAGAAGCGTCAGAGAAACAGAATGAAAACGTGAACGCAGATGAACGAACGATGCAGACATACATTGCATTCGGTAGCAGAGCAGAAAGAGAACAGAAACTTTCCCCTACACTAACTTCGGGGTCCAGCACAACAACTTTGACAGTGCCAGAAACGAAGTCTCTATCACGTGTAAAAGCTGGTTAGGAAGCATAGGGCTTCTACAGGGTAATTGGAGAAACCGCTATTCATTGCACGGCATCCGTGTGTATCGCGTCTTTCTTAACCGTAAAAACTGCAGAAGACGCGATTGTTGCGATTGTATTGGAATCCGCGGTTAAGGCGTTAAGAGCCCATAGCTCGCTGCCGGTTTTGCTCAGTATCGCAAAGTGCGCTTTTACGATATTCCCGTGAAAAGTTTCAGTGGGGAACATATAGAAACGGTGTAATGTCACAGGAATCAGGGATTGGAGACAAATTCCACCGGTTCTAGCCTGTACTTTGCTAAACTCAGAAAAAGCTTACGATTCTGGTGTAAGAATCAGAAATGCGAGAATGGACCAAAAGAAAACGTGTATAGACAGTATTTGACGAAGTATAGAAAATGGACATCAAGAAGCGTCAGAGAAACAGAATTTAAACATGAACGCAGATGAACGAACGATGCAGACATACATTGTATTCGGTAGCAGAGCAGAAAGAGAACAGAAACTTTCCCCTACACTAACTTCGGTGTCCATCACAACAACTTTGACAACGCCAGAAACGAAGTCTCTATCACGTGTAAAAGCTGCTTTGGAAGTATAGGGCTTCTACAGGGTAATTGGAGAAACCGTCATTCAGTGCACGTCATCCGTGTGTATCGCGTCTTTCTTAACGCAAAAACTGCAGAAGACGCGATTGTTGCGATTGTATTGGAATCCGCGGTTAACGCGTTAAGAGCCCATAGCTCGCTGCCGGTTTTGCTCAGTATCGCAAATAGCGCTTTTACTATGGCCCCACGAAGTTTTAGTGGGGAACATATAGAAACGGTGTAATGTCACAGGAATCTGGGATTGGAGACAAATTCCAACGGTACTAGCCTGTACTTCGCTAAACTCAGAAAAAGCTTACGATTCTGGTGTAAGAATCAGAAATGCGAGAATGGACCAAAAGAAAACGTGTATAGACAGTATTTGACGAAGTATAGAAAATGGACATCAAGAAGCGTCAGAGAAACAGAATGAAAACGTGAACGCAGATGAACGAACGATGCAGACATACATTGCATTCGGTAGCAGAGCAGAAAGAGAACAGAAACTTTCCCCTACACTAACTTCGGGGTCCAGCACAACAACTTTGACAGTGCCAGAAACGAAGTCTCTATCAGTTGTAAAAGCTGCTCTGGAAGTATATGGCTTCTACAGGGTAATTGGAGAAACCGCTATTCAGTGCACGGCATCCGGCTGAATCGCGTCTTTCTTAACGGCAAAAACTGCAGAAGACGCGATTGTTGCCATTGTATTGGAATCCGCGGTTAAGGCGTTAAGAGCCCATAGCTCGCTGCCGGTTTTGCTCAGTATCGCAAAGTGCGCTTTTACGATATTCCCGTGAAAAGTTTCAGTGGGGAACATATAGAAACGGTGTAATGGCTCAGGAATCAGGGATTGGAGACAAATTCCAACGGTTCTAGCCTGTACTTTGCTAAACTCAGAAAAAGCTTACGATTTGGTGTAAGAATCAGAAATGCGAGAATGGACCAAAAGAAAACGTGTATAGACAGTATTTGACGAAGTATAGAAAATGGACATCAAGAAGCGTCAGAGAAACAGAATGAAAACGTGAACGCAGATGAACGAACGATGCAGACATACATTGCATTCGGTAGCAGAGCAGAAAGAGAACAGAAACATTCCCCTACACTAACTTCGGGGTCCAGCACAACAACTTTGACAGTGCCAGAAACGAAGTCTCTATCACGTGTAAAAGCTGGTTAGGAAGCATAGGGCTTCTACAGGGTAATTGGAGAAACCGTCATTCAGTGCACGGCATCCGGGTGTATCGCGTCTTAACGACAAAAACTGCAGAAGACGCGATTGTTGCGATTGTATTGGAATCCGCGGTTAACGCGTTAAGAGCCCATAGCGCGCTGCCGGTTTTGCTCAGTATCGCAAAGTGCGCTTTTACGATGTTCCCGTCAAAAGTTTTAGTGGAGTACATATAGAAGAGGTGTAATGGCTCAGGAATCAGGGATTGGAGACAGATTCCGCACGTTCTAGCATGTACTTTGCTAAACTCAGAAAAGGGTTACGATTCTGGTGTAAGAATCAGAAATGCGAGAATGGACCAAAAGAAAACGTGTATAGACAGTATTTGACGAAGTATAGAAAATGGACATCAAGAAGCGTCAGAGAAACAGAATGAAAACGTGAACGCAGATGAACGAACGATGCAGACATACATTGCATTCGGTAGCAGAGCAGAAAGAGAACAGAAACTTTCCCCTACACTAACTTCGGGGTCCAGCACAACAACTTTGACAGTGCCAGAAACGAAGTCTCTATCACGTGTAAAAGCTGCTTTGGAAGTATATGGCTTCTACAGGCTAATTGGTTAAACCGTCATTCAGTGCACGTCATCCGTGTGTATCGCGTCTTTCTTAACGCAAAAACTGCAGAAGACGCGATTGTTGCGATTGTATTGGAATCCGCGGTTAAGGCGTTAAGAGCCCATAGCTCGCTGCCGGTTTTGCTCAGTATCGCAAAGAGCGCTTTGACGATGTTCCCGTGAAGAGTTTTAGTGGGGAACATATAGAAACGGTGTAATGTCACAGGAATCAGGGATTGGAGACAAATTCCACCGGTTCTAGCCTGTACTTTGCTAAACTCAGAAAAAGCTAACGACTTGGTGTAAGAATCAGAAATGCGAGAATGGACCAAAAGAAAACGTGTATAGACAGTATTTGACGAAGTATAGAAAATGGACATCAAGAAGCGTCAGAGAAACAGAATGAAAACGTGAACGCAGATGAACGAACGATGCAGACATACATTGCATTCGGTAGCAGAGCAGAAAGAGAACAGAAACTTTCCCCTACACTAACTTCGGGGTCCAGCACAACAACTTTGACAGTGCCAGAAACGAAGTCTCTATCACGTGTAAACGCTGTTTTGAAAGTTAAGGGCTTCTACAGGCTAATTGGTTAAACCGTCATTCAGTGCACGGCATCCGGGTGTATCGCGTCTTTCTTAACGACAAAAACTGCAGAAGACGCGATTGTTGCGATTGTATTGGAATCCGCGATAACGCGTTAAGAGCCCATAGCTCGCTGCCGGTTTTGCTCAGTATCGCAAAGAACGCTTTTACGATGTTTCCGTGAAGAGTTTTAGTGGGGAACATATAGAAATGGTGTAATGGCTCAGGAATCAGGGATTGGAGACAAATTCCAACGGTTCTAGCCTGTACTTCGCTAAACTCAGAAAAAGCTAACGACTCTGGTGTAAGAATCAGAAATGCGAGAATGGACCAAAAGAAAACGTGTATAGACAGTATTTGACGAAGTATAGAAAATGGACATCAAGAAGCGTCAGAGAAACAGAATGAAAACGTGAACGCAGATGAACGAACGATGCAGACATCCATTGCATTCGGTAGCAGAGCAGAAAGAGAACAGAAACTTTCCCCTACACTAACTTCGGGGTCCAGCACAACAACTATGACAGTGCCAGAAACGAAGTCTCTATCACGTGTAAAAGCTGCTTTGGAAGTATATGGCTTCTACAGGCTAATTGGTTAAACCGTCATTCAGTGCACGGCATCCGTGTGTATCGCGTCTTTCTTAACGCAAAAACTGCAGAAGACGCGATTGTTGCGATTGTATTGGAATCCGCGGTTAACGCGTTAAGAGCCCATAGCTCGCTGCCGGTTTTGCTCAGTATCGCAAATAGCGCTTTTACTATGGCCCCACGAAGTTTTAGTGGGGAACATATAGAAACGGTGTAATGTCACAGGAATCTGGGATTGGAGACAAATTCCAACGGTACTAGCCTGTACTTTGCTAAACTCAGGAAAAGCTTACGATTCTGGTGTAAGAATCAGAAATGCGAGAATGGACCAAAAGAAAACGTGTATAGACAGTATTTGACGAAGAATAGAAAATGGACATCAAGAAGAGTCAGAGAAACAGAATGAAAACGTGAACGCAGATGAACGAACGATGCAGACATACATTGCATTCGGTAGCAGAGCAGAAAGAGAACAGAAACTTTCCCCTACACTAACTTCGGGGTCCAGCACAACAACTTTGACAGTGCCAGAAACGAAGTCTCTATCACGTGTAAAAGCTGCTTTGGAAGTATAGGGCTTCTACAGGGTAATTGGAGAAACCGCTATTCAGTGCACGGCATCCGGCTGAATCGCGTCTTTCTTAACGGCGAAAACTGCAGAAGACGCGATTGTTGCCATTGTATTGGAATTTGCTTTTCGCGCGTTAAGAGCCCATAGCTCGCTGCCGGTTTTGCTCAGTATCGCAAAGAGCGCTTATACGATGTTCCCGTGAAAAGTTTCAGTGGGCAACATATAGAAACGGTGTAATGGCACAGGAATGATGGTTTGGGGACAATTTCCACCGGTTCTAGCTTATACTTTTCTAAACTCAGAAAACGCATGCGATTTTGGTGTAAGAATCATAAACGCAAGAATGGACCAAAAGAGAACGTGTATAGACAGCATTTGACGAAGTATAGAAAATGGACATCAAGAAGCGTCAGAGAAACAGAATGAAAACGTGAACGCAGATGAACGAACGATGCAGACATACATTGCATTCGGTAGCAGAGCAGAAAGAGAACAGAAACTTTCCCCTACACTAACTTCGGGGTCCAGCACATCAACTTTGACAGTGCCAGAAACGAAGTCTCTATCATGTGTAAAAGCTGCTTTGGAAGTATAGGGCTTCTACAGGGTAATTGGAGAAACCGCTATTCAGTGCACGGCATCCGGCTGAATCGCGTCTTTCTTAACCGTAAAAACTGCAGAAGACGCGATTGTTGCGATTGTATTGGAATCCGCGGTTAAGGCGTTAAGAGCCCATAGCTCGCTGCCGGTTTTGCTCAGTATCGCAAAGTGCGCTTTTACGATATTCCCGTGAAAAGTTTCAGTGGGGAACATATAGAAACGGTGTAATGTCACAGGAATCAGGGATTGGAGACAAATTCCACCGGTTCTAGCCTGTACTTTGCTAAACTCAGAAAAAGCTTACGATTCTGGTGTAAGAATCAGAAATGCGAGAATGGACCAAAAGAAAACGTGTATAGACAGTATTTGACGAAGTATAGAAAATGGACATCAAGAAGCGTCAGAGAAACAGAATTTAAACATGAACGCAGATGAACGAACGATGCAGACATACATTGTATTCGGTAGCAGAGCAGAAAGAGAACAGAAACTTTCCCCTACACTAACTTCGGTGTCCATCACAACAACTTTGACAACGCCAGAAACGAAGTCTCTATCACGTGTAAAAGCTGCTTTGGAAGTATAGGGCTTCTACAGGGTAATTGGAGAAACCGTCATTCAGTGCACGTCATCCGTGTGTATCGCGTCTTTCTTAACGCAAAAACTGCAGAAGACGCGATTGTTGCGATTGTATTGGAATCCGCGGTTAACGCGTTAAGAGCCCATAGCTCGCTGCCGGTTTTGCTCAGTATCGCAAATAGCGCTTTTACTATGGCCCCACGAAGTTTTAGTGGGGAATATATAGAAACGGTGTAATGTCACAGGAATCTGGGATTGGAGACAAATTCCAACGGTACTAGCCTGTACTTCGCTAAACTCAGAAAAAGCTTACGATTCTGGTGTAAGAATCAGAAATGCGAGAATGGACCAAAAGAAAACGTGTATAGACAGTATTTGACGAAGTATAGAAAATGGACATCAAGAAGCGTCGGAGAAACAGAATGAAAACGTGAACGCAGATGAACGAACGATGCAGACATACATTGCATTCGGTAGCAGAGCAGAAAGAGAACAGAAACTTTCCCCTACACTAACTTCGGGGTCCAGCACAACAACTTTGACAGTGCCAGAAACGAAGTCTCTATCACGTGTAAAAGCTGCTTTGGAAGTATATGGCTTCTACAGGACAATTGGTTAAACCGTCATTCAGTGCACGGCATCCGGCTGAATCGCGTCTTTCTTAACGCAAAAACTGCAGAAGACGCGATTGTTGCGATTGTATTGGAATTTGCTTTTAGCACGTTAAGAGCCCATAGCTCGCTGCCGGTTTTGCTCAGTATCGCAAAGAGCGCTTTGACGATGGCCCCACGAAGTTTTAGTGTGTAACATATAGAAACGGTGTAATGTCACAGGAATCAGGGATTGGAGACAAATTCCAACGGTACTAGCCTGTACTTTGCTAAACTCAGAAAAAGCTTACGATTCTGGTGTAAGAATCAGAAATGCGAGAATGGACCAAAAGAAAACGTGTATAGACAGTATTTGACGAAGTATAGAAAATGGACATCAAGAAGCGTCAGAGAAACAGAATGAAAACGTGAACGCAGATGAACGAACGATGCAGACATACATTGCATTCGGTAGCAGAGCAGAAAGAGAACAGAAACTTTCCCCTACACTAACTTCGGGGTCCAGCACAACAACTTTGACAGTGCCAGAAACGAAGTCTCTATCACGTGTAAAAGCTGCTTTGGAAGAATATGGCTTCTACAGGCTAATTGGTGAAACCGCTATTCAGTGCACGGCATCCGGGTGTATCGCGTCTTTCTTAACGACAAAAACTGCAGAAGACGCGATTGTTGCGATTGTATTGGAATCCGCGATAACGCGTTAAGAGCCCATAGCTCGCTGCCGGTTTTGCTCAGTATCGCAAAGAGCGATTTTACGATGTTCCCGCGAAGAGTTTTAGTGGGGAACATATAGAAACGGTGCAATGGCTCAGGAAAATGGATTGGAGACAGATTCCGCACGTTCTGGCATGTACTTTGCGATAGTCTGAAAAGGCTTACGATTCTGGTGTAAGAATCAGAAATGCGAGAATGGATCAAAAGAAAACGTGTATAGACAGTATTTGACGAAGTATAGAAAATGGACATCAAGAAGCGTCAGAGAAACAGAATGAAAACGTGAACGCAGATGAACGAACGATGCAGACATACATTGCATTCGGTAGCAGAGCAGAAAGAGAACAGAAACTTTCCCCTACACTAACTTCGGGGTCCAGCACAACAACTTTGACAGTGCCAGAAACGAAGTCTCTATCACGTGTAAAAGCTGGTTAGGAAGCATAGGGCTTCTACAGGGTAATTGGAGAAACCGCTATTCAGTGCACGGCATCCGGGTGTATCGCGTCTTTCTTAACGACAAAAACTGCAGAAGACGCGATTGTTGCGATTGTATTGGAATCCGCGATAACGCGTTAAGAGCCCATAGCTCGCTGCCGGTTTTGCTCAGTATCGCAAAGAACGCTTTTGCGATGTTTCCTTGAAGAGTTTTAGTGGGGAACATATAGAAACGGTGTAATGGCTCAGGAATCAGGGATTGGAGACAAATTCCAACGGTTCTAGCCTGTACTTCGCTAAACTCAGAAAAAGCTTACGATTCTGGTGTAAGAATCAGAAATGCGAGAATGGACCAAAAGAAAACGTGTATAGACAGTATTTGACGAAGTATAGAAAATGGACATCAAGAAGCGTCAGAGAAACAGAATGAAAACGTGAACGCAGATGAACGAACGATGCAGACATACATTGCATTCGGTAGCAGAGCAGAAAGAGAACAGAAACATTCCCCTACACTAACTTCGGGGTCCAGCACAACAACTTTGACAGTGCCAGAAACGAAGTCTCTATCACGTGTAAACGCTGTTTTGAAAGTTAAGGGCTTATACAGGCTAATTGGAGAAACCGTCATTCAGTGCACGGCATCCGTGTGTATCGCGTCTTTCTTAACGCAAAAACTGCAGAAGACGCGATTGTTGCGATTGTATTGGAATCCGCGGTTAACGCGTTAAGAGCCCATAGCTCGCTGCCGGTTTTGCTCAGTATCGCAAAGAGCGCTTTTACGATGTTCCCGTGAAGAGTTTTAGTGTGTAAGATATAGAAACGGTATAATGGCTCAGGAATATGGATTGGAGACAGATTCCGCACGTTCTAGCATGTACTTTGCTAAACTCAGAAAAGGGTTACGATTCTGGTGTAAGAATCAGAAATGCGAGAATGGACCAAAAGAAAACGTGTATAGACAGTATTTGACGAAGAATAGAAAATGGACATCAAGAAGCGTCAGAGAAACAGAATGAAAACGTGAACGCAGATGAACGAACGATGCAGACATACATTGCATTCGGTAGCAGAGCAGAAAGAGAACAGAAACTTTCCCCTACACTAACTTCGGGGTCCAGCACAACAACTTTGACAGTGCCAGAAACGAAGTCTCTATCACGTGTAAAAGCTGGTTAGGAAGCATAGGGCTTCTACAGGGTAATTGGAGAAACCGCTATTCATTGCACGGCATCCGTGTGTATCGCGTCTTTCTTAACGGCAAAAACTGCAGAAGACGCGATTGTTGCGATTGTATTGGAATCCGCGGTTAAGGCGTTAAGAGCCCATAGCTCGCTGCCGGTTTTGCTCAGTATCGCAAAGTGCGCTTTTACGATATTCCCGTGAAAAGTTTCAGTGGGGAACATATAGAAACGGTGTAATGTCACAGGAATCAGGGATTGGAGACAAATTCCACCGGTTCTAGCCTGTACTTTGCTAAACTCAGAAAAAGCTTACGATTCTGGTGTAAGAATCAGAAATGCGAGAATGGACCAAAAGAAAACGTGTATAGACAGTATTTGACGAAGTATAGAAAATGGACATCAAGAAGCGTCAGAGAAACAGAATGAAAACGTGAACGCAGATGAACGAGCGATGCAGACATCCATTGCATTCAGTAGTAGAGCAGAATGAGAACAGAAACATTCCCCTACACTAACGTCGGGGTCCAGCACAACAACTTTGACAGTGCCAGAAACGAAGTCTCTATCACGTGTAAAAGCTGCTTTGGAAGTATATGGCTTCTACAGGACAATTGGTTAAACCGTCATTCAGTGCACGGCATCCGGCTGAATCGCGTCTTTCTTAACGCAAAAACTGCAGAAGACGCGATTGTTGCGATTGTATTGGAATTTGCTTTTAGCACGTTAAGAGCCCATAGCTCGCTGCCGGTTTTGCTCAGTATCGCAAAGAGCGCTTTGACGATGGCCCCACGAAGTTTTAGTGTGTAACATATAGAAACGGTGTAATGTCACAGGAATCAGGGATTGGAGACAAATTCCAACGGTACTAGCCTGTACTTTGCTAAACTCAGAAAAAGCTTACGATTCTGGTGTAAGAATCAGAAATGCGAGAATGGACCAAAAGAAAACGTGTATAGACAGTATTTGACGAAGTATAGAAAATGGACATCAAGAAGCGTCAGAGAAACAGAATGAAAACGTGAACGCAGATGAACGAACGATGCAGACATACATTGCATTCGGTAGCAGAGCAGAAAGAGAACAGAAACTTTCCCCTACACTAACTTCGGGGTCCAGCACAACAACTTTGACAACGCCAGAAACGAAGTCTCTATCACGTGTAAAAGCTGGTTAGGAAGAATATGGCTTCTACAGGCTAATTGGTGAAACCGTCATTCAGTGCACGGCATCCGGGTGTATCGCGTCTTTCTTAACGGCAAAAACTGCAGAAGACGCGATTGTTGCGATTGTATTGGAATCCGCGGTTAACGCGTTAAGAGCCCATAGCTCGCTGCCGGTTTTGCTCAGTATCGCAAAGAGCGATTTTACGATGTTCCCGCGAAGAGTTTTAGTGGGGAACATATAGAAACGGTGCAATGGCTCAGGAATATGGATTGGAGACAGATTCCGCACGTTCTGGCATGTACTTTGCGAAAGTCTGAAAAGGCTTACGATACTGGTGTAAGAATCAGAAATGCGAGAATGGACCAAAAGAAAACGTGTATAGACAGTATTTGACGAAGTATAGAAAATGGACATCAAGAAGCGTCAGAGAAACAGAATGAAAACGTGAACGCAGATGAACGAACGATGCAGACATCCATTGCATTCGGTAGCAGAGCAGAAAGAGAACAGAAACTTTCCCCTACACTAACTTCGGGGTCCAGCACAACAACTTTGACAACGCCAGAAACGAAGTCTCTATCACGTGTAAAAGCTGGTTAGGAAGCATAGGGCTTCTACAGGGTAATTGGAGAAACCGCTATTCAGTGCACGGCATCCGGGTGTATCGCGTCTTTCTTAACGACAAAAACTGCAGAAGACGCGATTGTTGCGATTGTATTGGAATCCGCGGTTAACGCGTTAAGAGCCCATAGCTCGCTGCCGGTTTTGCTCAGTATCGCAAAGAGCGATTTTACGATGTTCCCGCGAAGAGTTTTAGTGGGGAACATATAGAAACGGTGCAATGGCTCAGGAATATGGATTGGAGACAGATTCCGCACGTTCTGGCATGTACTTTGCGAAAGTCTGAAAAGGCTTACGATTCTGGTGTAAGAATCAGAAATGCGAGAATGGACCAAAAGAAAACGTGTATAGACAGTATTTGACGAAGTATAGAAAATGGACATCAAGAAGCGTCAGAGAAACAGAATGAAAACGTGAACGCAGATGAACGAACGATGCAGACATACATTGTATTCGGTAGCAGAGCAGAAAGAGAACAGAAACTTTCCCCTACACTAACTTCGGGGTCCAGCACAACAACTTTGACAGTGCCAGAAACGAAGTCTCTATCACGTGTAAAAGCTGGTTAGGAAGCATAGGGCTTCTACAGGGTAATTGGAGAAACCGCTATTCAGTGCACGGCATCCGGGTGTATCGCGTCTTTCTTAACGACAAAAACTGCAGAAGACGCGATTGTTGCGATTGTATTGGAATCCGCGATAACGCGTTAAGAGCCCATAGCTCGCTGCCGGTTTTGCTCAGTATCGCAAAGAACGCTTTTACGATGTTTCCTTGAAGAGTTTTAGTGGGGAACATATAGAAACGGTGTAATGGCTCAGGAATCAGGGATTGGAGACAAATTCCAACGGTTCTAGCCTGTACTTCGCTAAACTCAGAAAAAGCTTACGATTCTGGTGTAAGAATCAGAAATGCGAGAATGGACCAAAAGAAAACGTGTATAGACAGTATTTGACGAAGTATAGAAAATGGACATCAAGAAGCGTCAGAGAAACAGAATGAAAACGTGAACGCAGATGAACGAACGATGCAGACATACATTGCATTCGGTAGCAGAGCAGAAAGAGAACAGAAACTTTCCCCTACACTAACTTCGGGGTCCAGCACAACAACTTTGACAGTGCCAGAAACGAAGTCTCTATCACGTGTAAACGCTGTTTTGAAAGTTAAGGGCTTATACAGGCTAATTGGAGAAACCGTCATTCAGTGCACGGCATCCGTGTGTATCGCGTCTTTCTTAACGCAAAAACTGCAGAAGACGCGATTGTTGCGATTGTATTGGAATCCGCGGTTAACGCGTTAAGAGCCCATAGCTCGCTGCCGGTTTTGCTCAGTATCGCAAAGAGCGCTTTTACGATGTTCCCGTGAAGAGTTTTAGTGTGTAAGATATAGAAACGGTATAATGGCTCAGGAATATGGATTGGAGACAGATTCCGCACGTTCTAGCATGTACTTTGCTAAACTCAGAAAAGGGTTACGATTCTGGTGTAAGAATCAGAAATGCGAGAATGGACCAAAAGAAAACGTGTATAGACAGTATTTGACGAAGAATAGAAAATGGACATCAAGAAGCGTCAGAGAAACAGAATGAAAACGTGAACGCAGATGAACGAACGATGCAGACATACATTGCATTCGGTAGCAGAGCAGAAAGAGAACAGAAACTTTCCCCTACACTAACTTCGGGGTCCAGCACAACAACTTTGACAGTGCCAGAAACGAAGTCTCTATCACGTGTAAAAGCTGGTTAGGAAGCATAGGGCTTCTACAGGGTAATTGGAGAAACCGCTATTCATTGCACGGCATCCGTGTGTATCGCGTCTTTCTTAACGGCAAAAACTGCAGAAGACGCGATTGTTGCGATTGTATTGGAATCCGCGGTTAACGCGTTAAGAGCCCATAGCTCGCTGCCGGTTTTGCTCAGTATCGCAAAGAGCGCTTTTACGATATTCCCGTGAAAAGTTTTAGTGGGGTACATATAGAAACGGTGTAATGGCACAGGAATCTGGATGGGAGACAAATTCCACCGGTTCTAGCCTGTACTTTGCTAAACTCAGAAAAAGCAAACGATTCTAGTGTAAGAATCAGAAATGCGAGAATGGACCAAAAGAAAACGTGTATAGACAGTATTTGACGAAGTATAGAAAATGGACATCAAGAAGAGTCAGAGAAACAGAATGAAAACGTGAACGCAGATGAACGAACGATGCAGACATACATTGCATTCGGTAGCAGAGCAGAAAGAGAACAGAAACTTTCCCCTACACTAACTTCGGGGTCCAGCACAACAACTTTGACAGTGCCAGAAACGAAGTCTCTATCACGTGTAAACGCTGGTTTGAAAGTTAAGGGCTTCTACAGGGTAATTGGAGAAACCGTCATTCAGTGCACGGCATCCGGGTGTATCGCGTCTTTCTTAACGCAAAAACTGCAGAAGACGCGATTGTTGCGACTGTATTGGAATCCGCGGTTAACGCGTTAAGAGCCCATAGCTCGCTGCCGGTTTTGCTCAGTATCGCAAAGAACGCTTTTACGATATTCCCGTGAAGAGTTTTAGTGGGGAACATATAGAAACGGTGCAATGGCTCAGGAATATGGATTGGAGATAGATTCCTCCTGTTCTAGCCTGTACTTTGCTAAAGTCTGAAAAGGCTTACGATTCTGGTGTAAGAATCAGAAATGCGAGAATGGACCAAAAGAAAACGTGTATAGACAGTATTTGACGAAGTATAGAAAATGGACATCAAGAAGCGTCAGAGAAACAGAATGAAAACGTGAACGCAGATGAACGAACGATACAGACATACATTGCATTCGGTAGCAGAGCAGAAAGAGAACAGAAACTTTCCCCTACACTAACTTCGGGGTCCAGCACAACAACTTTGACAGTGCCAGAAACGAAGTCTCTATCACGTGTAAACGCTGGTTTGGAAGCATAGGGCTTCTACAGGGTAATTGGAGAAACCGTCATTCAGTGCACGGCATCCGGGTGTATCGCGTCTTTCTTAACGGCAAAAACTGCAGAACATGCGATTGTTGCGACTGTATTGGAATCCGCGGTTAACGCGTTAAGAGCCCATAGCTCGCTGCCGGTTTTGCTCAGTATCGCAAAGAGCGCTTTTACGATGGTCCCGTGAAAAGTTTTAGTGGGGTACATATAGAAACGGTGTAATGGCACAGGAATCTGGATTGGATACAAATACCAACGGTTCTAGCCTGTACTTTGCTAAACTCAGGAAAAGCTTACGATTCTGGTGTAAGAATCAGAAATGCGAGAATGGACCAAAAGAAAACGTGTATAGACAGTATTTGACGAAGTATAGAAAATGGACATCAAGAAGAGTCAGAGAAACAGAATGAAAACGTGAACGCAGATGAACGAACGATGCAGACATACATTGCATTCTGTAGCAGAGCAGAAAGAGAACAGAAACTTTCCCCTACACTAACTTCGGGGTCCAGCACAACAACTTTGACAACGCCAGAAACGAAGTCTCTATCAGGTGTAAAAGCTGCTTTGGAAGTATAGGGCTTCTACAGGGTAATTGGAGAAACCGGTATTCATTGCACGGCATCCGGCTGAATCGCGTCTTTCTTAACGGCAAAAACAGCAGAAGACGCGATTGTTGCGATTGTATTGGAATCCGCGGTTAAGGCGTTAAGAGCCCATAGCTCGCTGCCGGTTTTGCTCAGTATCGCAAAGAGCACTCTCCGTACAATTTGTTTTTGACGTAGGCCACGAGTCCGTAGTGCGCTGTGATGCTGATCAGGTGCTCAAAACCATTGGAACTTTTAAATCTTTTTCTTAGAGAACGCATTAGAAATGTTGTGGAGTGATTGTGCTGCAACTTGGGATAACTGTAGATAACTACAGATTGTGGCAGATATCTACTGGGAATCTGATCTGACATCCACACTCTATGGCATTTTATTGCCTTCTCCTATACACAAAGAAGTGCAACTTGTGCAAACTTTACTCGGCAGTGCTTAAGCTCAGTGCGGTGTCAGTGCCGCGGCAGCTTGGATCAGTGCTGCCCCTTCCTCCTGGGGCTGTGACTTTGGGTCAGAGGCTGTCAATGGATTGATTCAACTGTGGGTATGAAAGATTCCACCCAGAGCTGGCCATCAGACTTCACTGAGTAAATGAATGGAAACTGAACGTGGAACTGTGCACTTCTTTGCTGCTGGTGCTGTTTGGTACGGAGAGCTGGAGCTCTATAGTACCGTGCGACTGTGTGGAGAAAACTCCAAGGAAAAGAGATGAGTGTGGCAGGTGGTGTGGGACCTGCTGGGCTGCGGGCTGCCGTGGGCTTTGCCCTGACTGCTGCTGTGGTTGTCAGAGCCCTGAGGCCCTGTGCGGCACCGGTCATGTCTCACCTGCTGCTCCTGTGCATCAAACATGAGTACCTTCCTTATGGCTCTAAGCCTTGTTCCAAAAACCCCAAACAAAGCAGCAGAGTCAAAGACCGCATGGTTACCTGCTGTGGGTCTGACACTGCACCTTCCTTTTCATGGCAGGAGAACGGGCATTGTGAGCTCTGGAGTATTGCAGCCCTGAGTTCATGTCAGTAATCCCTGATCAGTTGTGCACCTGATTCTTTTGAGCTCACTCTGCTTGAAACATGTGCACGTGAACCTTTCATATTGAAAAGATGCATGGCCTGAAACTGAAAATTCTTCAGTGTTTCAGTATACAACAAAACACGAGTTTTGAAGGTTTCCGGGTAGTGAAATGAGTAGTGAAATATAAGTGCTTACTTCTGCTGTGTGCAGAGACACCAGTGTTGGATTTTTCTCTCTGGAGTATCAAAGATTGTATGTTTGGTTTTATATTTTCGCTTGAAGTGAAATACGTGAGATTGTAAGACAGAAGGCTGTAACTCGCTCACCGTGAAGTACATAGGTACCTCTACCTCTCGTTCTTAGACTTGAACAGTTCAAGTTGACCATTCTTCTCTCCCAGGCTATGATGCCTGGATAAGTAATGTACTCCAATTAAGTGTTACCTATTTACCATCCTTTTTGGTATCCTGCTTTTAACCTGCATGCAATCAGCCCCTTGGAGGGGAGCAAAACCAAGCTGTTATGGAAAGTGTTGGTCCTCCAGGGATCGCGCTCTGGAGTGCCACAGGTGAGCAGCACTGCTCCCGTGTGGCTCAGGGCTTTTAGCATCCAGCATTCTCTCTCCAGTTCAGGCTACGACAAATGGGAGACGGAGCAGTTGCTCCCCAAGGAGGGGCCATTTGGCCCTTTCGTTTGCCCTTCAGAAGTGCCATGAGTGTACTTCTTCTTTTGCTAAAATATACAGTGCTTTGTTCCACGTGACAACAGAAAGCGAGGGCTGCACAGCTGCCGCGTCCTGCGCTCAGTGTCCTGTTCAGGATGAACGCCTTACGCTTAAAGCAGAGCTGAGAGTGCCGGAGATGCTGGGAGTTTCTCCTATTTGTCTGTTCTTAGAAAGCTTCTATCCGTGATTGCACCCTGAAGATAAAATCTCTTTCTAGATGGCGTGCATTTTACACGCAGAAAAACACGTTCTTCTGCAATGCAGGTTCTCCTTGCCCTGCGGGGTGGCTCGGCTGGGGCAGCGTGCTTTTCTGTTGCCCACAGAGCTGTCCTGTGCTGTGGGAGTGGTTCTTCAGCCAAGTTAAACTCAGTTATCCTAAAAATGCATATTCTTTCTTACCTGTAAGTTTAAATAGTCTCTCAGAAAGGAAATGTGCCAGCAGGAGTGGCGGGAAGGCTTCATGCTGTGAGGCGTCCTCTATCTGGAGTTCCAGGAGAGATGGATGTGCAGGATGACGCTCTCACCTGGCACTGCTGGGCTCTGTCCCTGCTGACCTGGGGCACGGAGTGAGCCCATGGCACCGGCAGCTGCGTGCAGCAGGAGGGAGCACTGATGGAACCAGGCTGGAGAGCTGCGGCTCACAGCACTGACACTTGTCCTGGAGCTCAGCCCCGGCGTGGCCATGTCAGCCTGTATGGAAGGAATGTGTTTTGGTACTGTATTTCCTCCCAGTGAGGTAAATAACTATAAGGAAACAGTGAAAGCAGTGCACCTTTGTGCAGCTTCCACTGAACTGTAGGTGAACGCAGCTAGCTACCGGTCCCCTCAGTAAGCCCTCAAGGGTACATGGGATCAAATTTACCTTTCTCCGTGTCACGAGTAGCTTTCCAGGCTTACCAACCGCATCTGATCCAATTTTCTCACCCCAGGAAATGATGAATGTATTGTTACGGAGCAGAACCACGCTGCTGCAGAGTTAGAATGCTTGAAAAGGCTGCAGTGAGTTCTGTTCTGTGCAGGGTCTTTATTGAGGGATGTGGCCAAGTATGAAGCCATGATCTAGAGAAGAAGTGGGAAAATCTGAGGTCATGCATCTATGCTGAGTCTCATCTGCTTTGCTGTTTTACAAATATTTCTCCTATTTTGCTCACCGTTATCGTCTGGAACAGAATGTGCAATGTGAGGCACAGTGCACATGGGCTGTAACGAGAAGGTGGTTGTTACTTGATAGCAATCCCGAGTGTCATGTTTGGTTGTGTCCCTTCTGGAAGAAAAGCATTAAGGTTTTTCTTTACCTATAAGAAAAGCATCGGTTTGCCCATTACTGACTTCTTGTGGAGTTTGTGCCAGATGTATATTAAATATTTTGGTGCTTTTTCTAATCCAAGTTGCCATTCATTCACCCTTCTGTTGTACTTCTGTATGTTGAAGCGTCGACACACTTTTAAAAAAACAGGGGAAAGAAAAGAATGAAACCCCATCACCGCCACAGAAGTATTGCCTGTAGTCACTGCATCCTGAGTTCTGTAGCTTTGTACATGTTCAGAGCTTCTGGGTCTCCTTACTCCTGAAAGGTCTGGGGGAGGGACAGCCCGAGGAAGCCAGTCCCTCGGGGAGGGAACTTGCACGTTGTTCTGTGCGGTACTCAACAAATGAGGCGTTTGTTGTGTTTATATAATGACACTTTGGTGTTCACTTTTTGTGAAGCTTTGTACAAAATGTTTTATTTAAACCTGAAGTCCTTTTTACATTTTCAATTAAAAGGGGAAAAATTAATTATTTTTTCATGACTATAACTAGGACTCTTGCTGCTTTTATTTGTTATCCGTAGTTTCCCAAGCAGGAATCCTGGCTGCTTACTAAGCTCGGCACAGGGAGCTGCCTACCCTGTTCTTAAGTGCATTGGAATTAAAATTGGCCTGTTTCATTTGCTCAGATTTGCAGTGCACATGTGTTGGAGGCACTGGGTGTGAGCAGTGTTAACGTGAGGGGGCTGCGCAGGGGGATGAGCGTCAGCGCGGGCAGTTGCCGTTCCCTGCAGCAGTGCAGGGTGAGGGGCTCAGACTGCCTGTCCGCTTTTGTAGCAGCTCACTGTGCTTGTCCCAGTTTGAAAAGGGCTGCCGAGCTCAGCAGGCTTGGATATGGTACCTTTCTGAAATAAAAGGTATAAACGGCCACGTTCATCTTTTTTTCCTCATTCATTTGAGGAAGTCTGGAGGTATGAAGAAGCCTGAAGCGAGCACTGCTGTGCGCTCCCTGGCGCTGCAGTGCCCGTCTGCTGCCATCGCTCTGCTGGGAAGCAGGAGGGGGTGATGATCTATCAGCTGCATTTCATCCTCTCCGGGACAGTAACTACTTCAAAGTAATCTCAGCCTATTTCAATTCATGCTAAGAAACGCTTGGTCCTTGGTCTCGCTTTGAAACTTGGTAACAAACATTTTCCTTTTTTGCCCCCAACACTCAAAGCTTTCCAGGGCGTTCTCGTGCTTCAGTTTGTTGATGAGAGGTGGTCAAGCAGGGCGTGCCGAGCTCGGGGCTGATCCACTGAGCTGTACCTCATCTCACACTACTACAGGTCAGGGCTGGCTCCTGCAGCAGCTCTGCACTTACAGCTTCCCCCAGAAAACACAGCGAGTGAAGTTTGAGCAGCTGCGTGCTTTCCTTGAGATGGCCCAAACAGTCCTTGCCCTTCCCCCTGCAGCCAAACTGCAATTTGTTTGTTTTCTAAGGGGCTATGGGAGAAATGAGATTGTCCAAGAGGTATGAATCACCAATTCCTCCTTTCCATGAAGGAAGTACACAGCTTTTCCAGAAACGAGGCCTGCACTGTTTTGGGCGCTGGCACAGTACATTCCCACGGAAAGCGTGGAGCCGCTGAGCAGCTGCCCAGGCGCGACACGATGCTGCAGTGAAAGGAACCCCATGGTACAGCAGCGCCCCGCGCTGAGACAGCTCAACTCGCTGAATTCAATCACAGCCATCGGGTTCTTCTGCCCCTGCGCTGCCCTCAGCTCTGCCCAAGCATTGCCAAGCTCAGCACCAGGGGAAAAAGCCACAGGCAGAAGCATTAACGGAAAGGGCTTGGTGCTTTCTAGATGTTTTCAATAGCTTTTATTTTTAGACTTTATAAAAGACACAGAGTGAAAACCTATTGTTTGTATAGCAAGGGCTCTTTACAAAGACATCAATATTTAAAATAACTATGAATATCTTCACAAAAGACTTTGATTAAAAATTTGGCAGTTTAACAAGCGCTGCTCCCTCTGTCATCTTTTATTCGCATCAGACCAAGGCCGGACTGTGATCCATGAATGCTGCAACATAAACAAGAGATGTTATTTCTGCTCAGGGCAGCCTTGATGCATGCAAGCTAGCAGCCCTACGAGGGAGAAGCCTGCAACCCCCCAGAGTAGAAAACTGCATGTATTACTTTCTGCCCAACAAATTTTGTCATTCTTTTGGAACAATAAACTTATCCGCCCCCTGCGAAACAGCAATTTGGGAACCACTCTCGGCAAGAAAACTCTCCCAGGCCTAGGAAAGCACTCCCTTCTTCCCATCAGTCCAAGACGCGGCTGTTACATGGAAGCAGCAAAACTCCATTTGTACACATCTATGTGCAATCAGCACTGCTCTAATGAGGTAGAAATTGCTGCTGCTTCAGTGTGCGTGCTCTTATTCTTTGACGTGATGGGTAACCAGCTAAACAATCTTTTCTTAAAAGATACCTATTTTGGAATTCATTTCTATTTTGGAATTCATTTAAGCTACTAGAAACCAGACACTGACAGCAGATTGTGCCAAGAGCTGCCCCTTGGCACGTGTGCTTGCTGAAATGATTTGTCACAGGCACTGAGCACATGACTGTTGGCTCAGGCTGCCTCAACCTTCTGGAGACAGTGGTCCAGAAGATAACACAGCATCACACGGCCACTCCTCAGGAAGCTCTGCAGGTTAGGGCAGCACACCTGGTCACCCCACTAGGAGAGGTGCTGCCCCATCCCCCTGCTCATCTGCTGGCACAGCACCTGTCTCCCTGGACCAGTACCACTTTTGCTGAAGGGACCTGCAGCAAGGCAGACCTAGCAGAGATACAGTCAGAGATACAGGCCTTTCCCGGGAAACGTTTACGCTTTCTGGTCAGGACCTGAGCAGTGAATGACCGTGGCAGCTCAGGCTGTGATATGAATGAAGGCTGAGCCATATGGAAACATCCCTGCTAGTAGCTCTGAGGCCCAACTCAATGTGTTTGTCCTTTCCTACAAAAGCTTAAGGACTAAGTGAAAAGTGGTTGGTTTTCTTCTTTTTTTCATTTTCTCTTCCACATTATGCTTGCGTGTTTCTGATAGAAGAATGAAGGAAGGAACCACCTCTGATCCAGGCTAAGGACGGAGCACATATGTCAGTGCCACTACAACTGCTAGACGGTGCCTGGGCTGTAGTGCTTCAGTGGTTTGAAAACAATCAAACGCATAAAAGCCCAACATCCAAAAACCCAGCTGCTGCGGAACCTCTGCCTGATTCAGTTAGAAACACACAGAGCTTACCTTGCTCTCCCAAAACTGCAGAACTGTATTGGCTTCAAAACAGGTACAAAATGCCCAGCAGGGGCTCCATCCAACCAAAAAACACGCGCAACCAATCAACACTCTGGATTTCAGCCTTGCTAATGTGGAGCATGACTCATCAGGCCAATAAAACCTAAACTTCCTATATGAAAATCAGACTAAAATACAGCAGCTTCTTCAGGGCTTTTGTTAGTCTTTTTCCTTTTTAATAGATGAAGACAAAAACACGAGGCAGTTAGTTACCTGTTCATTCCAGGAAAGAGAACAACACACAAGGTGTTATTCTGCAGACTTCTATCAAGCTTTTTTATATGCTGGTCTAACTTCTTCACCTTTTTCTTTACATCCTGCTCCTGTGTAACAAAATACAAGTATTACAATACCCCATTCTTCTGCAGGTACATAACAATCACATTTAGAAATGCTTATGAGGAGGCTGAGCTGGGGCAGCATCAGGGACTGAGCAGGTGAGGACAGCAGTGACTGTTACTGCTGGCACCTGGAAGGGCACCAGCTCAGCTGCAGGGAGAGCTGCACACTCTACTCAGATGGCACTGCAGCTTCCTCCAGTAAGAGTGACAGCCACACACACAGACCTGTTCCTGCCTGTAATGCTGCACGATGATTCATTTCTCTCTCTGACTTCCAAACCATTTCCTATACATGTGCCCGGTCTGCTCCCAGGTGGTATGCTCCAGCTGCTGAGTAACATCACTTACTGCCTCATGCCACCACGCTGGATTTGAGACTCTATGGTACCCTGCAAACACCACATAATCTCACATGGTATTACATCTCCTAAGCACCTTATGCAGATGGACCTGGGGCAGCTTCTCTGCACCAGAACGAGGAGGTCCTCCTGCTACACAAGCTCTGCACTGGTGGCTGCTCCTCATGATCACTCCTGGCTCAAGGCAGTAAGCAGTTCAATGTCATACACCTTCTCACTAACAAACAGAAACAAGCCAGCATAGCCTTAAACTCACAGAGTGAGACAGCGGTGCCATTTTCTCACTTAAACTGTTTCCTCTTTGCTTTTCGCTGCTGTGATTCATTTGCCAAATCCACCTCCAGAGGTGACCTGGAGCAAGAGCATGCCTGCTTCTGAGTGCGCTGCCCTTCGTGGCCCAGCCACTGATAGCTTCCAGGGCATCCACTGCACTCTGTGATTTCTGGAACTCTGAAAAACAAAGAGGAAAGAATCATGATTTGCCAGTTCTTTTTCCCTGTCCTTTGGCACCTGCAGGGCAAGGCTAAAGGTGGAGGAAGAAGACACGAAACTGAAATTGCTGCAGTGAGCAGATGTTATCTTGCTTCAGGCAAGGGTCAGACCATCCAAATGTCAGATAAATACAACAACACTCTTCCAGTTGTTCTCCTGACTTCTCAGAAGTGATCACTAGTTGGTGTGAAGCTGCAGCCACTCTTTCACTGGACTATCACTAAATGTTGGCACTTGGAGCACATGCGAATTTCCATCATATTTCCAAGGGCTGCTGAACAACGTTGCATGAAGGAAATAAGCAGGCTGCATTGCAGAGCCACTTACTGAGGAAGCAGCAGGTCCTGTGCTTCCCGCTCTGGAGATCCTTTGGCAGGAACAGAGTTTCCAGATCTTTCAAGGGGCTGAATTCTTCTTGCAAATCTGCCTCAGTTAATGACTTCTTTATTCCCGCCACATAAATCATCCCTTCGTTTTCTATATCCACTTCCAGCTCCTTTATCAGAGCATCACAGTCCAGTGTTGCAGCAGTGATGGGTCTCTGAACCTGAGGTGGGTCCAATAGGAACAAACACAATGCATCAGCCAAGGCAGCTCTGTCTTCTGAGCTGCTATTCTAAATGATTTTGTCTCATTATCAAAACTTTGTTAGCTTTCCTTGAACAATGTAACTAGTAACTGTAGGCTAGCTTAAATAGTCATGAAAAAGGAAAAGAGCACATTAGCAATGCAAGAACACTAGATGATTAAGAACCCCATACTGCTTACATGGCATTTCAACACCGAGCATCTCAGCTTTTCATTTTAAAGATCGAGTTGTCAAGACCCCCTCCTGCTGTCCAACAGGAAGGAAAGGAGGCCACAGCATAAGCTGTCTCAGAAGATGGTGGCAGCATGGCCAGCTGAGATCCATCCTATGCACTACGTAGATATTAAAAGAATTGTATTGGCCCATAATCCTGCACTAAACGTAATCTAGGCTTTTACTATTTACTTTGCATACCTTAATGCAGGATCCTGCTACCTCAGCTCCATTTAAGGTTTCCACAGCAAGCTGGGCAGCTTCCAGCACATCATATTGGATACAGACGTATGGCTTCAAACAAAAGGACAGGACACTTCAGGTTTATGAACAGCAGATATTAGCCCTCTCCTTTTACAACTCAGGTCTCGGAGTTCTTTTTTGTTTTAAAAGGCATATAAGGAGTTTGAGTGGGTGATGCAGGTAACGCTTTACATACCATAACTATTAAAAAACCCCTTCAATTAGCTCAACTATTAAAAGCAACCTTCTTCTGCCATTACAGGCCTTGGCGTATCAGCTCTCTTGCGAGGGACAAAAAAAAAAAAAAAAAAAAAAATCAACTCAGCATCATGAATACTAGGTTAAAGCTTTGCAGCTTGGATGTTATATCGTATCAGCTGCGTTCATTCTTGTCACTCTGTGGAGCAACTTTCATGTGTGCTGAGAACTGCCCCCCTCACACTCCACCCCCAAAAAACCACCAGAATAGCTGGTAATTAAATGTTTCTAATCAATATCTTTTCAAGAGATGACTCTTGCCTTCACCACCTGCCAGCACGCCGAATGCTGTCAGTGCTCCTCACCTGGTACGTTTCAGTCACCACTGTGAGGGACTGGATTGGCCCACACCTTCCAAATTCTTTTTTCACAGACTTCAGACAAACGTTTTCCTCAAAAGGACCTGCGTAAATTGTCAGCATGTCAGTCAGCTTGTTTCTCACCTGTAAGAATATAGATTAGAGAAGGAACTTCACAAAGCAAGGAAACTATCTACCAGGTGCCACCAGATACATAATGTCTCCTCCCAAGATCAGCACTGAAGACTATTCTCACACAAATAAATGAGTACCTTCTCGCAAAATCCAGACGCAACGTACTCTGGATCCAAACTGAACTGAATAATACTGAATGTGGAGAGGGGAATGTGTTCCAAGGCTCTCTGAAGAATCTGGAAGGAAAAGAAAGAGGCAATTGTACCACAACAAACCAGAAACAGAGTTCCTGAACTTAATTCCCAACTTTGCTTCTCATTGCTGTCTAAGGAAGACCTCAGGCAGAAATTACTTTTCAGTGAGTCCTGAGAGAGTGACAGAGTATCAAAGCCTATTTTTGAAATGCCAAAATGGATGCAGCTAACCTGGTATCAACACCATTGCTGAAAGCACTTGTCAGTCAGCTTTTTCAAACATGACCCACCTACTGCCCCAGGACAAGAAGAACTTTTGGCAGGGGGCTGAACTTGATGATCTCCAGGGGTCCCTTCCAACCCCTACAATTCTGCAACTCTGCGTGACACATGTTCAGACCAACCCACTCTGAGTCCATTCACCTGTTTGATGGAAGTGCTGAGGTCACTCTGACAAAGGCCAGAAGAGTCCAGCTTCTGTCTGCCCAAAAGGAGTGGCTTCTGGCCCATCCCCTGCAAGCAGGCCAGGAAACTAGCAGAGAGAGAAGAAAAAAAACTCTGCAAATTACATTAGTTATCAATGTCATGAGTTACAAGCCTTCAAGAAGAGCCCATGATTGAAAAAATGATACAGTTCATTCAAGATATTTTAATGAAATATTTTTGTCCTCAGAAGAAGCCCAGAAAACACTTGTGAAATTTAAGATGTAACTTCCGAAAATGTTTTAGTGCTACCCTGCAATTCACTGTCTCTCTCTGAAGATACTGGAAGCCTCTCGAAAACAGCTTCAATCAAAGGAATGACATGCATCTCTGAGAATCTTGTTACCATGGTTTGGATGAGTACGGAGGACCATTCAGCTGCTTTTGGACTCCACATCGCAGTGGCTGCACCACAGATTTGTTTGGTGAGACTTCAGTCTGCCTTTCAGCTGCCAGCAGCATTTCCAAGTTGAGTTCTGCTACCTTGCGGAAAGAAGATGAGCAGTTGGCTTTCATCTCTGCTAATTGTAACAAACCACCAACCCTGTGCTTGCTCCATGAGTCACCTGGGCACATTCCACAGCAGTGGAGAGACGCAGGGATTCATTTTTTGCCTTATTACTTTCTGTTGTCGTTTTCAAGCAAACAGTACTTGAGCACCATCCAGCAAGCACATCCAAAAAGTGTTCTCAGAAACCAGCAGCACAAGAAAGAGACTTCAGACTGATAAAACCAGCTCGAATCGCTGACAAAACATAGAAGGTCCCTCGCTTCTTTCACTGAGAGAAAAAGACAGGCTGTCCCACAGGCTGCGAGTGGTGGAATCCTTCTCTTCCCAGCGCCCTTGTGAGAGACCAGCAGCAATGCTCATTCACAGAGCATCTGAGTACAGAGACACTGGTGACGTTCCAAGTTACTGAGATACCAAGACACAGGCTGAAAGAAAGCTACCACAACCAAGGCTTATACCACAGCTCCATTTCCTCAGTAAAAGAATGGGCAAGAGTGTTCTTCCATTGTAAGCACAACAATTTGTACTTTCTGCTATTAAGGACATGAGACATAGCTACCTTCGCCGGTCCTTTCTCAATAAAGAACTGAGCCAATTCCAGCGCAGCTCTAGCATCTTCTGCAGGATCATGACCGAGCCTCTGCTCACACTGGATCTCCTTCCTAGGGCATCAAAATTAGATATACAGGAAGGTTGTCTACTTTTCCATACTAACCAACGTCTTGTTTTTTTTTCTGAGGTAGGTCCTTTTCAGCAAAATAGCTTTCATCTCTCAAAAAATGATTTTAGTTCCATGCAGCAATTAAATTTGCTAAATATTTCCCAAAGTTACCGCAAGAAACACTTTTGCCAAATTGAGCAAAACACAGGGTTTGACAGAAGCAGTAAAGCATAACCATTCTTCATTTTCCCCCTTGATCAATGACTGAACTCACAGTTTGCATACAGGAGGGGAGGCAACCTCCAGCTCTGAGAAGTTTGGAGCTGAACTGTGAGCACTGCACTGCTAAGACATGCTACGGTAGCTGGCATAGGAAGGGATACAATTAAGTCAGTACATCGTACTTTCCTAAATTTGCATTTCCTTCTTGATAGATGCAACAAATCTCATTTGTGTGAGCCAGAGTGCATCTGCTGCTCTACAGTTTCATACACTGCACAACAGCTGGTTTTGTGGTACACCTACAGACAAGAACTCAGATCTGGTAGTGCCAAGCATCCTTGCTCAAAGCCAGGCCAATCTGCTGTGCTACTTAACGCTTCAAGGAAATAGCAAATTCTTTGATACCATGTTTATTTGCTCGTTCCTTTGAGTTTTAGTGGAAAAAAAATATTCTGTTGCTACTGGTGGAAAAGCAGGACCCCATGAACCACAACAGTTCTAATACATCCCATGACAAAGCAGTCACAATCTCACCTGAGAACAGCTTTGGCTAGAAATTTTAGCTTAAATCTTCGGCCTTCATTTCTGGCAAAAAGTAATGAAGTATCAATAACACTGGGATGGATCATCTGGAAGAGAGAAAATACCACCAGTTTAAGAACAGCAGTCGTACAGAACTGGGCAACAACTCCATTGTTATCCGTGCCTTTTCATTTCAGTTGCCAGCTTCTTGTTGACATATAACAGGCCCATAACAACAAAACACATGGTAATAATGAAACAGGCATAAATCTCTTTTCTAACACTCTGTTGGGAAGATCAAAATCAAATTAGAAAGATTAATTATGACTCAGGGATTTTAGGCTGGTTAAATTAAATATACGACGGGCTTTGGCTCTTCCCATGACAGAGTTATATCCCTGTCTAATCAGATTTCCCCCTTCCTTTTGAGTTCAGAAGAGCAGCTAGCACGTTTTTCTATGTGTAAGAGGAATCTCTCTCTTTCAAGTCCTTGCAAACATAAAGTTACATATAATGAAAAGCAATTAACAAGTGTCTACTAATTAAAAATAACTGTTTGGGCCTTTTACATCTGAAATGAGTATCATCCAGCTAGGAAAAACACTCACTTGCAAAGCCCGAAGGTCAGCATTTAGAGAATGACCCACCAATACTGCATCACGGGGAAGTATCTTTTTCAGTCTGGTTTGTATGTCTGCCAATCTTGTTTTCACTGGAAGAAGCATTTTCCTTGTGATTCCTGAGTATCTTCAGAACAGAAATTAGACGAGGTAGAAGCAATGCATTAGCAACAGCATTTACTGGAGAAAATCACTAGCAGGGCACGCAAAATATGAATCCAGCATAACTTATGACAGAATGTTATTTACTGCTTTCTCTGTGGACATATTCCAACACAAGAGGATGCACTGCAGAGATACCAAGCTGCTGTGCTGTCACATGTTTCAAATGGCAGTTCTCTCAAGCATGACTTAAGTGATGCAGTACTCAGCATCAGACAGCACACATAACAAAATCCTGCATGGCTGTTGTGGAAGGAGGTGCTTCCAATAACGTGAGGGAACTGGCAGCTCACCCCTTCCATAAATCCAGACTAAGACTTAGAGAAGACATGGTTTGAGTCCGGTCTGCTTCTGCTGTAATGAGCCCAGTCTCGAAGCCTTAAGCAAGCTGATGACCTATGCTATTCTTTACCTACAGATATGCAAACTTAGCTACAAAGCAGAGAGTTGATTTACAAACCTGTATCTTACCCTGCGTCCTTTTTAAACCCAGACCTGAAGAGTAGCCTGTACTGTGATCATTTACCTATTAAAGAACGTTTCCTACAGCACTACAGAATGGCAATGCCTAGCTGGACAAGCAGACACTGTGTAGCTGCATATACACAATGCTGGTAATTCTAACCACACAGCACAAACTGTACTCTTAATACTGAGTAAAATGCAAGAGACAACAGTGAGAGCATGCACACTGAAGTATTCTGAAAGCTCCTGTGTAGAAGGCTTAATCTGAAAGGGCTGCAGGTCTTAAAGATAAGAAACTTTAATGAAAGTCACCTGGTGCAGTAGTTCACTATCACACTTTCCGGTTTGACTAGTTCATTCAGAAGGCACTGTCCCTCTGCATCCACTAAAGAGACACGAGTGACTTCATTCCCTCTTGCAGTCAGGCACTGTTAGGACAAAGCAGACGGAGGTGCTGGCTCTGCTCAGTGCTGCCTTTCAGAATACTTAGCTTTGGCTACAGCCAATGTCACTACCACAAGTCACTTTACTCTACCTAGTAGAGTAGATCTATCTTATCTATATTAGATTATTATATATAATATATAATATATATATATAGATTATCTTATCTATATTAGATCTACCACCTGCAGCTTTCACACCATCCCATGCTTCATTTCAAGTGGTAAATGCCTGTCCTAAACATATCAAACACACAGCCAAGCATAATGTAAAGAAAACCTCTACAGGGAAGTGCTGAATTCACAGAATCAGTTTGTACTCTGCAGTGCAGAACTGCCACTGACTGTTCTTCACCGAAGAAGATAATGCAACTTAAAAGCAGACCCCAGAACACACCTCATTCACTCAGTTTGGATGCTGCCACAGAACTGCGATGGCTACAGAAAAGCTGTGGCACAGAGCTTTTTGCACTCCCAAACCTTGGGGAGAGCTGAGGGAAGGAACTGTAAACAAAAACCTCAGGACTAGAGCACTGGCAATAAACCTAGCAGATCCAGACACTGTTGTGAGAGTCAGCACAGAACTGAGCTCCCTTGCTGCACTGCTCAGGACAAAGAGAATTTTGCTGCTGTTTCCAGAATCACCGAGTCCCTCACATGGCTGCACTGGCACCAGTACCATCAAAGAATGGACTGGAATCACGTATGCCAAAAGTGGTTTAATAAGCACACAGGGTGCCTGGTTCATTTTGGAAGAACCAACAGGAGCTTGGCTGCTTGACGATGCTTTGTAGGGTCACGCACTTATTGTTACCATTTCACAATGCAGACCGAAGAGGGGGCTGCTGTCTGTCCTCTGAAGATCACACTCTGTGTACATATAACCCCTTACATCCAGGGGAATCTAAAATGAAAAGATACACGTGAATAAGGCACAGACCTCTTCTTCTAATAGTTACCATACAACCTATTTAACCAAATATCTCATTCATTTTCAAAATTAAAAAAAACAAAAACATACAAACCAAAACTTCAGAAAACCAACCTCTCATGGGATAATCATTCTTTTTTAGCTCTTCTGAGCTTAGAGTATAGCTCGTGAGGCCTTGCTTTTCTTTCCCATATATCTGGATGATCGGATCACATTGCAAGCCTGAGCTTTTAGGAACACAATCAACACCAGTGGAAATCAGATCTGTAATGTACAGGATCATCTGTCAGGATCAGATAGCACTCCTTACTTGCAGTTGGTTTTCTGCACAAGTAGGAACACTTGAAGGCTATGCCATTTAAAAGAAAACGCATGGAGCAAACTGTACATACACTGGGATATTTAATGCACGCTGGCATACAAGTTCATCAGGACACCTGAATCCACTCCCAGTGCAGCTACTGACACTGCTAGCAGCCTGTGAGCCAGTCCCACCACAGATCTACTGAGAGGAATGTCAGATAGAAGAGAGCACACCTTCCTCTGACAGTGCAGTCATTTATCTCACGTAAGCCGTAAAGTAGAAAGAGAGCTGCTTTTATCTATAAATTTCATTCTCCAAAGTATTGTTCACAGAAAACGTGCTGTAAGTGCAGTTCACAAAGAAGCAAACACTGAACTGTCATCATAATCCACAGCTGTATGAAGTTTAGCTATTTTGTAGGTGGCCCTCTGCAGACTGCACTTAAGGAAAACTGTACCTGACATCTCAGCTCCGTGACAGTGCAGTAGGCTTACAGTCAAGGTGCTAGAGGACTCCGTTATTACAGTGAAAGTAACGGCCGCTCATTCTCCAATTTAGGACTTGAATTCAAGACTCCTTGCATTACATTCCTAACAATTTCAGTGGAGTTCTCATGGTAGTCTTGCAGATTTTGTACAAGCCTGCTGGATTACACTTACCTCTATAGAGTGTAAAAATAGGATATCAGTTGTCAAAACACCTGTTCTTTATCTTCAATTGCAGCTCAGTATAACAAAAAACTATAGACACATCTTACAGTAAAATGATCACAAAAGGGGTAATGAAGCATCAGAATTCTGTATTAAACTCATTAAAAAATTATCTTGGCTTTTCGCATTTACTTGTGATAACAAACCCAAGAGGGTTCCTTTTGTACATTTTTCCTTTTGTAAACAAGTTGACCATAGCAGCATACTATGCATGCACAGGGTGCAAAGCCATTAAATTACTCCTGAAAGTGAATCACCGTGACCAAAACAGGTAACACAAAGCTAAGCAAGGTACCTTGTGCAGTGCCTTGAGGTTTCAGGCTTGCTCCTTCACCACACAGACTGGCTAGGAAGTCAGCTGAAGGGGGTGGTAATGTGAATCTCTGAAAAAAAAGAGATCTCAGAAAGCTGGAAACATAGTAGAAATGTCAAGCATATAAGATGCCTCTTTATCCCAAGGCCTCACCAGTTTAGGGAAGGATGGGTAGAAAGGAAGTACATTTGGCATTTTTTGAGGAAAATGAAACAAAGACAGTTCAGTTCTAATGACACACAATATAGAATTGTTTGTTACAAGAAGGTTTTGCCTTCAGTGATGTAATTAAGACCACAAATTGTAGTCCTACACTGATAGAACCTGATGCAGTTCCGGACTTTTCAGTTACGCCACGATTTCGTATTTGCTGCAGTTTGGGAAACTACACTACAAGTGTGAATCAAAGCACTCCTTCCTTTTTCTTCCTTCCTTTCTTTTCTTCCTCTCCTTCCCTCCCAAGACTTTGCTTGCAGCTCAGAAAACTAAAATGACTCTTTCAATAATCTTTAAATAAAAGGAAGAAACTTGACATAGAGTACACACACTGAGATTTTTCAATCAGTGGCAACAGCATAACTCTATAGAGATTCTCCTCACTCACACCCAAGAGTAAACTTCAAATGAGCGGAGGTATTTTTAATCTCCCAGGCACCCTTGTAGGAGTCAGAAGCGTAGAGAACTGAAACACCACTGTATACACATTTGACATGGAAAGGCTGCAGAGATCTAAGCGTTGAAAACGTTTCGCACGTTGAAACCCTGGCCTCTGCTCTGAGCTGTCAGAGCCTACAGAGAAGCTCCCACCCACTTGGTGAGGAAGCAAAGATGGACACTTCCCGCACGAGATACCACAGCCTCTCTGCAGCAAGCAGTCACTGGGACGTCGCTTCAGCACTGCGAGAATTTTAGCAGACAGCAACAGTTCAGGGACTTACATGCTGGAACACTTTCCGGAGGTGTTTGAACTGTAAATAGAATTTGTAGAAATGGAGCTGGCTCATTTCATGCAGAACAATAACCACAACGCCAGCCAGACGGCTTTGGTGATAAATATGGCACCAGCTGCAATAAAACAGATAAATAACTAAATACATCTCAGAGCAACACAATCACCATACGCTTAGAAACAAACTCAGAGCCAGCCCAGCTTTTAAGTCTGTTGATGGCAAAGCACCAAGTGACTTCAACAAGAAGAGGCCTCTATCACTTATTCTCAGCCAGACACCCATCTCTGGACACAACACGAGAGACAGAGAAAGAATGAGTTGCAACCGAACTCCAGCACAGTACCATTTCATGTCTTATCATACCTCATTTACATGCATCAGAAGAGGAACCCAAACCTGTAACTCCTGCTGTAATGATGCAATCTAGTCCATCAAACTAAGACTACTTCAGCAAAATGAACATTTCACAAAACCATTTTCTGTTCAGTATTAAAAACTTGAAGTGTTCCTTGCATTTAGCTTTATTGCAAGACACACTACATGCTGCCATTCGGGAGCCATCCGAGGCCACACACACCCCTCAACCTTACAGTAGGAAGCAGAAGAGTTACTGAGAAGATGAAAAAGGGCAAAGTGACTAAAACGGCCTTCCCAAAACACTCCAAAGAAATCACTTCGTACACCTGACACAAAAAGTATAGCACTAACATTTTAACACTGAATTTCCTCTCTCAGCGTGTGAGCCCGCTGTTCCACAAATTGTTTTGCGTTTCATGCAGTCACAGAAACAGGTACGAAATGTCAGAACTTCCGTTAGAAGAGGAATTCTGGTCTGCAACCAAGCCTACCAACAGCCACATCTCCATAACACAGGCTGTCTGCACAGCATTACAAAGGCTCCAGAACACACACAGCCCGTGTGCCTTCTGGGGGCTCTCAGTACAGTGGGCACAGGACAGGGCTGCCTCCCAGACACGGACATGCTGTACCTCGGCTGGGATGCATTGTGGCTTTCCCCCAGGGCCGCATACTGTAACAGCTCGTACAGCTGCTCCTGGCTGATCTCACAGTCCTCACCGAGCAAAGCTGCTGACAAGCGAGATGACTTCTCCTGTAAGAAGGAAAACGGCAGTAAAGAAAGGTTTTGTGTGACCACAAAAGTTTGTTGAACAGGAGGTGAATTAAACAGTAAACAGCATACTGTCCAGGCACAGGCAACAGCATGTTAAATAACTCTTCCATTCATTGAAGTTCCTCTTGAGCCCTGTAGGGAGGAAAATTCTAGAGAATATTGTGGAGAATGGTATATTTCCATAAGGCTTTATATAGATGGTACACAGACTACTATTAAAAGTAAAGGATGGCTCACCTTTTATGATGGTTGAGGCTCGCCAATCACTCCAGCAGGGGGGATCTCCAACAAGAGATCCTTCCCTGGTGGTGGTCAGCCCTTAAGTGGTGTCTGGGAGAGGTGGAGCCAGACTCCACCCCTTCCAATCACACAGGCACATTACCTTCACCTGTGCCCCTGCGGCTGACTCAGTGCTCGACTCAGGTGATCAATCAGTGGTTCAGGCCGTGATTCAACAGTTCCCATACAAGCCCACACTTCAACATCTGTTACCATCAGCATCGCAGTAACCTGGGTACTTGGGTACCTGCAAACACCACCACGTGCAGACATGTGCACACCTCGCACAGGGCTCTAGCCAGAACCCATCTGCTTCATGTAACTGCAGCAACTGCTGAAGCACACAGGTCTCCTGACCCTGCTGCAGAAACTGTTTCACAGCATCCAAAGGAGCCGTGGGCAGAGCACATCAGAGATGAGGCAGAACCACAGAATTCAGCACAGCAGTTCTTTAAGCCATGATCACAAATTCACAAGCTCTCCCAAGCTGATCAGCAAGAACATGTGCTATTTTGGAGACCGACACTGACTATTTGGCTGTGGAACTCATCTGACCTGTAAAAATCTTCCAATATAATCTTTTATTACATAACAAAAGGACATCACCAAGGGCAGATCATACCTGACCCAGCTGGTGGCCTTCTGTGATGCAAAGACAGCACCGGTGGACAAAGGAAGAACAACTGATGTCCACCTGCACGTGTGCCAGGCCTCCAACGTGGTCCTGCACCACATCCCCATCTCTGAGTGGGAGAGAGATGGGTGTGAAGGGTGCTTGGTGCTTGGTGGGTAAGGAGCTGCTTGGATGTGGCTGTGCTCAGTGGCTCTGTGTGCAGGTGGAGGCCGACGAGCCGTGTCCCCCAGGGGCCCGTCTGGGACCGGTGCTCTTCCACATCTTCACCAGTGACACACATAATGGGATCGAGTGCACCCTCAGCACTTTGCTGATGGCACCACAGAAGGGAGGGACGGCATCCAGAGGGAGCTGGACAGGCTCCAGAGGTGGGCACACGAGAACCTAATGAGGTCCAGCAACGCCCAGTGCGGGACGCTGTACCTGGGTTGGGGCAATCCCAGACGTGTACGGACTGGGAGAACAACTCACAGAGAGCAGCCCGGGATCATCCCCCTCTGCTCTGCCCTCGGGAGCCCCCACCTGCAGCACTGCATCCAGGCCTGGGGCCCCAGCACGGGAAGGACGGGAGTGTTGGAGCAGGGCCAGAGGAGGGCACAGGGATGCTCGGAGGTTGGAGCTCCTCTGCTGTGCAGACAGGATGAGGAGCTGGGGGTGTGCAGCCGGGAGAAGAGCAGGATCCAGGGAGACCTCATTGCAGCCCTCCAGTGCTCAAAGAGAGATTACACACAGGAGAGGGACTGACTGCAGCAGCAGCGATAGCAGCAGGGGAAAAGGCTTCAAAGGGAAAGAGGCGGCGAGGCGCTGGCACTGCCGCCCGGAGCTGGGGGTGCCCTTCCCTGGAGGTGCTCACAGCCACAGCGGGGCCCGGGGCAGCCAGAACACGGCAGGGTGAGCCGGGGGGGTCCCTTCCGACGTAACACGAGTGCTGCACGATGGCGGCACACCGCGCGCAGAGCCCGCCCAGCCCGGGGCCGCTCACGCCAGGAGCCGGGCCGCGTCCCGCACGCCGCGCTCCCACTTGTGTCCCAGCTCACCTTCCCCTCCCGGCGGCCCGGCCTGCTCCTCTTGCCGCCCGCACGCAGCCCGTCCGCGTCCCCGCCCGCGGGCCGCTTCCGCCCGACCGAGCGGACGGACGCGCCCGCCACGGCCGCGCCGAACAGCCGGACCGACCGCGCCTGCGCGGGGAGCGGCGCAGCCGCGGGGCGGGACCGCGGGCGGTTTGAAGCGGCGGAGATGGCTACGAAGCGGCTGGCCAGGTGCGGGCTGTACTCTGCACGCTGCGGCTTCTGGCGGTGTCGGGTCTGCGTTCCTCCGGGGCGGGGTGGTCTCCTCCGGGCCCGGCGCTGAGGCCGCCCCGTCCCGCCGTGTCACGCAGGTCGCTGGGGATGGCGCGGAGCGGCGGGAGCGGCGGAGCGGCGGCGGCGGCGGCCGCGGGGCCGCGCTTCGGCTTTCTGCTTTCTGCTCGTCCTCGACTTCGAGTCCACATGCTGGCGGGACGCGCGGCAACGCCGCCCCGAGATCAGTGAGTGCTGCGGCGGCGCGGCCCGGGGCTGCGGGGATCGGGGGCTGCGGGGTGCGCATGCGCGTATACCCGCGGGCCGTGTTTAAGCGGGCGTTGTCCCGCCCGCCGCTCTCGCTGTGCTCCGTCCCAGTTGAGTTCCCGGCCGTGCTGCTGAACGCCGCCACGGGGCTGATCGAGGCCGAGTTCCACTCCTTCGTGCAGCCGCAGGAGCAGCCCGTGCTGTCCGGGTTCTGCACGGCGCTGACCGGCGTCACGCAGGTATCGCGCGGCTGCTCGCAGCGGTTCGGTACTCCTTTAAAGGGACAAACGCATGTGGAGTCGATGTCGGTCGGTACTGACACGGGTACTTCTCTGTCTGTTGCTCAAAGAGCCAAGTTGACGGAGGAGTCCCTCTGAACATCTGCTTGTCGCAGTTCTTGAGGTGGCTTCGGAAGGTACAAAATGAGAAGAAATTTCTGTTCAGCTCAGATATCCCAAGTAACACCGTTCCAGAGGCAAAGCTGTTGCTTTTGTTACCTGGACAGGTAGGCAACGTTCCTTTTACTTACAGTGTGAGGCAGCGTGCCTCAAACAGGAGCCCTTGGTGGGGCTGTTCTCCATCTCTGGTGCAGGGCTGTCCTGCAGCGAGGGCCATAAGGCAGCAGTGCTCACCACCTGTCATGGTTTTATGATTTTTGGTATTGGTATTCCACATCATAACAACATGTAGTGCATTAAGAGTTAAAGAGTTAATACTCCAACTCCATAGATCATTGATATTTCCGAGTATACCTGTCTCAGAAGAGAAGAACTACATTCCCCAGAAGACTTTGCGATGCTTTGCATTTTTACGTATTTTCCGCTCAGAGGGAAAAGATAAAAACCCTCTGCGGTCACGGGACACGCTCTTTCCTTCGGGATCGACTCAGCAGTGGGTGCTCGCTGCCGTATCGCCTTCAGCGTTAGCGTAAGGCCTTCGGTTTATCGGACACTCTCTCTTGCTCATTTTATTTGATTTATTAGCTTCAATTCCAATTATATTGTATTATATTGTGTTATTTTGCTTTCTGATATCTTATTTAGTAAATTAGCTTTCCTCCTCAGATCGTTGCCGCTGTTTTGTTTCTAGGCCCATCTCCCTTTTCCTTTTCCCTTTCCCCCTTCCCCTTTCCTGGGGCGTGGGTCTGTGGGTCCCCCACACCAATCGTCACGGAACCGGGCCGATCCAGCCCGGTAAACCGTTGACATTTTTGGCGCCCAACGGGCAAAGCAGCTGCCTTAGCCGGGCAGAGACATACTCTTAGAGTGAATCTCTGTCTCTTGCTAGCAAGCTTATCTGTACTGCTGGTACTGTACGGCATAACACGACCTTGAAGTCTGGGCATACTGCCATTTGTTCTGGGATATTTGTAAACTTTTTTGGGTGCTGCCAGCTTGTTTTAGTAAAAAGAAAAAAAAAATGCTCTCGCTTTTTAAACTGCTCTTAAAGGGGCTGCATTTCATTGTTTTTTCCCTTTTAATGCTCAAAACGTACTGGGACCTTTTCCCTGAGCACCTGCAAGATCCTGAGAACTTGAGCAGATATTTGAGACAGGGATGTTGCGGCTCAGACAGATCTGAGGAGGCCCAAATTATTTGGAGTCTGGCTTATGCCAATCAGACCTTATTCAGTACTATCCCAGGGAGGCACAGTGTTTCTGAAATAGAGCGAGAGAGTCTCCGAGCCGAAAGGGATAGTGTCCAGATCCAGACAGAGAGTCTTTTAGCTGACAATCAGACTCTCCTGAACAATTTAGACAGCCTCCAGTCTGACCAAGACACCATCCAGACCAAGCAAGTTGCTTTTCAGTTCGAGAAAGACGCCCTCCAGCCTGAAAGAGATGCCCTCCAAACTGAGCGAGATGCCCTCCAGTCTGAACTCAATAACCCTCAGTCTCAACAAGATGGCCTCCAGTCTGAACGAGGCGCCCTCCAACCTGAAAGAGACACCCTCCAGTCTGAGCAAGACGTCCTCCTGTCTGAACAGTACTTCTTCAGAACTGGGCGAGGTACCTACCAGCCACAATAGCCTCTGCCCCCCAGCCAGGTGGGGGAGAGGGATAGTAGAGTGCATTGGACTGTGTGGATTCGATGGCCTGGCACAACAGAACCACAAAAATCTAAGGTATTGGTGGACACTGGTGCACAATGTACTCTAATGCCTTCAAGTTATAAAGGGACAGAATTAATCTATATTTCTGGGGTGACTGGGAGTTCCCAAGAGCTGACCAAGTTGGAGGCTGAAATACGCCTCACTGGTAAAGACTGGCAAAAACATCCTATTGTGACTGGCCCAGGGGCTCCATGTATACTTGGTATTGATTATCTCAAAAGGGGATATTTTAAGGATCCCAAAGGGTATCGATGGGCTTTTGGAATAGCTGCTGTAGATGCAGATGACATTAAGCAGCTGTCTGCTTTGCCTGGCCTGTCAGAAGATACGTCTGCTGTGGGGTTGCTACAAGTGGAAGAGCAACAGGTACCAATTGCTACAAAAACGGTGCACAGACGGCAGTATCGCACTAACAGGGATTCCTTGCTCCCCATTCATAATCTGATTCGTCAGCTAGAGAGCCAGGGATTGATCAGTAAAACTCACTCTCCTTTTAACAGCCCCATATGGCCAGTGCGTAAAGCCAGTGGAGAATGGAGGCTGATGGTAGATTACCGTGGCCTGAATGAAGTCACACCCCCACTGAGTGCTGCTGTGCCGGACATGCTTCAGCTCCAGTACGAACTGGAGTCCAAAGCAGCCAAGTGGTATGCCACCATTGACATTGCCAATGCCTTCTTTTCAATTCCTCTGGCCACAGAATGCAGGCCACAGTTCGCCTTCACCTGGAGGGGCGTTCAGTACACCTGGAACCGTTTGCCCCAGGGGTGGAAGCACAGCCCAACAATTTGTCATGGGTTGATCCAAACTGCGTTGGAACAGGGTGGTGCTCCTGAGCGCTTACAATACATTGATGATATCACTGTGTCGGGCAATTCAGCAGGGGAAGTTTTTGAGAAAGGAGAGAGAATAATCCAGATCCTCCTGCAAGCTGGCTTTGCTATTAAGCGAAGCAAAGTGAAAGGGCCTGCACAGGAAATCCAGTTCCTAGGTATAAAGTGGCAAGATGGACGTCATCACATCCCTACAGATGTGATTGACAAAATCACTGCCATGTCTCCACCCACCAGTAAGACAGAGACCCAAGCTTTTCTGGGTGTAGTGGGCTTTTGGAGAATGCATGTTCCAAACTATAGTCTCATTGTGAGCCCTCTCTTTCGGGTGACGCGGAAGAAGAATGATTTTGTGTGGGGCCCTGAGCAGCAGCAGGCTTTTGAGCAAATCAAGCAGGAGATAGCCCGTGCCGTGGCCCTGGGGCCAGTGCGGACAGGACAGGATGTAAAGAACATCCTCTACACTGCTGCTGGAAAGGAAGGTCCGACTTGGAGTTTGTGGCAAAGAGCTTCTGGAGAGACCCGAGGCCGACCCCTTGGTTTCTGGAGTCGAGCATACAGGGGGTCTGAGGAGCGCTACACTCCAACTGAGAAGGAGATCTTAGCCGCGTACGAGGGGGTTCGAGCTGCTTCCGAAGTAATTGGAACTGAAGCGCAGCTCCTTCTGGCACCTCGACTGCCAGTGCTGAACTGGATGTTCAAAGGAAAGGTTCCCTCTACCCATCATGCTACTGATGCCACCTGGAGTAAGTGGATTGCGCTGATTACACAGCGAGCTCGGATGGGGAACCTCAGTCATCCAGGAATCCTGGAGGTGATCATGGACTGGCCTGAAGGTAAAAAGTTTGGAACAATACCAGCAGAGGAGGTATCACGTGCTAAAGAGGCCCCACCATATAATGAACTACCAGAACATGAAAAGAGATATGCCCTGTTCACAGATGGATCGTGTCGCATTGTGGGAAAGCACCGCAGATGGAAATCTGCTGTGTGGAGCCCCACACGACGAGTTGCAGAGACCACTGAAGGAAAAGGAGAATCAAGCCAATTTGCAGAGGTAAAGGCTGTCCAACTGGCCTTAGATATTGCTGAACGAGAGAGGTGGCCAGTGCTTTATCTTTACACTGATTCATGGATGGTGGCAAATGCTTTATGGGGGTGGTTACAGCAATGGGAACAAAATGGCTGGCAACGGAGGGGTAAACCTATTTGGGCTGCTGAACTGTGGAAAGATATTGCTGCCCGAGTAAAGAATATAGTTGTGAAGGTGCGCCATGTAGATGCTCATGTTCCTAAAAGCCGGGCAACTGAAGAACAACAGAATAACCATCAGGTAGATCGAGCTGCCAAAGTTAAGATGGCTCAAGTAGACTTGGACTGGCAACATAAGAGTGAATTATTTTTAGCTCGATGGGCCCATGAGACCTCGGGCCATCAGGGAAGAGACGCAACATATAAATGGGCTAGAGACTGAGGGGTGGACTTAACTATGGACGCTATTGCACAGGTTATCCATGACTGTGATACATGCGCCACAATTAAACAAGCCAAGAGGATGAAACCTCTTTGGGGGGAAGGGCGATGGCAAAAATATAAATATGGGGAGGCGTGACAGGTTGATTATATCACCTTGGCACAATCTCGCAATGGCAAGCGTTACGTGCTTACCATGGTGGAAGAAACCACTGGGTGGCTTGAAACATATCCAGTACCCCATGCTACCGCCCAAAACACCATTCTAGGTCTCGAGAAACAAGTCCTGTGGCGACATGGCACTCCAGAAAGAATTGAGTCAGATAATGGGACTAATTTCAAAAATTCTCTTGTGAATAATTGGGCCAAAGATCATGGCATTGAATGGATTTATCATATCCCCTATCACGCACCAGCTTCTGGTAAGATTGAAAGATACAATGGGTTGTGAAAAACCATGTTGAAAGCAATGGGTGGCGGAACATTTAAGCACTGGGAGAGGCATTTGGCAGAAGCCACCTGGTTGGTCAATACCCGAGGATCCATCAATCGCGATGGTCCTGCCCAATACAGCTCTCTACCTACTGTAGAGGGAGGTAAAGTCCCTGTAGTGCATGTAAAGAACATGTTGGGGAAAGCGGTTTGGGTCCTTCCAGCTTCTGGAAAGGGCAAACCTCTCCGTGGAACTGTCTTTGCTCAGGGACCTGGGTCCACTTGGTGGGTGATGCAGAAGAATGGGGATGTTCAGTGTGTACCACAAGGGAATTTGATGTTGGGGGAGTGCAGTCAGTAATTCCATGTATATACATCTATATATATGTTATGTGTGTGTGTGTATATAATGCATGTTAATCATTGTTCTTCTATATGTATCAAGCATGATGTAATGATGTGGAATAAGGGGTGGAATGTCATGGTTTTATGATTTTTGGTATTGGTATTCCACATCATAACAACATGTAGTGCATTAAGAGTTAAAGAGTTAATACTCCAACTCCATAGATCATTGATATTTCCGAGTATACCTGTCTCAGAAGAGAAGAACTACATTCCCCAGAAGACTTTGCGATGCTTTGCATTTTTACGTATTTTCCGCTCAGAGGGAAAAGATAAAAACCCTCTGCGGTCACGGGACACGCTCTTTCCTTCGGGATCGACTCAGCAGTGGGTGCTCGCTGCCGTATCGCCTTCAGCGTTAGCGTAAGGCCTTCGGTTTATCGGACACTCTCTCTTGCTCATTTTATTTGATTTATTAGCTTCAATTCCAATTATATTGTATTATATTGTGTTATTTTGCTTTCTGATATCTTATTTAGTAAATTAGCTTTCCTCCTCAGATCGTTGCCGCTGTTTTGTTTCTAGGCCCATTTCCTTTTTTTTTTCCTTTTCCCTTTCCCCCTTCCCCTTTCCTGGGGCGTGGGTCTGTGGGTCCCCCACACCAATCGTCACGGAACCGGGCCGATCCAGCCCGGTAAACCGTTGACACCACCCCATCACAGGGTGCCTCTGCTTCGTGCGTGGCCGTGCACCTTCTTGCACAGAGGTCGTTTTTTTTTTGCCTGTTTGGTATCCTGTGGCTCACTCAGGTGAGAATAATGCCCAATTTGCAGACATTAGGATTAAAGAAATGTTATTTCTTTGGTTGCACTTGTTTCCCCTGTGCAGACTGGGACCTGGGTGTGTGCTTGCACTATGAGTGTAAGAGAAAGCAGTTCTGGAAACCTGACATCTTCAATTCCTGGATTGATCTCAAAGCAACATACAGGGTGAGAAAAATCAGTACACTGAAAAACGTGGATCCGTGTTATCAACTCAAAAGCTGCATCTGTGCCTATGAGGCAGCACTGTGTTCCAGTGACTTGAGTTCCCCAGCTGTTTTCATTCTGCATTACTGCACAAATAACAAGCTGTGCCATAGGACAGCGGATTTTCATAGAAATCATAATGCTAGGAAAGCAATGTGCTGTTAGATGAATCATTGCTGAGCACTGGAGAATTTTGGAGCCATTCTTCCTTTTCTGGCATCTTGTGCCCTGCTTGATGCTTTGTCTTCCCAGTCTTTCCTGCATTGCTGTTACTGCCTTACATTGCTAGCTAGAAAATAGTGGTCCTTGCCTGCTCAGCAGTTACACCAGGACAAAGTTGGGAACTGTATTCTGACCAGTACAAGTACTGACCAGAACAGTACTAATAACACTGAAAATGAATGTATACTGAGAAAATGAAAGACATGTTTTTACGATGGTGGGTTTTTGTTTGGTTGGTTTTTCGTAGTCTTCACACAAACAGGAGTTCTACCTTGGGGGCTGACAGCACATTTTGTCCTATGCAGCCAAGGAAACGTTCTAAGGGACAATCCAGGAGCTTGCCTGTCCCCAATGCTGGCGCTCACGCAGCAGATTTAGGTCTCTAAAGTCAAACAGTGTGATCAAAGGAGAATCAGGGAGTAATGCAAAGGCATAAGTGTTTAAACAAAATATACAGCAGTTTAAGCATCTCAAGATCTATTGTATTCTTCAAGGCTGTTCTTTCTGTTAAGGTGTAAAGTAAACAAAGGCAGTGACAGAGCCTTTATTTGAGGTACAGGAGCTACAGAAAGAGATAGTAGAGATAAGGGGAATGAACTCCCCTCCTGGCGACCGTTTGGTTAAGGAACGCAGCCACCTCCCGTTCGAATTCTGGCACACCAGAAAGAAGGGAGCCAGGGAGGGGGGGGCAACCCACGCATGCTCTGAGCGTATCTGTGCTCCCAGAAGCACTGCCGAGATGGGGAGAGAAGAGATGGGTGGACCTGGGCTATGCTCCAGTCACCCAGGTGCTCGATTACTGGTTCAGGCTGTGACCAGGCAATCCCATTGCCTTCGATGTGAGACATAAAGTGCAAATGGTTCTTTCCATTCTTATCTGCTATATGTAATGTACGTACTGTTTCACACTCATTTATCACAATAATAACATGAAGATACCTGTCTCGCATAATGTCTGTGGGAGTTTTATTATTCATAGGTGATATTTTGGAAGTGTTTTTCACTTCACTGTGAAGAGGTTTTGAAGTGCTACGTCTTAACCAGCTACATGTTTCTCCTTAGGCCTTCTATAATAGAAAACCTAAAGGGCTGAGTGGTGCTCTGCAGGATTTGGGGCTGGCTTTTGTAGGACGGTGTATGGGAACTGTTGAATCACGGCCTGAACCACTGATTGATCACCTGAGGCGAGCACTGGGTCAGCCGCAGGGGCACAAGTGAGTGTGATTGGGAGGGGTGGAGTTTGACTCCACCTCTCCCAAGACCCCATTTAAGGGCTGACCACCACCAGGGAAAGATCTCTGGTTGGAGATCCCTCCCTAGTGGAGTTTTTGGTGAGCCTCAACCATCTTCAAAGGTGAGCCACTCTTTTCTTATTAATTTTCTTATTAACTATCTGTATACCATCTACCTAAGCCTATCAAAAATATATCAGCTTTGGCGCTGTTTCTTCTGGGTGCTATTTCTGGGGGTTATTTGCCCTACAATTGGCGAGCCAGGCAGGCTTAAAAATATATATATATATATACAATAATTAACTATGTCCTTCATTTGGAACATTTTCAAATGGGGCAGGGGGGAGAACGTTACTCCCCTGGACCAAACAATTCCTGGTCAAATTCCAGGATTTACGGGGTCATCCTATTATGGTCTTGCCACCGTTATTGAAAAATGGGGACCCCTGCGGGTTACAGGGACTGTTTCTCCTTCTCCAGCCCGGCTGACAGATTATTTTCAAGGTCTAGATAAGGACATACTAGTTACAAAAGAACGTCGGCTAGCTGCTTCTGCTGTGGCTTGGCCTCTAATAATGGCCTTACATAAACTGGAAATAACAAATACAAACATAGAATCAGAAAATCAATTATTAAGAGATCGTATTGAAAAGTTGGAACAACAGTTGGGCACATTAGTAGCCAAAAAACCTGGACTAGATGTGCCAACAAAACAAATTCGTACCATATCAGTGGAGGACACCCAGGTCCTTGAAGTAGTGGACCAGGATGTCTCAGAAAAAAAGATTTCTAAATCAGATCTCGAAGCTCCATCTCTGGAGGATCCGTTTGAGATCCGACCAATCATAACTCAAAAAACAAAAAAAAATGCAAGATAGACCAGCGGGAGTGCCTCCTGACCAATGGCCCCCTGCTGAAACATGCTTGCATGTGACAGCGCGCCCGTATACAGCAGACGAGTTGATGGACCTAGTACAACGATTCCATCAAAAACCAAGAGAAAGCATACCATCATGGCTCCTGAGGTTATGGGATGCAGGAGCTGAAAGCGTGTTAGTTAGTGGGACAGAGACGTCAAAACTGGCATCTATAACTATACACCCAGCCCTGAGGCAAAGATTATATGCTGCCATCCACTATAATAATGAGAATCATTCTATTATAGATTGGTTGATGGCAGCATGCCGCTTAACATGGCCCAACAAATCTGACATTCCACTCAATACCGTTTTATGGTCCTCTATGGAGGACCTCCAAACATACATCCGAGAACTGGGTATGAGGGACGCTATGTATTCAGAGACCTTTGAGAGTCCTGATACGGAAAAATTTACAGCAGGTACACGTGACCTAATACTGCAACAAGCCCCCTCTCACCTTTATGGGACTTTGGTCTCCATACTAAACCCTTTGGTGGCTTCGGAGGCTATCGTCCAACAGGCAGCCCAGTTGGTGGCAGACCTTGGGGAAACGGAGCGCATAAGAACTAGGCGCAATGTCCGTCTGGTAGAAACAGCTGAGGCCTTCCCCATTAAAACTAAGAAGCCTGTCCCACGGATACCCCAATCGGGCCCCATACGGGTATCTCGGAAGACCACGTTCAATGATCTTATACGGGCCGGGGTTGCCTTTGCTAAAATCGATGGGCAACCCAACCATGTCTTGTTACAACTATGGAAACAACTTAGAAACGATCAAAAATTTCAGAGTACTCCCAGAAAATCGGGAGTACGAATAATACAGGCAGCACCAACAACAACCTGGAATTTGGCTGACTTTATAGTCCCAAATAGAAGGAAGAAACATCCACAGGTGTCGCGGGATACAATGTCTGAACCACCTGCGGTAAAAGACCTAGATTTAGCCAGCTTCATGGAGTAACGAAGGACTTTGGTCCCCTTAGGGCCTCCAGACGTGACCGGAGGCCCTATGTAGAATTAGACATCTTTTGGTCAGAGAAGAATGTTCAAAAGGTGATGGCGCTAGTAGACACTGGTGCGGAAACATCAATTGTATATGGAGACCCAACAAAGTTTAAGGGCAATAGAGTGATGATTGGTGGGTTTGGGGGACAGACCATTCCAGTCACCCAAACATGGCTGAAATTGGGGGTTGGGCGTCTCCCACCCCGGGAGTATAAAGTGTCGATTGCCCCAATCCCAGAATACATCTTGGGCATAGACATTTTATGGGGTCTGGCTCTCCAGACGACTGTGGGAGAGTTCAGACTTCGACAGAGGTACATTAGTATCCGGGCGATACAGGCAGTATTGAGGGGCCATGCGAAACATGAGCCCATTTGTTTGCCGAAACCACGCCGGATTACTAATGTAAGACAGTATAGACTCCCAGGGGGGCAGGAAGAAATATCAAAAACTGTGCAGGAACTAGAAAAAGTAGGTATTATAAGACCTGCACATAGTCCATATAATTCCCCCATATGGCCAGTGCGGAAGTCAGATGGAACATGGAGAATGACGGTAGATTATAGGGAATTAAATAAGGTCACGCCGCCCATCCATGCGGCCGTACCCAATATTGCTTCCCTAATGGACACACTCAGTAGGGAAATTAAGACCTACCATTGTGTCCTGGATTTGGCAAATGCGTTTTTTAGTATCCCGATTGCCAAAGAATCGCAAGATCAGTTTGCGTTCACTTGGGGAGGCAGGCAGTGGACCCTTCATGTCCTGCCACAGGGGTACGTGCACTCACCAACATACTGTCATAACTTGGTGGCCCGTGACCTAGCTAATTGGAGGAAACCTAATAATAATGTCAACCTGTACCACTACATTGATGATCTCCTGTTAACATCTGACTCACTGGAAGCAGTAGGAGTGGCAGCAGATTCATTAACCTCCTACCTAAATGAAAGAGGATGGGCTATCAATCCTCAAAAGGTGCAAGGTCCAGGCCTGTCCGTAAAATTTCTGGGGGTAGTCTGGTCGGGAAAGACCAAAGTGCTACCCAGTGCCATCATAGATAAGGTTCAGGCATTTCCAGTCCCTACAACACCAAAGCAGCTGCAGGAATTTCTAGGTATATTGGGATACTGGCGTTCCTTTATACCTCATTTGGCGCAGCTGCTGAGACCTTTGTATAGACTCACAAAGAAGGGCCATTCGTGGGATTGGGGGAGAACAGAAGAGGATGCTTTCCAGCAAGCAAAACAGGCGGTGAAACAAGCCCAGGCACTGGGTATATTCGATCCTACCCTCCCAGCTGAATTGGATGTTCATGTTACTCAGGATGGCTTTGGCTGGGGCCTGTGGCAACGCCAGAGTTCTGTTCGGACCCCCATTGGATTTTGGTCTCAGGTCTGGCACGGAGCAGAAGAAAGATATAGTATGATTGAAAAACAACTATTGGCTGCCTATACCGCATTACAAGCGGTAGAGCCAATAACCCAGACGGCCGAAGTCATAGTTAAGACCACTCTTCCAATTCAGGGGTGGGTGAGAGATCTGAACCCACCTTCCTAAGACAGGGGTGGCCCAGGCACAGACAGTGGCACGATGGGTCGCCTATCTCAGCCAGAGGAGTAGTCTGTCTTCCTTACCGTTGAAAGAAGAACTCCAAAAGATTCTAGGCCCAGTGACGTATCACAGTGATGCACCAAAACAAACCTTGGTTGCTCCGCCAGAGAAGAGTCCCGTCCAGGAAGGAAAATATCCCATTCCTGAAGATGCCTGGTACGCGGATGGGTCCAGCAAGGGCAACCCAAGTAAGTGGAGAGCAGTAGCATACCATCCCGCTACAGATACAATATGGTTTGAAGAGGGGGATGGTCAAAGCAGCCAGTGGGCAGAGCTGCGGGCCGTGTGGATGGTTATAACCAAAGAACCTGGTGACGGTGTCCTGAATATCTGCACAGATAGTTGGGCTGTGTACCGGGGACTCCTCACTCTTTGGATCGCACAGTGGGCTACCCAGGACTGGACTATCCACTCCCGACCGATCTGGGGCAAAGATATGTGGTTAGACATATGGAATACATTCAAACACAGAACTGTACGTGTCTACCACGTTTCTGGTCACCGGCCCCTACAGTCACCAGGAAATGATGAAGCCGACACACTGGCCCGAGTTAGATGGGTTGAGAACTCACCATCTGAGAACATTGCCTACTGGTTACATCAAAAGCTGCGGCATGCTGGACAGAAGACCATGTGGGCAGCTGCCAAAGCACGGGGACTGCCCGTACAACTATCGGACGTAGCTCAAGCATGTCGAGACTGTGATGCCTGCTCCAGAATGAGACCGAGGTCGTTGCCTGAAACAACAGCCCATCTTGCTAGAGGACACAGTCCTCTACAGCGATGGCAGGTTGATTATATTGGGCCCCTCCCTCGATCTGAGGGGGCGAGATATGCCCTAACCTGTGTTGACACCGCGAGTGGGCTAATGCAGGCCTATCCAGTACCAAAAGCCAACCAGGCCTATACCATCAAGGCGCTCACAAGATTGATGGCTGCCTACGGGACACCACAAGTCATTGAGAGCGACCAAGGGACTCATTTCACGGGTGCAATGATACAACGCTGGGCAGAAGAGAACAATATTGAATGGCGATTCCACCTGCCATATAATCCAACAGGGGCAGGCCTGATTGAGCGTTATAACGGTATTCTCAAGGCTGCCCTGAAGACAGACTCTCAGTCTCTGCAGGGGTGGACGAAGAGACTCCACGAAACCCTGCGAGATCTGAATGAAAGACCTAGAGATGGCAGACTCAGTGCCTTGAAAATGTTACAAACAACATGGGCCTCCCCACTTAGGATCCAAATTACAGGTACAGATAATGAGGTAAGACCTCAGACCGGCCGTGAGAACAATCTTCTGCTCCCTGTCCCTGAGAACCTGAAACCAGGCACCAATAAAATAAGATGGCCTTGGAAGGTGCAGGTAGGACCATGATGGTGTGGCCTACTTGCACCTTGGGGGAGATTATTGGAGGTGGGGGGTTCGGTAGTCCCTCTGGTAATTGGTACATGGCCTACTGATATTGTGGTCAACACTCCAGTCTTTATTGCTAAAGGAACCCCTATCATGTCTCTGTGGCAGATCAGGACACCCCCTTTGGTGCCTGATATAATCGTGCAGCCACAGACATCTGGGCAAAAGGTTTGGTACAGGCGGCCAGGGCATGCCCCTGTACAAGTTGAAGTGTTGACCCAAGATAGGAATACGGCCTGTATCTTACCCTGGAGGGCAGACCTCCCCCTCTTGGTACCTTTGAAACATCTATATTACTCCCCGTGAGTCTATAAGTCACCGGAGGGAACCAAATACTGCTGAAGTGTTCCAGAGTTGCAATAACATCATGTGCAACATCCGGTGATGGTCTACCCGGGACTGATGAAGAGTAGGACGGACCTGCACAATGTGACCGCATGCTTCCAGTAGACACCACCAAGCACTGGCCCAAGGAAGAGCATGAGCCATACGCTGATCATCACTCATCCCAGATTACATCGATATGCATCGCGACGGGTTATTATGTAAAGCGTCGCAGTGTATTGGGTCTCTGTATTGAGGAGGGCTCACCCTATAGTTCCTTAATCAGTGGTTCATGTCGTGAAGGGGTGGAGTGTATGGGAACTGTTGAATCACGGCCTGAACCACTGATTGATCACCTGAGGCGAGCACTGGGTCAACCACAGGGGCACAAGTGAGTGTGATTGGAAGGGGTGGAGTTTGACTCCACCTCTCCCAAGACCCCATTTAAGGGCTGACCACCACCAGGGAAGGATTTCTGGTTGGAGATCCCTCCCTAGTGGAGTTTTCGGTGAGCCACTCTTTTCTTATTAATTTTCTTATTAACTATCTGTATACCATCTACCTAAGCCTATCAAAAATATATCAGCTTTGGCACTATTTCTTCTGGGTGCTATTTCTGGGGGTTATTTGCCCTACAGACGGGAACATTCTGGTAAGGGTGATGTGATGACTATCTCTCTGATATACAGAATGTTATTTCTAGGTATACAATGTTCAGGTCAATAAAACCATCCAAGTAGAAATGCTTCAGAGATCAGAATTTGTCATTTCTAATCTCACACTTAACTTTAGAAATCTCTCCTAGAGCTTTTGTGTTTGTGTGGTCCACAAGATCAAGTTCTGAGTTGCTGGGGCAGAAAAGGAAAAAGAGAGCAAGGAAAGGATAAAAGAACTTGGTCTTAGGTGATAGCTCTGGGCACCTTATGAATATGGAAGAAAACATAATTTCAACTCAAATTTTTGGCATAATTAATACAAAACACCAGGGATTTTAGCAGTTGTTGTGGCTACATATTCAGCTGCATGAGTTTTTAAGTGTACGTGAGTGGTACTTTTCATCTAATAAGAACTGCCTCCAGTAGTAGTTCAAAAGGAAGATGTTAATATAACCATACTTTTGAAGGGTTGGATGACTCTCGGAATACTGCTCGTCTTGCTTGGAGGATGACTTGTGATGGGTGTGTGCTGAAGATTACTAAATCTTTGGATAAGGTTTGTTACTATTTCATATCTCTCCTTTACTTGTCTTGTAGCCTGACATACAGGCGAAGGGTGAGCTGTTCGGACGACAAAACCAGAATCTTGAGTGTGAATTGAACAGAACATCCTTAGGCTGACATACTTGTTAGTCTTATGCAGTGATTACTAAAACTTCTGGGTATTCACTTTCCAAAATCTCTTTTTGTTAATGGACTCCCTAGTCCTGTCCTAGGAAGAACTTAATTTCCAGAATGCTGAATGCCAGCTCTGCTGACAAGACTGTGCTGGGAAGTAGCAGCAGCCTTGAAACATCCAGAGATAAATCTTGCAAAGCAAACTCTGTGGCAGAGAGAAACCACAACGGGCCTGCTGGAATTACGGTAATTTCTGATGTACAATCTGCAGAACAGGCCACCTCCAGTGGTTGCTCTGCAGACATGCATGTTGTATCTGGCAGCAGCTCAAGGACTGATTTATGCGAAGAAATCCAAAGCTATTCCACAGTGTCTGCTGACAGATTTGCTCTTCTTGGACACGCACAGCAATCTCACAGTACTTTATCACCAGGCATTCAGCAAGGGTTGAACAATGGACATCTTGTGAGCACAGCAAGGTACAGCTCTCCAGTGTGTGGGTGAGGGCTAGTACTCATCTCCACCACCATCTCCTCAGTGAATACCTCCAGTGAGGATACCGGCACTCATTCTGATTGTTTGTCTCTGCTGACTGACTGGGAAGATGTAGCTCTAATACCTAAATCTCAATCTGAACCAAATTCAGACTGTGTTCAATTGGAGGAGGACTCAAGTACAGACATCTTAATGCTGTCTGAAATAAAAACAACTCCAGAGCAATCGGTTGCGATGAGTCCAGGTGATCAAAGTTTGGGGAAAACTCTGGTACCCGTAGAACCTCCTAAATCCATCATTTACAAGAGTCCTGATACTACTATCTTTAATGTGGGAATGGTACAAAGGCAGCCTTCAAATCTTTCTGCTTTTAAGATCCCATCTGCAGAGGTAATGCTATTTCATCCCAATCAGTAATAATGAGAAATTTTTCTATTCCTTCTGAAGTTCCCAAAAGAAAGCCAACTAGTCCAACAGCACTGCCACCAGCGAAAAAACAGTCTTTTGCTGTCTACCAAGAGAAAATGGCATCTTCAGATCATGCCTTATATTGGAGAAATTTGAATTTGTCCAAAGCATCTCGCACCGTTCTGAGCTCCACAGTCAATCTGAATCAGTCTGTAACAGCTGTGCAAAATGAAAAGCTAACTCCCCCTCTGTGTAAGTGTGGTCGAAGGGCTAAAAGGCTCTATGTGTCAAATGCCCGTCCAAATCATGGCAAGGCGTTTTTCTGTTGTCCTGTTGGTAGGCGTGAAGGTAGTAAGAGAAGCTGTGGATACTTCAAGTGGGAAAATGCAATTCTAAAAGAGAAATCTCATGTTGCCACCATGAATGTAGATGCTTTGACCTCTCTTGGAACATGCCTCAGCACTTCAGGAAATTCTTCCAACAAACATTTGTTCCTCAGACCATCTATGAGAAGTTGAAGATTTTTAGTTTAGTTGTCTGAATCTGAAGCTCAGTTAGTTAACTGTAGATAACAAAACTGGGCCAGTCCTATGATGTCAGATACGTGTTCTGAGCAGGGGATGAGAATAATGCTGCTTGGCAGTTGTTTAAGCATACAGACATACCCATGTTAACGTGAATGGACTGAGACAGAATAAATCATTGTGCTGCAGTTAAGGTGCGAGTAGCTGTTGTTACATGTCTTAAATTCCTACTTTGTCATCATGCGTTTAAAATTCTTTGCTAATTGAGTCCTTAAACATTTTAATGATGTAGATTTCTATACTATTTTTTTCTAAATATACTTGTAGAGATTTGTAACTGTAACTTTTACAAATCTGTTGTCATTCTTCTCAGAAGTGATTCTTGAAGCAAGTGATGTACTAAACTCTTGTGATTTTTTTCATTTAAGTGATAATAAAGGTAAAATGCTAGTGATGTTTCACTAAGTTTCTTTAGCACATCATCTATTGATTACACATCTTCTGTGCCATTCATATCAGCCTGCCTGCTTCTGTGGCACTGGGGTAGCTGAGTGCTGGGGGTCAGGTGAGACTGTGAAAACCTCAACTAAGAGAGATGTAGTGTCTTCTGCTCTACATTACTGTGTAAATCAGCATTATCTTATTATTGTTTAAACAAACAAAGCAAAAAGCCACTGGAACCCACACCCTATGTTAAAACTACAATGCAACCCCAAAACCAAAGAATTCTAATATCTCCTCCACTCCTTCTGGCGTAGTTCAATTCTTCGGATCTTCCCGCTAACGGTTTTTGGCAGCTCTCGAACAAACTCCATCTAAGGGGAAAGGGAGGAATGCGGTATGAAATAAATGTACACAAATGTGACTTCCCCCCCAGTGACATAGCCTCATAAGTGACATAATAGTTGATCTGTGCTTGCCTATAGCAAGTGGATATAGCAGGGTGGATACTTTATGAAGTGAATGTCCTTTGTTTTTCCTTTGTTTTTGTCTCCTGTCCTGAGATCTCAAAAAAATGTTTTTTACCCTTAAAAATGTTTTAGATCAGCACAGTCTGATTAATTAATGATTTTGCTATAGCCAATCCAGCTGGCTTCTGTAATAATTTTCTAAGCAATATGTGTGGTGCTCATGTACTCATTACTGATTGGAAGACCTGGTTTCAGGTTGGCGTTAGCAACAATTTCTTCTCAGAAAGAGTGGTCGGCCACGGGCATGAGGGATGCTGCTGTCACTGTCTCTGGGGGGTTCAAGAACAGAGAATATGTCACACTGAGGGACGTAGGTCAGAGGGGCTGAGTTGATGGTTGAACTAGATGGTCCTAGTGGTTTCTTCCAACCTGATTCTATGATTATGTGCTGATATATAAAATTTAATATCATTTCTTGTTGTAAGAAGCAAAAGCACTATGCGCTTGTTTTTATGATTTGGGGACTGAAAATTTGAACCAAAAAACAAACAAACAAAAAACACTACATGGAGCCCTGTTCTGCAGTGTCTGGACTTGAACAGCATCCCCACTCTCACTTCTCTTCCTAGCCTTCCAAACAAGGGTATCTGGGGACACGAGGGGGAGGCTGTTAGAGATTTCCCTTTTTATTAAGGAAATAATCAAAAGAAAGTAGATTTAACTTGCTAGGGAAGGCTCTATCGTTGACCATCTAACTAAGAAGTAAGTAGACTAAGAAGCTGCATGAAAATAAATGAAAGTCTCTTTTTCCTTCCCAGGGCATCTAAACAGTATATGTAAATGACATTATGCACGGATTCTTTTTCAGAGGCTTAACATGGCATGTGCTTTAGCTGGAGAAATGGTCTTACAGCATAGCGAGTAAAGAGGAAAAGTGGTCTTGTAGGTTTTACTTTGATGGCAATCTCTCTTTCTTTTCCAGGAGGCAGAATATTACCATTTTCATCTATAATCTAAAAATAAGCAAAACACAGCTTTATTATCTTTAAGCCAAATTAAGAAGCATTATGTTAATGCTATAGAATCTCGATACCCATTTAAAACATTCTGTTGAAATATCTATTGGAGAATTATTTGAAGCAGTGGGGGCAGGTCTGACTCTGAGAATTACAGTGTCAGATTACTGCTAATCCGCTGTACCTCACACTGTTTTTTAGCTGAGTAATTCCAAGTACTATGAAAACATAATGAAGTTAGTAAGACCCCAAAGAAGTTAAGTAATGAGCCTGAAAACAGAGGAAGCTACTAAAAAGCTTAGAATGGTACTAAAATCTCAAACAATATTGCAAATCTTACTAGAACCTGCTTCAGCAGTTCTGTTATCCCCAAGGAAATACGTTTGCTCTCACTCTTCATTAGCTTGGCAATTTGACTTCCATCGTTGCCATCCTATCTGATAGTGGGCTGTCATCTACGTCTTCCTGCTGAGGCTGGTGCGAGAGTAAAGTGCGACTGCTCACTTTGCACACTGCATTTGGGACAGTGACGTAGTTGGTTCACAATTCCATTCCTTGTGGAATGATGCTGCATAGCACAGTGTCGTGTGAAATCTCTCAGACTGCTTCGATAGCAAATGATGATCTCAGAGACAGCAGTGCTACAAGAGGTGCCATACCTTGACGTCATACCCTGGAGATGGCTTTCCCATAGAGCCAGGTTTAATTTCCATTCCTTTAAAATTTCCACAGACCAGCACCTGTAATAAATATTTTTCTCAGCCAAACAGTCACTTGTATATTCAGTCTTTAGCGTAGGTTTAGAAAACTCAGCTAACATTGTGAACTTTTGTAGGAAATAATGAACCCTTCATTATAATCATATGTCCAATGAAATAAATGATGTTCTGGAAATCTCACCCGTAGCCCCGAACAATGTGAGCGCTCCAAAAATAGAGTTCAAAGCAGAATTTGGAGGGTAGTCATGAAGAGTGCATCTCCTTTGTGTCGGCCCTCAATGCAAAGCCCACATGAGTTAAAAAACTGTTTTCATTGTTGCCTATTGGAACTGACTTCCCCTCTAAAGGTCGCAACTGTTGCAATAGTCATGATGAACTAGCATTGTTGGAATGTGGTGAAGTGAGGAGGAGTATGTAAACCTAATACAATTGTGTACAATCTTTTTAATGACTTTTTCTCGTCCAACTGAATAGGATTTATTGCTGTGTCTGCAAAGCATATACTTTTCTCCTGTAAAGCTCAACATACAGTTTCTGTTTGTCCATAGCATTCCTGGATATCCAGCCCTGTCCGCGCTTTCCACTCTGCCATCACCTCGGGGTTGATTGGCTCCCCAACGCTCACACAGTGCCGGAGCCTGCTGAATGTGCAGCTGAGAAAGACAAAACAAGTAACTGGCAGTTATCTGTCTGCTATGTCCCATTTGCTGCCATATTCCTGTATTGTGGGGGACCTTCCTATACAAAATGCTGAGTCTTTTTTGTTAAATTTGAATTGTGAAGTGCTAAACAACAACAAATCTGAAAATAACACAAGAAAGGAAAAATAAAAACTTCCTGGTTTGCTTCTGTTTTATTTAGAACATCAAATAATGTGATGTTTCTAACCCTAGAGTCTGAACTGGAGCCTGGACCAAAGAGGAATAACAAAGTTTAACCCTGTCAGTTATAACCTGTGGGAGAGTTCAGAGAGGCCAAGGTGTCTTTCATATATGTCACTGAGCCATACCAACATACACTTCATGGGGAGTATACTGCTGGTGGGACATAGGAAAGAAACAGAGGTAGGGAGAGTGTGATGGTAAAAGTAGGACGTGTTAACTATGACACCATGATTATCTTATTACTGCCTGAGCTAAGATGCTTTCCACTGTGACTTACAAAGCCTAAGATGGCACCCCAAATGTTTATTCTGACTTAATACACAGTAAGTGAGACTCAAGAGGTTGAGAAACACAGTCAGATTTCCTGTTCTGCCACTGTGAAAGTGGAATAAAATCCAAAAGCTGAGCACTTGGCCCACAGCTTTGATGGAAGGCAGTGCTGGGGACCCTCCGCCTCAGCTTACCTGGGCAGCTGGTGCTGCACGAGCATTCGGTAGGCAGTTGGAGCTGAGCAGAAGACAGTGATGGGATATCTTGACAGGCTCTAAGGAGTTCAGAATAATAAAAACCAGTGTTGCCCATATACTGAAGCCCGTGAAGTCTCATCTACATTGTAAGAGATGATATAATGATATCTGCCTGCATCAGGCTTATGAAACACGCAAACAAAATACTAGTGTCCTAAGAGCAGTCAGCACAGCAGTTATATTTAATTAAATTTTTCTTCAAAACGGAAGCTATGTTATCTTACAATGGGTACAAGACACCAAAGCTTTGTACCCTGGAAAGGTTTGAAGTCCTCCTTGCAGGATTGCTTCGTAATTGCAGTTTAAGGAGAAAAAAAACTGAAGTCCTAATCCTACTTTTTTAGATGTCCTACAGGACTAAAACTGAAAGTGTTCTCCAACACAGCCTGGTGCTACCTGACAGCTCCCAGCTGTCGCAGGAGAAGGGGTGAAATGGCGGTAGTCTTTTACAAAGGATAAGGAGTTGTGTGTGGAGAATGGAGGACAATACAGTGCCAATGGCATTTTTTAAGGGAATTCAGCTTTGCTGCCTCCTCACCCCTTACTCTTGAGTTACGTGGTGCAGGCAACTGGCATTCTCATTTGTCTATGATTGTCACTCATTTTAATAACAGATTAGCTCTGCAGATTCCAGCCCAGTTTCCTTTGTGTTTCACTTCTAGGCCTAATAGCAAAGAGCTGCAAAGTCATCTCCCCCATTTACCTCAAAGACAGCAGGCGGGTTGAACTGTGGCATTTTACGTACAAATACACATGCCCCTTCACTCCACGCCGAAAACATGCTCCATGCTGCCTTGGCCCAGCCCGTGTCTGAGGTATTCCAATCTATATCTGAAGAGGTCAGGTTCAGCCAGTACCTGATAGCACAAGGAAGAACAGCCCACTGTCCTTACTTAGCAGAAATAAGGCAAGTAGTAAAATGTTTTGAGATGTGGCAGGGAAGTGAATCTGGCACTGTTTGTCGTGGGTAAGCGAAATTTAGATAGACCTGAATGACTGAGCACAACCAAGTCCTGGCACAGGGAGGGCACAGCAGGACAGACTGACACTGCACGTTTCTACAAGATGTTGTACTGACGGAGCTGCAGAACCCTCCTCAGGATGTGATGTTGCATGAATATGAGATTGCTTGAACTTGCTGTTAGCGATAAGGGTGTTTTTGGATTACTGCATGTGGGCCTTTTCTGGTTTGTTACTGTCTCCCAGTTAGAGTGAAGTGCACTGCCCTATCAATTTTATAAACAATATTGCTTTAAAAATTTAGAGGTTCTGAATTATCAGCATTTCATTCCTCTGGGAGCTGTGTTGAACTCAGACAGACATGAACCCAGAAGCCTGTCAGACCCACGTACTTCTCCCATTTTGATACGGATTTTCTAAACTTATGCTGATTTTTCATTCGGTAGACAATCTCTTAAACGCTAACTTGTTGAACATGCAGCAAAAGATTTATCTTTAGTTAAAGAAAATGTGAAAAAGGAGTTAGTGCATCTATTTGGCTGCTACATTCCATGCACACTAAGACAGCTGGACTCAAAACGTGCCTTGCTTCCTGGGGAAAATAACCAACCAAACAAACCTTGGTTGGGTCTAGCAGAAGGGTTGTTTTGTAGAGCAGTGAAACAAATGCTTCTGGTATAACCTTGCATTTCTCTTCCTTTTGCCATACTACCAATCTGACAAAGCAGTGGACGTACCTTCCGCTCACTGTGAGGCCAATGCCATAGCTGCAGTGGGAATGTTCTGTCATTTCTGGAGCTCCTGTGGTCCCACTAGTAAAATAGATGACTGCGGGGTGTTGAGACTTCGTGGTTACGCACTGGTGATCAGATGGAGCATTTCTTTAAAATAAACAAAATGAGGAATAAATCAATTTGTGTAACTTAAACGTTCCTGAATATGTTTAAAACAACCCCTGCAGCAGCAATCAGGAGTGCCAAAACCATTTATATTTTTCCACTTCGCAGACCCAGAAGGATGAGAACACATTGGCACGTGCAGCATTTCCCACCCAAAGCAAATGGAACCACTCTTATCTCTGCTGCGGCACTGTCGCAGTGGTGGTTACTCACTTCAGGAGATCCTTGTAGCTCAGCCACCCCTCTCGGTAGCCCTCTGACACCAGTAATTTGAACCTCAGAGACTGGCATTCAGCCTCTACTGACTCTACAGTTGATGCCACAGAGTCATCAGCGATGATGCCTTTTGCCTTGGACTTCTGTAGGCGATAGAGAATGTCCTTTGCAGTCAGCTGCTGCGTGCCAGGAATTGGGACAGTTCCTAAATGGGAGCAAGTGGAACGCAAAAAAGAGCTTATACATTGCTGAATAGTTCTTGTACTACTAAGACTCAGCTTACTTTGTGGTTTTGAGTGGGACAAGGCTATACTGAAAGCAGAATTTGGCCCTATATTTGTAAACATACTGATTTCCTTGGCGGATAGAATTCTATGTGAGGATGAGCACAAGTTAGGAGGTACCAGACTGGTCATGGGATGCTAGAAGAAATGGAGGGAACAGCTTTCCTTGGTCTGAAGGCACCTCCTGTGGAGTATGCCATTCTTCTGGACTTAATTTCTGTACTGCATGCTGCTAGTGTCTGTGGGGCAGCATGACATTCTGGGTTGAAAATATTGCCAAGCTGAGCAGGAACAGAGGCCATGTGAAACACTTGGCTAAATGTGGGCCAGCTTCACTGCAAGGTTGCAGGAAGGTGCATTTGTGATGCATCACAAGTGCTGGAGAAAGGAGAATGTCAAGGAGTGGACTTAGAGTGTTTTCCTAACATCTAGATCATGAGCAGAACTACACGGAAGTGCCACATTTGGTGTGAAGGGTGTTGATCAGTGTTTTATTAGTTCGTCCTCAACAGCACGTTTCTAGTTCTGCGTGCATTAAGTAGCAAGTCCTGATTTCCGTCCCCATGTGCCATTTGTGTGCTCTTACCAACCTGTTCTCATGCAAGCCACATTCAGCAGCCACCACTCTGGGATCCGTGGCAGAAGCAGAAGAACCCTGTCTCCATGCTGCAGACCGCAGGCACCACAGAGTACATTGGCTGCTTGCCGGGACTGCACTCCCAGATCCTCAAAGCTCCACTTCAACTCAACAACATCAACGCAACACCATCTACCCACCACAAGGCGGGGGTTTTAGGCTTTTTTCCCTCCTACAGAACAGGGTAGAGTGCAAATGCTTCACTTTAGGAACATACCACTTTTACTGTAATTAACTCTTAGGAAAGAAAGCATTCGGCTCTTATTCAGTGCTGGAGGAATCTGGGGATGCAGCTGAAATTTGCCACTGTCTCCAAACCAATCTCTCCTTCAGGAAGAACAGCCTTCAGATGTCATGTAAAAAATTAAATTTGCATTTCTTTCCTGAGCTCATGGTGTTTCCCTCTGCAAAGGCTGTCCAGCTTTCTGTTCCAGGACGCAAACAAAGATGCTGACGGACACAGGTGCAGCTGGACTGTGCTTCTGTGCTGCAAACTCTCCAAGCTCATTTCCAAGTTCATCTTTTCTTTTTCATATTCCCCATCCTTGCTTAGAGCTCATGCCCATTTGAGCACTCCAAGTGGTTCAGTTTTGTGGACTGCTATTTCATGATGCAAAGATTTCATGACTGGAAAAGAATGGGGAGGTTTGGCATTTTGCTGTATTCACATTTTGCTGGCAAGCAGTGGAGGCCAAGTGCTTTGTCTCGCACACACAGGCAGGGTGCATGTCACAGCTAGTAGGGGAACCAGCGCAAGGCTCAGAGTGCTCCAGTTGATCTCATCATTAAGGCACAAATTTACTCAGGGTCAGTGTCACCAGAGTTACTGATTAAAGGAGCAAAGCATTTGGGCTCACAAACAGGGCAGCATTGGCCTAAGGGATTTACAGGTTCAAATTACATGAGGTGTTCATCAGATTGTAACCAGAGCACAACTGCAGCAGCATGCTGGCTGGATGTGCTTGGCAGTTCTCAGCTCTTCAGCAGCAGAGCAGCCAAGTAGCTGTTACCTTTTCTACTTCGGTCCACCTGTCTAGCACGTTGCTTGCAAAGTTGAAGTACTCTGGCACCTCTGGTCTGTGCTGCTGTTTCATAAGTTCATAACTAAATGTGGCTCCAGCTGGGGATCTCTGGCTGCAAAGCTGGCGAGATCTTCTCAGGAAAGTATGCATGGACACAATATTCAGGGCCTGCAGTAGATGACGCATGGCGGCAGCAACCCAAGCCAGCAGGGCAGTGTACCCCTGAATCACAGCTCTTCATCCTCTCACAGCTCCCACCCATCTGCTAGAACACACTGCTGCTCTGTAGCAGGTGCACTGAAAGCATCAACACAGGGGTTGCTGGGAATGAAAGGTCTGCTGCTGACTGACAGCACTGAAGTACCAGCACCAACTAAGACGCTGCAGAGATAACCAACAGTCCTGCATGATTTCCTGGCTGATCTCAGACTTATTTGCTTCAAAGTCATCTGCTGTTTTCCCAGTCTATCAGCGCTGATGTTATGCTGCTTGCCAAGAGTAAAATGCACGTAGGAAAGCCCTGAGAATGTTTTAGTATTGCTGTTTTAAGCAGCCAAAACCACCACTCCCTGAGATGGGGGAAGTTTAAAAAGAACCATGATAAGGGATTCAAAATGCAGAGCCATGTTTCTCTACAGTCAGCTTAGCAGGAGGGCTGAAAACTCAATAATCATCTTTTTAATGCATAGCTGACATTTATTTACAAACTAATATAAACACTGATAGCTCCTTGCTGAATTAATAATCATCCATCTGTAAACCCACATGGTTTCAGAGATTCAGTGAAGCAAAGAGACAGTTTGATCTGTAACATTCAATCTATTTATGACAGACAGAGGAGAGAAACCCAGCGAGATGGCAGGTGGGGAGAGGCAGGGAGAACAGGGAAAGCATGCAGACAAGAGGCACATCAGTCTAGTTCCAGTACCAGCAAGTGCCCTGTCCAGCAGCAGCACAGCTGGCTGGAGAGCCAGTCACCTCATGCAGAGGCAGTCACCTCACCTCTCGGTCTCTCAGACATCCAACAACTGAGACGCGCCCCAGCTTTGACTGCTTGTGCAAATCCAAGGCTTCAGTTGCTTTTATGATGTTCCCGTGAATAGTATATGTGGGGAACACATAGAAACGGTGTAATGGCACAGGAATCTGCATTGGGGACAAATTCCACCGGTTCTAGCCTGTACTTGGCTAAACTCAGATGAAGCTTACGATTCTGCTGTAAGAATCAGAAATGTGAGAATGTACGAAAACGTGTATAGACAGGATTTGACGAAGTATAGAAAATGAACATCAAGAAACGTCAGAGAAACAGATAGAAAACGTGAACGCAGATGAACGAACTATGCAGACATACATTGCATTCGGCAGCAGAGCAGAAAGAGAACAGAAATGTTCCCCTACACTAACTTCGTTCTCAAGCACAACAACTTTGACAACTCCAGAAACGAAGGCTCTATCAGGTGTAAAAGCTGCTGTGTAAGTAAAGGGCTTATGCAGGCTAATAGGAGAAACCGCTATTCAGAGCATGGCATAGGGCTGAATCGCGTCTTTCTTAACGGCAAAAGCAGTAGAAGACTCGAGTGTTGCGATTGTATTGGAATCCGCGGTTAACGCGTGTAGACCCAAAGCTCGCTGCCGGCATAGCTCAGAATCGCAAAGAGCGCTTTGACGATGTTCCCTTGAATAGTTTTTGTGGGGAAAACATAGAAAACTTGTAAAGGCTCAGGAATCTGGATTGGAGACAAATTCCACCGGTCCTTGCCTGTACTTGGCAAAACTCAGAAAAAGCTTACGATTCTGCTGTAAGAATCAGAAATGTGAGAATGTACGAAAAGAAAACGTGTATAGACAGGATTTGACGAAGTAAAGAAAATGGACTACAAGAAAAGTCAGAGAATCAGATAGAAAACGTGTACGCAGATGAACGAACGATGCAGACATCCATTGCATTCGGTAGCAGAGCAGAAAGAGCACAGAAACTTTCTCCTACACTAACTTCGTTCTCCAGCACAACAACTTGGACAACGCCAGAAACGAAGCCTCTTTGAGGTGTAAAAGCCTCTTTGTAAGTAAAGGGCTTATCCAAGGCAAATTGGAGTAACCGCTATTCAGTGCGGAGCATCCGATTATATCGCGTCATTCTTATAGGCAAAAGCAGTAGAAGACGCGAGTGTTGCGATTGTATTGGAATCCGCGGTTAACGCGTGTAGAGCTGAAAGCTCGCTGCCGGCATAGCTCAGAATCGCAAAGAAAGCTTTGACGATGTTCCCGTGAATAGTATATGTGGGGAACACATAGAAAAGGTGTAAAGGCTCAGGAATCTTGATTGGAGTCAAATTCCACCATTTCTTGCCTGTACTTGGCTAAACTCAGAAAAAGCTTACGATTCTGGTGTAAGAATCAGAAATGTAAGAATTTTCAAAAAGAAAACGTGTATAGACAGGATTTGACGAAGTGAAGAAAATGGACATGAAGAAACGTCAGAGAAACAGAATGAAAACGTGTACGCAGATGAACGAACGATGCAGACATCCATTGCATTCGGTAGCAGAGCAGAAAGAGAACAGAAACTTTCCCCTACACTAACTTCGGGGTCCAGCACAACATCTTTGACAACGCCAGAAACGAAGCCTCTATCAGGTGTAAAAGCTGCTTTGTAAGTATAGGGCTTATACAAGGCAAATTGGAGTAACCGCTATTCAGTGCACCGCATCCGATTATATCGCGTCTTTCTTAAAGGCAGAAAACATCAGAAGACGCGATTGTTGCATCTGTATTGGAATCTGCGGTTAACGCGTGTAGTGCCCAAAACTCGCTGCCGGTATAGCTCAGAATCGCAAATAGCGCTTTGACGATGTTCACGTTATAAGTTTTAGTGGGGAACACATAGACACGGTGTAATGGCACAGGAATCTGCATAGGGGACAAATTCCACAGGTTCTAGCCTGTTCTTGGCTAAACTCAGAAAAAGCTTACGATTCTACTGTAAGAATCAGAAATGTGAGAATGTACGAAAAGAAAACATGTATAGACAGGATTTGACGAAGTAAAGAAAACGGACTACAAGAAACGTCAGAGAATCAGATAAAAAACGTGAACGCAGATGAACGAACGATGCAGACATACATTGCATTCGGTGGCAGAGCAGAAAGAGAACAGAAACTTTCCCCTACACTAACTTCGGGGTCCAGCACAACAACTTTGACAACGCTATTAAAGAAGCCTCTATCAGGTGTAAAAGCTACTGTGTAAGTATAGGGCTTATACAGGCTAATTGGAGAAACCGCTATTCAGAGTACGGCATACGGCTGAATCGCGTCTTTCCTAACGGCAAAAACAGGCAAGTCGCGATTGTTGCGATTGTATTGGAATCGGCGGTTAACACGTTAATATACCAAAGCTCGCTGCCGCTTTAGCTCAGAATCGCAAAGAGCGATTTGACTATGTTCCCGTGGGAAGCTTTAGGGGGGAACACATAGAAACGGTGTAATGGCACAGGAATCTGCATTAGGGACAAATTCCACCGGTTCTAGCCTGTACTTGGCTAAACTCAGAAAAAGCTTACGATTCTGGTGTAAGAATCAGAAATGTGAGAATGTACGAAAAGAAAACGTGTATAGACAGGATTTGACGAAGTAAAGAAAATGGACATCAAGAAACGTCAGAGAAACAGAATGAAAACGTGAACGCAGATGAACGAACGATGCAGACATCCATTGCATTCGGTAGCAGAGCAGAAAGAGAACTAAAACTTTCCCCTACACAAACTTCGTTCTCCAGCACAACAACTTTGACAACGCTATTAAAGAAGCCTCTATCACGTGTAAAAGCTGCTGTGTAAGTATAGGGCTTATACAGGCTAATCCGAGAAACCGCTAATCAGACCACGGCATACGGCTGAATCGCGTCTTTCCTAACGGCAAAAACAGCAGAAGTCGCGATTGTTGCGACTGTATTGGAATCCGCGCTTAACGCGTTAAGATACCAAAGCTCGCTGCCGGTATAGCTCAGTATCGCAAAGAGCGCTTTGACGATGTTCACCTTATAAGTTTTAGTGGGGAACACATAGAAACGGTGTAATGGCACAGGAATCTGCATTGGGGACAAATTCCACCGGTTCTAGCCTGTTCTTGGCTAAACTCAGAAAAAGCTTACGATTCTGCCGTAAGAATCAGAAATGTGAGAATGTACGAAAAGAAAACGTGTATAGACAGTATTTGGCGAAGTAAAGAAAGTGGACATCAACATACGTCAGAGAAACAGATAGAAAACGTGAACGCAGATGAACGAACGATGCAGACATCCATCGCATTCGGTAGCAGAGCAGAAAGAGAACAGAAACTTTCCCCTACACTAACTTCGTTCTCCAGCACAAAAACTTGGACAACGCCAGAAACGAAGCCTCTATCAGGTGTAAAAGCCGCTTTGTAAGTAGAGGGCTTATCCAAGGCAAATTGGAGTAACCGCTATTCAGTGCGGAGCATCCGATTATATCGCGTCATTCTTATAGGCAAAAGCAGTAGAAGACGCGAGTGTTGCGATTGTATTGGAATCCGCGGTTAACGCGTGTAGAGCTGAAAGCTCGCAGCCGGCATAGCTCAGAATCGCAAAGAAAGCTTTGACGATGTTCCCGTGAATAGTTTATGTGGGGAACACATAGAAAAGGTGTAAAGGCTCAGGAATCTTGATTGGAGTCAAATTCCACCATTTCTTGCCTGTACTTGGCTAAACTCAGAAGAAGCTTACGATTCTGCTGTAAGAATCAGAAATGTGAGAATGTACGAAAAGAAAACGTGTATAGACAGTATTTGGCGAAGTAAAGAAAGTGGACATCAACATACGTCAGAGAAACAGATAGAAAACGTGAACGCAGATGAACGAACGATGCAGACATCCATTGCATTCGGTAGCAGAGCAGAAAGAGAACAGAAACTTTCCCCTACACTAACTTCGTTCTCCAGCACAAAAACTTGGACAACGCCAGAAACGAAGCCTCTTTGAGGTGTAAAAGCCTCTTTGTAAGTAAAGGGCTTATCCAAGGCAAATTGGAGTAACCGCTATTCAGTGCGGAGCATCCGATTATATCGCGTCATTCTTATAGGCAAAAGCAGTAGAAGACGCGAGTGTTGCGATTGTATTGGAATCCACGGTTAACGCGTGTAGAGCTGAAAGCTCGCTGCCGGCATAGCTCAGAATCGCAAAGAAAGCTTTGACGATGTTCCCGTGAATAGTTTATGTGGGGAACACATAGAAAAGGTGTAAAGGCTCAGGAATCTTGATTGGAGTCAAATTCCACCATTTCTTGCCTGTACTTGGCTAAACTCAGAAGAAGCTTACGATTCTGCTGTAAGAATCAGAAATGTGAGAATGTACGAAAAGAAAACGTGTATAGACAGTATTTGGCGAAGTAAAGAAAGTGGACATCAACATACGTCAGAGAAACAGATAGAAAACATGAACGCAGATGAACGAACGATGCAGACATCCATTGCATTCGGTGGCAGAGCAGAAAGAGAACAGAAACTTTCCCCTACACTAACTTCGGGGTCCAGCACAACATCTTTGACAACGCCAAAAACGAAGCCTCTTTGAGGTGTAAAAGCCGCTTTGTAAGTAAAGGGCTTATCCAAGGCAAATTGGAGTAACCCCTATTCAGTGCGGAGCATCCGATTATATCGCGTCATTCTTATAGGCAAAAACATCAGAAGACGCGATTGTTGCTTCTGTATTGGAATCTGCGGTTAACACGTGTAGAGCCCATAGCTCGCTGCCGGTATAGCTCAGAATCGCAAATAGCGCTTTGACGATGTTCCCGTGGGAAGTTTTAGTGGGGAACACATGGAAACGGTGTAATGTCACAGAAATCTGCATTGGAGACAAATTCCACCGGTTCTAGCCTGTACTTGGCTAAATCAGAAAAAACATACTATTCTGGTGTAAGAATCAGAAATGAGTGAATGTACGAAAAGAAAACGTGTATAGACAGGATTTGACGAAGAATAGAAAATGGACATCAAGAAACGTCAGAGAAACAGAATGAAAACGTGAACGCAGATGAACGAACGATGCAGACATCCATTGCATTCGGTAGCAGAGCAGAAAGAGAATAGAAACTTTCCCCTACACAAACTTCGGGGTCCAGCACAACAACTTTGACAACGCCAGAAACGAAGCCTCTATCAGGTGTAAAAGCAGCTGTGTAAGTATATGGCTTCTACAGGCTAATGGGAGAAACCGCTATTCAGAGCACGGCATACGGCTGAATCGCGTCTTTCTTAACGGCAAAAGCAGTAGATTCCAATACAGATGCAACCATCTGTATTGGAATCCGCGGTTAACGCGTTAAGAGCCCAAAGCTCGCTGCCGGTATAGCTCAGTATCGCAAAGAGCGCTTTGACGATGTTCCTCCCGTGAATAGTTTTCGTGGGTAACATATATAAACGGTGTAAAAGCACAGGAATCTGGATTGGAGACAAATTCCACCGGTTCTTGCCTGTTCCTGGCTAAACTCAGAAAAAGCTTACGATTCTGCTGTAAGAATCAGAAATGTGAGAATGTACGAAAAGAAAACGTGTATAGACAGGATTTGACGAAGTATAGAAAATGGACATCAAGAAGCGTCAGAGAAACAGAATGAAAACGTGAACGCAGATGAACAATCGATGCAGACATACATTGCATTCGGTAGAGGAGCAGAAAGAGAACAGAAACTTTCCCCTACACTAACTTCGGAATCCAGCACAACAACTTTGACAACGCTAGTAAAGAAGCCTCTATCACGTGTAAAAGCTGCTGTGTAAGTATAGGGCTTATACAGGCTAATCCGAGAAACCGCTAATCAGACCACGGCATACGGCTGAATCGCGTCTTTCCTAACGGCAAAAACAGGCAAGTCGCGATTGTTGCAATTGTATTGGAATCGGCGGTTAACGCGTTAAGATACCAAAGCTTGCTGCCGCTTTAGCTCAGAATCGCAAAGAGCGATTTGACTATGTTCCAGTTGGAAGCTTTAGGGGGGAACATATAGAAACGGTGTAATGGCACAGGAATCTGCATTAGGGACAAATTCCACTGGTCCTAGCCTGTACTTGGCTAAACTCAGAAAAAGCTTACGATTCTGGTGTAAGAATCAGAAATGTGAGAATGTACGAAAAGAAAACGTGTATAGACAGGATTTGACGAAGTAAAGAAAATGGACATCATGAAACGTCAGAGAAACAGAATGAAAACGTGAACGCAGATGAACGAACGATGCAGACATCCATTGCATTCGGTAGCAGAGCAGAAAGAGAACAGAAACTTTCCCCTACACAAACTTCGTTCTCCAGCACAACAACTTTGACAACGCCAGAAACGAAGCCTCTATCAGGTGTAAAAGCTGCTGTGTAAGTATAGGGCTTCTACAGGCTAATGGGAGAAACCGCTATTCAGAGCACGGCATACGGCTGAATCGCGTCTTTCTTAACGGCAAAAACAGCAGAAGACGCGATTGTTGCGACTGTATTGGAATCCGCGGTTAACGCGTTAAGAGCCAAAGGCTGGCTGTCGGTATAGCTCAGTAACGCGAAGAGCACTTTGACGATGTTCACGAGAAAAGTTTTAGTGGGTAACATTTAGAAACGGTGTAAAGGCACAGGAATCTGCATTGGAGACGAATTCCACCGGTTCTTGACTGTACTTGGCTAATCTCAGAAAAAGCTTACGATTTTGGTGTAAGAATCAGAAATGTGAAAATGTACGAAAAAAAAACGTGTATAGACAGGATTTGACGAAGTAAAGAAAATGGACATCATGAAACGTCAGAGAAACAGAATGAAAACATGAACGCAGATGAACGAACGATGCAGACATCCATTGCATTCGGTAGCAGAGCAGAAAGAGAACAGAAACTTTCTCCTACACTGACTTCGGTGTCCAGCACAACAACTTGGACAACGCCAGAAACGAAGCCTCTATTAGGTGTAAAAGCTGCTGTGTAAGTATAGGGCTTATACAGGCTAATTGGAGATACCGCAATTCAAAGCACGGCATCCGGTTGAATCGCGTCTTTCTTAACGGCAAAAACAGCAGAAGACGCGATTGTTGCGACTGTATTGGAATCCGCGGTTTACGCTTTAAGAGCCAAAGGCTGGCTGCCAGTTTAGCTCAGTATCGCGAAGAGCGCTTTTACGATGTTCACGAGAAAAGTTTTAGTGGGACATATTTAGAAACGGTGTAAAGGCACAGGAATCTGCATTGGGGAGATATTCCACCGATTCTAGCCTGTACTTGGCTAAACTCAGAAAAAGCTTACGATTCTGGTGTAAGAATCAGAAATGTAAGAATTTTCAAAAAGAAAACGTGTATAGACAGGATTTGACGAAGTGAAGAAAATGGACATGAAGAAACGTCAGAGAAACAGAATGAAAACGTGTACGCAGATGAACGAACGATGCAGACATCCATTGCATTCGGTAGCAGAGCAGAAAGAGAACAGAAACTTTCCCCTACACTGACTTCGGGTTCCAGCACAACATCTTTGACAACGCCAAAAACGAAGTCTCTTTGAGGTGTAAAAGCCGCTTTGTAAGTAAAGGGCTTATCCAAGGCAAATTGGAGCAACCGCTATTCAGTGCGGAGCATCCTATTATATCGCGTCATTCTTATAGGCAAAAACATCAGAAGACGCGATTGTTGCATCTGTATTGGAATCTGCGGTTAACGCGTGTAGTGCCCAAAACTCGCAGCCGGTATAGCTCAGTATCGCAAAGAGCGCTTTGACGATGTTCCCGTGAATAGTTTTATAGTGGGTAACATATAGAAAAGGTGTAAAAGCTCAGGAATCTGGGTTGGAGACAAATTCCACCAGTTCTTGCCTGTACTTGGCTAAACTCAGAAAAAGCTTACGATTCTTGTGTAAGAATCAGAAATGTGAGAATGTACGAAAAGAAAACGTGTATAGACAGGATTTGACGAAGTATAGAAAATGGACATCAAGAAGCGTCAGAGAAACAGAATGAAAACGTGAACGCAGATGAACGAACGATGCAGACATCCATTGCATTCGGTAGCAGAGCAGAAAGAGAACAGAAACTTTCCCCTACACAAACTTCGCGGTCCAGCACAACAACTTGGACAACGCCAGAAACGAAGACTCTATCAGGTGTAAAAGCTGCTTTGTAAGTATAGGGCTTATACAGGCTAATTGGAGATACCGCAATTCAGAGCACGGCATACGGCTGAATCGCGTCTTTCTTAACGGCAAAAACAGCAGAAACTTGATTGTTGCGACTGTATTGGAATCCGCGGTTAACGCGTTAGGAGCCAAAGGCTGGCTGCCGGTATAGCTCAGTAACGCGAAGAGCGCTTTGACGATGTTCACGAGAAAAGTTTTAGTGGGGAATATTTAGAAACGGTGTAAAGGCACATGAATCTGCATTGAAGACAAATTTTACCGGTTCTTGCCTGTACTTGGCTAATCTCAGAAAAAGCTTACGATTCTGGTGTAAGAATCAGAAATGTGAGAATGTACGAAAAGAAAACGTGTATAGACAGGATTTGACGAAGTAAAGAAAATGGACATCATGAAACGTCAGAGAAACAGAATGTAAACGTGTACGCAGATGAACGAACGATGCAGACATCCATTGTATTCGGTAGCAGAGCAGAAAGAGAACAGAAACTTTCCCCTACACTAACTTCGGGGTCCAACACAACAACTTTGACAACGCCAGAAACGAAGCCTCTATCAGGTGTAAAAGCTGCTTTGTAAGTATAGGGCTTATACAAGGCAAATTGGAGTAACCGCTATTCAGTGCACCGCATCCGATTATATCGCGTCTTTCTTAAAGGCAGAAAACAGCAGAAGACGCGATTGTTGCGATTGTATTGGTATCCGCGGTTAACGCGTTAAGAGCCCAAAACTCGCTGCCGGTATAGCTCAGAATCGCAAATAGCGCTTTGACGATGTTCCCGTGAATAGTTTTAGTGGGTACATATAGAAAAGGTGTAAAAGCACAGGAATCTGGATTGGAGACAAATTCCACCGGTTCTTGCCTGTACTTGGCTAACTCAGAAGAAGCTTACGATTCTTGTGTAAGAATCAGAAATGTGAGAATGTACGAAAAGAAAACGTGTATAGACAGGATTTGACGAAGTATAGAAAATGGACATCAAGAAGCGTCAGAGAAACAGAATGAAAACGTGAACGCAGATGAACGAGCGATGCAGACATACATTGCATTCGGTAGCAGAGCAGAAAGAGAACAGAAACTTTCCCCTACACTAACTTCGGGGTCCAGCACAACAACTTGGACAACGCCAGAAACGAAGCCTCTATTAGGTGTAAAAGCTGCTGTGTAAGTATAGGGCTTATATAGGCTAATTGGAGAAACCGCTATTCAGAGCACTGCATAAGGCTGAATCGCGTCTTTCTTAACGGCAAAAACAGCAGAAGACGCGATTGTTGCATCTGTATTGGAATCCGCGGTTAATGCGTTAAGATACCAAAGCTCGCTGTCGGTTTAGCTCAGTATCGCAAAGAGCACTTTGACGATGTTTCCGTGAGAAGTTTTAGTGGGGAACATATAGAAACGGTGTAAAGGCACAGGAATCTTGATTGGAGACAAATTCCACTGGTCCTAGCCTGTACTTGGCTAAACTCAGAAAAAGCTTACGATTCTGGTGTAAGAATCAGAAATGTGAGAATGTACAAAAAGAAAACGTGTATAGACAGTATTTGACGAAGTATAGAAAATGGACATCAAGAAGCATCTGAGAAACAGAATGAAAACGTGAACGCAGATGAACGAGCGATGCATACATACATTGCATTCGGTGGCAGAGCAGAATGAGAACAGAAACTTTCCCCTACATGGAAGCCTCTGTTCTGTTTTATATTTTAAAATTCCATTTTTGCCTAACTGACGTTGTTAGGTTCTTTGATTGGACTGTCTACTTGTTCTACTTAGGCATCTTAATCTTTAGGTAGAAAACTTGCTAATCTTAGTAAATTACTACAAACGTGCATCTGTTGCACCAGCTTGCAAGCACTTTCTGAATGTAGTTCGTGCCCCATGATTGGATAAAGGGGTGTACTTGTGCATCTGTTTATGTACTGATAACGTGCTGGAACTCCATCGTGATAGGAACTGCTCTGAGGTAATGGCCCAGATGAGATAGAATTTCTTCTGCAAGCATACACCATGCTGAAACTCCTAGGGTATTTCGTATTTGTCTGTTTGGACAGGAGTTTAGTAACGTGGTGATTGTGATGTTGTTCTGTCCTGCTTGATCTGACAGTTTAGCTTGGTTCACCTGTGAAAATGCTTTCCCTTTAGAAAGTGATTCGGTTGTTCTCTGTCCATCTCCCTCTGTAGAGGAGCTGCTTTCAGGTAAGGACTGCAACATGCAGTACTCATCCAGGAACTTTGGAAGGGCATTGAAGGAGATTTAGTTTTCAGGAGCGTCTACGTTTGAGGGTTTAAAATGTGACCATTGCCTGAATGGAAGAGCTCAGCAGCCTGCAGCATGACATTTGAAAAGTGTCAAGCCCTTTAGATTGTCTGTTGAGCTGTGCTTGCCTTTTTTTTTTATTTTATTTTCCAGTGGATAAGCTGAGCAGCTGTTTCCATCTGCAGATGTTGTCAGGGCTGGATTGCTGATAGCATGGCACTGAGGTTGTAAATGAACAGTTGAATTCTATTAGCACAGCAAGAATGAATAAAAAATAGGAGGCAACTTTGACATCAGGGCAGCATTCTTGTGAACAACGTTTACTTTCAAATTGTTCTTAGAATGAAGAGAGTTGCAACAAGTTGACTTCCCTCAGTAGTTGGACAGACAAATAGTTTGTCTTCTGGCACCGAATGCTTTTTACATACTGTTTGGGGGATTTTAACAGTTCATCCAAGTGTATGTTTTTGGGGTTTTGTTGTTGTTGTTGTTTTGGTTTTTGTTTTTTTTTGGGGGGTAGGGGGGAAGGGAGTGGAGGAGGGAGGGAAGTCCGGCCGTGATTCTAAGTTCAGGACTGTGATGTCAGGCTGTAGGGTGGTGTGGGGTGAATACCCTAAATGAGTAGTACCCAAACAGCATAATGAAGATGGACAGTGTATTTTTGGATGGATTATTCAGATGGTATAAAGACTCCCAATGAATTAGGAAGAGGTTCACCTGTCAGCCACCAGAGGTCGAGGCTTGTCTGGAACTCCACATGGGGCACATCTCCAACAAGAGATCCTTCCCCAGTGGTGGTCAGCCCTGAAGTGGGGTCTGGGAGAGGTGGAGCCAGACTGCACCCCTTCTGGCCCAGGTTGCACAGGCAGCCTGTTGCAGTGCTCCATCGCCCTCACTGTGAAGAAGTTCCCAAGCACACCTGTGCACAACTTCCTATGCTTCAGTTTGTGGCCATTGGTGAATTGGCACAGGTGCATTGCCTTCACCTGTGCTCCCATGGCTGACTCAGTGCTTGCCTCATGTGATCCATCAGTGGTTCAGGCTGTGATTCAGCAGTTCCCATACGTGGGCTGAGACCAGTGCTTGACAATGGTATCAAGTGTTCCTCTGGATTAGTGTGTATTGATCCTGGTTGATAATGATGAAGAACTTAATTTGTGATCAGAAAAGCCTGGAGAGCAGCTGTTGTGTGGTATACCTCCAGTCGTGTCACTTCCAGACCTTTTGTTTCCAAATTTCTTGAAAATGCAATTAAAACCTGGAGGAATGTTTTGCTCAGGCCCAGAGTGCAAAAAATGACTGCTTTTGCTAAAGTACTAGGAATGATTTGTAATTTAGACTAGTGACTAGGGGAAAAATGAAAGTTCTGAAAATAAGGCGTTCCTTTTAGTTAGCTGATACCTTTAAACAACAGTAGTCTGTGTTTTGTCTGTATTGTTGACTGTCTCTTTGAAGAAATGATACATTAAGTGGATTTTGACTTCTTCAAGTTAAACAGCAAGGTACATGCATACTCATTAAAACATCTGTCCAAACCTTTTGCTTGCCTGCGCTGCATCCAGTGAAGAGGAATTATCTTGGGTCACATAGAAAATATATAGTTAATGTCTGCATGTGACAAGGCTACCTCTGTTTTCTTAATTTGTGAGCTTTCTGAAGGCGTTGCAAGTTAGAAAATCGGTCAGCTCCACATGAGCATTAGGGATATCACTTCTGCAGTGAACGTATTAATGTATATAACTATTAATCATGAGCTTTTCTTACGCTGTTAAATAATTGAAGAAGAACAGTTCTCTGCATAATAACAAAAACATGCATTTGCAGGCGCACACACACACACACACACGTAGATAGGCTGATATATCCTCAGCAGTAACAGCATTTTACTTGCCAGTTGGCCCCAGCACATGTATTATGTGACGTGGGCTTTGAGTCAGCTCAGATAGCGTTGTACTGAACCCGTAAACCCTCCTTTTAATGACGTGGCAAGAATTTTGATTCAGAAACATTATTTGTTACACCTGGCTTAGTTAACATATTTCTCAATTTTTCTGCAGGTATAAAGAAGTATGTTGTTGGCCTAATTATCAAGACATCGTCTGACCCAGCATGTGTAGAAGTGAGTGAATTCTTTCAGGGGAGAAAAAGGGAGGTAAAAACTGCGCATAATCTGACTGGTCTTTTCCATTCTCCAGAAAGAGAAGGTGTATATTGGGAAACTGAACATGATTCTTGTTCAGGTAAGCTGGAGTTTATAAATCTTGACGTTTGGTTTTGCTTAAGTACCTAACACACGGGTGTTTCACATTTCAGATTCTGAAACAGGAATGGCCAAAGCACTGGCCAGTTTTTATAAGTGATATTGTAGGAGCAAGCAGGACTAGTGAAAGCCTTTGTCAGAACAACACGGTGATCCTCAAACTATGAAGTGAAGAAGTGTTTGATTTTTCCAGTGGCCACATAACTCAAGTGAAAGCGAAGCATTTGAAAGGCAGGCAAGTATCTCTATTTAATATGTCCCTAACACCCAGTGCTTACTTTGTGCTTGCTGTCAGATATAGTTTCTCTTGCTAGGAGGTTTTCAGTAAAAGGTTACATCTGATTTTATAGCTGAGACTGAAGTGGTTTATTGTGGTTTTTTGTTGTTGTTGTTGTTTTTTTCCCTTGAAAGCAGTACAGTTGGGTGGGAGCAACCTTGGTTTATACCTATCTAGGGAGTGGGAGGCAAAGGGACAAGGGTGGACGCTTCTCAGTAGAGTGTGGCGACAGGACAGGAGGAAATGGCCACCAAGTGAAGCATAGGAAGTTGTGCACAGGTGTGCTTGGGAACTTCTTCACAGTGAGGGTGATGGAGCAGTGGCACAGGCTGCCTGGACGCCTGCCTGTGCAACCTGGGCTAGGGAGCTGCTTTGGCAATGGGGTTGGACTAGGTGATCTCTAGAGGTCCCTTCCAACCCCTACCACTCTGTGATTCGGTGATATATTTCTGCATTACTGCAGCTGCCTCATCTGACGGATGGTCCTAGAATCATAGAATGGTCTGGGTTGGAAGGGAGCCTTAAGATCATTTAGTTCCAATCCCCCTGCTATAGGCAGAGATAGCTCCCACTCGACCAGGTTGTCGAAAGCCCCGTGCAGCCTGGCCTTGAATGCCTCCAGGGAAGGGGCATCCACAGCCTCACTGGGCAACCTGTTCCAGTGTCTCACCGCCCTCACAGTAAAGAATTTCTTCCTAGCGTCTGGTCTAAATGTACCCTCTTCCAGTTGAAAGGCATTAGCCTCTGATCCTGTTGCTGCATGCCCTTACAAAAAGCCCTGCCCCAGCTTTCCTGTAGGCTTGCTTCAGGTACGCTATGAGGTCCCCCTGGAGCTTTCTCTTCTCCTGGCTGAAGAGCCCCAGCTCTCAGCCTGTCCTCGTAGCGAGGTGCTCCGGCCCTCTGGTCATCTTAGTGGCCATCCTCAGTGGACCCACTCCAACAGCTCCATGTCCTTCTTGGCTTGGAGGCTCCAGAACTGGATGCAGTATTCCAGGTGGGGTCTCATGAGAGCAGAGTAGAGGGGCACAATCACCTCCCTCACCCTGCTGGTCTCTCAGGACCCTCTTTGATTGCTGGTGTACTGCTGTGTTGTGTCCCTCTCTCATTGAGACTGACTTTCCAGTTAGAGTTCCTTTATCCTGTAACTGAGGTCCTGTTTTACTAGCCCTGTAGGCACCTACGTGCTGCAAGTCTTTGCTTGTTCCCAAACTACGTGCATTAATGTACCAGCAGTTTATTTTGGTCCTACCCTTGTAACAGATTTCCACACTGCTTGCATTTGTGTGCCAGATAATTGTGGGCACTGATTTGGAGTTCTTAAATAAGTGTTGTTCTTGTCAGGGTTGGTGAAGAAGTAAGGTGGCTTGTGAATGCTTCCAAGCACGTCTCTCTGGAGAATGCATTTTGTGGTCACTGGCACTTTGATTAATACAGATTTTTGGAACGTGATATTGCTTAATTATATATATACATATATTTTATAGTGTGTGCAGTGAGTTCTCTCAGGTTTTCCAACTGTGTCAGTTTGTTATGGTAAGTATTGGTGTTTTGTTTTTTTTTTTAAACTTTTCCTGACCACCCCCAGCCAGCCATGCCTGGTAATATTGTATGCACTGTTGTCTTTACAGGAAAACTCCCAAAATGCTCCTTTAATCCAAGCCACTTTGGAAACTTCGCTACGATTTCTGAACTAGATTCCTCTGGGATATATATCTGAGACTAAGTTAATCAGCACACTAATATACAAGGTGTGTATGTAATTACTGATGGTTTTTTAGTATAAAAGTTGCAAAAAGCGTGGTAAGGGCCTAAAAAATAAAAAATTGCGTAAAAATCTTTCTTTTGTTTTCTCAGTAGTTCTTCAATGTTCCCATGTTTTGGAACGTCTCTTTAAAGTGCCTCACAGAAAAAAGAAGACTCGGAGGGGATCTTATTAATGTTTATAAATACCTTAAGTGTGGGAGACAAAGGGACACGGCCAGCCTCTTTTCTGTGCTCTATGGGGACCAGGACAAGGGGGCATGGCTGGAAAGCTAGAGCGTAGGAAGTTCTGCACCAATATGCAGAAGAACTTCTTCAAAGTGAAAGTGACAGAGCATTGGAACGGGCTGCCTGGAGGGGTTGTGAAGTCTCCTTCTCTGGAGGTATCCAAAGGCCTGTCTGCATTTCAGATTTTTCCAAGTGTGCTTTCATAGCAATCTGTTTTCATTGGTACTGTCCTACAAGATCCTGTGCAAAACATATGTTTTTCTCTCTCTCTTCTTACTTGTCTTTCCTTTAACGTGTAAATACAGCTTTAAAATACGTTCAGAGAATTTCTATGTCACCTTTTTCCCATGGGTACCAAAAATATTTTGGTCTAACTCAGGCATACAGGCAGTTGCTGCTGTGGCTTGTGTCAGTTTGCGTGTGAAACAGTGTACTTTGTTTTTATTCAACACCCAAGCTTGGTTTCTAGGGTACAGCATGTGCCATTCTCCAGCTCTTCTGCCCTGGTGTAGCTTCTTGCCTAAATCGTCATTTCCCAGATTTTGACTGAATATGCTTAGAGTATTGTCCTTGTGGTCTGCGTTTAGTTTCAGTGTCATAAGTGTGGCCTTTAACGCTGGAGCTCTAGGAAGTGCTACTTACTAGGCACGCTTTATGTAGTGTTAAGGGTCTTGGTGGGGGACCTGTGTTCCACTTGGTGACCTTTCTTTCCTATCCCTGAGCTCCTATGGGATGAAAGTGTCTCTATAGGCCCTTGTAGCAGTCTTTGTGGTGTCCCAGAGTTGAGCCATGTACAGGTGTGGAGGCCATAGGTTGAGGAACTAGTCTGAGACAGACTCAAAATAAAAAACCAAACCCAAAAATAACAACAACAAAATACTATAAACCTGGAGACCAGTTTTCATTGGTTGTTTCTGTCTAGTAGGTACAATGCTTGCAAAGTATCTGGATTCTAGTCTCTTTCCATCTGATGCTTGCAACGCATTTCTTCTCCTGGTAGCCCTTTACCATATATATATACATGTTTGCAAGTAGCAAATTATAGCTCATTTAGAAAACTGATTGATTGATTGTTTCTTGTAATTGTCCTGATCCTAAACTGGGGTAGTTGGTTTGTTTTTTCTTTTTTTTTTTCTTCTTAAATTATTTTGGCTTTGAACTGGATAATAGCAACTACTTTCCTGTATTGTTATTGCAGCTTATTTTAGCCTTTATACTGCTCATCAAGTCTATGAACTTGGGAGCAAACTAATCATATGCTATATTGTAGGATCTCCTGGGGCTCTGTGATGAAAAGAGAGGAAAAGACAAGAAAGCCCTTATTGCATCAAATATAATGTGCATAGTAGGACAACACCCACGTTTTTTGAGAGCTCACTGGAAGTTTTTGAAGACAGCAGTCAGAAAGTTTTTTGTGTTTATGCATTGTAACTATCTCTTTCGCTTGCTGTTCTGACTTTCTTAATGAAGAAAGAAATATGCTCAGTGTATGTGCCATGTCTGGGGGAAAATACAAAGCAGTAACTGGTGTGATTTAATTTAGAAACCCATGATGGAGTCCAGGATATGACTTGGGATACCTTGGTAAAAATAGCACAGAGGTGCCGCCGACATTTTGTTCAGGTTCAGGTGGGAGAAGTAATGCTTTTCACTGATGAAGTCTTGATCAATATTAATACAGTCATCTGTGACCTTCGGACACAACAGGTACATTTAATTCAGGAGCGTGAGTATATTTGTGAAGGCAGTCAGCGTTGTGACACATCAAAAATTAATTGGTAGTAGTCTTTAGGACTTGAATTGTGTTTCTTAGTCATGGTGTGTGTCTGTGAGAGTATTATGTTACAGGTGGTGCGGTCAGATTAATGCTCCTTCCAAGAATTCTAATAAAGATCTTAATAATGCAAAGAGTGCTGAGTTGAAATTCTTTATTTCTAGAATGCTTTTAAATGAGATGGTAACTTTTACTACCTGCTAGTTCTGAACATTGTGCGTTTTTGGTTAGTCTTCCTTAGCCTTTCTGTTTGACTTCTTGCTTTTCAATCAGGTGCATCCGTTCTATGGAGCAGTGGGATACATGATTGGGGCGCAGACAGACCGGACTGTACAGGAGCATCTGATAGAAAAATACTTGCTGCTCCCTAATCCAGTATGGGACAGCATAATTCAACAGGCAACAAAAGTAAGGCCATAAATTTTAAGTGTATTCCATTAAAAAAAAAAAAAAAAAAAACTGCTGAATGATTGTTGGTACAGCGTTTTTTTGTTTCTTTTTTTCCCCTGGAATGAGGTGAACTTGACTGTGCTGTCAGTAGAAGTGCTGAAGGAGACCTAAACAGTTTAGAGTGGTTTAAATCCAGTTAAAGAACTTTACAGAACATGCTGTAACACAGCGTGTAAGATAAATACTTGAAAGTGACCATTTTTGTATTAGAAGATAAATGGCGTTTTTATGGACTAAATAGAGTTAGCTCAGTTCTTTTCCACAGAATGTTGGTATTCTGAAGTATCCTGAAGCCGTTAAGCAGCTTGGTAGCATTCTGAAAACCAGTGTAAGGGCATGGAAAGCAGTTGGCCGCCCCTTTGTGATTCAGCTTGAAGAATTTATTTAGATATGCTGAATGTGTACAAGTGAAAATATTTCTGCAGCTATTGAGGCAGATGGTAAGAAATTCCACGTCCTTCCTAACAAGGGGATGGGCAGTGCACATAAGAGCAAGTTCTACTGACGAGACTTACATTGACTTGGATGTGAGAAAATGAGGTAAGAATTGGGCTCCTTGTAGTAAAGACGAGTTTGAATGATTACGTTTGTGACACAAACTTGAGGTTGCCTTAGAACACTGTATAGGTTGGTGTCTTCTCATCACGCAGTGAGAACCAGGCAAAGCAGGAAGGTTTAAGAGAGCCGTCAGGCAACTACTGCTGGATGAACACCGTGTGTGGGAAGTATGTGGTCGTGTAACTTTCTTTTTAGCTTCTTTCAGAACTGCTTTGTAATTGTGTGAGGCTTGGTTGGGTAACTGCACTGCTATAACCGTGTCTTGCTCTTTATTTAGGTTGCTGAAAACTTTGTTCCTCCCTTGATGGATGCAGTTCTCATTGACTACCAGAGAAATGTTCCCGCTGCTAGAGAACGTGAAGTACTCAGTGCTATGGCTGTCATTGCTAGCAAGCTGGGTGGGCACATTGCTGCTGAAATACCTCAGATATTTGATGCTGTTTATGAGTGCACGTTAAATATGATCAGTAAGGTATTTACATGTAAATTTTGGATAATGGAAAAACAAAAGGGATTCTATATTAAGGGTACTAGTCTTTGGGTATTGCAAGAAAGGGGGCAGGGCATGTTATGCTCTGTAGTTTACATAGCATTATTCTGTTTTATGGAAATTAAGTTGAGGTTCATGAATTCTGGCTGTCTAGGTGAACGTCTTAATCTCACTGACTTAATTTCTTGATGCAGTTCTGAAATTAAATGGTTAGTAGTTTTTCTGTTCCAGGACCTTGGAATGTCATGGTCTTGGAAGGTGAAGTATAATTTTAAGTGCATTCATATGTACTTCGAGTGTAAGTATTGATTAGTTCTTTAAATATTTCTTTGCTGATTTCTGTAGCTGATAGAGTTTCTGTGTTACGGTTTACAACAGGTATTTGCATAATAGATGAGTGCCATTTTGCAGTAGTGTGAATCAGAAAGTGTATCCCTGTAGTGGCTGGGTGCTTAATTGCTGAGGCCGTCTGTCTTGTGCCTGTGGAGCAAGTAGTAATTAATGTTGTGCACTGACAAAATGTGGTTCACCGTGTTGATACTGTGTGAGTCCAGTAAATGGTCTTATCAAGCTGTGGTGGTGAAAGTATGGGGAAAAATGTTGCTGGGAATCTGGGAACTGCAGCCTTTGTTTTGTTTTTAGATTTCTTTAAACCTGAGATCTAAATGCTATTCCATATTGGATACTGACTCTCTCTTAGCAGGTGATATTATGGTAAATCTTTGAGCTGTTCAGAAAACTTGACTGACGGACTGGTGTGTTTGTTCTTTTTTTCCTCCCCCCCTTCTTTCCCTCTGCCTTCCCCCGCTCTCAGGACTTTGAAGGATATCCTGAACATAGAACAAACTTTTCCTTGCTGCTCGGGGCTGTAAATTCTCATTGCTTCCCAGCATTTCTGGCCATTCCAGCTGCACAGTTCAGACTTGGTTTGAATTCTGTTATTTGGGCTTTCAAACATGAGAAATGTTGCAGAAACAGGTGAAAGGAAGTTTTAAGTGCTAAGTATGTAGACTCTTGCTTTCCTTCATTTTTAGTCAAACTCACTGTTCAGTCACACCTGCTGTATATTGTATTTGCTACAGACAAGCAGTATTTTCCTGTCTTTTTAAAAAACAGTGAGTTAAACTTCATCTCAGGCTTCATTGAGAAGCTGTTGCTGTCACACTTGAGTAATTAAATGTCCTCCAGGATGGGAGTTGCTGAGGAAGGTTAGGAATAGCTATGTAAATGTCATGAATTGTAAGAGCTCTCAACCTCTGGATAGAAATGATTGCTGTGAAGCCACCCCGGTCTTAGCCGGTAGTTTATGTTTGGAAGGGATAAAAGATACCTTTGAGTTGCATTTCAGGTCGTGAAGTAACTGTGTATGTGTAATTTATGAGTGTAAAACTTCCCAGTGCTTGTCAGAATTCCGTGGGATGTTTGTCTTGCTTTGAAAAGGCAGAAAGATGCATGAAGCTTTTGGTGTAGTTTTGTTCATCTCTTATGCAAATTCTTCAGGACTTCAGATACTTTATACTCTGCTACAAAATGTTGCACAAGAAGAAGGCTGCTGCTCCGAGTTTCTGTCAGACATATTTCTGTGATATTCTTCAGCACATCTTCTCTGCTGTAACAGACACTTCACACATTGCTGGTAAGATTGTGATCCAGATGAAAACAAACCTTTCAGACGTCAAAATGTTGCATTCCTGTTCTGAATCATAACAACGTATGTATAATTTTGGTCTGGTCGGGTTTGACAATGCATGCGTCAGTGCTTGCATAGATGTCCAGCTCGGTAGAAGAGGGAAAAATAAGTACTCTGTTAAATCCTGGAAATCCAGTGAACAACCAAATGTTTATTGAGAAGTACGTTGCTGATCTCCTCAGATCTGCGTTTCCTCATCTGCAGGAGTAAGTGTGCTGTAGCTGTTTGACACTTCTGTGTGGATAATTACGTCTTGAAATACTAATGGATATTCTTACTTTTAGCGCACAGGTTAAGCTGTTTGTGACAGGACTCTTGAGTTTAAACCAGGATATTCCTGCCTTCAGGGAACACCTACGGGATTTCCTGCTCCATATCAAGGTATCTTTGGCATGGTTCCTTAAAAGAAGTGCAGAACTCTTTGATGTTGAAAAGTAATTGGACAGCTCTTATTTATAATAGGGTGTGTACTTAACTACTATTAAAAACTGTCATGGCTTGAGTGTCTAGATAGTGGATCCGTGTAATCCATGTCAGCGTAATTTAATGGTATAGATTGGGTTTAAATGCACGCTAACTTTGTGCAAACGGTTTATACATCTAAAACGGCCACAGCACAGATTTTGTTTCAGTTCTGCTTGGGACTGGGGCATGCTTTGAAAGTAGGTAGAGCAACACTCTGCTTTTATTTTTGTAATCATGCTCAAATTCAGGATGGTTGTGTGAAAGTATATGTTAAAGTTGTTTTCAGGCTACGTTAGGCAGATTTTTGAAAAACTGTACCGATACTGCTTTAGTGAGAAGCTCAAAAAGCTGTTCCTGCGCTGTCCTGCGGTGTAATGCATGGTGAAAATCTTAGACATTTTGCAGTCTTTTATATTTATTCTGATCTTACGTATGGGAAGCAAAGGAGGAGATAGTCCGATGCGGATGTGAAAGTGTTTCTAAGATGGTTCTTGATTTTCAGAAGGTTTACTGTTCTTCCTGATGGACTTAGAATGATTCTGTGTGAATTGTACAGGAATTTGCAGGTGAAGACACGTCAGATTTGTTCTTGGAGGAAAGAGAAACAGCCCTTGGGCAAGCTCAAGAAGAGGAGCACAAACTTCAGATGTCTGTACCTGGCATCCTTAATCCACGTGAAATTCCCGAGGAGATGTGTGGTTAAAAAACGAGTTCTGCAGTTTCCTTTATGTACAGCCGCTTTGTCGTGACAGAAGAAAACAGCACTTGGATGTTTGTTGACCAAAATGATGCCGATTTTAAATTAAAATGTAATTAAAGCATAAATTGTAAAGGACTGTATTGCTAAGCGATACCATTTCCTGCACGAGTATCCATTTTTAATTTGGGATCGTCTTCTTTGTAGCCTGCCCTGCAGCCTAGGAGAGAAAGTAATGACTAAAAGATTTTGTTAAGCAGAGGATTATCGTGCTGCAATTTTTCGGTCAGTTAGCAGCTTTTAGGACTTGAGTGGGTAAAGGCTGGGCTTCCATGTATTTGCAAGTTGTATGGCAAGTTTGCAGCAAGGTCATGTGCATATCATGCCATTGTCAAGCGACTTCTAAAGAGAATGGGAACACAGAAGAGTTAGTTGTTTTTACGCAGTTCTTTTGCTTTTGTGTGTGTGCTGTCGCTTTGTCGACAGCAGCTTTTTGTTTTCCTCCATGAGGAGTGTTGCTCATTTGTGAGCCTTCATTAACTTGAAGTGAAATGTTTAAAATACTTATTCTGTTAGAATAGGCTGCATCTTTTTAATTACTCATAAAAGGAAAGGAAAGGAAAGAGGAAAGGGAAGGGAAGGGAGAGGAGAGGAAAGGGAAAGGAAAGGGAAAGGAAAAAGAAACCCTCTGGCTTTTGAGATGACTTTTACTAATTTACATTGTCTACCATGCTGCAGTGCTTAAAGAACACTACTTGAAAGCAAAATAAACTTGGTTTACATTTATTTTTCTTTGTTTTGCTTATTCTTTTATTGGATGAAAATGCTGTGGTTGCTGTGGTCGTATTAAAGGTTTGTATCATCCTGAAGGTGTAGGAAATGTTCCTTGAGGTGTAGGATAACATTGCTTCTGATTTATCCTGCTCTCAAGGACTCTGGATATGCTTGAAAGCTAACATGAAATAAGTTGGGTTCTGTTTGAAAGCGTAGTAGCTGTTTTGACTTAACACCATGACTAAAAAATACTCCCTACTACATTGCTATAAAATGCCACTAATAAGGTCCTCTTGCTCTCAATGTGTGTACTCTTTGTATTTCTTCCAAGGAGTTACTGAACTGTATCTTGACTAAAAATGGATACGAGTGCATTTTAATAACACGTGTAGACCAGATGTGCAGTTATTTTTCTACCTCAGGTTTAGTAGTTAAATGATTTCCAGGGATGTATGAAGTACAGGTGAAAACTGATCACTAAGATGGTGTGTAGTCTTGGCTTCCCTGTGCTCGCAGCGTGCTTGCAGAGATAGCGCATTGTGGAAACAGCAGCACGCTGTCCTTGCTGCCTTGAGAACAGAAACCTCAGTGCTGGCTGTAAGCAGGAGCTCAGAGAAACCAATGGCAGTGGCATCTGGGGGGCTGCAGATGTAAAAGCCCTCCATGAAGCACTGTGTGCTGCAATGTGATCAATATTTGTACTTCCAGGGCTGTAAGCTGCATTCCAGTTAGGGGGCAAGCTCTGTTCTTAGCGATTTAGCTGCACATCTGGTGAACATGTTGTATCACAAACATCAACCTCCTCCCCTCAAGTAATTCAGTGTCCAATTGACTTTAAGTCAGCAGACACTCCCCGGAAAACCCAGAGCTGTTTGCTTATTACTTTCCACATTTTGATTGTAATAAAATATTGCAAAAAATCTGATTGGGTTCTGGGTGTTTATGACACCTCTAACCATAGCCCCTCTAACCCTGGCTGCTCAAACCCTAGTCCCTCTAACCCAGGCCCCACTAACCCTAGCCCCTCTAACACTAGCCTAAGATGCTCTAACCCTAGCCCCTCTAACCTAGCCCACTCTATCCCTAGACCCTTTAACCCTGACTGCTCTAACCCTAGTCCCTCTAACCCAGGCCCCTCTAACCTTAGCCCCTAAAACCCAAGAGCTAGACCTAGCCCGTGCCCCCTACCTTAGCCCTACCCCGTTGTGATAAAAATGAGTCCTGTACTGGTTAATCAAATCGACTCGAGACAGATTTGTCAGTGTTTTTTCCTGAGAACTATGTAGTTTGTAGAACTCTCAAAATAGATATCTAAATGTTTTGTCTACAAACTTTGCAGTTTGTGCAAATTGGAACCAACCGTAACAGTGCTGTGAGTTTGTGACAACCGTCAAAAGCAGTTCCTGCCTTGGGACCTACCCGCACATCCACCCAGGAATCACAGAATCACAGAACTGTAGGGGTTGGAAGGTACCTCTAGAGATCATCTGGTCCAACTACAGCGTTTACGTTTCAAGGTACCTCAGCTGCTAGAGCTGAAGAGCAGCATGGGTTGATGCTGCAGCACCTCGGTGGAGGGAGTCCCAGGAGCCCGGGATCACCTGGATCACTGCCACACGGCCAAACCAAAGCCAGCACACCACCAGCACTCCGTGGCTTTCATCTTTTCCCTCCCCACGCTGCTTTCTTTGCCATCCCAAAGCAGTACCAAGGATTACCTCCTTGTCCCTACAGCCCTTTCTTCCCCCAGGGGATGCACACCGTGGGGTTCAGCTGCCACTTGCTGGAGAGCAACTATTGTTACCCACTGTACATTTCAGTCTCTTTTCCCTTTGTTACTTGTTTCCCCCAGTTGTTACCTCATCTTGACAGCCAGCTAGCAAGGACAGCTTCTCAAACACATCCCTGTTAATTGCTTTGTTCTTGTTTTTAAACGTGCACACACCACATACTGCCTCCTCTGCACAGGTTTCCTTGTCTGTGGTCACACACAGGGGTAAGAAACAAGGTGAAGATCCCTTTTTCCATGACACTTGCAGGAAACAAGATGACTGTTAAAGAAAACAAAACTTGAAGAAAATTTTCTGCAGTTATAACAGAGCAAAAAATTAACTTCTTGGCATTTCCAGCTCAAGCAGAGCATCTCGCAGGAGGAACCTTGTGACCTTCAATCCCATACTTGTTATGAGTTGCTATAAAACCATCCTTACACAGTTCCAACACAAACTGTCCTTTTGAACCAACCCAATTTTCTGTGTCTGCTGTCTCTCCCTCCTTCATCCATCCATCCATCCATCCATCCATCCATCCATCCATCCATCCATCCATCCATCCATCCATCCATCCATCCATCCATCCATCCATCCACTCATCCAGTTCTAGGTGGTGCTTCTTTGGCAGCATCTTCCTAGAACAGGCAGCACTTCTCCAGCTGCTGCTGTGCAAATGTTATCCCATCATTCTTGATGTCTCTTGGGACTTATCCAGCTGAATCCTGTTCTCTGCAAGGCCTCTGCTCTTGAGGATTTGTGAGCCCCATCATGGTTAAACCAATGAACTTGACAACGATCACAGTTACCAAGACAGTCTACTGGAGGGGCTGATCAATTTGGCTTCCTCCCAGCGTGCATCATCCAATATTTCAACTATGAAATATGACATTCTCTTGCTCGAGCAAGTGACAGCAGTAAATCATCCCCCAAACCCACAGTGCTGGGATGGGAGCTTGGTGGTCCTAAGCTGCACGGATGCTACTCCGAACCAAAAGTGGTGCAGCAGCTTATGGAATGCTGCAGGACAAATTGAGCCATGGGCTCTTTGAGAATACATAACCGTGACTGTTTATTTATTGAGTGCAACCAAAAAAAGACATGGAGTGCCATGTTGGGCAGCACTCGGAGCACTGCCCTGTAACGCACTGCAGCCGCTGCCTTCTGCTGCTCTTCCCCTCAGTCCTTCAGCGACAGCAGAATCGTGCATCGTCTCCCCCAGGCTGTTCACTGGGCAGGACTGGAAAGAAACGCTGGCTTGTCGGGCGGCGAGGAGTGCGGGGTTACGGGTAGCCGTAGTTGTCGGCTACGGCCATGTCTATCTCGCGCTGCACGAGGAACTGCACGGGGCCAATCTTCATCTGGTGGGCCGCCCGCTCCCGTTGGTCCCGGGCCAGCTTCTTCATGCGCTCCCGCTCGGGCCGCTGCTTGGCTGTGATGGGCAGCGACTCCTCCAGTAGTGTGGGTGCCAGCCTGGGCCCCAGGCAGGGCACAAAGTCCACGGAGCGCTGTGGCTGAGGCTGCTGCTTGTGCAGCTGTGAGGGTGGGTCCCTCGGCAGCGGTGCGCTCCTCAGCGGGAACGGGCGCAGGCAGCTGGGCACCGTCTTCTTGGCAGCGTCCTGCTCTCTGGCCGTGCTGCCTGGTGGTGTCGGCGCTGCCTCTTCTGTGCTGCCGCGTTGGGGCCGGGGGGAAGCAGGCCCAGCTTTGGGTGTGGGTTGGGGCTGCACGGAGGGTGGCTGGCGCACCAGCCCCACCGCAGTCACCCTGTGCCCCAGCGGGTGCACAGCCTGGATGGAGTCCAGCAGGTATCTGTGCAGCTCGCTGACAGGGCCCGCTGGCCCACTGCTGCTGCCTCCTGCGCTGACCCCAGCCAGCTTTGTTTGGCGCGGGTGTTTGCGGTCATTTCTTTCTTTCCTCTCCCTGCACGGCGGCAGCTTTCTTTTCTTGGCTGGGGTGCTGCTGGTGGGCTGCTCGTGCCGGGAGCTCTCCCCTTTCTGGGGGGTGCCAGCAGGTGCAGGGCGCTTGGCCCACTTGGTGCTGCCCCTGGTTTTCTTTTCTGCCACCCGGCAGGGGAAAGAGCACAGTGACAGCGGCGAGTGGGCCTGAACCCCCTGAGGCCACCTTTCCTGCACCTCCTCCATGGGCTGCGTAGGTTGGGCTGAGGAAGGTGTGGTGATAAGGAGGGGGGTTGTCTGTGGGCTGAGCTGCGCACCCACTGGTGGCACGACGGGGCGCAGCAGCGACAGCCCACAGTGCAGCTCAGCCAGGAGCCCGGGAGATGGTGGAAGCCCCCAGAAGGGGTCGGTGGGGGTCACGATGGCCTCCAGTCCCTCCATGCTGAGCTCTCTGTTGTCCGTGGGGATGTGCGGGAGCTCAGAGATGAAGCACTCAGGGGCAGGGCTGCTGGGGCTCTCCTGGGGGACCACATCTGAAAAGGCAAGCGCATCCCCTAAAATGGCGATAATAGCCTTCCCACATTCACTCTGTGCAAACGCGCACCCGCGGGCTCTGCAGCCCCCAAACTCACTTTCGATCCAGCAGAACGGACCGTGAATGTCCGTGACGTCGTCCGGCACATCCAAACAAGTCGTCACTGCTGGAACAGTAAGAAAATCCCCACAGGGTCAATGCCAGCTCTCCCCTGCTGTGCTCAAGCTAAGGGATCTTAGGGTCTTGGGTGAACACTGGGTTCACAGTACAGATCAGAACTGGAAACTGTAAATCCCAGGGATTAAGACCCCCAACAGCACACAAGAACAACAGTGCCAGGAAAGGACAGACAGAAAGCCTAATGAGGAGACTGTGCACCAAGCCCAGATGTCTGTTGTGTGTCTGTACCTCTCTTGGGTGCAGTGCCACACTCCGTGCTCCTCCCCTGGCTTTCTGCAAGGCTGCGCTTCCAAGGAAGGCCACTTGCATCAGCTTCTGACAGAAAGGAGAGAAGAAATACTTGTAAAGCGTCTCTTTGGAGGAAGATGTTAGCACAGCCAGCCACAAACTTGTCGTCTTCAAGTGTAGTTTATTCAATATGCCCTTCCGCTGTTACCAAGCTGTGCCATTTCCGCAGTCAGCACAGATCTGCAGTGTCCTTTCCTCTCTCCTCTGTCACATGAACCCCTTCATGCCACCCCATTTAGAGGCAGGTACCCACACCATGGCTCACAAGAGGCTCTTACCTGCAGGGGCTTTCCGTTTCCCCCCATGCCAGGCACTGTGCCATGGACGCGCAGGCTCCATCCCTACAACAACAGATGGCGTGTTGATTTCACAGCCAGCAGCAGCCAGCAGCAGCCGTACAGAGGGGTGCCGCTGGAGCTGGCAACTCCTCTCCAGCCCAGCTTTTCTTCTGAGACACCTCGCGGCGACCACCCAGCACCAAGTCCAGCTCACCTGTTGGGCCTGCTCAGCCTAAGCTGTGCCCAGCTCACGCACACGCCGCAGCGCTGCTTCTGATGGGCTGTCCCAGGGTGATCTCTCCCAAGAAGGCCCAGAGCTCAGTCTCGCTGTGCAGCACGCTCAACAGAGCACCAGCTCTGCTCACCTCCTGTGGAACAAATGCTCCCACCCCGGCAACGACTGTGACCTCGGTGAGTTCTCCCATCGCTTCTGTGCCTTCATCGTAAGCAAAGGGCATGGTTACCTCCTGGTTCCAAATTTTAGAAATCCAACACCAGGGTCACGCAATGGGAATATCTGAAGTCAAATAACGGAGAAATTCAGATGAGTCTTGTGCAGCCAGCTCGGGTCATCCTCTCGCTCGGGCACTGAACGATGGGACCCAGGAGACACTGGCCCCGGGCTGCCTCCAGCTTGGAGGCTGGAAGGGTTTGGGCTTCCAAGCAATCGGCAAGCATTTGGAGGAGCCGGCCCTCTGGGTTTAATGGGGACAGACAAGTCCTTCTCAGGAAGCCAGCTCGGCAGAGGCAGCAGCGCTCTTCTCTTGGGCCGCAGCGCTCCATGGCCAGGTGCTGCATTTCGTCCTGGGCACCCACACGTGCTCCGACTCTCGTGCAGGTTTCTGCAGGGTTTGTGGCTTCCTGCTGGGGAGCTCCTCACGTTCTCCTGCAGCTGCCCACCAGCATCGTTCCTGCCTCCTCTGGCTACTGGGTTGCATTGGTGTGTACTGGTTTAGACTGGTTGGCACTGGAGAGGGGAATGACGGAGGAATGGGTTGTCCCGGTTCCTCCCGTTTCCCACTGGTCTCTGGTGGCCACTGTGGTTCCTTACTGGTCTTTACTGTTCCATACTGGTATGCACTCCTACTGGATCCCAGTGGTCTCTATTGCCCACTGTTGGTCCATAATGGTGTCTACTGATGCAGAGTGGTTTAGACAGGTCCATAGTGGTTTAGAGTGGTGCACACTGGTCCAGTAAAATGTGGTGAAGAAATGGGTTCTGATGGTCCCTTCTGGTTCCTACTGGTCCTTATGGATCCAGACACGTGTGGGAGAAGGTGGTGGGGAAACGTGTACTGTTGAGTCCTCCCGGTACTTATGGGGGTGTACGGGTTCATACTGCCATGTACTGGTTCCTAGGGGTCTCTATTGACCAGTGTGGTTCCATGCTATTCCTTAATGCTCTATTCTGTTTCTTAGTGGTCCATACTGGTGTGCTAAGAGAGGAAACATTCAGGCCTGCTCTTGGTCAGTGGACAATGAAACCCCTAGTCTGCACACAGACCAGTTCAAACTAAACTCTTGCTCCTATCAGCCTTACTTCATGAAGGACTCCTGATCAAGACTAACTGGTACAATTTAAGCTCCAGGCCGTAAGATTTTTGCCAGCTGCAGAAGGAGACCTTCAGCAGGGAAGGTCCTCCTGCCAGTGTGGAAGCTGTGTGCTATTTGTGGGATGACCTAGAGCTTCCTTCCCCAGAGCTGCAGGCCAGGAACGGCTGACATGGTTGCAGAGCTGCAGCACTTGCACCCATTCCGGAATGTGAGGAAAGGGGAATGTGAGAGGAAGGGACGGGAGGAGGAAGGAAAAAGGAGAGGCCACAGTTTATCTTTCTTTTTGCTTTACAATCAGGCAAGACCCGGTTTATCATTCTGCTTTCCCATCTGACAGCTCCAACCAGAGGCGTGCGAGGATTTGAAAGGGAGCTGTGGGAGCGTGGGTCATTCCTCCCCTCTGATGGATGCAGAAGGAATGGGACAGAGGAGGAAAGCAGTGTGCGGCTGCAATTTCCGCGTGGCTCTCAGATCCTGCGTTATGCTGAGAAACGTGCTGAGCCACTGTGCCTATTGATGATGGTTAGCTCTGTACCTCTGCCATCATCTTTATTCCCAGCTGTTCCTGTGTGTAATGCTTCACACTGGGACCCTGCAGAGCCCAAAGTCCTCCTTGGCTGCTCTTGCTCACGTGGAGGTTGCAGGGTGCTGTGTGTATGAGATGGTTCCTGCACTGAAAGAGATGAATTGGGACTTGTGTTATTCTGCTTAGACAGTGTTACCTGTAAAGCTGTAATGCAGAGCAACGCACTTCATGTTTGCTTTTAGCATCTCTGTGTGCTGGGTCCACAGCTGAAAGCTGTGGTGTTTGAGAGTCCAGCCTGCACTTTGTGCTGAGGCACAATGACTTGGTCACATCTTCAAAATATGGTTGGGATTTGTGTTGCCTTAGTTTTTTTCTTTCCATTATGACTGCAAAAATGTTTCTTCAAGTTTTTTTCTAGAACAGTCATCATTTCCTGCAAGTGTCATGGAAAAAGGGATCTTCACCTTGTTTCTTACCCTTGTGTGTGAACACAGACAAGGAAACCTGTGCAGAGGAGGCAGCATGTGGTGTGTGCACGTTTAAAAACAAGAACAAAGCAATTAACAGGGATGTGTCAAGATGAGGTAACAACTGGGGGAAACAAGTAACAAAGGGAAAAGAGACTGAAACGTGCAGTGGGTAACAATAGTTGCTCTCCAGCAAGTGGCAGCTGAACCCCACGGTGTGCATCCCCTGGGGGAAGAAAGGGCTGTAGGGACAAGGAGGTAATCCTTGGTACTGCTTTGGGATGGCAAAGAAAGCAGCGTGGGGAGGGAAAAGATGAAAGCCACGGAGTGCTGGTGGTGTGCCAGCTTTGGTTTGGCCGTGTGGCAGTGATCCAGGTGATCCCAGGCTCCTGGGGCTCCCTCCACCGAGGTGCTGCAGCATCAACCCATGCTGCTCTTCAGCTCTAGCAGCTGAGGTACCTTGAAACGTAAACGCTGTAGTTGGACCAGATGATCTCTAGAGGTACCTTCCAACCCCTACAGTTCTGTGATTCTGTGATTCCTGGGTGGATGTGCGGGTAGGTCCCGAGGCAGGAACTGCTTTTGATGGTTGTCACAAACTCACAGCACTGTTACGGTTGGTTCCAATTTGCACAAACTGCAAAGTTTGTAGACAAAACATTTAGATATCTATACTGAGATTTCTACAAACTACATAGTTCTCAGGAAAAAACACTGACACATCTGTCTCGAGTCGGTTTGATTAACCAGTACAGGACACAATTTTATCACAACGGGGTAGGGCTAGGGAAGAGGGGCTAGGGTTAGAGGGGCCTGGGTTAGAGGGACTAGGGTTTGAGCAGCAAGGGTTAGAGGGGCTAGGGTTAGAGGTGTCATAAACACCCAGAATCCAATCAGATTTTTTGCAATATTTTATTACAATCAAAATGTGGAAAGTAATAAGCAAACAGCTCTGGGTTTTCCGGGGAGTGTCTGCTGACTTAAAGTCAATTGGACACTGAATTACTTGAGGGGAGGAGGTTGATGTTTGTGATACAACATGTTCACCAGATGTGCAGCTAAATCGCTAAGAACAGAGCTTGCCCCCTAACTGGAATGCAGCTTACAGCCCTGGAAGTACAAATATTGATCACATTGCAGCACACAGTGCTTCATGGAGGGCTTTTACATCTGCAGCCCCCCAGATGCCACTGCCATTGGTTTCTCTGAGCTCCTGCTTACAGCCAGCACTGAGGTTTCTGTTCTCAAGGCAGCAAGGACAGCGTGCTGCTGTTTCCACAATGCGCTATCTCTGCAAGCACGCTGCGAGCACAGGGAAGCCAAGACTACACACCATCTTAGTGATCAGTTTTCACCTGTACTTCATACATCCCTGGAAATCATTTAACTACTAAACCTGAGGTAGAAAAATAACTGCACATCTGGTCTACACGTGTTATTAAAATGCACTCGTATCCATTTTTAGTCAAGATACAGTTCAGTAACTCCTTGGAAGAAATACAAAGAGTACACACATTGAGAGCAAGAGGACCTTATTAGTGGCATTTTATAGCAATGTAGTAGGGAGTATTTTTTAGTCATGGTGTTAAGTCAAAACAGCTACTACGCTTTCAAACAGAACCCAACTTATTTCATGTTAGCTTTCAAGCATATCCAGAGTCCTTGAGAGCAGGATAAATCAGAAGCAATGTTATCCTACACCTCAAGGAACATTTCCTACACCTTCAGGATGATACAAACCTTTAATACGACCACAGCAACCACAGCATTTTCATCCAATAAAAGAATAAGCAAAACAAAGAAAAATAAATGTAAACCAAGTTTATTTTGCTTTCAAGTAGTGTTCTTTAAGCACTGCAGCATGGTAGACAATGTAAATTAGTAAAAGTCATCTCAAATGCCAGAGGGTTTATTTTATTTTATTTTATGAGTAGTTTACTTGGAGGAACATCAAAGTGTTGACTTCCAGAAAGCAATGGAGAAGGAGATGGTGAGAATGGACTTTCCCTGTAGAGCTCAGCAGCTAAATGTCTCCAGTATTCAAGACAAATCCTGAAAACTTCAGTTTCTTCTGCTTCTGATACCAATAACCTCTAATGAAGGGCCTGGAAAAAGTGTTTCAAGCATCTATTTACTAACTACTTTGAACACAGAAGAAGATTAAAAGCATATCACTTCAAGTTTTGTTATCCAAATACCCATAAAATGCTTAATTAGAGTAAAATTCATTAACGAGGTACAGTAACACTGCAGTGACGCTTACTTACTAGTCAAAGTTATGAGCAATGGAGCAACTAAACAAAGCACAGCACCGTGTCAGCTGATGTTATTTTGAAAGTGAGCATCAATTCTTAAGCAGACTAGTCTAAAGATATCTAAAAAAAAAAAAAAAAAAAACAAATGCAAATGCCAAATTCATCCCTTTCTGTATTATCAGAATTCCACACACCCTATGAGCTTCTACTAGATGTTTCCTTTTAGATTCCTTAAAAAAAAACCAAAACCCTTAAATGCTTTTTTAAAGACTGCTGTTCTCAATACTTACTGCTGCTCTGCTATCCAAATCCTAAGGGAAGGTGGAAGAAAACCTTCAAAAACCACACTGCTTATCTGCATTCAATGCAAAAGATCTACTAGAAAATTTTCACCTTTACAAACTACACAGCCACCATTAAGACTGAAAAGTTCTGAGCCTACTCTGACGCTTCTTGATGTCCATTTTCTTTACTTCGTCAAATACTGTCTATACACGTTTTCTTTTCGTACATTCGCACATTTCTGATTTTTACACCAGAATCGTAAGCTTTTTCTGAGTTTAGCTAAGTACAGGCTAGGACCAGTGGAATTTGTCTCCAATCCAGATTCCTGTGCCATTACACCGTTTCCATATATTCCCCACTAAAACTTTTCACGGGAACATCGTCAAAGCCCTCTTTGCGATACTGAGCAAAACCGGCAGTGAGCTATGGGCTTTTAACGCGTTAACCGCGGAATCCAATACAATCGCAACAATCGCGTCTTCTGCTGTTTTTGCCATTAAGAAGAACGCGATTCAGCCGGATGCCGTGCAATGAATAGCGGTTTCTCCAATTAGCCTGTATAAGCCTTATAGTTATAAAGCAGCTTTTACACATGATAGAGACTTCGTTTCTGGCGTTGTCCAAGTTGTTGTGCTGGACCCCGAAGTTAGTGCAGGGGAAAGTTTCTGTTCTCTTTCTGCTCTGCTACCGAATGCAATGTATGTCTGCATCGTTCGTTCATCTGCGTTCACGTTTTCATTCTGTTTCTCTGACGCTTCTTGATGTCCATTTTCTATACTTCGTCAAATACTGTCTATACACGTTTTCTTTTCGTACATTCGCACATTACTGATTTTTACACCAGAATCGTAAGAGTTTTCTGAGTTTAGCCAAGTACAGGCTAGAACCGGAAGAATTTCTCTCCAATCCAGATTCCTGTGCCATTACACCGTTTCTATATGTTCCCCACTAAAACTTTTCAGGGGAATGTTGTGAAAGCGCTCTTTGCGAGAGTGAACAAAACCGGCAGCGAGCTATGGGCTCTTAATGCGTTAAGCGCGGATTCCAATACAATCGCAACAATCACGTCTTCTGCTGTTTTTGCCGCTGAAGAAAGACGCGATTCAGCCGGATGCCGTGCACTGAATAGCGGTTTCTCCAATTAGCCTGTATAAGCCCTATACTTACACAGCAGCTTTTACACCTGATAGAGACTTCGTTTCTGGCGTTGTCAAAGTTGTGCTGGAGAACGAAGTTAGTGTAGGGGAAAGTTTCTGTTCTCTTTCTGCTCAGCTACCGAATGCAATGTATGTCTGCATCGTTCGTTCATCTGAGTTCACGTCTTCATACTGTTTCTATGACGCATATTGATGTCCTTTTTCTTTGCTATGTCAAACACTGACTATCCACGTTTCCTTTTCATACATTCTAGAATTTCTTTTTCTTTTCCCAGAATTTATGTTCTTTCAGAATTTAGCTAAGTACAGTCTTGAAACTGTGGAAGCTGCCACCACTCAGAGATTCCTCTGTCATTCTACCGTTTCTAAATATTCCCCAAATAACCTTTTCACCGGAGCATCGCAAATGCTCCCTTTCCCATTATGAGCAAAACCGGCAGCGAATTTTTGGTTCGAAACTCTCTTAACCGCGGATTCCTCTTCAATCGCAACAATCGCGTCTTAAGCTGTTTTTGCCGGTGATGAAAGACGCTAGTCAGACAGCTGTTGTGCACTGAATAGCGGCTCCGCTATGAAACCGGTACAAGTCCTATTCTTACAAATCACATTTTACCCGTGGTAGAGACTTCGTTTCTGGCGTTGTCTGAGAAGTTGTGGTGGACCCTGAATTTAGTGTAGGGGAAAGTTTCTGTTCTCTTTCTGCTCAGCTACTTAATGCGATGTATGTCTGCATCTGTCGTTCATCTGCGTGCAAGTTTTCATTCTTTTTCTCTGACCCTTCTTGTTGTTCCTAGTCCTCATACCCTACCCTTGTGCGTAATCTCACCCTGAACCTAAAACTCAAATTAACCCTACCCCTTATATCATGGTTTTATGATTTTTGATATTGGTATTCCACATCATAACAACATGTAGTGCATTAAGAGTTAAAGAGTTAATACTCCAACTCCATAGATCATTGATATTTTCCGGGTATACCTGTCTCAGAAGAGAAGAACTATCTTCCCCAGAAGACTTTGCGATGCTTTGCATTTTTACGTATTTTCCACTCAGAGGGAAAAGATAAAAACTGTCTGCGGTCACGGGACACTCTCTTTCCTTTGGGATCGACTCAGCAGTGGGTGCTCACTGCCGTATCGCCTTCAGCGTTAGCGTAAGGCCTTCGGTTTATCGGACACTCTCTCTTGCTCATCTTCTTTGATTTATTAGCTTCAATTCCAATTATATTGTATTATATTGTGTTATTTTGCTTTCTGATATCTTATTTAGTAAATTAGCTTTCCTCCTCAGATCGTTGCCGCTGTTTTGTTTCTAGGCCCATTTCCTTTTTTTTTTTTCCTTTTCCCTTTCCCCCTTCCCCTTTCCTGGGGCGTGGGTCTGTGGGTCCCCCACACCAATTGTCATGGAACCGGGCCGATCCAGCCTGGTAAACTGTTGACACCTTAACCTTAACCTAAATCTACACCAAAACCTAACCCTAACCCTGAACCTAACACTTATCCTAACCCTAACATTAACCCTTATCCTATGCCCATCCAAAGCCCTAGTACTAAACCTTACCTAACACAACCTTATTCCTAACGCTAACCTGAACGCTAACCCATACCTACATTGCAACCCTTACCCTAAACCTAAACCTAACCCTACTCTAACCCTAACACTAGCCCTACATACTACCCTAAAACCAAACCACAAGTTTAAGCCCAACCCTAAACCTTGAACAAAGCACCATATTACCACAACCCACCCTCACCTAACTCGAACCCAAAACCTATCCCTAATACTAACCCCAAACCTACTCCCATTCCTAAACCTTATCTTAACCCAAATCCAGACCCAAGGCCCTCCCCTTCTCTGATCCTAAAACTAAAGATAACCCTACCCCTTGCACTAAACCTTAATCTACATCCCTAACCCTTGCCCTAAACCTAATTCTACACCAAAATCTAACCCTGACACTTATTCTAGTTGTAAAACTAACACTGAACCTAACCCTAACTGAAACCCTAGTACCAAACCTTACCTAACACCTAACTGTGTATCCAAACTCTGAATCTACCTTCAAACTAAAGCTGACCCTAACACCAACAGCAAGTGTAAGCCCAACCCTAAACCTATGTAAAGCAAGCAAAGGCGGTGACAGAGCTTTTATTTGAGGGAGAGGCGCTACAGAAAGAGATGTTAAAGATAAGGGAGATGAACTCACCCCTCCTGGTGAACGTTTAGGCTAAGGAACGCAGCCGCCTCTCGTTCGAACACTGGCGCGCCGGAAGGAAGAGAGCCAGGGAGGGTGAGGGGGGGCAATCCGCGCAGGCTCTGAGTGTATCTGTGCTCCCGGAAGCACCGCCGGAAGCACCACCGAGAGGGAGAGAGCGAGAGGTTGGGTGGACCTGGGCTCCTCCGCTCCGGTCACTCAGATGCTCATTCAGTGGTTCAGGCTGTGACCAGGCAATCCCACTACAACCTAACACAAAGCATTAGATTACCACGACGCTCACCTATCTTCTAACCCCCACCCTAACACTGATACCAAATCATATTCCAAACACTAAAACAATTCCTATTCTTAATCCCAAAACTGTCCCAAAACCAAACCCAAGGCCTAACCTTTCTCTCACCCTAACACTCAAAGAAAACCTATGCCTAAACCGAATTCTAAATCTAATCCTAACCCTAACCCTCACCCTTAATCTAACCCTATACCCTACCCAGAAGCTAAGACTAGCCTTGTACAATACCTAAACGTACCCCTAACCCTTATCGCTAAACCTAAAAGGAACCCGAACCCTAGCGCTAAATCTGACCCTAACCCTAACCCTATCCCTTACCCTATTACTAACCGGAAAACTAACCCTAACCATGAACCTATTCCTAAACCTTTTCCTTACTCTAACTTTATTCCTAACCCTAACCCTAACCTTATTCCTAACCCTTACCCTAACCGTATCCCAATCCCTATCCTAACCCTAACCCTTACCCAGAAGCTAACACTTAGCGTTGTACTATACCTAACTGTACCCTAACCCTATCCCTAAACCTAAAAGGAACCCGAAACCTAGCTCTAAATCTGACCCTAAGCCTAACCTTAAACCTAACCCTAACCTTAACCCTAACCGTATTCCTTTCTCTAAACGTATCTGTAAACATTACCTTAATCCTAACTGGAACTCTACCCTAAGCCTATCACTTGAACCGTAACGCAAAACCCAGATTGAACCCAACCCTAGCCTAGGTAGCGTAAGGTGTATGTAGGGTTAGTTTGAGTTTTAGGGTCAGAGTTAAACTGTTAGGTTTAGAGTTAGGGTTAAGGATCGGTTTAGTTCCAGTATTAGGGTGTTTGAGTTAGGGTTAGGGTTTGGGGGTGGATTAGGTTTAGGCTCAGGTTTGGGGTAGTTTTGGGGTTAGGGTTAGATTTAGGATTAGGGTTAGCAAAAAAGTTTTTTTAGTTTTAGTTTAGGTTAGTGCTAGGATTAGGTCCAGTGTTCTTGTTAAGTTTAGGTTTAGGGTTATGATTAGGTTTAGATTAAGGTTTAGGGTAAGGAGTAGGGTTAATTTGACTTTTAGGGTCAGAGTAGGGTTAGGTCATGTGTTAGGGTTAAGGTTAAGAATAGGATTAGGATTCAAATTAGGTTTTGGGTTACTGTTAGGGATAGGCCTCAAATCAGTGTTAAGGTTAGGGGTAGAGTTCGGGTTCGGGTTTGGGTTAGGATAAGGGTTGAGGTTAGGGTTAGGTATAGGTGAAGGGTTAGTGTTAAGGCCAGGGCAAGTGTATGGTTCAGGGTTAAGATTGGATTTAGGGTTAGGTTTAGGTGTAGGTTTGGTTTGATCGTTAGGGTGTGAGAAGGCACAGGCCTTGGATTTCATTTTGAGATTGGGTAAGGTTTAGGAATAGGAATAACACTGGTGTTTAAAACATGATTAGTGTTAGTATTAGGGATAGGGTTAGGGTTAGAGTTTAGTTAGGGTTGTTAGTTTTAGGGTGAGGGATAGAGGTATGGTTTGGTATAGTACTTGGGTTAGGGTTTGGGACAGTAATAGCATTAGTGTAGGTTGTTAGTATTACGGTAAGGGTAAGGGTATGGGTTAGGGTTAGGGTAGGTTTAGGGCTAGGGTTACGTTAGGGTTGTGGTAATCTGATGCTAGGTGTTGGGATTAGGGTTGTGCTTAAATTTGGGTTTGGTTTTAGGGTCAGAGTTAGGGTTAGGGTAGAGTTAGAGTTAAAATTCGGGTAATAGTTAGGATTAGGTTTAGGATTAGGATAAAGTTCAAGTTAGGATTAGTGTTGGGTTTAGGGTTGTGTTTGGGAAAAGGGTTAGTGTTAGGGATAGACTTAGGGTTAGAGTAAGTGTTAGGAATAGGGATAGGTTTTGGGAAAGTTTCCGAGTTTGGAGTGGATTTATGATTAGGGCTAGGGACAAAGATTTTCTTAGATTTATGATTAGACTTAGGGACGAAAGTAGGCTGAGTTTTGGTGTTAGCAGTAGGTTTAGGGTTGGGTTTAGGTTTAGGATTCCGTTTGAATTTATTGCTAGAGGTAGGGTTAGTTTGAGTGTAAAGGTCACAGTAGGGTTAGGCCTTGGGATAGGGTTAAGGTTCGGAACAGGATTGGGATTAAAATTATGTTCAGGTTTAGTGTTAGGGTTAGGCTAGGGATTGGTGTTAGGGTTAGGGATAGGTTAGGATCAGGGTTGAGGACAGGCTTAGGTATAGGAAAGGGGTTAGTGTTAGGGCTAGGGCAATTGTAAGGGTTAGGGATATGATTAGTATTAGGGTTAGGTTTAGGTTTGGTTTGGTTTGAGAGTCAGGCTGAGAGAAGGTGTAGGCCTTGGGTTTGGTTTTGGGTTAAGGTAAGGGTTAATAGTAGGAATAGGGATAGTGTTTGGATTAGTGTTTGGTTTAGTATTAGGAATAGGTTTTGGGATAGATTTAGGAGAGGGTTGTGATAATCTGATGCTTTTGGTTAGGTTTAGGGTTGGGCTTAAACGTGGGTTTTGTGGTAGGGTCTGAGTTTGGGTTAGGTGTAAGGTTAGATTCAGTAATAGGGTTATTTTTAGATTTAGGATTAGGGTTAGGGATATAGTTTTTCTCAGTTTGATGATTACATTTCGGGATAGGATTAGGTGGAGTGTTGATGTTAGCTTTAAGTTTAGGTTTAGGGTTAGGTTTATATTTAGAATTCGATCTGTGTTTAGGGTTAGGGGCAGGGTTAGCTGGAGTGTAAGGGTCACAGTAGGGTGAGGTTCAGGTTTCGTGTGTTTGCTTTCGGGTAAAGATGAAGTTTAGCGTTTGGTTTAGGCTGAGGTTTCGATTTGTGTTCGGGGTTAGGGGTAGAGTTATTTTGAGGGTAAATTTCAGAGTAGGATTAGGATTTGTGTTACGGTTAGGATTAGGGCTATGTCTAGAATTAGGTTTCAGTTTAGTGATAGGGATAGAAGTGGGCTTAGGGTTTGGGTAGGGTTACAATTCAATTTAGGATTAGGGTAAGTTCATGTTCAGGGTTAGTGTTAGGTTTAAGTTTTGGGTTAGGATTAGATTTAGTGTTTGGTTTAGGGGTAGGGTCAGTTTGAGCATTAGGCTGAGAGAAGGGGGAAGCCTTGGGTTTGGTTTTGGGTTAAGGTGAGGTTTAGGAATAGGAATAGAGTTGGTGTTTGTATTGGGATTAGGGTTAGTATCAGGGATAGGGTTGGGGTTAGAGTTAGGTTCATGCTGTGGTAATCTGATGCTTTGTTTAACGTTTAGGGTTGGGCTTAAACTAGGGGTTGGAGTTAGGGTAGGATTTAGGGCTAAGGTGAAGGTTAGGGTAGCGTTAGGTTTAGGTTTAGGGTAAGGTTTCAGGTCAGGGTAAGGGATAGGGTTCAGGTTAGGGTTAGTAATTGGGTTAGTGGTTAGGTAAAGTTTAGTCCTAGCGTTTCTGTTAGGTTTAAGAAAAGTGCTAGTGTTACAGTTACGGTAAGAGTTAGGTTTAGAGTAAGGGTTTGGTTTTGGTGTAGGTTTAGGGTTAGGGCAAGGCGTAGAGTTAATTTTAGTTTGAGGGTCAGAGTAGGGTTCGGCCTTGTGTTAGTGTTATGCTGAGGGTTAGGGCTAGGATTAGATCTAGGATTAGGTTTAGGCATAAGTTTTCTTTGAGTGTTAGGGTGAGAGAAAGGTTAGGCCTCGGGTTTGGTTTTGGGATAGTTTTGGGTTTAAGAATAGGAATTGGGTTAATATGTGGAATATGATTTGGTATCAGTGTTAGGGTGGGGCTTAGAAGTTAGGTGAGCGTTGTGGTAATCTAATGCTTTGTGTTAGGTTTTGGGTTGGGCTTAAATGTGGGGTTGGTTCTAAGGTCACATTTAGATTTCAGGTAGAATTAGAGTTAAATTGGGGTAACAGTTAGGATTAGGTTTAGGGTTATGATAAGGTTTAGGTTACAGATAGAGTTTGGTTAAGAGTGGTTTTTAGGGTTAGGGTTAGCATTAGGTTTTGTGTTTGGATTAGGATTAGGCTTAGGTTTAGCATTAGGGTTGGGGTTAGAGTTAGGTGAGGGTTGTGGTGATCCGCTTCTTTGTTTTAGGTTTAGGGTTGGGCTTTAAGTTGGGGTTGGTTTCAGGGTCAGATTTAGATTCAAGGTAGACTTAGAGCTACAATTCGGGTAATGGTTAGGATTTGATATTCGGTTAGAGTAAAGTTGAGGTTTACTTTGAGTTTCTGGTTTAGAAAATTGTAGGCATTGCTTTTGGTGTGGTGTTTGCGTTGGGTTTAGGAATTGGAATAGGGTATGTGGACCATCACATATATAGGGTAAGTATTAGTGTTAGGGTTGGGGTTAGAGTTAGGTGAGGGTTGTGGTAGTCCGATGCTATGTGTCAGGTTTAGGCTTGGGCATAAACTTGGGGTTGGTGTTAAAGCAGGATTTTTTGCTCGGGTTACGCTGATGGTAGGGATAGGTTTACGTGTAGGGCAAGGGTTGGTATTAGGGTGTTAGGTTAGGGTTAGGGTTCGGAATAGAATTAGGGGCAAGGTAAGGCTTTGTCCTTGGGTTAGGGTTTGAGTTTTGGTTAAGATTAGAGTAAGGGTTAGGTTACTGTTAGGGTAAGAGTTAGTGCTAGGTTTTTGTGTAGATTTAGTTTTATGGTAAGAGGTAGTGAAAATTTGAGATTTACGGTCAACGTATTTGGTCAGGGATAGGGACAGGGTTTGGAAGTGTTTTAGGTTTAGGATTCGATTTAGGATTAGGGTTAGGGATAAAGTTTTTCTCAATTTTATGATTATAGTAAGGGATAGGATTAGGTTGAGTGTTGGTGTTAGGATTAGGTTTAGGGCTAGGGTTAGGATTCGAGTTTTATTTAGGGTTAGGGGTAGGCTTAGTTTGAGTGTAAGGGTCACAGTAAGGTTAGGCCTTTGGTTAGCGTTAAGGTTCGGAATAGAATTAAGATTAAAATTAGATTTTGGGTTACTGTTAGGGATAGGCCTGGGATTGGTGTTAGGGGTTAGGGATAGGTTAGGATCAGGGTTGAGGAAAGGGTTAGGTAGAGGAAAAGGTTTAGTCTTAGGGCTAGGGCAAGTGTAAGGGTTAGGGTTAGGCTTTGATTGAGGGTTCTGTTTAGGCGGAGGTTTGGTTTGAGTGTCAGGCTGAGGGAAGGGGGAGGCCTTGGGTTTGGTTTTGGGTTAAGGCAAGATTTTGGAGTTGGAATAGGGTTAGTGTTTGAATGATGATTAGGGTTAGTGTTAGGAACAGTTTTGGGGATAAATTAAGGGGAAGGTTTTGGATATCTGTTGGTCTGGCCTAGGTTTAGGATTGGCCTTAAACTTGGGATTTGTGGTAGGTTCAGAGTTAGGGTTAGGGTTAGGGTTAGGGTTAGATTTGCATTGGGATGGGGGTTACTATTAGAGATAGGTTTGGGGTTAGAGATAGGTTAGGGTTTTGGTAATCTGATGCTTTGGATTAGATTTAAGGATGTGCTTAAACTTGGGTTTGCTGTTAGGGTAAGATTTAAGGCCAGCGTTAGTATTAGGGTAAGGTTAGTGTGAGGCTAAGGTTTAGGGTAAGGGTTGGTGTGAGGGTAAGGATTAAGTTTTGGGCTTGGACTCAGAAAGGGGTTAGGTGTTCCATTAGGTTTGTTCTAAAGTTAGGGTTAAGTTTAGGGTTAGTGTTAGGGTTCGGGTTATTGCTACGGTTAGGGTTCGGGTCTAGGGTTAGCGTAAGGTTAGCGTTAGGTTTTTGTTTAGGTTTAGGGTTAGGGTTAGGGTTAGGGTTAGGTTTTGGTGTAGATTAAGGTTTAGTGTAAGGGATAGGGTTATCTTTAGTTTTAGGATCAGAGAAGGGTTAAGCCTTGGGTAAGGGTGAGGGTTAGGATTTGATTTAGCGTTACGTTCAGGTATAGGTTAGTGTGAGTGTTAGGCTGAGAGAAGGGGTAGGCCTTCTCTTTTCCTTTTCATACAAACAGCCATTTCTGATTCCTTCCCCAAAATCGTATGTTCTTCAGAACTAAGCAACGTAGAGGCGAGAAGTGAAGGAAGCTGTCTCCACTTCTACCTTATTGTGACATTCCCCCTGTTCTTAATTTTCCCCAGTAAACCATTTCACCGGAGCATCGCGTAAACGCCGTTCGCGATACAGACCCAAATCGTCAGCGATCTTCTGGCTCAAACCGTTCGTAACCGTGGTTACCGCTTGAATCGCATCAATCGCGGCTTCTGCTGCTTCGGCCGCTGAAGAAAGAAGCGAGTCAGATGGCTGACGGCTGACGTGGATTAGCGGCTTCTCTAATCAGCCGGCTGCGGTCCTATAGCAACAACTCACGGTTTACCCGTATAAGTTTCCTAGCGACCTTGCTTTACTGAGTCTAGTCTTTCTGAAAGTAATTTCACAAAGCAAATACTACTTCCATTTTTCAGTTCCCAGGGCATGCACCATGAAAATGCATGGAAAGCTGGAGTCTCTATTTTGACATATATCAGGTTATACAGAAGCGACTGTGAAGACTGGGAGATGAAAGCAAAGGGATTATGCAAATTGTCAAACATAGAATTGTTAAGAAAATCGTTTACAGAAATGGGCATCTCTATTGTATTACACATAAATTACTGCTAGGCAAATCATAAACAGGGACTGTGAAGACTGTAGGAATATTTCATCTTTGATTCCTTAATAAAATTAGGGAAAGCAGGAAGGCTGTAACTGATTAAGTTGAAAGACGTGAAAAGTAGCCAACCTTTCTATTTGTCTCCCATTAAAATCTTTATTCAAATGTCTTTGTGAAGCGATATATGAGACAACCTGCTGTTTATATTTTTATGCAATACTATTTCTGTTGTCTTAAAAATTGAGTCTCATACAGCTTGTATACTCATCCATGTAATAACTTTTGTTGTGAGAGAAAATAAGATATTCAAAGAGACGTAAGGTTTGTTTAATTTTTGTATATAGTCAGTATTTCAGTATTAGGGTTAGGGTAGGGTTAGGGTAGGGGTTAGGGTTAGGGTTAGGGTAGGGCTGGGTTAGGGTTGGATTACTTTTTGGTTAAAGTTTAGGTTTAGCTTTAGGGTTAGAGTTAGGGTTTGGGTTAAAGTTAGGGTTAGGGTCAGGGTTGGGTTAGGGTTTGGTTAAAGTTTAGGTTTAGGGTTAGGGTTAGGGTTAGGTTAAGTGTTAGGGTAAGTGTTAGGGTTAGGGTTTGGATTAGGGTTAGAGTTAGTTTTTTGTGTAGATTAATGTTTAGTGTAAGGGGTAGGGTTATCTTTAATTTTAGGATCAGAGAAGGGTTAAGCCTTGGGGAAGGGTGAGGGTTAGTATTTGATTTAGCGTTACGTTCAGGCATAGACTAGTTTGAGTTTTAGGCTGAGAGAAGGGGTAGGCCTAGGGTTTGGTTTTGGCTTAAGAGAAGGTTTAGGAATAGGAGTAGGTTTATTGTTAGGATTAGGGTTTGAGTTAGGGTTAAGGTTAGGGTTAGGGCTAGGTTAGGGTTAGGGTTAGAGTTAGTGTTAGGGTTAGGGTTGGGTTAGGGTTAGGGTAAGTGTTAGGGTTACGGTTAGGGCTAGGGTAGGGTTAGGGTTAGGGTTAGGGTTAGGGCTAGGGTAGAGTTAGGGTTAGGGTTAGGGTTAGGGTTAGGGTTAGAGTTAGGGTTAGGGTTAGGGTTAGGGTTAGAGTTAGGGTTAGGGTTAGGGTTAGGGAGTAACCTAACAGAAGGATGCCAGCTGTGGATGCGATAGGCAGTGCCAGCAGGGCGTCCCCTGCTTCAAGGTGCACTTTTCCTCTCTCACCCATCACAGATTCTCTCTTGCTTTTATTCTTCTCAGGGTCTGCAGAGTTTCTTCCATTGTACATTGTATCCGCGTGGCCAGTGTGTGTTTCAGTGCCCAAGTGGAACACCTGCTTGCAAAACAGAATAAACTACTAAGGTCAGCTCTCTCTAAAAATGCTTATAGCCACAAATATCCTTAAAACTATCAGAATACTTTGTTCCTTCCCAAAGTCATTCTTCTGCCAGGGGCCTTTAGGTTCCTAATATAGGGTCCAATTGAAAGAATCAGTGAACTAGAAGATATGTTGGGCAATATTCAAGGATTTTCTATTAAAATCATATGTTGAATCAAAGTAAGATAGTGTGTGATTTCATCTCAAGGTAGCCCTTGTTTTCCTACTTCCTTTCAGCAGCTGATTCTTAAGTTCTTGGGGTCTTGCAGCCGGCCCATGCGAAGTCCCAGATGTCAGGCTCACCATTTTCTGCATTTAAGGGATGGAAACCCAGCTTGGTGCAAGCTAATGTTCAATTTATTAAGCAACAACTCAAAGCTTATATACACAGAAAGGCATTGTGTGTTAAGATCTGATTGGGCGAAGGTTACATTCCTTAAGGTTAAAACATCTTAACAATACAAGGCACTCTTAATTGTCTGAATAAACAGTTTCCAATCTTCTGTTACAATATCCTGTTTGTCCCGTTTCTTTACATTCCTCGAATGAGGTTATCTTGATCTTGTCAGCCTATCTTTATGCAGCCTGCATCCAAGGCCTGTGGTCAAAGTCTTGCATAGCCAGCAGCCCTGTCTAGCTCACATTCTTGCCATTACCCACAACACCCTGTCCCTATCCCTATACCTAAATCTTATCCTAGCTCTAACCCAAATCCTAAACCAAATCCTAATACTAAACCTAACCTTATCCCAAACCCTATCGCTAACACTCACCCTAAACCTAAAACTAAACCTTAACCTATCCCTAACCCTAACCCTTACCCAAAAACTAACCCTAAACCTAAACCTAACTCTGACCCTAACACAAAACCCAAGTTTAAGCCCAACCCTAAACTTAACCCAAAGTATCAATTACTACAACCCTAAACTAATTCTAACCCCAACCCTATCCCTAAGAGTAACCCTAATCCTAATCCAAACACTAACCCTATTCCTATTCCTAAACCTTACCGTAACTCAAAACCAAACCCAAGTCCTACCCTTTCTCTCACCCTAACACTGATACTAACCCTACCCCTAAGCCTAAATCTAAACCTAATACTAATAATAACCCTAACCCTAATCCTAACTCTGACCCTAACACAAACACCATGTTCAGAATAACCCTAAACCTAAACCTTAACCCTAACCCAAGGCCTAAACCCACTCTGACCCTAACACTCTAATTAACCCTACCCCTTATCCTAAAGCTAAATCTGAACCTAACCTTTATCCCAACCCTCACACTATCCCTAACACTAAACCTAACCCTTACCATTACCCTAATCCTAACCCTAACCCTACCCTAACCCTAACCCAAACTCTGACCCTAACACCAACTCTGTGGTAAGACCAATACTAAACCTAACCCAAAGCATCAGATTAACACAACCCTAAACTAATTCTAACCCCAACCCTATCCCTAATATACATGAGCATCTACATGACGCTCCTTTACTACCAATTTTTTTGTTCGGGTAGCAATGTCTTTCCACAGTTCAGCAACCCAAATAGGTTTGCCCTTCCACTGCCAGTTGTTTTGTTCCCACTGCTGTAAGCACCCCCATAAAGCATTTGCCACCATCCATGAGTCAGTAAAAAGATACAGCATTGGCCACCTCTCCCGTTCAGCCACATCTAAGACCAGTTGGACAGTCTTCACCTCTGCAAATTGATTTGATTCTCTTTCTCCTTTAGTGGCCTCTGCAACTTGTCGTGTGGGGCTCCACACAGCAGATTCCATCTGTGATGCTTCCCAACAATACAACACGATCCATTGCATATCTCTTTTCATTTTCTGGTAGTTCATTATATGGTGGGGCCTCTTTAGAACATGGTACCTCCTCTGATGGTTATGTTCCAAATTTCTTGCCTTCAGGCCAGTCCATGATCACCTCTAAGATTCCTGGATGGCTGAGGTTCCCCATCTGGGCTCGTTGTGTAATCCACTTACTCCAGGTGGCATTGATAGCATGATGGGTGGAGGGAACCTTTCCTTTGAACATCCAGTTCAGCACTGGCAGTTGAGGTGCCAGGAGGAGCTGTGTCTCAGTGCTGATTACTTCAGAGGCAGCCCGAACCCCCTCATATGCTGCCAAGATCTCCTTCTCAGTTGGAGTGTAGCACTTCACTGACACCCTGTACACTCTGCTCCAAAATCCCAGGGGTCAGTCTTGGGTATCTCTTTAGGCTCTTTGCCACAGACTCCCAGAGGGATCTTTCTCTCCAGCAGCAGTATAGAGGATGTTCTTTACATCCTCGTCCCATCCATACTGGCCTCAGGGCCACAGCACGGGCTATCTCCTGATTGATTTGCTCAAAGGCCTGCTGTTGTTCAAGACCCCATGCAAAATTATTCTTTTTCTGCATCACCTGATAGAGGGGGCTTACTATGAGACTGTAGTTTGGGATGTCCATCCTCCAAAAAGCTACTATGCCCAGAAAAAATTAAGTCTCTTTCTTGCTAGTGGGTGGAGACATACTGATGATTTTTTCGACCACATCTCCTGGGATGTGATGACACCTATCTTGCCAATTTTACACCTAGGAACTGAATTTCTTGGGTGGGTCCCTTCACTTTGTTCTGTTTAATAGCAAAACCAGCACCCAGAAGAATTTGGATTACTCACTCTCCTTTTTCAAAAACTGCCTCAGCTGTATCATCCCACACAACAACGTCATCAATGTATTGCAGGTTCTCAGATGCCCCACTTTGTTCCATTGTGGTTTGAATCAACCCATGGCAAATGGTTGGGCTGTGTTTCCACCCCTGGATCGAACAGTTCCAGGTGTACTGAACACCCCTCCAGCTAAAAGTAAACTGTGGTCTGCACTCTGTGGCCAAAGGAATAGAGAAGAATGCATTGGCAATGTCAATGGTGGCACACCATTTGGCTGCTTTCGACTCCAGTTCATATTGCAGCTCTAACATATCTGGCACAGCAGCACTCAGTGAGGGTGTGACTTCATTCAGGCCACGGTAATCTACTGTCAGCCTCCATTCTCCACTGACTTTACGCACCGGCCATATGGGGCTGTTAAGCAGTGAGTGGGTTTTGCTGGTCACTCTCTGGCTCTCAGGGAGTAACGAATCCCTGTTGGTCTGGTACTGCCGTCTGTGGACTGTTTTTGTAGCAATTGGTACCTGCTGCTCTTTTACTTTCAGTATCCCAACAGATGGATCTTCTGACAGGCCAGGTAAAAGAGACAGCTGCTTAATGTTGTCCGCATCTACAGCAGCTATTCCAAAAGCCCATTGGCATCCCTTGGGATCCTTGAAATCCTCTTCTGAGATAATCTATGCCAAGTATGCATGGAGCCCCATGTCCAGTAACTATGGGATGCTTCTACCAATTTTTACGGGTGAGGCTTATTTCTGCCTCCAACACAGATAACTCCCGAGAGTCCCCAGTCACTCCAGCAATATAAATTGGTTCTGTCCCTTCATGACTTGAGCACATTAGAGTGCCCTGTGCACCAGTGTCCACCAGTGCCTTATATTTTTGTGGTTTTGATGTGCCAGGCCATTGAATCCACACAGTCCAATACATTCTATTATCCTTTTCCCCCACTTAGCTGGGGTCAGGGCCTCTCTATTGATTACCTGCAGTAACTAGAGCAATTTCTCTGGTGGTTGATCTGTGTTATAATTCTTTCACCCATGCTCATAGTGCAGGAGTAGGTCTTTCATGACATTTCTTCATGTATTCTCCATTCTCACATAAGTAACTCTGCAGGGCAGCACGTGACATAGATTTATTGCTGGCATTTGCTCGAGCAGAGAGACATTTGCCTTTGATAGCTGAGACTTTAATCAGTTTGATCAGCTTCTTCAGCAGAGTCTTTGGATCATACTCATCTTCATCAAACTGACACAGGTTCATCCCTATTAATCACTAGGGACAATTCCTCCAGTATCATTTCCTGTGTCTTGTACCTTGTTCTGCTACCACTGATGCAACTGAAATGGAAACATGCAACGGTGGAAACTGTAGTTCAAAGTTTTGAAGTATAATAATTCAAAAACTGGGGGTCTTCTGTCTTGGTCCTCGTATTGTACCTAATTCCTATAATCTGACACAAAAGACAGTCACACTGGCACCTAATTATTATGATGATTTTAACAGGAAGAGAACTCTTTATTCTAAAATCTGTCACTTGGAGGTTCAAGTATCAGGCATGTGTTTGAAATTCACTTGCTAGTGGATGCAAACTAAATATGAATAAACCCTTGATACTTTGATTTTTTTATGTTAAATTCTTCAATTTAGAAATTAAGCTAGATAATTATTTTATTAATTATAAAGGTAGGCATGGAGGGGTCTAACCTAATATCCCTGCTTCTTTTTCTGTCTCTTAGGTCCCCTCCTTCTGCCTGGTGGTGATTATTTAGGGGATCTTCTAATCCTTTGTGGTATCTTTCTGAAACTCCCTGTGAACAGTGTTTGAACTGATGTAGTGACAGAACCATGGCTCAAGGAACCTTCCTCTACATCACAATCCCATGGCACAGTTGTAGAGCATGCCTGCACTAGAGCTGCTTGTCTCAGCAGGTGACTAATCAGAGTAGCCTCATCCCTCTTCCCTCTCCTGGCTGTTCATCTGGTCACACTGCCCAAGGTGCTACTGCCCTCAGTGCTGCCAGGACACTTTGGGCTCCCCATCTCTTTCAGCCTTAAGGTCCCTAGAGACTTTCTAGTAGCTTTGTCCTGGGGAAGCAGGCCCAGCCTGGATCACTGCTGGTTCTCTACATTTGTTCCCATAAAACATAACTAGGCTCCTCCTTACCCATTCCAGACTGACAGTCCCTCTGGGCAGAAGCTCTGCTCTTCATGATGTTGCCTTTCAGTACCTAGAGGAGGCAGTCTGACCTTTTGGTCCTTTTTTGATGTATAGTCATTCAAGTTTACATATAGCAGTTTTTTTTTATCTTTTTTTTTTTTTTTTTTGTCTTTCATAGAAAATTTGCTGAAGTTTTGATGTTTTTGCTACTGCTGTTAGCGGACCTACAGGGAAATTTTGACTTGTCTGCATGCTTTCTCATTGCCAGAGTAGGAGCTCAAAATATCTTTTTCTAGATGAAAAAGAAACAAAAATCTCAGAACATTGTATTTTCCCTTATGATTATATACTTCAGTTTTGCATTATTTTTGCTTATATTTCTAGTTCAGTGAATACGTAAGTAATAGGTTTGACTTGTAGTTGCTTTACTCTGCGCAAATGTTTGCAAACATACAAGATTTATGTGTTTCACATGTGACCATCTACATATTAACATATATATTTGAACATAAAATTGTCTAACACTTCCACAAAATTCAGTACAGTTAAAGTATCAGAGAAGTAGAATTTAAAATCAAATGTAGCTTCACATGAGTGATGTCTTGGCTACATTGTGTGAACAGTACTAGAGAAGATGTACTTTACCCACTTTCTCAGAAAACCACACTGGCTAGATATATTAAGATGGAGAAATCCATCTTATAAATGTTATTAGGACAGTTACTGGTGTTTTCTGAGCCACAAATAGACCAAATGTCACAGCTCAGTCCATCACACTACCAGGAAATTTATTGATTTACGGCTGTATTACAAAAAAGATACAAGAAGTGTTTAATGTTTGAATGAAAATCTGCCAACAAGTGCAATGTCTGAGTCTATTCCTCATTAGAAAGGAATTTCTCTGAATTGTGGTTGTCAATCCAGAATCAAAGACTTTTAAGGCCTTTCCATCCATCCACAATAAAAAAGAATACAGAAGCAACATCATGTAAGCAGTTTTATTCTTTAGTCACTGTTTCAGTGCTATTCAGACTTAAGGCCTCAGGAGCTAATTTTCTGTACTGAGATTTATTGGTTTCTCCAGTGAGCTAAAATATTGAAAGGAAAATATAGCATACAGTGATAACTTTGTTATATATAAATAAGAAGAGCTCTCCACAGCCGGATGAGGACTGATTCCACATCACACTGTTTTCCCACAGAAGGCACCATTCCTCATGCTGTTGAAAAGTTGGGGTAGTCCCCATTGTTAATTCATTTCTCTTTCTGCATTGCTACACTCCATGTGTTCCTGCACCATACGTTTCATTCCTTTGACGATTTCTTAGCTCTGCTATGTCACTTCCCGATTTTCTCTCGCTTTCTTCTGTGAAACGCCGTCCTTCCCCTTGTTTCCTTTCCTTCTCTATACACATGGTCAATTCTTTCTTCCTTTCTTGACTGGAAGCTCTTCAGATGGTAATAGAATGTTAGTACTGAAAAATACCACTTGATGGCAGCAGAGACCACGAAATAAAATGCTTGTTTTTAGCTCCAGCTGGTAATCCCCCAACCCGTAGCATGCAGTCATTCCTCCCAAGGTGCAAGATTCAACACTTGCTCTTGTTAAACCTCATCTGCCATAGTGGTCCAAGATGAACAGCATATGGAAGAAACCCAAGCAATACAGTTGCTACAGGAATTGGTTAAAACTCTGTGGAATCAAATAGTAGACCCTGAAGGAAGAAAAAAACATAATACAAGAGCCTGTTAAAGGAGGCCTTGAAGGAGCAGCTAGTGTGTAAGGACAGCAGTGACACTCGTACTTATAATCCACCTGAATTAAACTATCTACCATCAGGAAGAATTGGAATAAATAAAAGCAAGGCTAGATAAATAAAAAACCCCACTGCATCCTTGATAAAAGGCAAATATGCCTTTGATAATAGTGAGGATTTAGACAGTTGTTAAAGAGATTCTCTTTTCTGCTACTGAATTAGCAAAACTGAAAAAAAGATTTTGACTGTTCTCTAAAGGAATCAGAGAGAGAATAATTGTGGAGGGTCAGCCTTACTGGGGAGACCAAATACTAGTAACTGTAAAGGAAGCTGAAGAGTACTGGGGACCAGGATTATACTTGACTGCTGGCAGTAACACTCCCTGGTCCTTAATGCAGAGGACTGCCTATTGGGCACGTGATCTCTACCCTCTAGAAAGGGAAGACCCTTCTGCCATTGGTGGTGTGGTTGACCAGTTAGGGGTAGAGCGTTCAAAAGGCTGTGTATCTCCAGATAATGTATGATAGAAAGCTTCAGCTACACCAAGAATCTCCCGTGATGATGCCTGTTGATCCAAAGAGAGTGACCTCACTAATAATGGCACTTCTGGAGTCATTTAAACTGATAGATACACAATTGCATGCGAAAATACAGGCTATGCCTCAGGCAGGAATCTAGACAGGAGGTAAATGATGGATGCAGGGTGAGGATGCTCAAGTGTTAATTAGCTACGGCTAAAAATATGGACTGGTGCGCTCCTCCTCACTGCTATACGAGAGACAAAGAGAATAAGATGCCCTGCAGTTTGCTCCTCCTCAGCCTATTTGTCCCAGTATACATGGTATGCCTGAAATCATCTCATATTTAGTGAAACCTAAGGAGAGAAATATAAACCATAGATGTACTGATGACCAAGGGGGAATCTGGATGTTTGATGCCTGCTCTCCACGTGTTCACTTGTTGAACGTGGTGCTACTATTCCCTGCTTCCCATTTTACTACCATCAAGCCTTATCTTCTACCTCTGGGATCATGTGATAGTATTAGCTCAGTGCTACAAGAATTAAAGGAACAGGGAATTGTGATACCAAACCATTCTCCTTTTATCATTTGTGTGACCTATTTGGAAACCAAACAACAAATGGGAATTGACGATTACAATAATCTGAATGCCAACATGAGACTGCTAACTGTAATGGTATTTACTATTTCTGAATAGATAGCTGCTGTCCAGAAGAAAATTTACCCTACCATGGCCACTGTTGATGTTAAAGAGATCTTCTTCATGGTTTCCGTACACCTTGATGAATAATTTTGTTTTGCTTTTATGTTGGAGGACCAGCAACATACCTTTACCTGTCTCCCTCAGGGATACAAGGACTCATCATGTGCTGGTGCAAAAGCTTCCATAGATTCCCCTGTAAGAGCAGGTTGAGCTTTATCAGTATACTGGTGATATCCTAATAGGAGGAAATCAGTTGACACCAGTAAAAACAATGCATGATAAAATAGTTAAGCACTTGGAAGAAAAGGGATTGATCATTCCTGCATATAAAATTCAGTCTTCATCTGACAGAGTAAAATTTTTGGATATTTGGTAGAATGGTGGTAAGGTCTGCATTTCACAGGATACCCTCTCAGCTTTAGATCAACTTTAAGATGCTAAAGAGTAAAAAGGAATCACAGCATGCTCTTGGTTTCTTGCATTTGTTTTTTTAAGAAAGCACATCCCCAGTTTTTCTATCATATTTCTCTAGTATGTCTGTTGTATAATCTACTGTGAAAGAGGGACTCAAGGGAGTGGACTCTGATACATGAGGCCTTGGAGCTTCTTATATTTGAGGCTAGCATCCACCAGCCCTTGGGTCCCATCCATCTTTCCATTTCCATACAGATAGAATGGGGATTTGCTCACTCACGATTACCTGTACACCTCAGGCAGAAGGGCCCAGAAGATCCCACCATACCAATTGCATTCAATTCCTGCAGCTTTAAAGGTGCAGAGAAGCAATTCTCTCAGTTGGAGAAAGAGCTATTTGCTGTAAGCTTTGTAAGGTTATCAGGTCTGTGATGTCTGGCACCTCTCCCCCGACAGCACAACACAGTGTGCTTTTGTCTGAAAGTGGTATGCTCAAATGAAAGATTACTGTGATATCTTTTCAGTTACAGAGCGTGCTCTGAAAATACTTGTGATACAGAACGATATTCCCTTTGCCACTGATACTAATCTTCCTTCTGTCATTCAGACCACTCTCCCATACTTGGACCAGTTTGCATATGCTTCTGCCAAGTCCAAAAAAAGTAAGGAAATATCAGGCTGTGGCCCTACAGATGGGAACTGATTTCACCATCATCACTGAGGAAGAGGGAAGTGCTCAGGTAGCAGAATTGTTAGCAATATGGAGTATATTCCAGCATGAACCATAGTCCAGTGAATGTGTACACATTTATATGGACTTACACACTGTATTTAAAGGATGCACAAAGTGGCTTTCTTTCTGGAAACAAAACAGCTGGGAAGTTAATTGTGTCCCAATCTGGCAGAAAGACAAGTAGCAAGAGATTCTTGCTACTGCCAAACAAAACCAGTTTTCTGTTGTATAGGTCACATCCCACTAAGAAGATGGGACTCCTGGAAGTCAGTGAAACAATAAAGCAGATGAACTAGCTGAGATTGCTCCATTGCAACAGGGAGAATCAGATGGCGGCTACAGGGAGACACTTGTGGAATGGTTACATTTAAAGAAGAGGCATAAAGAGTGCTATCAGTCTTCAGTGTGAGGTCCAAATCTAAGACTGATCCATTACTAGGGAAAAATGCTGCACTTGATTTCTCCTTGTGACCAATGCCTCAGCCGTCTGGACAGGCACCCTCTAAAGGAAGCCCCTCTCCACTTAGGGGAGGGGAAGTGCATATGGGAAATAAGACAGACTGATTATATTGTCCCCTCTCTTAAATGTGAAGGTGAATAGTATGTAAATTTATAATTCTTCCAAATCTTAACCCAATCTGACAATGGCTCCCATTTCACTTCAAGCACAGTACAAGAATGAGCCAGAGAGGAAGGTGTTCAGTGGGTTTTCCACACTCCTGAATATCCTCAAGCGATTAACATCATGGAATGATCCATTGGCCTCCTTGATAAATTTCTGAAACTGGGAAAATCCAATTGGGCTACCCACCTCCCTGATGCTGTCAAGAGTCTGTGATCACTGGGGAATTAATGGTTGCCCCCAATTTAATGCTTTCTGTCCTAAGGCCCCATCACTCATACCCACTGGTCTTGATCCAGATATGGATAAGCTGGAGAAACCCTGCTATCTCCCTAGACAATCAACATTGATTAAATTGCCTAATATGGGGGCCTCTCACCCTAACTCTGATAGAATCCCTTAATGAGTGTACCTGGAAGGTACACTCTCTTATCAGCAGTCTCTGGGACTGTAGGTTTAATCGTGGTCTCCACCAGGCAGTGGGCTTGCCCAAAGAAGACTGTGGTGACTCAGATGGGGAGGCCTGCCTAGCAATGTAGTGTTCATGCCTCTGGCTGCAGGGAGTGTCTGAGCCTGCTTCTGCCAGGGGAGGGTGGCCAGGATTTCACCTGTGTGAGATTCAAGCAAGTGGAAGAGCTGCTCAGCCTGGTGGTGGAGCTCAGGGAGAAGCTGGAGAGATTGAGAGCCATCAGGGAGTGTGAGCTAGAGATTAGCTGTGGGAGTGATTCACTGGGGAGTCAGAGGGACTGGTGCCAGGGAGGGTATCCTCAGAAAAGAGGTGGACCACCTGCGCTATCACAGTCGAACAGATCTGACACATGAGGAGGGTTGGAAAAGAGCCCCAGATCACCAAGGGTGCCTTCCTATCTTGCTTCCCCACGTCTCCCTAACCTGGGAGGGGTGCTGGAAACTGATGAGGAGGTGAGTGGGGAGGTGAGGAAAGATCCATCTATGAGGAGGACTAGGGCGAGGTGGTCATCCCCATGCCTTGAGACTGCCTCTGCCAGGAAAGACAGAAGAGTAATTGTGGTAGGCGATTCCCTTCTCAGAGGAACTGAGGGCCCCATATGTAGACACTACCTGACCCGCAGGCCCCACATGCCGCCTCCCTGGGGCCCGGCTCAGGAACATCACCAAAAAACACCCTGGTCTGGTTCATTCCTCTGATTATCTGTTATTGATAGTTCAGGCAGGTAGTGATGAAATTGCTCAGGGAAGTCTGTGAACTATCAAAAGGGATTTCAGGGGTTTAGGGAGGTTGGTTGAGGGAGTGGGAGCACAAGTGGTGATTTCCTCTCTCCCTACTGGGGTGGTAAGGGATACAGAGCAGTCTACAAAAACTCAGGCCTTAAGAAAATGGCTGAAAGGCTGGTCCCGCCACAGGAACTTCAGGTTGTTTGATCATGGGGCAGTTTACTTGATGTCTGGCCTGATGGCTGTGGAAGGGTCTTGCCTGTCTCCAAGGAGAAAGTGTACACTAGGCCAGGAGCTGGCAGGGCTCATTGATAGAGCTTTACACTAGGTATGAAGGGGGAAGGAAATAAAATGATGAATGCAAGGGTGGACTGAGTAGTTCAGAGTTGTCAGCTAGGTCTGATAGGGAAAGAGGGTGGAGGTCAAAAGACAGAGAAGAGTTTGGGAGTTGTAGAGAATTCCAGGGAAATACCTCTGCATCATCATGTATGATCTTGTGAGGACTCCCCAGAGGACTTACCATTGCAAATTCCCCACCTGAAATTTTTTTGCGTCCTTTTAGGGATACCTGCACCTGCGGCTCCCCTAAAGTGTCTCTATGCTAATGCACACAGAACGGGAAATAAACAGGAAGAATTAGAGGTCTGTGTGCAGTTGCAAGGCTGTGATCTCAGGGTGATCATGGAGAAGTGGTGGGATGGCTCACATGACTGGAGTGTTGTCATGGATAGCTACGTGCTTTTTAGGAAAGACAGGATGGTGAGTCAGGTTGGTGGAGTTACTCTTTAGGTGAGAGAGCAGCTAGAGGGTATCAAACTTCACCTGGGGGAGGGTGATGTACCAGTGGAGAGCTTGTGAGTGAGAGTAAGGAGGCAAGCTAGTGTGGGTGACACTGTTATGGGTATGTATTATAGGCCTCCTGGTCAGGAGGAGATGTTGACAAGGCCTTCTACAAGCAGCTGGAAGTAGTCTCGCAATGTCAGGCACTGGTTCTTGCAGATATTTGTTGTGGTTTGTCCTGATTGATGAGCTTTTCACAATGCATGATATCTGTCCCCCACTGGAGGAGTGTTTGTAAGGCCTGAAAGTCTTAAATTTTCTTCCTTATGTTCAATTTCTCTTCCTCATTTGGACAGCAGTCCTCTCTACTTCTGTGTAGCCCCAAGTTGCATGCACTACTACAAATGCATATTTTGAATCAGTCCAAATGTTTACACATCTTCTTTCACTGAATTGTAGGGCTTGAGTCACAGTTCAACCTTCCAAGCGGATGTCTGGGAGGGCAGTGCCTGCTCTCCTGCTGTTTCTTTTTCTACCAAAGTGACAGTTATATATGTACACTACTATGGATGTATGTACATAACACTGGATAGCCTCACAGAAGCACACATCTGAAGCTGAGCAGAATCAGCTGCAAACAATTGGCTTGAATTGCTCTTTTCTGCAGATTTTGCTTGAACTGCATGAGCTGCAGCTTCTGAGGTTTTGGCTGCGGAAGAAAGCAAGTGATCAGCTGGCTGCTGTCCACCGAAGAGCAGCTTCTCTCTGCAGCCAAGTGAGGACTGATTCTACATTGCACTGTTTTCCCACAGAATACACCTCACAGTTTCAGGCACTGGTTCTTACAGGGGGCTTCTATTATCCAGATATTTGTTGGGAAAGCAACATGGCCAGGCACACATGCTCCAGACAGTTCCTGCAGTGTGTTAAAAATAGATTTCTGATACAGGTGGTGGAGGAGCTGATGAGGAGTGGGGTGTTACCGGACCTTGTTCTTACTAATAAGGATGGGTCTGTTAGGGAGGTGAAGGTAATGGGCAGATTGAGATGCAGAGATCATTACATGATGGAGTTCAAGATCTTGAGTGGTAGAAGAAAACCAAAAAGTAGGGTTGCTACCCTGGACTTCAGGAGGGCCAGCTTCAATCTCTGCTGGGACCTTTTTGGAGCTATCCCAAGGGCTAGGGTGTTAGAAGGTAAGGGGGCTGTGAGAGCTGGTCAGCATTTAAACAGCACTTCTTCCAAGCTCAGGATTGGTGCATCCCTGAGAGTAAGAAATCAGGCAAGGGTGGCAGGAGACTTGTGTGAATGAGGAAGGAGCTCATGCATAAACTCAAAGAGAAAGGTCCATGAAATGTAGAAAAAGGGTCTGACACTTGGGAAGAATGTTGTCAGGGCCAGCAGGGATGAGATGTGAAAGGCCAAAGCCAACCTGGAATTGGATCTAGCAAAGGAGATAATGAGAAAGGTTTTTTTAAGTATGTCAGCAGTAAAAGAAAGACAAGGGAAAATGCTGGTCCCCTATGTCATGGTTTTATGATTTTTGGCATTGGTATTCCACATCATAACATCATGTAGTGCATTAAGTTAATACTCCAACTCCATGGATCATTGATAATTCCAGGTGTACCTGTCTCAGAAGAGAAGAAGAATTACATTCCCCAGAGGACTTTGCAATGTTTTGCCTTTTTACATTATTTCCGCTCAGAGGGAAAAGATAAAAACTCTCTGTGGTCACAGGACACTCTTTCCTTCGGGATTGACTCAGCAGTGGGTGCTCGCTGCCATCTCACCTTCAGCATTAGCGTAAGGCCTTCGGTTTATTGGACACTCTCTCTTGCTCATTTTCTTTGATTTATTAGCTTCAGTTCCAATTATATTGTATTATATTGTGTTATTTTGCTTTCTGATATCTTATTTAGTAAATTACCTTTCCTCCTCAGATCGTTGCAGCTGTTTTGTTTCTAGGTCCATCTCCCTTTTCCCTTTCCCCCTTCCCCTTTCCTGGGGCGTGGGTCTGTGGGTCCCCCGCCCCAATCGTCACAGAACCGGGCTGAACCAGCCCAGTAAACTGTTGACACCCTACTAAATGAGGGGGATGTTCTGGTAACAGAGAATGTCAAGAAGACGGAGATACTGAACGTCTTCTCTGCTTCTGTCTTCACTGTGGGAACTCCCCCTTGGGACTCCTGGACCATGGGGGTAGGTGAGAGGGTCTGGGGAATGGAAGGCTCTTCTTCGGTAAGGGAGGAGATGGTCCAAGAGTGTCTATGCAACCAATATCAATGTACATAAATCCATGGGCCCCGACAGGATGCATCCACATGTGCTGAGGGAGCTGGCAGATGTGATGGCTGAACTGCTCTCTATCATCTTTGAGGTGTCTTGGAGAATGGGAGAGGTGCCTGAAGACTGGAGGATAGCCAGTGTCACTGCAGTCTTCAAAAAGGGCAAGGAGGTTCTGGGTAGCTACAGACCAGTCAGCCTCACCTCTGTCCCTGGGAAAGTGATGGAACAGTTTGTTCTGGATGCTGTCTCCAGGCAGTTGGAAGAGAAAAGAGTTATCAGGAGTAGCCAGCATGGGGTCACCAGGGAACAGTCATGCTCAACCAACCTGGTAGCCTTCTGTCATTACTGGCTGGGTGGATGTGGGGAGAGCAGTGGATGTAGTCTACCTTGATTTCAGCAAGGCATTTGATACTGTCTCCCACAGCATCCTTATAACAAAATTGAGTAAGTGTAGAATAGATAAGTGGACGGTGAGGTGGGTTGAGAACTGGCTGACTGGCAGAGCTCAGAATGTTGTGATCAGTGGCACAGAGTCCAGTTGGAGGTCTGTACACTGTTCCTCAGTGGTCAGTGCTGGGTCCAGTCCTGTTCAACATTTTCATCAATGACCTTGATGAGGGAATAGAGTCCACCCTTAGCAAGTTTGCTGATGATACATAGCAAGGAGGAATGACTGACATGCTGGAAGGCTATGCTGCCATTCAGCAAGACCTGGGAAGTGAGAGGGCGATTGAAAGAAGATAAGAAATAAAAGCAAGGACTCTTTGTAGCAGGCAAGAGAGAGACAGTCACCACCAGGATTCCAGCACTGCTCGTAGTTCAGACATTGCTCTTTAGTAGTGATGGGTTGTTGGAGCTTGTGTCGATCAGTTGACAACAAATTCTCAATGGTAGTACAAACTAATAAGTAAGTCCAAAGTGGTTGAGTCAGCTCTCTTTGGAGTGACAGCTCCTGGTCTGTGGACCTCAGCAGGGATTTCTTTGTTCCCATCTTCTGGACCTTGCCAGCAGACAAAAAGGAGCAAGGAGGTGCCCACCTGCATCCTATTTTTCAGAGGATACCATGGCATCACCCCCCAGTCTCCTGTACCAAGCTGGAGTTATTTGGTCACAAGCCAGATCTTCCATCAGTAAACACTCCTGAGCATGTCCTTTTGAAGACAAACAGCTCCAAATAAATGCTTTCAAATGTTAAACTGTTCACAGTGATGCATACCGCCACACAGCATCACCCACCATTCACCTCCTAGATAAGTCAGAGTCCTATCAAATAAAATGCCTCAGAAAGCGAGCTTTGAACCAAGAAAGAAAAGAAGGATTCAGACAACATGTTACCCAGGATGGGTTTGGGTGGGGATTGTGGCAATGTCAGGGTTCTGTCCATACCCCAGTTAGGTTCTGGTGCCAGCTCTGGCACAAGGAAGAGGAGAGATTTAGTATGATACTAAAGTAGCTATTAGCAACATATTCAGTATTACAGGTAGAATCGATTATTCAGACAGGTGAAGTAATAGTAAAAACAGCACTACCCATTCAAGGTTGGGTAAACGTTATAGAACATATTCCTAAGACATGGGTGGCCCAAGTGCATAAAGAGGCACACAGGGTCACCCATCTGGGGCAACACAGTTGTTCATCTCCATCTCCATTAAAAGAACAACCCCAAAAGATATTGGGCCCAGTCATGTGTCATTGTGATGTACAAGAAGAAACTATGGTTGCTCCACCAGGGAATTAGAAGGAATGTACTCAGTCCATGAAGGTGGACACAGATGGGTCCAGCAAAGGCAATCTGAGCAAGTGACGAGCCATTGCATGCCATCCCTCCACCAAAAAAATGTGGCTTGAAGGGGGGGATGGATATATAGCCAGTGGGCAGAGCATTGGGCTGTGTGGATGGTTATCGCACAAGAACTGGGCAATGTCATCAGAGAAAATGGCCAGAGACATGACATACACCAATATGGTTAAACCATGCTCCATTTATTACCCAGACAGCCTTATTCTTATAGTGTTTAAGACAGAGGCGTTTGGAAAATAGTTCACAATCATTGGCAGACAGCCTTGAGAAAAACAACTCTAAAAACACTCCCAGCAGTTAACAGTTCTGCAAAACACATCCCGGAGGAGGTAACTTTTGATTGTGATATTGTACTAGTTCTGCAAAGCCTCTGCTGAAGGTCAGCTCCATGAGTCCTTCCAAGCCATCCACTCTTCCTCCAATTAGGGTCTGCCATCCCACAGCTTACTTGAACTTGTTTTCCTTTTCATCTGGAAGTGTCCTTGGTTCTCAGCCTTCCTTTCTCATGCTGTTTATCCTGTTCCACAGTTTTGGCTCTAAATCCACTTTCTTTTATTTCCACAGGGCAACTGTGCTTTGAACACCTGCACTGACTGTAGAGCATTCTACAGAGGGCTCACACTATGGATAACACAGTGAGACTCATAGTGGGCCACTCAGAACTGGGCAACTCATGCCAACCAATGTAAGGCTGTGTGGCTGAATATCTGAAATGTGATCAGGTGTAGGACAGCATACACTTACCACTTATCTGGACACCAGCCCATGCAGTCATTAGGAAATGATGAATCAGGCACACTTGCCTGAATTAGATGGTTAGAAGATTAATCTATGGAAAACATCTCCCATTGGCTACATTAAAAAGTACAACATGTTGGACAAAAGACAATGTGGGCAGTGGCCAAAGCATGGGGGCTGCCCATACAAATGTCAGGTGACATCCGGGCATGTTGCGATTGCAATGCTTGCTCAAGGATGGGACAAAGACTGTGGTCAGAGATGGCAGCACACATCACCAGAGGACAAAACCCTTTACAGTGGTGGCAAGTCAATTATGTAGGCCATCTCCCTCAATCTGAGGGGACCAGATATGCACTGACCTGTGTTGATAAGGTGAATGGGCTGATGCAAACCTATCCAGTACCAAAAGTCAACCAAGCCTATACTATCAAGGCCTTGACCATACTGATGGCAGCATATGGGACTTTGCAAGTCATTGAGAGCAACCAGGGTACACATTTCACAGGAACAGTGGTACAAAAGTGAGCCAAAGGAAATAACATTGGGTAGCAACTCAATCTGCTTTACAGTATGACAGGAGCGGGGCTGATAGAATGTTACAGTGGCATTCTCTAGGCTGCTCTGAAAACAGAAACACAGTCCTTGTGGGAATGATCTAAACAACTTAAAAAACACTGAGAGATCTGAATGGGAGATTGCAGACCTAGTGCCCTGCACGTGTTACAGACAACTTGGGCCTCTCCTCCTAGGATAGAAATTAAAGGAAATAATGCTTCTGTAAAACCCCAAGTTGAGACAATGAACAACCTTCTGTTCCCTGCCCCTGAAGACTTGGAACCAGGTACACATAAGATATACAACAGCCTTGGGAGGTGCAAGTAGGATCCAAGTGGTGTGACCTACTTGGATCTTGGGGAAGACTGTTAGAAGTATGGGAGCAGTCATTTCACAAGGAATTGGCAAATGGCCCTCATAAATTATAGTGCAAACTCCAATTTTCATCACTAAGGGGACACTAATCATGACATTATGGCAAATTAGGGCTCCCTCTTTTGCATAGTAAAATACTAAAATACAAAATTTAAATTGAAAAAAAAACCAAAACAAAAAGACCACCAAAAAGCAGAGAGACAGGCACCTGAAGAGTCTTGGCAGAATTTACTGAATTACTTAGGACTAGGGGACAGATGACATTTCCACGGGAAAAGAGCAAACAAATGAACAAAAAGAAAGAAAGGGTTGAGAAGGACTCCTTGAACAAGGGAATTTCTCTCACAAGAAGAGGATCTTCTCTCGCCAAGTGGTTGGACAACACTGACTGATGCAGTAAATCAGCTGATCAGAAAAACCCTCTAAGACTCACACTAGAGCATTAGAAAGAAGGTGTTTCATTTTTGGTGCCAGATGTGCAAGGGGATCCTTCCACTTAATAATTGCACATACCCAGTATAAAAGATAGCTGAGCTGCTTTTAAATCCTTATGGCAGTACTGTGTACATCCTGTGTCTTGGATGTTTCCTCCCACCTCAGGTCACTGCTCAAATGCAAGCAGCTCCTGACATTGAAATTCCAGTGGGATGCAGAAGAGGCTTTTTTCAGATGTAATCCTGTGGAACAGCTGGGCTCTTCAGCAAGCAACCTTTGAGTAGTAGCAGCTGGCGATAGAGTGGCAGTGATCCATCAGTTGGGAGCTAGACCATTCTTTATACCTTTGAAGTTTACAATTGGGAAATAACAAATGACCCGTCAGCTTTCATATTTTCCAGGGGGGTAACAAAGTGTTTAAGTGGTCAAGACTTGTTGGAAAAATTAGAGGTGGAAAAGAGATTTGAATCTCAGATGAGGGGTGGTGGAAGCATTGATACGAGAGTCTGAATTTGTCCTAGCTGCAAGTATTACTTGCTACACGAAGCCAAGCCAGTAGCAAAAGGAATTTCACCCAAAGCTGTGATGGTGCCTTTTGTGCGGGCAGGGGAAGTGTCTGGAAGATCAAAGAGAGCTGAGCCAGGGAGGACAGAAGCCAGGATTAGTACCGCTGAGGCTGAAACAATATCCTATAAAATTATAAAATCTGAAGCCAAGGTGGAGTCATCATCTCTCCCATAGAAAAGCCTTTAAAGCACAATTTATTAAGGGAGTGTGAGTCTAAGTAAAACAGCCTGCATTTTGCCTGTTACGAAAGATGACAGGAAGTCTTATGGACTCAGTTCTGAGAGCAAGTTAAGAGCCATTTACATAATCAGGGAGGGCACTGGTGTTGGGATTACCAAATCTGGAAAAACTTTTTGAAATAGTTCACTTACAAGAGACAACTCATGGCTTTAGGTGTCCCGACATAACAGAAAAAAGTAGTCTATTATTTTCTCCAAGACACTGGACAACTTGCATCAGGGATGGCCTAGGTGTCTGAGAGCTGATCTCATGCTTCTAGAGCTGAAGATAAAGAATATCTGCTTTTAAACACTCCAATCTGATTATTAGATTTACCTGATCGACCAATTTACATTAAAAATATGTATTTTCAGGTGATTGCATGATTTCTAAGTCATCAATATCCCTTGTGTCTGTCCTGTTATTTCTTCCCTTTACCTTGACTGGAATAACAAAACTAAGAATTTTGCTAGCACATCATCCTGAATCCACTGGCTTTCCATCTCCAGTCTTTTTCTGGCAATCCCTTCCATGCTTTCAATCTACCTGTTTGACAATTACTGATCCTTGTAAATAGAGAAATTGATTCTGGTAAGTTCTTTGCAATACTAGGCAGTGATAGGAATTTCAATAACTGTAGGAAAAAGTTGAGTCACTCAACTGGTAATAAGATCTGTAACACACTCCTCACTAAGTGTCCTTCATCCTGGAGACATTCTCCTTTTGGAGGTTAACCCTTAAAGGAACCTAGGGAGTGTGGTTACACAAGGAAATACAGGTGAGTAACAATAGAGATCAGTATATTAGTTTAAGGATCAGTGTATTAGTTTAGCAAAAGGAATCAAAGACAGCTAGTTCTAAAACTTTCCAGTTTAGCTTTCCTTGGTGTCTCAGAAGAGAAGAACTACATTCCCCAGGGGACTTTGCAATGCTTTGCATTTTTACGTATTTTCCGCTCAGAGGGAAAAGATAAAAACTCTCTGCAGTCACGGGACACTCTCTTTCCTTCGGGATTGACTCAGCAGTGGGTGCTCGCTGCCGTATCGCCTTCAGCATTAGCGTAAGGCCTTCAGTTTATTGGACACTCTCTCTTGCTCATTTTCTTTGATTTATTAGCTTCAGTTCCAATTATATTGTATTATATTGTGTTATTTTGCTTTCTGATATCTTATTTAGTAAATTACCTTTCCTCCTCAGATCGTTGCAGCTGTTTTGTTTCTAGGTCCATCTCCCTTTTCCCTTTCCCCCTTCCCCTTTCCTGGGGCGTGGGTCTGTGGGTCCCCCGCCCCAATTGTCACAGAACCGGGCTGAACCAGCCCGGTAAACCGTTGACAGAGACAAACTAGCCTCCAGGCAGCCCCTAGTCAGGAAGAAGTCCAGCACTTAATGTAAATAAACTGTTAGTGGAGGCCAGTTCACTTGGAGTCACCTGAGTTGGCCCTGCACCAACCAGGTGCTCATTCACTGTTTCAAGCCATGGCTTAGCATTTCCTTTGCATGGCTGGGGTACAAATTTTGTCACGCAGGAAAATGTGTCTGAAACCTACACAATGGTAGGTTTCTAACTCCCTGCTCAATATGTCCAGGAGGGTGGTGATACTAGATATCACCACATGAATTTGGGGTGACTTTGTTCAGTTATCTATAATCCACAGTTGTACGTCTGGCCCATACAGTTTCCGGACTGTTCATGTAGAAGATTATGGGTTCGATTTATAATCCATACTTTGTCTAGTTCTTGCACTGTCTTAGTGTAATAGTTTCTCTCAAGTGTTTACTGAAAAGCAGAGAATGAAATATGGGTGACTTTTAAAGCCCATGAGAGAGACAAGCCATAACACGCTGCGGCTTAATGCTCGGAAGTTTTGTTTCTAGTCTTCAGTGCGATCAAGAATGCAACAGGTGAACTTTCAGGAACATTCTGGTTACTTTGACACAAGCTTGACATTTGTGAGTAAATCTAGCAGGCTGAGAAACAAAGGTTAGAGGATCAGGGGTTTATGTGGCTTGTGTGTTTATGAGGGAGAACCAAGACATTTTAGGCTTCATTTGACTTGAAAATACCATGTTTCCTAAATAGAAAATCTAAAAATAGAAAATAAAATCTGAATTTGGTGGCTTTCTAATAAATAGAGGTTTTGTTCATTGTTGCAGATAACAGAAGTAAAGCCATTTTCCTGTTCCAGAATCCAGTCTTAACTACTGACTTTGGCAAGAGGCGAACAGCAGTGTAAACTGCGATCAGCAGCCCTATAATATTCTGCCAAGTTTCAGTTTTGGTTTCATACAGATCTACACTTATTTTGTGACATGGTAACATTCAAAGTCCATGCTTTCCACTGGGAGATCCTTTTTAAAGATATCTGAAAGGTGAATAAAAGTGAGTGAAAGAAAAAAGATACATTAGTATTGTCTGAAGCCTCTTCATTATTATTCCATTATTATTTATTGAGAAGAGCTGAAACCTTACATAGTTAAAAATGGGAAGGTGTTGTAAGAAGTGGTAGTGACCGGGTGAACTGAACAATAGAGGCTTAGCTTTCATTTTAGTTGAGAGGGGAAGTCTGACAGAGAAGAGGAAAACTACAGCTGCCAGTCTTTTCCTTCCCCTCCCCCTCAGGTCTTGGAGCCTTAACTGTCCAACTCATGTTACTGCACTAATTCTGCAAGAGCAGACACTCAAGGTCCATCAATGCTGGTCACTTCTAAAGCATCACCTCTTAAGTGCACAGGAACAGGCAATTTCAAAATGTCAGGAGTCAAGCAGGTGGGGTAAAATGCTGGCATAGCTGAGCAAGGACCTTCTTGAGCTGAGGTTGAAAAAGAAAGTATAAGGCACTGCATGCAAGGCTGGGCAGCTATTTCACTCCAAATTATAGGAGGGACAAGAGGGTTTTTTTAATATATGTATATGCGATGGTAAGATTAAGACGCAATGGGTCAAATGCTAGTCCAACCAGTTTATTACAAATCCTATTTGCTTAGGGATCTGGGGAAGGGTAGATGTGTGATAGAAAAGAGAAAAGAAATAAAAAGCAAGGAATCTTTGTAGAAAGCAAGAGAGAGAGAGTCACCACCATGGATCCAGCAAGGTTCATAGTTCAGGTGCTGATCTCCAGTAGCAATGTGTTGATGGAGGTTGTGTTGTTTGGTTTACATTGATGACTAACTTTTTTCCTCTTGTCATAAATGCTCACAGTCCAATCAGAGTTTTTGGAATATTTTATTACAATCAAAAGGTGAAAAGCAATTAGCAAGCAGTGCTGGGTGTGCTGGGGAGTCTCAGCTCCACCAGCAACACACACTGAGAAGATGGTTCCCTCTTCTTTTATACAGTGTCTTATTTAAAATTCCCTGAAGTCCCCTCCTCCTTTTGGTCAATCATTTTATTCTTCTACACTTGTGTGGCCAGTCGCTAGGGGGGTCGCACATTCCTTCAGGTGGCCTTTGGGATGAAGGCTGTTTGTCTTCCTTAATGCCCTCTGATTCATCTCTCTGTGCATTCCAGGCCGGTCTTGCAAGGTCTGTATTTGAAATGCTGATCTCTGCCACCCCTTGGTTTGAGGAATGCACCTTCCGTGCTCCATTTAGCAGGGTTAGTGTTTGAGGTGCAGATAGAGTTCTGTTCCTAGTTTATCCTTCCATGCCTTATAAGGAAATTTTACTCCTTTAATCAATTTTATCTGCTGATTGGATTTAAAGGTACTGTATCAGTATCTTTGACTCTGTGTCTTTTGACACAAATCACATTCACATGTTTTACGCTCTCTTCTCTCCTTTTTTCCTCTTTTTTTTTTTTTTTTTCTCTCTCCCTGTTCTTAACAAAGGTACAAACTTATAAATAAGTCCAAAGTGGTCGAGTCAGCTCTTTTTGGAGAGGCAGCTCCTGTCTTTTGGATCTCCACAGGAACTCCTTGGTTACCATTTTCCAGGCCTTGCCAGCAAGGAGCAGGGAAATGCCAGATTCTATCTTGCCTTCACAGAATACATTGGTATCAGCCCCCAATCTCCCATACCAGTTATTTGTTCACAGACCACATTTTCTGCCAGGAAACACTCCTGAGCAAAACACCTCCAGAGAAGTGCTTTCAAATGTAAACACTATACACAAAGGGTTGCCAGCTACATAACACCCACCACTTGCCTCCTAGATAAGCCAGAGTCTTACTGCAAAAATGTGTCAGGACGCAGCTTTGAGACAAACAAACAAACAATTGTTGTCTTTCACAGCAGTATGGGAGGACTACACAGATGTTGTTCACCATTTTAGGAAGAAAATCTGTGAAGCCGAAGCTTAATCAGCATTGAACCTTGTCTGTCCTGCGGGAGACAGCAAAAAGGACTTTTTAAAGTATGTTATCAGCAAGTGGAGGACCAGAGATAACATAGTTCCACTACTTGTTGAGGACAGTCACCTCACAAATAGGGATGCAGACAAAGCAGAGATGTTAAATGCCTTCTTCACCTCTGCCTTCAGCGCTGATGATGGGCTCGGGGACCCTCAGACCTGGAGGATCGTGACTGCAATAATGATAAACTCCCAGCCAGTCCTGAACTTGTGTGAAGTTTTCTGCTCTGACTGGATGCATGTAAGACTTGGGGCCCAGTGGAATTCATGCTAGGTTATTCAAAGAGCTTGCCAAATGTCATCAATTATTTTTCGTGGTCTTTGGAATTTTGAGACCTCCCAGCTAGTACTACTAAATTCAAAGCAAAGCTTCCTCAAGTCAAGAGACTTCATAACAACTATTTTGTTAGAGAAGTGGTCCAAAGGAACCTATCAAGGTAAGGAGTACGGAGCACGTTGTTCTACATGTAAAACATGTGAATGTGATTCGTGTCAAAAGACACAGAGTCAAACATACTGATACAACACCTTTAAATCCAATCAGCAGATAAAATTGATTAAAGGAGTAAAATTTCCTTATAAGGCATGGAAGGATAAACTAAGAACAGAACTCTATCTGCATCTCAAACACTAACCCTGCAAAACAGAGCCCAGAAGGTGCATTCTTCAAACCAAGGGGTGGCAGAGAGAAGCATTTCAAACACAGACCTTGCAAGACCGGCCTGGAATGCACAGAGGGATGAATCAGAGGGCATTAAGGAAGACAAACAGCCTTCATCCCAAAGGCCACCTGAAGGAATGTGCGACCCCCCTAGCGACTGGCCACACAAGTGTAGAAGGATAAAACGATTGACCAAAAGGAGGAGGGGACTTCAGGGAATTTTAAATAAGACACTGTATAAAAGAAGAGGGAACCATCATCTTGGGGTGCATCCTTGGCAGAGCGGAGACTCCCCAGCACACTCAGCGCTGCTTACTTATTGCTTTTCACCTTTTGATTGTAATAAAATATTCCAAAACCTCCGATTGGACTCTGAGCATTTATGACATACATCTTACCATTCAGATCTTTCTTGTTTTTCTGACTATGTTTCATATTATCCCATTGTCCTTGTCAACTTGCTTAAGTTACCTGGGTTACAATGATGACCTGGGTTGTTCAGACCAAGCAGGGTACACTGTAACACCTCACAGCTGTGGAATGTTAAAAGTCTTGCTTATCTGTGACAAGGAACCTTCCCCAGACAGGATGTATGCTTGCTTAAGATGCTGAATTATTTGCTGAATATCAATTTCGCGCTTTGTAAATGGTTAGTTCTTCTGACTACTTCCATATGCTTCATTCAATGGATAGTTTAACACCAGTGATACAAAGTCCTATACTTATTATAATTACAACCATGTAGATGATTCCTCCCAGGAGTGAGGCTAGGCATTCTTTTGGGACCAAACTCCTATTCCCTGCAAGATTCTATTGAGTCAATTATTTTCTGCAGTCTCCCTATTTGCTGTACTTTCTTCAGCTACTTTTCTCAGTTCATCCAATTGTACCCGTAAATCATCAGGTGGGAATTTGTATACAAAAAAAGTAGATCTTTGTCATGTTCTGTGTATCTGCATACCTCTTGTTCCCTTACAGAAGCTCAAAGTTAATTTATTCTGCAAGCCCGCCTTGGTATTAGCTTGAACCTACTTATTAATAATTTGAAAACCCTTTGGAGTGACCCTTCAGAACATTTCTTCTTGCCAAGTGTCACGGAGTTGTATCTAGACCTGAGACCATGACAGGGACACACACACACACACACACACACACACACACACACACACAAAAAAAAAAAAAAAAAAAAGGGAGAGGGAAAGAAAAAACTGCCCTGCCTTTTGCAGTGCAGCCACCCTGAATGGGACTGTGCACTCTGGGAAAGAGGGAAGGATATGGAGATAGAAGATGGGTCTAAAAAAATAAACACAACAGCAACAATCTGAGGAGGAACGGTAACTTACTAAATCCAACAAAATCAAACAAAATGAGAAAGACAATAGTATCCAACAATACGAGATCTTAGACTATAGGGGAAGCACATGTGCTTTCCTCCGAGGCCAAAACTGAGAGATGAAAAAACATGTTCAGCTAGAGAGAGAGAGCAGCTGGAGACCGGCCAGAACCTCCACCCCTCTTCCTCTGCCCACCAGAACATTAACTCTTTAACTCCCATTGTTTTATGTGATGTTCTGATATGGAATACTGACAATAAAAATGATAAAACCACAACATTCCACCCCTTATTCCACAACACCATATCATGCTTAACATATATCTACATACAAACAGAACAGTAATTAACAAGCATTACATACAAATGTATCTATATCCACATATATACATGGAATCACTGACTGCACTCCCCCAGCATCAAATTCCCTTGTGGTACACACTGGATGTCCCCATTTTTCTGTGTTACCTACCAAATGGACCGAGGACCCTGTGGAAAAACAGTTCCATGGAGAGGTTTCCCTTTTCCAGAAGCTGGAAGGACCCAAACCGCTTTTCCCAATATGTTCTTCCTGTGTACCACAGGGACCTTATCTCCCTCAACAGTATGTAGGGAGCTGGACTGCGTAGGACCATTGCAATTGACTCATCCTCTAGTGTTGACCAACCTGGTGGCTTCTGCCAATTTTTTCTCCCAGTGCTTAAGTGTTCCACCACCCATTGCTTTCAACAAGGTTTTTAACAACTTGTTGTAGTGTTCAGTCTTACCAGAAGCTGGTGCATGGTAGGGAATACAGTAAATCCACTCAGTGCCACATTCTTTGGCCCAAATATCCACAAGTGAATTTTTGAAATGAGTTCCATTATCTGACTCAATTTTTTCTGGGGTGCCATGTTACCACAGGATTTGCTTCTTCAAAACTAATATGGTGTTTCAGGTGGTAGCATGTGGTACTGCATATGTTTCAAGCCACCCAGTGGTTGCCTGTGGAGGATTTTATGCAAGACTGGCTGAAGAGCAAAGGGCACAGCAAGGAAAACCTCTTGCTGATGTCCAAAATAGGCCAAGAGGGGCTTTACAGGGACTAGCTGTAGCTGTCTAAGCAGTAAAGGGATGTTACAACTGTTGCAACTCAAGTAGAAGCATGATGAGGTACCGTCCAATCACAAAACTAGGGCACAGTAACCTTGCTGCAACATGAAGGGTGTAGGGGTAAGATTAGGGAAGCAGTGACCAATGAAATTTCAGCTTAACTGTAAGAATTAACAATGAAACTTTTGCTCACTAATATCACTAACCTATTAGGAGCCTGGGTTTTGCAATATGTATGAACCTTATTACCACTAATATAAATGTACGCAGCTTTCTGATTAAAGTTGAGACTTGCTGATGGCGTGGAGTCCTTGTCTCCCTTCGCTGCGACAAATGGTGCTCACCGCATAGGATTACAACAAATGGTGACCCCGACGTGATTCGTCGGACGTGATCTCCGAGGGGCAATTGCGACGGAGAAGAACGTACCACGGTCGTGCGAAGTAGGGTTGGGTCCTATTGCAGTTGGGACGGCACCAAAGCTACGAAAGAGAGCCGGGTGCCCCTGAAAGCCATATAGGTGGTTTCAGGCCATACGTGAAGGGATCGGGTCCTTCAGCAGCGAGGACGACAAAAAGAGCTACATTGGGCTTGGGTCCTGAAGCGAAGAGGACGACATAAAAGCCGGAGCTCCGTGTCCTGGGTGAACACAACGGTGTGCTCAGCCGATACGTGCCGCCGAAGCCTGGAGAGCTGCAACAAGCGCGCGCATAGTAAGTTATGGATAGGCAAGCAGCATATGAGTTATCCACGCAATTTTTGCATAGGAGACAGGTGAAGGGCTTAGATCTAGCCAAAGAACTACCTCAGCTGCTTCATCACGCAGCATCCTATGGATTTTTCGTGAATCCCCATACTGTGCATGAGTTAGGGGAATGGAGGCGATACGGGGATAGGTTGTGGGAGTTAGTTTTGGAAAGTGATAAGCCAGCAAAGAAAATGAGCAAGTTTTGGAAAGTGGTACAGAATGAGTTGTTGAAAGTGCAGGTGGAAAAGAGGGCTGCCCAGGGGGCACGGGCTGCGCAACAGAGGAATCAGGAATATGGTGCTCCGAATCCCCCCTCGTATACTAAGATTCACCTTCCCATGACATTCTCGTCCGCTGTCCCCTCGGCACCCCCCGAGGAACGGGCTGAGGATGATCATGATATAACTGAGAATGAGGGGTCTGTTAAGGAAATAGATGTTAGGAAAGAGTTGCCAGGGTTATTAGCTTATGGGTATGCTAAGGGGGTGTTTGTTAATCCGCATACAGTCCATGAACTAACTGAATGGAGTAAATTTGGGGATATACTGTGGGAAGCAGTATTAGAGGATGATAAAACAGCAAAAAGGATGGGGAAACTTTGGAGGGTGGTACACAATGCTCTTTTGCAACATGTAAGAAAAAAAGGCAGCAGGGAAGGCAATAGAGGCTCATAAGAGAAATTTAGGATATGGTGAGCCTGGTGAATCACTTGCACCTGCTGTCAATAAGGTAATTATGCCCCGATCAATGGGCTTGGGGCAGGAGTGTGGGAATCCGGCCATTCCATCGGTGCCGCTTTTAGATGAGGTGGGAGAGGGTCTCCCTGCTGGCAGAACAACAGGAGCCGAGGGCCCTGTAGGTGCAGGTGCACTCCTGCCCCCACCTCCCGAGCCACCGGAATGTGCTGCAAGCCAGAGCAGTCGCTCCTCCTCGGAGCCAGACTCTATCCCAGGGGCACTCAGTGACCTATGGGGGGGAATGGCGAGGCAGAGGAGGGAGACATGGGCTGCGTTGGCCAGAGAGGCGATGAATACCGGAGATGGTGAAATGCTTGAAGTGGCAACGATGGTTTGTCCTGTGATCTATACTCCAGTGGTTGACCAAAATGGGCAGCATGTTGCAGATCAAGGGGAATATGCACCCTTGGATTGGAAGCTGTTATCACAGCTCACTTTAGGGGCTAATTGGACAATTGAAGAGGCCCTTGAGCGAATGGCCTCACAGCCTACAGGTTCACAGGTCTTTTTGGTTGAGGCTCTTAAGGAATTAGGGCTAGGGATGCAGAAGCAGGCTTCGGCTACTGCGACTAATCTAGTAGGGGACGGAAGGCTACCCGTGAAATGCTGCGGCCCGACAAAAGTTGCCGCTGCTGCGACATCAGCGCCACCTCCTGCCTACATCCAGCAACTGCCGGCAGCCTCGGCCTCGATTTGGCAGCATCAGTAAGCATCACTCTGACTTCGCGTCCTACTAGAATACCTATTGGGATTTATGGACCTATCCAAATTAAAGGACAGAGCTGTGGAGCTTTGTTACTGGGACGCTCCTCTGCCACCGTATTGGGATTATTTGTGCTACCAGGAGTCATCGATGCGGACTACATGGGAGAAGTACAAATTATGGCTTATACACCTTTTCCCCCATTAAAAATAGGGAAAGGTCAAAGGATTGCTCAATTGGTACCATTGCCACAATTGTCAGCAGGATTGACGCCTCACCGAGGACGACAAGATTCGGATACAACAGAAATTAACACTGCGCTTGAAGCCTTATCTCTGTTACCTTGCCCAGTACAGTGAAGAAGCCTTAAGAGCACTGTCAATTCCCCCAAGTGATTGGGTGGAGTGGATACAGAACTTTTATATTGACTTACAGGGACCTTCCTCCCTGCCGTGTTATGACTGTAATCAATCTGATTGTGCTGCTTGGATAGCCTTAAGGTGTGGGGGTTGTTGTAATACAAATTGGGTTGTGCAGTCACGAGTGCATCAGACTTGGTACTCTGTGTGCCAATACGACTGGGACTCTCACAATTATTGGCGTAGGGTGTTGAGAGAGTTTACAGGCCGAGACGTAAGAGAATCCTTGCAACTGTTTGATACCCCAGAACAAGTTATAATTGGATTTTGTGTTTGGAATATCCAGCAAGTAGAAAAACGAGTTAAAATTACTACTAATTCACTAATAGTGGCCTCTAGGTGCAGGAAAAAGGTGCCACTTCCTTGGACTTCTGTTGTGGGGCCTTTCAGGGACGATACTGACCCAGAGAAGGCACTAAATGAGAGTGTTTGACAGCTTATAACTTGTAAGATAAAATGAAGTTGACAATTGTAACATTTCTTATTGATGTTGTTAACGCTATATGGGCCCCACCTCAGCCCAAGACTAACATATGGGTCACTCTAGCAAACTTAACCAAACAAGAAGCTATTTGCTTGTCATTGTCTTCTCCTGGTAATCCATTTACAACCTGTCTGGTTGGATTGCCAGCAGATCCTTGGCCATGCCCCTCAACTGTACCCATCTGTATTGCTGACGATCCCAAAACTAATGTATTCCCAAATTTCTGTATTACAGAGGTTAACTGGGAATTTACAGGTGGAATCGGGCCTCGGCCTTGATGGCTGGCTGAAAGGATTAGGGATTGGAGCGTGGCTAAGGACGATTATTATGTATGCCGTAGGGATTGTTATAGTATTGCTTTGTTTAATGTTGTTTTTGCCTTGCTTACTGACTTGTATACAGAATATGCTGCGGAACATGATGACAAAGATGTGGAATAACACCCTTATTGTCCAAAAAGAAAACGGGGGAAATGTGGAGGATTTTATGCAAGACTGGCTGAAGAGCAAAGGGCACAGCAAGGAAAACCTCTTGCTGATGCCCGAAATAGGCCAAGAGGGGCTTTACAGGGACTAGCTGTAGCTGTCTAAGCAGTAAAGGGATGTTACAACTGTTGCAACTCAAGTAGAAGCATGATGAGGTACCGTCCAATCACAAAACTAGGGCACAGTAACCTTGCTGCAACATGAAGGGTGTAGGGGTAAGATTAGGGAAGCAGTGACCAATGAAATTTCAGCTTAACTGTAAGAATTAACAATGAAACTTTTGCTCACTAATATCACTAACCTATTAGGAGCCTGGGTTTTGCAATATGTATGAACCTTATTACCACTAATATAAATGTACGCAGCTTTCTGATTAAAGTTGAGACTTGCTGATGGCATGGAGTCCTTGTCTCCCTTCGCTGCGACAAATGGTGCTCACCGCATAGGATTACAACAGTTGCCTCCACCACGGTAAGCCCATAACACTTACCATAGTGAGTTTGTGGTGAGGTGATATAATCAACTTGCCATGCCTCCCCATGTTTATACTTATGCCATCATCTTTCCCCCAAGAGAGGCTTCATCCTCTTGGCTTGTTTAATTATGGCACGTGTTGCAGTCATGGATAACCTGTGCAATAGCGTCCATAGTTAAGTCCACCCCTCGGTCTCTAGCCCACTCATATGTTGCATCTCTACCTTGATGGCCTGAGGTCTCATAGGCTCACTGAACTTAAAATCCCTTGTTCTGTCAGTTTAAGTCTATTTGAGCCACCTAAATTTTGTCAGCTTGATCTACCTGATGGTTATTTTTCTGTTTTTCAGATGCCCAACTCTTGGGCACATAAGTATCTATGTGATGGACTTCTATAACCATATTTTTTGCTCAGGCAGCAATGTCTTTCCACAGTTCAGCATCCCAAATAGGTTTGCCTTTCCGTTGCTAGTTGTTCTGTTCTCACTGCTGTAACCACCCCCATAAAGCCATGAGGCCGTATAAAGATTAAGCATTGGCCACTTCTCTTGTCCAGCCACACTGAAGGCCAGATGGACAACCTTTACCTCTGTGAACTGACTTGATTCTTCTTTTCCTTCAGTGACCTCTGCAACATATCGTGTAGGGCTCCACACAACAGCCTTCCATCTGTGATGCTTCCCCACAGTACGACATGATCCATCTGTGAAAAGGCATATCTTTTCATTTTATGATAGGTCACTGTATGGTGGGGCCTCTTTAGCATGAGATGCTTCTTCTGCTGGTGATGTTCCAAACTTTTTGCCTTCAGGCCAGACTATGATCACCTCGAGCAATCCTGGATGACTGAGGGTCCCCATCTGAGCTTGCTGTGTAATCAGTGCAATCCACTTACTCCAAGTGGCATCAGGAGCATGATGGGTGGAGGGAACCCTTCTTTCAAACATCCAATTCAGCACTGGCAGTTGAGGTGCTAGAAGGAGCTGCGTTTCAGTGCCGATTACTTCAGAAGCAGCCTGAACCCCATCACACGCAGCTAAGATCTCCTTCTCAGTTGGAGTGTAGCACTCCTCAGACCCTCTGTATGCTCTAAAATCCCAGGGGTCAGCCTTGGGTATCTCTTTAGGCTCTTTGCCACAGACTCCCAGAGGGATCTTTCTCTCCAGCAGCAGTGTAGAGGATGTTCTTTACATCCTTGTCCCATCCATACTGGTCTCAGGGCCACAGCACGGGCTATCTCCTGCTTAATTTGCTCAAAAGCTTGCTCCTGTTCAAGACCTCATGCAGAATTATTCTTCTTCCACACCACCTGATAGTAGGAGCTTACTATGAGGCTATAGTTTGGGACGCGCATTCTCCAAAAACCTACTACACCCAGAAAAAATTAAGTCTCTTTCTTGCTAGTGGGTGGAGACATACTGATGATTTTGTCGACCACATCTCCTGGGATGTGATGACACCTATCTTGCCAATTTTACACCTAGGAACTGAATTTCTTGGGTGGGTCCCTTCACTTTGTTCTGTTTAATAGCAAAACCAGCACCCAGAAGAATTTGGATTACTCACTCTCCTTTTTCAAAAACTGCCTCAGCTGTATCATCCCACACAACAACGTCATCAATGTATTGCAGGTTCTCAGATGCCCCACTTTGTTCCATTGTGGTTTGGATCAACCCATGGGAAATGGTCAGGTTGTTTCCGCCCCTGGGGCAAATGGTTCCAGGTGTACTGGTGTCTTTACTGATCAGGCTTATTTCTGCCTCCAACACGGACTGAACGCTCCCAGTCACTCCAGAAATATAAATTGGTTCTGTCCTTTCATGACTTGAGCACATTAGAGTGCCCTGTGCACCAGTGTCTTATATTTTTGTGGTTTTGATGTGCCAGGCCATTGAATCCACACAGTCCAATACATTCTATTATCCCTTTCCTCCACTCAGCTGGGGTCAGGGCCCCTCTATTGGTTACCTGCAGTAACCGGAGCAATTTCACTGGTGGTTGATCTGTGTTATAATTCTCTCACCCGTGCTCATAGTGCAGGAGTAGGTCTTTCATGACATTTCTTCATGTCTTCTTCATTCTCACATACGTAAGTCTACAGGGCAGCACGTGACACAGATTTATCGCTGGCATTTGCTCGAGCAGAGAGGCATTTGCCTTTGATAGCTGAGACTTTAATCAGTTTGATCAGCTCCTTCAGCAAATTCTCTTGATTGGATTAATCCCTATTAATCACTAGGAACAATTCCTTCAGTATGCTTTCCTGTGTTTTCTCCATTTTATCTAGTCCTTCTGCTACCTTTGATATGGCTGAAATGGAAGTGTGTAATGGTTGTAGTTCAAAGTTTTGAAGTGTAAGAATTAGTTCAAAAACTGAAGGTCTTCTGTTCTGGTCCTCATATCTGTTGAATGTTGCTACTAGTGTACTGGCGTACCTTACTGGTGCTGTTCTTGAGAGCTTCCACCATATAACAAATGTACTCCTCACTCTCTCAGGATCACAGTCCTGGTGTGGATCATTAGGAACAAATGTGGGATCATACAGCATTTCCACCATGACTATTCCTCTCAAATATTGGATGCCTTTCTCAACAGTATTCCATCTGCTCATTTCAGGCTCCTGATCATCTTTGTAGGGATGTCTTTCCTTCACAGATAATCACATTCATTCACAGAGGGCGGCAGCTCCATTCAGACATCTAATTGCTCTGTCAGTAGCTAAGTCTTGGGCAATTTTTCCTAGTTGGTGAGCTCTGTTACTACCTAGGGACATGATACTGGCCCTGTTGCCCCAACTCTGAAGCAACCAGGCGACAATAATTTCATCTGGGTGTTGTATAGACTCCTTTCTTGAGCCTTGGATTTCAGTCATTTTCAGGGGTTGATGAATAGTGGTAATAGTGACTCCCTCATCACTTTCCTCTCCATGTCTCTTACTTTTCTCAGTTGCCTTTCTCAGTGATGGAGGGTTTGGGGAGGGCCCCTTGCCTGGATCTTCCTCTACTTCCTCCACTTCTTCTTTCCATTCCAGACGCAAGGACACCCTTTTCTATTTCTGACCTTCCACAGGGGCAACTAACATTGATACTGGTGCTTCCTGTGCTTGGTCAGGTCTTGGAGGTTTTCCCTTTTGGTTCAGACCTCAGTTTAGAAACTCTCTCCCTCCAGAATAGTATTATTTATAGCTCATTAAGCACAAGCCAAGCCCCAAACAAACCATTCCTCCTCAGATCTTTCTGAGCTGCACCATCCCTTACTCAAATACTTGCTTAGTTTCTCAGGATCCCACAGGTGTTCAACAGAAAATCCCATGACACGAAGGATCTCTTTCCTAAACCTCTCCATATTCCCTGCTACTCAACATTCTACGGTTTTGACAAAATCTTCTTCCACATGAAGTAAACAAGGAGTACATTCAGGGAGACAGATAACACAGTCCCCAAGCTGTCAACCTGAACATGCATAGGGAACTGAAAAGAGAACCTGGAAAACCATCCGAACATCATATCGCCTGTTACACTAGCCGGGGTGTGTAGGCATCTCCACTAGTGCCCTTAAGTGGTTATATGCAGATACAACTCCTGCACTGAACAAAAAACTTAAAAAGAAGCCAATATGTTCTAAGGTACATAATGGCACTTAGTCCTCTATGCAACAGTCTTACAACAGAGTATAGATTCTCGATTGCCTGCATTCTCCACCAATAACTGTCAGGGTATTATCTGTGACAGGGACACAAGGAAAAAGAAGGGAGAGGGAAGGAAAGAAAATCTGCACTATTGGTGGCAATGCAGCTGCCTAAGCAGAGCCATGTGCTCTTGGGGGGGGGGAGAGTGGGAAGGGAAAGGATATGGAGATAACTGATGGGTCTAGGGAACAAAACAAACAAACAAACAAACAAACAACAACGACAATGATTTGAGTATGAGGAGTGTTTGAGTAGGTACTGAGTATTTGAGTATTAAGGAATGGTAATTTACTAAATTTAACAAAACTGAACAAACTGGAAAGAGAGATAACCAAGGTATGAGGGCTTACTAGTGAAATTGCAGGGGAAGCATATGTGCTTTATCTCCATGGCAGGCTGAGCGAAAAGTGCACCACAGAGTGGCTAGTGTCTGGCCAGGAGCTTCAACCCTCTTCTTTTTCTCTCCAGAGCATTAACTCTTTAACTACCAACATGATGTTCTGATGTGGAATTCCAGCAGCAAAATCAAAAAAACACAACAAACAGCTTAAAACAGTCCAACACAGTACTGAAAAACAGAAGTTGCTCATCTACATCTTTTTAAAAAGGAAACATAGAGGGTCTCGATGGTATCGAGCAAGTATTCTCTACAGAACACCATATATTGCTGTGCTTTGCATTTGTAGCTATAACTATGTTGATAACACAACAATTTTTTGCTTATCACTGACTAAGTACTGCCACAGCAAGGCACTTGGTCAATTTGCTAGTCCAGCTTCCCTCACTCCCAAAAACCAGTATCTCAGAGTGGGTAAGAGATATGGAGGAGGAACAGCCAGGACAACTGATCTAAAGTGACCAAAGGATATTCCATACTGCATGACATTACGCTCAGCAATAAAATCTGGAGGTGTTAAACTGAGGTAAAGAGTTTGAATGTCTCCTGTGGCACTGTGGATGTACAGCCTGTAAGATACTTACAAATCCAGAGAACCATGGGTCTTCCAACTACTGATTCTAACACATGCACTTGCTCCAGTAGCTGGTGCCAGTCTGCAGTACGCCTACTCCATCCAGCCTGACTCCAGTAGCTGACACCTGTTTCACTTGTGGACACAGGTCTCAGCAGTAGCTGACAGTGTAGTCATTGCAGCATCCATACACACGTGAGAGACTGTGTGAATACATGCAGTTAAGAAGATTTAATGAGAACAGAAGAACATAGGACAGACGATAGTAATCAGGTGCAGAGTTAAGCCAGGCAAGCATAATAACAGGCCCTGTTTTACATGTGACTGGCCATTTTATACACTTTTCTGCTTATCCTCCTTTTTTGTTTCTTCTGTTTTCCCTTCTGTGTATTCACCATCTGTTAGCTAAGCTGTGCAGTTTCAGTAGCCTCAGTCCAAGGCCCCCTGGATTACAATTCTATCAATTGCAAATTTCATCCTTCCAAGAAATGTTGCCTATAATTTGATAGCCCAAGTAGTATGCCTAGGTGATACGTATCTGGCCATTATATCTGAGTTAAGAAACCCTCAACCAGATAAACCTGATGAAATAAACATTCCTATATTCTTAGATGCTCACAAATTAGTGTGTGACCATGCTCCATTTCCATCACTTGTTTCCCTTTCTTATTATATCTTGTCTTGGAAAATGTCCTTGACCAGTTAACCAACAGCAGCATATACTAGCCTCCTAAATACTCTTGCCTTTCCTTGCCTTGCTTCACCTTGCCTCACTTCTCCTTCCCTTTTCCCCTTCCCCATTCTCCTTCTTTCTTTCTCTTTTTTCCTTTCTTTTCTCCCTCTTTTTTTCTTACTTGCTTCTTTTTTATTTCTTTCCCTCTTCTTTCTTGCTCTTTTTCTCTCTTTTCCCTTCTTTCTTTGAAAATACATATAATTTGTTAGTTATCAAAATTGTAAAAGCAAGACTAAATAAAGGAAAAAACACATTTTTTTAGGTGACACTGGATCTTCTGAAGGTGTCTTTAGCTGAACAACTAAATCATTTAGGATATGCTCAGTAGAGAGTGCTATATGATCTCTACTTCCTAAATTAAAATCACAGGATTGGCAGCAATTAATTAATTAAAAAAATTAATTCTGGAGAAGATTACCAAACATTTGGAGCCAAAAATTTCTGTCACTGACAGAATTTAGGCTCGAGCTATTTACAGCAAAGTCAAGTTTCACAAAAAGAGTCTTATAGGGTCACTACTAAATGAACATACTTCTTGTTGAGCTTGTCTCTTTAACTGGCAATTAGAGAGAGACACAAGAACTGAAAGTTTTAACTCTAGACCTTGAATACCTGCCTATTTAGTAAGATTTCAAATAAATAACATTTAAAAAAAATCAGATATTTCTACAGTGCTTAATTTGCAGTCATAATTTGTATATCTTTATGATCTGATCTCTAAAGTTTTTGAAACAACTAAAATCTGACTTCTGCTGTTACTTGTAAACCATAGCAGTAGACACTAAGAATATTCTCTAAACCAAATGTAAGTTTAGAAAGCTGAGACACTGGTTTATTACTGTGCTGAGTACATGGGGAATCTCTCCTTGAATGTACAGCAAAGGACAAATGCACACTCTATATATACATCTATTTAAACATCTGTATAAACATATTCATATAATTTCCAAGAAATGACTCCAATTTCCAGAATGCATTTACTGATGCACTGCAAAACTCTCTCCACAGAAAGTACTTAAAATTCTCTGGTGGTCTCTCAGTTGCCCATACATGGTACTGATGTTGAAACTCATCCTACTTTCTTGGCTTGTATATTGTTTTTTGTCAATTCTTTGGAACATGGATTGCTTTTTGTCATGTTTACACCAAGGGAGCCTATCCTTGCTTATCTCATACACAAAGGGGCCTGGTTAGATTGAGTTTGGACATGATGATCTTCAGTGTCTTTTACAACCTGAGCAATTCTATATGCACACGCTCCTTGTTCTTTAACTAACAGAAAGGTTAGCCTATCTTGTAAAGTCGTTTATTACTACATCGGACCAGTTTGTTAATAATTTGTAATCCCTTCTGAGTGGCTCTTGACAACCTTTTCCACTTGTCAGGTTGTAAGGGGACTGCTGAATCATGGCCTAAACCACTGATTGAGCACCTGAAGGAAAGACCTGGTCAGCCCTGGGAGCACAGGTGAAGGCCCCCATAGACCACTACCAAAGTAACAACAAGTGTACACTTCATCTTGTTTTTTGTTAAAATCTTTGAACTAAGTCCATTAAGTCAGTAGTTGAATAGGGGTGGGCTGTACTTTTCTTTGGAGGGCAGACCTTCCACTTCTAGTATCTGTGAAACATCTGTATTGCTCCCTGTGAGTTTTTGTAGTCTATAGGATCACTGTAAGGAGCAAAATGTCAATGAAGTGCTCCAGTGTTACCATGAGATCAAGAACAACACCCGGTGATGACCTACGTAAGACTGATGGAACATAAGATGGACCTAACAACTGCATGCCTACAGTAACACCATCAAGCACTGGCCCATGAGGAAACATGAACCTCAACTACAAACCAATCATCACTCACCTTACATTATATCAATCCATACTGCAATGGGCAAATTGCATGAATGTTGTGATGCACTGGATCCCTGTATTAGGAAAGGCTCACCCTCCAGCTGACTCAGTCACTGGTTCACACTGTGAAGGGATGGAGTGTATGAGGACTGCTGAGTCACAGCCTGAATCACTGACTGAGTACCTGAAGAAAAGACCTGGTCAGCCCTGGGAGCACAGGTGAAGGCAATTGTTTTCTGCCTGGGAGCAAAGGCGGAGCCTGGCTCCACCCCTGTTAAACCTCACTTAAGGGCTGACTGCCACTGAGGAAGTATCTTTTATTGGAGATTCCTCCTTTGGAATTCTTCTCCTGTGAGCCTAGATCCTTGGAGATGGGTGAGTATTTGTTTTTCCTTCCTTTCTTCTGTAACATCTTATTTGCACTGCTCCCTTTGCCTTCACACAGGTCAATTTTTTAATCAATATTCAATCTTGATTTTCTAAAGCTATTAATCCTGGAAATAGGAAACTCTGGAGTCCTTGATCAAGTTGTACTGCTGTGGAAGGCCCAGTCCAATTATCAGGGTCTTTTCCTATTTCAGTATCTCTTTAATGTGTCCCCAACATGGAATCATAGAATCAGCAAGGTTGGAAAAGACCTATAAGATCAACCAGTCCAATCATTCACCCATAGCTCCCGCTAAACCACGTCCCTCAACACAACATCCAGCTGTTCCTTGAACGCCCCCAGGGTCAGTGACTCCACCACCTTCCTGGGCAGTTCATTCCAGTGCCTGGCCACCCTTTCTGAGAAGTAATATTTCCTAATGTCTAACCTGAATCTCCCCTGGCACAGCTTGAAACCATTCCCTCTAGTCCTCTCAGTAATTACACGAGAGAGGAGGCCAGCCCCCAACTCACTACCCTTCAGGAAGTTATAGAGGGCAATAAGGTCTCCCCTGAGCCTCCTCTTCTCCAGGCTGAATGTTCCTAGCTCCTTCAGCCTCTCCTCATATGGTCTGTGTTCCAGACCCCTCACCAGCTTTGTCACCCTTCTTTGAACGTGTTCCAGGGCCTCAATGTCTTTCTTGCAGTGAGGGGTCCAAAACTGGATACAGTACTCGAGGTGCAGCCTCACCAGTGCTGAGTACAGGGGGACAATCACCTCTCTGCTCCTGCTGGCAACACCATTCCTGATGCAAGCCAGGATGCCGTTGGCCTTCTTGGCCACTTGGGCACACTGTCGACTCATACTCAGCCAAGCACCAATCAATACCCCCAGGTTCGTTTTCTCAATACAATCCTCCAGCCACTCTGCCCCAAGCCTGTAACGTCGCCTGGGGTTGTTGTAGCCAAAGTGCAGGACGCGGCATTTGGCCTTGTTAAACCTCATCGCGTTGACTTCAGCCCAGCTCTCCAGCCTGTCCAGGTCCCCCTGTAAAGCCTCACTACCCCCAGGCAGATCCACACTCCCAGCCAATTTGGTGTCATCTGCAACCTTACTGAGGGTGCACTCAACACCCTCATCCAGGTCATCAATAAAGATATTGAAGAGGACAGGCCCCAGCACTGACCACTGGGGGACACCATCCGTGACCGGTCGCCAGCTGGATTTAACACCATTCACCACCACTCTCTGAGCCCGGCCCTCCAGCCAGCTCCTTACTCAGCCAAGAGTGTACCTGTTCAAGCCACAGTCCACCAGCTTCCGCAGGAGAATCCTGTGGGAGACAGTGCCAAAGGCTTTGCTGAAGTCTAAGTAGACCACATCAACAGCCTTTCCCTTATCCACCCGACGGGTCACTGGATCGCAGAAGGAGATCAGGTTGATCAAGCAGGACCTGCCCTTCATGAATCCATGTTGGCTAGGCCTGATCCCCTGGTCATCCCGCCCATGCCGTGTGATCTCCCTCAAGACAATCTGCTCCATAACCTTCCCCGGTACTGAGGTCAGGCTAACAAGCCTGTAGTTCCCCAGATCCTCCTTACTACCTTTCTTGTAAATGGGAGTAACACTGGCAAGCCTCCAGTCTTCCGGGACCTCACCAGTCAACAAGGAGTGCTGATAGATGATGGAAAGAGGCTCGGCTATCACCTCCACCAGCTCCCTCAGCACTCTCGGGTGAATCTCGTCCGGACCCATGGACTTGTGGCAGTCCAGCTGGAGTAGTAGGTCTCTGACTGTTTCCTCCAGGATCACGGGGGATTCAGTCTGTTCCCCAGCCAGGATTACCAGGTCAGAGTGTGGGGTACCCTGAGGATAACTGATCTGACTGTTGAAGACAGACGTAAAGAAGGCATTCAGAACCTCCGCCTTTTCCTTATCCTCAGTGGTCACATTCCCAGCCTCATCCAGTAAAGAGTGGAGATTCTTCTTTGTTCTCCTCTTACTGTTGATGTATTTACAAAAGAGCTTCTTGCTCCTTTTAACTCCAGCAGCCAGGTTAAATTCAAGGTGGGCTTTTGCCTTTCTGATTTTCCCTCTACACATCTTAACAACTTCTTTGTATTCATTCTGGGTTGCCCGTCCCTCCTTCCACAGGTGGTAGATTCTCCTTTTCTCCCGGAGCCTCACGAATAGCTCCCAATTCATCCACGCTGGTCTTCTTCCCCGCTGGCTCATTTTGCGGCTCAGAGGGACCACCTGCTCCTGCGCCCTTAAGACTTCCTTCTTGAAGATCAACCAGCTATCTTGGACCCTTTTAGTCTCTAAGACTGATTGCCATGGGTCTCCCCTACTAACCTTTTGAACAATTTGAAGTCTGCCCTCTGGAAGTCTAAGGTAGCAGTTTTGCTAGTCCCCCTCCAGGCTCCACCAAGAATCGAGAACTCTACCATTTCATTGTCACTCTGACCAAGACAGCCTCCAACCTCCACATATCCCACCAGACCTTCCCTGTTTGCAAACAGCAGGTCAAGCGGAGCAGCTCTTCTCGTGGGCTCTCTCACCAGCTGCATCAGGAAGTTGTCCTCTATGTGTTCCAGAAACCTCCTAGACTGCTTCTTCTGTGCTGTGCTGTATTCCCAGCATATGTCAGGGAAGTTAAAGTCACCCATGAGAACAAGGGCTGGCGACTGTGTAGCTCCTGCCAGCTGCTTATAGAACACCTCATCTGTCTCTTCATCCTGGTTTGGTGGTCTATAACAGACACCCACCAGGATGTCTGCCTTGTCAGCCCTTCCTCTGATCTTTACCCATAGGGATTCAATGTTATCATCCCCAGTGACAATCTCAGTGACGTGAAAGCACTCCCTAACATAGAGAGCCACACCACCACCCCTACTTCCTTGCCTATCCTTCCTGAAGAGTTTGTAGCCATCCATTGCAGCACTCCAGTCATGGGAGCAATCCCACCACGTTTCCGTTATGGCAAGTAGGTCATAGGTATGGAGCCTTCATATGTTTTGCTGTTCACAGGGCTGTGCTTAATCAGTATATCAAAGTACATAAAATTATTCACTGTGATATGAATTAGCACTGTACTGATTTCTCTCCTTGTGGTATGGGCCTCTGACCCAAGAAAGGGTTAACAGCACACTGGTATTTGGCCATTACTGAGTCATGTGTATGCCCTATGATGGTATAGGGCAGGGAGTGGGCTGCATGTAGCCTGCAGGCTGTGGATTGGATATGCCTGTTCTAGGGGAGCCTGCATTTTCTGTTCACTCTTTGTCTCCGTATACCAAAGCATGTAGAATGGGAAAAAAAAAAACAAAAACAAACCTAGAGATCAGTGTGCAATTGTGAGGTGGTCTTACTGTGATCACAGAGATATGATAGGACAGCTCACATGACAGGAATGCTGTCATGGGTGGCTATTTACTTTTTAAGGAAGACAGGACAGCAGGAGAGGGCTCTTTATATGAGTGAAGAGCTGGAATGTATGAATGATTTTCCTCATTGTGTGTGATAGTTGCATATAATAATTGTCTTTAGGCTGGCTGTGTTGTAATAGATACTAGCTAAGAAATTTCAGAGCCATTTTCTTTTCGGTTCCTATATCCATGGTCTTAGTAGCCAGACTGGGACACTTTCTCTCACCCTCTGTTGATAGTGCTGGACTAAGTCCATTAGTTTCACTGCCAAATAAGAGTGAGCCATAACAGGCATAGTGGCTTGGTGGGGGGAAGACAATCTTCAGATGGTAACCCTAAAGGCCTTTCTTGAACGTCTACTTGTGTCTTTTTTTTTTGTTGTTGTTGGTTTTTCTTTTTTGTATGTGATTATAAGATGGATTTCCAGAGGATCCAGTTCAATCAGAGCTTCTAGCTCACATTTTTTTTAGTTTTCTTTTTGAATTTTCTCAGGGTCCCCTTTGTCCATAACAGAAAGGGCCTTGACTTGCTGTATAGGGCCCCTTTGGGTGGATTTGTCTGTAAGTACACAGGGATTATGCTTGAACTGTTTAACTAAGTCACAGAGTAATTGCTTTTTCTTCCTTGAGATTTTGTTCTGATATATTTAGGTGGTTTAATGCCATTAATAGAAGCTATGCTACAGTAGAGAGAGTAAGCTGCCTCTCCTGGGATGTCTTTTTTCTAGGCCCTAAAAAAACACATCCATAAAAATTGGAGAACTAGCAATGGTTCCCTTGCCCTTCAATTGGCCCCATTTTTCTACAGTAGAGGCCATCCTATGCCATAGGGACCCTAGGAATCCCAGGATGTGCCCAGATTGAGAGACAGGTTTCCCTATCTAAGCCACCTTTTAGGAATACTATTGTAAGACTAGTATTACCTTTTGTGGGTGAATCTTGCCTAGCTCACCAAACATATAAGGTAGAGGATATAGCTATCACTGACCAGTATTCCCATCCCCCAGGAAAGGTATTAACCAAAATTTAGTAATTAAAAAGAAATAGCTTATTCTTTCCAAGGACAAGGAGTCCATAGAAAACTTCCAAAGAAGGCAGTCTCCTGGTAAATATGCTTGCCCTTAAATGAGGTTTGGGACAAGTGGATGCAGGGGCCCTTTCAATCACACAGGTGAATTGCTTGCATCTGTGCTCTGAGGGCTGTCCACACCCCTTCACCAGGTGCTCAATCACTCAATTGAGGCCTTGACCTAACAGTTCCCATATGGGTTTAATACAACAAAATTGATAGAGAGTCAAATCAAATTTTACTTCATCTATGGTGACAATAACAATCGCTGTTTCAAGCTTTCCTCAATAAGAAAGGATGGTATAAGGGTTATGGGTTAAAATCAGGGATCAGTCTAGTAAAGAATATCTAGTGGTTGGGGTCTACCACAGGCTACCTGATCAGGAGGAGCCTGTTGACAAGGCCTTCTTGCTTCAACTGCAGGAGGTGTCACACTTGTGGATTCTTGTCCTGATGGGGGATTTTGGCCATGTGCATATCTGCTGGGATAGAGGCATGGAAGGTGGCAGAAAACCCTAGAGTCTGTTGAGGACAACTTCCTGGTTCAGGTACTAGACAGACTGATACAAGGTGAAGCTTTATTGGATCTGATGCTCACCAATGTGGAGTAGTACATTAGAGAGTTTAAGATTGGAGGTAACCTGGGCTGTTGTGATCATGCTCTGGTGGAGTTTGTGATCCGGAGAAATGCAAGTCTGGTGAAAAGTAGAGTCATGACTCTGAACTTCTTGAGAGTAAAATTCTGGCTGTCCAAAGAACAGGAGATCCTGGGATCTCCTAGGAAGCCATCCTTAGGGCCATAGGAACAGAACAGAGCTGGCAGCTTTTTAAGGATGACCTTCTGAAAGCACAAGAGCTCTCCATCCTCCAGCAAAAGAAAATAAGCAGAGGAGGTAGGTGACCTCCTCTTGAAACTGAAAACTTGTAAGTTCACGGGGACAGATGATATGTACCAAAGGCTTCTGAGGGAGATGGCTGATGTGGTTGCCAAGCCACTCTTTATCATATTTGAAAAATCATTCTACATCGTAGCATCATGTAGTGCACTAGGAGTTAAAGAGTTTGTGCGCCAGTTCTGTGGATCATCAATAGTTCAGGGTATACTTGTTTCAGAAGATAACTCCATACTCCAGCAGACATTGCATTACTTTGTGTTTTCTGTTCAGAGGGAAAGATAAAACTGTTGGCAAGTCACAAGATTTTCTCTCTTTGGCCTTTACACTCCTCCCAACTGTGTGCGCTCCCTAGCCATCTCACCTTCAGCATTGGAGTACGTCCTTCTGTTTTCAGACATTCTCTTGTTTTATTTGATTTATTAGCTTCAAGTCTAATTATATTGTATCATTTCTTGTTATTTTGCATACCGCCATCTTATTTAGTAAAGTAGCTTCCCTCCTCAGATTGCTGCTGCTGTTTGATTTTTAGGTCCATCTCCCTACCCTTTTACCTTTTCACCTTTCCCAGGGCGTGGGTCTGTGGGTCCTCCTCACCCATTCATCGCAGAGCTGGGCTGAAGCAGTACGTAAACTGTTGACAGACATTAAGTTTTATGTCTGCAAATGCCAGTAATCTTACAGAGTGCTGTGAAAATATGTGAACTTTGAGAAACAAACCTCATCAACCTAAATGACCTCCACCTGGAATGACTAAGATAAAAAATGGTCTGGGAGATTATTGGGAGATTATTGGCAGATAGATTTTTCTGACTTACTGCTATGGTGTGGGTATAGATCCTTAATGGCACTAGAACATACTTTTTCAGGATGGCCAGAAGCATTCCCTTGTCTCACCAACAGAGCTTGCAAAGTAAAAAAGGTTTATTAGAAGAAATTATACCCAGGTTTGAGATATCTTCAAGGATGTTTTTAGCCAGAGGTTGTAAAGTAAACAAAGGTGGTGACAGAGCCTTTATTTGAGATACAGGTGCTATAGAACAAGATATCAGAGAAAAGGAGAATTAACTCCCCCCTCCTGGCAACTGTTTGGGTTAAGGAATGCAGCCGCCTCTCCTTCTAACTCTGGCATGCTGAAAGGAGGAAAGCAAGGGGTGGGGGGGGGGGGAGTTGGGCACAACCCGTACCGGCTCTGAGCATATACAATGCTCCTGGAAGCACAGCACCACTGAGAGAGAGAGGATGGGTGGATCTGGGTTCCTCTGTTCTGGTCTCTCAGGTGTTCATTTACTGGTTCAGGCTGTGACCAGCCAATCCCATTGCACTCAGCCCCTTCACAGCATGAACAAACAATTGAGCAGGTAAAGTGTAATTTCCTGCTGTTTCGGTGGCTCAAAATAGAAAGTACAGCATGACGCATGTACAATACCTACCATAATGTAGAGTATTAAGGCACTGAAGGCCGTTATTTGCAGTCCTTATTTGTTGTTCTGTTGGGCCAGCACTTGATGTTCCTTCCAGAGGCGTATCTTCTTTAAGAACAGTTAAGTAGCAGTTTGCTTCACACTTGCCAGTTCCCTAAAGTTCAGCAGTCCACTACTGGATGTCATGATGTTTCCTAATGGACACTGGCTCATGCAGGAGTGGTGTTGCTCCTACCAGCTGTCCTGTGAGCTTAATTACCTCAAGGGGAGTAATAAACATGTTTAACAGGAGTGAGGAGGATTAGGTCTGCCCTCTATGGTAGGATACAGGCTGCATTTTGGTCTTGAGTCAATACCTCTGCCTGTACTGGAGTATGTTCTGGCCTTTGATACTGAACCCTTTGACCTGATGTCTGTGGCTGGATCACTATATTAGGTACCAAGAGGGGGGGGGGGGGTGTTCTGATCCCCCAACCTCCAATAATCTCCCCTAAGGTGCAAGGAGACCACACCATTTTGGTCCCACTTGCATCTTCCAAAGCCATTTTACCTTGTGTTTCCCAGGCTCTGGGTCCTTGGGAGCAGGGAGAAGAAGATTATTCATGGTGCCAACTTGTAGCTTAAGTGAGGTGCCCTTGCTTGTGATTTGTATCCTAAGCAGGGAGGCCCAAGTTGTCTACAACATTCTTAAAGCACTGGGTTTGCCATCCCTCGGTCTCTCATTCAAGTCCCTCAGGGTTGCATAAAGCCTCTTGGTCCACCTCTGCACGGTCTGTGAATCTGCCTTCAGAGCAGCTTTCAGGATTCCACTATATCTTTCTATTAGGCCTGCTCCCATTGGATTATAGGGCAGGTGAAACTGCCATTTGATGTTGTTGCCTTCAGCCCACTTTTTGCATGGTTGTACCTGTGAAATGTGTACCTTGGTCACTCTCAATGACCTCAGGAGTCCTATATGATGCCCTCAACCTAGTTAGGGCTTTAATGGTATAGGCTTCGTTTGCCTTTGCTACAGTCCACTCACTGTGTCGGTGCAGGTTAGGGCATAATCTGGCCGTCTCAGATCAAGAAAGGGGAACTATGTGATCAATCTGCCATAGTTGTAAAGGGTTGTTTCCTCTAGTGAGATGAGCCGTTGCTTCCAGCAAAGGTCTTGGTCTCATTTGTGAGCAAGCGTCACAGTCCTGACATGCCTGAACAATATCTGGTAACTGTATGGGCAGCCCCCACGCTTTAGCTGCTGCCCACATGGCTTTCTGTCCTGCATGTCACAATTTCCAGTGCAACCAATGGGCAATATCTTCTGCTGATATTGTATTTCCTAGCCATTGAACTTGAGTCAGTGTGTCAGCTTCATCATTGCTTGGCGACTGCAAGGGTTGATGTCCAGAAATGTGGTATGCTCGTACAGCACTGTGCCTAGCCATGTTCCATATATCAACTCACATATCTTTGCCCCAGATAGGTCAGGCATGGTTCGTCCAATCCTGAGTGGCCCACTGTGCTATCCAGAGCATGAGCATTCAGAAGACTGCCCAGCTATCTGTGCAGATATTCAGTGCGCTGCCACCCAGCTCTTGAGTTATCACCATCCACACAGCTTGTAGCTCAGCCCACTGCCTACTTTGTCTATCCCCTTCTTCGAACTATTTTGTTTCAGTTGAGGGATGGTATATGATGGCTCGCCACCTACTTGGGTTCCCTCTGCTGGATCCATCTGTACACCGAGCATCTTCTGGAATAGGATATTTCCCTTCCTGTACAGAGCTCCTCTCCAGGTGAGTGACTGTTATTTCCTCAGGTATTACACTGCAATATGTTACTGGAATAAGTATCTTCTGCAATTCTTCCTTCAGTGGATATGATGACAGGCAACACAGCATGCCAATGTTTGTGATTGGGCCACCCCTGTATTAGGAATGTGGGTTAGATCTTTTACCCACCCCTGAATTGGCAAAGATGTTTCAACAATAACCTCTGCAGTTTGAGTTATTGGTTCTACCACCTGCAGTGCAGAATAAGTAGCCAATAAATGCTTTTCAACCATACTGTATCTTTCTTCTGCTCTATGCCAAGCCTGTGACCAGAACCCAACTGGAGTTCGAATGGAACTCTGGCACTGTCACAGCCCCAGCCAAACCCTTCTTGAGTTACATGCATATCTAGTTTGGCTGGGAGGATTGGTTTGAATACACCCAGCACCTGGGCCTGTTTAACAGCTATTTCTGCCTGCTGGAAGGCCTCTTGTTCCATTCTACTGCAATCCCATACTTGGCTTTTTTTGTTAATTGATATGGAGGTTTTAGGAGTTGTGCTAAGTGGGGTATAAAGGATTGCTAGTATCCTAATATACCCAAGAACTCCTGCAACTGTTTTGATGTTGTGGGAGCTGGGAACACTTGATTCTTATCTACGATTGCACTGGGTAAGACCTTAGTCTTACCTGACCAGACAACACCCAGGAATTTAACTGATGTCCTTGTGCTTTTTGTGGGTTTATAACCCATACTTTTTCACGTAAATAAGTAGTTAATGATGGTACTGCCTTCTCTAATGCCTCAATTGAGATGGATGTCAGCATCAGATCATCGATGTAATGCTATATTTTGATGGTAGATGGTTTGTTCCAAATTGCCGAGTCACGTGCTACCAGATTATGGCAAAAAAAGTAGGTGAATGCATGTATCCCTGAGGTAGGATTTGAAAAGTCCACTGCCTGCCCTCCCATGTGAATACAAACTGGTCTTGAGATTTCTTAGCAATTGGAATGCTGAAAAATGCATTTGCTAGATCAAAAATTCAGTGATGTGTTTCTATTTCTCTACTTAATGTATCCTTGAGGGAGGCGATGTTGGGTACAGCTGTGTGTACTGGAAGAATGACTTTTAGTTCTCTGTAGTCTACTGTCATTCACCATGTACCATCTGAACTCCTGATCGGCCATTTGAGGGAGTTGTATGGGCTGTGTGCAGGTCTAATAATCCCCACTCTCTCCAGCTCCTTCACAGTCTTGGTAGTTGCTTCTTGCCCACCCAGGAGTCTATATTGCTTTGTGATCTGGCATGGTTGTGGCAAACAAATAGGCTCAATTTTTGCATGGCCCCTTAAAATTGCCTGCACTGCCCAGATACCAATACATTTTTCCTTTAGTCTGAACTCACCTACAGTGGTCTGAAGAGTCAGACCTCACAAGATGTCTATCCCCAGTATGTACTTCAGAACTGGGGCAACAGACACCTTGTACTCCTAGGGTGGAAGATGCTCAACCCCCAGTTTCAACCATGTTTTGGTTACAGGGATCATCTGCCTCCTGAACCCACCTATCATAGCCTTAGTGCTGAGGAATTTACTTGGGTCACCATATAGGATTGATGTTTCTGCACTAGTATCTATTAGCGCCATCACTCGTTGTACATTCTTTCTGGACCAATGAATAGTTATTACAACAAAGGGTCTCTGGTCTACTACAGACCCTAGTCCTGGGGAAGTTTTGGTTCATCTGTCATGCCATCAGCTCTGCAATCCCCAAGTCTTTTTCCTCTGACGGTTTAACCATGGCTGCCCAGGCTGCCTGAGGTTTATGTTTTTTCAATGGGACCATGAAGTCTTCTAGATTCCATGTGTCTTGTGGAGTCTGTTCTATGAGTCAAATTCCTTCTCTTTTGGGGGAGGATTGGAATCTTTGATTACTGGGCAACTATTTCCACAGTTGCAATAATACCTGATTAGGCTGTCCCTTGATCTCTTCAAATTGACATCCTGCTCTTATCAGGTCATTAAACATTTGTTTTCTTGAGACCCTAATGGGTACTGATGGATTACAGTAGGGGCTGGTCTGTATGTTTTTGTTGAGAGAGAAAATACTCAACTAGGTGGACCAAGGACACATGGACATTTCCTCTGTCCCATAAGGGGCCTCATTTTTCAATGACAGAAGCAGTCCTGTGGTATGAGGATCCTAGGAATCCCAGGATGTGCCCTGGCAAAAGGTCATTTAAAGGGGTAGTCCTTTCCTGTGCAAACTACTCCATGATATTATTCAGAAATGTGACCATGAATATTTCTAAAGGTGTTTGGCTGCCTGGCTTGCTAAGTGTGAAGTGAACAAAGGTGATGACAGAGCCTGTATTTGAGATCCAAGCACTATAGAGCAAGATATCAGAGAAAAGGGGAATTAACTCACCCCTCGCGGCAACTGTTTGGGTTAAAGAATGCAGCTGCCTCTTGTTCTAACTCTAGCACGCCAGAAGGAAGAGAGCAAGGGAGGAGGGACCAACCCGCGTGTGGGCTCTGAGCGTATACATACTCCCAGAAGCACCACTGAAAGGGAGAGAGAGGATGAGCGGATCCAGGCCCATCTGTGCTGGTCACTCAGGTGCTTATTTACTGATTCAGACTGTGACCAGGCAATCCCATTGCAGAGGTCCACAATTCATTGCAGAAATAATGCAAAATCTAGCTGAAGTTATTGGGCTGAAATGGAATCTCCACTCTGCGGAGACCTCTGTCTAATGTTGGAAAGGATGAATCAGAATTTAAAAAAGAACAAAATATGTCAAGAATCACAACTAAAATGGCCAGATGCTGTATTACTCATCTTAGTAAGAATTAGAATAAGACCTACTTATAAAGAACAGATTAGTCTTTATGAAGCACCACGTGGGAGATCCTGTCAGTCTACAGAAGGGGGTGTACCTCCTTGGGGAACAAACAATTGAAGAATACATTATATTTCTGTGAAAAGTTTTGTCTTCCCTCCATGGGTATGCTGTTGCAAGTGCACTTTTGCCTACATGTACCCACATACATATAGCAACTTGGAGATTGGATGTATCTGAGGACGTGGTCAGATGAATTGTTGAAGAACTGGAGATGATCCCTCCAGCAATTACACATGAGGAAATAGGCCCTTGGATTCATTATAGCAGTGTCAAAATGGTTGTTATACCAAGATGAACCACTCTCCGTCATATTTGAAAAATCATGGCTGTTGGGTGAAATCCCCAGTGACTGGAAAAAAAAGGAAACATCACTCCCATTTTTAAGAAAGAATGACCTGGGGAACTACAGGCTGTTAGAAACGCTCCAAGTCAAGAATTTTGGGTTAGGCAAAGATCTCAGTGATAGCAGCAATTTTATTCATTATTGCAATAATGGTTGCACACTCCTTACTGACAAGGGAGAAATTGTGCAACTTGTCATTAAAATCCACTCTGTTATATACCCTGGGTCCAACACGGGTAAATCTGTCCTGGCACTCATCGTGATGCTCAGCCAATCTTCTGATGTGATTGCTATGTTGTATTTCCATACAATGTCTGCTACCAATCCCCACCATATTCAGGTTATGTTCTTTACTTTTTACAAGGGTAGGAGGACAATACCTTCCATAATTATTCACTAGTCCTGTCCCGTACCAGGCTTTCCCCTACCCTATCTAATTACCTTTCCCTAGTGCCCATGCCAATTTTACCTAGGTCAGAATGCCCCAGTCTCAACTTTACTCTGTTCGGCAACTTACCCATGCTACATACAGAAATACTGGAAATTTCCACTGCAAAAACACAGTCTACTTCTCACAAGGCCAGTGAGCCTCACCTCTGTTCCTGGGAAAATTCTGGAGGAAATCCTCCTGGTTACCATGTTAAGGCACATACGAGATGAAGAGGTGATCCCAAACAGCCAGCGTGGCTTCACCAAGGGCAGATCTTGCCTGACCAATCTGGTGGTCTTCTATAATGGAGTAACAGCATTAGTAGATGGGAACAGCGATGGATGTCATCTACCTGGACTTCGGCAAAGCCATTGACACAATCCCCTAACCACAGCCTTCTCTCTAAATTAGAGAGGTATGAATTTGGAAGACGGATTGTTCAAACAGTAAAGAACTGCTTGGCAGGTCACAGCCAAAGGGTTGTGATCAACAGTTCTATACCTGGGTGGAGACTGGTCACGAGTGGTGTCCTCCCGCACGTGTAGGTCTTGGGATTGGTGCTCTTCAACACCTTCATCATGGACAATGGAATTGAGTGCACCTTCAGGTTTGCATATGAAACCAATGAATTTCATAAGGTTGACACGGGCCCAACACTCAAGCCAGCCCAGGTGCCTCTGGATGACATTCATTCCCTCTAGCATGTGAACTGCACCACTCATCGTCATTGAGCACCTCAGCCTTCTCCATAGGCCTCAGGACCAGGTCTCCAGTTTCCTTCCGGTTGGCTTTCTGGGCTGCAAGTGCACACTACTTGCTCATGTTGAGTTTTAATCATCCAGCTCCCCCAGCTGTATATGCTCTCCACCCAGCTTGCATTCATACTTGGGCCTTGTTGAACTTCGTGGGGCTCACTCGGGCCTACCTGTCAAGGTCCCTCTGAATGGCAACAACCCTTCTCTTCAGCACATTGAGCACTTGGTGTCATCCACAAATCTGATGAGAGTGCACACAAACCCACTGTCCGTGTCACCAAGAAAGATTTAAATAGTTCCAGTCCCAATACTGATCCCTGAGGAACACTTCTGACCACTAGTCTCCATCTGGACACTGAGTTGTTGACTGCAAACTCTTTAAGTGTAACCATCCAACCAATTTCTTATCCATCAAGTGGTCCATCTGACAAATGCACGTCTCTCCATTTTTGAGACAAGGATGTCATACAGGACAGCGTAAAATGCTTTGCACAAGACCAGCTAGATGACATCAGTTGCTCTTCCCTTATCCACTGATGCTGTAACCCCATAGTAAAAGCCACCAGATTTGTCAGGCACACTTTGCCCTTAGTGATGCTATGTTAGCTGTCACAGATTATCTCTTTGTTTCTCATGTTTCCAAGAAATTCCCATAAAGCTGCAGAGCACAGGAGTTAGACTGACTCGCCTGTAGTTCTCCACGTCTTCCTTTTATTCCTTGGTGAAGAATGGGATTTTATTTCCCCTGTTCCAGTCAGTAGGAACTTCACCAGACTGTCATGTGTTCTCAAATATGATGGATAGCGGCTTAACAATTTTATCCACCAGTTTCCTTGATCCTCACATGCATCTCATCAGGTGCACCTTCAGATTCCTTAGGTGGTCTCAAACCTGATCTTCTGCAGAGGGGAATTCTTCATTCTCTCCAGTCCTTGCCTTTGCCTTCTGCAACTTGTATGATGTGACTAGAGCACTTGTTGGTGAAGACTGAGGCACTGAGTACCCTTGCCGCCTTCACATCCTGGGTAATCAGACCCCTCATTTCTTTCAGTGGAGGGCCCACATTTCCTCCTAGCCTTCCATTTATCACCGATGTACTTAAATAAATCTTTCTTGTTATCCTTGATGTCTCTGGTGAGATTTAATTCTATCAGGGTTTTAGCTTTCTTAATTCAGTCCCTGACCGCTCTCTGTATTTATCACAGGTCATCTGTCCCTTCTTCTGTCTTCTGTAGGCTTTCTTTTTTTGTGAGTTAGGCCAGGAGTTTCTTGTTTTTGTGGGCCTTCTGGCATTTTTGCCCGATGTCCTCTTTGTTGGGATGATTCACTCCTGAGCTTGGAGGAGGCGATCCTTGAATATTAGCCAGCTTTCTTGGGCATATCTTCCCTCCAAAGCTTTATCTCATTGTACTCTACAGGCAGATCCCTGCGGAGCTCCAAGTCTTCTCTCCTGAAGTTCAGGGTTGTGACCTTGCCTTCTGTTCTGCCCTAAGGATCTTGAACTCCACCAATTTGTGGTCACTACAGCCAAGGCTGCCCTTGAGCTTCACATTCTCTCCACCAGTCTCTACTTTATGGTGAGAATGAGGTCCAGTATAACAGCTCTCCTCCTTGGCTCCTCTATCTCTTGGAGAAGGAAGTTATCATCAATGTACTCCAGGACTAATTGTGCCTTGCTGAGTTGTCCCTCCAACACATATCAGGGTGGTTGAAGTCTCCCATGAGGACCAGAGCTTGTGAATGTAAGGCTGCTCCTCTCAGCCCATAGAGGGTCTCATCTGCTCAGTCTTTGTGGTTGAGTGGCCTGTAGCAACCTCCTCACTACAGCGTCACCTGTCCCTCCCTCCCTTTAATTCTGACCCATAAGTTCCTACTTCACTCCTCATTCATCCCCAGTCGGAATGCCATGCACTCCTGCTGGTCATTGACTCAGAAAGCAATACCTCCTCCTCATCTCCCATCCCTGTCTTTCCTAAAGAGCATGCATCCTTCCTTTCCAACACTTCAGTCACAGGTGCCATCACATCACATCTCCGCGATATCAGTAATATGCCGCACATCTGTAACTCCTCTTATTTATTTCCCATGCTACATGCATTTGCGTAGAGATGTTTCAGTTGGTCCATGATGAAGCTGACTTATTGGCAGCTAATAAACAGAGCCTAATTTTTATAAAGTAGACATACAGTTGCTGAGGAACCACCTATTTTATCCCTATTTTGAGATATTTCACAACACAAGAGGAATATCCGCAAGGAAAGGCAACAATTCTTTAACAGTCTCTCAATACCTTACTTCATGAGAACATGTACCTAAGATAAACGTGTTGTTGTTTTTTTTTTTTTTTTAAATTATTTTTATAGATTTTTAACAGCTATGCCAATCTATAGTTTAATGTTAGTCCCCTCTGGTCTCTGTTGGAATCTTTTGATCTCTGTTCACGTTGCGCTTTTTGTGAACTTCACATCCTTGGCATAAAAAGGTTTGGCATAAAAAGGTTTTTTCCATGAGTAGGAAAGCTAAAGAAACCTTGTTTCCTGCAAATAGGCACTCTTTATCCACTTGTCTCTCAACTTATTCCTGAGCTTCTTCATACGTTTTTATTAAGGATCACACAGTACAGATAGTCTGGAGACCAAACAGTACACACGTAACACAAACCAGTTTGCTTAATAAGTTGCTAGCAAGTAGAAACAGTAACAACTGAAATCTATCTTCTTTGCTTCCAGTGAATAGTTAAATTCTCTGTCCTTCTACCAAATGTCAGTTTTTCAAGAAATGTGTAGTAATACAAATGTGTTTGATACTTCCACAATAATTTGAAATTAAAGTTGGTTATGTAAGCCCAAAACTTATCAACGGGGTACACAGACAGGATATTGTGGCAGCTTCATTTCCTGAGAAAATCAAGTTGAAACTTCTTCAGATAATGAAACAGAGTATTTGCTAAATCCAAAGATCACTCAAGAGATGCTCCCACTAACCTGGAACAAGACTTATTCCAAAAGGATATGCGGGAGGTTTTAAGCAGTACCGTACTATAATGATCTCCAAGAAGCTGCTGTAGAAGTAAGACGGTTTTGGCAGGGTACCAAATACCTCTTCTTTGTACATATGCTCTTACATCTACAGGAGGAAGAAGGAGCTGCATTGTTAGAACTGCTAAGGTGATTGCATATCAGGCGATAATCTCATGCATGCTGAAGGTGTAGATTATCTATTAACTGTACATTAAATAGTTAACTGCTTCAGTGTCATTAAAGTTAGTAAATAAGTAGATAAGAATTTAACAAGTAGAAATCACTGCAGCCTGAACAACAGTTTTTTAAGGATTTGAATTTTAACCTCCAGTTCTTTGTCTCCATAGTGATGTCAAGAAATTGACATTGAAATTCAGATTTATTTTTATACCTCAGTTTTTGTTGCAAACCTCCTAAAAAGGAGTTGAGCATGTTTTCCTTCCTCAGACCCTCCTTGCTTCTCCCTGTGGGTAGACTGATTTACATAAAAGACTCGAATTTTTAAAATGATTTTTGAGCACCCAGCTGTCTTGTCCTATGGGTACCGTACATCTAGGGAGACTCCCAAGCTTGTGTTGACTTAGGTCCTACAGACAATACGTCCAGTTTTCAGCAAAGAAGGATTTCATCCATTTCAATTGATATGAATGGGCAGCTCCACATATGAAACGTACCATCAATCTCCACCATTTTCTATGTTAAAATATTTCAATGTGAGATGCTGAGAAATGAGTGAGGGTTTTGAATCTTACCCCTTGTAAGAACACAGAGCTTTTAAAAAAGCAGTCCTGTACTACTTCCTTTAATGCATCTGTAATGCATTAAACACGTCTTATTCACAAATAAAGAGGAATGAAACTTTATTTGACTTTAAAATACAGGAAAATGTAAAATAGCTTTTTTCTGGCTTAAGTGTTGACATAGAGCACTGGGACCCAACTCCCATATTGATGGCAGAAAAAAGATTGATTCTGAGATCCTTCTGATTCTCCAGCTGTGACAAAATGGGAGACAGAAAACTAGAGGAATGCATGTCACACAGTGACAAATGAACTTTGAGACAGCTGCTTGCACTCTTTCAGACTATATTGGGAACAGCAATGGCCAGTGTTCTGTAACTCTGTGCAGCTGGTTGAAATACGTATTTTTTTATAAATGTAGTTGATCCACATAGAACTTGTCAGATTCTCTTAATTGACGTGAGATTTGCCTCTAGACCACATGCTTTCCTTTTCCAGGACTTAGTAACAAAAATTCATCACTACTAACTGTACATGTGCTAGGCTTGTAAACCATATCGTGGATGTTTTTTAGTTCTGGGGGGGATAAAGGAAGGTGTCTCTCCTTTAAAGCTTCTTTCTTGTACACTTGTTTTTCTGCTAAAGCATTATGACCCTAAAATCTTAGTTCTATCTAGTTTAGCTAGAGTCCACAGAGCTGTGGATGTGAAGATTTTATTGTTTCTGATACAAATAACAGCTTCATCTCATTTATTTACTTTGAAATAATTCACTACATTTATGGTTGTTATTTTTTTTTTCCCCAGATATTTGCTATGACAGGACATTACTCTTATCTGAAGTTGTTCACGGTGTCTACAGCAAGCCTGTGACAGAGAGATTTCCTGGGCCTCACTCACAACATTATTTTTCTAATTGTGACCTGCCCTTAGACTTTCAGAATCACATATCCACACACACAAATTACTGCAGTGTGTATTACAGGTGCTAAAATAATTACTACTATTATTATTATTTTAATTTGAAAGGTCTGTTTTCTATTACTGTGCCTACAGCACATGGTTTAAGGTCCTACTGATGCAGAGTTCTGCTGTCTGAGAAGGTAACCACCACTCCTCAGTTTTTTGTTACCTCTTCTGCATGCACCCTTGGCACTGTAGCACAGGACTGACAGTGTGTGACCTTATGGTATTCCTGGTCTAACCTTGTCATACAACCACCATTAACTATGGCTGTCTACAAAATAGGAAAGATGAGGAGCAGAACTGACATGCTGATGTTTCTTCCACTGTATTGGACATGCAGTCTCTGGCAGAGAGGTACAGAGTTGAGTGGAGTAGGTCTTCAGGCTTACTGAGCTCAAGTCCTACTACTGCCTCTTGCCACTCCTTGGCTGGTGAAGAATTTGTCTGTCTTGCAGACTGTGAGATTTCTTTTAAAGCAAATAAAATCAGTTAGGCTGAAATGCTGAATTTTGTTTCATTCCGTATCTTTACAGTCTTTATTCAAAGTCTTATTCTCACAACACTATAATAGACAAATGCGATGCACTGTGAACAGAACAGACACTTCCTGAGGCTCGTACAAGAAGGCTGACCTTCAAGACTAGTCTCTTTTTCCTGTAGAAACTATTTTCTATTGTACAGTAAGTCACGCATGAATATGTGGTTTGATGGCAACAGAAATGCTGATACTCCTTTGGCTTCTTTAAAAAAGCTATCAACTCTCAGAATCTTGGAGTCACGGAGACTGGAAGGGACATTTGGTGGTCTGACATCCCCTGCTCAAGCACGTTTTTCAGGACTCTATCCTCATGCTTTCTGGATATCTCCAAGTAAAGGATTCAACAACATCTCTCTGGGTAACCTGTGTCATTGCTCAGTCACTTGCACAGTGAGAAGGTGTTTCTTGGTGTTTATGGGCAAACTCCTGTCTTTCAGTTTGTGTTCATTACCATTTACCCTGTTACTGGGCATTACTGACAGGAACCTGACTCTGACTCTTTTCATCCTCCCTACAAATACTTTTCTACATTGATAAGATGCCCCCAGAGCTTTCTCTACTCTAGGCTCCAGCTTTCTCAGCCTCAGCTTTCTCAGGAGGAGAGGCACTTCACTCCCTCATTCATCTTCGTGGCCTTTCATTGGACTGTCTTCTGTATGTCTTTTTCTCTATTGTATAGTGGCATCCAGAACTGGATACAGTACTTAGCTCTTCTACACCAGTGTTAAATAGAGGGGAATCTCCCTTGATCACTGGCAATATTTTGCCTATTGCAGCCCTGGATGTCAATGGCCATTTTTGCAGCGAATGCACATTGCTGACTTGCTCAGCATGGTCTCCACCAGGACCCTCAGGTCCTTTTTTGCCACGCTACATTCCATCCAGGCAGCCCCCAGTGTGTCTGGAGTACTTCCCAGAGGCAGGGCTTCACATTTGTCTTTGTTGTAATTGTTCTAACTTTTTTTTTTTTTAATGTCTTTATTGTTGTTAGAATGCTGCTTAATTTTTGGTCTCTAGAGGTCCCTTCCAACCCCTACAATCTGTGATTCTGTGATTCTGTGATAGCTGAATAGTAGTTGGTGAAAAGCTGTATTAGTTTTCTTCCATTGTACCTCTGAGTCATTATCTGACACCACTGCTCCTCTGGGACCCTGCCACGCAGGGAGAATTCAGGGTATTCCAAAGATTCATTCCCCTTGCAGTTCACTGAGTGGAGTGAGAGAGCCACCAAGCAGACTTCACGCTATTGGCCACTATACCCTGTGGACCCAAACATTCAGTCACATTTTACCACTTCAGTGTGGATGACAAAGATAGACAAGAATGTGTCAATGGTTTACAGTCGGTTCGGCCCAGTTCCATGACTAATAGGACAGGGGAACAGCGCACCCACACCCTGTGAAAGAGGAAGAGGGAAAAGGGAGAGGGTAGGGAAGTGGGCTCAAAAACAAAACAGCGGCAACAATCTGAGGAGGAAAACTAATGTACTAAATAAGATAAGATAAATAAGATAAGATACCAGAATGCAAAATAGCACAATATAATTAGAATTGAAACTAATAAATCAAATAAAATGAGAGAGTGTCCAAAACGGAAGGACTTATGCTAAAGCTGAAGGCTAGATGGTGAGGGAACCTCCAGTTCTGAGATGTCCAGCAAAAGAGGAAGTCATGGGACTTGTGTGCAGTTTTATCTTTCCCTCTGAGTGGAGAATGGGAACACAAAATCCTCTGAGTATGTAGTCCTTCTCTCCAGTGAACCAGGTATACAGAATTTCAGCAGTCCATGATTAACTCTTTAACTCTCAGTGCGTCACATGATGTTATGATGTGGAATACTGATAAAAAAATCATAAAACCATGACAGAATGCCAATGGGGAAAAACAAAACAAAACAAAACAACCAACTCATTTCCCATTTCATTTGTTGCAACTTCACCAGTTATCTACTTATATTACTTTAATCCTACGTAACAGAAGAATTTAAAAACACAGAATATTACCTATGAAGAAAAAAGAACTACCAAGATTTACTTACAAAGCAACAAAACAACTTGTTTGAATGAAAATATTTTTACTTACTTCATCTTCACCCTAGACTTACTAAGCAAAGCAGTAGAGAAATGCAATGGAAATGAAACAGGTTCTTCATCTTAATATAGAGATTCCATCTCAGATTCCTGCAAATGAGGTGGAAGGTTGAGTTTTTCACAGAATTGAAAGTTCCTTAAAAGCTATCACAAAGGTACAGAAAGTGACAATACAGTATTGAAGCTGGCAATTTGCATTTCATTTCAGTAAAAATTTGGTACATGCTTTTGAGTGTATTACTTCACCTCCCTTCTAATACACTGTGTACCCAGATGTAATATTCTCTGCCCATTTATAGGCTTTGAAGGAGGGAATTATGATGAGATTGAGCTTTTAAAACAAATATATACCTCTTCTCTCCTCTGAGCACTCAACAAGAGAGTGTAAGCAATATTATTTTACTTCTCTCAGTGTAATTTTTGCCTGATAACACATTGGCTACATTTATCAAATCACCTTGGTACAAAAGTGTGCATACATACTATTTCCTTTCAGAAGTTTAATCAGAGATGCCTTTTCAGAGAATCACATAGAATCACAGTATTGATGAAACTGGCAGTGATCTCTGGAGAGGTATCTATCTCATTACACAGAAAAACATTTTGCTCAGTATCTCTTAGATTCTTCTTAACTTGAAGATCATTTTACTAGTCCAGAGGTACTCTGCTGTCTTTTTGGAATGGGTGTGCTTTGGAATTGTTCAAAACGTTAGCTGTGAATTGAAGAAAGTTGTATTATTACTTATGCAGGCCAACATTTAACATACCAGGATATTATGCCTATTTATCTCTGCCACTGGGGTAAATCCAATTCTCAACAGCCCCCTCAGCTTTTCGAGGCATCCTAATAGAGGATCAGAGACTATTTTTGGTGGCCTTTATGGAAATTGTCAGAACAAAACTGTCTTCCAGCAGAACATTTTAGCTTGCTTAGTTATGAATTTTTATGAGTTTAGCACTCCTAATGAAACAATTTATTTAGTTGTAGCTAAATAAAGTGAAGAGTCTTAGAAAAATATAAAAATTCTATTGATGAATCTGCAAGGGTCAGGGTAGTTCCCTGGTGTCCCACTTCCCATAAGGAGTTAATAGTTCATTTCATGTCTAAGTTTCCACAGTTTTACACTGAGTTATCTGGGTGCCAGTAATTGTCTTTTGACTTGTGGCCATGATTATGTACATTCAACTACCTTAGTTTTTCATAGACACTCCCTCTTTCAACCCAAGCATTGGTGCTTGAAAACTGTAGTGATGTCCAGGAGAAGCTTGAAAAGTGTTAGTGTTCATGAAAAAGGATAATAATAATGAGAAGAAAAAAAAAAAGTGGATGACAAAGTATAATGGTCAGAGGGAACAGCCTAAGTAAAAGAAGTTATTAAAATACACAGTGACAGACAATTCACTTCAGAATCTTCAGAATGAGCATGGGCAAATTGCAGGAAATTAGATATATCTGTACTACTGTATCTGATCTAGTGCAATTTCTGAGAAGAACAATGGAGATAAAAAAAGAGGTTTGGGAAACCACTGAACACAGTGTGTGCCTTCAGCCTAACCACGACAGCTATTCCTAGCCTGCCATGGCTTACTTCTGCCTCCCTACACAGATCTTCACTATGCACTCATCTTTTTTTTCTGCCTGTCCTCTTCTGCCAACTCTCCACTTGATCTGCTTTGTTATTCATATTTTTTTTTTCCTTTGCTCATCCTTTGATTTCCACTCCATGCAGTTTAACTGGACTACTGCCATTGTATCCTACTTGAAATTATGTCGAATTGTCAACATTTGAAGTCCTTCTTGCCCACTTCAACAGAAATCACCACACTAGCACCTTCATTTTAACTTCTTCCCCAAAAAAATATTTTAGTGAGAAAGATTTTATCAGAAGGAAAATATGTACTCTCTTTCATGTATATTTCTCTTTACCAACTCACGTATCACTGATAGATGAAAGAAAATCTCTTTCCTTGATGTATTAAGCTCAAATGATCAGGCTTTTTTTATGCAGTGAGACCCTTCTTTTGCCAACACTGAATCTGAACTTCCCAAGCCATCACCTGTAACTGTTGTCTTCTTACATCATCTGACATGAAGAGTTTCACATTGTCATCTATCTTAGTAACAATCCTTATAGCTAGTCATAAGCCACTGCTGAGTGTTTTACCTCTCTGTCATGGTTTTATGATTTTTGGTATTGGTATTCCACATCATAACAACATGTAGTGCATTAAGAGTTAAAGAGTTAATACTCCAACTCCATAGATCATTGATATTTTCTGGGTATACCTGTCTCAGAAGAGAAGAACTATATTCCCCAGAAGACTTTGCGATGCTTTGCATTTTTACGTATTTTCCGCTCAGAGGGAAAAGATAAAAACCCTCTGCGATCACGGGACACGCTCTTTCCTTCGGGATCGACTCAGCAGTGGGTGCTCGCTGCCGTATCGCCTTCAGCGTTAGCGTAAGGCCTTCGGTTTATCGGACACTCTCTCTTGCTCATTTTATTTGATTTATTAGCCTCAATTCCAATTATATTGTATTATATTGTGTTATTTTGCTTTCTGATATCTTATTTAGTAAATTAGCTTTCCTCCTCAGATCGTTGCCGCTGTTTTGTTTCTAGGCCCATCTCCCTTTTTTCCTTTTCCCTTTTCCCCCTTCCCCTTGCCTGGGGCGTGGGTCTGTGGGTCCCCCACACCAATCGTCATGGAACCAGGCCGATCCAGCCCGGTAAACCGTTGACACTCTTCTTCACCATATCTCTTGGCCAAATTTCCTCAGAGGTTTTGTACTACATCAGACCATCTTAGTACTATTCCACTGTACTGTCTCCCATGTATTCAACTCCCTTTTAAGATAGGGGACTCAGAACTGGACACAGAATCAAAGATGCAGTCTTAATCATGCCACATAGAGATAAAATAATTTTACTTGGTTTAACCACATTTCATTAAACGTAGCTAATTATGTATTTTCCCTCTTATATAGTGAGGAAGCATAATAAAGCATTTTTAACCTAGCTTCATAATCTCCACCCTGTAATCTCAGAATATTTTTTGTCAGGATTGCTATGCAGCATTGCTATCCAGTCAGATTCTCAGTCTCTACTTAAGGAATAACTCTACTTCAAGTGCAGAATCTTGGGTTTCACTGAAACTAATGACAAAACTGAAAATGAGTATGAATCTCTTGATGGCTAGCACAGTATTACTGCCACACTCAGCCACAGTTGCTATTCTAGTATTGGAAATATGAAGTAATGAATGCTTCCATTACCTTTTTCTCTTCAGTTCCACTCCAATTGTATTTGTAATATGCTGTGACCTTCACATATACTTTATCCATAATGTATTTAAATACAGAATGTTTTTTAACATTTGAACTTTTACAAATGCACTTCTACTACTATGTCATTATCTTTGTACCAGTACTGTTTTCCTTGAAATCTAACAAAATGGAATTCATAAATATGTTCCAAAGCTCAAGCTCAATGGTCAGCTACAATTTTTAAATATTCTCAGGTTCAGTGTTCCTGTGAATTTCAATATCAGTAGGAAATTCTACTGAGGTCAGTACAATGTTCTGGCCAAGTATTCCTATGCACAAATCTGTATCTGAAAACACACTGCTTTTAGTCTTTGAAAAGACAAATTTATTCTTAACAGAAGTAACTTCAAGACATGATTGATTAAAAAATAGTTCTGAGGGACAAATAATTTTCCCTTCAGGAAGAAAAGATTAGAGCAAATGATGTGTTTTCTAAGCAGTTTCTTCAATCACACATAGAGCATGAAGGCAAGACTGGAGGAGTAAAGACACCAGCTATATGGAAGACTTTTGAATGAATACAAGGCCAAAATACCATTGCAGTGGAAACACTGAGAAAATTTTTCTGTTATCTGTAAAGATCCAGGTTCAAAGAGGTATAGCCAGGTATCGTGTGTTAGCAAAGAAGTGGAGTAGAAAAGTAGATAAGTCATGCAGTATCTGAAGAGGGAGAAGAATCTATACAAAATATCTGCCTGCCATTTTTGATAGTTGCTGAGTACATTTGAAGATCTGTACTTCACTTAATGGACTAAGCAGTGTTTCAGCAGTACTAGAAACAGATCTAGCTGTCAAAGAAAGGATGTCCACAAGTTGTTTTGAATAATCTAGTTCTTGTTTTCTATATAGAACACTTGTTTACTCTAAAAAGTTTCACTAGACTAATGCGTATTACCTGGAAATAGAGAAGAAACACTAAAAATATGTAGGCCAGTCCAAACACATGTTGACTAAAACTTCACACACTCAATAACCAGCAGATATCCATGACATATCATAGAAAAACTGTGTGAAAGAAAGGATTGCAGAAACTTTCAAATTTTTTTTTTGCAGAATTTTTTTCTTATTACTCCCTCAAGAATTCAAATTAGTGAGAAAAATTTCCATAGCCAAAGACTATGGGTAATTCTGGAAAATTCTAAAATAACTTTGATGGAAAACAGCTATGAGTTTTCATGTTTCGAAGGTTTTAAGACCCTCAAAAACTCTATTAATGTCCCTAAAGAAGAAGGGGAAATGCCCTGTTTCCACTTACAGTGCCATCTGAATCTCATACACAGAAGTGTGAAATAAAAATCTACGTTATACAAGAGGAATTGTTGTTACTGAAAAAAATAGCATCATTTTGTGATCTAGTGAAAGATTTTGAATATTAGAATAAATGTGAGCTGAAAGAAATAGCAGGCTTGTAAACAACTAAATGATCAAAAGGTTTTGCAAAGAACATTGTAGAGATCAGTATCAGGCTGTGTGACTTGTCTCTGTAACACTCTCTCACATTTTGAAATATTTTGTACAACACCATTGTCTCCTACATGGCTTATTCTCTCTGGTATTTGACATATCAGCATGTTGCATACCTTTGGTTTCTCTGGGTTTTATTGCATATACTTTAACTATATCATATATGAGGGCTGCTAATGCTCCTATTTTATGGTTTTGGTCCACAAAATTAGAAGCAAATATTGGTAGTATGTCAGAAGAGGTTGAATCTTCCTGCCAACATTGTGTTAAATTCTACTGCAATGTGAAACAGATGGCAGCAGCCTAATAAAATGGCACCTTACATGGAAGTGTGCATGAGCAAAGCTGTGTAACTAAATTCCCTCATGTGGGAATAATTGCACTCACTGACATTCATCAATGCTTGTTGAATATTTATGGAAACTGAACAGTGGATGTTAACACAGTTAGGTGGTGGTACGTTTGAGCAGTAGTGACAACAGCAGTAAGTTACCTCCACTGGTGCAGATTTTTATGCGTCCGGCATGCAGGACTCATAAAGGTTCATCAGTGGTGAAAATGCATAGCTGATCATGGTGAATGTGCTGAAAAATAGTATTCTGTAGGTGATAATTTTCTATAGCAAATAGTTCTATTGTCATTTTTATACCTGTTGTAGTTTCTATGGAAATAAATAGCAGGTATTTCTTTTTGAGCAACCTATTTATTTTACATGCCACCCAAGACAATTCCTCGTCACCTCATGCAGCCCAGGTAAGCTGAAAGGTTGGGCACTCATGCTCTAGTTGATGACTGGTCAGTATTCCAGTGGTCAGCTAAGGATAAACTCCAATTAAAATACTTAAAAATAAACTGTAGGGGATAAAAATTCAATATTTATTACCATTTCTCACTGACACAACATCTGAGTTGGATATGTGCTTAAAATAATGCACAGAAAGCAATCTTTTCACATCTCCATTGACATTCCCAGAGGAAACAATTTCAGACTCTTCAGAGAGCAGCATTCTTGCTCTTGTCCTTGAAATCCTGCAAGCTACACACACCCACATACCAAACATTATTTCCTCACCTCCTCTATATAAAAACAAATCAAAACCATGAGAACAGTGAGCTGAAAATTGAGTTATGGAATATGAAGTTGAATGGATTAATTATGTAATACACCCCCCTCTAGCCCTTGATCACAACAACACAAGTGAGGTAAACCCAATCCTCTTGAAAATTCCAAACTAGAAAGTACTTGAGGAACGAAAGCACAATTAACATTGTGATGCATTCTCACCACAGAAGATCTCAAATAAAAGTTCAAAATGAAGCAAAACAAACAAACAAAACAAACAAACAAACAAAACAAACATACAAACAATACAAAACACCTCTAGCTTGCTCCTGTCCCAGCAAGACCTGTTATACATTTCCTCACCTGGCACCTTTTTCAGTTAAACTGCATCTGACCTCCAGTTCTACAATTCACCTGATGGAGTGAGGTTCCTCCTGAAAAAAATCAAGGGAAAGTAAAGGCGGATGCACACACAAGAGAAGATAAATTAAGAAAGCAGGTTTGTTACTTGACTTGGAGAAAGAACCTGAAACAGGTTTCTTCCAATGCTCTATGAAGTCCTTGCTGAGATTCTTCAGAAAGAAAAATGTTGCTTATTCAGAAGAAGACAGGATATGGGGAAAAAATATTTCCATGTCTGTGTGAGAGGGTTAGAATGTGTGGGAGCACGTTTGTATATGAGAGGGAGTAGGCCACAACTGGGGGGAGCTTGATATAATGTTTTTTCTATGCAAGACATGTGAATGCAATTCCCACAGAAGGACATCAAGCATTTCCCAGGAGGAGAAAGGGTGGAGAAAGCGAAGGATGGGATGAGGGAAGGGGAGAAAAGAGGAGGGAGAGAGACAGAAGGAAAGGAGGAGGAGAAGGTGGAGATGGAGAAGGAGGAGGAGGGGAATGAGGGAGAGAGGGAGGGGGGAAAGGGAGGAGAGATTGGGGGAAGGAAATGGAAAGGAGGGAGAAGGCTGCTGCACTTTTTCATGCAAAGATAGTGGCAAATGTGTGACCATCTTTAGAAGAAGTTTCCTGAAGACCTAGAGAGAAAGAAGTCCAAAAAAGGATCGTAAAAGGCTATGATTTCCTTGTCCTGCGGTTTTGCCTCCGTCTCCCTCTGCCTCTGGAAGATTACCCACAGGATACAGAGATGCCGAGCTGGTCTCTGTATGCTCAAGTTCAGTTCAGCTGCTGCTTCTCTCCCATTTACCTCGACAGGTATCTCTGAAGGATTGACTCACAGGCTGACAGCCCTTTAATTTAACCTGAAGATTGCGTGCTCTGCCCATCCCAAGAGCTTGCTGGAGTTGGAGGTGAGAAGAAAATACCTGAAAGTGCCAAGAAGCTCCTGATGCCAAAAGAAGACAAATATTCTCGTGGATGAAGTAGAACAGACAGATAAGACTGAATTATTGCAGGTTTTTTGTTTGTTTGTTTGTTTGTTTGTTTTTGTAATAGTTTCCTCCCTACTGGTGAAAACCAGCGTTTGAAGATTTTTGAAAACACAAAACAAAATACCAGCCTCAAAGCCCCATCCCCGTAGTTAGCTCTTATGGGAATGAAACACTCCTCCCGCTGCCTGCTCCTAAGGAGGAAAATGGCGGAGAACGGTGCCGAAAATACTGAGGTAAGAACGCGAGGAAAATCGGTGACCCAGGTTTCCCAACCCTGGGCTCCCTCAGCAGAAGCAGCAATAAATGAAGATGAACTTTCCTGGTTCCTTCGGCTTCTCTCTGCCTCTGTTGCTGCTATGATTTCCTGACTGCTTCTCTTCCCATCCCCATCCCCCTCCCCCTCCCTCCCCCCTCCGCCGTTCACTGCTGTCCGAGAACTTTGCTCCCGGATGAACTGTTTAGTGGCTCGGGCGGCTTCCGGGAAGCATTCGCTTCCCCGGGAGCCTGGGTGGGCCATTGCAGGCTGGTTAGCGGAGAGGCTTTGAGTCGGGTACGGAGGACGTGAATAAAAAGAGGTTGTTCGGCGGTAAGGAAGGAGGGGGGCTGTTACTGTAGGTTTGAGGTGGCTGACCAGGGACAAATAAGGTATTTTTCTACAGCACCTTGGCCAGCTCCTGTGCTTTTCAACTGAAAGGACTCAGTGGAGCCAGTGGCAGGACTGCGTAGGGGAGTTGAGGAAAATCTCTCTGCAGCACCCGGATATCACGGCGTAGCTGTTTTGAGCACGGGTCGGGGACAGAAAGAGCATTTCCCCAAGTTTCTGGCTGGCCTGAGCTTGCTTTTCATTCGGGCCGAGAATGTCACTTTCCAAGGTCACCCTTTTTCTACAAGAAATCAATTTCCCCTTCACCCCTCAATTGTTTAGTTCCTCAGTTTTTCCCATTCAGCTGCAGTCCTCATTTACTTCCCTGGAGATGTCTTGATCTCACTGAGTCTTCTCAAATTCTACAGCAGTGTGCAAAGCCTCAGCTCTGAAAAAGCAAAAGATGCAGGATGTAATCTCAGTTTCTTTGGGAACATGTGAGAAGCAGGCAGGCAAAAATGTGAATATGTGCCCATTTCTATTAATAGACTGTGCCTAACACTCTGGCTGAACATTTAACATATGGTTAAGTGATAGGCTGCACTACCATATGTGGACCCCCAAGGACATTGCACCCTAATCAGCTTCAACTGTTTTCTTATATGCATGGGTGATACTGTCTCTCCTTCCCATTTCCCTGCAGATAATAAAGAACAAAACACTGGTCCAGTGTGAGCATGAGACTGTTCCCTCCTTGCTTCTTTCAAGGTCTTTGCTGTATATCTCCTGCTTTCAAATAGTCCTCACAGTAGATGCGCTGCACCTTTATGAATCCTGCATTACTCCTTTAAATAATACTAACTCTGTTAAGAAATATATGCTTGAGGTTCATAAATACACATTATTTGAAACACCATGTGAAGAACAAAACTATCTTTAAGAAGTTTAATGTAAGCATTAAATCAAATAGCAAACCTAATATTGCATTAAGTGAAGTACTGTTTGCAGGAGATGTGTGTATATGTAGCAAGAAATGTAGCTGCACATCTGTAAAACTGTTGTACTGGCAGGATATATTGCATTAAGTGATATTGCAAGGAGAAATTTACAAGTACAACCATTTCCTTTCAAAGCTATTTTTCACTGCAATCTGCCTTTAAACAGTAACAGACAAATAGATGAGAGTTAAATATTCTTCTTGTATTTCAACTCACTGTTAGTACATTTTTATTGCTTGAACTCCTTATTCTATTTGTGCAATGATGCACATACTAAAATGTGCTTTTATGAAGAAGATTTTCTTAATAATGTGAGAGTGATGAGAGTGGAAATATTGTAGGTTAGTTCTCTTCCTCTGTGTCTTAAGAAAGCCAAAAGGGGTATACTCATAATACCTGCCAAAGTATTGTTCCTGTTTTATTACTTTTCATCTTGGTGATGTTCTGTTTTGTTCTGAGAGGTCTTAGAAATGCACTAGACAAAATTCGCTTTGAAGCTTTCTCACTGGTCAAGCAAAGTCATAAGATACTAGTTTTACCTTCAAACCTATATTTCTCTAACTTTTTTTTTTCTTTTTTTCTAAGTTAGCAAATGTTCCGTGGCAGAAGGAATGCAGAACAAAGTACCTTACTTTTTGGATTTGTTATAGTGTAGGAGAAAAATTAGGAAGTAGTATAGTCTTCATTTGAAACCATTGGGGTTTCACTAATATGGCAAATCTGTTATCATTGAATTTTTAAAGAACATTGATGCCCTGGTGATAGGCATGATGTGAAAAATACTATCCAGGGAGAGAGATGAACAGTTAAAAACATTTAACAAAAGGTCAAAACATCCCACCACCAAATCATTCCTAAAAACTCATACTTCTTACACAGATTAATTTAAAGTTTCTAATAAGCCTAGTAATCCTAATAATAACATATGTTACAGCTTCACAGCAAAAATACATGGTTTTCTTGAAATCTGCCTCAGCTAAAAGTATTTCAATCCATCTTTTCAAGGTTCAGTAGTAAGACAGTTTACAAAAATATGTTAAGACAGAGAAGATGACCCTGTATGAGAAACATTTACTTCCTTGACTCTCTTCTGATGACCATCATACCAAACTCCAAAAAATTAAAGAAATTCCGACAACAAATATAGGCAAGAGAAAAACAAAGCTATAGTAAGACAGTATTAACAATATCTAACAAAAAAGGTATAAGACAGAAGAAAGCAATATGTCACTAGCATTAATTTCCACTCAAGGAGGACACCTTAAGTTACCAGGAAACATACATGAATGTGCTCCCATGCTACTAGATTACACATACATTTACATTGTTGATATACCCATAGATTTATATCTTATTCCAAAGGCTACTTAAGTGAACACAGATCTTTCCACAGGTGCTGTTGGATCTTGGAACAAACTAAGTATACTTCTGTAATTTATTCAGCAGTTATATCAGTGTGCTGATAACAGCCAATCTGTCTAATAATTTTAACTGGAACAAGTGAATTTTTCCTTTTTTTTTTTTTTTTTTTGCTCACGTTTATAGGGACCTAAGAGTACATAGTACTTGGTAGAAAGATAAATGTCAACAGGAATAAAATGCCCATAAATCTTCCTCTTTAGAGCTTTATTAGGGCCATAGGGTCCCACTAATAGGAATCTTGCTGGAATCATTCCAGACACTGTTTTCCAGATTTTGAAGATTGCACAGTGAATAAAATATTCAGAAAAATTTTATTCCCCTAGGGCCAGTGTAGCTCTCACTGCAGCACTCACCTCCTTCTGCCATGAAATCATGGTGGCAACTCTGCTTCTCCCAAGTGATCTGGCCCAGCCCTAGGATACAGGAAGGACACAGTGTCGTACTGGCAAATAATACAGCACTGTGCTTAATTTGCAAGGAAATTGTGTCAGTTTTCAAATATTACAATTTGAAAAAACATTTTATGCAGAAACATGCTGCCAAATTCAATGCATATCAAGGAATGCTTCTTAAAGACAGATTAGTGGAACAGAAAAGTCTGTCACCTCAACAAAATATTTTTTAAACAGTTAAAACACAAATGGAAACTGTTATAAAAGTTAGTTACATGACAGCAAATCTGATTGGAAAAAAAATCAAGACCATTTCCTGATGGTGAGTTTGTTAAGCAAGATGGAAAGTACAACAGATATAATTTGTCCTGATTAAATACTGGATTTTTCTAAAATCAGTTTGTCTCACTAGGCTGTAGCCAGGTGAAATGAAGAAACAGAAAAATCTATTGAAGATTTGGAGAGTAAAGCCACTAGTGTCAACTTTTATGCTTTGGTGATAGATGAAAGTACTGATGCTGCAGATATGGCTCAACATGTCATTTTAATTCAAGGTATTGATAACAAAGATAATGTCACTGAAGAAATGTCTTCTTTGTTGCCACTGAAAGACACACGTAAATCTCTTGATTTGTGTGAAGCAGTAAAAAAAATACATTAAAGTGATTTTCTTTAAACTCTGTCAACATATCTGATATAATTACTTGACGGTACCCCAGTGATGGTTAGTGAAAAAAAGGGGCTTATAAAGTTAGTAGAAGATGATGCAGTTACCACTGGTAACTCACATTTGATGTCACTTAGACGTCAAGACAATTTATGTGCACAATCTTTAAAAATGGATGTTATCATGCAAATCATCATCAAAGCTTTGAATTTCATGAAGTCCAAGGGACTGAATCATCATCAATTCTAGGAGTTCCTTAGAAGTATGAATGCTGATTATGGGATCATTTACTGTTCTGAATGTAGGTAGCTAAATAAAATGCTAAAAATGACCTGATGAAGTGTCATCGAGTCCTTTATGGAATCAAAATGAAAATTTGTGAAGAAGTGAAGATTAAGAATGGTTCACAGATTTAGCATTTTTGGTGGATTTGACCACTCATTTAAATAAGTTAAACATGCTCTTCAAGGTGAAAATCACCTTATCTATGCTATGTTTCAGGCAATACAGCATTTGAAATGAGACTTAAATTACGGCAAGCTCAAGTTATGTCATATAACTTCATGCATTTTGATACACTGGCTAAACACAGTCCTGTGAACAGTGAAAAACATGCAACCATGCTTTCCATTTTGATAAAGAAATTTGATAATAGGTTTCAAGATTTCAAAAAAAAATTCTATTTTGTATATTTGTGACTCCATTTTCAATTGATATAAATATATTACTTGCAAATTTTCACATGGAATGTAGAGAGTTGCAGTCAGACACTTAATTCAAAGAAAAAATTAGTCATGTCTCTTTACCAGATTTTCATAAGCCTTATCTTTCCAGAGAAAAATATCCCTTGCTTCATAGTCACACCTTATTAATATCATCACTTTTTGTCAGTACATACATTTGTGAACAATTATTGTTGAGAATGAAAAACAGTAGTAAAATGTCATCAAAAATCTCTGATGAACACCTTGAGAACTCACTAGGAATGGCAACCACTGCCATTGAACTAGCCTGATGCATTATTTTCACAAAAACAAGGTAAAACAACCCTCTTTTTTTATATTTTTATTGCTCCAAGTTTTTTATGTTTTAATAAAAAAACATAAAAAACAAGTTTTGTTGCTTGCACACATTAAATTTATTATATATTTTATATGTGACCCATTTCAATTCCTGTTTGCTCAATGCATCCCAGGCAAGCTAAAATGTTGGACTACCGTGCCCTATGTCATCTAATGAACTTCAAGAGGACTTCTGCTGCAAAATCTCTCCTCAAAATATGAAAACGAACCTCTGTATCTTTAATAATGAAAGGAGTTTGTATATATAAAAAAGAACCGTTTGAAATACCAGATTCAGAATTGCCTTCTCTGCAAAGAATCAAAGGTACTCAAACAGAAACAAAATGTCAAAGAAATTTACTGGGCCTCTGTTTGCAACCAGCTTTCTGACCTCCTCTCTATTCAGTTATTTAATTCCTAGTTCATCAGCTTGTGTATGTAAGGTTTATCTGAAGTCAACACTAACAACATGCACTACTCTTCTTTCATCCACCAAATTAGTTACACTATCGGATTTAGAAAACTAGATCAGTTTTCTTAAGCACAATTTCCCTTTCTGTAATTCTGTGGTGATTACTCATGGTCACCTTCTTGTCCTTCACAGGGACATAATCCTGGAAGTTGTTTCCAGGAGTATTTAATCAGTCACTTTCCCAGGAATTGAGGTGCAATTGACTGGGCTATATTTCCCTCGAGCTTTCTTGCTATTCTTGAATGCAGAATTTGCATCTGTTTTCTGCCAGTCCTAAGGAATCTCTTCCAGTCAGCGTGATCAAAGACTACAGAATGGCCCTGCAGTGATGTTGGCCATTGACCTTATGCACTTGTTGATACATCCTTACAGGCTCCATAAGTGTATGTATGTCCAGTCTGTTTAAAACAGCCCCCAATTTACTCTTTCTCCAAGTGAGAATAAGTATTCCTTGACCATGCTTCTCTTTTCTTGGGAATGTGAAATTCCTGAAGGCTGATTTTACCAGTAGTGATGAAAGTGAGGAACACAATGAGTACCCTGGTCTTTTCCGTGTCCTTTGTCCCCAGGACTACTTGTGTAATTTAGTATATTAAAACTTCTTTGTAGTTCTCCACTGAAATTTGTTTTTACCAGCTCCAGCACTTGCTCACAAATGGTTAATGAATAGTTAATCTGAGAAGTTGTTGACTGCAGATCATGTAATAATCATGATATTAGTTGATAATTATCTAAGAAAACCAAGTGAGTAAAAAAAAAAAATGTGTGTAATTTATTTTGGAGACTTTTTGCTTTTACCTGAAGGTTCAGCCCTTAAATTACTTGAAAAGCAATTTATCTGGAGTCAGCATAGTCCTTTCATGTTTAAACTCCCGCTGAGAAGGGCAGCAGAAAATTGATAGTCCAAAAACTGAACAGTACCCAATCCTAATTTATACTTTATAAATGCCTCCTCCATAACATGAAATCAATTACTATCTCATTGATTTAGATTTATAGTGGCATCCTCTAAAATCCAGGTGTCTGTCTCTGACTTCTATGCAGTGATATCTAGGCATCACCTAAATTTTAACTTAAGAGATATTAGTCTCTTCTTAGACCATTCCCGCTTGCTCTTTTTGTGATCTTGATGGGCAATATATTTTTTCTGTGCCATGGGCCTCTGGCATAGGCACTGTATTCAAATCAGATCTCTTTAAAGATGTTCACTTGCAAAGTAGGTGTTAGTTTTACTGTCAAAGGAACACCCAACGCTGTAATACTTCTGGACTTTATAACTAGAGAGAATCTGCCAGTGAAAGCTTTTAATGCATTCTCATTCCCATGCACACACACATACTTTTATTCTAAGACTTATTCTAATAATCACTGCTATGAGTAGATACAGAAGAAAGAGCAGCACTGCTTCGGATTGGTTTCTGTGCCAGGATCTCAGGATACAACTTGGCTCCATCTCACTGCAGTTTCACCTGAGGCACTCACATTGACTCTCCTCACCTTATGTTTGAACACAGTCATGTTGCTCTCACAGAACCTAACATAAAATCTTGATCCACTTATAGTTACTCCGAGTATTACTGTGAAACTCATTTTGATAGCTTGTTTTAATCACACCACCATTCTATTAATAAATTATCTGATGAATTCTCATTCAGTACCAGGAGACTAGTTAAAGCTTCAAGTGTCAAAATCCATCTCAAACTTTTTAGGTTTTTCAAACATATTTTAACGAAATACTAGTAATGTCACAGAATGCATACAGTTTTAATGAAGGTGAGTCTAAAATGTGTACAAAAAGATAAATTCAAAATAATTTTTGTTTTTTCTTTTTCTTATATATTTGACACTCATTTTCTGCCCTGATTTTTAGGGGAATTTTTATATTAGCAGATGAACTTAAAGGGAGACACAGATAAGGATTTCAAATATATTATTTCATTTAGAATTGTGAAATTTTCTTGAAAAAGTGAAACTTTTTCTAAGATTTTCTTTTTTACATGAAGATATGTTTGCTTATATCCTCAAGTTCATTATTTTACTGAAGAAAAAATGTCTCTAAGCCATCTTTCTGCTTGATAGGCCAGTTATTTTCTCAACAGGGATCCAACTTCACAAATACATGAACAGAAAGAGGAAGGCCAAGGAGAATCTCTTGGCTTCACTGGACATGATGGAGAAGGCTTTTACTGAGAGCAAGGAAAAGGTTGATGTGCTCAGTGCCTTCTTTACTTCTGTCTTTAATAGTCAGTCCAGTTCTCCTCACAGTACTCAGCCCCCTGAGCTGGAAGACAGGGATGGGGAGCTGAATAACCTCCCCACAGTTCAGGAGGAAAGTTAGCAACCTGCTATTCCACCTGGACTGTCACAAATCCATGGTTCCAAATGGGATCCACTTAAGGGTACTGAGGGAGCTGGCAAAAGCGATTGCTTTTCATCATGTACCAGCACTTCTGGTCATCTAGGGAGGTCCCAAGTGACTGCAGACCCATGAAGTGGATGAGGGAAAAGCTGTGGATGTGATATACCTAGACTTCAGTAAAGCCTTTGACTCTGTCTCCCACTGTATTCTCCTGGAGAAGCTGTTACCCATGGCTTGGACAAGGATACTGTTGTCTGGGTGAAAAAAATGTCTGGCAAAAAACTTACTTTCTGCAAGAAAATTGGGAAAGACATTTGATTCTAAAAGCTTGCTTTGAAGATAGAACTTCTTCAGCCGCTTCAAAGTCATGTCAGTTCTCACAGCACCTAGAATGTGGCATCCTTCTCTGTCTCTCTCTGTATGTATATATGTACTGACTGGGGAACAAGAGGCTATAGAGCAGCCCTGCAGAAAGGGATCTGGAGTTCTCGTTTACAGCAAGCTGAATAAAAGTCAGCAGCTGAACTAGGTGTCTGTTCTTCCAGCCCAACCTAGTTTGAGACAGATCTGTAGACTTCCATTTGTTTTAGCAGTACTGTTGTTCACTGTCTGTGTGTGCAAGGCCAGCTCGAAGGAGGGTGATGAGAGAAGGAAGGGATGGGAGTAAGCAGGAGAAGCATACTGTCACACCGTGACGGTGCAGCAGCAGGTGGGGCAGACTGCATTACTAGCTATCCTGGTCTGCATGAATCCTGCTTGCTCTGAACCTTACTGTAGATTCACTAAACCTGCAAATGACTGTAGATCCACTAAGAGAATGGCGTGGGAAAACCAGTTGTGCCCTTCAGCACATGTCGGCCATTGCATGTGGCCTCGCTGAATTTCATAAGGTTGACACAGGCCCAACACTCAAGCCAGCCCAGGTGCCTCTGGATGACATTCATTCCCTCTAGCATGTGAACTGCACCACTCATCGTCATTGAGCACCTCAGCCTTCTCCATAGGCCTCAGGACCAGGTCTCCAGTTTCCTTCCGGTTGGCTTTCTGGGCTGCAAGTGCACACTACTTGCTCATGTTGAGTTTTAATCATCCAGCTCCCCCAGCTGTATATGCTCTCCACCCAGCTTGCATTCATACTTGGGCCTTGTTGAACTTCGTGGGGCTCACTCGGGCCTACCTGTCAAGGTCCCTCTGAATGGCAACAACCCTTCTCTTCAGCACATTGAGCACTTGGTGTCATCCACAAATCTGATGAGAGTGCACACAAACCCACTGTCCGTGTCACCAAGAAAGATTTAAATAGTTCCAGTCCCAATACTGATCCCTGAGGAACACTTCTGACCACTAGTCTCCATCTGGACACTGAGTTGTTGACTGCAAACTCTTTAAGTGTAACCATCCAACCAATTTCTTATCCATCAAGTGGTCCATCTGACAAATGCACGTCTCTCCATTTTTGAGACAAGGATGTCATACAGGACAGCGTAAAATGCTTTGCACAAGACCAGCTAGATGACATCAGTTGCTCTTCCCTTATCCACTGATGCTGTAACCCCATAGTAAAAGCCACCAGATTTGTCAGGCACACTTTGCCCTTAGTGATGCTATGTTAGCTGTCACAGATTATCTCTTTGTTTCTCATGTTTCCAAGAAATTCCCATAAAGCTGCAGAGCACAGGAGTTAGACTGACTCGCCTGTAGTTCTCCACGTCTTCCTTTTATTCCTTGGTGAAGAATGGGATTTTATTTCCCCTGTTCCAGTCAGTAGGAACTTCACCAGACTGTCATGTGTTCTCAAATATGATGGATAGCGGCTTAACAATTTTATCCACCAGTTTCCTTGATCCTCACATGCATCTCATCAGGTGCACCTTCAGATTCCTTAGGTGGTCTCAAACCTGATCTTCTGCAGAGGGGAATTCTTCATTCTCTCCAGTCCTTGCCTTTGCCTTCTGCAACTTGTATGATGTGACTAGAGCACTTGTTGGTGAAGACTGAGGCACTGAGTACCCTTGCCGCCTTCACATCCTGGGTAATCAGACCCCTCATTTCTTTCAGTGGAGGGCCCACATTTCCTCCTAGCCTTCCATTTATCACCGATGTACTTAAATAAATCTTTCTTGTTATCCTTGATGTCTCTGGTGAGATTTAATTCTATCAGGGTTTTAGCTTTCTTAATTCAGTCCCTGACCGCTCTCTGTATTTATCACAGGTCATCTGTCCCTTCTTCTGTCTTCTGTAGGCTTTCTTTTTTTGTGAGTTAGGCCAGGAGTTTCTTGTTTTTGTGGGCCTTCTGGCATTTTTGCCCGATGTCCTCTTTGTTGGGATGATTCACTCCTGAGCTTGGAGGAGGCGATCCTTGAATATTAGCCAGCTTTCTTGGGCATATCTTCCCTCCAAAGCTTTATCTCATTGTACTCTACAGGCAGATCCCTGCGGAGCTCCAAGTCTTCTCTCCTGAAGTTCAGGGTTGTGACCTTGCCTTCTGTTCTGCCCTAAGGATCTTGAACTCCACCAATTTGTGGTCACTACAGCCAAGGCTGCCCTTGAGCTTCACATTCTCTCCACCAGTCTCTACTTTATGGTGAGAATGAGGTCCAGTATAACAGCTCTCCTCCTTGGCTCCTCTATCTCTTGGAGAAGGAAGTTATCATCAATGTACTCCAGGACTAATTGTGCCTTGCTGAGTTGTCCCTCCAACACATATCAGGGTGGTTGAAGTCTCCCATGAGGACCAGAGCTTGTGAATGTAAGGCTGCTCCTCTCAGCCCATAGAGGGTCTCATCTGCTCAGTCTTTGTGGTTGAGTGGCCTGTAGCAACCTCCTCACTACAGCGTCACCTGTCCCTCCCTCCCTTTAATTCTGACCCATAAGTTCCTACTTCACTCCTCATTCATCCCCAGTCGGAATGCCATGCACTCCTGCTGGTCATTGACTCAGAAAGCAATACCTCCTCCTCATCTCCCATCCCTGTCTTTCCTAAAGAGCATGCATCCTTCCTTTCCAACACTTCAGTCACAGGTGCCATCACATCACATCTCCGCGATATCAGTAATATGCCGCACATCTGTAACTCCTCTTATTTATTTCCCATGCTACATGCATTTGCGTAGAGATGTTTCAGTTGGTCCATGATGAAGCTGACTTATTGGCAGCTAATAAACAGAGCCTAATTTTTATAAAGTAGACATACAGTTGCTGAGGAACCACCTATTTTATCCCTATTTTGAGATATTTCACAACACAAGAGGAATATCCGCAAGGAAAGGCAACAATTCTTTAACAGTCTCTCAATACCTTACTTCATGAGAACATGTACCTAAGATAAACGTGTTGTTGTTTTTTTTTTTTTTTTTAAATTATTTTTATAGATTTTTAACAGCTATGCCAATCTATAGTTTAATGTTAGTCCCCTCTGGTCTCTGTTGGAATCTTTTGATCTCTGTTCACGTTGCGCTTTTTGTGAACTTCACATCCTTGGCATAAAAAGGTTTGGCATAAAAAGGTTTTTTCCATGAGTAGGAAAGCTAAAGAAACCTTGTTTCCTGCAAATAGGCACTCTTTATCCACTTGTCTCTCAACTTATTCCTGAGCTTCTTCATACGTTTTTATTAAGGATCACACAGTACAGATAGTCTGGAGACCAAACAGTACACACGTAACACAAACCAGTTTGCTTAATAAGTTGCTAGCAAGTAGAAACAGTAACAACTGAAATCTATCTTCTTTGCTTCCAGTGAATAGTTAAATTCTCTGTCCTTCTACCAAATGTCAGTTTTTCAAGAAATGTGTAGTAATACAAATGTGTTTGATACTTCCACAATAATTTGAAATTAAAGTTGGTTATGTAAGCCCAAAACTTATCAACGGGGTACACAGACAGGATATTGTGGCAGCTTCATTTCCTGAGAAAATCAAGTTGAAACTTCTTCAGATAATGAAACAGAGTATTTGCTAAATCCAAAGATCACTCAAGAGATGCTCCCACTAACCTGGAACAAGACTTATTCCAAAAGGATATGCGGGAGGTTTTAAGCAGTACCGTACTATAATGATCTCCAAGAAGCTGCTGTAGAAGTAAGACGGTTTTGGCAGGGTACCAAATACCTCTTCTTTGTACATATGCTCTTACATCTACAGGAGGAAGAAGGAGCTGCATTGTTAGAACTGCTAAGGTGATTGCATATCAGGCGATAATCTCATGCATGCTGAAGGTGTAGATTATCTATTAACTGTACATTAAATAGTTAACTGCTTCAGTGTCATTAAAGTTAGTAAATAAGTAGATAAGAATTTAACAAGTAGAAATCACTGCAGCCTGAACAACAGTTTTTTAAGGATTTGAATTTTAACCTCCAGTTCTTTGTCTCCATAGTGATGTCAAGAAATTGACATTGAAATTCAGATTTATTTTTATACCTCAGTTTTTGTTGCAAACCTCCTAAAAAGGAGTTGAGCATGTTTTCCTTCCTCAGACCCTCCTTGCTTCTCCCTGTGGGTAGACTGATTTACATAAAAGACTCGAATTTTTAAAATGATTTTTGAGCACCCAGCTGTCTTGTCCTATGGGTACCGTACATCTAGGGAGACTCCCAAGCTTGTGTTGACTTAGGTCCTACAGACAATACGTCCAGTTTTCAGCAAAGAAGGATTTCATCCATTTCAATTGATATGAATGGGCAGCTCCACATATGAAACGTACCATCAATCTCCACCATTTTCTATGTTAAAATATTTCAATGTGAGATGCTGAGAAATGAGTGAGGGTTTTGAATCTTACCCCTTGTAAGAACACAGAGCTTTTAAAAAAGCAGTCCTGTACTACTTCCTTTAATGCATCTGTAATGCATTAAACACGTCTTATTCACAAATAAAGAGGAATGAAACTTTATTTGACTTTAAAATACAGGAAAATGTAAAATAGCTTTTTTCTGGCTTAAGTGTTGACATAGAGCACTGGGACCCAACTCCCATATTGATGGCAGAAAAAAGATTGATTCTGAGATCCTTCTGATTCTCCAGCTGTGACAAAATGGGAGACAGAAAACTAGAGGAATGCATGTCACACAGTGACAAATGAACTTTGAGACAGCTGCTTGCACTCTTTCAGACTATATTGGGAACAGCAATGGCCAGTGTTCTGTAACTCTGTGCAGCTGGTTGAAATACGTATTTTTTTATAAATGTAGTTGATCCACATAGAACTTGTCAGATTCTCTTAATTGACGTGAGATTTGCCTCTAGACCACATGCTTTCCTTTTCCAGGACTTAGTAACAAAAATTCATCACTACTAACTGTACATGTGCTAGGCTTGTAAACCATATCGTGGATGTTTTTTAGTTCTGGGGGGGATAAAGGAAGGTGTCTCTCCTTTAAAGCTTCTTTCTTGTACACTTGTTTTTCTGCTAAAGCATTATGACCCTAAAATCTTAGTTCTATCTAGTTTAGCTAGAGTCCACAGAGCTGTGGATGTGAAGATTTTATTGTTTCTGATACAAATAACAGCTTCATCTCATTTATTTACTTTGAAATAATTCACTACATTTATGGTTGTTATTTTTTTTTTCCCCAGATATTTGCTATGACAGGACATTACTCTTATCTGAAGTTGTTCACGGTGTCTACAGCAAGCCTGTGACAGAGAGATTTCCTGGGCCTCACTCACAACATTATTTTTCTAATTGTGACCTGCCCTTAGACTTTCAGAATCACATATCCACACACACAAATTACTGCAGTGTGTATTACAGGTGCTAAAATAATTACTACTATTATTATTATTTTAATTTGAAAGGTCTGTTTTCTATTACTGTGCCTACAGCACATGGTTTAAGGTCCTACTGATGCAGAGTTCTGCTGTCTGAGAAGGTAACCACCACTCCTCAGTTTTTTGTTACCTCTTCTGCATGCACCCTTGGCACTGTAGCACAGGACTGACAGTGTGTGACCTTATGGTATTCCTGGTCTAACCTTGTCATACAACCACCATTAACTATGGCTGTCTACAAAATAGGAAAGATGAGGAGCAGAACTGACATGCTGATGTTTCTTCCACTGTATTGGACATGCAGTCTCTGGCAGAGAGGTACAGAGTTGAGTGGAGTAGGTCTTCAGGCTTACTGAGCTCAAGTCCTACTACTGCCTCTTGCCACTCCTTGGCTGGTGAAGAATTTGTCTGTCTTGCAGACTGTGAGATTTCTTTTAAAGCAAATAAAATCAGTTAGGCTGAAATGCTGAATTTTGTTTCATTCCGTATCTTTACAGTCTTTATTCTAAGTCTTATTCTCACAACACTATAATAGACAAATGCGATGCACTGTGAACAGAACAGACACTTCCTGAGGCTCGTACAAGAAGGCTGACCTTCAAGACTAGTCTCTTTTTCCTGTAGAAACTATTTTCTATTGTACAGTAAGTCACGCATGAATATGTGGTTTGATGGCAACAGAAATGCTGATACTCCTTTGGCTTCTTTAAAAAAGCTATCAACTCTCAGAATCTTGGAGTCACGGAGACTGGAAGGGATATCTGTAGTGATAGTGACCAATACTTTCTGGGCGCAGTCATTCATCCTGTTGTCGAAGCACCTCACTCTTTTCCCATCCAGTCTACACATTTGCAGTAGGTATTCTTAGTGCTCAGCTGTACTGCCTACTTTCCACTAGACAGCTCTTCTGGAAGTGCCTGTGATGCGTCTGGTGGCCTTCTTGCCTGAGAGAGGAATACAGTGGAGAATTATGTGAACATTATGTTCACACTTTGTGCTTACAAAATTTTGCAGAGTACAAGATATAGGAGAAATGTTTAATAACTTATAGAGTCCATATTTAATTAAAATGCAGTGCAGACATCTACGGTTGAAATTTTGTAATTCAGCAGAATTTTTCAGAAAGAACTGCACGTTAAATTAACTATTAAGATTTCATAGAATCTTAGTTTGTGTTGAAGGGTCTTTTAAGAACATCTAATTTCAACCCTCCTGCTATACATAATAATTTGCATACTGGTGGAGAAAAATATTAGATTATAAACTCAAGTAAATCAGTAAATATATCAGGATTCAATTTGGGAGACATCTTGATAGAACTAGATAAGAAAAAAATGAAAATATAATTTGGCAACAGTTATATTCTTTATGATAGAGGACTCAATGAGATATTGGAGTCAGAAAAGCTAGAAATGGAAAAGAAAGCAATTCTAGATCTTTTGGTAGAAAAGGTGTTACAGGAACATAAACTACTTGTATTCCTTTTCCCAGATGGACCAAAAAAATGCGGCAGAAGTTGACATACTTAAATCTTCAAATGAACTAGGGAAAAACTGTGGGTTGTTTTTATATATATATAGAAGTAAACTAAACCAGGCTAATTGTTTCTATTCATAGAGAGTACAAGAGAATAATGTTTTGCATTATCATAGTATTGAATATAGAGCAATTTTTTTTAAAGTGCCTAGGAGAGGCTGAAGCAAATCTGTTTCCCACTGGTAAACTGTTGAATTTGAAAATGAGTAGTAAGTATAAAAGAAGGTTTAAGTGGGATTTGTCTTTCTCAATACCTGAAGTTGTTGACCCATTATTTGCAGATCACTTAGTGCACATGTGAAACTCTAATTTCTTCTTCCATCTTTCTCAGATTTCGTAATTTTTTTTTGTGTTGAGGAAGAAAGATGGAGATGTACTCATGGGCTGGACTAAGATCTGTATCTTTTTTCATTTAAATTGTTTGTGAGACTTTCTGTCTTTTGTTTTAGGGACTACAGATGTCAGATCTGTGTCAGTGTGGTGTGACAATTATGGCTCTTCTGAAATTTTTCTGTTGAAGGTGTAATACCCATGAAAAACCAAATGCAGTAGTCCAGAGTTTGTTGGTACCACGTGACTCTTTAAAATAGCAAAATAATTTAAGAGGTAACTGTGGTTGTTGAGTGACTAAGCACCACCATGCTTCTCTCTCACCTCCCCTGCCTCAGAGAGAGTGTGACGAAATGAAAAGAAGAAAAAATCATGTTTTGAGAAAAGGAATAGTTTGTGAGGAAAAAAAAAAAAAGGTCCTGTGGAAGCAAAAGGAGATAAACTACTACTTCCCATTGGCAACTGATGTTCAGCCATGTCTTGTGAAAGAGAGCCCCAGTATTTGTATTTGGTCAGGAAGTTGAACACTTTTACAATGAGAATCTCCCCTTCTCCTTCTTCCCTTCTTCTTTTTGATGAGCATGATGTCATATATACAGTATCTGTTTAGTTTTACATCAGCTCTCCCAACTAAGTCCCCTCCCTGCCTCTTGTCTGCCCCTGGTCCACCTCTGGTGGGTAGGAATTTAGAGAGACAGTCTTGATGCTGCTCTGCAATTGCCAAAACATAGGTACTGCATCAAAGCTATGCTAGTTAAAAGTGGAAAGTACAGCAGTATCTGGGAAAAGTTAACTCCATCCAGTACAATAGTGTATTCTACACAACTCCTAACACTACTTTCTTAACATGCTGGTAGATTTTCAGAGAGTGATAGGGACTTTCAAATATTGTGAACTTTCTTAGGCCTACCTCATTGGTAGAGCCAGACAGATCACCTTACAATTAAGAATCTATTATGAATCCTGTCTTTCATGTCAGCAACACAGGGTTAAAAAAATCCTTTGATAATGAACTGAAGGAATTACTTAGTTATGACAACTTGACTCTCACAAGGCTGTGGCAGTTTGCTAGAAAAGTGTGACACTAAGGGAGAAAATCTGGCTCTTAGCTGCTGTGTGTTGGTGTTAATCAGAGCATGCTTGGAGTCAGTCACTTCAACCAACACCAGTATTTTCCAGTGGCTTCGCACTAATGAAGGTTATACGTAGAGGGATAACAAAGAAAAAGCCATTAAGGAAAATTTTCAAGACAGAGCTCAGAATAGAAAGCAGCCATTTTATTAGATTTGTCTTGTTATAACCCAGGTGTCTTTGGTGTTACTATCTCTTAGCTAGTTAAAATATCATTACACTGGGCATTGAGAGATATATTCTCTTTTAACGATGCATCTTAACAAACACTGTATTCTCCTAGATTTGCCATGTCCCATCCCAGAGTCCTCAGCCTACTGTTGTTCCAAAGCCAGTTCAGTCTGTCATACACGTCCCATTGCAACCAGGCTGCCCAGGCCGAGGCAAAATGGCAAAGCTCCTCAGTCCAGAAGAGATGACCTCCAGGGATTATTACTTTGATTCCTATGCTCACTTTGGAATTCATGAGGTAATATTTATTTTTATCTCAGTATATTTTAGAATAAACATTTTCTGTGATTTATTAGTTATTTATTGCTTCCTACTTCCTTAATCATTATTTCTCAGCTTTTCTTGAAAACAGTAAGTGAACTGGTCAGGTGTCACTTCTCCAGAGACCCATATTCAACCCTCTGTCCCATTTGAACTTATACAAGTTCTCCAAAGAATTTCTATTAGCTATTTATACAGCAGTGTTCTTATGTGAGTACATCAATTTAGAACACTTACGAGGACTGGAAACTAATCTGATCACAGATTGAGACTACCTCATTGTTAAGTTAGATCTTTTGTTCTCTTGAATATTTGAGTACAGATAATAGCAGAAAAGTTACTCAACTGACATGGGAAACCAAGTAATTTTTTCACTCCTGATGTGTTATTTGAATGTTCATGCTGCATTAATAGGAACATATAGCCAAATACCATCTAGAAAATTCACACGTTAACCAGCAAAAAGTTGACTGTGAATCAAGTAATCACTAACATATTTATATTACTCAAGAGGAAGGAATCTTAAAGTCTAGCTTATAAAAAGTTACAATGTGAGATCAGTGGCATTTTTCACAAATTGTGTAACTATTTCCACTACTGTAGTAATTAAAGAGCAAGGGATTACAGGCACAAACTTAATTGGAAAAAAAAAATCACTGGGAGGTTAGTCAAATGCTGGGTATGGAGTAACCATCCTAAGGCATTTTCAAAAAGTGACTGAACGAGGCTCTGAAAAATCTGTTCTAGCTTATCAAGTCTCAACCAGACAGATGGATTAGAGGACTTCTAGAGGTCTCTTCCAATCTTGAGTTAAGGGGTGATGTGGTTGAGAGGTCCTGCATAAGGATTAGGGGCATGGATAATAAATAAGATGATGTAATAAGTGTCTGTTATTGTTTACCCACCCAGGATGACAGTACTGATGAGTTATTTTATTCAGTTAGGAGAAATACATGGATTGGTAGCCCTTGTTCTTACGGGAGATTTCAACTTTGCTCAGCCTTAACTAGTAATATCATATTGTTGGAAAATCCCTGAAGTATTTTGAATATACTTCTCACAATTATTTAGTGAACCATTCAGGAAAGGCGTCCTCCTAGACTCAATGTTTGTGAATAGATAAGGCCTTGTAGGAAATATTAGCTACTGTTTGGGCCAACAAGTGGTTGAGTTTCAAATTTTTGGTGAAATGAGAAAAATGATCAACAGAGTTGTTACTCTGGACTTTAAGAAAGAAAACTTCAAACTAATCAGGGAATTGGTTATTAGAGTTCCCTGGAAATTTGCTTTTGATAGATAAGAGTGAGCTGATCACTTTCTAGGAAAAACGTTTTAAAAACAGAGGAGTAGGCAATCCCAATGTGCTGTAAGTCAAGACAGTGAGGCTTAAGATCAGCTTGGTTGAAAAGAGAACTCATTGGATCTCAAGCCAAAAAAGAACATATATGATGTCTCTAAGCAAGATAAGGCCACACAGGAAGATTACAGAGCTGCAGTTTGCACTTGCAGGTAGAAAACAGGAAAGGTCAAGCTCAGCTAGAGTTAAAACTGACCAGCAATGTTTCAGATAATAAAAGGTATGTTAATAGTAAGAGGAGCTTGAAAGAAAATATTGGATTATTGCTGGATGAAGCTGGTCACCTGAAAAATGAAAATAATGTAAAGGCAGAAAGCGTCTTCTTTTTTTTTTTGCCTCACTCTTTAATACTAATGATAGGCCTTGTCCTGTGAATTGGTGGGTCATGACTGTGGGAGCAGCAACTTTCTGTTTCTGAACATTAAAATTGTAAGGAAATGATTCTATCAGTTGATCTTAAATTTATCAGACCTGATGGGATTAATCCCAGAGTACTGTTGTTCTATTTTATTCATTCTAATTTGAAATTGGTCCTATGAATGAACAAAACCACCATGCTATTTCCAGGCTCTGCTGTAGACTAATGGCATCTTTTTTGGTTCATGATGTAGGAAGAAGTTTGTATTTCTTTATAGCTTCTGACTATACCCAAAGCAGTGCTGTGATCAGATTAAATTCTGTTTGCCATTTGTAAGAGTGATATAATATTTATATAAATAAAATTGTATGGAGGGCATCATGCCTATTAATAATTCACTCCTAAGTTGCTTACCTTTTAAAATAGCTTTGATGCATGCACTCCAGAGTATTGAAAAACTCTTTAGGTTGCTAATAATTCTTAAATTACAATGAGGAAATTAATTCAGCAGAAATGTTGAATACATACAAGCACTTCAAATACTAACATTATGCTTTTTTTCACCACAGGAAATGTTAAAGGATGAAGTGCGTACATTAACATATAGAAACTCTATGTATCACAATAAACATGTTTTTAAAGATAAGATTGTCCTTGATGTTGGAAGTGGCACAGGAATCCTCTCCATGTTTGCTGCAAAGGCAGGAGCCAAGAAGGTATACGGGGTAAGAAGATTTTCCCTCATATTTAAAGTTTGCAAATCGTGCCTGAGAAGGAAAGAAAAAACAAAATGGATTTACACTGTTTACTGTTTCTTACTTGGTTTGTAATTCTCCTTTTCAAGCCTTCAGTTACAGAGCCTTCAGTGGAAGTCTGAAGCTTTCTATGACCTACAGTAGTATACCCTTTTAAAATCAAGAAATAAGGCTTGCTATTTTTGTGTGTGTTGTGGGAAGGGAGGGAAGGTGAATCTTTAGTTATCTCGTATATACCCATGCTCCCAAGCGAATTCACTGCCAGATAATTCAACTCGTAAAAAAAAAATATATATATACATATATATATATAGATTTTTTTTGACAGGTCACTGGAGTGTCAGATCACCCATGGACTGTTCAGCACTGGAGCTGAGAAGCCAGGAAAACGTAGCACTGAAAGGAACTTAGTTTTAATATTTTTGTCATATGAGCTACATCACCATGAACTTGTCACCTAACAAGCTACAGAGCTGTATTTGTGCTGGAAAAGCAGACATTTTAGAGACATGGAAGTGAAAATTACATTAAAATTCAAACTTAAATCTAGGGTCCTTTTAGCAAAGATTTCCACTGGAAACTGTGCGTGTTCCTATTAAAAAGCAAATGTTTGAAAGGAGTTATTACACATAACTGAGTTGTTACCATTTCTTCTCTAAAGTTAGATTTGATTTTTCAATTAGTATGTTATGGGCATTATTGACAAATGTGGAGTATTGGTTTTTGGTTGGTTTGTTTTTGTTTTTTTTTTGTCTACAGTGACATTGAAATCATTATTTTTCTCACTTTTTCCCTTCTTCAGGTTCAAATTCATCCATAATCCTATCTGTTTCTTCTTGTTCCCTCAAAGTCACTGTTGGATATTCTTCTCTGCTACTCAGTCAACTGCTGAAATCATCTCAGGATGTGTAAATTGTAGAATCACTGATTCAGAAATACTTATTTTGGAAGTCCTCTGAAAGTCTCTTATCCAACCTTCTGCTCAAAGCAGAGTTAAACATAAAGCCATATCACGTTGCTGAAGTCCTTGTGCAGATCAGTTTTGAGAATTGAGGATGGAGACTCTAAATTCTCCCTCAGCACTTACTGCATTACTACATTCAGGAGAAATTTTCCTTGCCGCAGGTCATGGCTGCTGCCTTTTGTCCTGTTAGTGTGTAGTTCGGAAAAATGTTTGACATTTTTCTCTGCAAGCCCTTTTTAGATATTTGAAGATGACCCTTCAGGTTTGTCTTCTATTGAAGAAACAGAACCTGACTACTCAGTTGTTCTTTCTTCATGTGCTCCAAAATCCTAGCCATCATGGCAAGATAACAGTAGATCCCAACTGGGGAGCTTCTGGAAGATGTATAAGTATATGACTGTCTAACCTGTTCATGCTTGTCAGTGGGAAGTGGATGGAAAAAATATATTCAATTATCCTTTGAAACACTGTCTTATCCATTGCATTCAGTCATACAAAATTCAGACCAATTTCATATCAATTCTATTGTACATTCACACAAAGAAGACAGTATAGTTAATGAGTTAAACTGACATGTGATATCAAGATACATGGTAGGTATTATCTGATTTAGATTAAAAAAAAAAAAAAAGTGGTGGTGAGTATCCAGCCCAGGGAAAAAAGAAATAGGGGATATTTCTCCTGTATATTATGTATTATATTAATAATATCTTCAGTCACAGTAGTGACTGTATAAAAAAAAAATCTGGTAAGAGGAGATACAGAATTAAACTGATGTCTGAGAAGCATATTGAAAGTAGGAGTGCATATACACACAGCTGTGGAAACTGAGGTTTTATTTATTGGAACATATAGATTCCATAAAATCAAAGTACTTATAAAATTGAACAAATTTAAGCAGATTATAGAGTTTAAAGAGAACTGGGGAAAAGTCTGGCAAAGATTATTTATTTTCCTATGTCTTCACCTACAGAATTAAGTATATTGTTGTTCTGTTTTTTGGGGTTTTTTTTAAATAAAAATGTCAAGCCAAAATACAGAGCTTTGACCACCCTAACAGTAAGTTTATTTTTTGAAATGCATCATCCTTTCTGGAAAATCTGAGACGTTTTTTGAGTTTGTTTTTATTTCTGTTTTTGATTCTGCTTTTCAGGAAATTATGCTTTTTTTTTTTAATTTGTAGTCATTCATAAAATAGAATTTTCTATTTTATTGACCTTTTTTCTCTAGAAAGTTTGGAAAGCCTGATTCATAGGGAAAGTAGTATTGTGCACTGACACAGTTAGTGTGTTGGTGTCATGTTGCTCCTCCTGGTGTGCTGGTGTCATGTTGCTCCTCTCGGTGATGCTGTAGGTTCAAAGAGATTCACGGGGAGTAATACAGATGTTTCAGAGGTACAAGAAGGGGTAGGTCCAGATCCACAGCAAGATACAGACTGTATTCCTGTTCTGGGTCAACTCTTCAGCTGTCCCAGCTGTCTGTACCATGCCCCTTGGCCCGATATCAGAGACTGTATAACTAACTGTACTGGTTACCAAAGGGTACTGTACAGACATGGTTAAGGTTCAAGGGGATGAAAAAGCAATGAAAACTGGAGTGCTGACCATGACGTCTGTAGGCCATATGTACCTATTACTTGGGGGACTACCAATCTCCCCATCTCCAATAATGCCCCCCCAAAGGGCAAGCAGGCCACACCACTTTTATCCTACTTGCACATTCCACAGCCATTCTGTTCTATGAGCACCTGGTTCTAGATTTTCAGGTGCAGGGAGCAGAAGATTATTTTCATTGCCAATTTGGAGCCTTACCTGATTATTGGTGCCTGTAATTCAGATCCTGAGAGAGGAGGCTTAGGAGGCTGTCTGTAGCATCTCCAGGGCACTGAATCTGCCATCTCTAGGCCTTTCAGGTCCCACGGAGTTTCATAGAGTGTCTTTGCCCACTCCTGCAGGAACTGAGAGACTGTCTTCAGAGCAGCCTTAAGAATACCGTTATAGTGTTTAATAAGATCTGCCCCCTGTTGTATTATGTGGCACATGGAATTGCCACTCAGTGATGTTTTCTTCTGTTGTACCATTGCACCAGTGAAATGAGTCCCCTGGCCACTCTCGATGACTTGAGGTGTCCCATAGGCAGCCATCAACTTGGTGAGTGCTTTGATGCCCAGCTCAGTCTTGTCACTGGACAGGCCTGCATTAACCCACTTGCTGCGTTGATGCAGGGCATGGCATATCATGCCCCTCAGACCAAAGGAGGGGTCCAGTGTAATTGACCTGTCATTGCTGGAGAGGACTGTCCATCTCTAACAAGATGGCCTGTTATTTCAAGCAATGATCTCGGTCTCATCTTGGAGCAAGCACTGCAGCCTTAGCATGCCTGGACAACATCAGACAGTTGAATGGGCAGCCCTCATGCTTTAGCAGCTGCCCACACTGTCTTTCGTCTGGTATGCTGCATCTTCCAATGCTACCAGTGTTGTCAGAGGGTGAATTCTCAATCCATCAAACTCAAGCCAGTGTGTCAGCTTCATAATTTCCTGGTGATTGTAGAGGCTGGTGTCCAGAAATGTGGTAACCATACATGGTCCTGTGTTTAACGACATTCCGTGTGCCTTAACCACATAGCTCTGCCCCAGATTGGTTGGATGTGAATAGTCCATTCCTGGGTGGCCCACAGTGCAAGACTAAGCCAGCAGGTTCCCTGATTGTAACTATCCTCACACCTTGCAGTTCTGCCCATTGACTACTCTGACCATCCTCTTCTTCAAACCAGACTGTTTCAGTGGAGCGATGGTATGCCACTTCTTACCACTTGCTTGGGTTACCTATGCTGGACCGATCTGTATACCAGGCATCTTCAGGAATGGGATATTTCTCTTCATGAACAGGACTCTTCTCTGATGGAGTGACCATTGTCTCTTCTGGCATGTCACTGAGGTACTTCACTGGGCCTAAGATATTCTGAAGCTCTCCTTTCAATGCTGAAGAAGACAAACTGCTCTTCTTGCTGAGATTGGCAGCATGCCACTGTCTGTGCTTGGGCCACTCCTGTCTTAGGAAAATGGATAAGATCTTTCACCTGTTGTTTTCACCAATTGGCAAGGTCACAGAATCACAGAATTGTAGGCGTTGGAAGGGACCTCTAGAGATCATCGAGTCCAACCCCCACTGCCAAAGCAGGTTCCCTACACCAGATCGCACAGGTAGACATCCAGGCAGGTCTTGAATATCTCCAGAGAATGAGACTCCACAACCCCCCTGGGCAGCCTGCTCCAGTGCTCTGTCACCCTCACTGTAAAGAAGTTCTTGCACACATTCGTGCGGAACTTCCTATGCTGTAGTTTCTGGCCGTTTTCCCTTGTCCTGTCTCCACACACTTCTGAAAAGAGTCTGGCCTTACCACTTTGCCCCCCACACCTCAGATATTTATAAACCCGGATCAGGTTCCCCCTCAGTCTTTTCTCAAGGCTAAATAGACCCAGTTCACTTAGCCTTTCTTCATAGGGGAGATCCTCTAGGCCCTTCACCATCTTTGTGGCCCTGCACTGGACTCTTTCCAAGAGATCCCTGTCTTTTTTGTACTGGGGAGCCCAGAACTGGACACAGTACTCCAGTTGAGGCCTCACCAGGGCAGAGTAGAGGGGGAGGATCACCTTCCTTGACCTGCTGGCCACGCTCTTTTTAATGCATCCCAGAATGCCATTGGCCCTCTTGGCCACAAGAGCACACTGCTGGCTCATGTTCAACCTGTTGTCCACCAGGACACCCAGGTCCCTCTCTGCAGAGCTCCTATCCAGCAGGTCATCCCCCCTAGCCTGTACTGGTGCATGCAGCTATTCCTCCCTAGGTGCAAGACTCTACATTTGCTTTTGTTAAACCTCATCTGGTTTAAGGTCATCTAAACAATGACTTCAGATGTTTGGTTTATTGGCTTTACTGCCTGTAACACAGAATAGGTGGCTAACAACTGTTTTTCAATCATACTATACCTCACATCTGCTCCATTCCAGACCTGAAATTAGAAACCAAATGGAGTGCAAATAGAATTCTGGTGCTGCCATAGGTCCCAGCCAAACCCGTCCTGAATTACAGGGATGTCTATTTCAGCTGGAGGGTAGGATCAAATATACCCAGCACCTGGACCTGTTCAATAGCTAGTTTTGCTTACTGAAAGGCCTCTTGTTCCCCCAGTCCCATATTTAGCTTTTCTTTGTGAGTCAGTATAAAAATCTTGGCAGCTGGACTTGAGTGGGGTATAAAGGAACACCAGTATCTCAATATACCCAAAAATTCTCGCAGCTGCCTTGGCACAGTAGGGACTGGAATGCTTGATCCTCATCACTATACAGTATTTTGGTCTTTTCTGACCAAACTACAGCCAGAAATTTCACCAACAGACCTGGTCCTTGCACCTTCTGTGAGTTTCTAGACTACCCTTTCTCTTGTAAATGAGTAGTCAGTGGATCTACTGCCTTTCCTAATGCCTCCAGTGAGTCAGACATCAGCATGAGATCATCTATATAGTGGTACAGTTTGATGTTATTAGAATTATTCCAATCTGTTAGGTCACACGCCACTAAGTTATGACAATATGTAGGTGAATGCACACACCCTTGCAGCAGGATCTGAAAGGTCCACTGCCTGCCTCCCCATGTAAGTACAAACTGATCTTGTGATTCTACACGGATTGTAGAACTGAAGAATGCATTTGCTAAGCCTAGGATGCGATGGTAGATTTCTATCTTTCTACTCAGTGTGTTCATCAGGGAGGCAATATTGGTTATGACTGCATGAATTGAGTGGTATGACCTTATTCAGCTCTCTGTTATCCACTGTAATTCTCCCATGTGCTGTCTGACTTTCGTTCTGCCATATGGAGGAATTATATGGGCTATGTGCAGGTCTTATGATCCCTACTTTTTCTAGCTCCTGCACTGTTCTGGAGATTTCCTCTTGACCCCCCATGAGTCTATATTGTTTAGAATTAGTAGTCCAGCACAGATTTGGATAGCAAATAGCCTCTTAATACCACCTGCACCAAGACAGATAGACAACTTATAATCCTAGGATGGGAGATGCCCAAGTCCCAACTTCAACCATGTCTGGGTTACAGGGATGGTCTGCCCCTGAATCCACCAGTCATCACCCTATCTTCCCAAAATTTAGTCAGATCACCATAAGTAATAGAGGTTTCTGTGCCTTTCTCCACTAATGCCATCATTCTTTGTGTATTTTTCTGGGACCAAAATAGTCAATTCAACATAGAGCCTCTGGTCCTGTCTTGGGTGCCCTAATTGCAGGGTTGCTGACACCCCCCATTATGCAAGTAGTTGCATGATCACCAATCCCTTTTCCTCACGTGGCTTGGGCATAGTGGCTCAAGTCACTTGAAGAGGCCTTTTCCTATTTTTATGAACTACAAAATCTTCTATGTTCCATGTTCTTGTTAGAACACGTTCAGCAATTCTTAACCCTTCTTTTCTGGTGGTGTTTTGAAATTTTTCATTTTCCTCCAGCTTCTTCCATAGCTGGAGGAGAACACAATCAAGCTGGTGATAAATTTTTTTCAATTTGAACTCCAACCCAAATTAAACCACTGAAAGTCTATTTCTGGGATACCCGTATGGGTCCTGGTCATGTTGTCCATGGTGTGGACCTTGTAGTTTTAGCTATGGGGAAGACCTCATTCTCCTCTTCTCCTTGCCTGAAACACCCCCATCTGTCCTTCTTTTACCGCAGCTCTCAGAATTTTTTTTCATGCCTCTTCTGAGTCTCCTCCTCTCATCTTACATATACTTTCTGAGCCTCTCTTAGCAATTCGTCTAATCCTCTTCTCCTGCCAATCCTCCAATTTCTCTGTTTTCCTTCAAATATCCAGGCCTAGCTACAGGCTGCATTTTCAGGAGAGCTTGCCCCACAGGGGTAGCAGGATCTAATCCTGAATGTAACTGTAACTTTTTTGTGTAGTCTCTCTAACTACTCGGTAGGAGTTTCATCTCTTTTTTTTTTTTGCTCGCTAAAAAGCCTTATTAAGATTCTCTAATCCCTTGAATAAAAAGAACTCGCAAATCTGCCATGTGAGTATGATGTTCCTGATTATCCCAATTGGGCCATTGTAAGGGTCACTTTATATCTGCTCCTGGGCCAGCCTGGTGTTGCTGATCCCAAATTTGCATACCTGCCCTCCTGATCATATCCCTTTCTTCCGCTGTTAATAGTGTGCCCCAAATAGCCTGTATCTCATCCCAGGTATAAAGGCTGGGACCTAGCCTCTCTGAGAACCCTAAAGGATCCTCTAGCAAATTCCCCATCTCCTTCTTAAATCCCTTACATCTCCTGAGTTTAAGGGAACTGAAACATATCCAACTCCTGGGTTTGATCCCCCGGTTGCTACAGGTATTTCTCTTAAAGGGAGAAGGTTTTTTCCTTGACTCTCTCCTGCCTAGTTTGCCTTCTAGTGATCGTTTTCCAAGGGAAGTCTAGGGGTTCAGATTCAGGTTCATCTCCTGAATCAGATTCAGCTTGCTCCAGAGGAGCCACTGGATTCTGTGCGGGGGGAGCATAAGGTGTGGGGGGGGTAGTGTATAATGTCCTCCTCTGTTGTATTCCTTTTTTTTTTTTTTTTTTAATTAAAGGGAATACAAAGGTTCGAAAATCAGATTCTACCCATAATTTGGCATACTCGCTCTCTCCTAGATTAAAAGGCTGTTTTTCATTCACATAAGTATTTAGAGCCTGGCAGATTCAATCCTCAAAGGATCCGAATACTGGCCAGAACAACTGATCTACCCTTATCTGCATACAATAATGTACCATTTTTACCTCACTCTTTCCTCGTCTAGAGGGAGAATCGACCAATGTTTTAACATTAAACCTAGGGGACTTTCTAGTGGTATGTCTGGTAGCTTTACCTGCGAGCCACCCATGGGGTCAGAGGGCTTACTCGGCCTCTGTCCCATCTTCTGGAGCACTCTCACACTCACACACACACTCGCGCCCCTTGGTCGTGACCCACGCCCTCGTGGGCAATGGGAACTGCACTACTAGAGGATCCGCACTCGCTTCGCCCCTATGGGACATCCCAATCAGGCGTGCTCCGGGATACCCACCCCGTCCGAACAGATTCACGCAAATACTTACTCAATCCTGAGTCTTTGTTTGGGTCTTCGTGCACAAAAATTACGGGGTACTGCAGTTTCTTTTGCTTGTTTACTGAATTTAGAGTTCGGAGCTACAGGTCTCCGCAACGGAAAAAACCCAGCCCAGGGGCCGTTCGAAGATGGGGCGCCCCCCCTGGAGTGAGAATTCCGCAGCAGAGTCGCCTGGATCCGAGTCACGGCACCAAATTGTTATAGGTGTGAAGAATGATACACACCGATCGTTGTCAATAGTAAGGAATTTATTGAGTAAGCAATAAACGAACGAAACAGCGCTGGGCGGCCGGGAGTCTCCGCTCCACCAAAGGCGCGCACCGGGGGCCTCCCGACCCCTCTTTTTATTGTCTCTTATCTCTATATTCGTGTTTATCTTTTCTTCCTGGGCTGCGCCGGCTGGTATCTGGGAGTCATCTTCTATCTCCTTGCAGAGAAAAGATGAATACTGCAGTCCTCTTCAGCTCTAATCATGCATGCTTAAAAGAAGATTTCCGCTTATTTTTCTTTTTCAGTTCCTTAGAAGGTCACTACTATTTGTGCAGGTGTTAGAACAAGATGCTGTGGCTCCAATTTACAAAAACATTTATATGCCTATTTTTAAGTCTTCTACATAGTTCTAAGAGAAGGAAAAGAAAAACACACGGAAAAACACTGACACATCTGTCTTGAGACTGGTTTGATTAACAAGTATAGAAAGTACAAAACTCAGTTTCTATCACAGTCCATGGTGTGGACCTTGTAGTTTTAGCTATGGGGAAGACCTCATCCCTTCCCAACATCCTAATATTGCACCTGGCCCTCAGGCACTCTGTTTTCCCTAGATTGGCCACCTACTGGGCAGCCCATTGGAAAATGGCTTCTGAGGCCACTGGGGGATTTACTAGTGTGGCACTAGTGTGCCATGTTAGTGTGAAGGCATTTGTTGTAATATAAGATCTCTCATCCCTGTTGAAAACTAGGTTTGGACTTTCAAATGTGCCCTTATAGATTACCTCCTTCATATCTAGTTCTGTAACGTAAGTTTGGAGCTTTTTTGTTGAAGTCTATAAGCCATCTTTATAGGTATGAAACTTTTATTTGGCCACGAGATTCTACACATTAACCACTGGATTAGTGAATGATTTTCATCACTGTGTTAGACTGTAGCATAAATTTTTTGCCTTAGGTGAGTAGTGGTGGACACCAGGTTTGAAATTTCTGGCCTTTTTACTGTAATGCTATCTATCCATCTCTATATCCCACAGCCTGAGCAGCCATGCTTGCACACTTACTTGGTTTTTGTCTAAAATGCTCAAGCAGATCCATTCAGCTCAGCAGCCATGCGTAGGCATGCCATCACATTTAAGGTGGCATGGGGAGGTAAAGGTGGTATCCTCAGGTAAAAAGCCTACCAGTCTATCCCGCACTTTCTTTGTCTTTCATGATTGGTCTTATCTCTAGAAGATCTGTGAACCCCAGATTCTCCATGTGAGCTTTTGTCTTGTTAGTTTTCTTTTTGGATACAATTAGTATCCAAGGTTCCTGTTGATCTGGGTCCTTTATCTCCTCTAATGGTATGGGTCTTAATTTTAGAGGGGAATTGACAGTTGAAGATGGGGCAGTTCTCCATCAGAATTGTTTTCCAGTTGTTCAGTACAAGCTTTAAAAGCTTTGTTTTCCTTCTTTAGTTCTTCCACAGAGGAATGATATGTATTAATAGTAGTAGGAGTCATGCTACAATGGATGCTGCTACTACTCTTTCCTCAGCTGTTAGAGAAAGTTTGATATAATTTATTCAAGAATTTTGCCATCTTAGAAGGAGACCATTGTCCCTCATGGGTCCCCATCTTCAATAATTTGAGCAGCACTCAGGGAAACCCAGGAGTTCCTTCTCTGGGGTATTAGGGATTTCAGTGACCAGGCAACATGTTATTCCTTTAAGATAAACCATCCTATGTATGTATACTGCTGTCTCTCCTTCATGGTTTGCTAAGTGCAACGTGATAGAAAACATAACAAAATGACAGAGAAGTAAGGTCTTAGGTACAGGGAGTGAGGATCTGGTTGAACATAACAACAGAAGGCAAAGAAACAAAAGAAAAAAAAATCTGCTTACTTTCAGACAATCTCAGGTACACAGGGATCTCCAAAGAGAGAGACCCTTACCTCTGTTGCCAACTTTTAAAACAGGTCTGGGAAGGACTGGAGCCAGAATCCAGCCCTTCTGGTCAGTCAGGTCTATGGCATGCTCCTGAGTTCCCCTGGGTTGTCCCTGGCTTCCCACCAGGTGGTCAATCACAGTTTCAGCCCATGACTTAGCATTTCCACTACACTAGTCATAGGAAAAGTAGATATGGATGGTTTATAAATACAATTATTTAAGTAATTTTGTCTGTGTAAATTTCTTTATTCTTTTTGATAGCATGCATTGGGATAAATTTTAACAATTAAAAGCAATTGCTTTGGGAACAGATCTTTATTTCCATGTACTGAATTTTAACATTACTCACAAAGCTTGAATCTGTTTTATTTTAAACTATACAAAGAAATGTACTATCATGCTAGTTGATTCCCTTCAGGAGATGTTTCTGAATGAAGGGTAATATCTGAGGTAGTGAAAATAAATTATAAATTATGATTATATATTAAGTAACCTTGTAGTTAAGATCTCTTTTCTTCCCACATTTTAATGATTTTAAAAACAATCCTTTCTGTATGAACCAGTTTAACTCTTGCACAGACTTCAGTTTAAACATTAAGATATGATACTGAATACACAGATTTCATTAGCTCTTTATAGGTCATTGAATGCTTTGTCCAGGCTCTGCTGACTTGAGTAGATTTTGTATACATACATATATATGATGTCAGTAGCACATAATTACCCTTCCTTTTACTTTTCTTCTTTTATTCTAGATTGAATGTTCAAGTATATCTGACTACTCTGAAAAAATTATCAAGGCCAACCACTTGGACAATAGTAAGGCAATTATAAAATATATTTTTTTCATGAGTAATAAGAGTGCTTTTTACTTTTTCTAGTTGATTTATATTGTGTGGTCTATATGTAAATTATAATGTTGCATTATTTATTTATATAAACACAAAACTAAAACAAGTGCTTATTGTAGACACCAGAGCAATTCCTCACAGGGGGAATTACTTCTACACTTTCTTCTAGGCTCCTGTGAGCCTAGAAGTAACAACAGAAGCAACAAATGGCAGTTTGATTTAGCAAAGCTGTCAGAAGGTTGCGTAGTAGAGCAGAACAGGCAGTTCCCCTTTCAAATGAATTCTGCCATTTCAGTTCTACCTTAATGTCTTAACTAGAATCAACGCACATACACACATGTACACTCATAAATTCAAATTAAAATGATGTTCTGAGCAAAGGGTATTCCAAATCAATATTGGTTAATTACTGTTTCTTCTGATTTCCAACTTCACAAATATGTATTTTTTAAAAAACATATTGAAATACACATACACACCATTCAAAATATTTAATTGTTGGAATAGCAGTATCACCAATAACTTTTCTTTCCTGAGCAGAAACTGTAAAATTTCCAAAGATGTGGAAATACTTCTTTTTAAATATATATATTAAAAAGTCCCCCAACCTATCAAAACTTAAACAAAAAAACAAAACCTCCAACTATTCATATAATAATTCATATTTTCAGTCCTCCAAATGGCAGCATGAAAGATTTCTTTGTGAAACCTGAAGAAAATCGGCATTTTAAACTGTGGCTGTGAAACAGTTCTTGTTTAAAGTTGTTCTTTTCAGACAGGTCAGATTTACTGCAGAGCTACACAGCTCACATTTAGTTGGAACGTATCATTTTCCCTTTCTCTTATCTGGGTCTGTGCTGCTGCTGTGTAAGCACAAATTCAGGACTAGTTTTCTGTTCTGTTTTAGATCTGCCTTAATTTTTATAGCTGTCACTGGCAGCTCTATGCAACAGTAGATGTTTGCAAATAGAGTTTCTCATGTGTATTCAAATTGTATTGGGGAAGAAAAAAATGCACCAGAAATAACCAGAAAGAGTACTGCACTGACCTGGATTATAATAGGCAGCAGTGTAGCTGCTAGTTCACAAAAAGAAGGAAGTGAAGGACAAAAAATTTTTCTCTTCCACAAGATACAGAAGGCACTTTAACAGTGTCAACATCACAGCTTGCTTAGCCCACACCGTTGGTGCAGAGCAGATGGGTTCCTAGAAAGCCATTTAACAACATAGCTACATGCTAGCCTACCATAAATTCATTTTTATTTCATTTGGATTTCCACTGCCTGAAATTGCATGTGAAGGGGCACTATAACAGAATAAATAGTCAGTTTCAGAAGAGAACAGTGAGAGCTTTAAATTGTCACCAATTCAGATAGAATTGTCAATATCTAGAAAGAATTGGCCTTTATATACTCATGAACATATGCATTCATAAAACATTCCTGTTTTGCTTATTTTCTCAAGAATTGTGCATACATTAAAAAGTCAGTTTTGAAAAAAAAACAACACCAGAAAATTTCTAGAAGCTTGGAGCAAGAACCTAGGGTGAGTCCATTATCAAAACCACTGGAATGTAAGAAAATATAACCTATGGTACCACTGACTTTTCAGATCTCCTCCGCATTTCAATTATTTGTCTTTGATTTAAGAATACTGGGTCAAATATATTTTTAGATTTATTTCTGAAGAACTTATGACCAACAGACTGTGGGAAAAACATAACTGAACAATATTTCAGTTTACAGGCAGACATATCTGAGATTTGTGATTGATGCAGACTAATATAATTTGTGGCTCTGTAGTTCGCCCTCACAAATACTCTGGCTTGATTCTGTATAGACTGGATAGACATCCCAAGAATCATCATATTTGTCAGTCAGACTGAAACTATTATAAAGAAATGAATCTCTCTTTGCTGGAGAGAGTTGATAGTTGATGGAGCAGGTGTATAAGTAGTATTTGCCTGTATTCCTACAGTGGCAGGGAAAAACACTGAGATAAAAATCCACCTTATAAACACATGGATGAGAGGATGGTGCAAACACAAGAATTTTGGGTTCTATGATCATGGGGAAGTCTGCTTGGCACCAGGCCTGAGATCTGCTGATGAGTATCACCTGTCTCAAAGGGGAAAATGGATCCTTTTCCAGGAGTTGGCAGGGCTTGTAGAGAGGGCTTTAAACTAGATATGAAGCAGGAAGGAGATAAAACCAGGCCCACTAGAGATCAGTTTAGGGGCATAGTAATGGGACTAGGGGTGATGTGAAGGGCTCATCTGAAGTGCATCTACACTAATGCACGCAGCACGGGGAACAAACAAGAAGAGCTGGAAGCTATTGTGTGGCAGGCAAACTATCACCTAGTTGCCATTATGGAAACATGGTGGGATTGCTCATGGGAGTGCTGCAATGGGTGGCTCTGAGCTCTTCAGAAAGGACAGGTGAGGAAGGAAGGAGTGGTGATGTGGCTCTCTGTGTTAGAGTGCTTTGATGTTACTGAGCTAGTGGCTGGGGATGATAAAGTTGTATCCCTATGGGTAAAGATCAGGGGATGGGCTGACAAGGCAGACATCCTGGTGGGGGTCTGTTATAGACCACCTAAACCTTAATGAGGAGACTGATAAGGTGTTCTATGAACATTTGGCAGAAGCTGTGTGATTGCCAGGCCTTGTCCTCGTGGGGAACTTCAACTTCCATGACATATGCTGATAATATACCACAGCACAGAAGAAGCAGTATAGGAGGTTTCTGGAGTGCATGGAAGATAACTTCCTTCTGCAGCTGGTGAGAGAGCCTACCAGAGGATCTGCCCTGATAAATCTGCTGTTCACAAACAGAGAGGGTCTGGTGGGAGATGTGGAGGTCAGAGGCTGTTTTGGACAGAGTGACCATGAAATGGTAGAGTTCTTAATTCTTGACAGAGCAAGGAGGGGAGACAGTGAAACTGCTACCTTGGACTTTTGGAGGGTGGACTTTGAATTGTTCTGGAGACTAGTAGGGGGGTCCCCTGGGATTCAGTCTTGGAGAGTAAAGGGGTCCAGGACAGCTGGTTGCTCTTCAAGGAGGAAGTCTTAAAGGCACAGGAGCAGGCTGACCCCTGAGCTGCAAAATGAGCTGTCAGGGAAGAAGACCAGCATGGACAAACAGGAAGCTTTTCTTGAGGCTCCAAGAGAAAAAGAGAATCTACCTCCTGTGGAAGAAGGGACAGGCAACTCAGAAAGAGTACAAAGAAGTTGTTAAGATGTACAGAGAGAAAATTAGGAAGGCAAAAGCCCAGTTTGAACTCAACCTACCTGCTAGGGTAAGAGGGAACAAGAAACTCTTTTCCAAATATAGTTTCTAAATATATTAACAGTAAGAGAAGGACCAAGGAGGGATCTTCCATCTTTACTGGATAAGGCAGGGAACATGACCACTGAGGATAAGTAAAAGGCTGAGGTTCTCAATGCCCTCTTTTCATCTGTCTTCAAAAGTCAGATTAGTTATCCTCAGGGTACTCTGCTCTCTGACCTGGAAGTCTCAGATGGGGAGAATGAACCCCCCCACAATTCAGGAGGAAGCAGTCAGAAACTTTCTACTCCAGCTGGGCTTCCACAAGTCCGTGATATTCACCTGAGAGTGCTTAGAGAGCTGGCAGAGGTGGTAGCCAAGCTGCTTTCTATCATCAGTGCTCCTGGTTGACTGGTGACATCACAGAAGACTGGAGGCTCCCATCTACAAAAGAAGGGTTTTAAGGAGGATCTGGGGAACTACAGGTCTGTTAGCCTGACCTTGGTGCCACAACCAGGGGATCAGGCCTAGCCAGCATAGGTTCATGAAGAGCAGGTCCTGCTTGACCAACCTGATCTATGATCGAGTGATCTGTTTGGTGGATGAGGGAAAAGCTGTTGACGTATTCTACCTAGACTTCATTAAAGCTTGTGACACTGTCTCCCACAGTATTCTCCTGCAGAAGCTGGCAGCCCGTGGCTTGGACAGGTACGCTTTTCACAGGGTAAAGAACTGGCTGGAGGGCTGAGCCCAGAGGGAGCGGTGGTGAATGGAATTAAATCCAACTGGCAACCACTCACAAGTGGTGTTCTTCAGGGGTCAGTAGCGGGGCCTGTGCTCTTCAATATTTTTATTGATGACCTGGATGAGGGCATAGAAATTATCCCAGTAAGTTTGGAGATGACAGCAAGTTGGCTGGAAGTGTCAACCTGCTTGGGGGTAGCAAGGCCCTACAAAGAGATTTGGACAGGCTGGAGAGCTGGGCTGAAGCCAATGGGATGAGGTCAACAAGGCCAAGTGCTGGGTCCTGCGTTTTGGCTACAGGCTTGGGGCAGAGTTGCTAGTAGACTGTGTAGAGGAAATGGACCTGGGGGTATCGGTCAATGCTTGGCTGAACATAAGCCAGCAGCGTGCCCAGGTGGCCAAAAAGGCCAATTGGATCCTGGTTTGTATCAGAATAGTATTGAGCAGGGAAGTAATCGTCCCCCTGTACTCAGCGCTGATGGGGCCACACCTCGAGTACTGTGTTCAGTTTCCCCTACTGCAAGAAAGACATCAAGGCCCTGGAGCATGCCCAGGGAAGGGCAACAAAGCTGATGAGGGTCTGGAGCATGCGGAATGGCTGTGGGAGCTGGGATTGTTCAGTCTGGAGAAGAGGAGGCTCAGAGGAGACCTTACTGCTCTCTACGACTACCTGAAGGGAGGGAGGTTGTAGTGAGCTGGGGATTGGCCTCTTCGCTCTTGTAACTAAGGAAAGGGCAAGGGGGAATGGCTTCACATTGCACCAGGAGAGACTCAGACTGGATGTTAGGAAATATTTCTCCAAAACAGTGGTCAGGCACTGGAATGGGCTGCCCAAGTGGAGTCACCAACCCTGGAGGTGTTCAAGGAACATTTTGACATTGTGTTGAGGAACATGGTTTAGTGAGAACTATTGGTGATAGGTAGGTAGTTGGACTGGATGATCTTGTAGGTCTTTTCCAACCTTGGTGATTCTATGATTCTATATATTTCAAGGTTGTAAGGCTGCAATGAAATGAGGAACACATGAGGTCATCTATGCTGAAAGGAAGACATCTCTTATCTCTTTTCCTTTCCTTCCTATTCTTATTTCTGCCTTACCTTCTGCTAGCACTGTCATGTAGTAGGCCACTCCATTGTTAGATTCATTTCATTGCCTTGTGAGTTTGAATGGCACCAAGAAGGAACCGGTGTGCTCCAGAGATTATTCTTCTCTATACTTTTTCCAGGGACAAATTCTCATTTAAATATGAACAAATCCTTGAAAAATGAGTCTGCTCTGCTGTGGCAGGCGACTGGCTGATTTACAGTATACAGTGACGTATGTTTAATTTAATGTAAGAAGGTACTGAGTCAAAGGATCTTATTGCTTATGGCCATTTTCCCTTTTTTACCCACCTAATTATTTATTAATATGTGGAGTAATTGAAAAGGGCTAAGACAAGAGAAAACTACTGTTTTGAGAACAGATAATACAGCTGGGGACAGCACAGTTTGTTCTCACATGAGCCTTATGAAAATGTTACAACAATGTCAAGGGAGTTGGGAAGAGCTATTCACACTGTAGCTGCTCTCAGTATAAACAAATGGCTTCAAAACCTGCAGATGTATCATCCTGGCAGCTCTTAACAGTGCTAATACTCACTTCAAAATAGTTGTGGCAGTGAATATTCTCATGAAAAAGTGAACTAAAGAGAATTAAATTCATAGCAGGCGCATAACATATCAACGACTGACCTGAAAAAGCTGCAAAAGGAAGGAGTTTAACAAATGGAAATGATGAAGAAACTGTATTCTTGTCCAGTCCGGTTCCTCTCATAAGCTGACACTTCATGTTATCTGTCTGAATGAAAACTTCCAAATTTCTTAGAGGGCCAATTTGTTGTTTACTATGAAAACACAGTAGCCATATCTGGATAGAATACGACTAATATTGCATGTAATTTGGAGAAGTGGGACCTCATTTTTCCTGGGATATGATATAAAAATTGCTAAACAGCTTATCTAGTTATAGCTAAATAAAAGTACCTTATTATTCTCCAGGCTAAATGTTGATCTATTTCAGTAATAAATCTCATCACAAATAAAAATTGCCAGACATTAGGAGTTATACAGTTATGTTGTCCATTATTATATGAAAGTAAAATTTTCTCTAGTCACATTATTCTTCCTGAATTTGAAGTGCACCATCTGTTACCTTCTCAAGGTGCCCCCTGCAATAAAAAATAGCAGATAAACACAATCTAAACATTATTTTTCTAAAGAATTTAGATTGCGTTTGAAAATAGCAAAAAAATAAAAAATAAAATCAAGTATGATTGGAAAATTGTATGATGATCCCCACAGGAAATTGTTTGTAACAACTTACAACCAGTATTTAGTTTTCTTTTAAGTAAAAGATCTACTCTAGTACAGACTAGTTCTATTTATTACTTGTTCTGCTTTTGCAGTGAACCATACCCACTCTACCGTAAGTAGTTTACCACATAGCCATTAATGTAATGATTTGTGTTTTGTGTATTGTCACTGAAGATTTGTTATTCTGTTGCATATATTCTTTCAACTTCTTTGAGGTACTTGAAACTCATCTGCTAACAAAATATCTGTCAATATTTTTTTCTAGGAGTCCCTTTAGGTAACTGAGAAAAGCTATCCAGTCTAAATTAGAGAGACGATTCAGACTAAGAACACCAATACCCAATACGTTATAAAAAATTATGAAGCAAGAAGGAATATTAAATGATTTTTCATTAGAGAACTGTGTTGGCACAACTTTCCTTGTTTGCATACAGTTAGGCTGGATTTTACTTACTCATTTCAGTCAATTTCCCATGATTCATACAATAAGTCTCAGTTCTCTCACTGTAAAGCCAGCATAATATTTGAAAAGCAGATGAGAATTACATTTTAACTCCATAGATCTCTAATATCTCAATAATGAGATCACGGATGTGGAATCCTATAAGAATGCTTAAATATTCTAAGTGGATTCTTTGCATTACTTCATTAATAATCTAGAAAATAAATTCATTTGGGCATGAAAAATGAGATCATGCAGGTAACTGCGTAGGATAATTTTTCTTAGTTTGGTGGTGTTTTCTTCCTTTTATACTGATGCTAAAATTTATGTTTATGTTGTACTTACTGCAGGGAGCTTTAAAATTATGTAAAAGTCGTCTGAGTCTCATGAGATCATTCCTAATCTGCAGGTGTTCAAGAAGAGAATGCTATTGAAAAGGTCAACCTGACATTCATTAGCAAGGAAGTCAGGTGTTTTATTACGTGAAATATATTTCTTTGGATTCTTTTTTTTCAGTAATCACAATATTTAAAGGTAAAGTGGAAGAAGTTGAATTACCTGTGGATAAAGTAGACATCATTATCAGCGAATGGATGGGTTATTGTCTTTTCTATGAGTCAATGTTAAACACAGTCATCTTCGCACGAGATAAGTGGCTGGTAGGTGCCCTGCATGTTATGCTCCTCTCTGAACCAATCAACACTTATTTTCTGATTACAAGCTAATTGACTCTCCTACTGTCCTTGTAAAAAGCGACAGTTGTATCACCAGGACAATGTCATAGGCTTTAATGGAAAAATTAACAAAAAGATTCTCAGTAAAAGAGATTTGGTTTTGATTGACTGCAGGTGAAATTCATATAGACAGTCTCTAATAAAATTGCTACCGGCTGCAAGATTTACTGAGATTAGAGTTATTTTGATGATCTGAAGTAAAACAGAAAAGGCATGCAAGAGGTGCTTGTCTGGTTTTTGTATGTGCAGTTCAAAATGTGATGTCTTTGTCAGGTGAATAGATTACGAGATCCATTTCCCCACAATTCATCAACAGAAACCAGGAGGGCTAATGTTTCCAGACCGAGCTGCTTTGTACGTGGTAGCAATTGAAGACAGACAGTACAAGGACTTCAAAATTCACTGTGAGTATATGCTTAACAATAAGTCTTTTCTACAGTTATTTACCTAAAATATTTGAGTTATAGTGGCCTGCTGTAATCTCTTCACTGACAACTTTTTGCAAAAGCCATGAATTCGTACTAGCCAGGGCAAAATTCCAATACAAACAAAAACTAAGAAAATTCTAGTTGGATGAAACATAAAGTAAACTTGCAGTAATGTAAAGTGTGCAAAGGACAGATACATGAATAATACGATGTTTACAGTTATCAACATAACTACATCTATTTTAAAATGTGTATTTTAGGAGGTTTGGTAAATATCATCCCATGTAACTATCGTTAAAATTAGAATCACAGAATGGTGTGAGTTCAAAGAAACCTTTGAACATATCATATGATATGTTCAAACATATCACCTAGCTATAACAACCCTTCAATGGAAAGGGATGCTTACTCTGGATTACACTGATCAGAAACTCATCCTGCTTAGCCTTTTACACATGCAGAAATGGGGCCTCTACAAGTAAAACTTCCGTGGTCAACACCTTCCTTCCAGTGCCTTACCACAGTCATAGTAAAGAATTTCTTCTAAGCTAAATCTGCTCCCTTTTGTTTAAAACCATAGCCCACTTGCTAATAATCATTACCAGGAAGAGAATTCTTGTCATTTGTCATTCAGGTGCTGTTTTTTGTTTGTTTGTTTGTTGCTTTTAATAAATATAACAACAGAAAAATTAACATGTTGCATTTGAATTGTAGAAGTTAAGAAGTAAGTGTCAAAATTGCATCTCACTAATACCTTGCTAGGGAGAAAAAAAAGAAGTAATGCTTTGTATAACATTCCATATGAGAAATTTTAAATAAAAAGTAAGGAACATAATTTTTCATTTTCTTTAATGTAAAAAAACCCCAAATTTATTTAGTTTAATTAATTAATTTATTTTGCATTTACTTCATGGATGCATGAAACTGGCCTAGCATTTACTTTCAATTTTTTTTGACTTAGGTTTCATTGAATAACTTGTGCTGTAACTGACCTGTAGAGTCTCCAACTCAAAGCATAATTGATTTCAAAATTAAATCAGGTCATTCAGAATCCAGTTCTGCAGAGTTCAGAGATGAGGATTCTTTATCTTCTCTCAACTGTTGTATTAATTCTGAAGCACTTTCAAGATTAAACACGTTTATGAACATTCTGCCAGAATTTTCCTTTCTGAAACTTACATCCATTGTCTCTTGTCACCTCAAACACAGTTTTCCTGGAAATAACTCATATCTGAGTATGTGGCTCACTGTTATCACCATTGTGTCATAATCCTAGTTCATGTTCAACTTACAGTCCCCCAGATCTACCAAATTTTGTATTTATTCGGTCATAATAGGTTTGACAAAAGGAACAAAATGTAGACATTGCTCTTTTTTTTTTGTTTGTTTGTTTCTATTTGGCTCTCGTTTGTTTACTTTTTAGAGCCTGTCAATTTCGCTTGAGGGCATGTGGAAAAGGTGAGAAGTCACAAAAATTCCTAAGCAGCTTGGTTAACTAAAAATACATACAAAAGTTTAACAAAATCTGTGGGTCGATCTGTCTACAGATGAAAATGCATAATTCCACCTCTACCTCTAAAATTACTCTCAGAAAAAGAAGCTGAATGTTTCCCTAATCAAATTAAGTTTCACTACATAGAACTGCAGCCCAAAACACTCTGGGGTCAAAAGCAATCCCAATGCAGCAAGGCAAGTGAAAAAAATGTTTCTGTAGGTGTCAGGCAAAATTTTATCAACTCCTCAAGCACTGCCTAGGTTTTTCTCCCCTCTTTTGTGGTGAACTTGACAGTTAAATTAACTACAAAATTTACAGATTCAGAAGGATGCATGTGACGTCCATTCTGTAAAAGATTCAAAGACATTTTGGGTTAAAAACTCCTTTATTTCACTTTTCTCTTGAAATGCTTCCTTTCTAGGCTTTGAGCTTTATTCTTTCCTCAGAAAATACACATGGATTTAACTCTTATTATAATTTGAAAATCTTCAGGTTTTATTTTATCTTCTAAAATGTTTTTCTGATTTTTAACTGATTCTTCTCGCTTTTTATACCTCCGTTGTTTACTCATCAACTTCTTCAGTTATTTCCATCTTACTCATAGCTGCACTGACATCTTACCTATTTTCAGTTTGTGACTCCTTGATGGTATCTTCTTACATTTCAGTTCTTCCTCTTTTTTCTCTCTTAAGATGGGGGAGAAAGTCTTGCCTTCATGTGGGCTGGAGGGCTGAGCATTTCAAACTACACTCAAAAGCCATCAAGTGAAATAATAAAACATAAGGCTTCTAAAAATCTTCTGATATCTCAAACTTGTAATGCCACAGAGGACTACTATACTCAATTAATCTTATTTCCTGCAAAGTGTAAAATAGATACTTTTATCTCTTAACTCTTATCTCTTAACTCCTTTGACAGGTTTCTAACATAGACTGTAGTATATACTCAACAACATTTCATGTAGGCTGAAGTACATCAAAATAATTGTTTTCCTCAAGGTTTCCCAGGTAATCTGGTCTGAGTAATCATATAAAAACATTTAGCTTCTCAAAATACTGTCTGAAGTTCCTTTACTTATAATCTACTTGGAACACCAGTATCACAATCGCTATGTTCTGGGGAGGGAGAAAAAAAAATAATTTGATACTTGTCCAAATATTATATGTATGATTTTTAAATATTCACTGTTTTTTTTCTAGCCAGCCTTCTACTCAACACAGGCAGTAATGTTCAGCAAGTTTATGACACTGTTTTTAGACTTTCAGGTAGACTACAAAATGGAACTTGATTCACATGATTAATAAGAATAATATTTCATGTTTTATATGAAGTTTTCATTTTGTGAATCAACCTTAAAAGCAGAGCCAGATTACTTTTCCCTATGTTACTTTTAATTCAAGGAAAAAACAAAAACACTCAGCAAAAGGCATTTGTTGGTACAATCAGAAGTTTAAATGCTGGAGATCAGCATGGATTTAAAATAGTTTAGAGGAAGGATATTTTTTTTATGATATAGATGAGAATTAATTCTTGAATCTTCCAAATGCTGAAACACACATGGAATTCTACTCCTGTCAGTAATTTGTTCCTTAAAATAGCATATATAAAAACAGCTGATTGAATAACAAACTACAAAATTAAGGAAATACTATCCCAAATGCATAAGAAAGGATAGAATACTCTTGAAGGCCATTTCCAGGTCTCAGTCTGACATGCTATATGATTTTTAGCAATACTACCAGATATCCAGAACTCTGAAAAATCATCTAATCTCATATAGCACAGTTTAGGGTGGGGGCATCCAAAAACACAGGCCTCTTGTTAGAAGATGTACATCAATGTTTAGTTTGCCACAACCGTGTCATCTATAAAATAGCAACAACGACATAGATAATTGTGGCACTTAGCAAAGGGTTAATGAAAACAAAATCAGCCGATCATAGAAATATTTTGAAAGAAAATACACTTTGAGAAGCAAAAAATATTTATATTATTACTGCTGATTTTTGACACCTCCATTTGCATTGACAGGGTGGGAGAATGTGTACGGCTTTGACATGACCTGTATTAGGGATGTTGCCATGAAGGAGCCTTTGGTGGACATAGTAGATCCAAAGCAAGTGGTGACCAATGCCTGTTTAATAAAGGTTTGGTAATTCTAAATATGTCTAACTATGAATGTTTAAATCTGACCGTAGGATTCTATGGAGACCTGCTGCTTTTCCTTTACTAACATCTTTGTATGTTCCTAACTAGCTACAGAAGCCATCATCATAGAATACTATCACAATAAGATAGAAATTTTTCAGAAGTTTTGAATTCATTCTAATTAGTTTTAAAAATAGTTTAAATTTGTATGTTGCACATGCTTAGCTGTTGGCTAAAGTAAGCAATAAGTATTATGGAATGCCTCAAAATGAGAAGCTTGCTGCGATCTTGTACTCATTGGACTACTTCTATAAATGGTTGTCAAATTGTAACTTAAATTCTTAGAATTGTATGTGTTTAAATACTGGGTAGAGACATATGATGTATTAAATGTGAATTCTAATTGCCATACCTTCTTGTAAACAGAGGTTGAAAATTACCAATGGCAAGCTGTTGAGAAAGAGTAAATTATTTCCATTTTCTGTATTGCTTGGCTCTGATGAAATAACTCTAGCTTATTCCAGAACATGAAATAAGAATTTGAACCTGATTTTCATGTATACTCTGAAAAATCAGACTTATCCAGAATGTTGCTGTGTTCTCCTGGTCTCAACAGTTGCAGAGAGAGATTAACTTGTACTCTTTTCTTCATAAATGACAGAATGGTCACTACTCTCTGATCACAATACCAGGTTAAGAGTCTATGGCTACAGGAACTTGGGAAAGCTCTAAAATTCCTCTCATGTGCAGGAATCCTCTTTATGCATGACTACTCACATGAATTAGGCTTTCTGCTTCAATAGTGGTGATAGAATCAGGTCCTCGAAGCCAAAAGTTTTCATATTTATCCTAAAGACTCAGTTCCTTTTCATTCCCATTCCCTGGTTAACTATTACCATTATTTAGTTGTTTTTCAATAAAGTTATTGAAAATAAAATGCAGTAAATCACAACTTCTCTACTTATTTTATTAAAAGCATTTGTCCCCTAAACTGTTAGTAATGGGCAACCAACTGTCTAGTTTAATTGAAGAATATATACTTGACAGAACAAGAGGATCAGCAAAATAGGGATCACGCCAGTTTCAAACTATATTAATTAACTCCCTAAAAAGTTTAATATCCTGAACACTAATACAAAAATAAATCTAAAAAGCAGGCTTCTGTTCTTAAAATATCCTTCAAAAGTGAAACAATTTTACCCAGCACATCAATATTTTGGAAACATTTCCACTGACTTTTTTAATTAAAGTATTTCCTAGTGTGTTTTCTAACCACTTTACCCTGAAGAGCCACCACAGCTCAGAGAAAAGTTACATACTCATTTATAGGCTTCATCCACTGGACTTTGTTCCCAATTTCCCCATTGTTATATCACTAAAAAGACACCAAAAATTACAGAAACATTTAGCTGTCATCCACCGTACCATTTCAGACTGTAAAGTAAATTTTGCAGTCTGATGCAGCATACTTCAGAAATTCTTATGCCTGTTTTTTTAATTTATCCATTTTTGTTTTGTTTCGTTTTGTTTTTTGTTTTTGGAGGGGTGGGGCCATAGGGGTGAAGCTGGCTGTTTGAAGGCTATCCCAGCTCTAAATGACCACCTATAAGCAAGGATCCTTATAGCTGTCTCACCAGGTAGCTATTTCTAAACTTTCTAAAGTGGGAGTTATATATAATGGAAACAATAATCTTCCCTTGGAAGGATGGAAGTATTGTCTATGTTTAATCAATATGAACATAAAATTATTTTATAAAGTTGTCAATGGTTTACCGGGCTGGATCGGCCCGGTTCCGTGACAATTGGTGAGGGGGACCCACAGACCCATGCCCCAGGAAAGGGGAAGGGGGAAAGGGAAAAGAAAAAAAAGGGAGATGGGCTTAGAAACAGAACAGTGGCAACGATCTGAGGAGGAAAGCTAATTTACTAAATAAGATATCAGAAAAGCAAAATAACACAATATGATACAATATAATTGGAATTGAAGCTAATAAATCAAATGAAATGAGCAAGAGAGAGTGTCCAATAAACCGAAGGCCTTACGCTAACGCTGAAGGCGATATGGCAGTGAACACCCACTGCTGAGTCGATCCCGAAGGAAAGAGAGCGTCCCGTGACCGCAGAGAGTTTTTATCTTTTCCCTCTGAGCGGAAAATACATAAAAATGCAAAGCATCGCAAAGTCCTCTGGGGAATGTAGTTCTCCTCTTCTGAGACAGGTATACCCGGAAATATCAATGATCTATGGAGTTGGAGTATTAACTCTTTAACTCTTAATGCACTACATGTTGTTATGATGTGGAATACTATTACCAAAAATCACAAAACCATGACATTCCACCCCTTATTCCACATCATTACATCATGCTTGATACATATAGAAGAACAATGATTAACATGCATTATATACACACACACACAACATATATATAGATGTATATACATGGAATTACTGGCTGCACTCCCCCAACATCAAATTCCCTTGTGGTACACACTGAACATCCCCATTCTTCTGCATCACCCACCAAGTGGACCCAGGTCCCTGAGCAAAGACAGTTCCATGGAGAGGTTTGCCCTTTCCAGAAGCTGGAAGGACCCAAACCGCTTTCCCCAACATGTTCTTTACATGCACTACAGGGACTTTATCTCCCTCTACAGTAGGTAGAGAGCTGTATTGGGCAGGACCATCACGATTGATGGATCCTCGGGTGTTGACCAACCAGGTGGCTTCTGCCAAATGCTTCTCCCAGTGCTTAAATGTTCCACCACCCATTGCTTTCAACATGGTATTTAACAACCCATTGTATCTTTCAATCTTACCAGAAGCTGGTGCGTGATAGCGGATATGATAAATCCATTCAATGCCATGATCTTTGGCCCAATTATTCACAAGAGAATTTTTGAAATGAGTCCCATTATCTGACTCAATTCTTTCTGGAGTGCCATGTCACCATAGGACTTGTTTCTCGAGACCCAGAATGGTGTTTCGGGTGGTAGCATGGGGTACTGCATATGTTTCAAGCCACCCAGTGGTCGCTTCCACCATGGTAAGCACGTAACGCTTGCCATTGCGAGATCGTGGCAAGGTGATATAATTAACCTGCCACGCCTCCCCATATTTATATTTTTGCCATCGCCCTTCCCCCCAAAGAGGTTTCATCCTCTTGGCTTGTTTAATTGTGGCGCATGTATCACAGTCATGGATAACCTGTAAAATAGTGTCCATAGTTAAGTCCACCCCTCGGTCTCTAGCCCATTTATATGTTGCGTCTCTTCCCTGATGGCCCGAGGTCTCATGGGCCCATCGAGCTAAAAATAATTCACTCTTATGTTGCCAGTCCAAGTCTACTTGAGCCATCTTAACTTTGGCAGCTCGATCTACCTGATGGTTATTCTGTTGTTCTTCAGTTGCCCGGCTTTTAGGAACATGAGCATCTACATGGCGCACCTTCACAACTATATTCTTTACTCGGGCAGCAATATCTTTCCACAGTATAGCAGCCCAAATAGTTTACCCCTCCGTTGCCAGCCATTGTGTTCCCATTGCTGTAACCACCCCCATAAAGCATTTGCCACCATCCATGAATCAGTGTAAAGATAAAGCACTGGCCACCTCTCTCGTTCAGCAATATCTAAGGCCAGTTGGACAGCCTTTACCTCTGCAAATTGACTTGATTCTCCTTTTCCTTCAGTGGCCTCTGCAACTCGTTGTGTGGGGCTCCACACAGCAGATTTCCATCTGTGGTGCTTTTCCACAATGCGACACGATCCATCTGTGAACAGGGCATATCTCTTTTCATCTTCTGGTAGTTCATTATATAGCGGGGCCTCTTTAGCACGTGATACCTCCTCTGCTGGTATTGTTCCAAACTTTTTACCTTCAGGCCAGTCCATGATCACCTCCAGGATTCCTGGATGACTGAGGTTCCCCATCTGAGCTCGCTGTGTAATCAGCGCAATCCACTTACTCCAAGTGGCATCAGTAGCATGATGGGTGGAGGGGACCTTTCCTTTGAACATCCAGTTCAGCACTGGCAGCCGAGGTGCCAGAAGGAGCTGCGCTTCAGTACCGATTACTTTGGAAGCAGCTCGAACCCCCTCGTACACGGCTAAGATCTCCTTCTCAGTTGGAGTGTAGCGCTCCTCAGACCCCCTATATGCTCGACTCCAGAAACCAAGGGGTCGGCCTCGGGTCTATCCAGAAGCTCTTTGCCACAAACTCCAAGTGAGACCTTCCTTTCCAGCAGAAGTGTAGAGGATGTTCTTTACATCCTGTCCTGTCCGCACTGGCCCCAGGGCCACGGCACGGGCTATCTCCTGCTTGATTTGCTCAAAAGCCTGCTGCTGCTCAGGGCCCCATACAAAATCATTCTTCTTCCACGTCACTTGATAAAGGGGGCTCACAATGAGGCTGTAGTTTGGAACATGCATTCTCCAAAAGCCCACTACACCCAGAAAAGCTTGGGTGTCTGTCTTACTGGTGGGTGGAGACATGGCAGTGATTTTGTCAGTCACATCTGTAGGGATGTGACGACGTCCATCTTGCCACTTTATACCTAGGAAATGGATTTCCTGTGCAGGCCCTTTCACTTTGCTTCGCTTAATAGCAAAGCCAGCTCGCAGGAGGATCTGGATTATTCTCTCTCCTTTCTCGAAAACTTCCCCTGCTGTATTGCCCCACACAATGATATCATCAATGTATTGTGAGTGCTCAGGAGCACCACCCTGTTCCAATGCAGTTTGGATCAACCCATGGCAAATGGTTGGGCTGTGCTTCCACCCCTGGGGCAAACGGTTCCAGGTGTACTGAACGCCCCTCCAGGTGAAGGCAAACTGCGGCCTGCATTCTGTGGCCAGAGGAATTGAAAAGAAGGCATTGGCAATGTCAGTGGTGGCATACCACTTGTCTGCTTTTGACTCCAGTTCGTACTGGAGTTGAAGCATGACCGGCACAGCAGCACTCAGTGGGGGTGTGACTTCATTCAGGCCACGGTAATCTACCGTCAGCCTCCATTCTCCACTGGCTTTACACACTGGCCATATGGGGCTGTTAAAAGGAGAGTGAGTTTTGCTGATCAATCCCTGGCTCTCTAGCTGACAAATCAGATTATGAATTGGGAGCAAGGAATCCCTGTTAGTTCGGTACTGCCGTCTGTGCACCGTTTTTGTAGCAATCGGTACCTGTTGCTCTTCCACTTGTAGCAACCCCACAACAGATGGATCTTCTGACAGGCCAGGCAAAGCAGACAGCTGCTTAATGTTATCTGCGTCCACAGCAGCTATTCCAAAAGCCCATCGATACCCTTTGGGATCCTTAAAATATCCCCTTTTTAGATAATCAATACCAAGTATACATGGAGCCCCTGGGCCAATCACAATAGGATGTTTTTGCCAGTCTTTACCAGTGAGGCTTATTTTAGCCTCCAACTTGGTCAACTCTGGTCAACTCTTGGGAACTCCCAGTCACCCCAGAAATATAGATTCTGTCCCTTGGTGACTCGAAGGCATTAGAGTGCATTGTGCACCAGTGTCCACCAATACCTTATATTTTTGTGGTTCTGATGTGCCAGGCCGTCGAATCCACACAGTCCAATGCACTCTATTATCCCTCTCCCCCACCTGGCTGGGGGGCAGAGGCTATTGTGGCTGGTAGGTACCTCGCCCAGTTCTGAAGAAGTACTGTTCAGACAGGAGGACGTCTCGCTCAGACTGGAGGGTGTCTCTTTCAGGTTGGAGGGCACCTTGTTCAGACTGGAGACCATCTTGTTGAGACTGAGGGTTATTGAGTTCAGACTGGAGAGCATCTCGCTCAGTTTGGAGGGCATCTCTTTCAGGCTGGAGGGCGTTTTTCTCGAACTGAAAAACGACTTGCTTCATCTGGAGGGTGTCTCGATCAGACTGGAGGCTGTCTAAATTGGTCAGGAGAGTCTGATTGTCAGCTCAAAGACTCTCTTTCTGGATCTGGACACTATCCCTTTCAGCTCGGAGACTCTCTTGCTCTATTCCAGAAACAGTATGCCTCTCTGGGATAGTACTGAATAAAGTCTGATTGGTATAAGCCAGACCCCAAATAATTTGGGCCTCCTCAGATCTGTCTGAGCCGCAACATCCCTGACTCAAATATCTGCTCAAGTTCTCAGAATCTTGCAGGTGCTCAGGGAAAAGGTCCCAGTATGTTTTGAGCATTACAAGGGAAAAAAACATGAAATGCAGCCCCTTTAAGAGCAGTTTAAAAAGCAAGAGCATTTTTTTTTTCTTTTTTACTAAAACAAGCTAGCAGCACCCAAAAAAGTTTACACATATCCCAGAACAACTGGCAGTACGCCCTGACTTCAAGGTCGTGTTATGCCGTACAGTACCTGCAGTACAGATAAGCTTGCTAGCAAGAGACAGAGATTCACTCTAAGAGTATGTCTCTGCCTGGCTAAGGCAGCTGGTTTTGCCCCACGTTGGGCGCCAAAAATGTCAATGGTTTACCGGGCTGGATCGGCCCGGTTCCGTGACAATTGGTGAGGGGGACCCACAGACCCATGCCCCAGGAAAGGGGAAGGGGGAAAGGGAAAAGAAAAAAAAGGGAGATGGGCTTAGAAACAAAACAGCGGCAACAATCTGAGAAGGAAAGCTAATTTACTAAATAAGATATCAGAAAAGCAAAATAACACAATATAATACAATATAATTGGAATTGAAGCTAATAAATCAAATGAAATGAGCAAGAGAGAGTGTCCGATAAACCGAAGGCCTTATGCTAATGTTGAAGGCGAGACGGCAGCGAGCACACACTGCTGAGTTGATCCCGAAGGAAAGAGAGTGTCCCGTGACCACAGAGAGCTTTTATCTTTTCCCTCAGAGCGGAAAATACATAAAAATGCAAAGCATCGCAAAGTCCTCTGGGGAATGTAGTTCTCCTCTTCTGGTATACCCGGAAATATCAATGATCTATGGATTTGGAGTATTAACTCTTTAACTCTTAATGCACTACATGTTGTTATGATGTGGAATACTATTACCAAAAATCATAAAACCATGACAAAAGTACAACTTATACTAAATCAGAGTGTCTTACCATTAATATTATCTGATTAATCAAGGATAATGGTTCTCCTTGTAAAACCGGAAAGAGGAGAACTGTCCAGCTTGTTTTTAGGTAGACATATAATGATAAAAAGAGTAAAGGGAGTATTCTATAAAGAACCAGCAAGGGTTGTGCATGATCACCAAATGACCCTGTGCAAGTGCACATGCATGTAATTAGCCAAAAGGGGGTGAAGTATAATGATTGCTTAACCTTATGAATATGCAAGTAGTAGTTGTTTCTTCTGTATTGGATAGGTGGAATATGTGGGAATTTAATGTACAAATGCAGTGAAGAAACTTGCATTACTGTGCTTGTGGAAACTTCCACTAGCACCCAGGCCTAAATAAAAAAGCAATATCTTTCCTGATTGTGTAGGAATTGGTTCACTGCACACTGGGCAAGAAATCTGCTTTTCAGACAAAAGCTGTAGTGAGTCATGGTGAGGCAATGTAATAGAATCATTTTCATTACAGTTAGATTTTTTTGAACTTTTCAAATCAGATAGAACAAAGAAATAGCTTGCTTAAATCATCCCACCGTAAGTTTTCAGTTTATCAGAAATATGTATGTGGAGAGAGTTCCAGTGAGTCCAGTAAGTGAAATTATGGTTGTACTTTTAATGTATATTTTTGCACAGTTCTCTTAAGTTAGAAAGTATAATTACTAGTAGATCGCTTTATTCTCCATGGACAATGTAATCTCTGCTCTCCATTACTGAAGTGTAAGTCTGAACATTTATGGACAGCATGGATGATTTTGTTGTTGAAACTGATTTTCCTTGTAACAGAAATTAAAGTATTTTGAGATCTCCTGCTAAATATGCTCTGTCAGAGACAGTGAAGCTAGATACACTTAGCAGAATGTTGATGATAGTGAATTGATAGGAAACATTTTCCATAGCATTAGACCTAGTGTCATCCCTATTGTAAATATCAGTCTTGTAAGCATCCCTGACAAAAGCAATACCTAGCTGGGAAAATCAGATCGAGCAATACCTTGCTGGGAAAATTAGATCAATGCAAAAAAATAAAAATAAAAATAAAAATAAAAATAAAAATAAAAATAAAAATAAAAATAAAAATGAAAATAAGTTAAGCCTTGACAAGCATCATTTAAATATCAATAGAAATAAGGAATATTATAGACTCATCATTGCTCCAAACTACTGCAGTCAAGCCCTAGAACGATTTTCAGAATTTGCTGTTGTATAGTTGAAGTGTAAAATCTCTGTGCCTGCTAATTAGAAACCTGATTTATCAGAACTGTCTGACACAAGATTAGAAAACATAATCAGCATAAAGCAGCTCCCTATAATGACTCAAATATTTCAACTGCTTAATATGACATAGTCACAGAATATTCCCTCCCAGAAATGCTCAAACAAATCTGAAGTTTATTTTTATTAAAAATAAATAAATAAAACAAAACACAAAAAATACTACCATCTTTCCTTATACTGACTGTACAGAGAGGAAAGGCCTTAAAACTTGGTAACATATCTCCATTTCAACATCCATTGAACCTCTATTTGTCAAAGCTTCATTTTACCTTAATTTCCTCCAGCTCCCATCACTTCTCCGTGCTATTCTCAAGGGCACACTCTCTTCTATGACTGGCCTATATTAACATATAGTCAACTTAGTCAGGTAACTGGATCATTTGCTGATGATTTAATATATTCAAATATACCATGCATTTCTTACAGTATAAATAATTGGTAGTTGTCTTGGTTGTTGATCATTAAATAAAATGCATCACTAAAACAGTTACCTTAGTCATAGACATCTGAATCTAAATACTTACTTCATTCTCTTTGAAACAGGAAGTAGATATTTATACAGTGAAGACAGAAGAACTAGCATTTACGTCAGCATTCTGCCTCCAGATTCAGCGAAATGATTACATTCATGCATTGGTCACCTATTTTAATATTGAATTTACAAAGTGTCACAAGAAGATGGGATTTTCCACAGGTAATATGTACTTTTGTTTCATTTCTATTTCAGTCTGTTTGTCAGTACTATTGGTCAGATGGTACATGAGGGTTTACTGTAACAATGTGTTAATTTCAATGATAAAAACTATCATTACCTTGAAGGAGGTGATCAGGATTCAGAAAGGACAATTGTAGGAATTCTGGAAAAGCAGTGGCAGTATTTCACAATAGCTACCAAGCCTACAGCCCAGAAAGAACTGTAATCCTGGGGTTCATGCTCATCAGCAGTTGTATCTTAATCCTTTATCAAGTTTCTGGGATAAAACAGGGGATTCTAGCCTCAGTGAGAGAGAGCAGTTGGGTCTCAGCTTCCATGAAGTCATTGAAACTCAACCAATATTTCTTGTTCATCTCAGAATCTAGAAGAAAATCATCAGTTTTACAAAAATATAACCACACACACACTGTTTATGTAAATTGGCTCAGTGAACCCATATGTGAAACTCTAACTGGGTGAGCAGATACTCAATGGAGTAATTCCATTGGTGTGAGGAATGGTTTGCCAGAGTGAATAAACCAGCACTGCAACAAATATAAAAATCTTGTAACTGTTTTAATGACAAGAGCTACAAACAATAGTTGCTGGCATCATTGGTGTAAATGGAATCTAATGTAAGTTAAATGTTTTTAGAGATACCTTTTTTATTATTTTTTTTCTGTTACAGAAGCTTTCAGCTCTTCACTGAGAGTCAAAATTTATGTTTCATTCTAAAAAGTATAATCATATGGATGATATTATTTGGTACCTCATATTCTTATATTTTTCATCAAACAAATTTCCCTTGTCATTTTATAAAGTCATTATACTGTAGTATTTCTCACACTGTGATAGATATCAGTGACCAATGACAGGCAAATGTTGCCAGTAAAAATTCACTGTGGACTCCTTGAACGTCTGTATTTAAATCAAAGATGAAAACAAATATGTGAAAAAGAAAAAATAAAATAGCAGAAGAGAAATGACAACTAAAACAAACAGTACCATTTAATTAAAGTTTAAAGATGTGTATCAGAGTGGCATTGAATTTCTCTCTCTCTAACTGCCCTGAAGTTTGGAGTCAACTATATGCAATATCAATTAGATTCTCGGATACTGAAGCAAGATAAAAGGCGATTCTTTTCACCTATTTTAGGACAAGATCACCTTTCTTTGTAGGTAGACACTTCTTTCCATTAAACTTTGTGATGATTTAGCATTGTCACCTCTCTTTGAGATTAACTTCATTTCTGCATTGTAGTATTCTGAGAACAGGTGAGAGTTCTAAATTTTGGATAATCTGTTTCAGGTCTCTCTAACTTGAAAATGCAAGTTTATCTGAACGGCAAGTACGGTAATACTGGAAATGTTGAAGAATTATTGCAAAATGTGTGCTGCCATCCTCAAGATTTATAGTATATTTGTTTTATTTCAAATATAATGAGCAGCAATGGAAAATTTTGGGGAAAAAAGAAATCTAAACACAAAATAGTTGAATAGTGTGTTCTCAGTCCTGAAGAAAAACATAAAATGAAGACAAACCAAAGTGAGATTCAATTCTAAACACACAATAAAAATAATGAATTAAATACTTGTGCAAAGGAACCCCACATTTAACAAAGATGAGCACTTGGCAAAATTTATTTTTTAGTTCTAAACATAAAGGGCATCAAAATTGTTCTACTAAGTGAGGCTAGGAATTCATTTAGACCGGTATCCATCTCTGTCAATCATCCATATCATATGCTGTTAAAAAAAAAAATTAAGAGGAGGTTCAAATGCCCTTTCCCCAGACATGTTCTTCTGAAAATCTGTTTTGTACTCTTTCAGCATCATGAATCAAAGTTTACATGCATTGTTATTATGGTTAGCAGGTTTTTAGGCATGTTTCTTTGTGATTTTCTTAATTGTTTTTGAATTAATTTGTACTTCTGACATTTAAATAACTTAGTGGTAAAGATTTTCCCAACTTGAATGTGTGTAAGTTAATAGGAATGGATAAAGGAGGTGCCTGTCATGCTCACTAACATTCTTCATGGAATCCTTCTTGCTGAATGTAATCGCATCTGACATATTCCAGTAAAACTTAGATGACAACCCACAGCCACTCAACAGAATTGTGTTCCTATGATTTTCTTGGTTAAGCACAACTGTTAATACTGTATATGAGTTAGAAGCCTTCTATAGGAATACCTTTTCAATTTTCAATTTTTTCAACTTTTATTTCAATTGCTTTTTGCAATTGTTTGCAAGTCTTAATTTGATTTAAAAGACAAAGGTCTAATTTCTTTAAATAATGCCCATGTGTGTCTTCTAGCACCTGATGCTCCCTATACTCACTGGAAGCAAACTGTCTTCTACTTAGAGGACTATTTAACTGTGAGACGAGGAGAAGAAATCTATGGGACAATATCCATGAAACCAAATGCAAAAAATGTGGTAAGTCAGCATCACTGCTTCTATTTTCAACTCTACTCGTGACAAATGATAATCAACAGTAAATAAAATGTGTATAATTAAAACAATGAGTTTGCTAAAACAGTAAATTTTTACATATTAGTAAAAGCTGTATTCATAGCTTCACCAAAGCTGGTGATGGCAACTATAATGTAGTGCTAACATCACAGAATTCAGCTTGCAAACCAGATAGCAACGGAAGGAAGAAATCATCCAGCTATATCATCAAGTCATCTGCCCTCTGAAGTTCATACTTTGTGAAAAAAATTAAGCAGAGTTCTCTTCACACTGTCTCTGAAATCAGTAATAAGAGCCCCCTGCCAGTATAGAATGATAAAATGTAAATTCTATAATAACCAAAGCCATGATGGATATCATGCTATGATGACCAAGAACTCCCTCAGTTTGTATGCTATGGGCTGATGTAATGATTTAGGGATTCTTTTAGCTAAGAAGGAGACTATGAGACATAGTCTGATAGACAACCCTTGCCTGTATAGAAAAGCAAGATATGAGAAGTATCGCTTCTGTGAGAAACAGTGGTACCATTTTCTGCCAAAACTCTTCAGTGAGTTTTCTTGTTTTCTATTACTACAGTTACCACATACAGACATTAATATAGTGTGATCCATTCGTGATGTTATTGTAATTGCTGGAATATTGTATCCATTGACTGCAGTGAATCTTAACATTTCATCACCTTTTATTGCATTACTTTCCCTATTTCTGTACCAAAACTAAATTGTATATAGTTTTCATAGAAGTGTTGATAAGTGTTGATACATGGGTAGAATTAAACACAAATAAGGCCTGGCATTAAGACAGTTACTTTCACTTCTGAAATTTGTTGCTGTGAGAATACAGGAGAACAGCGTGATTCCCACTGTAATGTTGCCTTCAGGGGGAACGGAAACATTTTATTTTGCATTAATTTATCAGCTTATGGCCCTTTTCTCTTGAGGGAAAAACAAAATTCAAATTTGTTCGCGCAATACCTTAAGGCAGGTACTAAAATTAAAATCTTCTAAATAGTTATCATAAGACAGACTATCTCAGTACTCTTAGATTAAAAATGATTTCATAGCACTTTTTTCTTCAGAAACATGAAGCCTTCCAAAAGTCTGTAAGGAGACACATTCATTTTATGAGACTATGTATTGCCTCTTTTCAAAAAGCATGGAATTATAAGAAAAAGAATGTCTAAGAGCTAGTCTACCAAATCTGTTCTGGAATAATGGGTAGCCTGCAGGCCCTTTACTCAATGGGATATGCTTTTTAAAAATCATTACAGAATACTTAGGATAGCACAGCATTTCAGAAACCTTCTAGTTGTAACCAGGACAGTAAAGCAGCCTGGAACAGAATACAATATACTCCAGACAAAGATTGCACGATGAGTGCTATTATACTTCTTACATCCTGCTTTTTCAATGCTTTTAAACATTAAAAAACAAAAGATAGAAACCACAGTATGAAACTCTGCAGGTCTTTTCAAACTGAGTAATAACTGAATTCATACTCTGGATTTATGGTCTTGCTTACATTTACATTTAAATCTTTTACAGCGTGACCTGGATTTCACCGTAGACTTGGATTTTAAAGGACAGCTATGTGAAGCGTCAATATCCAATGACTACAAAATGCGCTAGCAAGAAACCTTTCAGAGAGATTAAAAGAGTTGTATCAAGTCCTGAACTACTGAACTTCAAGCTAGGTTCAAGTGTATGCACGATTACTATATTAAATTATTAGAATGTCTTCTCTATTGGAAAGTGGTAATCTGATCCCTCTTGCAGATAGTAAAGAGGGCTGGGATCCCACTGTGATTGTACAGTATACAGAACTACAGCTTTTGACAAATATATAGTGAAAACAAAGAACAGACTTGAGTGTTCTGTTTGACTTTAGGATGGCAGAAGATGCTCATAAAATTATACTATTTATAATGAATTTCTGGTTCTTCCAAGCTTTGCATGTTACAAGTGATAGAGCAGTTTCTTCAATATAGAAGACCACTAAAAGACACTGCCATGATAGCTGGATTCAATTCAATATAAATACTATATAATATAGTATAAAATAGCACATTATAATATGATATATATATATATATTGTACATGAGAAAAATGTTTATTCATAACAGGAACTCATTTTGTGATTACTTAATTTTAATTATGCAGTTATAGAAAGATGATGGCGCTACTCTAGACAGTGACATATTTTAGTTGTAATTAACTGCCCAAATTATAGCTTTGCAAAATACTCTGAGCAAAATGTAGATAAGAACTGTGAGTTTATGAAGGATCAAGAAGTATCTCTTACAATATCATCTGGAAACTCTGGACCATGAATTCTAAAATTCATCTTCATAACTGGATGTTTGTCAGAGCTTTAAAGAACATCAGCTTTTTATCCTTGCAAATATTCTGTGGTGAGTTTTTAAAGCTGGATTTTGCATGAGACCTTCTGAAATCAGTTACATAGTATTTAAATGTAATGAATGCGAAGTCTCTTAAATGGTGGGTAATTTGTGTTTTGTGGCCATGTAGTATTTTTGCCCATTTCAGTTCTCTACAAGATTCTTAATACAAAATTAGTGTTTCCTTTCATTAATGTTTCAGATAAGTTTTAAATTGAAAAAACTACTCTCAAGGGTGCAGTGATATGCTGGAATTAGTTAATGTCTTTAAATATATATATATTGCTTCCAGTATTACTAAGATGTCTGTAGCTTCCTCGTCTTCTTACACTCCTTGTTTTTCTTACGGAATCTTATGCTTATAGGTAAATACTGACTGTTTATAATTATTGATATGTATTTTTACTGTATGAATGTTGACCATTTAATCACAGGTAATTTGTCAAAAAGTGTATCATCAGTCCTAAATACGGATCTTCTAGTCTCTACAGTGCAGAGCACTATATCATGTTCCATCATATGTTGGGTGAGACTATTTTTTGCCTGAAAAATCTTTTTAATCGCCAATAAATAAAGCTTACTTGAATATGCAAGCAAAAAGTGCTGTTCATCAGTAAGTTTTTTGTAGGTTCTTATTTTGCAGGTATTAACTTGTCAGATTTTCACTTTCTAGAAAGCTATTTCTATTGCTTTTCCCTTCATGAAAACTGTACAGTACCTCAATTTTTTATCTAAGGTCTAAGGATTATGGTCTAGGGATTGCATTACATGGTATCTATGGAGAATGAAATTAAACTGTAATTAAGCAGAAAAAATGTGGTTTGCAGTGCAGTTCATTACAGATGTTTTAAAGCACTTCATTTCATTTTCCTGGAATGAGGGTAAACAACTTTTCTCACAAAATAACTGGCTTTTTTTTTTCTGTCAATTATTGCTGTCATTTTCAAGGGATCAGCTCACAACAACGCTTTGAGTGAAAGCTTGGAACAGCAAATCTTAAAGAAATAACTTTCTGACAGCACTTTATGAATCTAGGACTTCAAGGTAAGGAATTCTACCAGACTTTTTCTCTGTCCTCTCCATTTATACTCTTAAATTTGAAACAATGTTTGTTTTTATCTTCTCATTTTCTGCCAATCACTGAGCTGATTATAACTGAAAGAGGAAAGACTCTGGCATTATCAGTCTTACTCCTTGACAGAACTTCAAGCCATGCACTTCTCTTGCGTGGAGCACTCACCCTTCTGTAGCAGTGGGCAAGTTATAAAAGGAAGGGGGCTGGAAGGATGGGGAGGGGAAGCTTGTCTGTAAACAAAAGAAAATAAACCACCATTAAAGGGGAATTCACAAGGGCCTGTCTCCCTTTCCTGGGCCTCTGTCACTTTTCTCTGGCAGAAAGCATTGGAGAGGCAACAGCAAATAAAATCTGACCGGTACTGTTCATTAACCAGTTTGAGAGGAATTTCAAGCATTACTGTGTTCTGCTTTTTATGCCTCATCTTTCCTCTAATGACAGTGAAACATAGGTCTCTTCAACACTTTGCCTTGCCTTCTTGCTGTGTCTTTCCATTCAGTTCAGTGCTGCAAGACTGGGTCCTTGCAGCTATACTGTTAATAGTGATCATGACTAATGGTTTCAGAGATGATGGCAAGACCAGTTATATTTGGCTCTGGAAAACTAACTTGTACTTCACATCACATTTAAAGCACAGCACATGCTTCTCCATCACGTGAACTAAGACAGCTTACTACAGTGCTGGATATGTTCAAATCACAGCAATCAAAGGGAAAAAATAGGCTTCTGTGTTTCATACAGGTGTTTCAAACCACTGAGATTCTGAAAGCACCAATGAGTTAAGCATACAAAGGGCCTTGTTAGGTTGGCATTAGTGGAAGATAAATGCAAGGATATTGACAGCTACATGCAATTAGCTGATAGGCTTTCCTCAGCATTCCAGCAAGTAAGGAACCTACTACAAGTAACTAACACAAGGTCTGAGCCTAACCTTATTAAGATTTGAATAAGAAAGTCAGTCATGCATGTCAGGATTTAATCCAAGTCATTTATCTTCAAAGCTGTATATTAAAATACTAACAACAAAATGACTTGATCTCTGAAACAGACACATGTTTAAAGCTTTTATTTTATTTCCCGCTGTCAGGAAAAGAAAATCAAGAGCTAAGCTCAAAGCATGAAACAGGAATTTAAATATAATATTTACACACCCCTGATAGGTAAAAAATATAGCACTGACGAAATGAGAAAGCATGTAAGAGACTATTATTATACCATTGCCTCAAAGTTTGCTGATGAACATGTCCGAACAAGTCCAAGCTAGTCCTGGACAAGGTTGTGAAATCCTTTGTCTAAGGGACAAGCAGATGGGCACATCCTGGGGCAACGAAAGAGAGTGAAGCTGCAGCTCAATGGCCGCTGAATACTCTTTTGTTTGGTACTCATCTCCGTGGGGAGATAGCCATCTCAGGAGACGCTTGCCTAGCACACTTGCACGGGATTTGTCACATAGACTGGAGGAATCTGGAAGATAAATATAGGGGTCCTGCAGCCACGAAGTGGGGTTTTCTCTGCTACCTGGAGGGGGTTTTCTCTCTGGAGAGACTTCCCGAGCTGATCACTGCTGCTACCTGGAGGGGGTTTTCTCTCTGGAGAGACTTCCCGAGCTGATCACTGCTGCTGCCTGGAGAGGCCTTCTCTTAGGAGAGACCTCACGAGCTGATCACTGTTCGCTGCTGCCCCTCTCGGGGTTGACTCCCTCGCTGCTTCTCCGGTGCTTCTCCGGTGCTGACCCCTCGGTGCTTCTCTGGACAACTGCTTGCTGCTCAAGGCTGCCCGCTGCTGCTGCTGTTCTCCCCGCTTCTGCCACCCCTGCTCTTCGGCCTCGGACCGTCGGAACCGCTTACCGCCCGTAGGATCCTGGCTGGTGACTATCCCTGCGTTGTACTAACCCTTTGCTTCTTTCCTATCTTTCCTATTTCTCGCCTTCCCTTCCCCATCATCCTTAACAGTGTCCACCTTCCCCTTCCTCATCTCCCTGGTCAATATTGGTAATAAACTGGTCGGACCAACATTTGAACCGTTGTTTCTTAATCTCACGCTGGGTATACACATAATCTTAAGAACCTCGTCTCCCTCCTTTATATTGGAGCTTGACAAAGCAGGTCACTTCTGCCTTGACTATGATCTTCAATAAAGCTTATTAAAACTTGTCAGGGATTGTTCAAGCACAAAAGAAGCATCCAAAGAAGCAAGATAGTAGGTATGCCTCTAAAATGCACTGAGTGCAATTCATATTGTCAGTGCCTGTAAAATTATGGAAATAGTCTTGATGACATACATATTAAGAATACTGCTCTGTGTTCCTGAAGTTCCTTAAAGAACAGCATATTGTAATTCACATGCATTTACCACTCCCAGTACCAACTAGCTCTTGTAAGTTGTTATTAAAATTATGAAGAAAATCAACTGTTTTCCAACCAAACCAGGACACAGTAGAGTGGTGTGGGTGGTAGAGTAAGAAGGGAACAGAATGACTTAAATTTTATTAGAATCTGCCTGCTCACTTGTCAAGGACTCAAAACTGCTTTCTCAGCTGACCAAGCATAGAATGCTTTAGCAACAGGCAATGACTCCTGCTATATATGAAGAGGCAAAGAAAAAAAAAAGAGGGAGTATCCAAACAAAAAGGGTAGAGGATTTGAGAAACAGAGGAGCAGAGGTTATTTTGCTATAGGACTTCAGATAGACTAATGGATGGACAAACATTCTGGAAATCTTTTGCCCAACCCCTGCTTAGAGTAGGGCTAACTTCAAGCTAGCTCATGTTTCTCAGAGTTTTGTTGAGACAAATTTTGAACATTTCCAATAACTTAAGATTTCATAGCCTCCACAAGCATCTTCTTCAATGCTAATCTCACAGAGGCAATTTTTTTTCCTAAGTTCAACTGGAATTTCTCTTGTTACTGCTTGGAATTATTGCTTTGCTCTTTTACTGTGCATCTCTGAGAACATTCTGTCTCTATTTTTACTGTAATTACCCATTAGATAGAGGAAGCTAGTTCTGACTTTACATCGCTCATGGCAGCTCCTCTCTTCCTCTTATATGACTACACCCTACCCTTTTCATGAGTTATATCACATAACTCCACTCTCATCTCCTCTTCCCTTCTCAGCCTCTGTTTTCCCTCTAACAGAAGCTTGGTGTATACTGCTGCTATTGCACACTCACTAAATGTATCTAAGGGTTTTGCAAAAAATGTTACTCCAAGGCTCACTAATTACAGAAAATTTTATGTTTTCTTTACATGTTGTCGTATATGTACACATTATTGAGTCATATTCAGGTGGTATTGAATATCTCTAACTAGTTCATGTTTCATCATTCTGTCTCTTCCCAGCTTCTTGAGCACCCCAAAGTCTTTGATTGCAGGGCAGTATAAGAAGCTGAGAAGTCCTTGACTCATTGTAAACACTGCTCAACAACAGAACATCACTATGTTAGCAACGTTGCTTTTCTCCTAAATCCAACATACAGAATCATATCGGCCTCCATGAAAAAAGTTAAATCTATCTTAGATGAAACCAGACCAGTTCCAATTTGAAAAGTCAGGTCCTTACTCCTCTTCAGACATTTATTTTCAGTGGTTTTGAAACTTCATCTTAAATGTTAATGCACAAAGAGCACAGACAAGTCAGATCTTTTAAATAACTTCTGAACTTCTTAAAATTTAATTGCAAGTACACAGCACTTATAGATCTTTCACAAAAACAGCTACATAAAAAATATGACGTTTTAAGTCTTACATAACAATATGTTTGATTTTAAATAGCCTCATTTTAAAAGAAAAAGAAAAATTAAAATAATTTTTCACATATTGTTTTAGAGTAATCAAACTCTGAATCATCCCCTTGAACACTGCACACTGAGATGACCTGGAGTAGTTGCATGAGAATTACTATTACTCAGGAGGAGAAAAAAAGATGTTTGATTAACACAGCTTAGATAGAGAGAAAGGGCAGATTATGGCTGCAGCAGAGCACTTATTCTTCACACACACAAAATATATTTCAGAGTTCAGATACTGCTGAAGAAAAAGGTATTTAATAGTTGTCTCTGCTATTCTCTTTCCCTGTTATTAGCATCTTTGATTCTTTTCTCATTTTTTGTGGAAACAAACATTAGAAAGAAGTGACAAACAATGTGATTTTTTAATTTTTTTTTTGGAGAAAGGTTGAGAAGTATGGTATGAATGTGAAATGAAAGAGATCATCTTAGCTTTGAAATAACAACTACAACCATAAGTCAGTCTTACTTCCTCACAGAACATACAGGTTTAAGTTAAAATCCAAGCTGTTACTCTGAATCATTAGTCATGGTCTTTTAGAGGTATGGTAATCAGCAAAATTAAGCTTAAGCTGCCCGTTGATTCCTCATGTGGAAAAGAGAGCATCCTCTTTCACAGTTCAGTTCTCAGCTTTCATGTCTACTCATTTCTGCTTACTCAAATGACCATCAGTATTTCCAACATGATATAGCACTGGAACCAGAAATAGATCCTTGTGTTAAGCTTACAACAGAATTTAATCATAAATCATACTTGCCACACCATTTTGATGCAGAAATATGAAATAACAATCCAAAAAGGCATACATAATATATTTACAGTAGCTTGTAATTTTGGTCAGTTAGCAAAAGTATTTTATCATCAGTGGCATATTTTTCACATTTGTTGGCATGAAAGACAGTGCCATTAGCTAAAGGGACCTGATTAAAGCATGCACAATTAATTTCCTTAACTATCTGATTGTCCTGTAATTGCAACTACCAACACTGCAGCAGCATCTCAGTTAGAAAACAAAAACACAGAACTTAACTGTTTTTCATGCTTTTTTATGGGATGAGTATAGACAGGCCAACAAATGTTGTGTGAAGCAGAAATGGCAGCATGTGAGAAAAAAATATTTGCATCCCAATTAGACAACAATGCACATGATGATAACAAGCTTTAAGCAATAAAGTGAGAATAAGGGAAGATTGAGCAGCAGAACTTGAAAAATGTGTGGTATCCTTTGCCAGTAAATACCTAAAGATTTCAAAGGAAACAACTTCCGAAAATACTCATCTAATAAATTGATTCAGCACCACCCCCTATTAAGTTTAGCTGAGACATTAAAGTATAACATCTTCTTGCACTATAGAGTGTTTTCATAGCTTATATCAGAGTTACATTGTGGGGGTTGTAGTTGGACTGAGACCAGCTGTTAGGCTTTAGTGTTGGTATGCAAAGAAGGCATTCAAAAAGTTTTTTGATTGAAACCATGCAAGAACCGGTTATCTGCTTTTTTTCATCTGCACCACAGCTATCTTGGTTGTAATGGATCCTTGGAAGTCCCTAGTCCAGCTTACTCATCAAAACAGAACTTCATCCGAATCTATATCGAGCCACTGGGGCTTTGTGTAAACCACTCCTGAATACTTCAAAGTACAGAATTACCATATGATATCAACTGTTCTCATGTAACCCATTCCTGATATAGAATCATAGTATCTTTTGATTTGGACAGGACCCTTAAAAGTTACCTAGTCCAACTCCCCAGTGCTGAGATCCCCCATTCAATTGTGACAAAATCTGAGTGTCCAAATTTGCAACTTTTACTCTATCTCTCAGTGAACTAATGTATTCTGCCATTTCAGTTTTTATATGGGGCAGGTATTGCAGGGTGTTTTCACACCATTTGGAATACAATCAGAAAGATTAGTCTAGAAAACATCTAGTCATCTTATTACTTATAGTACAGGTCTCAGCTGAACCAACAAATAACAAAGTACTCTATACAGTTTACAGGAGGCAATAATTACCTGAACAATGCAAGGTAACAAAACACTGAACTTTTCCATTGAGAACCTCATGAGTGAAAATAAAGCTGAGCCAGAAAGCAGCTCCCTTATTCTCTGAGGAACTGCAGGGCTGTGGGGAAAGTCAGCAGCAAGTGGAGGAATCCCCAGAAGGCTACCAATGCCCCTCAGCAGAAGTTCTGTTAACAGTAATGAACTGAATGCTGTGACTCTTATGTAGATTCACTGCAGGAATGTTCACTAGAGAAGGAAGTCTGTGGAAGTCCTTCACTTCAAAACAACAGCAATGATAAAATAGATCATTCCTGTGTTATCTGAATCATCCATTACAGAAGGAGAGTATGGCCTGCATGAGGAAACCTGTGACTTCAAACCTGCGACAAGTCCCCACTGTATGACATTTGAAACATAAAAACATCCACCAGAGATGTCAGTTGTGTATTGATGCTTAAGGCTTACATTTTTCCAGGCTCACACTGATCTTCTGTGAACTATCTACTCTGCCTTGATGAGGGCACAATTAGACTACTGTCTCCAGTTGTGGGTCCCCCAGTTCAAAAGAGATAGGGATCTCCAAGAGGGTATCCAGTAGAGTGCCACAAAGATGATGCAGGGCCTGGAGTATCTCCAGACTTGGGGAACCTGGGTCTGTTCAGACTGGGGAAAAGAAGACAGAGTGGATCTGGTAAATGTTTGTAAGTATCTAAAGGGAGGTGGGAAGGCTAAAGTATCTAAAAAAGACAGAAGTTCAAAATGTTTATAAGTATCTAAAGGGAGGTGGGAATGAGGCTGGGTATAGCACGTAGTGATAGAACAAGGCACAATGGCCTTGTACATAAATTTGTACATAGGAAGTTCCACACTGACATGCAGTAGAACTTGTTACTGTAAGAGTGATAGAGCACTGGAAGAGGTTGCCCAAAGAGGTTGTGGAGTCTCAGTATGGGAATATTCAAGACGTGTCTGGACACGTACTTCTGCAACCTATAGTAGGGTATGTGCTTGAGCAGGGGGCTTGGTCTTGATCTCTTGAGGTCCCTTCCAACTCCTGAAATTCTGTGATTCTGTGATCCTACATTAATACTTTCCATAGAGTGTAACACAACCATAGAATCATAGAGTCCTTAGAGTTGAAAAGAGCCCTTAAAGGTCATCTAGTCTAACTTCTCTGCAATGAACAGGGATATTTAGAGCTAGATCAGGTAGCTCAGAGTATGGTCCAGCCTGACCTTAAATGTCTCTAAGGATGGGACATCTACGGCCTCTCCAGTGCCCAGGCACTCCTATTGTAAAAAATGCCTGCCTTACATTGAATCTAAATCTCCCCTTCTTTAGTTTGAAACCATTTCCTCATGTCCTGTCGCAGCAGACCCTGATAGTCTGTCCCCTTCTTTTGTACAGCCCTTCAGGTACTGAAAGATGACTATTAGGTCTCCCCAGAGCCTATTCCAGGCTGAACAGCCCCTGCTCTTTCAGACTGTCCCTGTAGGGGAGGTTTTTTTTTCCCTTGGATCATTTTTGCAGCCCTCCTCTGGATGTGCTCTACCGGGTTTATGTACTGAGGACTTCAGATGTTGTCTCAGCATCATAGAGAAAAGGAGCATGCCATGCTTTTTTTGATGGAGCCTAAGATACAGCTGGCTTTCTGTGCTACATTTCTGGCTTATGTCCACCTTCCATCCATACACCAGTACACCCAAGTCCTTTTTGGCAGGGCTGTTCTCTATTCCCATGCTTTGATAATGGGGATGACACAACCCAAGTGCAAGACTTTGCACTTGGATTTGTTGAATCTCATAAGGTTATCCTGGGCCCACTATTTGAGCCTGTCTAGGTCTCTCTGAATGGCATCTTGTCCCTCAAATATATTGACCATACCACACAGCTTGATGTCATCTACAAGCTTTCTGAAGGTGCAGTTGATCGCACTGTCAGTGTCAGTGATGAAAATGTTAAAGACCACTGGTTCCAGTTCTGATCCCTGAGGATCACTTATCTCCATCCGGACACTGACCTGCTGAACACCACTATTTAGGAACAATCTTGCAACCAGTTCTCCATCCATCAGTCTATACGTTAAATCCATATCCTTCTAATTTGGAGAGAAGGATGTTACAGTGGCCCATGTCAAATGCCTTACTGAAGTCAATACAGATTATATCAGTGGCTTTTCCCATGTCCACTGACACAGTCATGCCATCATAAAAAGCCACTAGGTTGGTCAGGCAGGACCTGCCCTTGGCGGTTATACTGGTTGTCCCATATCACCTCCCTTTCTTCCATATGCCTTAGTATAGCTTCCAAGAGGATGTGCTCCATGATCTTTTCTGGCACTGAAATGAGACTAACACCTCAGTAGTTCCCTGGGTCATCCCTCCCACCCTTCTTAAAATTGGATGTGATATACCATGCAGTCTCACTCCCATTAACAGAGGATCATTTTATATATATATGTATACACACACACACACACACACACACAGAGTAAGATTAAGACTCTTTTCAGAGTCAGATATTGCCCAGCAAGTTTATTATACATTCATCATTAGTTAGGCTTGGGGATGGGGGAGCTGAAGAACACAATAGTGAGAAGATAAAAAATAAAAGCAAAGATTCATTATAGAAAAGCCGAGATATATAATCATTGCAGTTTCACAGCATTCCATGATTCTCCCAAGTAGGCAGCAGGGACTGGGGTTGCAACTTCTCTCTCGGTCAGTGATGGAATGTTCTAAGCAAGGAAGGAAAAGGTGAAAATGCATTAGTTTTTTGTTAATGAAGTCGTTATAAACGGTCTGATCTTTCTCTGGTTTCTCATGGTAACTGCATGCTTGGCACATTCAGTACTACTGTGCGGATTTATCTACACCTGAGAATTCAGGGCCCACTACTTGAGCCTGTCTAGGTTTCCTGAGGGCCCCTCATCTTAGAGTCTCCACCTCAGGAGCAGCCTGGAATGTAATGTGAGCCGGGATGCTCCCCTTATCTTGGTTGTCACTGGCAACCACGTGGTTGGTTGAGGTGAGGTCTGTCTAGCAGGAAGGCCTGCAGAAACTCAGGCAGACTTTGAGACATAAGAGTCTTTGTATAGCATCTTACACATGCATTGCTGGTGTAGCGTTTTCCTTAGAGATCTGATAGCAAATAATTTAAATTCATTTGATGGACGTTAGTAACAATGATTGTAGTGGAAACAGTAACTCACAGCTTGAACCAGTGATTAAGCATCTGATTGGAAGGCAGGGTCAACCCAGGGGAGCTCAGGTACAAGCAATGCACCTGAGTAACTAGAAGGGGTAGAGCCAGGTTCCACTGTTCCCAGACTTCATATAAGGGTTGACAGCGGAAGAGAGGACCTTACAGGTATTATGAAGGTAAGTAGTTTCTTTTATTTCTGTGTCTACTGGTATTACACTAGGCAGATTTTCACTTGCTGTAGCCTGAGATCTTGCTGTTTTGCTATGTTGTTATGCTTTCTGTGTTGAAATGACTTTGTATGATTCTGTTTTCTTATAGATTCATAGATTCATAGATTCATTAGGTTGGAAAGGACCTACAAGATCATTTAGTCCAACCATCCTCACACCACCATCCCTACCCTTCAAGCTACTAAATCAAATCCCTTAGCACCTCATCTAAACGCTTCTTGAACAGCGCTTGGGACGGTGCCTCAACCACCTCCCTTGGCAGGCCATTCCAGTGCCTGACCACTCTCTCAGAGAAAAAATTTTTCCTCAAATCTAATCTAAATCTTCCCCGGCGCAACTTGTGACCATTCCCTCTTGTCCTGTTATTAGTTACCTGGGAGAAGAGGCTGACCCCCTCCTCACCACAGCCTCCCTTCAGGAAGTGGTAGAGTGCAATGAGGTCTCCTCTAAGCCTCCTTTTCTCCAGACTAAACAATCCCAGCTCCCTCAGCCGCTCCTCGTAAGACTTGTGCTCCAGACCCCTCACCAGTTTTGTTGCCCTTCTCTGAACACGCTCCAGTGCCTCAATGTCTTTCTTGTAGTGAGGGGCCCAAAACTGAACACAGTACTCGAGGTGCGGCCGCACCAGAGCTATGCCCTACAGAAGTCTAAATATACTATATTTGCATGTGTACTTCATTCTTTTTTCTGCAATTAAGATAAAAATACACTTCAGCTACTGTTCTGCACAGTCCTAAGAATCTTACTAATGAGGAGCAAATATTAAAGAAACTTCCACTAATAAATAATCTGTGACACTTGTTCTCCATTTGTCTTGATTCAGTTTCTTTATTGCACACCTTACATAGAGCTTGGTTGGGGGGTGGGGGGAAGCAGGGCTTTCAGATATTCTGTCTGAATTAATTACTCACATCATCTTCCCCTGGTGCTTTTAAAGGCATAGATGTACTTCCCAAACATGGAAGGTGTGTTTTTTAAAGAATGATTACAAATAGAAATGTCTATCACATACATGTGAAAAGTTAAACTCTTATAATTTACTTCTCTTTCTCTGATAGCAGATGTGATTTAACACAAATCAGTTTCTATGTGTAAAGAAGTCCTGCTAGTGAGAAGCTGTATTAATGGTTTATGTTTATTTCAAGGGAGTAACTGTCTTATTACAGATTGATAATATAAACAGGGTTTCTGTGACAGATGATGAACTGATAGTTAAGATTCAAGTGACCTTGACCAAAACTGTGTACTATGTTGTGCTTGCAATGACTGGGAGCAAGAAAACAAACAGAATAGTATACTCACAATTGCAGGGGAACTGCTTTGAGCTTTGTAGCTTATGGCTGTATCTCTGAACTATGAAGAGTGAGTTTTGAGGCCTTCCAGCCTATAACACAGGTATGTAGTCTGATGTTTGGCTTCAGCAATACTGAGCTCAACACTGGACCTCCTCACCACCACCACCACCACCACCCCCTCCCCCCCCATAGCTACTTAGGAAGTATAGTAAATTAGTTGATGTACTATTCAATTCAGATGTATTTCAAGATGAATGAGACAGTTAACCACCATTCTTCATCAGGAAACTGTCCACACCTGCAGACTTCTATTTGCACAACTGGGATCTTATCAGTGTCTTCCCACTCAAACCCTCCCACTTACTGTGCTATTTGCCAGATTTTGCTGGGTTAGTTCAGCTCATTAATGGAACAAAAACCTACCTTTTATTATTCCTTGAGATTTTGCCAAAGCAATAGTTTAAACTGTTTTTTGTTTGTTTGGTTGGTTGTTTGTTTTTTTTGAGAAAGTTTAATGATTTTGAAAAGGTGAAATGGAGTAATGATGACTGAGTCTCCAATCTCCCTTGAAAAAGACAGCATCTAAGCTGTAGAAACAGCTGTACAAATGCAGCAGTAGTCACACTGCCGATTCATATACTTGATCTGCTCTGTGAGTTCATGACTTAAATTATATGTTTAGTACTGCATCAGCATTGAATCTCTAACACAGCAGGCAGATGGTGATTTTTTTTCCAAAGCTTAAAAATTTTTACTTTGCAATGTAGTCATTGAAAAGGCAGATTAGAAATTCCATTAGAGACAATGGCAAAGCCTTTATACTTGAGTAGAATAGCAAGGATTCATTATAGAAAAGCAGAGAGATATCAGCATTGCAGTTTCAAAGCATTATATGATTCTCCCAAGTAGGCAGCAGAGATTGGGGATGCATCTTCTCTCTCAATCAGTGTTGGGATGTTCTAAGTCCATGGCAGCTTACTACTAACATGCCAGTTCTGAAGAGCTAGGAATTTACTATATCTGTGCAAATTTTCTTCGGAACATGTGATATGCAAAGATCAGTCAATATAGTGTACTTGACAAGGCTGAGAAGATTTACCGCTTATTTCTACTACCAACTGATTATCCTCTCAAAAGATGCACATAGGTGAGCACTGCTTGTGAACTCTCACTTTCCACGAGTGTTGTGGTTTTGATGCCGGTATTCCACAGTAGTACATCGTGTAGGCAGTTAAGGAGTTAATGCTGTGTGGAGCAGCAGAGGGACGGATCTCCGGACCGGACGCCAGGACCGCCCTCCCTCGGCGCGTTCTCTCGGTTGCCTTGGAGATTTAGCACGTGTGCTTCCCCTGCAGTTCCTCCCTAGCGTACGCTCTCAGTTTTGGTTTGGAAACTTTGCCTCTCTCAATTGTTCAATTTTATTAGATTTAGTGAAGTTACCGTTCCTTCTCAAATCGTGCCATTGTTTTTTTTTTTTGTAGACCCATCTATTTCCTCCGTTCCTTCCCGCCCCCCACCCCCTTTCCCGAAGCGCACGGCTCTGCTCGGGCGGCCGCGTGTCCACTGACAGTGCAGTTTTTTTTCTCTCTCCCTTCTCTGTTTCCTTTGTGTCACTGTCACGGATAACACCGTGACAACGAGTTGGAGTCTGAAGAAACATTGCTAAGCCAGGGAGTTACACTTGTGAACTTGAAAGAAAGATTAATTTGGATATAAAAAAATTCAACAAGGTTTCTCATTCATTGGTACTTAACCAGAAAGATAATTTTTCAGCAGTACTATACATCTGAAAAAGAAGATACTACAGTCACTTAAATTACATCAGCTGTCCAAACAGTATTAGGAAGACTGTAACATGAAATGAAACAGCATTCTGTAGCTAAAACATTCTGTTAACGTTGCAGATTTTCAAATTCAAAATTTCTGTCAGCGCTTTAGTTACTTCCAAATTTAAATGTTCATATGCTCTCAGAGCATAATAGGAACAGGTGGAATATGTGTGCTCTGGATCCTCCTGCCTATTACCTTTTGGTTAATTTCTGTTCCAAAGGAAAGCCGTTATCTATGTTAGCAAGAAACCTGTGTAAACCACAAAAAAACCCTTTATGACCCAGAGTCCAGTTACATGCTACACAACTGCATCATGACCTTGGTTAATCTTTACCGAGAGCTTTATTTGGGGATGCTGTGGGCAAACAAAAGAAAAGAGAAACAGATTAAACTTCACTTCTATTTAAGCAAGTATTAACTTTCTGAAGGATCTGAGAAAAATACTAGTGGAGAGTCATAAGATCATAGAATAGTTTGGGTTGCAAGGAACCTTTAAGGTCATATAGTTCCAACCCCCCTGCTATAGGCAGGGACACCTCCCACTATACCAGGTGGCTCAAAACCACATCTAGCATTGAACGCTTCCAGGGTTGGAGCATCCACAAGGTTGGAACATCCACAACCTTGCTGGGTAACCGGTTTGTCAACTGTTTCAGCCCAGTTCTGTGACTAATGAGGCATGGGACCCATGCCTCGGGAAAGGGGGAAAAGGGAGAGGGTATGGAGATGAGCCTAAACAGCAGCAATGATCTGAGGAGGAAAACTAATTTACTAAATAAGACATCAGAATGCAAAAATGATATAGTATAATACTATATATTATAATGATATATATAAATTATGTTTATTTGGAACTGAAGCTAATAATTAAATTGAGAGAAAGAGTGTCTGAAACCGAACGCCTTACACTAAAAGCTGAAGGTAAGATGGCTAGGGAACCTCCACTGCTAAGGTGAACAGCAAAAGAGGAAGTCTCTGGGACTTGCATGCAGTTTTATCTTTCCCTCTGGGTGGAAAACAGGAATGCAGAATCCTCTGGGGTATGTAGTTGTTCTTCTCTCTGAGAACCAGATACCTAGAAATTTGGCAGTCCACGAACATAGAGCATTAACTCTTTAACTCCCAGTGCCTCAAATGATGGTATGATGTAGAATACTGATAACAAAAATCATAAAGCCATTACATTCCAACACTTACTCTGCATCACTACATCATGCTTTATGTATATATACAAAAACAAAAAATAATTAACATGCATCACACACACACACACATATCTATATACATATATATACATTGAAATTACTGACTGCACTCCCCCAACATCAAATTCCCCTGTGGTACACATTGAACATCCCAATTTTTCTGCAGCACACACCCAAGTGAACCCAGGTCCCTGGGCAAATACAATTCCACAGAGAGCTTTTCCCTTTCCAGAACCTGGAAGGACCCAAACTGCTTTTCCCAGCTTGCTCTTTACGTGTACTACAGGAACCTTATCTCCCTCTACAATATGTAGGGAACTGGATTGGGTAGGACCATCATGATTGATAGATCCTCTAGGACTGACTAACCAGGTTGCTTCTGCCAAACGCTTAAATGTACTTCTGCCAGTGCTTAAATGTTCCACTACCCATTGCCTTCAGCATAGTTTTTAACAACCCATTGTATTGTTTGATTTTACCTGAAGCTGGTGCATCATAGGGGATATGATAAATCCACTCAGTGCCATGATCTTTGGCCAGAGTATTTACCTGGTGTAGGGAACCTGCTTTGGCAGGGGAGGTTGGACTCGATGATCTCTAGAGGTCCCTTCCAACCTCTACTATTCTGTGATTCTGTGAAAGGCCCCTGACCGAAGAATTATCTTGAGATAGAACAAAGTATTCTGACAGTTTTATGGGAACTGATATTTGTGGCTGTAGCTGCAAGTATTTTGTTTTGTAGAGAGAGTTGACTTTAGTAGTTTATTTTGTTTTGCAAGCAGGTGTTCTGCTTGGGCTCTGAATCATGCACTGGCCATGTGAATGTGATGTGCAAATGGAAAAAAACCCTCCAGACCTTGTGAAGAATTAAAGCAGGAAAGAATCTGTGATGAGTGAGAGACAATAAGTGCACTTCGAAGCAGGGGACGCTTTGCTGGTACTGCCTATCGCATCCACTGCCATCATGTACCTTCTCTCTGATTTCTACCAGACTGTGTCCCTCAAGGGTCAATAAGTAATAATGCACTAGCTTAGGGAGTTTCTGCTTCCCACTTATGGGGTTATCTAAAATGGATGCCTATGTGTTTGTGAGTGTGTGTATGTTGACTAAAACTCGTAAACCTCTGCGCTCCTTAGAGTGTACAGTTTGCTTGCTTCTGCTCCTGAGACATTCTGTCTCTCAGATCCAGACATACCCTGAAACAGAACCATTCGAGTTTTAGTAGCACTCACTAAGTTAGGATGTTGGCTGGCTAGGGAAAGCAATACCTCTAGCAGACTTGCCCTCTGATATTGATTCTATCTGACATGCAACATTACAAAATAGTGTGGCCATTAATTTTCTATTATTAACCCAAAGGCATGATTGTGAGGATTTTAAAAGCATGTGTTGCATTAATCTTAGTGATCATTCAAAATCAATATATCAGGGTATACAGAAGTTGAAGTTTCTTTCTAATCAATTACCAGTACACACAGAATGGGACCCTCAGGGATTCTTTCCCTGGTTGCATGAACTTGGGCCATGAGCCAAACATGTGTTTGTTCTTTTCTTAATGGGTTTAATAGTTTTTCTTGTCATTATGCTGTGTTTGCCTTGTCTCTTTTCTTACATTCAACATGTTAGCAATCAAAGCCTTGATTGAGGCATGATAACCTAAATGCATATGGCATTACTGTTACAAGGTGTTATACAAAATGAAGGAGAAAACTCTAAATCAGGTGGTCAAGATGCTGTGTTCAAGGTATGATTATATTATTAAGGCAAATAGTGTTATTTTGTTGTATGTTAGTTTGCTAATAAACAAAAAAATGGGGAATTGTGGGAATACAGGAAAGACTATTTGGAGCAGCAGCTGTGGAGCAAGATAAACAGCCTGAGTAAGGAAGTCTAAGAACCAAGGATACTTCCAGAAGAAAAGAAAAATGAAGTCAAGTAAGCTGCGTGATGGCCACATGATAATGACCATGATTGAAGGAAGAGTGTGTGACTAGGAATGACTCATGTGTGCATGGTTAAGGAGTGGATGGCCAGGCTCTTCTCAATGGTGTGTAGTGGTAGGACAAGAAGTAATGGCCTAACATTTGAACATAGGAAATTCCATACTAACACACTAACATTCTGTGAACTCAGCAAAAAGAAGGAATCCTGCAATACTGAATAGGTTTCTCTCTGTAGAGTGTGATGCTGGAACTTCATCTCCATGATGAAGCTGCTGACTTCATCTCCATAAAATAATATCAATTGAGGAAAATCACCTACCCCAGCTTCTTGATAGGCCAGATGATGAACAGCTTAGCAGATGGATGTGTGAAGATGAGAGTACTTCTGAGGTGGAATTCAACAAGAGAAACACAGTAGAGAAGGAAACACTGTCAGATGTAAAGGGGCAAGGGACTTTGGAAAACAGGAAATGGTGTATACTGTAGCATGTTATTAGAATGTGAAATTGTTTTGTTTTCTGTTTTTAAGTTAAGCGTGAAAAATTAGGTCACTGCATGAACAGGGAGATGGAAAAGTATTGCAAATTAATTCTGAAGATAAAAAGAGGGGAAGTTTGGCCTAAGGAAATGGTAGCTGTAGACAGTGTGTGCATATATGTTTTATGTCCTTAACTGGCAAATTGAAATCCAGATTATTTTTACATCTCTAGCTTCGTGGGACTTAGAGACAGGAAAGCCATATAGGTGATTTTATGGTAAAATGAATGGTATTCTTTGGTACCTTGTACCATGGAGCCTCCCAGTAATTTTGAGAGCAGGTCACTGAGTTATCAGTGATGTAAATGGGGAAAGAGGTGTCAGTGTAGGGTTTGGTGTTACTGCAGAGGCTTCTGGACAGGTTGAGTTTAATTCTAGTATGAGGTTTTACTTTGATGATACTTGCGGTTACTTGTTTTACTTCATGACATGGAAGCAGCAATTTTTACAGACTCCAGATTTTTTTGTATGTTGATGGCCTCTTCAATTTGATATCTATGTCAGGTTTGGACAAAGGCATCTTGCAGGATTCTCAAGGCTGGAAACAATTGCTTTCATAGCCAGTTCTGTGACAAACTCTTGTCAGCAGAGGAAGTAATTATGCAGCTGGAACAAACTTGTCTTCCTTGTCCTGCTTTGGCAGTCATGCCTTTAAATAGCATTTACTAAGAGATGGGTAGGAGCCCTTACCTCAGGTCTTGTTAAAAATATTCATGAAACGGTAGAGAAAGTGAGAAGTGAAAAGGCAAAAACAGAACATGTATTCTGCCTAGCTGTTGAAAACATTTCATTTTCTAAATAAGCATTGTAAGGGTAAAAAGAAAAGCCATTTCTAAAGGTCACTTAGAACTGGACTTTGCATTTTTATTTCTATGAAATGTCAATACCTTACTCCAACCCTTAATTTTGTTGTTATTTTTGACTATTTTATAAAATTTTTAAGAAAAACACGTCAGAATATTCCTTTCTGATAAACTCTCTGTCTGTATGGCACCAAAATACATGCATGGTTTGCATGGTCTTCTTGTCCTGTTGACAAGGCTGAAAGAAGCAATCCAGAACACTGTCTCCATCTACAGTGGAGGAGGAGGACCTGCCAGCAACAACTTGATAGTGTTCTATTTCTCAGAGCAGTCTCCAAGCTGTGTGAGTTTGTGCATGGCATGGGAATGGATAGTGCTTTGTCTATTTCCATGCATTATTTGTAATCTGACATATTCCTTATAAAGGTTTGCATTTTGCAAAGTATGTCTCTGCTTTTGAAACTGACACATTTTTACCATGGTTTTAAACTTCAGAAGTGAACTTTATCCATCCAGTGCTAGCAATCTGATTTCCTCTACTGACAGCATAAGTGGGCTAGGAGGAGTATTAGTGTTTTCAGGGCACTTCTTATAATCTTCATCAGGAGCTCAAGAAAACTTAAGGAAATGGAAACTTGTCCCATCATGAATTATGAAGAGTGAGTCTCAGGAGCATACTTAAACTAGACTGCCTCCTTCCTTTGGTGTCTAGTCCTTTTCTCCTCTCATGTCTTGCTGTTCAGGAGGATCTGCAGTTTAAAGTCTTGTAGGATATAGAAATGCTTGTGCAGTGAAAGCAGAGTGATTCCATACAGTTGTTATGTATATAGTTCACTCAGATATGAAATTCCATTCTCTGTTTTGCACTAGAAAGATCTAACCTGCATTTTTCAATTAACTTCCACTTGTTCTTGTTGTCTACATGGCTTTGCATTACTGCATTCCATCATCTCATTCCTTATTATACCAAACTCTGGCTCCTAGCTCTTGTCATTAAATATTCTGTTCACTAAACTTTCACTGTAGTTTATAATCCCAAAGATCCCAGTTGATAATCTCAGAGTTTATAATCCCATTTTTTAATCACAAAGATCTTGAGAATAAACCCAGTGTAGTCTTTTTTTCTTCTTTTTGAGATTAGTAAGTCTATTTGTATCATACAGAAAGTGGTTTCTGAATGTGTCTAAGAATCTGCATCAACAACTAACTCTTTTATCTGTAGGATAACAGCCACGTAGTGCAATGGGGGACTCAGAAGAAGAGACTGCAGTTGACACAAGCAGGAATGTGATTGGAGGAACCATAATATAAATTCAAGTAAGACTTTCTGTCCAAAGCTTCTGCCTGAGATGCAACTCTTATTCATCTGCTCTTTTAATATGGAATACGAACCACTGTGTTAATATTGTCTATATATTTGTGTTAAATTGTACAAAAGCCATGTTGCTTGACCTGGCTATAATTTATATGAAGGCCACTCAAAAGACATATCTAGGGAAGATGTTTTCAGATAGCAATGTAATCCTAGGAGATCTATGTAATTTATTGTTCTTTCATTTTCCCATCAGCACTTTGTTGCAGCGCACTAGAAAATATCTCCTCTCGTAGTAATACAGAGCTCATATGAAGTTTTGATTATTAATGTGGGTTATTTTCATAAACTGACTTGATCCATTTCAGTGGAAAGTAACTGCCTAGCATATCATGAGCTGAGCTGAAGACCTCTGGTGTCTTTGAATCTTATTACTATTGAGGTGTATGTATGATGATACAAGGGACAAGTTATTTCAGATCAGGTTGTACACTCCTTTAGTTCTAAGAGCTGTGGAAATGAACCCATGCTAATGGCTGTAAGTTAACTTGTCTTATTTCCCAGTGTGCAACAACTATTAAGCTGGAAATTTTCAACAGAGCTGAAAAAATAAAGAATCTCTGTATGTATTCCCAATTATTTACAGCAGTTAATGATTATTTTCATATTAAGGAAGACAGCAGCTTGGCTTTTTTGTTTGTTTGTTTTTGTTTTGTTTTGTTTTCCCCTGCATAGTTTCCACATCTTCCTGTCATGCTTCAGTATATTTGCAGAAAACATTTAAGACAAGGCTTCAATGCCTTCTCAAAAGGACTGTAAGGCAATGAGTCCAGTTCTGATGTCTTTCTGAAGTCAGCAGTCTCAGGAATTAATTATGTCAAATACATGGCAGACGTCTTTCCTTGCCTAGCCTTGCCTTCCCTCACCTTTCACCTCGCCTGTCACTTGCCTTTGCCCTTGCTGTCCCTCTTGGTTCTCTTGACTTTTGGGGCAGATCTGAGTTTAATTTTCTATCAGTATGTTAATTGTTTAAGTTCACATTGCTGTCAGGAAGATTAAAATGCTGGCGTAGTGATTTAAACTTGTTTTGGCACTACAGGCTAGGGTGATGTGTTTCCTTAACTTCTGAACTTGCAAATGTATTAGCAAGCAAAAATTTTCATCGTTTTGATTTAGTCATCACTTCAAGTAATTTCACAGCTGTGTATTGTTACCTATCTATGAAGATAATTGTCAAGGATTTACCGGGCTGGATCGGCCCGGTTCCGTGACGATTGGTGTGGGGGACCCGCAGACCCACGCCCCAGGAAAGGGGAAGGGGGAAAGGGAAAAGGAAAAAAGGGAGATGGGCCTAGAAACAAAACAGCGGCAACGATCTGAGGAGGAAAGCTAATTTACTAAATAAGATATCAGAAAGCAAAGTAACACAATATAATACAATATAATTGGAATTGAGGCTAATAAATCAAATAAAATGAGCAAGAGAGAGTGTCCGATAAACCGAAGGCCTTACGCTAACGCTGAAGGCGATACGGCAGCGAGCACCCACTGCTGAGTCGATCCCGAAGGAAAAAGAGTGTCCCGTGACTGCAGAGGGTTTTTATCTTTTCCCTCTGAGCGGAAAATACGTAAAAATGCAAAGCATCGCAAAGTCTTCTGGGGAATATAGTTCTTCTCTTCTGAGACAGGTATACCCGGAAAATATCAATGATCTGTGGAGTTGGAGTATTAACTCTTTAACTCTTAATGCACTACATGTTGTTATGATGTGGAATACCAATACCAAAAATCATAAAACCATGACATTCCACCCCTTATTCCACATCATTACATCATGCTTGATACATATAGAAGAACAATGATTAACATGCATTATATATACACACACACAACATATATATAGATGTATATACATGGAATTACTGACTGCACTCCCCCAACATCAAATTCCCTTGTGGTACACACTGAACATCCCCATTCTTCTGCATCACCCACCAAGTGGACCCAGGTCCCTGAGCAAAGACAGTTCCACGGAGAGGTTTGCCCTCTCCAGAAGCTGGAAGGACCCAAACCGCTTTCCCCAACATGTTCTTTATATGCACTACGGGGACTTTATCTCCCTCTACAGTAGGTAGAGAACTGGATTGGGCAGGACCATCACGATTGATGGATCCTCGGGTGTTGACCAACCAGGTGGCTTCTGCCAAATGCTTCTCCCAATGCTTAAATGTTCCGCCACCCATTGCTTTCAACATGGTTTTTAACAACCCATTGTATCTTTCAATCTTACCAGAAGCTGGTGCGTGATAGGGGATATGATAAATCCATTCAATGCCATGATCTTTGGCCCAATTATTTACAAGAGAATTTTTGAAATGAGTCCCATTATCTGACTCAATTCTTTCTGGAGTGCCATGTCGCCATAGGACTTGTTTCTCGAGACCTAGAATGGTGTTTCGGGCGGTAGCATGGGGTACTGCATATGTTTCAAGCCACCCAGTGGTTGCTTCCACCATGGTAAGCACGTAACGCTTGCCATTGCGAGATCGTGGCAAGGTGATATAATCAACCTGCCACGCCTCCCCATATTTATATTTTTGCCATCGCCCTTCCCCCCAAAGAGGTTTCATCCTCTTGGCTTGTTTAATTGTGGCGCATGTATCACAGTCATGGATAACCTGTGCAATAGCGTCCATAGTTAAGTCCACCCCTCGGTCTCTAGCCCATTTATATGTTGCGTCTCTTCCCTGATGGCCCGAGGTCTCATGGGCCCATCGAGCTAAAAATAATTCACTCTTATGTTGCCAGTCCAAGTCTACTTGAGCCATCTTAACTTTGGCAGCTCGATCTACCTGATGGTTATTCTGTTGTTCTTCAGTTGCCCGGCTTTTAAGAACATGAGCATCTACATGGCGCACCTTCACAACTATATTCTTTACTTGGGCAGCAATATCTTTCCACAGTTCAGCAGCCCAAATAGGTTTACCCCTCCGTTGCCAGCCATTTTGTTCCCATTGCTGTAACCACCCCCATAAAGCATTTGCCACCATCCATGAGTCAGTGTAAAGATAAAGCATTGGCCACCTCTCTCGTTCAGCAATATCTAAGGCCAGTTGGACAGCCTTTACCTCTGCAAATTGGCTTGATTCTCCTTTTCCTTCAGTGGCCTCTGCAACTCGTCGCGTGGGGCTCCACACAGCAGATTTCCATCTGCGGTGCTTTCCCACAATGCGACACGATCCATCTGTGAACAGGGCGTATCTCTTTTCATCTTCTGGTAGTTCATTATATGGTGGGGCCTCTTTAGCACGTGATACCTCCTCTGCTGGTATTGTTCCAAACTTTTTACCTTCAGGCCAGTCCATAATCACCTCCAGGATTCCTGGATGACTGAGGTTCCCCATCCGAGCTCGCTGTGTAATCAGCGCAATCCACTTACTCCAAGTGGCATCAGTAGCATGATGGGTAAAGGGAACCTTTCCTTTGAACATCCAGTTCAGCACTGGCAGTCGAGGTGCCAGAAGGAGCTGCGCTTCAGTTCCAATTACTTCGGAAGCAGCTCGAACCCCCTCGTACGCGGCTAAGATCTCCTTCTCAGTTGGAGTGTAGCGCTCCTCAGACCCCCTATATGCTCGACTCCAGAAACCAAGGGGTCGGCCTCGGGTCTCTCCAGAAGCTCTTTGCCACAAACTCCAAGTGGGACCTTCCTTTCCAGCAGCAGTGTAGAGGATGTTCTTTACATCCTGTCCTGTCCGCACTGGCCCCAGGGCCACGGCACGGGCTATCTCCTGCTTGACTTGCTCAAAAGCCTGCTGCTGCTCAGGGCCCCATACAAAATCATTCTTCTTCCGCGTCACCCGAAAGAGAGGGCTCACAATGAGACTATAGTTTGGAACGTGCATTCTCCAAAAGCCCACTACACCCAGAAAAGCTTGGGTCTCTGTCTTACTGGTGGGTGGAGACATGGCAGTGATTTTGTCAATCACATCTGTAGGGATGTGACGACGTCCATCTTGCCACTTTATACCTAGGAACTGAATTTCCTGTGCAGGCCCTTTCACTTTGCTTCGCTTAATAGCAAAGCCAGCTCGCAGGAGGATCTGGATTATTCTCTCTCCTTTCTCGAAAACTTCCCCTGCTGTATTGCCCCACACAATGATGTCATCAATGTATTGTAAGTGCTCAGGAGCACCACCCTGTTCCAATGCAGTTTGGATCAGCCCATGACAAATGGTTGGGCTGTGCTTCCACCCCTGGGGCAAACGGTTCCAGGTGTACTGAACGCCCCTCCAGGTGAAGGCAAACTGTGGCCTGCATTCTGTGGCCAGAGGAATTGAAAAGAAGGCATTAGCAATGTCAATAGTGGCATACCACTTGGCTGCTTTTGACTCCAGTTCGTACTGGAGTTGAAGCATGTCCGGCACAGCAGCACTCAGTGGGGGTGTGACTTCATTCAGGCCACGGTAATCTACCGTCAGCCTCCATTCTCCATTGGCTTTACGCACTGGCCATATGGGGCTGTTAAAAGGAGAGTGAGTTTTGCTGATCACTCCCTGGCTCTCTAGCTGACGAATTAGATTATGAATGGGGAGCAAGGAATCCCTGTTAGTGCGGTACTGCCGTCTGTGCACCGTTTTTGTAGCAATTGGTACCTGTTGCTCTTCCACTTGTAGCAACCCCACAACAGACGGATCTTCTGACAGGCCAGGCAAAGCAGACAGCTGCTTAATGTCATCTGCATCCACAGCAGCTATTCCAAAAGCCCATCGATACCCTTTGGGATCCTTAAAATATCCCCTTTTGAGATAATCAATACCAAGTATACATGGAGCCCCTGGGCCAGTCACAATAGGATGTTTTTGCCAGTCTTTACCAGTGAGGCTTATTTCAGCTTCCAACACAGATAATTCCTGAAAGCCCCCAGTCACTCCAGAGATATGAATCAATTCTGTCCCTTTATAACTTGAAGGCATTAGAGTACATTGTGCACCAGTGTCCACCAATACCTTATATTTTTGTGGTTCTGATGTGCCAGGCCATCGAATCCACACAGTCCAATGCACTCTACTATCCCTCTCCCCCACCTGGCTGGGGGGCAGAGGCTATTGTGGCTGGTAGGTACCTTGCTCAGTTCTGAAGAAGTACTGTTCAGACAGGAGGACGTCTTGCTCAGACTGGAGGGTGTCTCTTTCAGGTTGGAGGGCGCCTCGTTCAGACTGGAGACCATCTTGTTGAGACTGAGGGTTATTGAGTTCAGACTGGAGGGCATCTCGCTCAGTTTGGAGGGCATCTCTTTCAGGCTGGAGGGCGTCTTTCTCGAACTGAAAAGCAACTTGCTTGGTCTGGATGGTGTCTTGGTCAGACTGGAGGCTGTCTAAATTGGTCAGGAGAGTCTGATTGTCAGCTAAAAGACTCTCTTTCTGGATCTGGACACTATCCCTTTCGGCTCGGAGACTCTCTCGCTCTATTTCAGAAACACTGTGCCTCTCTGGGATAGTACTGAATAAGGTCTGATTGGCATAAGCCAGACCCCAAATAATTTGGGCCTCCTCAGATCTGTCTGAGCCGCAACATCCCTGTCTCAAATATCTGCTCAAGTTCTCAGGATCTTGCAGGTGCTCAGGGAAAAGGTCCCAGTACGTTTTGAACATTAAAAGGGAAAAAGCAATGAAATGCAGCCCCTTTAAAAGCAGTTTAAAAAGCGAGAGCATTTTTTTTTTTTTTCTTTACTAAAACAAGCTAGCAGCACCCAAAAAAGTTTACATATATCCCAGAACAACTGGCAGTACGCCCAGACTTCAAGGTCGTGTTATGCCGTACAGTACCTGCACTACAGATAAGCTTGCTAGCAAGAGACAGAGATTCACTCTAAGAGTATGTCTCTGCCCGGCTAAGGCAGCTGCTTTGCCCCACGTTGGGCGCCAAAAATGTCAAGGATTTACCGGGCTGGATCGGCCCGGTTCCGTGACGATTGGTGTGGGGGACCCGCAGACCCACGCCCCAGGAAAGGGGAAGGGGGAAAGGGAAAAGGAAAAAAGGGAGATGGGCCTAGAAACAAAACAGTGGCAACGATCTGAGGAGGAAAGCTAATTTACTAAATAAGATATCAGAAAGCAAAGTAACACAATATAATACAATATAATTGGAATTGAGGCTAATAAATCAAATAAAATGAGCAAGAGAGAGTGTCCGATAAACCGAAGGCCTTACGCTAACGCTGAAGGCGATACGGCAGCGAGCACCCACTGCTGAGTCGATCCCGAAGGAAAAAGAGTGTCCCGTGACTGCAGAGGGTTTTTATCTTTTCCCTCTGAGCGGAAAATACGTAAAAATGCAAAGCATCGCAAAGTCTTCTGGGGAATATAGTTCTTCTCTTCTGAGACAGGTATACCCGGAAAATATCAATGATCTGTGGAGTTGGAGTATTAACTCTTTAACTCTTAATGCACTACATGTTGTTATGATGTGGAATACCAATACCAAAAATCATAAAACCATGACAATAATGATAGCTGAAAATTGTACAACCTGGATGTGAAGGACAGAAACTGTTTTTACTTTTGTTGTCTCAAAGCTTGCTTCACAAGGCCTATCTGGTTAGAAGACTCTAATTGACAACTGCAAATCATCTAGATGGTTGCCTCGGCGCCTCAGTGTCTCTGTTTATGGTTCTAAAGATAAACAGAAATAGGAGCAAGTAGTCTTTTTCGGGGTACAGCTTGGAGAAGCTGATCACTGCAAAGGACAATAATACTTGTGCATGGCAATAAAGGTGCTACTCCCTGCTAATTTATCTGTTGGGCCAGATGTGTTACACGAACAAAGAACAAAACTTAGAAATGGGGGTGGGCATAAATCAAACTAATACAAGAACATGGAGGCATCTAAACTTGTCGATAAGAAAGAAGGACAGACATCCGGTTGTCCCAACAAGATAACCAAACAGATATCTCTCTTAAACAAAACACCCACAGGAATGGTGAGGAGCTCTCCCCCTTCAAGGTTTGAAAATTTACAGCAAAATTGACCCTTAGGTTTAATCCTCTCGATAACCAGAGTTTGGAATGTGATGAATATGCATGTGCTATACCTTTAAATATCTATTCATTTCTCTCTTTGCTGTGCACATTTGGTGGAGCGATCCCCGTGCACCCAGCACTGTAATGGGGGGAATAGCTGTTTGACATAACTCACTCGTGTGTCAAATTGCTCAGTTGGTTTTCTCGGCGCCACTAAACCAAAGACTTTGAAGAAGAGACTTTCCTGAGGGAAAAACCTCTTTGGAAGAACCCCCCCACACAGTGCCTGCTTGCTGTGAAGCTTCCCGTGTTACTCTCATCCCCCACAGTGACCAGACGAGTTCCTGAGATCAACGGACTATGGACCTCGCTGGATCCATGGTGGAGATGCTCTCTCTCTCTCGCTTTCTGCCAAGTCTCCTTGCTTTTCATCTCTTTTCTATCGCCCACCTTCCCTTCCCCATATCCCTAAGCAACTAATAATTGTAATAAACTGGTTGGGCTAACATTTGACCTGCTGTGTCTTAATCTTGCCATCGGGTATACACATACATATAAAGAACCTCGTCTCCCTCCTTTATATTGGAGCGTGACACTGGAGAAGAGGCTTTTTCATTAAATTTCTTCCTCCTGAGAAACAAGCAATGAATATATCTTTTATCCAGATTTCTTGGTTACCCATTGAACAAACTCAGGCTTGAATGATTCTTCATTAATAGCAATTGTAAAAATTGCACTGATGTGAAAGATTGATCAAAAAAAAAAATTTTTATGACCTACTGAGGTCCCTTCCAACCTAAATTATTCTATGATTTTGTGATATAGTACAGTGTGATATAACAGAGTGTGGGTTCACATTAGAATAAGGTATTATCTGAATAAGACAACAGTTATTGTTACATATATCCAGAATATATTTATGTATGGGAGAAGATTCATTGAAAGTACAGATAGTTTTTGTCATTTCCATTTAGCCACACTAAAATTAGAGGACAAACCTTACTGTAGTCAACTCAGTTTCTTCTGTATTCTGCAGAGAATCTCCTTCCCTTTTCACATTCAGTCCATCTATTTTCAGCATTTAGCTTAAGTTCCATTGTCCCATTAGTGTGGAACCTTGTGTTTTTCTGCTAACTGTAGAAGTTTTCTGCATGCATAGCTAAGACTAAATGCTGATATTTCAGATAACTGAAGTTATAAATAATGAATTCCAGGCTAAAATGTTTTAGAGTGCTTTGGACAGTCAGGTGGACCCTTGACTCATGCACCCTGGTCTGGAAAATTACTTACATTATAGCAATCAGTTATTTTGCTAACAATCAGTATTTTATTACTGAAGAAATTCTGGCAAGTAAAAGCTCTTGTTATCTGATAGAGACTGCAAACATAATTTTTAATGTGGTATCTAAGTACCTTTCTAGAATTGTTATTTTCCAGATTAAGTTCTCAAAGGTCAACCTTAGCATATGAAGAGACAGTCTACTGTGTGTTTCTGTCACAGTGTGGATTACAAAGTGAAAGAAATCACAGTAGATAATACCTAGGTAGCTCTACAACTCTGGAACACTGCTGGCTAGGAACAGTGAGAAACAATCTACAGTTTTATTTCCTTTAATCATCTGTTTAAAGATTATTATGTATAGACCTAATACTGCTTTTCATGAGAGGATCAAATACAGGAATATTCCTAACAAAGCCAGTGAATTAACCGTTTAGATTCTGGCAGCAGTGATGTGCTGAATTGGTGCTGAGTTATCACTGAAGCACTCTCAAGTCTGTAAAAGATATTCATAACAGCTTTTAAAAGTTCAGTATGATACAACTTCTTCAAAAGAAAGACTGACTTTAAAATGTACCTCAGTTTTTTTCTGTAGCAGAGAATGTTCGTACCTTGTTACTTAAAAAAAGTTTTTTTTCATTAAAGTAATCTCTTTCAAGTTCTCCAAGTTTTAGTGAGTTTTCACTAGTAATTTACTTCCCTGTCTCCTTACCCATTGCATTGTTTTCTTATAGTGAAAGCAAGAATTACTGTGGTGGGTTTTCTAAGGAAACTTGTGAGAAAAGCCCCAAACAGAACATAAATCTAGATAATTTTAGGCAGAGCACTTAGTGAGGGAAAAAAATTTATTCTAATCTTAAAATGAAAGAGAATAAGAGAAGGTGAGCTATGTAGCTGATTATCCAGACAAAAGCAGTATGAAAGCAAAAGCTTTTTCTCCAAAGTATTTTTTCCAAACAATTGATTTATTGTTGCAGTCATTTGTAGTAGTAGTGGTCTTCTGAATATGAAAATTAGGCTGATTATTCAGGAAGAATGGTATTGCTAACTATAATTCATGAAATACTTCAATTTTCAAACAGGATCTGCAGTGAAGAACAGTATCACAGCTTCTCAATTCTCTAGTTTATGATTTTGTAATTAATATGTAAACAAAATTGATGGGGTTTAACCCTTATTAAGAACAGGTGATTAGAAGAAACTGTACACCAGCATCTCTCTTCTCATCTCTGTGTAGCTGGGAATGGATTACTACAAAATTTTATCACAACGCTGAGTCTTCCAAAGAGATCTATAAACAGATTCATACTTGCAGGTACTGAAGTGTTCTAAGCAATTGTAGGGCAAATAACTCCCAAAAATAGCACCCAAAAGAAATAGTGCCAAAGCTGGTAGATTTTTGATAGGCTTAAGTAGATGGTGTACAGATAGCTAATAAGAAAATTAATAAGAAAAGAGTGGCTCACCTCCAAAGATGGTTGAAGCTCACCAAAAACTCCACTAGGGAGGGATCTCCAACCAGAGATCCTTCCCTAGTGGTGGCCAGCCCTTAAATGGGGTCTTGGGAGAGGTGGAGTCAAACTCCACCCCTTCCAATCACACTCACTTGTGCCCCTGCAGCTGACCCAGTGCTCGCCTCAGGTGATCAATCAGTGGTTCAGGCCGTGATTCAACAGTTCCCATACACTCCACCCCTTCACGACATGAACCACTGATTAAGGAACTATAGGGTGAGCCCTCCTTAATACAGAGACCCAATACATCGTGACGCTTTACATAATAACCCATCGACCCAATACATCGTGACGCTTTACATAATAACCCATCACGATGCATATCGATGTAATCTGGGATGAGTGATGATCAGCGTATGGCTCATGTTCTTCCTTGGGCCAGTGCTTGGTGGTGTCTACTGGAAGCATGCAGTCACGTTGTGCAGGTCCGTCCTACTCTTCATCAGTCCCGGGTAGACCATCACCGGATGTTGCACATGATGTTATTGCAACTCTGGAACACTTCAGCAGTATTTGGTTCCCTCCGGTGACTCATAGACTCACGGGGAGTAATACAGATGTTTCAAAGGTACCAAGAGGGGGAGGTCTGCCCTCCAGGGTAAGATACAGGCCGTATTCCTGTCTTGGGTCAACACTTCAGCTTGTACAGGGGCATGCCCTGGCCGCCTGTACCAAACCTTTTGCCCAGATGTCTGTGGCTGCACGATTATATCAGGCACCAAAGGAGGTGTCCTGATCTGCCACAGAGACATGATAGGGGTTCCTATAGCAATAAAGACTGGAGTGTTGACCACAATATCAGTAGGCCATGTACCAATTACCAGAGGGACTACCGAACCCCCCACCTCCAATAATCTCCCCCAAGGTGCAAGTAGGCCACACCATCGTGGTCCTACCTGCACCTTCCAAGGCCATCTTATTTTATTGGTGCCTGGTTTCAGGTTCTCAGGGGCAGGGAGCAGAAGATTGTTCTCACGGCCGGTCTGAGGTCTTACCTCATTATCTGTACCTGTAATTTGGATCCTAAGTGGGGAGGCCCATGTTGTTTGCAACATTTTCAAGGCACTGGGTCTGCCATCTCTAGGTCTTTCATTCAGATCTCGCAGGGTTTTGTGGAGTCTCTTCATCCACCCCTGCAGAGACTGAGAGTCTGTCTTCAGGGCAGCCTTGAGAATACCATTATAACACTCAATCAGGCCTGCCCCCCTTGGATTATATGGCAGGTGGAATCGCCACTCGATATTGTTCTCTTCTGCCCAGCGTTGTATCATTGCACCTGTGAAATGAGTCCCTTGGTCGCTCTCAATGACTTGTGGTGTCCCGTAGGCAGCCATCAATCTTGTGAGCGCCTTGATGGTATATGCCTGGTTGGCTTTTGGTACTGGATAGGCCTGCATTAACCCACTCGCAGTGTCAACACAGGTTAGGGCATATCTCACCCCTTCAGATCAAGGGAGGGGCCCAATATAATCAACCTGCCATCGCTGTAGAGGATTGTGTCCTCTAGCAAGATGGGCTGTTGTTTCAGGCAACAACCTCGGTCTCATTCTGGAGCAGGCATCACAGTCTCGACATGCTTGAGCTACATCCGATAGTTGTACGGGCAGTCCCCATGCTTTGGCAGCTGCCCACATGGTCTTCTGTCCAGCATGCCGCAGCTTTTGATGTAACCAGTAGGCAATGTTCTCAGATGGTGAGTTCTCAACCCACCTAACTCGGGCCAGTGTGTCGGCTTCATCATTTCCTGGTGACTGTAGGGGTTGGTGACCAGAAACGTGGTAGACACGTACAGTTCTGTGTTTGACTGTATTCCATATGTCTAACCACATATCTTTGCCCCAGATCGGTCGGGAGTGGATAGTCCAGTCCTGGGTAGCCCACTGTGCAATCCAAAGAGTGAGCCCCCGGTACACAGCCCAACTATCTGTGCAGATATTCAGGACACCGTCACCAGGTTCCTTGGTTATAACCATCCACATGGCCCGCAGCTCTGCCCACTGGCTGCTTTGACCATCCCCCTCTTCAAACCATATTGTATCTGTAGCGGGATGGTATGCTACTGCTCTCCACTTACTTGGGTTGCCCTTGCTGGACCCATCCGCGTACCAGGCATCTTCAGGAATGGGATATTTTCCTTCCTGGATGGGACTCTTCTGTGGCTGAGCAACCTAGGTTTGTTTTGGTGCATCACTGTGATATGTCACTGGGCCTAGAATCTTTTGGAGTTCTTTCAACGGTGAGGAAGACAGACTACTCCTCTGGCTGAGATAGGCGACCCATTGTGCCACCGTCTGTGCCTGGGCCACCTCTGTCTTAGGAAGGTGGGTCAGATCTCTCACCCACCCCTGAATTGAAGAATGGTCTTAACCATGACTTCGGCCGTCTGGGTTATTGGCTCTACTGCTTGTAATGCGGAATAGGCAGACAATAGTTGTTTCTCAATCATACTATATCTTTCTTCTGCTCTGTACCAGACCTGAGACCAAAATCTAATGGGGGTCTGAACAGAACTCTGACGTTGCCACAGGCCCCAGCCAAAGCCATCCTGAGTGACATGAACATCCAATTCAGCTGGGAGGGTAGGATCAAATATACCCAATGCCTGGGCTTGTTTCACTGCCTGTTTTGCTTGCTGGAAAGCATCCTGTTCTGTTCTCCCCCAGTCCCATGATCGGCCCTTTTTTGTGAGTCTATACAAAGGTCTCAGCAGCTGCGCCAAATGAGGTATAAAGGAATGCCAGTATCCCAATATACCTAGAAATTCCTGCAGCTGCTTTGGTGTTGTAGGGACTGGGAATGCCTGAACCTTATCTATGATGGCACTGGGTAGCACTTTGGTCTTTCCTGACCAGACTACCACCAGAAATTTTACCGACAGGCCTGGACCTTGCACCTTTTAAGGATTGATAGCCCATCCTCTTTCATTTAGGTAGGAGGTTAATGAATCTGCTGCCTCTCCTACTGCTTCCAGTGAGTCAAATGTTAACAGGAGATCATCAATGTAGTGGTACAGGTTGACGTTATTATTAGGTTTCCTCCAATTAGCTAGGTCACGCGCCACCAAGTTATGACAGTATGTTGGTGAGTGCACGTACCCCTGTGGCAGGACCTGAAAGGTACACTGCCTGCCTCCCCATGCAAACGCAAATTGATCTTGCGATTCTTTGGCAATCGGGATACTAAAAAACGCATTTGCCAAATCCAGGACACAATGGTAGGTCTTAATTTCCCTACTGAGTGTGTCCATTAGGGAAGCAATATTGGGTACGGCTGCATGGATGGGCGGGGTGACCTTATTTAATTCCCTATAATCCACAGTCATTCTCCATGTTCCATCCGACTTCCACACTGGCCATATGAGGGAATTATACGGACTATGTGCAGGTCTTATAATACCTACTTTTTCTAGTTCCTGCACAGTTTTTGATATTTCTTCCTGCCCCCCTGGGAGTCTATACTGCCTTACATTAGTAATCCGGTGTGGTTTCGGCAAACTAATGGGCTCATGTTTCGCATGGCCCCTCAATACTGCCTGTATCGCCCGGATACTAATGTACCTCTGTCGAAGTCTGAACTCTCCCACAGTCGTCTGGAGAGCCAGACCCCATAAAATGTCTATGCCCAAGATGTATTCTGGGATTGGGGCAATCGACACTTTATACTCCCGGGGTGGGAGACGCCCAACCCCCAATTTCAGCCATGTTTGGGTGACTGGAATGGTCTGTCCCCCAAACCCACCAATCATCACTCTACTGCCCTTAAACTCTGTTGGGTCTCCATATATAATTGATGTTTCCGCACCAGTGTCTATAGAGCCATCACCTTCTGAACATTCTTCTCTGACCAAAAGATGTCTAATTCTACATAGGGCCTCCGGTCATGTCTGGAGGCCCTAAGGGGACCAAAGTCCTTCGTTACTCCATGAAGTTGGCTAAATCTAAGTCTTTTACCGCAGGTGGTTCAGGCATTGTATCCCGCGACACCTGTGGATGTTTCTTCCTTCTATATGGGACTATAAAGTCAGCCAAATTCCAGGTTGTCGTTGGTGCTGCCTGTAGTATTCGTACTCCCGATTTTCTGGGAGTACTCTGAAATTTTTGATCGTTTCTAAGTTGTTTCCAGAGTTGTAACAAGACATAGTTGGGTTGCCCATCGATTTTAGCAAAGGCAACCCCGGCCCATATAAGATCATTGAACATGGTCTTCCGGGATACCCGTATGGGGCCCGATCGGGGTATCCGTGGGACAGGCTTCTTAGTTTTAATGGGGAAGGCCTCAGCTGTTTTTACCAGATGGACATTGCGCCTAGTTCTTATGCGCTCCGTTTCCCCAAGGTCTGCCACCAACTGGGCTGTCTGTTGGACGATAGCCTCCGAAGCCACCAAAGCGTTTAGTATGGAGACCAAAGTCCCATAAAGGTGAGAGGGGGCTTGTTGTAGTATTAGGTCTCGCATACCTGCTGTAAATTTTTCCGTATCAGGACTCTCAAAGGTCTCTGAATACATAGCCTCCCTCATAACCAGTTCTCGGATGTATGTTTGGAGGTCCTCCATAGAGGACCATAAAACGGTATTGAGTGGAATGTCAGATTTGTTGGGCCATGTTAAGCGGCATGCTGCCATCAACCAATCTATAATAGAATGATTCTCATTAGTATAGTGGATGGCAGCATATAATCTTTGCCTCAGGGCTGGGTGTATAGTTATAGATGCCAGTTTTGACATCTCTGTCCCACTGACTAACACGCTTTCAGCTCCTGCATCCCATAACCTCAGGAGCCATGATGGTATGCTTTCTCTTGGTTTTTGATGGAACTGTTGTACTAGGTCCATCAACTCATTTGCTGTATACGGGCGCGCTGTCACATGCAAGCATGTTTCAGCGGGGGGCCATTGATCAGGAGGCACTCCTGCTGGTCTATCTTGCATTTTTTTTGTTTTTTGAGTTATGATTGGTCGGATCTCAAACGGATCCTCCAGAGATGGAGCTTCGAGATCTGATTTAGAAATCTTTTTTTCTGAGACATCCAGGTCCGCTACTTCAGGGACCTGGGTGTCCTCCACTGATATGGTACGAATTTGTTTTGTTGGCACATCTAGTCCAGGTTTTTTGGCTACTAATGTGCCCAACTGTTGTTCCAGCTTTTCAATTCGATCTCTTAACAATTGATTTTCGGTTTTTATGTTTGTATTTGTTATTTCCAGTTTATGTAAGGCCATTATTAGAGGCCAAGCCACAGCAGAAGCAGCTAGCCGACGTTCTTTTGTAACTAGTATGTCCTTATCTAGACCTTGAAAATAATCTGTCAGCCGGGCTGGAGAAGGAGAAACAGTCCCTGTAACCCACAGGGGTCCCCATTTTTCAATAACGGTGGCAAGACCATAATAGGATGGCCCCATAAATCCTGGAATTTGACCAGGAATTGCTTGGTCCAGGGGAGTAACGTTCTCCCCCCTGCCCCATTTGAAAATGTTCCAAATGAAGGACATCGTTAATTATTGTATATGTATATATATATTTTTTAAGCCTGCCTGGCTCACCAATTGTAGGGCAAATAACCCCCAAAAATAGCACCCAAAAGAAATAGTGCCAAAGCTGGTAGATTTTTGATAGGCTTAAGTAGATGGTGTACAGATAGCTAATAAGAAAATTAATAAGAAAAGAGTGGCTCACCTTCAAAGATGGTTGAGGCTCACCAAAAACTCCACTAGGGAGGGATCTCCAACCAGAGATCCTTCCCTGGTGGTGGTCAGCCCTTAAATGGGGTCTTGGGAGAGGTGGAGTCAAACTCCACCCCTTCCAATCACACTCACTTGTGCCCCTGCGGCTGACCCAGTGCTCGCCTCAGGTGATCAATCAGTGGTTCAGGCCGTGATTCAACAGTTCCCATACAGCAGTTTTTCTGAAAAGCTGATTGTGACCTATGATACAATAGCAAAAAACAAATGCACAGATGTCAAGCAGTGTCTGATAAGCATTAAGGTGACATAACGTTAACACTAAACTGTATTGTCACTATTCTCTGCTTTCCTTGATGCCAGGATGCAGCATAGAAAGCACCCTGTTTTTTGTGCTGTAACAATTACATTTTTGTTAGCAACTTTTTTATCAGTACAGCTATAGAAACTGTGTATATGAAAATAATCACAGTTTTCAAGGTCAAAAAATGAGGTTTGGGGAAAGTCTAGAATGGACTCCTTCACTTCTCATAAAGCTGACTACTCCCATTGTATCACCACTAACACTGGGAGGTTCGTTGGTTCAGTGAAGATAGTCATGAACAGTCTGACAGAAAAAAGGTTTTTCCTCATATCTAATCTAAACCTTCCCTGGTGCAACTTGCGGCCATTGCAGTCATTAGTTATCTGTGAGAAGAGGCTGACCCCTCCCTCACCACAGCCTCCCTTGAGGAAGTTGTAGACTGTGATGAAGTCTCACCTGAGCCTCCTCTTCTCCAGGCTAAACAATCCCAGCTCTTTCAGCTACTCTTCATTAGACTTGTGCTCCAGACCCCTCACCAGTTTTGTTACTCTTCTCTGAACATGTTCCAGGGCCTCAATGTCTTTCTGGTAGTGAGGGGCTCAAAATGAATGCAGCACTTGAGGTGCGGCCACACCAGAGCCAAGAACAGTGGGACGATCACCTCCCTGCTCCTGCTGGGCACATTATTTCTAATGCAGGGCAGGATGACACTGGTCTTCTTGGCCACCTGGGCACACTGTTGGCTCATGTTCAGCCGAGCATCAACCAACACCCCCAGGTCCTTTTCCTCTATATGGTCTTCAAGCCATTCTGCCCCAAGCCTTAGCATTGCATGGGGTTATTGTGGCCAAAGTGCAGGTCCCGTCACTTGGCCTTATTGAAACTCATCCCATCTATCCAGCATCTTACAAAGGTACTGTACTTAGAAGGAAAGCCTTTACAAAACCTGAAGATTACAGTCTTTAAATGGAGTTTGAATGTATCTTAATTCACAGAAACACAGATTACTTTTAATCAGAAAAGTATTTTTAAGGATGAGGAACCCCATTATACTTATCAATTAAGTTCAGTTAAGTAGTGTAACAGCTGATAATTGCATAGTAGTTGTAAATTCAGCATGATGAAAAAACAAAAGGTGAGAGGTGCTTAAGATATTTAAGAATTCATTCTCTCTCCTCTCTCCTTTTCCTTTGTACTCCCCTTTTCTCCTTTTTCCTCCTTTTTTCTCTTTATTTTTTTTCTTCTTTCCTTCTGGATGGATTCCCAACAGAAAGATAATCTGGGGATCTTTTCTCCCAGGAGAGAGTAAGTATTCTGTTATTCCTGTGTATAATATGAGTGGAAAATATGTCTAAATTTGGTATGTTTCCATCAAGTAGAGAGAAAAAATAAATACAGTTAACTGTTCACTTCTAGTAGAGCACTAGTTATCCATGGGCTATATTATAAGCATCACAGGAATGCAAATAGGCAAGATATCTGTTTATATTCCTGTATACCATGTCCATCACTTTTTCTTTTGAATCACTCTATACAATGAATGTAATTTGAATATCAATGCCTCCAGAATAGTCATTTATTTAGAAATAAGTCAGTATTTGCAAGAAATTAATTGAGGTGGTAGGGATATTGCTAAATTAATCTACTGGATTTCCTGTATGTACTTGTTTCTTCTTTGAAAATAGATTTACAGCTCTGCTTGCTGGTAGTCAGAAAGGTTATTTAAAATGTAGTTGAATTGTTCTTATTCTATAGGAAGAACTGCTGCTAGCCATTGATGTATAAATGACAGATTTATGTCAGATCTTTTTTTAATCCATTTTGATTGTTCCTACAGCCTTTGATTGTTCATTAAGTTTTTTCCCCTTATTTTAAGTTTATAGGGGAGTAACATCTGCCTTGAACTTAATTCCTGAAAGATTCTTCCTCTGAGAAATCTGTTTTATTCTCCTGTCAGCATATAAATGCTGATACCTTTGAGACCTTGGAAGTTAGGAGGGACACCAGAGTGTAACACTAAATCTTTCTGTGGAATAAAACAAGTGGCATGTAAATGCTAAATGGACAAAGTAGGTGTCTCATATGCAATTTAGTTCTCTTAAAATATTGCACTCATGAAACAAAGATGAATCATTCTAATATACAGAGCTCACAGCCCACTAGATCATTAATTGTAACATGTTATGCAAGAAAATTAAATGTTTTATATAAATAAAATATTTCTCAAATGAAAGATGGTTATAATCAATGACTAGATTTGAATGACTCATATCATGTTTGAATGTGTTGCATAATGGAGCTAAGGCAGGCATGTCCAAACCATGGCCCAGAATCATCCCAGCACAGCTGGCAGCACGGCCTACCGAGCTGTAAAGTCAGCAGCTCTTCCCGTGCAGTGATTCTGGGCACATGCCTTCACTCAGCAATAGCAAAACTGTCCAGAGTAGAGGGGCAGGATCACCTTCCTTAACCTGCTGACCACACTTCTTTTGATGCAGCTCAGGATATGGTTGGCTTTCTGGTCTGCAAGGGCACATTGCTGGCTCATGTCCACCTTGCCATTCACCAGTACCCCCAAGTCCTTTTTGGCAAGACTGTGCTTAATCCTTTCATCTCCTTGGTTCTATTGATAGTGAGGGTTACCTTGACCCAGGTGCAAGACCTTGCACTTGGATTTGATGAACTCCATAAGGTTCTCCTGGGTCAAATGTTAAAACCTGTTGTTATCTCTAGATAACCAGAGTTATTTCTAGATCTGTGTCCATGACATAGGAACAGCAGGCCCACAGGCCCACCTCAAAAAAAAAAAAAAAAAGGTTTTTTTTTTTTGTTTGTTTGTTTGGTTTTTTTTGGGGGGGGAGGTGGGCAGAGTGTTGAGACAAGAATGGGTTAAAATAAAACTAAAGAATTGAGCAAAAGGAGGGAAAGGGATGGACCTTGAGCAAGAACAAGAAGGAATGTACTGATAGTGATAGGAATGTACTGCTGCACTGGAACAAGCTGATACCACAAAACCAGCAACCAGAAGAAGCTGGAACTGTATCTCCAACTGCAGTGAGGTGAAAAATGCACAGCAAGAATGATCTGTAGCTTTCATCTTCAGGACCCCCACCCATGACTACTGAAAAACACTGTGCATGTTCACCCAAAGAAATTCAAGGTGGGGTTTATAGCAATGACTTCTTGGAGTTAATTGTAATAATCTATCCCAGTTCTCAGAACTGTAATGAATATTATGCTCTTAAAAATGTAGTCACTTCTCCCTTTGGTGTGCAAGTTAGATGGGGCTACATCTCCTAACTTCCTGAAAGTCAGTGTAGTTCTGTGCTTGTTGTAAGGTGTCAAATTTGGAGCTGAGTTCAGGAGGTAGAGTGGAAGGTAGGTGATTGGCATTTTTGTTGGAGTTGTCAGTTTGGGTTTAAATTGGACTACTTATTAGGTCAAGTGGAGTTAATAAGGGTTATTTGTGGGAACCTGAGATCTGTAAAAGCCCTTTAAGGTGCGGTCATGGGAGGGTCGCAGGGAAAAGAAATCCCTAAATGAACCCAATTCGGGTGCATTTTAGCACATTGGTGGGATATTGCCAGAGAGCCTGGGGGCACTCTTAGTAAGAATGTTCTAATTAAATATCATATTCAGTGGTGGATGTTATACAAATTTAAAGTGGTGAGAAATGGCCTCTAAACGGCACCTTCCTACAACTAATGTTAATTAATGTTAATTAACTAATATAATACCCTCCTACAACTAATGTTATTTCTGACAAGGGAGGGGAAATGGGAAGAGGCTGCATATGCTGATATGTTTTTTACACTTTGCAGACACCCAGAATGGCAATGAGATTGTGGTGTGGGGCCACCTCAAGACCCCCTGGTTCTGGCATTAGAAAAGGAAAGGAAGAAGGGAGAGAGTGGTAGCCTGAGGCGTTGCTGCTTGTCATGCAGTATGGGGCAGTGCTGCACTCAGTCAGACAAAATTAAGAACCATATAGAGTTATCAGAATACTGCCAGGTCCCAAGGGAAGAACAGAGCAGGCTACTGAGTCAAGAGGAATCCTTCCAGACTCCCTCATCCCCACATAGTCCAGTAGCTACCAGAACATAGAAGCAGGTGGGAGTAATACAAGCCCCCTTAAAGGAAGCTGTGGGACCTGATGGAACACTGGTCCTGGTGAAAGTACCATTCTCCTCTTTTGATCTTGAAACTTGGAAGGGGGTCGACAAAGGATACTGGATATGGGGAACGACACATTTTTTTGGTCAGACAACACAACTGGATTGGAGTGATATACAGCTTCTGTTGGATCAATTGACTGAGACAGAGAAACAACTGGTTATAAAGGCAGACCTGGATTTAGCAGCAGGGACCCTAAAAGGTGGAGAAAGGGAAGATATTAAAGACTATTTCCCTTTACAAGACCTGCACTGGGACCCAAACCTCCATGTGGAAAGAGTATGTTTAGAGGCATACAGAAAATGGGTGATAAAGGGAATGGAAAGAGCAATTGCAGAAATGATTAACTGGTCAGCACCCTATGTGATCAGACAGGGACCTAAGGAGTCCCCATCCAAGTTTCTAGATAAGCTAAGGGATATTACAAGGAGACACACTTCCTTAAATCCAGGCTTAAAAATAGGGGTGCAACAGCTGATCTCCCTTTTCATAGGACAATCAGCAAGGGACATAAGATGGAAGCTGCAGAAGCTGAAACTCACAGAGAGCAGGAATTTGGAAAATTTATTGGATGAGGCTTGGAGGATGTACAGTAACTAGGAAGAGGAAGAAAAGAAAAAGGGCAAAAGGATGTTGTTAGCAGCTTTACAAGAGGCTAGGGGAAAGGAAATAAAACAAGGGAGGTCTTTGGAACCCAATCAGTCTGCTAGATGTAAAAGGAGGGGTCACTGGAAGAATGAATGTCCTTTTAAAAGACAAGGAAAGAAAGGAATATGGGGTAAGCTAGAAGCCTCTATAGAAAAGGACCAATGGAGACCTGGGGAATCTACCCTAGTGGATCCACTAGTTAAAGTAAGACTAGGGGAAAAACAACAGAGTGTAGAATTTTTAGTAGATATGGGAGCAACTTTTTCAGTTCTGAATATCTCTTTGACTCCCATAGGCGAGGATTTTGTGACTGACAGGGGAGTCACTGGCCAGAGTGAAAAGGCGTACTTTCTTAAACTTCTTAAATTCAAATAGGGAAAACATGTGGGAATACATAAATTTTTATTCATGCCCAATTCACCAAAGCCCCTGTTGGGTCAGGACCTCTTGGAACAACTGGGGGCAGAGATAAGGTTCAAATCAGGACAGGTAGAATTTAAGATAAAAGAAGAGCAGTTAATTGAGGTGTTAAGCTTAGCATTAATTAGCAGTCCTGAGAAAACAGAAATTCCAGAGGAAGTTCATAATCAGGTTTATCCACTTGTAGGGCAACAGAAGCTCCCTGCGTGAGCAAAGAATGCCCCCCTGGCAATAATCAAAAACAAACAGCGAACCAAGCCAATGAGGATCAGGCAGTATCCACTAAAACTTGAGGATAGAAAGAAAATACAGCCTACAATCGATCAATTTTTAAAATATGGGCTATCATTGGAGTGTGAATCAGAATACAGTTCTCCAATTTTGCCCATCAAAAAGCCAGATGGAAGCTACAGGATCTAATAAAATAACTGAGGATTTGTACCTTTTGGTGGCAAATCCTCATACTCTGTTCACTAAATTGATGAGTAAACTTGGCACGGTTTACTTTTCTGGACCTAAAGGACGCTTTCTTATATTTGAATGGGAGAACCCTGGTTTGGGAAGAAAAACACAGCTTACATGGACAGTACTCCCTCAGGTATTTAAAAATAGTCTTAACTCTTTTTGGAAACCAGTTTGCTAAGGACCTAGAGCAGTGGGAGCACCCACTGGGAGAAGGGGTGCTGCTGCAGTATGTTGATGATTTATTAATAGCCACAGATACAGAAGAACACTGCATGACATGGACAATTAGCTTGTTAGATTTCGTTGGTCCATCAGGATATCGAGTCTCCCTGCAGAAGTCACAGATTGCCCAATGGCAAATAACATGCCTAGGGTACAAGATTACGGTGGGACTGTAGACCTTGGGCACTACACGGAAGGAAGCTATCTGCCAGACACCTGAGGCTTGAACAGCAAACAAGCTTCATACGTTCCTGGGCATGGCTGTGTGGTGTCAGTTATGGATATATAACTATGGACTTTTGTTAAGACCCCTGTATGAGATGCTAAAGTTCATTTCAAAAGACCTTACTTGAGATAGAGAAGCAAGAAGGGTGTTTCAACAATTAAAACAAAAACTGATGAGAGCTTCTGCTTTAGGGCTGCCAGACACTACCAAACCCTTTTTGCTATTCTCTCACAAGAAGCAGGGAAGTAGCCCTGGGAATCCTAGCTTAGAATTTAGGACCCTATCGAAGAGCTGTAACATACTTCTCCAAACAGCTGGATGAAGTGAGCAGAAGGTGGCCCAGATGCTTGAGGGCCTTAAGTGCCTAATATCCAGGAAGCATGTAAGATCACGCTGGGTCAAAAAATCACAGTGCTGGTATCACACACAGTCTCCACGGTGCTGGAGGTGAAAGGGGGCCATTGGGTTTCACCACAGAGGTTTCTTAAATATCAGGCTATCCTGGTGGAATAGGATTGTGGTGACTAACATTGTCAATCCAGCTTCTTTTCTCAGGGGAACACCTAGGGAACCGGTGTCCCATGACTGTTTGGAAACTATAGAAGCCAACTGCTCTGGCTGACTGGACCTGATGCCGAGGATTTGTGGTACACTGATGGTAACAACTTTGTCCACCAAGGAGTACACAAGGCAGGATATACATTAACAACCACCAGCGAGTTAATAGAATCCAAAAGACTTCCCCCAAACTCTTCAGCCTAAAAGGCTGAGATAATAGGTCTGACAAGGGCTTTGGAACTGGCAAAAGGAAAAAGAATTAGCATCCTGACAGATTAGAGATATGCTTTCGGTGTGGTGCATGCTCACGGGCCATATGAGACGGGTCACCTATCAGCCCAAGGAAGGCACATCAAACAAGCAGCAGAAATCCTCAGACTTCTTGAAGCTATACAATTACCAGAGATGGTGTCTATTATGCATAGTAATGCTCATCAAAAGGGTGAGTCTACCCAGGGTATTGGTAATTCCCTGGCAGACCAGGAAGCAAAGAGAGCTGCTGAGACAGAAGAGGTGGAAGTGCAGTCCTTGGTCCCAGATGGTAAAATACAAATTGATTATAAATCTAAGTATTCCAAGGAAGACCATAAGCTAACAGAAGATGTAGGTGGTCAGGTGGAGAAAGAGGGATGGGTACTAACCTCACAAAATCAGGCTGTGGTATGACTAGCATTATTATGGGTAGTAAATATGGCAGAGCATGGAGAGACCCACTGAGGATCAAAGACTCTTCAGAGGTATTTAAGTCAGCAAATTGCAGCTTGAAATCTATATACTATTGTCAAGCAAGTAACTCAGCAGTGTGAGATCTGCTTACAAACTAACCCTAGGACAGGTCCTAAAACTTCATTAGGCCAAAGAAGGAGAGCAAATTATCCTGAACAGCAATGGCAAATTGATTTCTTGGAGCTACCAAGAAAAGGGGAGGGGTTGCTATTTGTTAGTTCTAATAGACACCTTTTCAGGTTGCCCAGAGGCACTCCCTTGCAGGTTTAGTCAAGTGAAGCATTTAAGGTACTGTTGTTGCAAGAAATAAACCCAAGGTTTGGGGTTCCTGCTACAATATCACGTGATCGGGGAACACGTTTCATTGCAAAAGTAGTGCAACAAATCAGTCAGTTATTGGGAATAGACTGGCAATTGCACACCGTACAGGTGCAATCAAGCGGGCAGTTAGAAAAAACAAACCACTTGATTAAACTACAGATCATCAAGTTAGGACAAGCAGCTGGGCTGCCATGTCCCCAGGCATTACCATTAGCTCTTTTGAGAGTCCATACAAAACCAGGAGTATGGGACGGGTTGAGCCCTTTTAAGATTCTATATGGGAGGCCATATTCTGTACAGAAGGGAACTTCGGATCAGATAGGAGAAGTATTAACTGAAAATACAGTAAGTTTACAAAAGCAACTTTGGAAAATTGAAACATTAGTTTTGGGTATTAGAGCTAGGGGACTTGATGGCCTTGTACATTATGTGTTATCAGGAGACTATGTGTATATTAAATCTCTCTCAGACTTGCCCTAAGTCTGAGAGAGTGGGATGGTCCATTCCAGGTACTGCTGACCACACATATGGCAATAAAAGTGAAAGAGCATACACTGTGGATTCACTACACTTACGTCAGGAAAGCGAATCAGTCACAGCGGTACAGTCAGGAAGAAGGACCACTTAAGCTAAGACTTAAAAGACAAAATGTGTAATCTCTATCTTGTATACTTATGTAAAGGCTTGCTTCAGCCTGGCTGGAAAATTCCTATCTTAATATCACTTGAGAAGTAGCACAAGTTTTTAATCTTACAGATTGTTGGATATGCACTGCTCTCTCTAGAGGGAATGAGAACTCCCATGTCATGGGGTGCTATCTGTAGATTTTTAACAGTTTTCTAGGAAGGGAGCTAAATATTCCCAGTGCTTATATGCAGGAGATGAGGCCCTGGTTAATGGGATAATGATCGAGGGACCAAAGTTAGATTTTCTATTTCAACCCAATCTCACTATTAGAAGTAGGTGTTGTAAGGATAATTTCACTGTTGGTCGGAGGGATGATTGGAAGGCTACATGGGTGCCCAGCTGGAGATGAGATGTCCTCACTAAGCTCAATTGTACTGGGGCTGTTGAGGTAGGAACACTCATTCTCAAATACCTGCGAAAATACTTTAATGCGTCAGTTAGTGCTTGTAAGGCCATACATTGAGTTCAGAAGCTTGATCCCATCTGCAGCCCATCCCAGATCCTTAGCCAATGTAAGTTACAATTAGGATACTGGAGGCTGTATGGAGATTGGAAGGCTAGGAACTCTCTCCCTAGCAATTGGAAAGGGCATTGTATAAGCAGTTATGTGCCTCCCCCAAACGCCATACGCAAAGGGATTACTCCACCCCTGGGGATCTTATGAACTCCCTGAAGTGGATGAAGCAGTCAATAATCCCTTAGCCAGGTACAATACGTAATATCATAGTTTTGTTAGGGCTTTGATCCCAAAACTAGCAGTAGCCCAATTAGAGGTATCCATTGTGAATATCTCAGCCACCTTGGAGATAATAGGGAACTCTACTGCAGATGCAATGAAACCCCTTCAGTCTGAGATATCTTCTCTAAACAAAGTAACCCTACAAAATAGAATGGCCCTAGACTTCCTAACAGTTAAGGAAGGAGGAGTATGCATGGTGATTAACTGGAGCTGCTGTGCGTATGTGGATGAATCCCAAAGATTTGGGAAAAAAGACCCTCCACACAGGGGCAAAAGTTCATACATACTTTGTAATCTGGACTCAGAATTTGTTGCTTTGACCGTCTAGAGCTATATTTATATCCTATTTGACAAAGTCCATCCCATTCTGTCCCACCAAGCAAGCAGGATTTACAAGTAGTTGATAAAGCCTATCTCTCTGTGTTCTGTCAAGCAAACAATGGACTCTGCTGCCATCTAGCGTCAAAGAAATTAGAAAGAAAGATTGAAAAATAGTTAGCAATCTACATATATAGCTTGTAATAATTTATTTCTAGCCAGTATTAATGTATCTACGTTATATTTTGTTGCATACTCATACATATGAGCATAAGCATATCCTGCACAAGAGACTGACCAAACCAGAGAACAAGTCATGACATGCACAAGGAAGTGAAGGTGAGTTGGAACTCATCTGTCTGAAGGGGCATCAGGAAGACCTGGCACACCTCCCTCTCTGGTGCTCTTTGTTTAACAAAGAAGTGTTCTTTTGACAGAATAGAAGAGACCTTGGAGAGAATCTCCATGTCAGTATGATAAGAAGAGTACTGGGACATCTGGGTTACAGCAGGATGGCGACCAGCTGGCAGCAAGATAATATAAGAATTAACAAGTGTCAGAATGTAATTAACAAATGTAAACGTTCAGTACGATTGTGAACCTGGAGTATGCATCCAATGGGAAAATGGGAGGGGGTAAACATGGGGGAGACAAGGTACAAAAGTCATAATATTGTTTCCACAAGTGCGTTCCTGTTGGCAGGACGCCTGCCATTGCAATCACAAATCAAAAATTCCTTCACCAGAGATTCACTGTCTGCACAGTCAGAGCTCGGGCACTATGCAGTGCAGCCCCAGGGGCCGCTGCAGCACAGGGCAAGGATTGCATATAGCTTGGAATCAATGGAAATCAAGTTGGAGTGCCTGGGAAACTCAAGTAGGCACTGTCATAGTGTCACTATTGCAGCCGGTACTAAGTGCACGATGGCTTTCTAGAGGACAAGACCATTGACTTTTAACATCTGTAGCCTGAATGACACAGGACAGAAGTGTTTGGAAGGGTGCAGGACAGGCCATCCAGAACAAAATCTTAAGAATCTAATCTAAACTGATTAGGATCTTATAGGCCAGTGATCTCAAACTGCAGCAAGTCCACTTACATCTGTACAGAAGACAGTTGCAGGAGACAGAATTGATTACACATCCATTACTATTTCAGGTAGCTCAAAGTGCTTTTTGAAAAATGTCATGTCAGGGTGTGCCAATCTCTATATTAGGGAGCAGGTTCTACAAGTACTGTTACCCCCTCCTATTACCCCCCACAATAAACTTAACTTTGTTCAAATCACTGCAGGATGACTTAATTGCAGAAGGACTCTTCATGCACAGTGCTCATTATGTACTCTAACTCAGTATACATACTACAGTAAAATGATGCAGCTTGTCCAGCTGTGTTTGACCTCAAAGTTCACAGGATGAGAAATAATTATCCAAAATTTTAAAAGGATAGCTACAGAAGAAAAAAAAAAACAAAAAAAACCTATTCAGAGGCAGCCTTCTTCCCAAGCATCACTCTTCAATAATTATCAGCTGTTTCAACCAATTAAGAAATCAAATTGACAACTAAAAGCTGCAAAATATCTTACAGTAAGTAAGTAGTACTTAATTACCTAAATGAAGTAGATATCAGCTTCAAAAGTATAGAAGAACTAGAAGGCACACACTAAAGGATCAAGACTAAGGGAACTATGAAACCATTTGTGTATGACTGAAAATTAAGACATTAGGAACCCTTGCACTTGTAAAGAAATAGCTTCACCAAGAAGTCAAAGCAGGAATGAATTGTTTGTTCTTCACAATATAGAATCAAAGGCTTGGTTTGGAAAGGACTTAATTGTGGGACCTTAATGATCATCTAGTTCCAAACCCCTTGCCGTGGATAGGGTTGCTGCCCCTTAAATCAGGTTGCCCAGGGCCCCATCCAATCTGTCACAGCTATCAAGGTCATTAATAAAGATGATGAAGAGTACCAGTCCCAAGACAGATCACTCTCAGGGGTAAAGTACTCATCACTAGCCTCCAATTGGACATAGAGCCATTGACTCTCCAACCAACCAAATCCTTATCCAGTGAATAGTCCACCCTTGAAACCCATATCTCCCCAATTTAATAACTCATTATTTAATAACCCACGCTCTCACCTCCCATATTTTCTGTTATGAGAAAGGAGCCAGTCATTATGTTTGACTTCACTGTGATTATTGCAAAAATTGTGGACAGAAGGGAGATCATAAATCTACTAACAGTAGGAAGCTTCTCAGCAAGAAATCTCCACAAATTATGGAATTCAGTGGTAACAGATACTGTAACTTAATCAGTCAGATTCATGGGAGAAAGGTCTATCAGAAACTATGTCACGGTTTTATGATTTTTTGTTATCTGTATTCCACATCATAACATCATGTACAAGAACTGCGATTTAACAAGTTAATGCTCCAGTTCTGTAGGTCGTTAATATTTCTGGGTATACAACTTTAAGAGATGTACTGACCCCTTAATGTAATCATCAAACTTCAGAAAACCCAAATAAGAAATGTACTTCTTTGACATGTGCTAATGAGTAGATTTACCATATATAAAGCTAATGAAATTTAAACATCTGATTTCTGTAAGAATCTACCTGAAAACTCTAGCCTCTAGGATTCTGGAAAAACATTTCAGAATAGAATAACACTTTCAGAATTGCATTAATGGTGACTGTAATTTCTTTCAGCAGTTTCTAGTTGTGTACCTTGTCACACTCCAATATAAAGGAGGGAGACGAGGTTCTTAGATTATGTGTACACCCAGCGTGAGATTAAGAAGCAATGGTTCTAATGTTGGTCCAACCAGTTTATTACCAATATTAACCAGGGAGATGGGGAAGGGAAAGGTGGACACTGTTACCAATAAGGTTGATGGGAAGGGAAGGCGAGTGATTGGAAAGATATGAAAGAAGCAAGGGTATGTACAACGCAGGGAAAGTTTCCAGCCAGGATCCTATGGGCGATCTGGTTGCAAGCGGCTCCGACGGTCCGAGGCAGAAGAGCACGGGTGGCAGAAGCGGGGAGAAAAGCAGCAGCGACGGGCAGCCTTGAGCAGCAAGCAGTTGTCCTGGAGAAGCGGCACCGGGTCAGCACAGGAGAAGCAGCGTGGGGTCAGCCCAGGAACAGCGTCAGTCAGCACCGGAGAAACAGCGAGGTCCAGGAGGAAGCAGCATGTCTCAGGCAGCAGGCCCAGGAGGGAGTTCAGCAGCAGGGAATCAGCTCATGAGGTTTCCAATGGAAGCACACCTCCTAAATCTCATGGTGGTCGATCCCTCTTTTATCCTCCATTTTTCCTGCCAACAGTGACAAATCCTGTGCTAGGATGCCAGGCAAGCATCTCCTGAGATGGCTATCTCCACACAGAGATGAGTACCACATAAAAGAGTGTTCAGCGACCATTGAGCTGCAGTCACAGGACATGCCCATCTGCTTGTCCCTTAGACAAAGGATTTTGCAACCCTTGCCCAGAACTTACTTGGACACGTTTGGACATGTTCATCAGCAAACTTTGAGGCAGTGGTATAAAAAAATAGCCTCTTGCGTACCTTCATACACACCAGTTCCCTAACTGACAAGGGCAGAGACAGGTCCTAAAAAGCTTCAATAGCCAGAAGTTTGTTCTTCAAGAAAAGCTGGAATCATATCTGTTTCTCTGTTGTGGTGTGTGGAGTGAAAAGCATTAAAGTCACATACTGCAGTGTCACAGACTATGATGTTAACTGCAAAAGAAAAAAGAGCCCAATAAAGGTGCATATGCATAAATTGCTTCTTAGCATAGGCTTAAATTACAGTAATAAACAGAATACTTCAAAGAATTCAACCACTTCTGTGTGTCCAAAATTGCTATCAGTGACGTCTAGGTACACACTTATTTGATTTTCTTCAAGAAGTAAAACAATAGCCCTGTCTATTGAAAAGTCTCAGGGTATTATCCAAAGCTGGGTTTCTTCTGACTCTATGTTTGATGTAAAATGAGTTATAAACCAGGTGACAGTCTCTGTCACTGAGTTAATGCAAATACCAGAACTACAAACAGCAGCAGGTGCTAGGCTTGCAGCTCTAAGTCAGGAAATGTCAAATGCAATATAAAAATAAAAATTCAACCCTTGAAATAAAAGCAGGTGTTCTCCACAGTGGTGAGGGGGTGTTTATTTCAGCCTGGAGAGCCATCATACTGTTGGGATGGAAAGGGTAGATTTCTTCAGTGTTTCAACTGTTGGTAACAGATTGTATTTGTGATTTCCACAGCTTTTAATGAACTATGAAACTGTACTACCTGAAGGAACTCAATAGTAACATTCAAAATTATTTCAGTGTTTTTTCTTTTTTATGCCAAAGGATCAGTAGAAAAATCAGAGAAACTGGAGTCATAAACACAGTGCAAGAAATTTACATATTTGCTATAAAGCAAAAGTATATTGACATCTAAAAACTGGAGATCTTCCATTTTGACCTGCTCTCAAATTATCTGACTTGCCAAAGTAAAGGACTTCATGCTAATGTGACACACTAGTATAAATTCAATTGCGCTATACTGCATTAGATATAGATGTAAAATTCTTTAAAAATGAGCTTTAATCTTGTGACAAATACAGCTGTTGTCTGTTACAACCTATTGTTCAAAGCAAGATTAACCACAGCAGGTTGCTTAGGGCCTTGTTCAATAGGATTTTGAAAATCTCCAAGGATGGAAACTCTACAACATCTCTGAGCAACATGTTCAAGTTTACTCTTGCAGTAAAAAAAAAAAAAAAAAAAAAAGCTTTGTCTTATATTTAGTTGGAATTTCCTATATTTCTGTATGCTTTCATCACTTCTTGTACTTTTACTGGGCATTAACAGAGAAGTCTTGCTTGTCTTCCTTATTCTCCCATAACCAAACATTTATACATATTGACAAGATTACCTTCACAATCTCCCTTAGCTTTCTGTTACTGAACAAAACTGTTCCAACTTTCTCAGTGTCTTATGCCAGATGTTGCAGTACTTTAATCATTTTAATGGCTAACTGCTGGATTCACTCTATAAGTCCATCTCTCTCTTTTTCTGGGAAGCCCAAAATTCAACACAGCATTCCAGATGTGGTCTCACCAGCACTGAGTGAAGGGGAAGAAACCACCTTTCTCAGCTTACTGGCAACACTTCTCCTGACAGTGAGTGACCTTGCAATAACATTGGCTAGCTCCCTCACCTCTCATGGATGCATCCCATCAGGTTCCAAAAACTTGTTATGTCCAGTTTGTTTAATCTTAACCTACACTACTCAGTCTTCATTGCATCTGACTTGCCTCAGGGTCTTAGGAATCCTGATGGCAGATCTTGCCAATAAGAGAGCACTGAGCCTTTTCCATGCCCTTTGCCACCAGGCAACAGGCCCCTAATATTTTGTTGTTGTTGTTACCTGTATAAATCTGTTTTTTGCCCTTCACATCTCATGCCAGTTTTACCATCGGGTTTCCATTTGGCTTTCCTAAACTTGTTTGTGAATGGTCAAGACAGTCTGCGTATTTCCCCCTGGTCACTTGACCATGCTTCTGCTTCATGTATGCTTTGTTTTTAATATTGGAGTTTAGTTAGGAATTCTTCATTCATCCTTGCAGAAATGCTGCCACTTTTGCTCGAATTTTTGGACTCTGAGATGTACCATTCTTTAAGCATAATGTATAATAAACAAAAACTAACAAGTATTTCCTTCCACATAACTTGCATTAGAAATAATTTTCTTAAACATTAGCACATTACATTGTTCGTATTTTCAAATTTTGTTGCATACACAAGCTCTTCTTCCAGTAAGGCAACATCAACGCAGTATTAAATCATGGATTAACAAGTTGAAAAGCACAGAAATCAATAGTTAAAAAGCAGAAAGATCTATATTACTTATTTCAGTGTCCTTGAGAAGATGGAATCTATTCTTCCGTCATTCATTATCCATTCTGTTCTTATTCTGTTGTTCTTCTGTTATGCATTATCCATTGCAGCTCAGCATTTTCTACCTTATGTAGCCTTCAAAGCAAACCAAATTAGCTTACTAATCTAAGTAAGCTACTTCCTCTTATATTTTTAGGTAGTTGGTATGCAGTCTCAAGTCTTTCATTCCCTAACGATCCCTTTCCCTCAAGCTAAGCAAACCTATTTCTGAAATAACAAAAAATACAACATTGCCACAGGAATCTTCAAACTAATTTTGCATTGTTTTTTTTTCTGTTAAGAGTAAAGAATGATAAGTGTGCAGCTGCTTCCACCAAACATCACAGCTATGTAGAGACTCCAGATCTCTGGACTGGGGACTGGTTTCCCTTTGCAGGTTCAATCAGTAGCAAAGCTGAGCATGTACGTGAGTCACATACACATATGCAGATAGAGACAGGTCATTCACACAGTCAACGCAGGCAGCCCTGGTCAAGGACTACCTCCAATAGCACTTACACATGGGGCTCGACAAATAGAGAGCCAGTCAAGACACCTTCCTCGTTTTCATCTGGATACAACTTCACTATTGAAGACTGTCACGCTCCAATATAAAGGAGGGAGAGGAGGTTCTTTGATTATGTGTATACCCGATGGCGAGATTAAGACACAACGGGTCAAATGTTAGCCCAACCAGTTTATTACAATTACTAGTTGCTTAGGGATATGGGGAAGGGAAGGTGAGCGATAGAAAAGGGATAAGAAGCAAGGAGTCTTGATAGAAAGCAAGAGATATAATCACCACCGTGGGTCCAACGAGGTTCGTAGTCTCAGGAACTCGTCTGGTCACCGCGGGGGATGGGAGATAGCAGCAAGCAGGCCTCAGGGTCCGTCTTCGGGAGTTCTCCTCAAAGATTTTCTCTTTGGGAGTTCTTCTCCAGGAATTCTTCTCTTCTCCTCCCCAAAATCCTTGTTTCAGTGAAGGCCTTTTATCCCCATTTCTCAGGTGTTTTTTCTTTTCTCTTGGTTTGTGTGACAAGTCTGGCCTAACAGATAAGCCAGCAGCGGATGTTGCCTTCCTTGCCATGCAGGAGCATTGTCTTTTTGTGGTGGTCAGCTTCACCAAGCCCTACCCCCCCCCCCCCCCCCCGAAAAGACTATTTGCCCCTATTTCTGCTTATCTTTACAACCATCAGCAGAGACAATGAGGCACCATAACACCCATCTGGATAACCGGCAGTTATCAGTCAGTCTTGTCACCAGAAAAGGCCTTACGAAGCAAGCTTTGAGACAAAAGAAAGTAAAAAACAGTTTCTGCCTCTCACAAAGACATGCACACAGCATTCTCTAGGTTCACAAACACACATACACAGCCACTTGCACATCCTCCAAGTACCAAGCATGGGCCTCTGTACATCCAGCACATCACTGAGATCCACAAGTACCAGCACAGCCCCTCTGTATATCCAGTACCCTTGCCCAGATCCCAGGACCACAACATACTTCACACTGTCAACTTGCCAGCCTGAAGTTCACTACAAACATGCATGCATTCACACACTCATCCCTTAGGCATACCACATTTGCAAACCTCCTGGGCATCCCAGATAACATGCCTGGACCCTGGCTCCTTCCTAACTCATCACCTAGTCCAGCTTAAAGTTTACTAGTGAATACATAACACACTTGTGTTCATCAGGTCTTGGGAAGACTGAGACACTCAGCCCCCAGAGCAGACATCAACAGGCACACAGATTTGTGACTCTCAGTTCCTGCTCCAGTCACTGGTAAAGAGCTCTTATTTGCCTCAGTCACACTGGTTCAGCTTGTTTGGGAACACACACTGCTCCCACCCTACTTGCTCCAGTAACTGATGTTAGGACTCCACTTGTTCCATTTGCCAGCACCAGAGGCAAAGGGGGTGTACTCACTGGTCTGACTCCAGATCCACTGTTCACTCACAGTGGTCTCCCCACTGTCATTCTGGCCTCAAAAGTCTGTGGAACCCTTTCAGACTCAGAGAGCTAGGACTCCTCCAACTACCCTCACTTGCCCCAACAGATTCCATCAACTGGAGCCATCTGTACAGAAGATGAAATTCTCCTGTCTGTGTCATTATACAACTACTTATACAGAAGATTCCAGTGGTTGATGAACCAGAAACCACCCTCAAAAATATACTGCCACTGAAGACGGTGAATACTTTCTTAAAGAAAAAATATCGTGGATTAAATCCAACATTACATATTTGAACAAATTCCCCTATAGTTATAATAAGTAAACTGTGTCCACTGTTACAGAGATCCCAGCTCAGCTGAACTGCACCAATAGCTAGAAGTTCAATTTTATTCACACGTACCACAAATAAGGTTCCATTTAAATGAACAGTTGTTAAAAAGATAACTGTGTAGGTTGTTCCAAAAATAATACCTTCTACTTATTTCCATGGAAACTACAACAGATCCATAGAACACAATAGCACAATTTGATAGAGCACATTCTCTGCTACAAGGGAAATTGCTCTCCTTCATGGCGTTCTTTCTTTTTTGGTGTGAGAATTTGTGGGACACAGCTGACACAAACTCTGCAGTATTCCAATGCTGTCAGCATCTTTTCCAGTGTACTGAAGCTGATATTCAGCTCTGTACCTGGATTACTAGGTCACAATCTGTCAATTTGCACAGATGAGCTGGTTGAGGTGCCCTTCACTTCATGATGTGACAGCTGTGCATGGCTGTCCACAATGTGGCTTGTCTTTCAAATCACTGCCACCACTGCTGAAACATCTCCCTTCTGATAAGCATACTCTCGTCCCATAAATCAAGCAGGTTTCCTAAATGCTGACAAATTTCTACTTTCTTATTCTTCTTTAATCCCCTTCTAACTGCAAATTGCATTTTTCTAAAAAGAAAAGTACTGAAACAAAAAGACCCCAATGGCCATCCTAAGGCAGAAGGCAGGTAAAATATAAACTCAGAAACTGGTGATGCGCTCAGTGCACGAAGTCAGTAGCTGAAAAAGGCATAGCTTCAGAGAGCTGTTTCTAGGAGAGGAGTTAAACAATTCTTCCTCAAGCCAGTCATGATCTCTTTTGCAAGTGATTCTAATTTTTGTAGCTGTAAATAAAATCTTTAAAATGTGATAACATCTGCCAACTGCCAGGATCAGCTGGTTTACTGTCCTTAACATGACAATGATGTCAAATACATAACTCAAAGCAAATAAGGATGAGAAACTCATTTTACAGTATTCCAAAGAACCGATCAATGTCTGTATAAGCCAAGTTTATTTTCTTCGAATTTTGCATCAGATAATCCTTTTCCCAATGTACATCCGCTCTTCATTGCAGTACATACATATTCTTTCTTGTTTATTCCACCACTCACATGATAGTCTCCTATTTCTATACTTTCAAGCAGACTCTTTAAAACTAAAGGATCCATTCTAAACAAATTGCAAGCTACCAATCTTTGTGTTTACCTCAGCTGTCTCTTGTCCAGGAATCAGGATGTAAATGGGTGAAAATACTATGTGCCTTCTTACCATAGTAACAAAATCTGACCTCTCCAACTAAGAAATTATGTGGCACAATTATCTGTAAGGGCATGTAGAAGCAGAGTGTTCACGCCTTTAAGGATACATAGTCAAGAACCTTTTCCAGTGCAAAAGGGGTAAGGTAATACCGTTAGAGGGGAAGCTATAAGCAAACAAGAACATACAGGAATGCCATCCTGGCTGACATAGTAAGGGAGGCAGTGATGAGAACAAACCTTGTCAGTATGACTGATAAGGGCATGTAAGAATGTGAGAATATTTTTTCCAGTAAGATTATCTGATCAGGGACCCTGACAGTTGGGAAACTGAGGGAAAAAGGGGGAAATAGAAATAAAGTATACAGAGATAAAGACCTAGCAAAACAAATACGGAGACAATGACAAGAAACAAAACTTGCTAGTCATGCAAACTGACAGGCTAACAAGAAACTACAAATGCCACTTACTGGACGATCAACCTGGACTTGACAGTGATTAAGTTTAAGGAACAAAGGTAATTTAAAATGAAGAGAGGCTGACAATGTATAAAACGGAGCTGATCAGTATGCTACTCGGACTGTGCCTCATCATCACAGTCTGTCCTATATCATCATATCTTCTTATTAAATCTCTCCTTAACTATTGCTCTGTGTAATCTCACCTTCTATTCTATGTGTATGTGTCCTACAAGGACTATGTGCCAGCTACTGGTATCTGTGTGTGCAAGTGACTTCAGCTACATGTGTCAAGACTAGGAGACACCCCTGGCCTCTGGTAACAATTACAAGGGTCCAATAGGAAGGGTCCAAGCATTAGAGCTTGAGGGGCCATAGCTTGTGGATGTGAAAGGGCTCAACCAACCCATTGTTTCAGCTACTGGGGAGACCCATAAGAGTGGACTGAGTGCTAGCTACTGGAGTCAGACTGAGAGCGTAGGCATCCCTAGCCTGTGGTGAGAGCTACTGCTGTGACTGGGCATGTTGGCATCAGTTAAAAGAGCGAGGAAGGGTCTGAGCAAGGGTTTTAGTTCTCAAGAACTAAGCCTAGAAAAATGAAAACCCACAAGGATACCATCCCTGTGACCACACTATTTGGAATGCATTATGTTTTTTTGGAACAACATCTGATCCCTGGTGTATAGCCTGCTGACATAAGCTTTTCTACTATACAAGTAACAGAAATTATGTAAGTGAATTTATGAGCATTGTGAGCAGATTGTCTTTGTTAAACAATGGCAAAATAAATGCAATCAAGCAAAAAAAAAAAAAATTTTGGCTGCACAAAGATCAAGCCTCCGAACTGCCACACTAATACAGAGTTGTGTCACTTGAGAGAAGCAAGAGAAGTATGGGAAAAATACAAGCCTGTTACAAAGTATTCCACCTCATTCCCCACATATTTTTCCTCTTTTGTAACAGTAGATAAATATAATGGTGTAGATCTAATTTGGGGGGTACACTATTTTGGACAGTATCTAACAACTATCACAATCACAGCACTGATGCACATACTGGTCAAAGGAATTTTAAGTCTGACACATACTCATTACATGCTCATACAGTATAAGTAATCAGTTACTGATGTGCTTTAATGGACAAGTGTCCTTCCTGAAAATAATCTCCAACTATAGCATAAATGCCTTTCAGTCTTCCTGCTAACAGTTAATTTGCTGGTATGTTTTAACAAGAATCAGCATTGTCTTCAAACTACTAGCTGTACTGGCACTCAGTGTACTCTGGAATTTAAGTCACTAATTCTAGCTAGTACATCATATATCTCAAATCTATCTTTGAAGTGAGTGCATAGCAAGGCGCTGGGTATGGGGACAGTTTCTATAGAAAAATAAAGCTAGAATCTTTTGGCTTTGCAAATTTTCATTAAAATACAAAGGCTTGTAAAAACGGTCACTATGAATGAACTAGAATTAATATTTACACTCACCCAGAATTCTCTGGACAGACAAAATATTTTAGCATAATTGAGCACAACTATTCTAAAAAGCAAAGATGGAAGATGAAGTTCAATATGATACAGAAATGAAGTAAGCTTAAAGAAATATTATGCCTATGTGAAAACATTCTGCCATAAAAATAATTTAATAAGAAAAATTTACCTCAATTAAGGCACATAAAAGAAGAGCATGCTCTTTTGCAAAGGTGCTAAAAGAAAATGGGAGAAAAACTTGACACAAAATTAAAATATTTGTGATTGACAATAGCAGCTTTTGTTTTCCATAATCACACCAAATACCTTTTCATTCATTTAACGTTCCTTAGTCCAGAAAAATATTTTCTATTCTTCCTCTTTCAATGTTCCTTTCATTAAGCCCAACTATTTCTTGTACTGGTTACCATTACTATTTTGGACTTGCACTTATAATCTCTCTCCTCTTGCCAGCAAGAGGAAGACATCATTCTCAACAAATACTTTTAAGTATCAACATTCATCAGCACAAAGATAATCACTGGGAATCAGAACAGTACATCCAATAGGAGCTGAAACTACAATTGTGCAGATATCTTACATATCTGTTAAGATAATGATTCTGTCATTTGATTTAACTAAGTAGTAAACAAGAGAACAGAACACAAACTATTGGAAAAGATATGTAAGATCAGTACAGCTGATATTTTGTGTCTGTGAGACCCTTAAAAACAAAACAAAGCAAAGCAAACAAACAAAAAAAGTCCACCTTGTTTCCTTAGTTAATAAAGATACGTTCAGACCTCAGAAGAAATAAAAGAACAAATCATAGTAAAAACAGCATGAATTTCTGCTAGTTACATGAAGGACACATTCTGTAGACTACAGAATAAGAATGAAAAGGGGCCCTATAGAATGAAAGAATGAAAAAAATCCCTATATGATTTACTATTTTACACATCTGGGAAACAGCATGTATAGCTAGCATATTTGTGAATCAAATATATTTACACTGTAGGACCTGCAGTTCTCAGATGGAATCAGAGATCAAATATTCTTCTAAGATAAATAAAAAAAATGCATCTTACACTGTTTAGTAATAAAAGGAAAAGCTGCTATAAGGTTGTAAATTAAAACAGGCAGCCAAATTGTACAAGATCTGTTGACAGGTAAAGATAACACCAGGGAGAAGGATGAGATATCAGAGACATCAGTTCTGATGCCAGATATGAAGAAGAAGACTGTTAATAATTCCATGATAGACCAATAAAAATTAGTCCATACCTGCTTTAATGCTCTCTGTAAGAATTTGTTACATAGCCAAATGCAAGCTTGAAGAAGCATGGAAGGCTTAAAGAATCCACTTGTATCCTGCATTACTGTCCCTTGTGTTTCTCATTATGTCTCTTAGTAAATAAAATCACTAGGAATACAATTGTATGACAAATCATCTAAAATTTTAGTACATACCATAGTAACAGCTCCCTTCTTCAAGTTTTTATTCATGTGTTTGGACACTTAGGTATACTCTTTATCCAAATATAGTTTCTTTTATTCTACTTTGTCAAAAACACTCCTTAATTTTACAACTACACAAATTAGGAAAACCTACATAAAGATGTGTTAGAAAATGAAAGGATGACATATCTTGAAAATTTCCATTGTTGGTTTAACTCTGTATTATATTCCCAGTGAAGTTAACCTATGTTGTCTTAAGTAACAGCAAGTATACCAGCACTGAGTGCTTCGTAAACAGTGATCAGACAAGAAAATGCAATCTGCATGCAAATATGTGCATGCACATACATACTACAACAATGTGGCAAAAATACAGAGCAAGAACTCAGAAAGGTGTATGACAGTGATGACATCCCAGCACTGAGCTCAGTGTAGTATACTGAACAGTTATCAACCACAAGAGCTTTAGGGTATCATTTTTGTCAAAAACGAACTTGAAATTGTAGTGCAAAAGTTTTGTAACCAAGCAAGGATATAACTGAAGCTTACCTTCAGGCTAAACATAGCTTTGTTGATCATTAGGTCCTGCACATCTTGTAATGTGTACTACAAAAGACATATACATATACACAGGAGAAGTCATCCAGGTTTGGCTTTAAGTCCTACAAACAATCTTTATAAAAGGTTTATTTAACCACAGAGATACAGTATTACAAGCATATTACTACCACACAAATAACTACTTGCAATATATTTTTAAGAACACAGAACATAAATCTTTTCTTTGAACAAAAACTAATGTATTCACTAAGCAGTTTCAGACTTGTAATACTCCCTTACATTGGAAAAAGGCATTAGTGAAGTTTGTTTACACATTTTTAAAAGCAGATGGACAATCTATCTTAAACATTTAGCAGCTCCATAAACATATGCTAGCTTTTCTTTCACCTCTGTCCTTTCACACTTCAGGTTTTTATGTTGCTGTCTTTGCAAAAGAAAAAAAGTATCAAGAAGACACAAATATTCAGTTCAGCTTCATTAAACTTAACAGAATTCTATTAAGTACTCAGGATAGATTTGGTTGGCATCAAAGATAACAAATATCTTTGGGTTCCAAGTATTATCCACACAGCTGTCATACAAGTTCACAAAACTTCCGTCTCTTGAAGGAGGCCTCATGTATTTTGAATCACCATTGATATAGTCACCAGTTAATACACGAGCAAGAAACATGACTTTATCTGGTCTGTGCAGATGAGGCTGCAGATTCACACCATGAATTTGAAAAGTATCGCCATGCTTCATATCCTCTTTGCAGAAACGACTGGAATATGACGCATCTCTTGCAAAGTAGGTCCCTTTCAAATAAAAAGCAAATTCTTATTATATTATTATCATGGTAGGTTAACTTCTAGTGTACAGACAGGTACCAGGATGATGAACATTGTCTGTTCTTCTATGTTTATTAGCAACCCAAAGATTTTTTACTACATCATTACAATACAGAGGCTGCTCCAAAAATAATACCTCATATTTTATTGTTAGCCAACAACGTCAGAGGTATAACTGTATGTCGATGGGATGACATCATAGGTCAAAACTGCTCACTAGTATTCCACTAAATTCTGTTGTCATGTGACAGAGGAGCATTCTGACAAAATGGTGACTGACAAGGAAATGTATATGAATCAAGGGTGTGTCACTGAACTCTTCCACACAGAAAAAACATTGCATCCACTGATGTTTGTTGATGCTTCCAATATTTATGGAGACCAAACAGTGGATGTCAACACAGCAAAGCAGTGAATTGTGCATTTCAGTAGATGACAGCAAAGTTTAAGATAGGTCAAGTTACAAATGGCCTTGAACAGCTGTCATACCATGAAATGAAAGGCATTTCAGATCAGTTCATCTGTGCTAATCATTGTTTTATGACCAGCAAACTCTGTACAAAGCTGAATATCAGCTTCAGTGCATTGGAAATGATGGTGGCAACACAGGAATACTGCAAAGATTGTGCCAGGTGGGTCCCACAAAATCTCACACCAAAACAGAAAGAACACCACATACAAGCTTGTCAGGACCTGTGGAATGAGGCTGAAGGTGAGAGCTTCTTGGATCAAATAATTATTGGTAATGAAACACGATTCCACCACTGTGAGTTGAAGTCAAAACAGCAGTACATGGAATGATGATGTGAATTTCCCATTGAAGAAAAAGTTCATGGCACTGCCCTCAGCAGGCAAAGTGATGTGGACTTTCTTTTGGAATACGGACAGAGGGAGCCTTCTGGATTTCCTAGAATCCAGATGAACTATCAATTCTGACTGCTACATTGCAATACTGACTAAACTGAAGACTCTAACTTCCAGAGTCAGGCCAGAGAGGAAGACAAACTTTCTCTTGCAACATGGAAACACCAGGCTGTGTACTAGTTTGAAGACCTTGCAGCACATTGCCAATCTTGGCTGGACTGTCCTACCACATCCATCATATAGTCAAAATTTGGCACCTTCTTCCATCTATTTGGGCCAATAAAAGATGGGCTGCACCAGCAGCATTTTTGCTATTAATGACACTGTCACAGCAGCTGTGAAACAGTGAGTCACCTCTGCTGGTGTCAACTTTTATGTGTGCAATAGGCAGGCTCTTGTTCAAGACTGGTGTTGAAAAATAGTGTTTTGTAGCAGAGAATGTGCTCTATCAAACTGTGTTATTGTGCTCTTTGGATCTGTTGTAGTTTCCATGGAAATAAATAGGAAACATTACTTTTAGAGCAACCTACATAAAATGAGCAAGTATTTTGCATTAATATTTTATCAGGGAGATTTTCCTTGTAAACCATTTTGTGGTTTGCTTCATTGACCCCACTCCCAAGTCCTACAAGCCAGTTATGCCAATTACACTATGCACTGTATTTTTACTTTAATTACACTTGATGTAAAAGCAGAGCTATATAAAATGCCTCCTCTAAAAACACAAGAGTACATCACAAAGAACATTCTCTAAGGAACACTAAATATTGAACAGTTCAGATTGCCAAACTGCTGTATGTGAAAAAATATTTACCTTTTCCATATACAGCAGCATGCATCCCATTTATTCTCCAATCAAAGTTATGAATACATATTGCTTCTACAAATTCATTACTGGTGCCATGAAATAACATCTGCTCATTAATAGTTGTGACACCTCTTTTCTTCTTCAGCTGAGCTTTTTTCCTGCAGAGAACATACAATACAGTATTATAAGCATTTGCACAAAAAAATTAAGTTCCTACTCTGAAAACACTGCAGAGAGGTGACAAACTTAAAACACTTCAAAAATTTCACTTTTGCAAGTGTCTGTGATTTCATATTTTAAAAGAGATTAGAATTCTTAAGGTGCTGACATCTTTTAGTGTCTTAACGTTTAAAATCATGTCTGGAAGATGTAAACTATTTTCAAAAGTAAAATAAGGTTAGGAAAAAAATGTCTTCTAAAAAAAATTCATCAATTCTATTCATGTGATAGCTTCAGTACAGTCATTTTTTCCACACAGACTCTGAGAAAAAAAAATTTCTTATTTGCATAAACTGCATCTTAGTGGATTATCATTATCCCAGTAAAATAACAAAATAACAAAACCATTAAAAATAAAAGTACCTAAATGTTCAGACAAAATTACCAACACAACTATGATTTTCTGAATTTATGGTTCGTGTACTCTCTAGAATAATCAAGCCTTTTGTTACACAATTAAAAAACATTGGAGAAGAGAAAAAAATCAGCTTTTGAACAACAGACGACCTCATATTACAGTCTTATGAGCAAAAAGCCATGGAATGTACAAAACTAAGATGTATCATAGCTTATTTCTTCTCTATGTACCTGAATTTTTTTATCAAAAAAAAAAAAAAAAACAAAACACAGCGGCTACAGAAAAAAAGCAGATTTAGAAATTAAGCAATCTGATTCTAACTATAATGCAGACATGAACTGGGGAGGCATTCTCAGGACATATAGTTTAGATACGCCAATCTCCTATCAACCAAGTCCAGAGAAAGAGGGAGGCAGCAAAGATTCATCACCATATTAAAGGTATTACATTGCAATTATTTTATTTATGATTTATTAATAAATACATTCCAAATACATTTCAAATACATTTAGGGAGGAATAATCACATGCACCGGTAGAGACTGGGGGACAACCTGCTGGAGAAGAGCTCTGAGGAGAGGGCTAGGTGTCCTGGTGGATGGCCGTGTGCCAGCAGGGTACCCTGGTGACCAAGAAGGCCAATGGGATCCTGGAGTGCATTAAAAAAAGCATGGGCAGTGAGTCACGGGAGGTGATCCTCCCCTGCTTTGCAGTGGGGTTGGACTAGATATCTCCAGAGGTCCTTTCCAACCCCTAGAATTCTGTGATTCAAAGGAACTGACATCTTGCAGTACTTATTTTTAAGCCTTTGTATTTTTATTAAGTGTGAAGTAACTAACTAAAAATTATCTTGACAACTTTTTTTTAATGATGATCATTTTCAAACAGTTTTCCAAATCCAAATAACAACAGGATAAAGTCAAAGGCATCTGGGAGTTTTCACTAATGATCTCAATTTTGACATAAATGTCAGAAGCACAGAGGTCCCCATCACTCAAGTTCCACTCTGTAAACATTTTGACAAAAAGGAGTCAAGATTCCCTTTATCTTAAGAAAGTCACCTGTGTGATGAAATACTTCTGAGCTAAGGGCAACCATCAATGAATATCTGAATGTTTTTCAGTCAGTCTCCCTCTATTGTTGGCTGGTGATCTCTAACAGTTAAAGTAAAAAGGAAGCTTCAACCTCTTTTGAAATAGAACTCATAGAATCACAGAATTGTAGGGGTTGGAAGGGACCTCTAGAGATCGAGTCCAACCCCCATGCCAAAGCAGGTTCCCTACACCAGGTTGCACAGGTAGCCTTCCAGGCAGGTCTTGAATATCTCCAGAGAAGGAGACTCCACAACCCTCCTGGGCAGCCTGTTCCAGTGCCCCGTCTACCTCACCATAAAGAAGTCCTTGCGCACATTCGTGCGGAACTTCCTATGCTGTAGGAATTATTATTATTGTAGGAATTTTTTCCAATAAAAATGTGTATAATTAATTGTGCCAAAACATTTTCTAAGTCCTTCAAATCTCCAAGCAGCTGATTTCATTATTTAAAATCCAGTAACTATTAAAACAGACAAAGCAGCAATAGGATTAGGGGTGAGACGAGGGGCTCAGCTGAGATCCATCTACACCAATGTAAGCAGGATGGGCAACAAAGAAGAAGAGTTGGAAGCCATTGTGCAGAAGGCTAACTATGACCTAGCTGCCATAATGGAAATATGGTGGGACCGCTACCATGACTGGAGTGCTGCAATAGATTGCTACAATCTCTCCAGGAAGGACAGGCAAGGAAGCGAGCCACGCCGCCACCCTATGTTAGAGAATGCTTTCATGTTACTGAGCTTGGGACTGGGGACAATTAGGTTGAATCCCTATGGGTAAAGATCAGGGGAAGGGCTGACAAGGCAGACATCCTGGTGGGTGTCTGTTATAGACTGCTGAACCAGGATGAAGAGGTGTTCTACAAGCAGCTGGCAAGAGCTGCGCAGTCGCCATCCCTTGTCCTCATGGGGGACTTCAGCTTCCCCAACATATGTTGAGAGTACAACATAGCACAGAAGAAGCAGTTTAAGAGGTTTCTGGAATACATAGAGGATAACTTCCTGATGCAGATGGTGAGAGAGCCCATGAGAGGAGCTACCCCGCTTGACCTTCTGTTCACAAACAGAGGTCTGGTGGGAGATGTGGAGGTTGGGGGCTGTATTGGACAGAGTGACCACGAAATGGTAGAGTTCTCGATTCTTGGTGGAGCCTGGAGGGGAAACAGCAAAACTGCTACCTTGGAGTTATGGAGGGCAGACTCTGAATTGTTCAGAAGACTAGTAGGAGAAGTCCCCTGGGATTCAGTCTTAGAGAGTAAAGGGGTCCAAGATGGTTGGTCACTCTTCAAGAAGGAAGTCTTAAAGGTGCAGGAACAGGTGGTCCCCCTGAGCCGCAAAATGAGCCAGCAGGGAAGAAGACTGGCATGGATGAATAGAGAGTGATTCTCGAGGCTCCAGGAGAAAAAGAGAATCTACCTCCTGTGGAAGGAGGAACAGGCAACTCAGAATGAATACAAAGAAGCTGTTAAGATGTGCAGAGAGAAAATCAGAAAGGCAAAAGCCCAGCTTGAACTCAATCTGGCCGCTGGGGTAAAAAGTAACAAGAAACTCTTTTATAAATATATCTACAGTAAGAGGAGGAAAAATGAGAATCTCCACTCTTTGCTGGATGAGGCTGGGAACATGACCACTTAGGATAAGGAATAAGCAGAGGTTCTGAATGCCTTCTTTATATCTGTCTTTAAAAGTCAGACCAGTTATTCTCAGGGTACCCTGCCCTCTGATCTGGTAATCTCAGCTGGGGAACAGACTAAACCCCCCACGATTCAGGAGGAAACAGTCAGAGACCTACTACTCCAACTGGACTGCCACAAGTCCATAGGGCCGGATGAGATTCACCTGAGAGTGCTGAGGGAACTGGCAGAGGTGACAGCCAAGCTGCTTTCCATTGTCTATGAGTGCTCCTTGTTAACTGGTGAGGTCCTGGAAGACTGGAGGCTTGCCAACGTGACTCCCATTTACAAAAAAGGTTGTAAGGAGGATCCGGGGAACTACAGGCCTGTTAGCCTGACCTCGTTGCCAGGGAAGGTTATGGAGCAGATTGCCTTGAGGAAGATCACATGGCATGGGCGGGATGACCAGGGGATCAGGCCTAGCCAGCATGGGTTCACAAAGGGCAGGTCCTTTTTGACCAACCTGATCTCCTTCTATGATCTAGTGACACATCTGGTGGATGAGGGAAAGGCTGTTGATGTCTTCTACCTAGACTTCAGCAAAGCCTTTGACACTCTCCCACAATATTCTCCTGCAGAAACAGGCAGCCCATGACTTAGACAGGTACACTCTTGGCTAGGTAAGGAGCTGGCTGGAAGGCTGGGCCCAGAGAGTGGTGGTTAAATGGAGTTAAAGCCAGCTGGCAACCGGTCACGAGTGGTGTTACCCAGAGGCCGATGTTGGGGCCTGTACTCTTCAATGTCTTCATCAATGACCTGGATGAGGGCATTGAGTGCACCCTCAGTAAGGTTGCAGATGACACCAAACTGTCTGGAAGTGTTGATCTGCCTGGGGGTAATGAGGCCCTATGGAGGGATCTGGACAGGCTGGAGAGCTGGGCTGAAGCCAATAGGATGAGGTTCAACAAGAACAAATGCCGTGTCCTGCACTTTGGCCACAACAACCCCAGGCAACACTACAGGCTTGGGGTGGAATGGCTGTAAGACTGTGTAGAGGAAACAGACCTGGGGGTATTGATTGATGCTCAGCTGAATATGAGCCGACAGTGTGCCCAGGTGGATAAGAAGGTCAACAGCATCCTGGCTTGCAACAGAAACAGTGCTGCCAGCAGGAACAGAGAAGTAATTGTCCCCTTGTACTCAGCACTGGTGAGGCTGCACCTTGAGTACTGGGTTCAATTTTGGGCCTCTCACTGCAAGAAAGACACTGAGGCCCTGGAATGTGTTCAAAGAAGGACAAAAAGGCTGGTGAGGGGTCTGAAGCACAGGCCTTATGGGGAGAGGCTGAAGGAGCTGGGAATGTTCAGCCTGGAGTAGAGGAGGCTCAGGGGAGACCTTGTTGCTCTCTGTAACTTCCTGAAGTGGGGTTGTGGTGAGCTGGGGGTCGGCCTCTTCTCTCATGTAATTAGTGATAGCACTAGAGGGAATGGCTTCAAACTGTGCCAAGGGAGATTTAGGCTGGACATTAGGAAATACTACTTCTCTGAAAGGGTGGTCAGGCACTGGAATGGGCTGCCCAGGTAGGTGGTAGAGTCACTGACCCTCAGGGTGTTCAAGGTACGTTTGAATGTTGCGTTGAGGGACATGGTTTAGCAGGAGCTACTGGTGATGAGTGAATGGCTGGACTGGATGATCTTTAGGTCTTTTCCAACCTTGGTGATTCTATTCTAAATATGTTTTGATGATATTGCAAATAAACATTCAAGCAACGCTCATATTTAGACACAGACCTTATCAGTGAAACATAACACTTTCTCAAAAACACAAAAGTAGCAAACTTTTCTCACAGTAGAATGTACAAAGTATACCAGAAAAACCGGTTCTACAGAAATGCCACAGCAAAATTTTTTGTTGACTTGAAGCAGAACTCAATTCCACCTCTTAGGAGTTTAGCCATTCTAAAAATTATCTTAACTGTTTTCACCAGCAGTGACAAACTAATTCAGTAAAATAAAACTAAGCTGATCCACCACCCAGTAAGCTCTCATACAGCCAGTTCACTCAATAAAGGAGAATCCTAAAGCAAAACTGAATACTTAGCAACATGTTCGTATACATGCCAGCACAAAGGCTGTTTTGATACTAAAATGGCAACAACCTCACTGATGAAACATCCTTTTCTACTTGCTCTGCTCCTCTGCAATTCCAAACAGAGATGCATGCACCTACATATGTTAGGTTAAGATTCATTCCCTGTTGTTTTTGCATTCCCTCATGGTACACCAGAACTTTTAGTGAATTTGAAATGTTGTAATACCTGCTTTTCCGTAACGTAATACTGGGCAATAATTTCTTCACACCAGTGTGTGTAAGCCCATGCAGTGCAAATAGTAGAACAGTAACACACAAAACTGTACTTTTCCCCTCAAATGGAGGCACAAGAAAAGCACTTAAATCTCAATTGCATACATGCATTCTAGCAACCTTTATTATGTTACTTGTATTTCTGCCACAAAGAAAAAACATTTTAAAACAATTTTTTTCCATATAAAAGTTCTAAAACATATCTTGTTTCATAGTTCTATAGCAATTCACGTGATGTGTAAAAACTCTTAATGTAATACTCCTCATGTATGAAATTCAAATTCTCATTTTCAGTTTTGTATTTAAAAAACATTTTAGCCTAGCACCCATAAATTCTAAATTCCTAACCCATGTATTCCACTCACTGATTGATTAGCTGGGTAAACTAGTATGTTCTTCAAATTAAATCTGTTCCTTATATAAGCAAAGAAGTTATCTCCCCACCTCCCCATCCCTGCCCCCATTATCTGCACTGGAGACACAGAGGATGTTTGAAGTCTGCTTGCTATCTCTTTCCTCAAAAAATTATGATTTGAGATGGTATAAATATATCTACAGAAACTAATTTATAGAAAGGTGGCTGTTAAATCACAAGGCCAAGCAAATAAGCCTCAATAATTAAAACTTGATACAAGGAAACTCACTACTTCTAGTTCTTTCAGGTCAACACAACATGAAAAGAAAAGAAGCTAGAAAATGCTTTTGTAGCAAACAAAAACAAGCACTTAACACAAAACTACTTAGTGTTTAATTAGAAATTTGAAGAAATGACATGAATACATGCTAAGTGGACACTTAAATCTGTTCTGTATTTCATAAAGTTGAGAAATTAGACAAATCACAAGTGATCATTAAGAATTCAACACACAAAAGCCAGTACCCTTACTTTATCATGAAGAAGTATGGGTCTCTACCACATGAATATTCTGAACACTGAACACACTTGAACACAGTAAACTCAGACTTGGAGGAGTTACAAAAAAACTGGTACCATCCTTGTCAACACAGCGAAATGATATTGACAGGTTAATAAGTCTACTTGCTGCTATGTTTATATATCCTTTACCATTTGTCCAATCAGTTACTGCTTAAATACTTCCTAAACTTAAAATCAGTCATGAAACTAAAAAACCTCAGCATGTCATTACTCTTTAGAAGTTGACATTTCTACATAGATAGGAACATCTTTGCCTTTTCACAATGAAAGAAAGGTTTAGTTCTTATATAGAACTATTTATAGAAATGCTAAAGTTAAAAATATATTTTCCAATGTTTTCCAATAAATTGAAGTTACTGTAAGAAAAAGAATACAGTGACAAATGCAGCACTTTTTTTTTTTTAAATCTTGGAATGGTTAATATTAATATGGCTACTAAGTCAGAACTCAATCCCCCATGCCTAAAGTTATGATTAATTTCAGTCCCATTCTAGAAGCCCTAAAGTTAACATAATGGTAATGCCAACCTACTATGGCTCTACCACTCTTAATTCTTTTTTTTTTTTTTTTAAACAACTGTAAACTTAAACTTCAGGCTTGTGACAGTACAGACATTACATACCAATTCATATGCAACTTCTTGCATTACAATACTTTAAAGAGATAAATTTCAACATATTGCAAATGCATCACTTTCATCTGTGTTATATATATAATGCAGTCACACAAGTATTACAGTTCTGCACCTGTAGAAGTTAGTCTTCAAATTCTGTTTTCAAGACTGTCAGAAATTGAGAAATAAGCAAATAAAGAAAAATGATACAAGACATTTTAATTAGATAATAATAAAAGTAATTAGACATTTTCTTACTGCATGCCTTGCTCTGTTAACAATCCTAGGACTGTTGGTTTTAAAAATAATCTCACCTGCAAAAAAACTCCCACAAGTCTAGATTTTGTATTCTCTTTATTCTTTTTATTCGGTGGCTATCCATTGTTTTTCCAAAGAGACTAGAAACTTCATTGTATTCATTTGTTTTCTTTTGCAAAGGAATAAGCTGGAAAAAAAGAAGTTAGCATGATTACAACATGATGTACTATTTCATTACGTGTTCTCCAGCTGGCACACGAATTCTTACCTGATAGGGCTCCTCAGGATTTACATTCTCCCAGTGCGAAGGCATGGGGATGGACTCATTTTCGCAGATGAAACTTCAAACAAAAAAAAAAAAAAAGGTAAGAGCACATCATAACAAGTACAAGAGGCATTTTCCTACTTCAGTTGAACTTGCTTTTTCCAAACAACAGAGTACGGGAAAAGAAAAAGTTAACACAAAACTACTTAGTATTTAATTCTAAAAAAGTCGTCAGCAGGTAAGGTCAAAGAGAAGGACTTACTCTGTATTAAAATTATGGCTTAGTTTATTACAAACAGTGGTAATAATGCTATTACATCATCTATCCAACAAAAGATACAAAGTTAAATTAAAAAGAATAGTCAGAGAAATCTGCAACATCAGGAGAGCAACACTAATCTAGAAATGTGACAGTGCAGATATAGCCTGAACATTACAGTGTATCAGGAATTAAAACTAGTCTAAGACTCTGAAAATTGGGCCTTCGCTTGAAGACCTAGTCATTATGTTAGATATACACAACTGAAAATTAATAGTAGTTTTAACAAAAAAGAAAGCATTTTAAGCATGTACATGGAAACTTTAGGCCTGAAAACAGACACTAAATGAAGCAATCTGAAATTAAAAAATGGTGTCAGCATGTGAAAAGAGAGTATGCCAACTGAAGTATTGAAAGTATTGAAGGCAACTCTTCAATAAGCATAAAAAAATTGAATTGCAAGATTATTGCATGTATACTCCAGCAAACACAGAAAAACAGCTGACACTTCAAAAAAACAAAACAAAACAAAAAAAACAGCCCATCCCAAATGTCAGTGTTAAATTACTTCTACGACATTATTTACTGCAAATGTCAAACTTCTTTTTGAAAATATAACCAGACAATCATTCAGAATTGAAATTCTGTTTAAGAACTATTTGGAAAAAGTAACCCACAATGTTACAAATTTTCAAATATCAACATTATCAACTTTATCTGTAGTGCTCTCACCGTGTATACTAGTTTACCATTTATTGACATTACATCAGAAAAGCATTACATCATCACAGTGTTCCTTCTAACTAATTTAGGAAGTCACTGTTACACTGGAACAAACTACTCCATTCCTTTCTGCTGCTGTTTCTCCAATTCTTCAATCAACCATTCTTATTTAATAGGTTATTTATTGCAAGGGACTTCAACAGCTGAAGTCAGATACGAATTTAAGCAACTTGACAAAGGATATCAGTATTCAGGATGCCTTCCCTCCTACCATTACATTATTATTTTCTCAATAAATAAATAAATTAAACCTTTTGTTACTCTTCCTCTAAAATTTCTTCCTTCTTTACTTGACTAACTTTCTCACATTTTCAAATCATTTTATGAAAAAAGTGAAACATAAACAGTCCATATAAAACATTTTTTGTTTCATTTTACTTAGTAAAACCCAGAATCAAAATCAGGAGGTTTCATTTTATTTCCTTACCTGAAAGCACTGATAGAAAAGGGAGCTCGCTTTATTGGGCGTTGTTTAAGGGTAGTTAGGTTGGTTTGCTTCATCTCTGAGCATAAAACAAAAGTTGAGACAAATGTTTCTAGTGCTCATCTATAGTGTATGAAACATTTAAAAGCGTTTTTCTTTTTTGTTTTTTTAAACAACATTACTAAATCAAAAGTTGCTTGAAAGGAATTCTTATTTCAACAATTAAGAAATCAACATCTTAGATTAAAAAAATCAAATTACTGGCTTCAGAATTAAGAGTTATTTGTAAGAGCTGACAAAAATTGCAAACACTACACAAACCAAATGAACTGGTGTATCTGACATCTCTGTTATTTAAATTTACCCTATGAATATACATACCTGAAAAGTCTAGTGTGTAGTTAAATTTTGCAGTAGTAAAAGAAACAGAACCATATGGGTTTGTTCTGAAGCTCCTTTCAATATCTTCACTGCTAACTGAGCAATGACTATTTGAATCAGTCTTCAAAATAAATGAAAAAGTACATTTAGACATTTTCAGCAATAGGTAGTTTGACATATAGAAGTCGTAAGTAATATAACTTTGTTTGTAGTTACCTGAAACATATGCCATTTACCACACTCAGCTAAATAAAACCAGCCCCACTGAGTATCAGAGGTATCCATCTCTTCAACTGAACTTTCCATCTTTGGAAAGAGTTCTTCAGATGTTCTTTGAAACATTTCCTGAAATATTTACACACGTATAAAGAAAAAGTTTTCTGCAATACTCTTTGCAAAAGTACATTATTTGAGAAATTCATTACAGAATAAAAAAATAATAATAATAAAAGAGTGAATCTGCAACTAAATAAAAATAAATAAATAAATAAAAACAGGGTACTTTCTCTCGTACACAGGAAATTTCTCTATTTCCTACCTATTCAGTATTATCCCTTTTAGTTAAACACTTTTAAAGCTAACTCTTCCTCATATGTCCACAAGCATGCTCAGCCAGGAAAGAGCTTATATGCTTTATCATATCAAAGAAAGGTGCGACATTTTATACTGATAATCCTATGAACAATCATTTCTTATAAACACAATGGGGTCAAAGTTACTGCTTAGGAATAAGGTGTTGGGGATACATGATAGCTTGATGAAAACATTTACTAGATACTCACCACCCATAAAGAGATCATATTGGATGTTAGGAAATGTTAGAAAAAAATAAGAGACTAGAGTCAAGGGTGCACTGCTCCTCCACACTGCATCAACTTAAAAATGATACAACAAAATTACTGGCACTCAGTTCTGGTACAATAGTTCACACAAAAGGGAAAAAAAAAAAAAAAAAAAAGAGTGCCTTTCACACACACTACTACTACCACCATAGTTAGGGTTCTTCAGGACAAGGGTTAAAAAAGTCAGGGGAAAAGATACAACACAGGTCTATAAAATTATGGCAAAATTGAATAGGAATTAACTGATGACATTTTCTTTCTACATGAGAAGACACCCATCAAAGTTTGCATGTGTTAAGTTCACAACAAGCTAAAGAGAAACTTCTTCATAAAAGAGATGGCAAACTATGTTATTCCATTCCACAGTATGCTGTGGATATTACTAGTTAATGTGAGTTCAAAAAGTGGCTAGGTAAGTTCATGCCTACCAACAGCTATACCTTTAGAATAATCCTAGCCAGTTCCCTTCCTCATTCAACAATAAAAATCTGGAAAACTCTGAAAGTACTTGACTCTAATAACAGCTTAATATACCAGCCCCATCCTTGAAACCTCCAACCAAACATCAAAATACAAAGCACAGAAGGAATTTTCAGAGGAAAAAGTATGACCTCCCCACAGAAAGTACTAGCAATTCGTCCAGACAAACTGGTTAACGACAACTGGCACTCTTCCCAACATTTCCTCAACTTAACTTCTTCTTTCAAGAAGTAGAGCAATCCAGTCCAGTATAAATAAGTTAAATAAAGCACAGTTAATATCCTGAATGCTTTAGTTCTTTACTGAACACTTCAACCCAGAAGAAAGTATACAGCAACCTAAAGAATGCCTACACTAGAATCTAGAAGTAGGCACCACCTGGTCAGTGCTGCTGGGGCAGGAGTTGAGAATAGAGAACTGCTAGCACCACTCTGCCTTATTTTTCTCTCTGTGGTTGTTGGCAGAAACAATCATGGAAACAGCTAAAGTCTGCATCTCAAATGAGGAATGGTTATTTTTCATCATAAGCTCCAAAGAACTACAAAAAACATAAATTGAAACCAGGGGAATCAGAGACAGACTTCCTCACAATATAAATACAATGCAGAATTTGTGGGCAAATCTGCTTTAGTACAAAAAGAAGCATGCAAATCTACCTATATGGACAGCTACCTCAAGTTTCAGCAAAACTATACTAAAGCTACATCAGCTACATGGCAAAAATACTTGTAAGAGTAAGAAAACCATTGTCTTTTCCATTGTCCACAGCAATACAAAGCCATAGAGCCTACATTCACTTGGTATTGAAGCACAACTGGCCAATATCTTTTGATGACCAACTTCCACCTTCAATATGATTCTTCTGCTTAAAAGAGTACTTGACCCTGTTCTCTTCTACAGGCTGATGTACTATAGTCTACACACACTTTAACAGCTAAAAGGAAAGCAATTCAGGCTTTATGGGTAAACTCTGGTTTCCTCATATTGCTACCAAAATTGTCAGATTACGACTACATGCCAATGTTACTTCAGGGTATTGAATCTGATCATTCAAATCAGTACCAGCTTTCAAACAAGTTATGAACAGAAAATTCATCTGTGCCCCATCGACACACTTTAACGCATCTGGAAGGTACACATCTTCCAGAATAAACTATCAGTGACAGAGGTATTCCCACAGCTTTAAAAATGCTACATTCAGACCATAGGCTCTATCTTTAGCCAGGAAGTACAGGGTTAGCAAGTAGATTCCAGATACTTCTGAGTAAGGGTGACTCCAATCCATAAACACAACAAAAGAGCTGCTCTCAAAAGTGATGCAAATCCAAAATGCTTGAAGAAAATTAGTCAGCTTACCAATGAACTTAAAGACCACATACATACCATTTATAAGGTACATGTAACTTTTTGTCCAAAAACATAGTGAGCAGACTTTCTGGATGAGATGACGTTAACTATCAAAGATGCAGCAATGAGAATTTTATTAGCAATACTATTGCTAACATAAGTTGATTCCCATTAACATCACTTTTAAAAAGGGCCCCAGATGTACCACAAACATCTTTAAGTCAACACTACTACTTTTGACAACAAAATTCTCCTAGTAAAGAAAATTAATTCGTGTGTTGTGCTACGACTAACATGGCTTTGTTATTACTGCTAACCTCATTTACCAGGAAGTTCTTTTAAGCTTGAATAAACACGTTTCAAAGACCATCTAGGTGTGCTGGCTTCTTGTGGTATCCATTTAGAGAATTATACTTCATTGCTGTCAAGGTGTTTTGCCTACAAATGTTATCTAATGTCCTGACTTGAGCATCAGAAGTACCACGGCCTGTGACCTCTTAGGAAAGTACGTGATCAGGCGACTTATTAAACAAGAGTACAGGGCTGGGAAGTAGAGGTGAGAAGGAAGAACTACATTAGCAGAAGTACGGGGTACAACACGTGATAACCTCCGGAGCTACATCACCGCTTCCCCTTTTATAGTATAGAGGGACGCTGTTGTAAGGAGGAAAGCACTATACCGTTCACCACTACCACCCCATCTATCTCCTGTGCTCCCCCCAGAAATGAAGAAGATGGCGGCCTACACCACCACCCCCTCCTCCTCGATACTGTTGCAACTCGGTCGCTCCCCACGCCTGCGGCGGGCGTGGTGGTCTGAAGCGGGGCAGGCCAGAAAACGGCAGCGAGCGCGTAGCGAGGAGACGGGTGAGGAGCATATCGAAAGAAGCGGTTATTTCCCTCGTCCCCCTCCCGCGCGCACTCACCGCATCTGCCGCCCACCCCGAGTTCGCTCCCCACATGTTGGCCGGAGGGTGAGGAGGAGTGTGTGTGTTGGAGGAGGGGGCGGGGGAGAAGGAAGGAGGTTAATCGTAGCCGTACAGGTGACGTCACTGATTGCACTCCGGACGCTTCCGTTACCGATGGCAGAAGAAAAAGGAGGGGCTACAGTTGTTAGAGGCAACGCTATATCGTTTCGTCACTTAGAGAGGCGAGGCCTGGTATGCAAACTTGTAGCGGTGTAGGCGCTATGCGGTAAGGGAGCTGTTGTCTTGTATCAAAGAGAGAGAGAGCGATGAGTGGCACTGTGTGGGGCTGTAGGTCGGTGGGCTGGCTGTGTGGGCCGGTCTCCCTGGAACTGTGTGTCATTTGTTTGTCAGTTGTAGGGTCTTTGGCAGTCTTTTAAGTACCGTCTGATGCGTTCTTTTAATTATTGGTTGTAATGTGGATAGGAAGGGGCTTCCTCTCTGCGAAGGGTTTTTCACAGCCCATAATTTTCCTGCAAGCTTCAGCCTCTGGAAACTGGGCTGGAAGCTTCTGTATAGGCCGTTGTGTCATCCAGAATCTGGGAAGAAAACTCTCTAACTCCAATGTGGTGCTAGAAAGTGGCACTGCTTTATTCTCACGATACAATATGTCCTGGGTGACTTGACAAGAAAGCACACCCTCTCAGAGTTCAGGTTCTACATTTGAACAGTTACTACATACATATGCAGTACTTAGGTATACATATTCATTCTTTTTCAAGGACTCATAAATACTTGCTAATGTCCCTTTGAGCATGCTCAGTGATATATAGGGTAGTCAACTGCCCACCTACTTCTTCCCCTTTTTTCACTATCAGCTTCATCACTGATGCCTTAGACTAAATTTCATCTACTTTTCCCCAGTATGGAAATTTTCCATTGCTTATTAAGCCGTAGTGAGCCACTTTTTAAAAAACAGTGTTTGTGTGGAACCTGAGGAAAATGTCCTTGCACGTTTTTGAAGCAAAAGATAGAAGTATTCCACTGTGACTCCAGTACTTCTTGTGAGGCAAAGTCATTGAGGCAGAACATAAAAGTATTATATTATGTCCCCAGTGCAAAATTATTGAGGAAGGACAAGAACTGATCATCCACTAAAGCTGAAATGGAAAGTTATAGAACTATCACTTATGGATTCATTTTGCTGAGCTAATATATTGGTTCTTATACTAATGTAAAAATCCCTATTGCTAAAGACACCAACCTATGTCGATTGCTGTAGATTTGTGCAAGGCCTGTAAGGTATGTCCTGTTGTGAAGGATTTTCACTGAGCAACTCTTGTGATTTAACTTCAGTAGTCAGCCAAGAACTGCACGGCTTCTTGCTCAATTCTTTGCAGTGTGATGTGGAAGAGAAAAGGAAGGGAAGATGCACAAGAACTTGTAGGTTGTGATCGAATATCTAAAATGTATGAAAGACTGTTTGACAGGTAAAAAGCTGTGCTCACAAGCCTAGCAAGATGAGGAATTAATTTACTACTTTTCATTGGCAGGCATATGGTCAGCCATTTCCAGTACAGCATGCTTATCAGTTTCTTGGGAGGACAATGTAATCTTCTTACATCTCCTTGCTGCCCCATTCCTCCTCCTTTCATCTAACTCTAACTGCTGAATGTGGTATTTTACAGTATGTAATATTTCCTTTGTCAGTTGGGGTCAACTATACTGGCTGTTAATCCTTCTAGCTTCTTGTGCACCCCCAGCCTTCATGCTAGAAGGACAGTGTAACAAACAGAGAAGACCTTGGTGCTGTGTAAGCACTGTTACGAGACAGCTGAAACATTCATGTGTTATCACCAGTCTTCTGATCAAAAATCTAAAGCATAGCACCGTACAAGCTTTGATAAAGAATATTAACTCTATCTCAGCCAAAACTAGTACAACAGAAACCCAAAAGTAACAAAGGTGGATTTAAAATTGTGAAATCGTAGAATCATTAAGGCTGGAAAAGATCTCTGAAATCATCTAGTCCAACTGTTCACCTACCAGCAATGTTTCTCACTAATCCATGTCCCTCAATACCACATCTGCACGTTTCTTAGACACCTCCATTGTCTGTGACTCCACCACCTCCATGGGCAGACCATTCCAGTGCCTGACCACTCATTCTGAGAAGAATTTTTTCCTAATGATGACTTTCTCATATTCTAAGGGAGTGTCAGGCAGGACAAGTGTCCAGATTCTGACTGACCTCACCTCTGAGGTAGAAAATGTTATTTTTTCTGAGTTAGAAGATTGAACAGCATCTGGTGAATCACTGAGGGTATTTAACTTACCATAAACATGAGGCTTCAAGAATTAAGCAGTTTTCCAGAAGTAGGGACATCTTTTCATACTGATGTGAATGAAAAACACTTGGTTGTGGGGATGTAGCCTATCTGTGCTGTCTTGTTTTATGAACAGGATAGAAATAAGAGAGGATTATCACTTTACCTGTTGCAAAATACATTTCTTTTTCCTTCTTTTGTTTTTCCTGTTTTTTGTTTGTTTGTTTGTTTGAAAAGGTGCTGACAATGCTTTATGTATAAAATGTTAATCTTTTCTAGGTATATAGACCTAGACCCTTTCTAGGCTAACAGAGCCATGTACCATTAAATGTAGCTTATGATAATGACATCAAGGTCTGAGCAAAACAGTTGAAACACAGTGAGTCAAAATCATAGAATGAGATAATGTCAACACCAGTGCAGTTTCTCAAGTTTGATGCAAAGGACTGAATGGGGCTGCTCCCTGAACATTGTTTTAATGACTAAACTTTGCTCCCCACACTGCTGTACGCAAAAGTATAGCTTTTCTGTGCTTATGTACTATGTCTGCACTGAAATTTGTCAACCTAAGATTTCAATAGGAAGGTTAATTCTACACATAGGGGAAGAGACTTTCTAACAGCTCAGTGTGCTCTTTTCCTACCATTCATTGCAGTATCCTAGAAAAAGGATGCAGGGAATACTAACAACCTTGTTCAGTGCCTGGTGAGAGCATTTCTGACTAAATGCTAGAGAATAGCATTTATGTAGGGAATGGCTTCTTTGTTTAGGCTCTCTTATCTCAGCTCCCAGTTTTGGCTCAAGAGTTTTCTGAAGAAAAAAATCTTGTGTTTAATTACATTGTGCAGCAGAAGCAACTGTGGGCAGTTTCTTCTCTGCTTGGGGAATGAAGTGAGCAAGATTGAAGTGATCAGAGAAAATCCTACTTTGCAACCTGTGGGACTGGGTTGTCTGGGAACTCTGAAGAGCAGAGCCACCCATAAAAAGAAGCAAAATTAATTCCCACATCTCTGTGTTATGTATCCTCATGGCATCTCCTTCTTCCAGCATTAAAGTGGCATAGAAAGGCATATTTGGGAAGGCTGAGATTGAGTTAATTTTCCTGGCAGCTGCTTCTATGATGCTGTGTTTTGGTTTTGTGAGTAAAAGTTTAGGCAACACACCATTGTTTTGACTGTTGCTGAGCAGTGTTTGCACAGGTTTCAAGGCTTTCTTTTTCCCACTCACTCCCTACAATAAGTATGTTGGGGATGCACAAGAAGTTGGGAGGGAATGAAAGAAGGATGACTGACCCAAACTTACCGAACTGATATATATTACATGACATATAAAGTCACCTGAGGGGAGGGTGGTCTGGGGGGCTGGAAGTTTGGTGAGAAGTGGTGAGTGATGCCTTTGCATTGCTTCTTTGTTGCTTTCTTTTCCCCTTTCTTTTGATTATTAAACTATCATTATCTCAACTCATGAATTTTCTCACTTTTGTTCTTCCTGTTCTCTTCCCATCACACTGGGGCTGGAGGTAAGTGAGCAAGTGTGACTGTATGGTGCTTAGCTGCTGGTTTGGATCAACCCACCACAAAGAAAGGAAAACCTCTGAAGTCCCTCTGCTGTTCACATGGTCAGGCTTTCACACAGCTACAGCATGTTCCAAATGTGCTCAAATTTCTGCACGTAAGACCCAGCCAGATGCGGAGGACTCATGTCTTCTGAAACTGTATGCAAGTATCATTTCTCACTCTTCCATGCCAGTCTACCCATTGCCCCATTTCTCACTGTTTTTCTATCTTGCCATTCCCTGACATGATACTCATCAACACATCTCTGCCTGGATTGTGTGTCCAGCTGCCACAGGTGGGTTGCTGGAATTTCAGGGCCTTTTACCAAAATACCCTTACTAGTTCATGATGGTTATTTCATCCCTCATGAGTGAATTATTACACAGAAATATCAGAATGGGAGAATCCACAACTGTCAAGGAATTTTTCTCAGGCAGTGATTTCTTACTTCCCCAGTGTGTTGGTACAAGTTGCATATGGTTACGAAAGCCAAGTAACAGCCCACAGTTTATTGCTGGAAGTGGCAAGGCAGAAGAAGCTATGTTTTTTAGATTATTGCTTAATGACTTACCCACATGACTTTGTGTTAAGCAAGGTACACTGCCTTGCATCTGCAAGGGGAAAATCTTTCTTGCCCTCCTACTTTTTCCACACAAGGCAACTACTTGTTTTTCCTGTCCTCTACCTGATCTTGTCTTTTTTCTTCACCTTTCTAGTTTGTGAATCTCCTATCTCTATCACTTTCTCTTAATATTTTCACTCTTCATTCTTTCTCTTCTGTCTTCTCCCACCCATAGACTTCCTCCTACTTTCCTCCTTACCTTTTACCACTTCTTTATGTTTCTTCTATGTCCTTTCTCTCACCAACCTCTCATCTGTTATTTTCCTATTTCCTTTATCACTCTCTCTGCCTGTATACACTTCTAGTTTATTACAATAATTCAGTCATTCTGGAGGAATTGAACAGGATGTGGAAACTTTTACAAAGGTCTTTACCTTGTTTTACAGATTTTCTTCCCCCCCCCCCACCATCCCAATCCTGCAACTGGTCTTTTCTGAAACAGCAAAGAGAACACAGCTTATCTCTTCCTCAAATGAAGCTCCACTTTCGAGCCCTTCTTTACTGCATACATGTAGGGCCATAAGATAGAAGCAACAATGTGGTGAATCCTTCCTGGGCTGACCACAACTTCAGGCTGAATCAGAAGCAAGCATCAGTGTCTCAAACCACATATTCCTCAGAGCTGCACATTTTGTCAGGGAATCTGGCATATAAGGACTTCTCTTTCTGTGCTGACTATGCAACTGGTTCTGATCAAGGTATACTCAATTTGAAAAATATATCATAGATATTCTGCTTATTCAGAATCCCTGGTATTTGCAGCACTTTATTATTTATTGTATATATAATATACACACATATATATATGTATATTATATGTATATATATTATATGTGTGTGTGTGTATATATATATATATGTATATAAAATTTTTATTTGTTTTCTTATTTACTGCAGCTCAAATCATTGTACTATCACCTGTAGGTTGTGAAGAGCTCACAGGCCCTGTGAAAAGACAGCTCTCCAAGGGGTGAGCCCATGTCTTAACCTGGAAAACAAGAGGAAGCACATAGCAAGTCTCTCTGGGAGTTTCGTGTTAGAGGTATCTCTGCTACTTCCCGATCCAAAGGGTATCTCTGAAAGCCTTTATCAGGGAACATCTGAACAGACTGAACATATATTCATCCATGGGACCTGCTGTCATGCAGCCACAAATACTGAGGGAGCTAGGTGATGCAGTTGCAATGCTAAATGCTACTCTCAGTTTTCTTTGGAATACCATAATGATCACTGGTTCCTAACGACTGGAAAAGAGCAAATCTCAAGAAGGGCAAGAAAGAGGACCTGAGGAACAGCAGATTAGTCTGCCTGACATTGATTCTGGGAAAGGTGATGGAAAAAATCCTTCTGGAAATTATTTTCAATAATATGAAGGTAATTGACAATTGTTCATATTGATTTCCGAAGAGATATCAAGTCTGACCAACATTCTGCAGTGAAACAATTTGCTTCCTAATGAGGGAAACTGCCTGAACTGCTGAGCTGAAAGGGTTGCTATCAGAAATCTGAAATAGTTCAGCCTCAAGGAAATGTTTGTAGAGTCAAAATCTATCAGATTGTATAAATACCTGATGGTAGAGGAAGAGCAAGGAATACAGAACCAAATTCTTGGTGGCTTCTAGGGAAATGACAAACAGCAGTGGACACATGAAAATACAGGAAATTCCAATTAAACATAAGAAAAACTTGATGCTACCCTTACTTTGTGTATAATCAGTTGCAGGAACAGGTTGTCTAGGGAGACTGCAGTTTTCGTTTTTGGAGCTATTCAAAATATACCAAAAACTGGACAAGGCTTCTGCTGTGAGAAATGAAGTTGGGCTGGATTAGTTCCAGAGATCTCTTACAACTCAATCATTCTGTGAAAAGTGCTCAGTGCATCCTTGAAACTCTCCCCAAATTCTTTCCTTCCTTTTACTGTTTCTGTCCTTTACATGAGTATTAAGAAGCTGGTGTTACAGAGCTGGAATGATCACATCCTCCAGATCAGCTTCATCTTTGGTATTTTTACATAATAAAAACAGCAGCATCTCCCCTTTTCCCCGGCTTCTCTTGGTGTAGCTGATCCAAATCCTGGCTTTGATAACTAGGCTTTTGGTTTCCTCATTTGCATTCAAAGGACCTCAGGCAACATCTCCCCAGGGTCCTTCTGGCACAAATCATTGCATGTAAAGCATATCTTTCCTCTTCTTTATGTACCTCTTCACTGCCCCCATACTTAGCCACATTTGGAGGTAGATATTGGTGCCAATATTGTTTATTGTCATTACCAACCTGGACAGAAGGATGGAGTGCCCTACAGCAAGTTCATGGACAATACCAAATGAGTGGTGCAGTTGGTCCATACACTGGAGGGAAGGGCTACCGTGTAGAGAGCTCTCAACAGACTGAAGAAAAGGGTTAACAGGAATTTTTCTGAGTTTCAAGAGCAAATGTATGAAATCCTGTAGCTGGGGAGGAATAACCTCATCCTACAGTACAGACTGGGGACCAATCTGAAAGAAAGCATCTTTGCAGAAGAGGACATCAGAAGTCTTTTTAGAGTTGAATGTGACTCAACAGTAAATCTTAGTGATGAACAAACTGGTATTAGCAAAAGGGTAGACAGTGAGTCAAGGGAGATAGTTATTATCCTCTATCCTAGTTCACCTGGAAATGTAGTACCTGTTCACAGCTTTGGGCTTCCCAGCAGATGAAGAAACTAACATACTGGTGAGGGTCCAATGGCATGCCATTAAGATAATTAGGGGACTGCAACACTGTCACAGTTATTTCACATATACCAGGGAAAAGAGTGTTTAATTTGTTCTTAGGAAGGGAAAGCTCACTTGCAGTCTTCAGTTAACTAAGTAGCAAGTGTGGATAAAATAGAAGTGAGGACATGTGTAGAGTGAAAGGATGAGAGGTATTATACTAAGTTAGATAATGGAAAATTCCAGTTAGCTATTAGAATATTTCTTTTAATCCTTATTGTAGTCAAAGGCAAGGACAGGTTCCTCAGAGAGGCTGTAGACTCTTTGTTGATGGTGTTATTACTAGCTTGACTTGCTAAGGCCCTAAGCAGCCTGATGTAGCTTGGAAGTTGTTGTCATAGTTCCCTTCCACCTTAAAATATGTGTGATTTTTTTAGTTTTCTGTTGTAATATGTGTGTGAGCTTCAGTGCTTTCCTAGATCCACCAAGCTACAGCAGTTTAGTTTCTTATCATCCAGATCTGTCCTTCCTGTAGAGCCTAAAAAGTACCTTAGTCTACAGAGTATAGCAAGAGTAACTATCCAAAAGTTGAGGCACTTGAACAAGTACTAGGAAACAAAGCTCTGAAGGTACATTTATTTTTCCTCTTTTGAAGATAAGGAAGAGCACATTATCCAGTGAGAGCAAAACATTGCTCCAATATCTATAAACATAAGGAGGTAGAAACCTGTTTCCCAGCCTGGCAAAGTGATATCCTTGAAGTATTGCAGAGACATAATCCCTGAGCCATCTGGATAATGCCCTAAAGCTTCATTCCTCCAGCAGTGTGTCAAAAGCAGGACAGAGTCTTATAGAAAGAAAGCAGGTGACATGGCTGGATTCAGGAGTTGACATGGCTGTACTGCACTGACAAGAATGAAATGCTGTCCTCTTGCCATCATTATTGCTTTTCTGCCTGTCAGCCTTCCTGTAGCTGAAGCTGAGCTTTCAGCTTGTTAAACTACAGAGCCACAAGGACATGTCTCAGAATATTCACACTATGTATACCACAAAACCGTGTTCTCTGTAAACTCTTAAGAATTTTTGCTGTGTAAATACTACTGTGGGTCTCCTGTCTTTGCACTGAAGTACTCTGAAAGGAAGATAAGTGCTGGAGCCCAGCAGAAACTCTGGCCCCCAGATGAGATTTGGAAAATGGAGACATAAATCCTCCTTCTGCAGGTCAAAGCACAGAACATGACAAATCCTGTTCAGTTTCTAGACAGAGATTAACCACAAAGAAGACTGAAACTCTTTGCCTCAAGATTTTGCCAAAGGCTCCTTCTGCCTTCCTCTCAACCATAGCCTCAACCAATCTACCTAAGTCTCTCCTACTCTAAGACCAGCTACATACTTTCAGAGGCTGTTTGAGGCTATCTGCTTGTTTCTATTCTGCCCTAAGCATTCTCTGCATTCGGGAGGGTTCTTCTAGTCTATTTCCTACTTTCTTGGCCTTCCAGTGGTACTCTCTTCTCCTACAATTGTTTTGACATCTTTGTTTTCTTTCTTGGTCTCTGTGAGTCGGCTCTCTGCTCTGCTTGCATTCTTTCAGTTTTGTGCTATATTTTTTCACCTTGTAAAGGATATTGTATTCTGTGTCTCTTTGCAACTATTTTTTCCATCTTTCTGAGAATAGTCTCTATTATCCTTCCACATTTGCAGGGTTTATGCTATTTTCTTACCTTCTCTGAGGTTTCACTGAGTTTCTTTCATGCTCTATTCTAGCCTCTGTAAGGCTGTTCTGTATTCTCTGGGACTCTTTCAACCTCTTCACTGCTTTCCTAGCCTCTCGAAAGCTGCTACAGCTCCTTTTCAGGCTTTTAGTCTGTTCTTCCCCCTTTCTAAGCTGATTCTGAAGCACTTTTAGTCTTTCTACAGCTACTTCACCTTCACTTTTCTTCACCTTCCTGACATTCATCTGGGTTTTCTGGGACTGTTTCAGTCTGTCTTCAAGATTCTTGGCATTTCATCATCTGCTCTTCTTTCTCCTGTCCTTTCTTAGCAGTTTCAGTGGCACTCTGTTGTCCTACTGCACTTTCAGAATCTCTGCTGCATTCTTGCCTTCTCCAGGGTCTGTGGTGTATTCCCCATGGTTCTTTTTTGCCTTTCTACTATTTTTTTTCCCTTCCTCTTTGCGTCTACACTGTATTCTCTGTATCTTTTACAGAGTATCTTTGGTACTCCCCTTCTGGGGTACTTTAAAGCTTTATGACTTTTTTTTTTTTTTTTTTTTTTTTTGCTTTGTTTTCCTCTAAAGCAACCATTGGGTACTCTTGAGATCCCTTAAACTGTGTAATGCTTTTTATTATTCCTGAGGCTCTATTGTATTCTCTGTGTAGGTCATTTGGCTTGCTGATTTCTTTGGCCTCTCTGACACCACAATATTTTATTCCCTCTGGAACTTACAGGCTTTCTTCCTTTCCTTTAGACTACTTCATTTTCACTGAACCTCTTTCAGACACCATTGCTTTGTTGGCCTCTGCTTGGTTCCTCTGTTTTGGGCTTTGCAAACATTTGGAGGACTATTATGTGATCTTTGTCTATCTCAGTATTTCATCAGTTTTTCTGGTTTCTTTGAGACTTCTGGCTATCTTTCCACTATTTAGTCCTCTCATAGGCTAGATATTCTCTGGGATATTTACAAATTGTTTCCTATATTGCAAGGCTCTCAAAAACAATTCGCTGATCTTTGCAGAACTTTCAGACCTATTTCTCTTTTATTAGAATATTCTGTTGGAGGAATGTGAGATAGGATGAGAGAGACAGACATTATCTTCTCAGAAATGGAAAAGCTTGAAGACTTCAGCTGAAGACAGAGTCTGTTCCTAATAGAGCAGTAAGTGCAAACTCTGGGGAAAGCAAAGAATGGAGCACTGACTTCTAGCATTGAGTGGAAGGGTTCATGTAAAGGTTTAAAACTACAGAGTTCACTATCCTCAAAATGCATAGTGAAGTATAACTATTTCTGAGCTTCATCCCTAAAAAAACAGTTGTTCAGAAAAGTGCACGCAGCCAAAAAGCAATGACTTGAATAAATGACACGAGTAAAACATGATTGTGAAATAAGAGATATTTTTCTCTGGTAAAATAGGTTTTTTTAAAATCTAGTAATGGTATGTAATCAAATTTTTCTTTGAGTTGAATGTCAGATTGCAGCTCTATGGGTCTATTCAAAAGTTCACAGGTAACGTATTTATGTCAACTGAAAATGGAGTCACATACAAAAATAAAGATTTTTTCTCAGAAATCTTGAAACTTGATCTCAAATTCCCTTCTTGTTGGGAGAAAAACCCAAAAGAGTGGCCCTCAGAAAGAACAGTGAAGAAGGTGGTATATTTTGTTAGGCTTATATAGATGGTACACAGACAACTGGTGAATAAAGAGAGGCTTATCTTTTCCAAACAGTTGAGGTTTGCCAATAACTCCACAGGGGAGGGATCTCCAACAAGAGATCCTTCCCCAGTGGTGGTCAGCCCTTAAATGGGGTCTGGGAGAGGTAGAGCCAGACTCTACCCCTTCCAGTCACACAGGTACATTGCCTTCACCTGTGCTCCTGTCGCTGACTCAGTGCTCGCCTCAGGTGACCAATCAGTGGTTCAGGCCATGATTCAACAGTTCCCATGCACTCCACCCCTTCACAACATGAACCACTGATCAAGCAACTATAGGATGAGCCTTCCTTAATACAGAGATCCAATACATTGCGACGCTTACATAATTGCCCGTTGGAATGCATATTGATGTAATCTGGGATGAGTGATGATCAGCGTATGGCTCATATTCTTCATTGAACCAGTGTTCGGTGGTGTTTACTGGAAGCATGAGGTCACACGGTGCAGGTCTATCCTATGTTCCATAAGTCCCAGATAGACCATCATCAGATGTTGCACATGATCTTACAGCAACTCTGGAACACTTCAACAGTATTTGGTTCCTTCTGGTGACTCATAAACTCACAGGGAGTGAAATAGATGTTTCAAAGGTACCAAGAGAGGAAGGTCCGCCCTCCAGGGCAAGATACAGGCCATATTCCTGCCTTGGGTCAACACTTCAGCTTGTACAGAGGCATGCTCTGGCCGCCTGTACCAAACCTTTTGGACAGATGTCTGTGGCTGCACAACTATATCAGGCACCAAAGGGGGTGTCCTGATCTTCCACAGAGACATGATAGGGGTCCCTTTAGCAATAAAGACTGGAGTGTTGACCACAATATCAGCAGGCCATGCACCAATTACCGGAGGGACTACCGAACCCCCTACCTCCAGTAATCTCCCCTAAGGTGCAAGTAGGCCATACCACCATGGTCCTACCTGCATCTTCCAAGGCCATTTTATTCTATTGGTGCCTGGTTTTAGGTTCTCAGGGGCAGGGAGCAGAAGACTGTTCTCACGGCCGGTCTGAGGTCTTATCTCATTATCAGTGCCCTTAATTTGGATCCTAAGTGGGGAGACCCATGTTGTTTGTAATATTTTCAAGGCACTGGGTCTGCCATCTCTAGGTCTTTCATTCAGGTCTCGCAGGGTTTCATGGAGTCTCTTTGTCCACCCCTGCAGAGACTGAGAGTCTGTCTTCAGGGCAGCCTTGAGAATACCATTATAACGCTCAATAACGCCTGCCCCTGTTGGATTGGATGGCAGGTGGAATCACCACTCGATGTTGTTCTCTTCTGCCCAGCGCTGTATCATTGCACCCGTGAAGTGACTCCCTTGGTCACTCTCAGTGACTTGTGGTGTCCTGTAGGCAGCCATCAATCTCATGAGCACTTTGATGGTATATGCCTGGTTGGCTTTTGGTACTGGATAAGCCTGCATTAGCCCACTTGCTCTGTCGACACAGGTTAGGATATATCTCGCCCCCTCATATTGAGGGAGGGGCCCAATATAATCAACCTGCTATCTCTGTAGACGATTGTGTCCTCTAGCAAGATGGGCTATTGTTTCAGGCAATGACCTCGGTCTCGTCTTAGAGCAGGCATCACAGTCTAGGCATGCTTGAGCAATGTCGGATAGTTGTACGGGCAGTCCCCATGCAGAACTCTGACATTGCCACAGGCCCCAGCCAAAGCCATCCTGAGTGACATGAACATCCAATTCATCTGGGAAGGTAGGATCAAATATACCCAATGCCTCGACTTGTTTAACTGCCTGGTTTGCTTGTTGAAAGGCGTCCTGTTCTGTTCTCCCCCAGTCCCATGATTGGCCCTTTTTTGTGAGTCTATACAAAGGTCTCAGCAGCTGTGCCAAGTGAGGTATAAAGGAACGCCAGTATCCCAGTGTACCTAGAAATTCTTGCAGCTGCTTTGGTGTTGTAGGGACTGGGAATGCCTGAACCTTATCTAAGATGGCACTGGGTAGTACTCTGGTCTTTCCTGACCAGACTACCCCCAGAAATTTTACAGACAGGCCTGGACCTTGCACCTTTTGAGGATTGATAGCCCATCCTCTTTCTCTTAGGTGGCGGTTAATGAATCTGCTGCCTCTCCTACCACCTCCAGTGAGTTGGATGTTAACAGGAGATCATCAATGTAGTGGTATAGGTTGACATTACTAGGTTTCCTCTAATTAGCTAGGTCACACGACACCAAGTTATGACAATACATTGGTGAATGCACGTACCCCTGTGGCAGGACCTGAAATGTCCACTGCCTGCCTCCCCATGTAAATGCAAATTGATCTTGTGATTCCTCAGTGATTGGAATACTGAAAAATGCATTTGCCAAATCCAGGACCCGATGGTAGGTTTTGATATCTCTACTGAGTGTGTCCATTGGGGAAGCAATATTGAGTACGGCCGCATGGATGGGCAGCGTGACCTTATTCAGTTCCCTGTAATCCACCGTCATTCTCCATGTTCCATCCAACTTCCGCACTGGCGATATGGGGGAATTGAATGGGCTATGTGCAGCTCTTATAATACCTACTTTTTCTAGTTCCTGCACCGTCCTTGATATTTCTTCCTGTCCCTCCAGGAGTCTATACTGTCTTATATTAGTAATTCAGCATGGTTTCAGCAAACAAATGGGCTCATGTTTCACATGACCCCTCAATATTGTCTGTATTACCCAACTACTAATGTACCTCTGCCAAAGTCTGAACTCTCCCACAGTTGTCTGGAGAGCGTAAAATGTCTGTGCCCAAGATGTATTCTGGGACTGGGGCAATCGACACTTTGTACTCCCAGGGTGGAAGACGCCCAACCCCACTTTCAACCATGTTTGGGTGACTGGAATGGTTTGTCCCCCAAACCCACCAATCATCACTCTATTGCCCCTAAATTTTGATGGATCTCCATATATAATCAATGTCTCTGCACCAGTGTCCACTAGAGCCATTACTTTTTGAACATCTGTTTCTGACCAGAATATTGATAACACTACATAGGGCCTCCAGTCCCATCTGAATGCCCTGAGGGAACCAATGTCCTTCATCACTCCATGAATTTTGCTAGATCGAGGTCTTTTACCACAGGTGGCTCAGGCATTGTAGCCCACAATACCTGTGGATGTTTTTTCCTTCTATTTGGTATTATAAAATCAGCTAAATTCCAGGTTGTATTAGACGCTTTCCTGCATTATTCGTACTCCTGATTTTCTGGGAGTACTCTGAAATTTTTGATCATTTCTTAGCTGTTTCCATAGCTGTAACAAAATATGGTTGGGCTGCCCATCAATTTTAGCAAATGCAACCTCGGCCCATAGAAGATCATTAAACAAGGTCTTCCAAGAGACACCTGTATGGGGCCTGATTGGGGTGTCCGTGGGCAGACTTCTGGGTTCTAATTGGGAGGGCCTTGGCTTCCTCCACCATACAGACATTGCTCCTAGTTCTTATGCACTCTGTTTCACCCAGGTCTGCTACTAACTGAGCTTCTTGTTGAACGATGGCCTCTGAAGCTACAAACAGATTTAGTATGGAGACCAGTGTCCCTTGAAGATGAGAAGGGGCCTGCTGCAGTATTAGGTCTTGCATACCTGCTGTAAATTTTTCTGTGTTGGGGCTTTCAAATGTACCAGAATTCATGGCCTCCCTCATACCCAGTTCTCGAATGTACATTTGGAGGTCCTCCATAGAGGACCATAAACCGGTATTAAGTGGTATGTCTGTCTTATTAGACCATATTAGACAGCATACTACCATCAACCAGTCTATAATAGAATGGTTTTCATTAGTATATTGGATAGCAGCACATAATCTTTGCCTCAGGGCTGAGTGTATAGTTATAGATGCTAACTTTGACATCCCTATCCAATTAACTAGTACACTTCCAGCTCCTGCACCCCATAATCTTAGGAGCCACGATGGTATGCTTTCTCTAGGTTTTTGATGGCACCACTGCCCTAGGTCCATCAACTCATTCACTGTGTATGGGTGAGCTGTTACATGCAAGCATGTTTCAGCAGGGGGCCATCCGTCAGGAGGCACCCCTGCTGGTCTACCCTGCACTTTTTTTGTTTTTTGGGTTATAATTATTTGGATCTCAAATGGATGCATAGATCTTGACTTCTGAGGTATCCGGGTCCTGAGCATCCTCAACTGAAACACTATGTACTTGCTTGGTTGGGGCATTTAGTCCTGTTTTTTTGGTTGTTAATGTGCCCAATTGTTGTTCCAATTTCTCAGTACTATCTCTTAACAATTGGTTCTCAGATTATATGTTAGTATTTGTCACTTCCAGTTTATGTAGTGCCATTACCACAGGCCAAGCCACAGCAGAAGCAGCTAGCCAACGCTCCTTTGTAATAAGTATATCCTTATCTAAGCCACAAAAATAATCTGTTAAGTGGGCTGGAGAAAGAGAGACATTCCCCATAACCCGCAGTTGTCTGAGATTTGTCTGAGCTAGGGGAGTAACATTCCCTCCCCCCCACCCCATTTGGAAATGTTCCAAATGAAAGACATATTCAATTATTATACATTTTTTTTCAAGCCTGCCTGTCTCCCCAGTTGTTGAGTGAATAACCCAAAAGAGTGGTCCTCAGAAAGAACAGTGAAAAAGATGGTATATTTTGTTAGGCTTATATAGATGGTACACAGACAACTGGAGAATAAAGAGAGGCTTATCTTTTCCAGACAGTTGAGGTTCACCAATAACTCCACAGGGGAGGGATCTCCAACAGGAGATCCTTCCCAATGGTTGTCAGCCCTTAAATGGGGTCTGGGAGAGGTGGAGCCAGACATTATATTACCTTCACCTGTGCTCCTGTGGCTGACTCAGTGCTTGCTTCAGGTGACCAATCAGTGGTTCAGGCTGCGATTCAACAGCTCCCATACACTTCTCAAAACAGAAAGCAAGACTTTATATTTTTCTGTTTCTGGGGCTATTTATGTATGACCAACACAACATGAAATTATTTGACATAACTTGAGCTTGCCATAATTTATTCTGAACACCGTTACAGTCTGAAACATAGTACAGTAAGTTGGTTTTCATCTTGAAGATGCATATTTCATTCATTCAAGTGATCAGTTAAATCAACCAAAAATGCTAAATCTGTGAGCCATTTACTCCACATAGAGGCCCAGGGAAGCAAGCTTCATCGATGTGAGAAGTATGAAGATTGGTCTTCACTGTCAGCCAGGATTCTCATATTTCTCACATCCCTTAAGCTCACATTCCTGGGCCTCTAGGTGGGAACTGGGGAAGTAAATGGCCTGCTGTAAGGGCAGAACAAGTCCGAGACCACCTCATGAGACTGAATGTATACAAGTCCATTGGGCTGGATGGCATGCAAACCAGGTTCCTAAAGGAGCTGGCTGATGTGGTTTCTGAGCCACTCTTTGTCATATTTGAAAAGTCATGGCTGTTACACAAAGTCCCCAGGGACTTGAAAAAAGGAAACGTCACTCCCATTTACAAGAAAGGGAGGAAGGAGGACCCAGGGTACTACAGGCCAGTGAGCCTCACCTCTATGCCTGAGAAGATGATGGAACAGAACCTCCATAGAAGACATGTTAAGGTACATGAGGGATGAACAAGTGATCCAAGGTAGACAGCATGGCTTTGCCAAAGGAACGTCATGCCTGACCAATCTGGTGGCTTTCTGTGATGAAGTGATGACATTGGTGGACAGAGGGAAGGTGACTGATGTCATCAACCTGGGCTTGTGCAGGGCCTTTGTCATAGTCTCCTACCACATCCTTATCTGTAAACTGGAGAAATACGGATTTGAGGGTTTACAGGCTGGTTCGGCCCAGTTCTGTGATGATTGGGGTGGGGGACCCACTGATCCATGCTCTGGAAAAGGGGAATGGGGAAAGGGAAAAGGAAAAGGGAGATGGGCCTAGAAACAAAACAGCAGCAATGGTCTGAGGAGGAAAGCTAATTTACTAAATAAGATATCAGAAAGCAAAATAGCACAGTATAATACAATATATTTGGAATTAAAGCTAATAAATAAAATGAGCAAGAGAGAGTGTCCAGTAAACCAAAGGCCTTACGCTAAATGAGATGGCATGTGAGCACCCGCTGCTGGGTCGATCCCCAAAGGAAAGAGAGTGTCTTGTGACACACAAACAGTTTATATCTTTCCCTCTGAGCAGAAAAACATAAAAATACAAAGCAACACAAAGTCCTCTGGGGAACGTAGTTGTTATTCTCTTCTGAGACAGGTATACCCATAAGTATCAATGATCCATGGAGCTGGAGCATTAACTCTTTTACTCCCACTGCACTACCTGATGTTATGATGTGGAATACCAATACCAAAAATCATAAAACCATGACAGAAGGGTGGACTATTTGGTTTATAAGGAATTGGTTGGAAGGCCATAGACAGAGCATTATGTTGAATGGCATTATGTCCAGATGGAGGCTGGTGATGAGCAGTGTTCTCCAAGGGTCTGTCTTGCGATCAGTGCACTTCAACATCTTCATCAGTGACATCGACTATGAACTTGAGTGCACCCCCAGCAAGTTTGCTGATGACACCAAGCAGAGTGGTGCAGTTGATGTGTTAAAAGGTCAGACAAAAGGGATGAAGTTGATGATGAAAAAATGGTGATAAATTTAAGTGGGCATATGACCACCCAGGATGCTCCTGCACATGCCCAGAGGGATATTAGCATACATTAATGAGTTTTTGGAAAATAATGAATATGTATGTTGAAGAAACCACGGGAGACAAGCCTCATGCTTTCATGGTCAACAAGTCTCAACTTTAATCAGAAAGCTGCGTACATTTATATTAGTGGTAATAAGGTTCATACATATTGCAAAACCTAAGCTCCTAATAGGTTAGTGATATCAATGAGCAAAAGTTTATGTTATTAATTCCTGCGGTTAAGCCGAAATTTCATTGGTCGCTGCTTCCTTAATCCTTACTCCTACACCCTTCATGTTGCAGCAAGGTTATTGTGACCTAGCTTTGTGATTGGACGGTACCTCGTTATGTTTTTACTTGAGTTGTATCAGTTGTAACATCCCTTTACTGCTTGGACACCTGCAGCTAGTCCCTGTAAAGCCACTCTTGGCCTATCTCGGACATCTGCAAGAGGTTTTCCTTGCTGTGCCCCTTGCTCTTCAGCCAGTCCTGCATAAAATCCTCCACATATGTATGCAAATGTACTGTATGCGTATGTCTTATCTGTTTAAATGTAAAATCTGAACTCTGAGAGAGTGTGCTTTCTTGTCAAGTTGCCTGCTACATATCACGAGGAATAAAGGAATGCCACTTTCTAGCACTGCATTGTAGTTAGAGAGTTTTCTTCCTGGATTTTGGGTGACAGCTGTGACTGAAATGGGATTGCCAAAAGAAAAGCATCAGCCACAAGTAAAATTTTGCTCAGGAAAAACAAGTTTCTGGCTCAAGTGGAATCCTGTAAGGACCTACAGGTTATGGTTATTGTTGGCAGTCAGAGGAAAGCACAAAACCATATTACAGTGATATTGAAAAGGGCCTGCCAATGGAGGAAGACTTAGGATCTGGAGGGAGGGGATCTTAACCTATAAGATACTTAAATTTCAAGAGAATATAGAACACCACATGTGCAGAGGGGATAGTAAGGAAGAGAAAAAGGTAACGTAGTCTCTAATTAAAGCCCATCTATGAGCAGCATTGAGTCTATTCATGAATTGTGAGTCTTTGGACTATGGGTCAGTTCAGATTCTGGTTAGGGTTGACAGAATGGCTACATCTGGACTGAGGTTCAGAAAGGGCTGCTAAAACCAAGTGAAGGCTGCAAAGAAATTTCTTCTCAGAACACTGTTGTCACTGAAGAAATGAATGGAATCATAGTATCATTAAGTCTCCCTCAACACAGGTATCCTCTTGCTTTAGTCTTCTTCCTGTTATCTTACACTGTACCTCCTGTCTCTTTTTCCCTCAGAATGTGCACCTTCCAATGTCACTATTTTCTCTGCTTCTCTGGCATACACTTTCCTCCCAATTTCACACTCCCAACCTACTTTTCAACTTCAAATTCCATTTATCCTCCTCTTAACATGCATGGCTTCCATACCCATTCCTTTCTTCTCTCCATCAGAACTTTTGTCTTCTATTTCTGACTGCAATTATTCTCCAATTCCAGGCCCCTCAACTCACACCTCACATACTTTCCCCAATTCTAGCCTACAGTAAAACTTCCAACTCCACCCTTCTTCACTTGAATTAGAGCATAATGTATTTTGTAACTTGTTTTCACAGATTATATGAAAAAGTAGAAATATCATATATTTTAGTAGCATATTTTAGAAATAAAGTTGTTGAATTGTATTGTGTGACTGATTCTTTCAAAACTGTAATAGTTTTTAGATGTTGCGAATAGTATGGATGTAGTCTTACAGACTAGAAAGCATGTTGTAAGGCTATTCTGTTCTGACAAGAGACCCTCAGCAAAAGAAACACAATAATGAAAACCAAGGCCTCCACACAAGGCCAAATTGTCTCACTGTGGGATTAGGCTGAGATGCAACAGGCAGACATCAAGATACTCTGCTCTATCCTCCCTTATCTTCTACACTCCAGTATGTCATTAAAAGCCAGGTTAACATCCTAGTATACATATATCATTTAAAGACGGGTTGCCAACCTTATCTTGATCTGAGGATGAGCAGATGTCCAGAAATAATGGACGAGAGCTAAGTGAGCAAATGTTACGATTTTGGTGCCTCGATGAAGAAAGTTCATCTAAAGGACAAGAGAGGAAATCCATTGGATGAAGACTGTAGGTTGGACTGTCACGATGGTAAAACAAAGCTAGATGGCAGAAGAGACCATGGAATAGAAGACTGGAGACCTCATAAATCACTACCTGAGACAGGTGTGTATATGTTAATTTGTCTCAAGTGTAACTGATGAATATGTTCTATCTGTGGAAATATAATGGACTCTTAATTATGTTATCTTTGAAGTGCTTAAGGTGCAAATATCCCCAGTGCTTCCTGGTGCTGCTAATAAAGAATACCCGATTTAACAGCAACAAAACTTTGCTGTTAATTTTCTGTGCACCTGTCTTCGATGCTCACACTCAGATCACATACTAAACAGCATGGAAGTTCCAGTTTTCTTCCAACCCTTGGACTGCAAGACACAATACTTCAGTGGTCATAGTTTACTAGCTTCCACCCACTCAAAACATAGATACTCTAAACTACTCCCTCCCTCCCTAAGTGTCTTCAAATTCTAGTTCTCTCCTGCCTCATTACATATCCATTTCTATGCAGATATTCTCTGGCTCCAGCCCTTCATCTGAGACACATCTTTCTTCTGTCCTCCCTAAATGGATCACTGTTTATCTACCCATTCAAGCACCTCCTCTAGAATCACAGAGATGTTTATGTAGGAATGGATCTCTGTGAGTCATCTTTTAGGTTGTTTGATTTGTTTGTTTTTGTACACCTTTGATTTTAGTGATACAGTGCAGAAAAGAAATGAGCTACAAGAAGCACTTTTTAAAATATCCTTTATTTGTGTATCATCCTATTAAAAAACTGTTATATAAAGGCAAAAAAAAAAAAAAAAAAAAAGGTATTGCATAGAAATAACACTGGTGCAAACATTACCTGGTGGGAATGGCATGTTGTTTCTTTGTGTCTACTATCTACTGCACTGCAGATGGCTATCCTGTAAGCAAACATCTCCATGTTTCCCCACATAAGCTACAGGATGAAGATGCTCGACCCTATAAAAGGAAGTTGCATAATAATGTGTGCCCTATTCCATGCTGCTCCCAAAAACCATCTTCTAGGAAAATATTCTTTCCTTTCTTGTCTTCTCTATATCTGACCAACATACTGCCCAAGAAAGATCATGAGGAGCTATCTTCTGTTTGTACTTCCCCTGTGTGTTTGCAGTCCATGTATACTAATAATAATGAAGACAGTGGGGAGGGACACAGGTAAGAGGTGGCATAAGTTGACTACAGGACAAGAACTCAATGCATCACATACAAAATAATCTCCTGTTATCACTGATACATTTATGCCATTATTTTTAACATCTCATGTGCTACTTAACTGCGTGCTGAGTGTGCTCTTTTCAGTGCTCTCCACCTGTGATTCCTATAACTAAAAACTGTGGTACGACTAAGAGGGAACATAATTTACTGCTATCACTTCCACAGTTTTCAAACAGAGGTTTCTTTAAATAGTTTTCCCAATATGTCTCTGCCAAGTGCTGATGCAGCTTCCAAACGTAAAGCATGGTGAGACAGTAGATACAACACAGACTGAAGAAATACTCAAAGAAATAGCAGTTTCACACACTTGAACTGTGCTTTCATGAATTAGAGATGCAGAGAGGTATGTATTTATACAAATCAATATTTGTGTATACTAAACACATTTTTGCTCAATTATCACTTTTTTATCTCATTTTTTTTTCTTTTTCTTTTACATTTTAAAACCTAAAAAACTTCTAGCTAAATAACCAAAATGGTATTTGGGGAAAACACACAGACAGCGTAAGCAAGAAAAGTGCATACATACATGAGACAAAGCTCCCTCTGACCAAACAATTACAAGACAGTCAGTGCCTTCCCTGACAAACTTACTGATGCACAAGGATGTTTTTGTTGCCTAGAAAATGGCATTACTTTTCTTCTCCTTTCAGGTTGACCATATTCTCCCACATCAGTGAGTCAACTAGAGACACAAATCAGCCCTGCTCTTGACTACCTTACTATAGAGTGGCTTCACAGAGATAAATACATAAAGCTTGTGTAACTACCTCAATTAATATTGTGCTAAGAATGATAAAAGTAGTCTTTAGAAAAAGACTTTGGGATCTATGTTGTTTACTATTAGATTGTGAAATGGAATGAAGCATTCTACAAAAATAAGTCTGGATTGAAGGCAAAATAGTCAAATTTACAACTATTTTTTCTCTGTGTTACTCATATTTTTTTATTTTTTATTTTTTTATTTTCCTGTTCACTATTTTTTTTGTGTAAAAAAACTGTATGTAGATTGAAATTTAAGTTGGAGGAGGTACCACTGTGCAACTCAAAAGGACAGATGTGATATGATGCATCTTGTTCTTCTTGAACCTCAGAGAAAATTAAAGGAAGCAAAGCATCTCTGTCCAAAGGGAGAGTAACAGTCATTAGAAGAAAATTGTCCTGTCTTTTTATGTAGAAATAGGAACTCTTGTAGAAATAGGAACACATTTTAGTAATTAAGTATACAGTCTTACATGTAGCAGCAAGTACACTGGGCATCAGAGCCCTTTCTTTGATGAGCAACATCTCCAGTAAGACTCAGATGCTCTTGGTCCCAACTTTTGCTAGAAATGGAATTAAAACTGGACATTCAGTTGCTGTGCTTCCCTTCTACTTCTTCCCTGAATTGCAAGGGCAATGCAAATTGAATAGCTGAGCCCATATGGTGTTTCCTGCTTCAGTGGTAAGGCATCATGCTCATGTGGACAAGGGCCATGCTTTAAGATTAGTAACTTCTTAAGAAGATAAAGAGGGGACTAATGCATCCCTGATAGAAAGTGGCCCAGCAGTTATTTCAGCCCATCATGAAAAGATTGGCTGAATTATACAATGAAACCAATATATTCTAAGAGTTTAGAGCATAAATATTCAGACTGGACATTAGGAGAAATGTGTTTATCGCAGGAGTAGTTTGACATGCCACAGCTCTGAAAGAGGTACCACAGAAGCATAAAAACTCTATCCTTGGCAGTTTCTGTTATTCAGTCTAATAACATCACAGTCAACTCCACCTCATATAGGTCATAGCCCTCTTTTGAGAGTGACATTGGATGAGGTAATCTACAAAGGTCCCTTCTAACTGATGCTAATATAAACAGTAGAATTCCTGTCAGAGATGAGTTGAGCCCTGACTGGTGTTAAATCACAAGTACCTCCAATGGCCTTTTCTTCTTCCTTCACAAAACTGTAAAATCTAGGAAAGATCTCAAAAAAAAAAAAATTAAAATTAAAAATAATAAATAAAGTAAATGGCATTGGCTTTCAATGAAACAGCATTCAAACTAGAACTTTTGTACAAAATTGGTAGCCAGAAAGTGGCTAAAAAATATGCATACCATCCCAGTGAACTCTGGATCACCTCACTGGGTAGACTTGGCAATCTCCCAGCATGAACTAATTCTGTGCTGAAGGTGTGACAGTACATAGTCTCTCTGAGCCGTTTTTGGAAACTGCCCCTTTTCTGAATCTGGCCTTCTTTAATCAAACTCATGTTCCTCTCTGTCCAGAGAAACCTTTTCCAGTCCAGATAGATACCTGCTATCTCTTGGAGGGAACCCCAACACTTGAAAGGCATAGCATGACAAAATTGTATAAAATCGTGATCCCTCTTTCTAACACCTAGTAGCATGCTGTGCTTTAGGCAAACTTTCTGAAATAGATAATACAGTCTGTGAAGTCTGTTGCCAAGTGGCCAGCAGGTCAGACTTCAACCTTTCTACTTTATGCCAGGGAGAATTCACTTGCTTTGACAGCACTTGTAGATTTCAAAGTAGCATAATATCAAAGTAGTCTAACAAGGGCTATCAATTACAGAGCCACAGCCTTCTTTGACCGGGTAAAAACACTGAAATTTAGGCTTATAGGAATAGGAAGCTCCTCATGAACTTGACAAACAGTATCTTTACCTGTCTCCAAATGTCAACTTTGAAAAACATGTCCTAGGGAGATTGCACAGTGGTTTCCACACCAATGCACAATAAATGTATATAAACAAATACAGTAAGAAGCCATAAATCATGCTACTAAATTCTAAGTTATATTTATCATCATCATCATCATCATCGTTATCATAACAAAAAAGTATACACCATCAACTACAAGAAGCTGCAAAGCAAAGCAAAGCAGCTCCAAATCCTAGACTCCCAGTTAGAGTGGCTTTTTGAAGACTTCCAGTGAACTGAACATAAAGGTTGAAAACATAACGGAAGACTTTGAAGAATTCTCCCTTAAAGTTTAACATACATAATTTTTGCACATATAGCACATATTGGTAGAGGAAAATGTTTTCTTAAATTGAGGGAATAGTCTTAGAACAGATATATGATTTTGTGTAGAAAATCCATTTGTTTGGGGGCTTCCCCCTACTCTTTGGCAAATAAATGACAAATGTGAAACTGACAAAAATATGAATCAAATAACAAGTTATGATAATAACTGTACAAGTAACAACAAAGTAGATCAGTGAGTGGGAAGGATTCCCCCAGCACAGACTGGCTTGATACTCTTCGCAGTTACTCCTTTAGTTCATTTTTATGATGGAACAGAAGGATTGATGTGATAACGTTTCATAGCTTTAGGCATCATACTTTTTGTCAGTCCTGTGAATCTGCTGGAAGAGTGTCATGGAGAAGGCCATGCCAAGAATCTGAAGGAAAGTAAACAATAAAGGCTTCAGTACAAGAAGATGGCCAAAACTGCACTACTCATGTTCATGGTCCAACTTCAGTTTTAAAAGTCTTTCTACAATGGTCAGATTTCTCAGACTTCAACACTGATAAGTAAACCAGGATGCATATTATGAAGGCACACAGCAATGCCTGAAGATATACCATCTGTTAAAGCAGTGATGAATGCAAAAAGTTCTCAGGGGTCTTTGTCACACATGCAAAAAAGATTTCAGAAAAATATGCACATCACTTTTTTACTCAGTCTTGTGCTTGATTAGCCAAAAAACCTCTGACTGAAAACATCATATTTTGGCTATCTATAAAAAGTGCAGCAGTTATGCAGGAGTGCCCAAATAATATCAGACTTTGCTGATACTTCCTCATTTTCTTTTTTATGCACATACTAAGTTATTCAGTTCAGCAGCTATGGTTTAACTCATTTTGTCAATTTCCATAACTTGCTTCCAAATTTTTTAAAAAAGAACAATCTCTACGAGACTGTAACAAATGGATACTAAACCTGGTAACCCCAAAGCAGTGCTCTGAAGTCAAAACACAGATAAGTGAGATCTCATTATATCATGTCTTCTTTGAGGGTCAGCATGATGACTGACCTGCATTCTTTACAAAGATAAAGCCTCAAAAGAGCTCACAGAATAAATGTGATGTTTTTGAAAACATGATTGAACTCAAAGCGGCTGAGGACCACTTTTCACATAACAGAAACAAGAATGTTCAGAGCAAGTCAAATTTGCACTGACACACGTCATACCAGCATTACCTGCATTATAAGGATGCACATCCCAATCGAGCCAAGGACATGCTTATTCTCATCAAACCAAGTCATAACTCTTTCATAACATCCCTGTAAGATGAAAATTAAATTCTCAAGGTTACATTTCTTTCATATGCATTCCCTCTATTTTTTCCTTATGACTTGACCTTACCGTTTTCCACACTAATTCAGTGGAATTCTGTCCACAATCTTGGGAGTTTTCTGTACAACATCGGTCTGGGACAATGTTTTCTCCCAGTACTGGGTACCAATCCGTAAAGTCATTTACACCACAACATTTCATCTATGATAAAAGATAAATAAATTAGCTTAACTATACACAATCTGTGAAAAGTACAGCATAACAAACTTTTAGTTAGAATAATTGCAGCATCTGAAGCACAGACTCAGATGTGGATGATCCAAAGAGTTTATTATAGGTTCAAACATCCCTTAATCACAAGTTTTCTCTTTTAACTTTCCCACTCACCTTTTCATGTCAACAAAACATCCCACAAACACTCCTTAAACGAGCATGCAGTTGCTTATCCAATCAGGGTCATGAGTCATTCCAAGCGACCCTCTCTTACTCCAATCAAGGTCATTATCATGTGGCCACCACGCAGCTTACTTGAATTTGTTTTCCTTTTCTTTTGGAGTGCCCTTGGTTCTCAGCCTTCCTTTCTCATGCTGTTTATCTTGTTCCACAGCTTCTGCTCTGAATATACTTTCTTGTATTCCCACAAGTCATAGTATCATACAATGGTTTGGGTTAGAAGGAATCCCTAAAGGTCATCTATTTCCATATCCCTGTCATGTGCAAGGATATTTTTCACTGCTTGAAGCCCTGTCCAACCTGAGTTCTAATAACTCTAATGATAAGCCATCACTACTATTCTGGACAACTTCCTCCAGTATCTAACCACCTTTATAGTGAAGAATTTCTTCCTTATATCCAACCTAAATCTACTCTCTGTCAGTTTAAAACCATTACTTCTTGTTCTGTCACTACACACCCTAGTAGTATAGTAGAAAAGTATTTCTCAGTCATTCATACAAGCTGACTTTATACATTAGAAGGCTGTAATAAGGACTCCTTGATGCCTTCTCTGTTCCAGGCTTAAAAAAACAAACAAACAAAAAAAACAACTCACTCAGCCTTTCTTCATAGGAGAGGAGTTTCAGCCTCTGATCATTTTCTGTGGCCCTCCTTTGGACCTGCTGTAACAGGTTCCTGAATTTCTTGCACTGTAGATACAGAACTCCAGGCTGAGGATTCACAAGAGTGAAGTACTACACAGAATCATCTCTCTCAACTTCTTGGCCACATTTCTTTTGAAGCACCCAGGATACAATTGGCTTTTCGGGCTGCAAGCGCACATTGTCATCTTATTTCCAATTTTTCATCCATCAGTATCCCGAAGTCCTTCTTTGGAGGGCTGTAATCCATTGATTCATTAACCAGTCAGTGTTGAGATCAGGGTTTGTCACAACCCAGGTTCAGGACCTTGGCTTTACTGAATTTCAAGAGGCTCACATGGACCGAGTCCTCAAGCCTGCCAAAGTCCCTCTGGATAAAATCCTTTTTCTTTGAAGTGTTAGTTGCAGCACTCAGCTTGGTGTCATCCAAGAACTTCCTGAGGGTGCACTTAGTTCCACTACTTATGTCAATGATGAAGGTATTTACTAGTATTGGTCCCAGTAGAGATCTTGGAGGAGCACCACTCATTACAGGGTTCCATTTGGACATGGAGCCATTTGACTATGACTCTTCAGATGCAGCCATTCAGCCAATTCTTTAGCCATCTAACAACCCATCTATCAGCACCATAGGCTTCCAATTTAGTTGTAAGAATATCATAGGGGACTGTATCAAAGGCCTAACAGAAATCCAGCTTGATGACATCAGTAACCCTTCCTCGTTCACTGATGCAGTGAAGGCCAATAGATGGATCAGGCATGATTTGCCTTTGGTGATGCCATGTTAGCTGCCTCTAACCACCTCCTTGCCTTCCATATGTTTCAGATTAGCTTTCAGGAATATCTGTTCCATGATCTCTTCCATAATCCTACCAGGCACTGAACCCCTTCTTTACATCCTCTAAACCATTATCTTTAAAGTTTTTTTTGTGTGTGTGTGTGTGTGTGCCTATTGATATCTAAAAGTAAATTATGTAATGACATTAAAAAAAAAATTAAAAAAAATGCAGACCTATATCCAAGGTGTGTTAGCATTTTTGTCCCAGTGTCATGAACCCAAATGCCAAAACATAAGGTAATGTGCATTTGCCTACAAGTCCTAAACTGTTCTATATATGCAGGTTTTGCTGCTTTTCCTCTGTTATAGACTGTACTTCCATATGACTAGCACAGAGATCTCATACAGAGGTAAGCAATTTTCACCTTGCAATATATTCCTTGATCCTGAGTTTCAGAGTACATCCTGGACATTTGAGTGCAAGACCAGATATCAAAGCCTGCATTAGCCATCTTTTAAACTGAGAACAAATCTCTCAGTTAACAGACCGTGGCAACCTTTGTGGCCAAATTGCTATTCTTGTCCAATGATAAAACTTGTTACCTCTGCTTGAATGATATTCCATGCATTTTTCAGTCCAACGTTATTTTCTGAATTGTACAGCTTCATACCTTCCTTCAGATCCTTCTTTGCACTCTCACTGACCTGCATCATACAAATACAGAATGTCAATGCACTGCTATTTATAGGAAAGGATGAAATTGTAAAGACCTGAATATTTAATACATTTCTTTTGTCTCATCACAAACTTAACATGGGCAGAAAAGATCTCTCTTAACCTCAATACTCCCATAATGTGTCTTCAAGAACCTGCCAAGGGGAGGTCTGTCCCTCAGATTAATTACTCGTGGATTAATTTTCATGAAAATTTAAACAATTTCCCAACTACTAAGAGTCCATCATGTAGTTATCATCTGATCCAAACTAATTACAGCAGAAATGTGCTTAGCTTATTTTAACTTTGTCACAGACAAATGTTAGCAATATATCACAGAAGCCTCACCTGACAGTAACTTATGGCCTACTTTAATTTGCTAATATTCTAAAACCAGAGTCTCCATCTCTGCAACTTAACTTAGTTGTTCCTTGCACAGATTCAGGCAGGCTACAATCAAAAGCCAATATAAAATAAATTGAAAAAGGGCATTATCATTTTTCTGCTTGTTAGGACATGCTTGCAGGATTTAAAATTCTCAACAGTGTTCTTGCTTCAAAGGAGGAAGTTGGAATGCTTACCAAGAGATCTCCTTTTGTTCTATTTCTGATATAAATTTCTGTCCAAGCCTGGAACCTTGCATGTAAGTAGGAATGTATATTGGTTCTGACAGCCAAATCCAATGAAGATTTGGGAAAAGGCTAAGAAGCAGTTTGCAGTCTTGCCAACTCAGCAGTGAGCTGGAAAAAGATAGTTAGCCTATATGTAGATCCTGGCATTGAGGACAACTATTTTTTAAGTTTTGTTTCATTCCTCTTTCACATTTTATTCTAAAACAGTAATTCACCCCAAGTCCCTGAAAGTGGCAGACATCACCATGACAACCAGGGAAGAGATACAGTATGGAAAGAGCTCAGTTTTGAAATGAGTCTGGATATGCTCATGGGACAGTCCTCTGTTATAAAGAGCTCTCCAATTCCCCAGGATTTTTCCAGTCTTATCAAGCTGCTAAGTAGTACTTACTTCACTAAACTATTACTAGATAGCAGGCTAACTTCCTACAATTGGCTTTATGAGAAGCTGCATCTTGATCCACTCCCCAGACTTGCTCCTTGCTCCTCCAGTCCTGTATAAGGGTTAGACTTAAGAAGATAACCACGTCCAAACCGGGACCCAGGTGCTTTTTGCTGAGACATCTAATAGCTATGTTGATGGGTATCTTAACATTTAGGGTAAGATTAAACAGGCGGCTTTGGACCATGGCTTTTATTTCATGGAGGAGTGTTTTCTCCTATTTGCTTTTCGTATCATTTCTTCCCTTCCTTTTCCCCCAGAAGCAGCTTACAGAAAACAGACAAGATCTCAGGGCTAAACCTTTGCGAAACTCAAGAACAAAGAAAACACACACGCTTTCATCTAACAAAAATTGAACCTGGTTTACCTGCTAGTAAAGATAATTAATCTGTATGTCATATTTGCTTACCTTGTCCATATAAACAAAGAACAAAATGAGCAATATCAGCTCTGCCAGAAGAATTACCAGCAAAATGATGAAAAACTAGAACAAAGAAAAAAACTGTGAATATACACTTGCAAAATAGATAGTGATGAACTGAAGATTATAGGCCTTGTCCTCTGAGCCTTTCCTCTACTGACAAAAATATGCTAGTTTGAATTCAAACAGTTCAAGTTATGTTAGTACTATTTCGTCACTAAAGTTCATGTAGATCTCACCAACAATGAGGAAGCACACTGCTTACCAATCTCTAAATATTAGATTTTGCTCTGCTATCATTTTTCAAGTTTCAGCAATGCACATAGTCATTCTCTTTTCCTCATACAACCTTACAAATCAAATGCTACCTATTACCACAGAGGTAAATGTGATGCATCACAGGAATGGTTTCCTTGTAGGTGGGCTTTAACTAGATCTGAACCTGTTTGAATAGTCATTATATTAGTCAGCATTTCTACTTCTAACTGTCTGTAGTTGAAGTCTATCTCTGTAGGGGGCAGCCCAAGTATGAGCTCCAACAGTTTCTAATTACTCCTGATGTCCAGTAGCAACCTTCTAACTACTAGTGGTATGACACATACCTATGCCATGTGGGAGAAATTGAGGGTGACGTGCTGTAAACTCTAAAAGTCAGAAATACACAATAACCTGTATTACAAGACTTCTGCAGAGTCTTGTAAGAGTACAAACACATACTTAAGAAAAGAAAATAGTTTCTGTTGGTGTTGTAGTTTATGAGAATGAAGAACACAGACTCCATTACTATTCTCTATTTCCTTTCCTAGCTGAACAACATATCAAAAAAAACAGCTGAGAGTGGAAAAGTGCATGTTTCTCCTTCAGTTTAAATTTCTGAAGTGGTCTAGGGAATACTGCTCAGTTGTTCCCCAACATCATATAAGATAGACATTTTCACATGAAAAACTCACATGATCCTTATTAATACAGCACTTGCAATTCATAAACTGCAATTAAATTGGAATTTGCCTTCTTCGGAAGCCCTTCTCTCACCTTCAGAATGGTGAGGAACATATGAAACCTGGGTTTATGCAAGAGGAGAGATCCATGGTGTGTTTTCTAAGAGGTGTTCGCAAACTCTATACTTCTTTGCTTGACAAATACTGCCAATTACCAGACTATTTTTTTTTTCACATTTATTTTTAATGGTAATGCCAGGCAGAGACCCTGACTTCAGTTCAGATGCTTTCCACCTATCTGACACAGGCCTTATCTAAAGACAAAGTAGAAAATAGCCATGAGGAATTGTGACTGGCATCCAAAAGTAGTTGTGCTTAAAAATTTCCAGTCAGTCCTAACAAACATTTTCAGAAGGGCTATCTATTTGACCCCATAATTCATGTTCATTCAGAAGTAACAGAGTAATGTACTTTGGTATATAATACATAAGAATGCACAGTAACAAGGATATATTTGCTAAAGCACCAGTGATATTACTGTGACCAAACCTGTGGAATGTCATACTGCAATTCTACAGAAGAAAAGAAGTTAAGGGAAATGTTAGTGATCTACAGGACTGCTTTTGCTCTGGTGAAAACATATATTTTTTTCATAAAATAAACACAAAGAAAGTGTTCATGAAAATAAGTATTGATGTCTTACACTCAAAAGTAGGCACTTGTTTTCCTTGATCGCACCTAGGCACCCCAGAAAGCCAGTGACCATGATGACTGTGCCAAAGGCAATGACTAGGTTGGCAGCTGAAAGTGATGGAAAGCTAGGAGAAAATGTGGCGAAGTTTCCTTGTGACACTGACAGCCAGATGCCCACGCCCAGAAGCCCACAGCCACATAACTGCAAAGAGATAAAATAAAGGTTTAATCATTAAAATAAATGGCACTGACTCCTTGCTCTGCTCTCTAAAAGCAAGGAAATTCTCAAGCAAATTCCCAGTTAACTGTTCTGTAGTAATATTCTCTCTGGCTTAGTGCTGAAACAAAATTAAACTAAATGTCCTTTCCTAAATTTAGACATAAATCTAGTTAAAAGCCACTGGATGGCAGAACTCTACTTTTGAAGACTCAGCACATGAAGTCAGGGCTACCAATTTATCCCGCAGCAACACAAGCTAGTGCAAATTTTCTGTAGGAAGGAAAAAAACATTATTATTTGAAAGAATTCCTCATCACACATATTTGTGCAGTCATCTACGGTCTCTCAGAGTATTCAGTCCCACAGCTTCACATTCTAGGCAAAGCAAAGAAGTCATGGAGGTAATTAAAACATTATCATTTCAATATACACTTGTCATAATGTCTCATTAGCCTGGATGAGTTTTATGATGAGTTCTCATAGTATTAATGTTGATTGCCAATATTCAATATCAATCAGATTTACAGGTTTATTATCTACAGGAAGCTCGACTTCCACTACTCTCTGCCAGTGGCATAACTCAGAAAAAACTGAAAGCGGATAATAGAGCCACTGACTACAACCTTCTGGCTGATGACTATCCAACCAATTCCTTATCCACTGAATAGTCCACCTTTCACATTCATCTCTCCAACTTAGAGATAAGAATGTGGTGTAGGAGCATGCCAAAGCCCTTGCCGAAAGTCCAAGTAGATAACATAAGTTGCTTTTCCTTGGTCTTCTGATGTCATTACTACATTATAGAATCTCACCAGACCATAGAAGGACCATAGCCTGTCCTTGTCCTTGTGGAAGCTGTGCTGACTGTCATCTTGCATCTGCCTTAACGTAGCTTCCAGGAGGATCTGTTCCATGATCATTCCAGTCATGGATTTGAGGCTCACTAGCCTGTAATTCCCTGGATCTTCCTTTCTACCTTTCTTAAAAACAGTTTTTAACTTTCTTCCAGTCACTGGAGACTTCCCCTGACAGCCATAAATTTTCAAGTATGATTGTCAGGGTCATGAGAGATGTGGGAAGCATGACTGCTTGTGAAGACAGATGCAAAGAAATCACTGAATACCTCAGCCTTCTCCATGTCTAACGTTGCCAGTTCTCCCTTCTTACTTGATCAGCAGGGGTACACTCTCTGATACACTCCCTTTTTCTTTTGACTAATATACCTTTAGAATGCCTTCTTGTTATTTTTCATGTCAACCACCATGTTCAGTTCTACCTGTGTCTTCCTTGCCTTTCCTAATCAAAACTCTACACATGAAGACGGCATCCCTGTATTCTTCCCAGGTCACATGTACCTGTTTCAACTGCCTGTGCATTTCCTTTTTACATCTCAGTTCAACCATCAGGTCCTTGTTCAGCCATGCTGGCTTGCTATCTCCTCTCCCTGATTTCATATACTGGGGGATGGAGAGCTATGGTGCTCTCAGAAAGCTGTTCTTAAAGAGCTGCCAGCTCTGCTCAGTTCCTTTACCCCTACGGACAGTTTCTCAAGGGATCCCATCGACTAATTCCATAAATATCTGGAAGTTTGCTTTTCCAAAATTTAGTATCCTGACTTTTTGCCAGGCCCATGTTCCCTGAGAACATGAACTCCATATATCCAGGTGCTTGAAGTTTCCCATCAGGCTGTGAACCTGAAAGCTTCTTATAGCTGGACAGCCTCAACAACAGCCTTTCCTTTATCACATGTGCCAAACCACCAGATGTCCTTTGTAGGTCCAGTCCCTAATTTCTACCCACAAGGTCTCTGCCTGATCATGACTGTTTTTTAGAGAGCTCTTCACAGTCTATGCACATTTTAATGTAGAGGGCAATTACCCTGGCACTCCTTCCCTGCTTGTCTCTTCTTTAATGCCTGTAGCCCTCAATCATTTTATTCCAGTTGTATAATTTGTCCCCCCGTGTTTCAATGATAGCAATTTGGTCATAATTTTCTAACTGCACTGTGCCAAGATCAAAGGTGAAATTCACATCATTTTTATTCATAAAGGGATCAAAGCACATCCCCACACAAAACTTGGATTACTTGGCTCCACTTTACTTGAACCACTGCTGGGGAAAAACACTTAATCACTACTCATAGCGACATCTTAAAGCTGTTTGTTCTGGTTTTTATGCAGGTCACATTTAAGCAATTTATCAAGTAACCAAACACCTACTAAAAGAGCATCTGTAAGTAAGAGGTAGTGTGTACAAATGCTCTTTTACTAAGTCCAGAGAATAGACATCTGTAATCCCTTTGGATCACCTGTTATTAAGGGCACGCTATCTGATACACTTACCCTAGAGTCTTGACAGAGCTAGTTAAAGAGCAACTACTGAGATCAAAACCAACACATTATGGCCATAAACAATGACTTACGAATACCTATTTTAAAAATACATATGTGTTTCTTGTTTTTCTTTTTTTTCTCCAAACAAAAGATTCACCATCTTTCTTGGTCCAACTTTTTTACAACAAAAAAACACCTGAAAAACTAATGTGAGACTTTCCAGGAGTAATTCTTTACATTCGCAAGCGCAACTGCAATACTCGATTACTTCAATTTGTACTACAGTAGACTGCCTTACTGTCAACGGTTTATGGGCTGGTTTGGTCTGGTTCCGTGACAACTGGTGTGGGGGACCCACTGATCCATGCCCCAGGAAAGGGGAACAGGGAAAAGGAAAAGGGAAAAAGGAAAAGGGAACTGGGCCTAAAAACAAAACAGCAGTAATGATCTGAGGAGGAAAGCTAATTTACTAAATAAGATATCGGAAAGCAAAATAACACGATATAATACAATATAATTGGAATTAAAGGTAATAAATCAAATAAAAGGACCACGAGAGTGTCCAATAAACTGAAGGCCTCACGTTAAACGCTGAAGGTGAGACAGCTAGAGAGCACCCACTGCTGGGTTGATCCCAAAGGAAAGAGTGTGCCCCGTGACATGCGAACAGTTTTTATCTTTCCCTCTGACTGGAAATACGTAAAAATACAAAGGAACGCAAAATCCTCTGGGGAATGTAGTTGTTCTTCTCTTCTGAGGCAGATATACCCATAACTATCGATGATTCACAGAGCTGGAGCATTAACTCTTTAACGCTTAATGCACTACATAATGTTATGATTTGGAATACCAATACCAAAAATCATAAAACCATGACACTTCTAGTTTTCAAGCTGCCAATATGTTCTTTGGTTAAGAAATTATCTAGGTCCATAACTGCTAATGCAAATGTGAATATGAATCCATATTGTCATACTTCAATAATGAGATTTGTATGTAATTTCTGGGTTATCCATGATTAAGAAAGATATATATATATATATAAAGTTATTCCTCCCCAAAATACTCACTACCCTGTAGCTATTTAGTACTGTATTCAAAAGGGAACTGGCACAACAAAACAAACAAGCCTCTTGCAGTAGTCTCACACCACTGCACACCTTTAACAACTTACACAGGAGATCTCAATTTAAATTGCAAATCATTTAGAATTCCTTTGTCCTATAGTTTTCAGTTTTTCCTAAGACACTCAAAATTTCAATCATTCTGGGCTGCCTTTGAAGAAAAACACATACACCTTCAGAAAATGACTTGTACCACCTACAGGTGGTATTTATTTTGGGTACACAGAAAGTAGACAACAGCATTCTATATACCACCCAGAAAAAGAGATAATTCACATATATACTGTCATGTCTAGATCTATCTGTCTATGACAGGGGAACAGCAGGCCCACAGGCCCACCCCCCTGAAAAAAGAGGGGAGAGGGGTGTCAATGGTTTACAGGCCAGAATGGCCCATTTCTGTGACTAATGGGGTTGGGGGATCCATGGACACACGCCCCAGGAAAGGGGAAAAGGGGAAAAGGGGAGATGGGCCTAAATGCAGACCAGCGACAATGATCTGAGGAGGAAAGTTAATTTACTAAATAAGATATTGAAATGGAAGATAGCACAATATAATACAATATAATTGGAATGTAAGATAATAATCCAAATAAAATGAGAGGAGAGTGTCCAGAACCAAAGACCTTACTCTTAACGCTGAAGGTGAGATGGCTAGGGGGCACACAACTGCAGACGAGCAGGAAGCAGGAAAAAAAAAAGGGTTTAATCTGACTTTTTCCCTCTGAACAGAAAATGGAAATGGAACAGTGAGCCTCCTGGTAGACGTGGTTCTTCTCTTCTGTGAACCAGATACCCAGAAATATTGGCAATCTATGGAATTCATTACCCAGTGCACTACATGATGTTATGATGTGGAATACCAATAACAAATCATAAAACCATGACATTTCACCCCTTATTCCACATCACTACATCATGCTTAACACACATATATATATTATATATATATAATATATATAATATATATAATATATATTATATATATATATATATATATACAAACAAACAATAATTCACATGCATTAAACACACACACATATATATACATACATGGAGTTTAGTTTAGCATTGGCAGTCACGGTGCTAAAAGGAGGTGTGTTTCAGTACTGATTACTTCAAAAGCAGCCCGAACCCTGTCATATGTGGTTAAGATCTCCTTTCTCAGTTGGAGAATAGCTCTCTTCAGACTCCCTGTGCGCTTGACTCCAGAATCCAAGGGGTTGGCCTCGGGTCCTTTACTAAGGCTCTTTGCCACAAACTCCAAGTGGGAACTTTCCTCTCCAGCAGCAGTGTAGAGGATGTTCTTTACATCCTGCTCCATCCATACTGGCCCCAGGGCCACTATGTTGTTTTAAATGAAACAGTCCTGTTTCATTTACTCAAAAGTCTGCTGCTGCTCAGGGTCCCACATAGAATTATTTTTCTTCCACATTACCTGATAAAGAGGACTTACAATTAGGCTATAGTTCAGTATATGCATTCTCCAAAAACACACTATGCCCGGAAAAAAATTGAGCTTCCTGAAAAAGTAAAACTGGTGGGTGGAGACATGGCAGCGATTTTGTTAATCACATTCGCTGGGACGTGATGACACCCATCCTACCACTTTATTCTTAGGAACTTAATTTCCTATGCAGGTCCTTTCACTTCGCTTTGCTTGCTTAATAGTGAAACCAGTTTGCAAAAGGATCTGGATTATTCTCACCTTTCTTGAAAACTTCCTTTGTATTGCCTCAAACAACATCATCATCAATATAATGCAGGTGCTTGGGAGCACCACCCTGTTCCAATGCAGTTTGAATCAACCCATGACAAAAAGGCTCTGTTGCCAATTGGGCAAACAATTCCAGGTATACTGAACACCTCTCCAGCTGAAAGCAAACTGTGGCTTACATTATGTGGCTAGAGGAACAGAAAAGAATGTATCAACAATGTTAGTTGTGGCATACCACTTGGCTGCTTTTGACTCCAGTTCATACTGGAGTTCTAATGTGTCTGGTACTGCAGCATTCAGTGGGGTGACTTCATTCAGGCCATGTTAGTCTACCATCAGCCTTTACGCACTGGCCATATAGGGCTGTTAAAAGGTGAGTGAGTTTTGCTTATCATGCCCAGACTCTCTAGTTGACAAATCAACTTATCAATGGGGAGCAAGAAATCCCTGTTAGTGTGGTACTGCTGTCTGTGCACTGTTTTTGTAGCAATCAGTACCTGTTGCTCATTCACCTGGAGCAACCCCACAACAGATGGAACTTCTGACAGGCCAGGCAAAACAGACTGCTGCTTAACATCTTTCATGTGTTCAAAAAGAAAGTAAGTTTTTCTGCTTTTTCAACTTCCAGGTTTTTTTTTTTGTTTTGTTTTGTTTTGTTTTTAACGAATGAATGAACTAGGCATAAAAAAAAAAACTGAAAACAAATGAATAATCTGAAATAAAACTCCTGATGTCAAAACCTGATCAGGCTTTCAGTCAGTTTTGCTTCCAGCTGCTAAGACTTATGTTCTTTGCTGGTTTGTTTTTTTTTTTGGTTTGCCTTCTTTGCACAAATTGACAGGAAATATCTACTCATTGAATAGTTTCATTTAAATTGAGTTTTCAGAGAATTACAGTCATAAAATGGACTACCCAGCTTTCAAACTTTTAACCTTTCGAAAGAAAAATGGAGTTAACTTGAAAGATCCAATTGAAATCTTTTTTTCTCCTCCAGTTTAGAACATAGATATCAATTATCAATTTTAAAACACAGATATAGTTATAAATAAGCAACAATAAAGGGCCTCTTTTTCACCAAATTCTTTTTATCTTGTTACTATTCACAGCTCAGAAGCTGCACATGAAGAAAGGAGTATCTCAATGGCTCAATACTACCATATTTTAACGTTAAACTCAGACCTCAATGATTTTTTTATTCTTTATTTTTTTTGGCTCTAGTAGCACTCTTAGCAAGCGTATGCTACTACAGCTAAATTTGGAATGTCGATTCCTAACTTCTGTTCTATTATTGTATTCTTTTCCTCATTTCATTTGCAGGATAATTCCAGCCACTTTGTTCTCATCTTTCTCCTTACGCTTCTGCAGAAAATTCTGTTACTGATTCTCTCCTTTCTGACAAACAGCAGTTCTTTCTCTCTTTTCTACTTCAGTACTCCTCATTAAATATTATTCTAGATAATCTGTCTCTCCTGCACTAGGCTGTGTCACACTCTCTTCTGTAGTGTATATATTTATAATTATGTACCAGATTACTATATGGAATATAGAAGGCAGTGTATACATATGTCTGTATAAAAACATATATATGAAAAGGCTAACTGTATCCTGGGCTGCATTAGGCAAAATATCACCAGCAAGTTCAAGGAGGTGATCCTTTCTTTCTATGTCATAATGGTGAGGCCAAAGTTGGGAGTATTGTGTTCAGTTCTGGGCTCCACTACAAGACAGACATGGACATACTGTAAAGAGTTCAATGAAGGGACAGAAGATGACTATGGGACTGGAACACCTCTCCTGTGAGGAAAAGGGGAGAGAGCTGGAACTGCTCAGTCTAGAGAAGAGAAGGGGAGATCTCTTCAGTGTATATGAAGACAGAAGGGATGTTGCAAAGAAAATGGATGCTGACTCTTTTCAGTGACATCCAGTGCCAGGATATGAGGCAATGGACACACACTATGAAACACAGGTTTCCTCTGAACATCAGGAAACACTTTACTGTGCAGGTAACTGAGCAAAGGAACAGATTGCCCAGACAGGTTGTGCAGTCCCCTTCACATGTCCTGTGTCACTGGGATTAGGTGGAGCCAGGGAGTTGGACCAGACAACCTCTTGTCCCTTCCTAACTCAACCATCTTGTGATTGTGATCACAGAATCACACAATTGTAAGGGTTGGAAGGGACATCTAGAGATCATCTAGTCCAACTCCACTGCCAAAACAGGCTCCCTAGAGCACAGGGAGGCATCCAGGTGGGTGCTGAATCCCAGAGAAGGAAACTCCACAACCTCTCTGGGCGGCCTGCTCCAGTGCTCTGTCACCCTTACTTTGAAGACTTTCCCATGCACACTTGTGTGGAACTTCCTGTGCATTAGTTTGTGCCTATTTCCCCTTGTTCTATTGCCACACACTGCAGAGAAGAGTCCAGCCTTGTCTTTTTGCCTCCCACTCCTTAGGTATTTATAGATGTAGATCAGAACCCCTTTGAGTCTTCTTTTTTCAATGCTGAACAGACCCAGGTCTCAGCTTTTCCTCATCCCCACAGTCCAGGAGTCCTGAGGGGAAGTTTCCACAGCGAAGACAGAAGCAAAGAAGGTGTTCAGTATCTCCACCTTCTCTGCATCTCCTGTTACCAGAACACCCCCCTCATTTAGTAGGGGGCCCACATTTTCCCTAGTCCTTTTTTTACTGCTGACATACTTAAAAAACAAAACAAAACAAAACAAAACAAACAAACAAACAAACAAACAAAAATTTCTTATTATTCTTCATCTCCTTTGCCAGATCCAATTCCAGGGTGGCTTTGGCCTTCCTGTTGCATCCCTGCAGACCTTGACAAAGTATAGGTACTCTTCCCAAGTGATATTTCTAGATATCTTTTTGCTCACTTACTTACTCCTTTTCAATTTGTTTAAACTGCATAGCACACTGCATTGAGAGGCCACTTCACTATTACTCGGACACCTGGTTCTATAGACAGCTTGGTCTATTATGTGTCTATCATTCTTAGAACAGCCCTATTCTAGTTTGCTCAGGTATTCTTGTCTCAAACATAACTGATGATTTAACTCACCTATTTCTATCCCTTCGAATGTAACCAAGTCAAATTCTCTATCAACACTGTAGCATTTCCACAAAGTAATTTTCAGTTGATTAATCAACCTTCTTCACAATATCACAAACGTTACTGTTCTATATTATTTATGCATGTTAGTATAACTATTCCAGATGCTGAGTTGACCAAGGACATATGCTTCTCATTCTCAAGTAAAACAAGATCACTGAATACTGTATTTTACATGCGAGAGCCGGATGAATTTAGATCACACAACCTTTGAACCTGAAAAAATAATAATGGAATTAGTAATATTTTTTTTTTTTGCTTTTGTAGAATTCTTGCATTTTGACAGAAGTTACTATTACATCACTTTAAGATTCACCTACATGTCTGATAGTAAATAACTGATTCTGGGTATAGAAAACAGTTAAAAACAAAAAACAAAAACAACCCAACACTGTGATTACAGGTATGGTCAGGAACAAAATAGGAAGAAAATGCAAGACTTTCCTTGATTATTCCATTGTGGTATTATCAACCAAGAGAAAACTGCATAATGCACTGGCTCAAAGGGGAGCAATGATGAGAAATCATGTGTGGGTTTTTCTGCTGATTTTTTTTTCTCCTGGGTAAAAATGACCACTTGCATAAATAAATCTGACTTCAATACCTAGGGCATAACTGAAAAAAACAGCTGATTAGAAAGATGGAAGCTTCTATGGTTTATGGTAAGTGAAATTTTACTTCAGAATTTTTTTTATTCCTGCAGATACACATGGTTTCATTCTGAGATGCACCACTCCTTTCCCCAAAGTAAAGACCACCAATATCACTCTGGCATATGTCCAGTATGCTTCAGACACCGAATTACACCTTTATCATAGAATCAGAGAATGGTCTGGGTTGAAAAGGACTTCAAAGATCACTAGTTTCAATTCCCCTGCCATGGGCAGGGTTGATAACTACTAGACCAGGCTGCCCAGAGCCACATCCAGCCTTGATTTGAATGCCTCTAGGTATGGGGCATACACAGCCTCTCTGGGCAATATGTTCCAGTGTCACCACCCTCTGAGTGAAAAACTTCATCCTAACATTCAACCTAAATCTCCTCTTAGTTTTAAAACCATTCTACCTTGTACTGTCACCATCAACCAATGCAAACAGTCATTTAACTCTCCTTTTTATGCACTCCTTCAATGAGGTCTCTCTCGAGCCTTCTCCAAGCTAAAGAAGCCCAGTTCCCTCAACCTTTCTTCATAGGAGAGGTGTTCCGGCCCTCTGATCATCCTAGTTACCTTCCTCTGAACTTGTTCCAAGAGCTCTGCATCCTTCTTGTGCTGGGGGCTCCAGGCCTGAATGCAGTACTCCAGATGGGGCCTCATAAGAGCATAGTAGACAGGGACAATCACTTGCCTCTCCCTTCTGGCCAACCCTTTATTAATGCAGCCCGGGATATAGTTGGCCTTCTGTGATGCAAGCACACCCTGCTGACTCATGTCCACCAGTACTCCCCAGTCCTCTGCAGGGCTGCTCTTCCCTCGGTCTGTATAAATACCTGGGATTGCCCCAACCCAAGTGCTACACCTTGCACTTGGCCTTGTTGAACCTCATTACACAGAATCACAGAATCGTATGGGTTGGAAGGGACCTCAAGAGATCCAAACCCCCAGCCAAAGCAAGTTCCTTATACCAGGTCGCACAGGTAGGCATCCAGGCGGGTCTTGAATATCTCCAGAGAAGGAGATTCCACAACCCCCCTGGGCAGCCTGTTCCAGTGCTCCGTCACCCTCACTATAAAGAAGTTCTTGTGTACATTTGTGTGGAACTTCCTATGCTGTAGTTTCTAGCCGTTTCCCCTTGTCCTGTCTCCACACACTGCTGAAAAGAGTTTGGCCTCATCACTTTGTCTCCTGCACCTCAGATATTTATAAACCTGGATCAGGTACCCTCTCAGTCTTCTTTTCTCAAGGCTAAACAGACCCAGTTCACTTAGCCTTTCTTCATAGGGGAGATGCTCCAGGCCCTTCACCATCTTTGTGGCCTTCCGCTGGACTCTTTCTAAGAGATCCCTGTCATTTTTTTACTGGGGAGCTCAGAACTGGACACAATACTCCAGATGAGGCCATACCAGGGCAGAGTAGAGGGGGAGGATCACCTCCCTTGATCTGCTGGCCACGCTCTTTTCATTAGGTTCACATGGTCCCATCTCTCCAGTCTGTCCAGTTCCTTCTGGATGACTTTTCTTCCCTCCAGTGTATTGACTGCACCACTAAGCTTCGTGCCATCTGCAAATTTGCTGAGGGTGAGCTCAATTCCCTATAAACATATTGAAGAGCACCAGTCCCAAGACCAACCGCTGGGGAGGACCACTTATGATTGGCCTCCACCCAGAAACAGAACCATTGATCACAACTCTCTGGCTGCAACCAGCCAACCTGTTCTTAATCCACCAAACAGTCCATCTTTCCAACTCATGCCTCTCCAATTTAGAGAGAAGGATGATGTGAGGAGGCCATGTCAAAGGCTTTGCAGAAGTCCAGATAGATGACATCCATTATTCTTCCTCTGTCTACCAATGTTATTATTCCATCAGATAAGGCCACCAGACTGGTCAGGCAAGATCTGTCCTTGGTGAAGCCAAGCTGGCTGTCTACCATCACCTCTTTGTCTCATATGTGCCTTAACATGGTAACCAGGAGGATCTGCTCCATGATCTTCCCAGGCACAGTGGTGAGGCTCACTAGCCTGTAGTTCCTCAGGTCATATTTTCTCCCTTTCTTAAAAATTGAAGTAATGTTTCTCTTCTTCCAGTCACCAGGGGATTTCATCCAACAGCCATGATTTTTCAAATATGACAGAGAGTGGCTCAGCAACCACATCGTCCATCTCTCTCAGAACACATGGCTGCGTATCACATGGCCTCACAAACTTACATGCTTTTAGTTTCAAGAGGTCTCAAACTTGTCCCACTGTTACAGTGGGACAGAATCTGCTCCTCTCACCCACACCTAGATGTTCAAGATCCTGGCAGACATGGCAAGTCTGACCACCAGTGAAGTCTGAGGCAAAGCACTTAGTTTTTTCCATGTCTGCAGAATCCAGTTCTCAGTTCTTATTTATCAGAGGGGGATTACTTCCTTGGTCTGTCTCATCCCACCTGTAGAACCCCTTCTTGTTAATTTTCACAACCCTTGAAACTGAACTTGCTCCATCTATGTCTTGGCTTTCCTGATCTTATCCCTACACATGCAGACAACTTCTTCACAATGACCTCTAATACTTTTCTTCCCCTTGCCTATTCCTCTAAATGTAGCTGAAGTCAGTCTTGCACTGTCCTCAGCACTGAAAGAATGATAGCAATTTCCCTTCACACAGATTAAAACAGAAATACAGACCTTGCCAGAATTATTTAAAAGTATTGGCAGAAGAGTGAATTAGTCCTGAATCTGCATCATGTAACATTTAGCAGGTATCATGACCACTGAACAGCTGACTTTTAGTGCAATGACATTATTAATTATATCTTCTTTGCCAAACAAGCACCACAAATTAGGCTCTGCAATATCCCCTTCATTAAGCAGTTCATGTATATCTGCTAAACTGATCATATAGTAAGCAATGTAACAGTCCCATTCCATGCCTATTAAAAAGCTCAATTTGATCCAGCCAAGTTTCCATCTGACTGCAAACAGCTACTATAAATGGACCAAAGACTGTACAGATATCAGAGGATGGCCCATTCCATCAGTCTCATCAAATGTTCTCAACAACTTTAAGATGACTGGTTTGAATCTGATGTTTTCCCTTCAATTCAATGCTAGTTGCCCTGAGTAGTCAACAAACAAACAAACAAAACAAATAAACAAACAAATGGTGAGAGGCAGCAGCACTGATTTCTCCTCAAGCAGCAAAAGTTCCAAGCCAGCAATCTGCTTTGAAATCCTTTGACCACCACATAACTGGAGTGAGATTTTTACTGTGCTTCAAAAAACCTGTTGGTGTGACAAGATTCAGCAGCCTACAACTTACTCACAAGGGAACCAAGGGGCAGGTGCTGATCTCTTCTCTTTGATGACCAACAAGAGGACCTGACATAATAGCATGAAGCTGCAACAATAGAGTTTTGGGTTGGAGATTAGGAAAAGTTCTTCACCAGCTCCTAAAGGCAGGGATCATGGCAGCAAAGCTTCTGGAGTTGAAGAAGAATTTGGACAATGCTCTCAGACATAGGGATTGATTTCTGTGAAGTGAGGAGTTGACTAAATCCCAGAGGGACCCTTCCAACTCACGATATCATATGAATCTATGATTCTATCACTACACTCTGATAAAGAGCCCCTCTCCATTTTTCCTATCTGCTCCATTTAGCTACTGGAAGGCCACTGCATGGTCTTCCCAGAGCCCTCTTTTCTCAAGACTAAACAAACCCAGCTCTTTCACTCTCTCAACCTGTCCTCATATAAGAGGTGATCCAGTACTCTGATCATCTTTGTGGCCAAAATTACCCTAGAATTATTTCAGCCTTGAAAACATAATGGTGCTGCTAACTTCTTGACCAGCAAAAATATTACAAAGTAGTCCCCATTTAATCTTAGCTCTAACACTACCTTGTTTTGTTTTGTTCTTGGAAGTACTTCAGAAACCCAACCTAGAAGAACTCTGATTCCAGTTGTATGGGGAAAAAGCGTTTTTAAACAACACAAAGTAGTCCTAAAATAGGAAGTTTGTACCAGAGCTACACTATCTTTACAGGGAGGAGAAGCATTAACACAAACCTGGTAGTAATTGCTGCTGTTTGGGTTTAATGGAGATATGTCTGCTTTCATTTCTCAAGAGAAAAGTAATTAAACATGGCCTTTAATGAATGTACATTAAGATGGCATATTAAGGACTCCTTAGAAGGCTGTCTCACTGTCCAGATGATGAATTTAATAATCACAAAGAAAAACAACATTTACTGCGCTGAAACTCTTTTCCTGTTTTATAATCCTGATCATGTAACACAACTGTGTTTCTTCCTGGAAAAAAAAAAAAAAAAGCTAAAAAAATTTTGTTTCCTAAAAACTGGAAAAAAAAATTAACATTTATTGAATGATCCTGACTGATAAACCTATGCAATATGGAATCAGGAAATTTTTTGACTTATTCATCTTGCAGACAAACCTGTATGCAAGAATGCACAGTGCTATTCCTTACTATCCATCAACAGATGCCCAGTCAGATCCTGAGCTGTGTCAGCTCCTCCTGGCCAGCTCCCCACAATTTTATAGTTTTTTTGTGCATTATATGGTATGGACCATTCCTTTGGCCAGTTTAGTTCAGTCGTTCTGGTTCTGTCCCCTACCAGCCTCCCTCACTGGTAGGAAATCTGAAAAGTCCTTGGCTCTGTGCAGAACTGCTTGGCAACAGTGGAAAAATCACTTTGTTATCAACACTGTTTTCTCCCAAAGGCAAAATATAGCATCATACCAGACACTATATACTAGCTGAAACCAGGACACCTTGACATGTTACAAACTCAAGGGTGGGGATTCTAAATGTCTCTAAGAATCCAACTGGAATTTTACCCAACCTCAGAGTGAAAATTCTTCTCCCAAAAGCTACTCACAATTTTCCTGAAGCTTCTGACTATGGCTTTCTGTCCTATCACTGCACATCTCCAAGAAGAGTCTGACTACATGCATCCTTCCATGTAGTAGCTGATGACAGCAATGAGATCATCTTCTCCCCCATGACTAACAAACACAGTTAACTCAAATTCTCCTTGTATGTCATACATTCCACACTTCCAAATGATCGTGACGGATCTTTCCTGGTCTTGCTTCAGGATGTCTATGCCTTTCTTTCCAATGAGGAGTACAAAACCAAACACAGCAGTCCAGGTAAAGTACCAAATAAAATGTAATAATAATGTTTCTTGACGTGCCGTCTTTAAAAAAAAAAAAATACAAGTCATTATATGACATTGGTCTTAGTATCGATCCCTAAGAAACCAAAGCATTCAACTCCCTTTCAGAGCATTTGAACAGCTGATTACAACCCTTAAGTCTAGTAATCTAACAGTTATTCACTGTATCTTTCACTTATCTAAGCCATATTTTAACCATTTGGTTACAATATCACTGTGCAAACTGATAAAGAGCACGCTTAACTTCAAGACACTCACTGGTTTCCACTCTTCAGAGTAAAATAGTTGTCTCACTGTGGAAATCTATCAGTCTTTTCATGGACTGCCCTTGGTAAATTTGTGTTGGCTCTCTCTAGTCATTCTCTTGACTTTCATACACCTGGAAGAAGCTCCTATGAGGATTTGCTCAGGCTTACTAGCCAATAGGTTTCTGGGCACTCTTCCTTCCTTTCTGTGGAGAGAATGATTGTGCTAAACACTTCCCCAGATTATTAGAAATCCACCCAGATCAGTATCAGTATGACCTCTCAAAGATGACAGTAGATTCACCATGGCTTTGTTCAGCCATCTCAGTACTTTCGGAGACTTCGGTGGACCCATGGTCTTGTGTACATTCAGTTTTCTTTTTGGCTTCCAGTGTAGGCTGGGTCTACTGAGTTCATTGAGCTCCACTGCTGTGGATAATGAAAATGAAAAGTCCTCTGGAGTAAGTAGTTCTCAGAACTAGGTACTCTGAAAAATCTGCAGTCCATGGAATTGGAGCATTAACTCTTTAACTCCCAGTGCTCTACATGTCACTGTCCTGACTGTGCAGTATGTTAACCAGTAGGTTGTGTGCCTTCCTACCCAAGCCTTTCTGCTCCACTGGCAGAAAGAAGTAGAACAGCACATGGGTTCCAGAGCCCTGTAGTCACTTTGTTATGCTTCCCATTAACAGTATCATAAGGGCATACATTAATAAGCAGTCGGGGGTAACACCCCTTAGTGCCTACACTCTGTCACAGTTCACATGAGGTAACAAGTAAGGTCTATAGGTGAGTGCTTATGTACCCTGTAAAAGGATAAAGACTCATAGACAGGCGCTAGATACATGCTGTTGTCCAAAGTTTGGATTCTATTCTCCTTCAGAGGCTTTGCCTGGCCTAAAGCTTGCACTTTGCCAGGACAGTTGCTCTAGGCAATATCATCAAGTGCGTACCTTGTGAACAAGGTACATTTCTGCACAGTTCCAAGGAATTTCATGATGTCTTGAACAGTGTTTTGCACTGTTTTCATCCCCATCTGTGCATACAGTCACATTAATAACTGTTACTCATGCTGTCACTCTTGCTCTGACCACTTTAAAGCCATACAAAAAAGACAACACAACTGCTGCAATGAAATCCAACCTAAATGTCATGATCGAGGGTATATAGCAATTATGTCAGGCACATGGCATTCTTTGACTCAACTTGTAATCTGTCTCCTGAAATATCACATGACCTTAGACTAGTCAGTTCATTACTTGAGCTAGATGTGTTGCCTTCTTTGACCTGTAATGTTAGAAGAACTTTGAACTAGGATAGCATCTCATCTTCATTATCAATCTGTATGTATATTTAATTCTTCAAACAATCTATTCCTCAAAAGTTGCACATAATTATGGCTGTGGATATATACGCATAGCTGTGAATGTTATTTATGGACTTCAGCAAGGTATTTGATATTATTTCCCACAGACTTTTTCCTGGGAAAACTGGTTGTTCGTGGTTTGGACATATATAGGGGTTAAAAACAAGCAGGATAGTTAGGCACAAAGTGTGGCTGTGAATGGCAGACAATCACAAGTGTTTTTTTATAGTGTCAGTACTTCATCCAGTCTTGTTTAATATCTTCATCAAGGATACAGAAGGAGGGATTGAGTGTACCCTCAGTAAGTTTGCAGACAGTACCAGTTTGAGTGAGGGCACTGATCTGCATGAGTGTAGGAAGGCTGTGCAGAAAGATCTGGATAATCCTGATCAATAGGCTGCATCCAATTGTATGGCATTCAACAAAGGAAAAAAGCAGATGCCACACTTGGCTCACAACAACCCCATGAAGCAGCACAGGCTGGGGGAAAAGTAGCTGGAAAACTGCTCAGAAGAAAAGGATATGGGGGTGCTGTTCAACAGCTGGCTGAACACAATCCAGCAGTGAGCCCAAGTGTACAAGTAGGCCAATGGCATCTTGGCTTCTATCAGAAATAGTGCGGCCAGCAGGATAGGGAAGTGATTGTCTCTCTGTACTTGGCATTCAAGGGACTGCACCTCTAATATTGTAATGTCTGGAGCACCTCACTGCAAAGAGTTGAATTGCTCAGATCTGCGAAGAGAAGACCAACAAAGCTGGTGAAGGGACTAGAAAACAAGATTTATGAAGAATGGCTGAGGAAACTGGGTCTGATTAGTCTGGAGAAATGGAGGTAAGGAGTGACCTCCTCACTCACTACAACTACCTGAAAGGAGATTGTGGCAAGGAGGGTGCTGGTCTCTTTTCTCAGGTGACAAGTGATATGGCAAAGGCTTCAAGTTGCATCAGAGGAGGTTTATATTGTCTATTAGGAAGAATTTCTTTATAGAAATGATGGTTAGGCATTGGAACAGACAGCCTGGGAAATGGTGGAGTCCCCAACCTTGGAGGTATTTAAGAGACATGTGCATATGGTACTTAGGGACATGGTTTAGCAGTGAACTTTATGATCTTTCCAACCTAAATAATATATGATTCTACATCCAGTAAACCACATAGTTAAGTACAATCAACATCAATTTACTCCTTATTCCTTTCCCCCTAATTCCATTCAAGAAGAAAATTCAATATACTTTTCAGTGCACTAGTCATACAATGATAATGCAGTTTAAAAAAGTTAACTCTAGAACTAAGCACACAGGTTACTGATGTCCAAGATGAAGACAAGGCAGCTGAAAACCTAGAATGACTCTAGACAGGACCTAGGAGGTTTGTCCTATCTTCTGAGTGGAATTAGTGGCTCAGGCAAACACACCAGTTCAGAAGTCTGTTGATTCTGTTTCATTTACTAGATTAGTAAACCGGCTGCTGAAAATGCTTAAGAAGAATAACTTGATAAACCTTTATTTTATGTTGTGCTCCTCTCAGTCAAAAAAATTTTGAGCTATTTCCCAAAGTCATTTTAGATTTCTCCATTTAATCTCAGCACAATATTATGCACATACTAAGCTATTTGCCAGTGGATATACAACCAAGTTTAAAATGAACCACCAGAGACTTTTCTGTAACCTCTGCAAAAAATAGAAACTAAAAATAACCACTAAGAATTCAGAATGAACAGCTGACACTATATAAAACATTGAAGGAACATGGAGGTCAGAAAATAAGCAAGGCTAATGTGCATAAATGGAACGTACTGGGGTCATTTATTTATGTACCAGTTGCTTTGTGTCTAACAAGAATTGGAATTGTCCAAGTATACTTCTGAGGAGACAACTTCTGCTAAATTAATCCCTTCTTGGTGACAAGAAAGCTGTACTTAGCTAGAGCAAAAAATTTCAGACTATTTCCTCCATAAATTCAGAGAAGTCTCTAGGGCAAGATGGCTTCTTAGTTCATCACCTACCTTTCCATGCAAGAATAAAAAAAAAAAAAATTGAAGAAGCTTAAATATTCCATTGATAAAAGTGGCAATGACTCCCATTTATGGCAATGCAGTCATTCATTGACTTTTAGAAAGGCTAAAAGCCTTGAGGAATACTCTGTTTAACAAAAGAATACTCTCTATAATAAATACAGATTGTAAATCACTTTCCAAAGAGATTTAGGTTAAAATTACAGATTAAGTTAAGCTCACCTAATCCAGAAATCAATGAGTTTTGTGCAAAGAGAAGCTGACAATTTCATTTTAGGAACCCACTACATTAAAATCCATTTCTCTAACACTTATTTTGGAACTAGTATTCTTTATCTTGTTCTCTTTGCAATATATGCATGTAAATGAAAGAAGATAGCTGTCATATGCATCATAGAATCATAGAATCATAGAATTACCAAGGCTGGAAAAGACCTACAAGATTAACCAGTCCAACCACTCACCTATCACCCATAGCTCCCACTAAACCATGTCCCTCAACACAACATCCAGTCGTTCCTTGAACACCCCCAGGGTCGGCGACTCCACCACCTCCCTGGGCAGTTCATTCCAGTGCCTGATCACCCTTTCTGAGAAGCAATATTTCCTAATGTCTAACCTGAATCTCCCCTGGCACAGCTTGAAACCATTCCCTCTAGTCCTCTCAGTAATTACACGAGAGAAGAGGCCAGCCCCCAACTCACTACAGCCTCCCTTCAGGAAGTTATAGAGGGCAATAAGGTCTCCCCTGAGCCTCCTCTTCTCCAGGCTGAATGTTCCTAGCTCCTTCAGCCTCTACTCATATGGCCTGCGTTCCAGACCCCTCATGAGCTTTGTTGCCCTTCTTTGAACATGTTCCAGGGCCTCAATGTCTTTCTTGCAGTGAGGGGCCCAAAACTGGACACAGTACTCGAGGTGCAGCCTCACCAGTGCTGAGTACTGGGGGACAATCACCTCTCTGCTCCTGCTGGCAACACCATTCCTGATGCAAGACAGGATGCCGTTGGCCTTCTTGGACACCTGGGCACATTGTCGGCACATGTTCAGCCTAGCACCAATCAATACCCCCAGGTTTGTTTCCTCAATACAATCCTCCAGCCACTCCGCCCCAAGCCTGTAACGTCGCCTGGGGTTGTTGTGGCCAAAGTGCTGGACCCGGCATTTGTTCTTGTTAAACCTCATCCCATTGGCTTCAGCCCAGCTCTCCAGCCTGTCCAGGTCCCTCTGTAGGGCCTCGCTACCTCCAGGCAGATCCACACTCCCGGCCAATTTGGTGCCATCTGCAAACTTACTGAGGGTGCACTCAACGCCCTCATCCAGGTCATCAATAAAGATATTGAAGAGGACAGGCCCCAGCACTGACTCCTGGGGGACACCACTCATGACCAGTCGCCAGCTGGATTTAACACCATTCACCACCACTCTCAGAGCCCGGCCCTCCAGCCAGCTCCTTACCCAGCCAAGAGTGTACCCGTTCAAGCCACAGTCCGTCAGCTTCCTCAGGAGAATCCTGTGGGAGACAGTGTCAAAGGCTTTGCTGAAGTCTAAGTAGACCACATCAGACCTTTCCCTTATCCACCAGATGAGTCACTGGATTGTAGAAGGAGATCAGGTTGGTCAAGCAGGACCTGTCCTTCATGAACCCATGTTGGCTAGGCCTGATCCCCTGGTCATTCCGCCCATGCCATGTGATCTCCCTCAAGACAGTCTGCTCCATAACCTTCCCCGGTACCAAGGTCAGGCTAACAGGCCCATAGTTCCCCAGATCCTCCTTACAACCTTTCTTGTAAATGGGCATCACATTGGCAAGCCTCCAGTCTTCCGGGACCTCACCAGTCAACAAGGAGCGCTGACAGATGATGGAAAGAGGCTCGGCTATCACCTCCACCAGCTCCCTCAGCACTCTCGGGTGAATCTCGTCCGGACCCATGGACTTGTGGCAGTCCAGCTGCAGTAGTAGATCTCTGACCATTTCCTCCAGGATCACAGGGGGTTCAGTCTGTTCCTCAGCCAGGATTTGTTCAGAGTGTGGGGTACCCTGAGGACGACTGGTCTGACTATTGAAGACAGACGTAAAGAAGGCATTCAGAACCTCTGCCTTTTCCTTATCCTCAGTGGTCACATTCCCAGTCTCATCCAGTAAAGAGTGGAGATTCTCCTTTGTCCTTCTCTTACTGTTGATGTATTTATAAAAGAGCTTCTTTCTCCTTTTAACTCCAGCAGCCAGGTTAAATTCAAGGTGGGCTTTTGCCTTCCTGATTTTCCCTCTACACATCTTAACAACTTCTTTGTATTCATTCTGGGTTGCCCGTCCCTCCTTCCACAGGTGGTAGATTTTTTTCTCCCAGAGCCTCAAGAATAGCTCCCTATTCATCCACGCCGGTCTTCTTCCCCACTGGCTCATCTTGCGGCTCAGAGGGACCGCCTGCTCCTGTGCCCTTAAGACTTCCTTCTTGAAGATCAACCAGCTATCTTGGACCAAGATAAAATGAAATATCTAGGCCTGGAGAATAAGTTATACAGAAGACAGAGACTTCAAAATATTTCACACATATTTATCATTATTTATCATAAAGAATGAGACAGTGAACGGTATTTTCTGCATAGCAATGAATTAGAGGTAGAACATTTAGCTGTGAATATAGTGGGAAAATTATGCAGTAAAAGAAGTCTGAACATAACCAGTTTTCTTAAACAGAAAGTATAAAATTCTGACTTCAGTGAAATCAATAGTGTAACTTCTACTAACTTCAGCAGGGTCACAGAAAGGAGAGGAGGCAAGCCTTCATGATTTGCTTCATACCAGAATTTTCATACTGCAAAAATACACAACAAAGAACTCTAAAGAAAATCAGAGCAGATGAAGAAGATGATAACAAGGGCAGGGACCCTAGGTTGTAACTAACAGGCAAGAGCTAATAGCAGGACTCAGAGAATCCCACTGCCCCACTTCTGAACAAAAAGCTAGGTCCCTGGCATTTTCAGCCCCAGAAGACTCCGTTAGGTCACCAACCAGACAAAGATTTAAATAACTGCCACTCTGCTGGACACAGACTGATTTCAGAAACTGCTTGAGAAAAAAGCTGCAGATTGTCTATTACTACTACTGAAACTTTCAACTTTGAGCACAGGAGTAAACTTCCACAGGTTGAAAATATTAGGCTAGTTCACAGAAACAAAACATCACCTGAAGGTTTAAATGTTTGCTCTGTAGTACCAGTGGTGCAGAAAGCAGAAGCAAGTGTTTAGATCTAAGTTTCTCTGATTAGCTTATCAGTTCCCTAACAAATGAAAGTGAATACTGAAAACGTTCATTTAGCTACTTGAAGATTCAACTGACTAACGGCCTTTGTGAGTTATTCTAACATAAGACTGAGCACTAGTGACAATGGCAACAATTTTTTCTAACTTGGATCTTTCTGCACATCTCAGGTGATTAAATCCAGCTTGGTGAATTACTGACAATGCATATGAAATTCCAGTCTCATTTTAATGCATCCCCAGATCTTGGTCTTGTCTCTTATTAGTGTATTCCTGACATCTACCAAAAAGTTACAAATTACCTTTTTAGTCCAACAACTTAAAGCTGCACAAAATAAAAGCAGCTAAAATAGACATTTTGAATACATAGTCAAAAGAATAAAGTACTGTTGATATACATAATACAGGCTTGCAGTAACATAATGGCACTCAGAGAATTTCAAGACTTTTGAAGTATGAAGCATTGCCACATAATAGTTCATATGTAAAATGCACTGTCAGGTGGCTATACTCTGGATAAATATGAAAGAATAACCTTGCATTCCCAGAGCACCTAGTTTTGCAACAAGAACATAAAATAGATATTACTATATATATATTATTATGTGCAGCTGACAATTAGAGAGGGAAACCAGCTGTTCCACTTCAAAAGCACAGAAATGCCTATCTGATCTGAATTTGCTCCCTTAAGGACTTGCAGTGTACTCAAAGTTTACTGTAAGTAATGTAGAAACCTATTCTGCCATACACAAGGACTATTAAAGAGGGTTCTGCTCATATCAAAAAGATCAAGATTCCCAGTGACAGTATTTTGTTGGTGGGGATGTAAGTTAGGTTTTGAAGGTGCAGCATACTTCTTTCCCTGTGTTTATTTTACTGTGTTTAGTGATCGAAAAGAAAATAACTCAGGAAGACTTCACTTAGGTGAAGTAATGCCTCCTATTTTATCACATTGGCTCCCTGTAAGAGGTAGAAGGTGGTGGTATGGCAGTAGAAGTTGAAACTTCCCGTCAGTATTCTGCTATACACCAGTATTCAACAGTTTGCAGGAGAAAAAAGCAGAATGGCTTCATAAATGTAACATGGCTTTCCATGTTGCTTTCCATGTTAGAGGCCTTTCTGATAAGGTGTACTTTCATTTCTCGAAATACTGGGCATTCAGGAGTTGTGTTGAAGTCATGAGAACATGAAGGTAAACTAGTACCATGGTAAATCAGGTTTGAAATGTTAGTAAACATACAACAAATAAAATACTGTGACTTTCAAGACATAGATTCTGTCTTCAACATGAATGGCCTGTTGGAAGGCTTTCAAGGAGTGTTCATTGCCCGTGTCTTGGCTTCTCCATTAATAACATAAACCCAAAGGGTATTTACCATTCTTGAAAACCACTTTTAAATCTTCTGATTAAAACCATTATAAAAATCAGCCATGCATACCTTCTGTTTGCACAAGGATCTAAGACTCAAAGGTTCTATATGAGTCTGATGACAGTTATAATCAAAAACATGATGTAAAAGCAAACCCCAACAATCAGAACGATCAGAAATCTGGTAGTTCCCATGCGTCAGAGCACTAAAAGTGAAATAACTCTTAACAGACTTGGTCCATCCTCCTTTTATAGCAGCAAAGTTCTTCTAGGTAGTCTGTAATCCTTTCCAAGCCTGCTTTTCAATGGAAATTGGGCTGACTCCTCTCCAGGTCTTCATACATAAATCAATATTTCATCATACCGGAAAAAAAAAATTAGAAAACACCACATTTATTACTGAATAACCTGGACTCGATTTGAAACTGTGTCCTGCTGTACAGTGTTTTATATCTCAGTCAGACAAGCACTTTCCTTTATCCTGTCTATCAGACGTGAAAGAAAACACTGCAGTGATTTTTCTTGAATATGACCTCATTACATTCTCACTACTACCATGTCTCAGTCAGATAGCTATATTTATAAAAACGTTCTGGAGATAGCATCTAGGCAAGGCACATATTGTAATGGACTACTTGTACATGCATAATCAGAGCTGATTAAAGGGAAAAATAAGTAAGTAGTATGTGGATACTTATAAATATCTAAATACTAGCAGAAGCTCCTTATTACTGATCTGCATTTCACGTTATGGTTGAAAAGCCCTTAGAACACTTTGTTGCAGCCACTGCACTCACTTAATCGAGTATATATCTTGTTGTAAGACTGGTTATCACATGAATCCCTAAAAACTCACGGATTAGTTTTTTTAGAGTAGAAAATCCCTACAAATTCATGCATGCTATATTACAACAAACGTACATGGAAATTATAAATTAAATCCAACTTTCTAGAAGATTGCAATCCTTCCCCCCCTTCCTACCCCCTCCCCCTCCTCAAAATAAAATAAAAAAGCCAAAAAACACACACAAAAAAAGTTAAAGTTATTACTCCAACACACCACAGCACATACACCTTCAGGACAATTTGAGATATCTCCTAGAAAATGCAAGAAGGTTCTAGAGAACTTTAGAAAATTAAAAATGAAAGTTTGGGACCATACCTAATCAATTTTAATTTAAGTTTAGTGTTATACACCTTCTGTAAAACACTGTACATAGTCAGACCAAGGAAGATTTTTCAGTATAGACTTAGAGACACAGTGATTCACTGAAGTTGATATTCAGTTTTATTTTCTATCCTGCCTTATTTAATATATCAGCTATTCCTGTACAATAATTAACAAAGTAGTTTTTCATGTCTTTCTGCAGTGACAGATGATTGAAGTGATTGATTCTCCAGTTCAAGAATCATACAAGAATTCTGAGATCTTTTTTTTCCTGAATGTCATTTTTTTTTTAATCTTAATGGCATTCTTCCTTTTATGAAAAGACTAATTGCTTACTCTTGTGAAGTTACAATCTTTACAATCCAAGTACATTTAGAATGGTTTTCAATATCTATATCTACAGCTCACTTGACATTTTGACAGTATGAACTGTTTCTCAAATGTTTTAGTTGGGCTCATTTTTACATTAAGGATAAAATAACTTTACTTTCAAAGGATGTATTGCAATTTTTATATTTTGAAGGCCTTGAGTACCCCACCCAGGTTAGCTGCCTGTGCTTAAAGTTAGCTTTGATATGGCACAGTTTCACAGCCTTGAATGAAACTATCAAGAAAAGACCTGTGTCAAAAACAAACAAACAAACAAACAAACAAAAAACTGTTAGAAGCCTCCACATCTTGTATTTGCATTTAATAACTGCATTGAAGTTCAGAATCTTGACCATTGCCTGAACGACACAGCAGCTTGCCTGTACATACACCTCACAAATTAAAACCCCAATCTGACTTGTCTTTCTGGCTTGACCTCGCACCTACCTCATAATTACAGATATATCTGGTGATGACTTGACAGCTGGATGAATCTGACTACCATTACCAGGCCCTTTAACTCTCCCTGTTTAGCACTGCCACACTGTATCCCCTGCCAATGACATCACTACTCCTGACGGATTTGCTGTCATGTTCAGCTTCCAGCTTAGCTCCCATTGTGGAACAACTTATTCTTACTGTTCCCTGACAAGCTTAAGTCCCACAAGAGAACCCTGTAAGAGAGAAAAAGGCTCCAAATCACTTACAGTGAGCTTACTTACTTACAGGAACTCGAGTTCTAACCATTGCTGCAATTATGTTGACAGATATTAAATGCACTTCAATGCTTTTAAATATCTTCATCAATGCTTCATCAACAGTGAAATCAAGTACAAGTTTGTGGATGGTATGGTCAACACGACTGAGGGGTAGGATGTCACCCAGAGACAGGCTAGTGGACCCCAGAGAACCTCATAAGGTTCAACAGATCCAAGTGCAAGATCTTGCAACAGGGTCAAGGCAACACACATTACCAATATAAGCTGGGGGATGAAAGTACTGAGAGCAGCCCTGCAAAAAAAGGATGCGGGGGCACTGGTGGATGGTAAGCTGGACATGAGCCAGCAGTGTGCCCTCGCACAGTGTGCCTACAGCCTAGATTGCCAACCACATCCTGGGCTGCATCAAGAGAAGAGTGGTTAAGGTCAAGGGATATGATGCTGCCCCACTCTTCTGCGCTGGTGAGATCTCACCTGCATTACTGTGTCCAGATGTGAAGTTGTCAGCACAGGAGAGACACTGACATATTAGAGCATGTCCAGAAGAGGGATGGAACACCTCCTCTGTGATGACAGGCTGAAAGAGCTGAGGTTATTCAGCCTGAAGAAGGCTCCAGGTAGACCTGAGAACAGCCTTTCAGTATCTAAAGGGGGACTATAAGGAAGAAGGAGACACGCTCTTCAGCATGATCTGCTGTGATGAGACACAGGGAAATGGTTTCAAAGTAGAAGAGGGGAGATTTAGATTGGATATAAGGCAGAAATTTTCTACTCTACAAGTGGTGAGGCACTGAAACAGGCTGCCAGATATGGTGGTGTATGCCTCATCCATGGAGACATTCAGGATCAGGCTGAACCAGGCTCTGAGCAACCTGATCTAGTTGTAGACGTCCTTATTCATTGCAGGGGAGTTGTACAAGATGACCTTTAGGCGTCTCCTGCATCTCAAACGATTCTATGATTCTGTGATATTTTTGAAGGTTACAACCATGCGTTGCAATTTTCTTTGTAATCCTGTGAACCCTCAGAAAAACTATATTAAGTACTATATTTCATTGTACTTCAACAATAAAACTGAGCCATGCTTTCTCAAAAAAAAAAAAGTATTCAAATGATATTTATTGGCTCATGTTCTACTAAGATCCTTCCTAATTGGTGTTTTAAAATTTATACATACAGGACTATTTTGCAACTGATAAACATGAAACGCTGCTTCCTAGGTGGCAGGAGAATTCTATCCCAAGTATCAACTTCTCCATTTCCTAGTTATAGAATAGCAAAATTCTAATATGAGAATACATTAGTCAGTAGCAAATTCTTCCTGTATTAAGACTATGCCAATGAAGCTGCACTACTGCTACTTGTAAGAAGGTTAATGGAAGCAAGTGTAATCTAAATAGCTCCTAAGAACAAGAAAGAAACCAAGAGCGTTTCCCTTATTAATACTACCAACACACGATAAATGAATGAAATACTGTAAAATCATCCCAAAGAGGGTGAGCAATTCCAGATAGGATCAGAACTGATCATGACATGAGGCGATGCCATACATACACCTTATATATAGCAATATGAAGGCAAGGGGGGTAAAGTGTCAATTGCATTTCTTATTCCAAGTTCAGTACCATAATTTCTAGGATGCTACTACAGAACTGCCACACAAGATCAAAAGTTAAGTCTGCATCACTCCAGCAGCTTGTCTTTGACAACTAGATGAAACTAGATGCATCCAAAGGAAGCCCAAAAAATCTAAGCATCCCTATGAAAGTTCTGTCAAGTGACTGCTTAGAGACAAAGATCAGATTAAATCTCAATTGAAACTTTCTTTTCACTGGTATTAAATCAGTGTGTATGCCTCATTAAACAAAAGCTCAAATTCTTTTTGAATCTCTGGTTTTGATATCTTAACAGTGAATTCCACAGCAAAAGTGCACACCACAAGAGCAACAATTTGAAAACAGTTAGAGCTGCAAGAGCTTCATGTATTTACTTGCCAAATCCATAAGATGAAGAGATTGGCTTATGTCTAAAGCTTCCTCATTTGAACTCTGTTACAGTATTATTTATTCAACTCATTTAACTTACTTGACTAATTCCTAGGAAAAACAGTACCTGTCTTCTCAGGCTCTTCATAACTTGCTGGAGCTCTTTGAAGCAAAGAGCAGAACAGACTTTCTCCTTCAGTGTCAAAAGTATCTTTCTTTGTGTAGGAAATATGATTTTTATCCCTCCAGTCTCAATACACTTAAAGCTCAAGCATTAGAACAGCACAAAACAAAGATGAACATATCACATCACTGTGACACATTTTCAGTGCAACATGTGCAGTTAAAACTGTAAAGGTACCTGCCTCTGCAGTTTACTACTCCACAAGAGTCAAACATAACTTTGACTCTTTTGACTACAAAACTTCTGTTTTGAGCGCAGATAAGTGATCACTGCCAATTTTTAAAGGCCAGCAGCTTAGAAAACAAAACTGAAAAGCCAGTGATTAGGCTAGCCCATGTAAAAATGGTATCTCACAGAAAAGCTGTTTGGCTTCATTTGCTGGCATACTCTACTGCCGATACTCACTGAAACTACAGAGAACTTTTACAAATAATCAGAGAGGTTTTTTTTATCAAAGTCATATGACCACTTCACTGCTGAAACCAATATATCAAAGAAGGCAGTCATTAGCCTGAGTGCACAGTACAGCATCTATTTTCACATACTGTGTCACTTGGTAGAATTCTGTTCTATATTAAGTGAGTGACGTAAATTAGAGCAAAGAACCATGGAAGTTGAGTCTTCCTCTCTCCCCGCTGCCTTCCCCTCCCCTGATTCCCAACTTGTTCCCTGCCTCCACTGCACAGCACCCTGAGGTAAAACCTGTTCCTTTTGCTATGCAGAACCAACATGTTCTCTCTGGTCCTTTCTCCAGTACAGAGAGTTTAGTCCGTTAATAACTGAAACTAAATGTGCACAAGTTAAATTCACTGAAACCATGGAGAGGCTAAAGTAAGAAATAAGCCTCTGAAGCAATACATACTTCAAAATGTCCTACTTAAAAACACCAATTTCTGTAAGAAATCTGTCTGAGCTACAAACTTTTAAAAGGATTAAAACAAATCTTTCTCAATCCTGAACTGGCTTAAGACTGGTATAAAAAATCTGAGAAATTATACTGAAAAAAAGAACAATGCAAAGCTCTCCAATGGAGCAATGTACATTCACTCAACCTCACATGACAAGTATATACTTTTTTCAAATAATATTTTTTCTTTATTTATTATATATTTCAAAAATTAAGTAATGTCATTATAAAGTAGATTTAAATTTGAAATACTGCCAAGAAGCTTAGACTTAACTTTCAAACTAATAATGAAACTGACAGATTGAAGGAGAAAACAGAAATGTATTGAAATAAAATTCAGTAAAGACAAATGGGAAGTGATTCACAATGAAGTGAATTCTTTTCCAATGCACAAAAACAAATTTGGGGTTAACTAGCTTGGCATCTGTTCCACATGGACAGATTGGACAGCACAATTAATACCAACTCTGAGTGTCAAGACGATTATCTCCCAAATGGAAAGTGGCATACAGCACAGCAATCTCAGCTGAAGACATGCACATTGAGAGTTTACTACTTATTTTAACAAAAACAAAACTACTAGAGTGGATTGTTTGCTTAAGGCAAATACATGGCTAATCTTTTTTCACTCCCTCTTCATTGACCAAAAGATAGACAACTTCTGGTTTTAATTTACTGCTCACTAACTAACATAAATTGGAGTTGCAGGCTGGCAGCTTTGCTTCCCAAATTCTGTGCCTAGAAACAGCAATCAATGCTTTTCACCTGAAAAATTCCTAGACAAGAAAATCAATGGCAGCAGCACAGATAAACTTACACTTTGTTATTGTAGATGTTTATATTGCTTTTTTTCTGGCCTTCCCTAGTTATTCATAAATTAGTCATACTTACATTCTAGTTCTGATGTTTTAACTTTCTTAATGTAAAATCTGAGAAAGCCTGGTATCAAAAATTCCATTTTTAAATTTCTATTTCCTAAGGGAGCTCTCATTCTTTAAATTAAACTTAATGTATGTTAGTGATAAGTAATGCCAGTTAATGTGGGTTTGCAATAAGAGAACAAATTTAGAAAGGATAGATGAAGTGCTCAGCTGACAGATCTATTCAGAACATGGAAGGCTTACTAAAAATTGAAAAAGAAAATCTCATTTATCAATTAGCCCATGCAAACAGAATTAGGAATCTAGTCTGATTTGGGGCAGAAAAAATAAATTTAAGAGCCATTTTGTATTACAGAAGTGACAAAAATTGAAGTAGTAGCAATTTCAACCACAGAACTGGTAAACAGTTAAGTACTGAAAAACTGCAGAGAAAGATATTACATTTGGTGACCTGAGGGCAAGGAATTCCATCATTCCATAAAATAGAGAGAGGATCTGAAGAAAATTAGTTAACAATTAAGCCTGAATGCTGAGCACATTTCAAAGGGAGTTGGGAGGAGAGGACAGGGAGTAAAAAGCAGATTTCATCTCTTCTATAAACACCCTGTACAAGTAATTCTTCTTAACTCTGTCATGCAATTTCACTTCCCCAAGTCCATTTATGATGGTCAGTACTGACATTTAACCAGACTTGTGGCTGCACTATCACCTTTGGAAAGCTACAGGCTGACTAAATTTCAGTCCCTCTTCTTTATCAGCTGTTGGAACAAGGCCACCTGCATGACTGCCCCATTTAATGGTCACTGTTGGGACCTGTCAGGAAGATCTGAAAAACACCCTACTGAAGTACTTCTTCATCTGAAGTTTCCTGTTTGGCTCATAATGCCACCTAACAACCAGAGACTACACTGCATCCGCAAGTAGTGCAGACACCAGTTAAGAAAGCACAAGTCTCCTGAAGACCCTTTCTCTTACAGGAAGTAAGATGAACCCAGAAATCTCCATCCCCTAGAATGAAAAATCAAGAGAGGAGGCAGAAAACCAGCATGGCTAAGCTGGTTTTGACCTGCAGGTCAAACTGAGGGAAAAGAAGAAAAACTATAGGCAGTGGAAGTAAGGATGGGTGTCTTGGAAAGAATATAAGGATGCCATCTGAATGTGCAGAGATGGGATCAAAAGCCAGAGGTGCATACTGAACTGAACTTGAAAGCAATGCGAAAAGTAATAAGAAGGGATTCTTTTGGTACATTGGTCAGAAGAGATACTCAAATGAGAATGTAACACTTCTGATAAATATAAAGGGAGAAGAGGCTTCATCAGACACAGAGAAAGCTAAGGTACTCAGTGAGTTATTTGCTTCAGTCTTCACTGGCAATAAAGCTTCCCAAGTCTCACATCTTCAATCACTACACAGGGATCAGGGGAACAAAATTCCCCCCGCTGTAAAATAAGAGCAAGTCCAAGAGTACTTCCTGAGTGTACAAGCCTATGGCACCAGACGACATATATCCCAGGGTCCTGAAAGCATTTTGTCAATACTTGGCAACCACATCAATTCTGAAAAGGCATGGTTGTCCTAAGAAGTCCCTGGTGACTTGCAAAAGGGAAACACCACCCTAATTTTTAAGAAAGAGAGAAAGGAAGATCCAGGGCCAGTGAGTCTCAAGTCTCTGCCTGGGAAGATTATGGAGCAAATGCTCGCAGAAGCTATGCTCAGGCACATTCAAGATGAGGAGGTAATCCAAAACAGCTTCTCAAAGGACAGATCACACCTCACCAAAATCTTCTACAATGGGGTGATGAAGGAAAGGCAACTGATGTAATCTATCTGGACTTGTGCGAGGCATTTGACATGGTCTTGCACCACATTCTCTAAGTTGGAGAGATACAGATGTCAAGGGTGGACTATTCAGGGAATAAAGAAATGATTGGATACTCACAGTCAGTGGGTTGTGGTCAATGGTTCTATGTCCAGGAGGAGGCTAGTGATGAATGGTGTCCCCCAGGGGTCCACCTTTGGGCCAGTGCTCTTCAACATTTTTATTAACTATACAGACAGTGTGTATACTCTCAATAAGTTGATGACAGTAATCTGAGAGTGCAGCTGACATAAAAGAAGGAAGAGATGCCATTCAAAGGGATTTGGACAACCTTGAGAAGTGTGCCCATGTGAACATTATGAGCTTCAAGAAGACCAAAAGCAAGGCCCCTCTGCTGCTGTCTGTTGTATGGCAAGAAAACTTAATGGAATATTGGTGGCAAAATTCTACCTCTACCTCCATACTATCAACATCAATTTCTGTTGTAGCAGTACAACATAATAAAATAGGAGGGTTTTTGGCTGCTTCAGGAACAGCCCTCATATGTAATACAGTTGATGTACCTAAGCAACAAAACTTATTTATATATACATATTTTTTATTAAAACATAAAAAAAGAGTGAGCAACAATAACATAAAACTAGTGGGATTTTTGACACAGTTTTTGTTAAACTAATGCATCTATGTCTGGTTCAAAGAAGGTACTTGCAATTCTTAGTGAGTCCTCAAGATGTTAATCAGATGATGAAATTCTACAGTTCTTGTCCTTTGCTCTTGAAAATAATTGTGAACAAATGTAAATACTGTTAAAAAGCAACTTACAAGAATTATTGTGAAACAAGGGATATTTTTCTCTGGTAAGATAAGCCTTTAAAAATCTAGTAAAGGGGCAGTATCAGATTTCTGATTTGAATATCTAATTGCAACTCTATATATTCCATTTGAAAATTTGCAGAGAGCAACCCTGCTGAGAAGGACATGGGGGTCCAAATGGATTAACAGCTTCCTTCTTCCCAAGAAGGAAAATGTTAAAAGTTGAGTATAAAGCAGAAGAAATAGGGTAGTAGGAATACTGTAGGGAAGAAACAGAAGTTTTACATGGTTTGAAAGAAAAGAGGAAGAAAATATAATGAAGAGGAAGATGGTGAGAACACAGAAGAGAAAGGGCAAACATACTTCCCTTTCATTTTCATTCATAGGCGTTGCCTCTCCAAAAAATAGTCACAGAATCATAGATTTTTTTCCCCAGGAAAAAATCTCCAAGAATCATAGAATGGCCTGTCTGGGTTGAAAAGAACCTCAAAGATCATCTAGTTTCAATCCCCCTGCCATGGGCAGTGACACTAACCACTAAACAAGCCCAGTTCCCTCAACCTTTCTTCATAGGAGAGGTCCCTCTAATCGTCCTAGTTACCCTCCTCTGAACTTGTTCCAAGAGCTCTGCATCCTTCTTGTGCTGGGGGCTCCAGGCCTGGATGCAGTACTCCAGATGGGGCCTCTCAAGAGCAGAGAAGAGAAGGACAATCACCTCCCTTCTCCCTGCTGGCCAATCCTTTTTTAATGCAGCCCGGGATATTGTTGGCCTTCTGGGATGCAAGCGCACCCTGCTGACTCATGTCCACCAGCACTCCCCAGTCCTCTGCAGGGATGCTCTCCAGGAGTTCTTCCCTCAGTCTGTATAAATACCTGGGATTGCCCCAACCCAAGTGCTACACCTTGCACTTGGCCTTGTTGAACCTCATTAGGTCCCATCTCTCCAGTGTGTCCAGTTCATTCTGGATGACTTTCCTTCCCTCCAGTGTATTGACTGCACTGCCCAGCTTGGCGTTGTCTGCAAATTTGCTGGGAGTGGACTCGATTCCATCATCTATGTCATTCATAAACATGTTGAAGAGCACCAGTCCCAAGACCAACCCTCAGGAAAGACCACTTGTGATAGGCCTCCACCCAGACATAGAACCATTGATCACAATTCTCTGGCTGTGACCAGCCAACCATTAGGGCATGGATTAATTAGGGTATGAAAAACATTCAAAAGACCACTGTGTACTTTATGATTACTGAATCACAGAATTTTGTTGCTGAAAGATGACTCCATAAATAATCTTAGCCCTACACACAAAAGCCTGGGACATCAGTCTACGGTATCTAAATGGCTCAGCCCAGTCTTAACGGTATTAGATCATTTTCAGATACCAGATATTCAAGTGAATGTTAAGATGGAAAGGAAGGTTGTTAATAATAATAGGTCCCAACAACTTCAGTTTTTATTGGTAGTTTTTATCAGCTTTTATTTTTATCTCATCAGAACTTCAGTTCTGGTTGCACACAGATTGTGCCTGAATGCCTCTGCTTCTTTCTTCCACCTTTGCCAGCTTTTTGCACAAATGGTTTGTTGGAATCATGATGCAAACCAGAACAGAAGCTGATCAAGTTTATACACATATTTACAACCACATATTTATAAATGCACAAGAGATATAAATGTATTCACGCAGCATATGAAAATAAAATGAACCTTTCCCCCTGTAATGATTTAAATTCATTTTACAAGATACTCCACTAGATGACCTTACTGATGAAGTGAATGGGACAACAAGAGGTAAGAAATAGCAAAGGCTGAGCAAAAATATCTTAAGGTTCTAATATGATCTCCCATGATTCCTGACTTTAAAATTTGAAACTTAAGAAGTTTTTGAAGAGGGGAAATAAAAACTCCAATCACATGATACACAACTTGTTTTACAACAAACCACGTGTTTTAACTTCAAATTTCCATTATGGTGGCTAGAGCTACTGTCACCATTTAAAAAACGGTGGAGGATCAAGATGTTTGCTGAGATGCTGGTAAAGAAGCAAACTGAATACAGGCTCCAAATGGTTCCAGACAAAACACTAACCATGGCATTATTATCAAAATATTAACTTTTAGAGAATAACTTTTAGTAATCCAGTTGCATGCTTTCATGACTTCAGAAGAGTGAACTCTGTGCTGTTCAAGAAATTGTTCTATCACAGAGTCATAGAATTTCTCAGGTTGCAAAATACCTTCAAGATCATCAAGTCCAACCACAACCTAACATACTGTCACACAGAATCACAGAATTATAGTGGCTGGAAGGGACCTCTAGAGGTCATTGAGTCCAATCCCCCAGCCAAAGCAGGTTCCCTAAACACGTTTCTCAGGTAGGCTTCCAGGCAGGTCTTGCATGTCTCCAGACAAGAAGACTCCACAGTCTCTCCGGGCAGCCTGTTCCAGTGCTCTGTCACCCTTACTGTGAAGAATTTACTACTACCCCAACTCTAACCACTAAATCATGTCCTTGAGCACCACATTCAAATGGTTTTTAAACACATTCAAGGATGGTGACTCAACCACCTCCTTGGGGAGCCTATTCCAGTGCTTAACAACCTTTTTCTGTATAGAAGTTCTTCCTGATATCTAAACTAAACCTCCCTTGGCACAACTTGAGGCCATTTCCCCTTGTCCTGTCACCTGTCACCAGTGAGAAGAGACCAACCCCGCTCTCACTGAAATCACCTTTCAGGTATTTGAAGAGAGCAATAAGGTCTCCTCCTCAGCCTCCTCTTCCCCAGACTACACAGCCCCAGTTCCTTCAGTCACTCCTCATAGGGCTTATTCTCCAAGCCTTTCACGAGCCTTGTTACCCTTCTTTGGACCTTGCCAGCACCTCAATGTCCTCTCTGTACTGAGGTGCCCAAAACTGAACTCAGTACTTGAAGTGGGGCCTCATCAGTGCCAAGTACACAGGGAGGACTGCTTCCCGAGTTCTGCTCACCACACTTTTCTGATTCAAGCCAGGATGCCACTGGCCATCTTGGTCATCTGGGCACACTGCTGGCTTATATTCACCTGACTGTCCACCTCAGGGGACAGAAAGAGACTCAGGTCCCTTTCTGTCAGGCAGCTTTTTACTCTCCAAGCTCGTAGACTTGCCTGGGGCTGTTGTGACCAAAATGCAGGACCTAACACTTGGCCATAATTTAAATTCATATGGTTTACCTTGGCCCATTGATCCAGTCCATCCAGGTCCCTCTGTAGTGCCTTTCTACCCTCTGGCAGAACAACACTCCCTCCCAACCCTCTGCATACTTACAGAGGGTTACACTCAATCCCCTCATCAAGATTACTGATAAATATGTTCAATAGGAGTGGCCCCAGTACCGAGCCCTAAGGGACACCACTCATGACAGTATTTAACCTAGCAGATTATATGCTCACTCAAACCGTGGGCAGCCAGATGAGATTCCCTAGGAAGCCATCCTTAGGGACAAAGGAGCAGAGCAGATTTCGCATCTCTTTAAGGATACCATTACGAGAGCACAAGAACTCTCCATCTCCCAGCATAAAGAAACAAGCAGAGAAGGCAGAAAATCAGCCTGGATGAGCAAGGACCTGCTGATCAAAATGAGGAAAAAGGGCAAGTACAGACAGTGGAAATAGAGATGTTTCAAAGTGAAAAAAAACCAGTACATTCTTTAGGTACATTGGTCAGAAGAGACACATAAAGGAGAGTGTACTCCCTCTAATAAATTAGAAGGGAGAATTGGCTTTCTCAGACATGAAGTACTCAGTGAGTTCTCTGTCTTCACCAGCAGTCAGGCTTCCCATGTCTTAGGTCCCTGAACCACTAAGTGGGATTTGGGAAAAAATTCCAAGATAACCTCATGAGACAGAATATGCACAAACCTATGGGGCCAGACAACATGCATCCCAGGATTCTGAAAGAATGGACTGAAGCAGTTGCCAAGCCATTCTCCATCATATTTGAAAAGTCATTACACTTGGGCAAAGTTCCCAGTGCAAAAAAATGAAATGCTGCTCCAAATTTAAGGAATATTTATCATAATCTTTCATGAAGAAAATCATCATGCTTCAACATTTGCAATCAGATCTGAGATAGCAGGAGATGACAGGATGTAATGGATGCCCTAGAAATCCAACACAACACTCAGTAGGTTGTGTTTGACATATTGATAGCAGCAAGACATAATAGCCCAGAAAACTCTCCCAGAGTCAAGCACATGCATGACTCCAGTCTAGCATTCTGTGTGCTGTGTTGTTAGGATTCACAGCTGAGTTAGAGATAACTAAGATGTCAAGTCAGCTGGAGAGCCTGGAGTCTGGGGAATGGACAGTGACTATGGGAATTACTAATTAGGTCAATCAAAAACGTAATTACAGAAGAAAATCAGGACTTATTCACTATGGTTTAGCAGAATTTTAAAACATACAAGACATAATTGCAGCTAGGCTCACTCTCAAGTACATATCACAAAGTTAGCAGGAATATTCACAAATAAGGTAATGGAAGTTTGATATCTTCACTGATGAATCACAGCCACGTGCATAAGACTCATCCAGTGCAGGGTATTCTGGAAGGAAATTTATGGGTTCCCATCATAAGGGCATAATGACTTGTTTGGATGGCAGAATCTCCATGTATTAACCTGAACATCATTTTTATTTCAACACCCATTAGAATTAAGTAATTTTATTTATTTTTTTATTTTTTAATAAAAAGAACTTGATGCTTATGACCAGGCATCACATAATCAAATGGTTGAGGAGAGACCTCTGGAAGTCATCTGGTCCTACCCTTGCACTCAAGCAGGCACATGTCCAGGTGGCTTTTGAAGATCTCCAAGGAGACTCCACAACTTCTCTGGGCAACCTGTGCCAGTACTCAGTCACCTGCACAGTAAAGTGCTTCCTGATGATCAGACAGAACCTCTTGCATTCCAGTTTGTGTCCACTGCCTCTTGTCCTGGCACTGGGCACCACTGAAAAGAGTCTGGCTCTGTCCACTGTGCACCCTCCCTTCAGGTATTTATAGAAAAGATGCATGCACAGAGTCTCCTCCTCTTCAGGTTCAACAGTTTCATCTCTCTCAGCCTCTTCTCATAGCAAAGATTCTCTAGTCCCTTGATAATCTTGGTGGCCCTTCACTGGAATATTTCAACTACTTCCATGCCTACGAGGGAAAGAATTGCCTCTCTTGACTTGTTGGCACTTTTCCTCAGTGCAGCCAAGAATACCATGAGCCTTCGTATCGGCAAGGGCATATTGCTGACTGGAATCATAACCTGGAGCATGAGCTAAAAGATATGATGAGCTTTATAGAAGAGTCAGGGCTCTGAAGCTGATACATGTTTCAATAACATTAGAGGAGAGTTTGATGAAAATTACCAGCTGAACAACAACTAAAATGAATGCAATAATCAAAGCAGAATAGCTAGGAAAAGATGAGGCAGAAAATCATTTTTTAAATGCTGTTACCATATAACCACTGATAAAGGATAAAAGGATTACAAAATACTCAAATATATAAGATGTTTCATGCACAGCTTTTGCAGTTGTCAGACAATGCTGAAATAGACCAATCCCAATAATATCCAGATTTAATTTTGTTAGCTTCTGTTTGCTTTTGTGTTATTTGTTCTTAACCACAACAGTGGTTAAGCAACATAGCTAACTCAAACATTGTTGAAGGTCTGAGAAAAATTTTCTGACATCATCCAGAACATAAGATAAATGCTAGGATTAAAATGAAGACAAAAATATTAATGATAGTTAAAGCTATTAAGCTTATGAAGGAAAATAAAGACATATTAATATCCATACAAATATCCATGTAAACTTATTTCTCTGTTTCAATCAGCCAACAAGTCTTCAAGAGTCTAACACAGAATTCTAACTAGGATCTAGTATTCACACAGTACATTCATAAAAGCATCTTACGTGCTTATTTATCCAGTTCTTTTTAAAAATTTCCCCAATGATTTGGATAGCGGGATTGAGTGCACTCTCAGCGAATCTGCTGATGACACTGAGTGGTGCAGTTCATGCAACAGAAGGAAGGGATACCACACAAAGGCGCCTAGAAAAGATTGAGAAGTCAGTCCACATGAACTTAAGTAATAAGGCCAAATGCAAGTTGTCACGCTTGGGTTGGAGTTATCAAAGACATTAATAGAAGAACTCCTTGAGAGCAGTCTTTCTGAGGAGGACTTTTAGAGGTTCTGGTGGACAAAAAGCTGGACATGAGCCATCAGCATGAACTTGTGGCCCAGAAAGCCAACTGTATCATCCTGGGCTGCATCAAAAGACGGGTAGCCAGCAGTGAGCAAGTCCATTGTTCCCCTCTACTCTGTCCTTGTGAAGCCCCATCTACAGTACTGCATTCAGCCCTGGAGCACCCAGCACAAGAAAGACAAGGAGCTGCTGGAGCTTGTCCACAGAAAGGCCACAGATGATCAGAGGGCTGCAGCACCTCTCTTATGAAGACAGGCTGAGGGAGTTGGGTTTGTTCAGCCTAGAAAAGGCTTTGCAGAGACCTCATCGTGGCCTTTCAGTATTTAAAGGGAGATTATAAAAAAGATGGAGACTGATTTTTACGTGGTCTGATAATGATATTACAAGGGGGAATGGTTTTAAACTAAAAGATGGGAGATAGGTTGGATGTTACGAACAAATTCTTTACTTAGTAGGGGGCAAGGCACGGGAACAGATGCCCAGAGAAGTTGTGGATGCCCCATCCCTGGAGGTGTTCAATGGCAGCTTAAATGGGACGTTGAGCAACCTGATCTTGTGGTTGGCAACCTTCTCATGGCTTAACTAGATGTGCTTATGCCCCTTCCAACTCAGGCTATTCTGTGGTTCTGTGTTCCACCTGAAACTTACCTTCCCCAAAACCCTGTGACTGCCAATTTAAGAAGCACATTAACCCTAACATTCATTTTCCAAGAATAAAAAGCACCCATATCTACATCATATCATGTTCAAGAAAATAGAGCAAAAAAAAGCTTATGGCTTGTCCTGATCCTTATCTATGTCTAAATAAAAAAACTCATTATTTTTGAGTCAAACAAGCTTTTCAGGTTAGAAAAGTGAGGTTTGTTTACAGTCACATACCTATTTTTTTTCCTTCCAAATACTGCAATGAGATCATATGTGCAAATTACATCCTTTTATGGAAATGAGACTAAATGGCATCGTTTATTATAAGTTCTCAACTTGCATCTAGCTTTGTAGAACTGAACCACTCTGCATCCTAGAGGGCCACAGGAAGTTATGAACAGTGATGAAGAATTTGAGGGATACCATTATGCTAAACTTTGGGCGAGGGATCATTTTCTGTTTAGTTTTACAGCTCTTAAGCCTAATCACTCTCCGAAGTTTCTAAGACAATAATGCAATACCAAAAAATAATCAGTTTTAAATCGGCACTCTCCAAACTTGTTCATAGCAGGTACACATAATTCTTGCTGGAAAAAAAGCCAGCCATTAATCTGGTATCTCTACACTATTCTTACACCACTGCTCATAAAAATGAAGCTGAAGTAACAACAGCAAAAACCATTATACATATCCTTGTTAGTTACATGGAGTCAGAGGACAGCAGAGACCAGACAGCATTTTCTGAAAAAATATATACAACTCACCATAAAAATTACACATGCCAAGAATACTGTTTTAGAAGTTGAGTTTAGAAGATCTATCTATCTTCAAAACACAGTTAGTTGCCTATCCTCTTTCTAGCACACTTTCCATAATAAAGTATGATATTAAGAACTGTAATCCCAAAACAACGTGGAAAAGTTCAATTAGTCTCCAATCTGAACAGTTCTGGGTTCAACTACTTCCCTTCCATCACTTTCAAGTCCATCACATCCTAGGCACTTCCAGACAACCATTTTACCAAAACGTCATCTTAGTACCTTCTAAGTGTTCACAGAGAGTATACTAATTCATATAGTACGACAAAGTTTACTGTAAGCAATTTCTGTAAACAGTTTATTGTTCAAGCCCAATGACATACTCAACAGTTTTGAAGCACCCTTACCTCATGGCATGAGCGACATGAAGTCTGCCGCTTAGAAAGGGTTCCAGTACATTAACTACCATTTTCAGCGCCATAAATTTGTCTTTTAAACGTCTCTCCCTGCTTCTGTTTAGCACATATGCTCTCTGAAATACATAGGCTGCTGTTTTAACAGTTCTCCAAACAAAATTTCATTTTATTTTCCCTTTACATGTCTATCATCACTCCTCTCCTTTGTGTTATTTTTCTGCTGTGAGGGTCATAATTCTGTTTGTCTTTAAAGCTCATTATGAGTATTTCATTCTAATTCTGTTGTATCATTAACAATGTCTAACTCCTAACTTACATAACTAACGTGTTCCTGTTGATAGCCAACTTCTGTTTAATAACTTTTAACCAATTTTCAATCCAACCAATATCCCTCCTACCTAAACCAATTTCAATTAAACTTAATGTTAGAAAGCTAACATATACATACTTTCTCTTCATTCCCCAAAAACACTGATTTTGTAATTCCATCAAAACAACAATCATATCTTCTGGTGAGAAACATTTTATGAACTCATGCTGTTACTGCTTACAATTCTATCACCTTGCAGACTTAGTTTCAGACTCTCTTTCAGTATGAGGTCCATTATTTTACTAGCAGTTATACTTCTTGGACAGTAATACCCAAGAAAACCTTGCCTTCCTTTAGAAGGTCAGCTGCCACTTTTCATTCATGTGGACACCTCATTTTAGCATAAAGATAACAGTCATGCAATTATGGCAACAAAATGGCTTGGTGATCCTAAACTACATAAAGTCAGTAGTGGAGCTTAAAAAAAAAGAAAAATATATATATATATGTATTTCACATACTGCCTTAATTGCTCTAACATTAAACAAATTTGAAGTCATGCTTTTGTTACAAGAAACAAGTTAGCAATAGTGTTTGGACTCGCAGACTAATTCAGGTTGGAAGAAACCTCTACAGATCTCCTATTCTAACCCCATTCTCAAAGCAAAACTAACTTCAAGGCTGTATTATGTTACTTACGAAACTGTCCAGCTGAATTTGGAAAAATTCCAAAACTAATGATCCCGCTGCTTCTTACTCAACCACCTCCTTGGGGAGCCTATTCCAGTGCTTAACAACCTTTTTCTGTATAGAAGTTCTTCCTGATATCTAAACTAAACCTCCCTCGGCACAACTACCATAAAAAATGGTGGAGGATCAAGATGTTCACTGAGATGCTGGTAAAGAAGCAAAGTGAATACAGGCTTCAAATGGTTCCAGACAGAACACTAACCAACGGCATAATTATCAAAATATTATCTTTTAGAAAATAATCCCTCATCTTTCAGGCAGGTCACTCAATTGTACAAGAAAATCAGGTTGGTCAGGCTTGACCAGCCTTTCGTGAACCCATGCTGGCTGGGCCTGATCCTCCAGTTGTCTCACACATTCCATGTGATTTCACTGAAGATGTTCTGCTCCATAACTTTTCCTGGCACCAAGGTCAGGCTGATGGGCCTGCAGTTCCCCAGATCCTCCTTACAACCCTTCTTGTAGATGGGAGTTGCACTGGCAAGCCCTCAATCTTCTAGGACCTCTCTAGTTGACACGAATGCTGATGCAAAGCAGTTTGGTAAACTCTTCTGCCAGGTCCCTCAGCACCGTCAGGTGGATCCCATCTAGCAGTGGTAGTCCAGATGGAGTAGTAGGTCACTGTTTTCAGCTGCATCAACGGGTTCATTCTGCTTCCCATCCCAGACTTCAAAGTCAGGGGGTAGAGAACCCTAAGTATAACTGGACTGGCTTTTAACAATAGATGTAAAGAAGGCATTGAGAACCTCAGCCGTTTCCTTATCCTTGGTGGTCACATTCCCCACAACATCCAGCAAAGCATGAAGATTCTCCTTAACCTTTCTCTTACTAGGAGATCATGAAGGCCAAAGCCCTGAATACTGATAGATTCATTGATTTGATAGTTTAAACACACAGAATTTCAGACACTGGTTCTCTTGATTTGACAGTCTAGGAAAGAAGGAGAGATTGCCAGGCTGTGACTGAGTGAGTTTCAAAACACTGTTATCTCTCATCTCTACTACAGGACTCCAGACTCCTTCATCATTTTGTCTTTGGTATTTCCCTTTCAGTTGCTGAGCTCTGTGTCTTTTTCAGTGAATCTGCTTTCTTGTACCCGTGTTTTGTCATCTGCAATTAACCACTTTGTTCACAACTTAGTACATTTGCTGCCATGAAGTATCCAGACTTGCTTGTTGTTTTCCTGTGACAAGAAAACGACGTTTTCCGCTGCAGTCTGAAAGGAGAACCTTATCCATTCACAGAATCATAAAGTGGCTTAGGTTGGAAGGAACCTTACAGGTGAACTTTTAACCCCCTTGCCATGATCAGGGTTACCACCCACTAGATCAGGACCCTACCCAACCTGGCCTTGAACACCAACAGGAATGGGGCCTCCAAAATTCCTCTGGGCAACTTGTTCCAGTGCCAATGGATATCCTGTGCAATAGCATTCATGGTTAACTCCACTCCTCAATCCTGAGCCCATCTATATATTGCATCTCCTCCTTGATGGCCTGAGGTACCATGGGTTCAACAATCTCTAAATGATTTACTCTTATACTGCAAATCCAGATCTTCCTCAGCCACTCCAGTTCCAGCAGTTTGATCTCCCTGCTGGTTGTTCTGATGTTCTTTAGTGGCTGCTTTTAACTTCAGTTTGTATGCAAGTTCTAGCATGTGTGGCAATAAATATCTTCTCATGAATATGGTTTCCACATTTGCAGGGGAGGCAACTATGAGAGATGCTCTGAAAGTAATGCCTCTTATTTTATTATGGTGGCCCATGACATCAGAGGTAGGTGTTGGTGGTATAACAGTAGAGATGGAACCTTCCCACTAATACAACAAAATTACATTTTGTTGCTATGTGACAGATGGTAGCAGAAAGGCAGTCTGAAAAAATGGCATCTGACATGGAAGTATACAGAAAACAAAGGTGTGAAACTGAATTCTTCCATGTGGAAATAATGGCACCCACTGACATTCACTGATGCTTGCTGAATGTTTATGGAGACCAGAGAAAGGATGCTAGCACAATGAGGTGGTGGATGGAGAGTTTCAGCACTCGCAAGCAATTCACCTCTTCTAGTACAGATTTTAATGAGCATGGCACGCATGTTCTTGTCCATAAATGGCAAAAATGAATAGCTAATGGTGGTGAAAAATAGCATTGCAAAGCAGTGTTATTATACAGTAATAAATAGGTAGAAACTGCTGATTCCCTTGAGGATAGAGAGGTCCTATATGCAGATCTTGATGAATAGAGTGCTGGGCAGTCATCAACTGTATGACATTTAACAAGAGTAGAAGTCAGAATCTGCACCTGTGACAGCGTAACACTGCACGTACAGAGCTGGTGCACAAGTGGCTTGAATGCAGTTCTGAAGGGAGAGATCTAGGGGTTCCAGTAGATGGCAAAGTGAAGATGAGTCACAAACAGTCTCTGGTGGCCAAGTGGGCCAACTGTACCCATTCTGTGATGCCTCAGGTACAGCATTGGTAGCAGGTTGAAGGAAGTGATTGTCCTGCTCCGCTCTGCATTAGTGTGGCCTCACCTTGAGCACTGTGTGCAGTTTTGGGCATATTTTAAGGTTATAAAAATACTAGAGTGTGTCCAAAGGAGGGAAATAAGGACAGTGAAACAACTATAGGGTAAAACTTACAAGGGTGGTTGATCAGGGTTTGTTCAGATTAGAGATGACTGAAGGGTGACCTCATTTATGTCCAGAACTTTCTCATGACAGTGAGTGGAGAGAGATGCTCATCTTTTCTAGGTTAGAAATGTTTGGACAACGTTCACAGACTCATGATTTACCTCTTACGTTGCCCTGCATGGAGTCAGGAACTAGATTTGACGATACTCATGGATCTCTTCCAAGTCAAGATATTCTATGGTTTTATAATCCAAACAGGCACATACAACAAATCAAGCAAATGTCACAGTTAATAACATAAGAGCAATATCGCCAGTGCTGATCTGGGATGCAAAATCTGCTTTCTTGTAAACTTTAAAAAGCAACTTAATAAGTTCCATACCTAGAAAGATAAAGTGTCAGTGGGCCTAGAAAGACAGATTTAGAATTTTTTTTAAATAACGCTATTCTTTCAATTTTACAATCCTGTTTCACTGATAAAATGCCACCAGAGAATGCAATTTAATACAGGCGTAGCTGTCACAAGACATGCTAGATTGCTACACAGACTTTCTTCTATATTTAACTGACACAAGCTTGCAAAAATAAGGCTGCACTTAGAAGTCTCAGTTATGTAACTAATGGCTTTTTGTAGTGAGTTTTCATTCTATACGGCACATAAGTTTTCTTCACAGCAGCAATTTTTCTTCTCCAAAATTCCTAAAGCATCAAATGTTTTTATATATTTTTCATAATCTCCAATGTTAAAAATTGATGTAATTTTAGAATATGGTGTAATTTCTCTGAACTTTTAATTTTAAACTACAGACTTCTTCATATAGACAACATAGTTCATATAATTGGGGAACAAAAATGATATGAATCTACTATTCAGGAGCTTTTTTCAGAATACCTTTGAAATATTAATTTTCAGCAACTTAAAATCTCTAGAGTTTGACCCCCACAGTTCCGCATTTCTGCAAAACTCCATATGGGCAAGTATGTCAGATATATCTGCTTCCTTATAATCAATGGAAAAGTTTTAAACTTAAATAAGTATAGGGATTAGACATGCTCAAACATAACAAAAAGCTTGCACGCCTGAAATCACTAGGAAGAAACTCAGTGATCACATTCAAAATCCCCCACCACAAATGGCCTCCAGGAATGACACCATTAAGCAAAAGTATTTATAGCTTGGTTTTGATGGTCTTTTTGCCTTTTTTGGAATATAAAATACAGTTTTCATGTCTTAGCATGAGGAAAATATCGGGGAGCTGGCTGATATGGCCTGATTATTGAAAGAAAAGTAGTAAAAAAGCTCGTAAGGAAAGTCTTCCCTAAACAGGAACTCTTGGATCCATAAGGGGATTTTCACTTAATCTGTGATACAATCTTCTCCCAAGGGTTACATAGTGATTTCTGACCAGTGTATCACTGCACAGACTTAGGACTCTAATGCTTTATTGTAGCTCCTTTTAGGATTACCTATTCTAGTCCTCACCACATCCAGCTGCAGCACAGATTGGAAGATGTCCATCCACCATGGTGTGACGTGATTGTCAAGATTACAATATCTGATATGACAAGGAAATGATTCTTCATGTAAATTTTTGAAATTATTGGGGGCATATGCTGTGGTATGTCTTTTCCTCCCAAAAGGCTCTAAATTTTAAAATTATCCAAAGGTTTCCAAACTATTCATTCCAGCTATAGCAACTATTCACTACTCACTATTATCCTAGGGCACAAAATAAGACTGCTAGTACCAAAGTGAAACCCTTCATTTGCAACCCTTTTCTGCCCAATTTCTCATACATGAACTCATAAATGATAAAAGTGCTTTCCTTTCTGTACTTGCATCCTTTTATTAAGTGTATCAGTCTTTAATTTCTCATTGTACTTCACAAATTCTTTTTATGCACAGGTAGATCACCACTACGATTTTACTGACACTCCCTAGCAAACCTCAGAAGGCTGCAAAACAGAAAGAGATCATACTTGTGATGCAGATAGCATTCTACAATTTATTCCATCACAAAGGTAACTGCCTTTGACTGCATACTCACTCAAACTTGTCTATATCCTCCAACTTTCCCTTCCACAGTGACGGCCTCATTTTGTTTCCTTTATTAAAGAACTTGTGATTTTTCAATTTTAACCTTCATAAAACATTTTATAACTTTATCAAGATGATATAAAACTTACAGCAAATTAGCCTCAAGTAGGTACTTGCATTCTCAGCTTCTGGCTTTAGTTCTGTTTCTAACTTGTACCAGCTCTGTTGACATTCAATAGCTATCATCTTGCTGTGTGGCTATATCTTCTCAATTCTGCACCCTATCTTATTCATAAAAAGCTTGCAATCCCCAGGCAAAAGAAGGTACTCATTCCAAATGCCAAATATTCTTACAGTAAGCATGCTGAAATCCTATGATGAAAGTCTCTACAAAAGAGAAAAGTGATAGTTAAAATCACAGAACCACAGAACTGTAGGAGTTGGAAGGGGCCTCTGGAGATCATCTAGTCCCTCTGCTATAGCAGTAGTTCACACAGAGAAGAGTCCAGACAGGTCCTGAATTATCTCCAGAGTACGAGACTCCACAAGCTCTTTGGGCAGCCTGTTTCAGTGCTTTGTCACCCTCACAGTCAAGAAGCTCCTCCTCATGGGGCCACTATCCCCTCATCAAGGTCACTGAAGATGTTGAACAAGACTAGACCCAGTATCAACCCCTGGGGGACACCACTGGTTACAGGTCTCCAACCAAACTCTGCACCGCCAATGACAACCCTCTGTGCTCTGCAAGTCAGCCAGTTCTCAACCCACTTCACTGTCTACTCATCTATCCCACACTTCCTTAGCTTTGTTATAAGAATGTCATGGGAGACCTTGCTGAAATCAAGGTAGACTACATCCACCACCCTCCCCCCATCCACCCAGCCAGTGACAACATCATAGAAGGCCACCAGGTTGGTCGAGCATGACCTCCCCTTGGTGAACCCATGCTGGCTACTCCTGATAACTTCCTTTTTTTTTTCAATTGTCTGGAGATGGCATTCAGCACAAGCTGTTTCATCACCTTTCCAGGGACAGAGGTGAGGTTGACTGGCCTATAATTACCTGGATCTTCCTTATGCCCTTTTTGAAGACCAGAGTGACACTGGCTATCCTCCAGTCATCAGGCACATCCCCCACTCTCCAAAACCTCTCAAAGATGATAGGGAGTGGTTCAGCAATCATGTCCTCCAGCTCCCTCAGCACCCGTGGATGCATCCCATCAGGTCCCATGGATTTATGAACATTAGCGTTGCCAGGTGCTCACGGACCACCTCCTCCCTGACTAAAGGAAAGTCTCCCATTCCCCAGACCCTCTCACTAACGACCAGGGTCTGAGATTCCTGAGGGAGAGCTTTTTCACTTAAGAAAATGCTTTAGATATTTATAAAGAGCGATGAGATCCCCTCTCAGTCTTCTCCAGGCTGAAGAGTCCCAGATCTCTCAGCCATGCTTCAAACAGGAGATGCTCCAGGCCCCTAATCACCTTTGTGGCCCTCTGCTGGACTCTCTCTAGATCCCTTTCTTGAACCGAGTAGCCCTGAACTGGACACAGCACTCCTGATGTAGCAAGGAATAGAGGAAGAGAATCCCTTCCCTCCACCTGCTAGCTACACTCTTCTTGATGCAGCCTAGGATACCATTCACCTTCTTGGACATAAGAGCACACTACTGGCTCATGGCCAAACTACTGTCCACCAGGACCCATAAGTCATTCTCCTCAGAGCTCCTTTCCAGCAGGTCACTCCCTAATATGCACTGGTGCATTTGGTTACTTTTCCCAGTGTGAGACCCTACAATTGCTCTTGTTGAAGTTCACCAGGTTCCTCTCAGCCCAACTCACCACTCTGCCCAGGTCAAATTTTTGTATAAATGTACATACAAATTGAAGATATTGAACTTTGGAGAAGCTTTTTACCCCTACAAAGAACATAAGAGCCAAGAAACAGTGCTGCAAGAAAATGAGGAACTGTATGAAGTGTGTCAGGGTGGAGGCCGGTCATGAGTGGTGTCCCTCAGGGTTCAGTCTTGGGGCCAGTGCTCTTCAGCATCTTCATCAATGACATAGACGATGGCATCGAATGCGCCCTCAGCAAGTTTGCGGATGATATCAAGCTGAGCGGTGCAGTCAATACATTGGAAAGAAGGGAAGCCTTTCAGAGGGACCTGCATAGGCTGGAGAAGTGGGCCCCAAGAAAACCTAATGAGGTTCAATAAGGCCAAGTGCAGGGTGATGCACTTGGGTCAGGGCAACCCCAGGTATTTATACAAACTGGGGGAAGATCTCCTTGAGAGCAGCCCAGAGAAGGACTTGGGGGTCCTGGTGGATGAGAAGCTGGACATGAGCTGGCAATGCATGCTTGCAGCCCAGAAGGCCAACTGTGTTGGCCTCTCCAGCAGGGAGAGGGAGGTGATTGTTCCCCTCTACACAGCTCTTGTGAGGCCCCATCTGGAGTACTGTGACCAGGTGGGGTCCCCAGTACAGGAAGGACATGGAGCTCTTGTAGCGGGTTCAGGGGAGGGCCACTAAGATGATCAGAGGGCTGGAGCACCTCTCCCATGAGGAAAGGTTGAGGGAACTGGGCTTGTTCAGCTTAGAGGAGAGAAGGCTCTGGAGAGACCTCATTGCAATCTTCCAGTACTTGAAGGGAGAGTATAAACAGGAGGGGGAACGCCTCTTTATGAGGGTGGATAGTGATAGGACAAGGGGGAATGGTTTTAAACTGAGACAGGGGAGGTTAAGGTTAGAGATTAGGAGGAGGTTTTTCACACAGAGGGTGGTGGCACACTGGAACAGGTTGCCCAGGGAGGTCAAGGATGCCTCCATCCCTGGAGGCAATCAAGGCCAGGCTGGATGCAACGCTGGGCAGACTGCTCTAGCAGTTGGTGGCCCTGCACATGGCTGGGGGGGTTGAAACTATATGATCATTATGGTCCCTTTCAACCCAGGCCATTCTATGATTCTATGATATGATTCCATAAAGCCTGAAATAGCAATAGCGGGTATTTTTTTTTCCTCAAAACAAGAAGGAACCTTCTTTCCTTTTTTCTTCAAACATTAACACACAAACATTAACACAATTCTTAACACATTAACACATTTTTTTGTAGTTTCTGGAATCAATCAGCACCAGGAGTAACAAGTAAGTCTGAGTGCATGAGACTGAAGAGAGAAATTCTATCAGTGAAAAAAAAGAAAAAATAGTATAATACTGATATTCTGACTGACCTGTATGCTTATTGATTTCTTTCATTCATATGCTTTATTCATATTCTTAAATTTCTACTTACCTACAATAAAAATTTACTCTCATGACAAAGTAATGTCAGTTGTGCAGTGTAACTTAAATCTAATATTAAAATCATCATACACATATGCACTCACACTTCTGTATAACCAAAGTGAGAAAATCATATACAGTTATAAAGTAAATTCAATTTTTGTCATTTCAGCAAAGCAGAGTTTAATTGGGCAATTTCATTTTGGAATCAAGTCAAACCTAAAATTAAAAGGTTTACGACAGTAGTCGTGCATCAGGCCATGCTAGCATGTCAGGCCATGCTACAGCACCGGCTGAGAAAAAGGATCTTTTTTGTCTAAGCTGTTGTCTAGTTAAATGCTTAAGTGTTTCCATGACAACTCTTGTACACATTACTTATCCCTTTTACTGATATCTGGAAGATCACAAGTGAAATTTCACTGTCAACACTCCTTTAATTTTTCCTGTCACAAATATGACACAAGAAACATACTCAAGGACTTAGTCTACCTTAAGCCTTGCCAGGTAAATTTTATATTACCGTTTAGAAGTAATCTCCATTTACTCAGCACCTTCCACTGCCTCTGTGGATTTGTTAATTACCATTACTTATTATTCTTCTCCATCCATAATTGTCTTAAGAAAAAAGGAGGCATAACAGAATGTTCTCACTGCTTGTACCTGACACTTTCTCAAACATGCAAACTATGCAATCAAAAAGCCCTTCAGTAGAAAACACTTCTAGTAAAAATATAAAATCACTTTACCAATTCACTGTTGAGAATTACAGAAATCAAAATGCACTTATCTATTTTGCTCATTACAGACAAGTATACGTTCTCCTTTATACTAAGAAATATGCTCTGTTACTAATCCTCAGGAGAGTTTCAGAATATGTGGGTATACCAAGTATGACTGACCATACTTGCCCATAATATATTTGCAACAATGGCTTACAGGAGAAATATGGGGCTAAACAATAAAGTTACCACAGAATACAAAACAGAACATCCTAAGAAGTCTCACCATGATTGAATATTTTATACTTTCAAGCAAATGAAGCAGCAGAGACATGGGGACATGTATCTGAAAAACTGTATCCAGAAGACAGGTAAGCAGCATTCACATTCTAAACAAAATGTTGTTGCAAGGTGGTTAATCAAGACAGTTGCCTGGGGTTTTCCATCGCTCTTTCCACAGTAACAATCTAACAACCTATACTGTAAAAATATATTTCTAATTATCTTGATAAAAGATGAAATTTAGCTGTAATTGCTTGTTTTTTTTCCCAAGAACTGCTACTGCAGCACATTTGTCTTGATTATGTTTTTAAACTATAAGCATTATGCAATTACTCTGCATTGATTTCAGAATCAGTCTGAGCTCAATAGCATCTCCAATTTGTAAGCAAAACAGCAGCATTATAAATCAAACAGATAAAAGTCATCACTTGAGCCAAACATGAGCAAATTAACAGTGAATAAGAATAAAGATCTTTGGATTTCTGCATATTACAACTGTGGAATTCAGTATTCATCACCCTCTGCTTCATGTCACTCACATGGGAGAATAGGAGAACTGTGGATTGGTGCTAATTTTATCACCTTGATCCCCGCTATTAGTCAGTATCCACAGAACTTAAGATGACCTTCAATGCACTAAAATCTTCCACCACTATACGACTTAACTCTGACATAAAGGCAGGATGTTGAATGAATAAGTGATAATTACGTGACAGCAGATTTGGTAAGATTCATCTCTCAGTATAAATACCCTAAAACAGAATACATCTATAGTCCACTGCCAGGCTAATAAAACTCAAGAAACACATTATATTTAGTACTTACTAGCTCAGGAGACTTGAAATATTTTATATTTTATTTTATTTTATTTTATTTTATTATTTTATTATTATTTTATTATTATTTATTATTATTTATTTTATATTATTTATATTATATTTTATTTTATTATATTTTATGGTTAACAGTGTTATGCTTACTGTAACATACATCTGAGAAACAGATAAGGAAGTAAAAAAACAAACAAAAAAAAAAAACAAAACAAAAAAAACACAGGTCACTCCTTATTAGTTATCCATATTAGAACAAGTCAAGCACACAAATAATCTGCTTATTTTTAATCTTGCCAGCTTCCAAAATTATAGAACCACAGAATCATTTGAGTTGGAAATGATCTTAAAGATCACTTCAGTTCCATCTACCCTGTAATGGGCAGACACACCTCCCATGGCCTTTGGGTTATCTGTTGCACAGTAAGAGAATGCACCCATTGCTCAGCAACAGACAAACTGTCAGCACGCTATTAATGGTGTGTTCATAGATTCATAGATACATTAGGTTGGAAAGGACCTACAAGATCATCTAGTCCAACCATCTTGTTGACTGAAAGCAGGACGTGGGGAGGACAGTGCTGTGCAGTGCAGACTCAGTGATGGAAAATAATGCATTTTGATACAATGGCTAAACACAGGGCTCTGAACAGCAAAGAACACACAGCTGTGCTTTTTGTTTTGATATAGGAATTTAAAAATAGAACCACAGAATCCTTAGAGTTAGAAGGGACCTTTAAAAGCTATCTAGTCCAACTCTCTTGCAATGAACAGGGACATGCATAGCTATACGAGGTTGCTCAGTGCCCTATTTAGCCTGACCTTGAATGTCTCCATGGATGGAGCATCCACCACATCTCCAGGAAACCTGTGTTTCTGCCTCCCTGTATAAGACTTTTTCCTTGTATCCAATCTAAATTTTCTCTCTCTAAGTTTGAAACAATTTCTCCTTGTCCCACCAGAATAGGCCTTGCTCAAGAGTCTGTCCCCTGACTTCTTATAGCCCACTTTAGATACTGGAAGGCCACTCTCAGGTCTACTGTAACTTTCTCGTCTACAGACTGTCCTTGTAGGGAGGTGTTCCATCCCTGGGATCATTTTTGTGGCCCTTCTCTGGGTGCACTGGACAGGTGCACTGGACAGGCCCACAGTTCTCTTGTACTCAACCTCTGGACACAGTACTCTTAAGTGAGGCCTCACCAGTGCAGAATAGAGGGGCATGATCACTTCCTTCAACTTGTTGACCACACTGTTTTTGATGCAGCCCAGGATATGGTTGATCATTTGGGCTATGAGGGCATACTGCTGGCTCATATCCACCTTGCCACCCACCAGTATCCCTTAAGTACTTTTGAGCAGGGCTGTTCTCAATCCTTTCATTCATAGCTTGTGCGGGTAGAATACAAGTTCGACCCAGTTGCAAGATCTTGCAGTTAGCTTTGCTGAACCTCATGATGTTCTCCTGGGCCCAGTGCTCAAACCAGTCTAGGTCTCTCTGAATGGTATCCCATCCCTCAGGCATGTCAATTGGACCCCACAGCTTGGGGTTTCAAAACTGTCCCCCAAAAAATCACCAATTTACATTTGTAAGACCATTTACAGTTGATATAAACACATGACCTGCATATTTTAGAATAGAATAGAATGTATAGAGTTGCAATGAGATATTCATCTCAAAAATCTGATGACACTTCTTCACTGGACTACTATAATCCCCGTCTTAGCAGAAAAAAATATCCTTTGCTTCACAGTCTCACCGTATTTGTGTCATCACTTTCTGTCAGTACGCAAATTTTGAACAATTATTATAAAGGATGAAGTACAGGAAGAGTAAAATTTCATCAAAGATCTCTGATGAATACCATGAGGCCTCACTAAGGCTTGAGACCACTACCATCAAATAGGACTGGTGTGTTAGTTTCATAAAAACAAGGTCACATATCCCAGTAGCTTTATGGTTTTGTTCATCTCTCTCTTTTCTTAATGTTTTAAGAAAAATATTTTAAACAAAAATGTTTTGTTACTTATATGTTAGTGATACTGTATATTTTGGAAGGGCTGCTCCAAAAGTAATGCTGTTTGTTATGCTGGCCCATAACATCAAAGGTGGACTCTGGTGGCATGGCAGAAGAGGTTGAACCTTCCTATCAATGTTCCATTACATTTTGTTGCAGCATGACAGATGGCAGCAGAGGGGCAGTCTGAAAAAATGGCATCTGACATGGAAGTGAGTATGAACCAAAGATGTATCATCAAATTCCTCCATGCAGAAAAACTGGTACCAACTGACATTCACCGATGCCTGCTGAATGTTTATGGAGACCAAACAGTGGACGTGAGCACAGTGAGGCAGCAGATGGTGCATTTCACCTTCACTGGAGCAGATTTTAAAGAGAGTGGCATGCAGGCTTTTTTTATTGCTGGCAAAAATGTATAGCTAATGGTGGTGAATATGTTGAAAAGAGTGTTTTGTAGCTGAGAACTTACTACATCAAATAGCCTTATTGTGTTCTTTGTACTTATTGTCATTTCCATGGAAATAAGCAGGACGCATTACTTTTGGAGTGACCTACATACACACTGCCCAAGGCAATTTCTATTCACGTGGCCCAGGCAAGCCAAAAGATTGGACACACATGCATTAGATCAAGTTGCCCAAACTCCCATTCAATCTGTCCTACAGCATTTCCAGAGAGGGGGGCATTCACAGCTTCTCTGTGGATGAGACACTGTTCCTATGTCTCACCACTCATAGAGACAAATTTCCTCCTAACATCTAATATAAATTTACTCTCTTTTAGTTTAAAGCCATTGCCTCTTCTTCTATCACTGCACACCCTGATAAGTAGTCCCCTCCCATCTTTCCTGAAGGCCCCTCTAGAAATTAGAAGGCCATTATAATGTCTCTCCATGAGCCTTCTCTTCTCCAGGCTGAACAAATCCCATTCTCTCAGCCCATCTGCATAGGAAAAATTCTCCAGTCCTTCCTGAACCCACTCTGGACCCATTGTAACAGGCCCAGGTTACACTGGGGGTCTCAGAATTTAACACTTTCATATCTCATGGAAGTGTAATGGAGAGGGAGAATCAGCTCCCTAGTGCTGACCGTGAAAGATTTTTGCCTTATCCATAATCACAGGTGTCAACAATTTCCTTGTCCCTGAGATATACTCCTGAAGGAAACCCCATTGCCACTTAGGATCTTCCTGGACTCCACAGGCTCTGAAAGGTTGCAGAGATGCTTAACCACCAAGGGCCAAGGGCAGATGCAACAGCTCAGCAAAACCACTTCTCTGAGGGAAGAATACATAGAATTGCTTTCTGTTTCCTGAGAGTCTTGAAATGTATTAACAGTCCTGTAAGAGTGACACAGAAAGATTTTAGTAGCCTTGGCTATTCCCAAAAATGCAAGAGTCATGACTCATCGTCTCCAAAAAAGTGTTTCTTATGACTATCATTTAAATACCAGATTAAGAAGTGGCTGATGATGCATTCTAACCAGATAATGGCTGAGCGGCACTCAATTTTCCAATTAGATCCTAACTTTCAGTGTAGAAGTAGTTGTTAACGTGGGAAAATTAAACAGGTCTCATCATAAAAGAGTAAAAACAGAGTAAAACAGAGTTGCTTCTACCACTCAGTATTGGATGTTGTTTACATATTTTAGTAAAGAATTGCTTCTGGAAGAAGCAATACCACTACAGCTCAACAGTCACAAAGTGACATTTTCCCATGAAAGAAGGGTGACTAGTAAAACTGCTATCTTGGACTCCCAAAGGGCGGACTTTGACCTGTTCAGGACACTTGTTGCAAGGGTCCCTTGGGACTCGCTTCTGAAGGGTTTTGGGGGGCCAGGAAGCCCGGATGCTTCTCAAGACAGAAATCTTAAAGGCACAGGAGCAGGCTGTCCCTGAGCGCCGTAAGGCAAGCCGGAGGGGAAAAAGACGAGTCTGGATGAATGGGGAATGTTTGTTGAGACTGTGGGAGAAAAGGAGAGTCTACATCCTCTGGAAGAAGGGACAGGCTAATTGGGGAGACTACAGAGGAGATGCCAAGATATGCAGGCCGGAAGTTAGAAATGCAGAAGCCCAACTCGACCTCAGACTGGTTGCTGCAGTAAAAGAGACCAGAAAATCCTTTTACAAATACATTAACAGTAAGAGAAAAACTAAGGAGAATTTCTCTCCTTTATTTGATGCATCAGGGAATGTGACCACTGAGGATAAGGAAAACACTGAGGTTCCCAACGCCTTCTTTACATCTGTCTTTAATAGACTGATCAGTTATCCTCAAGGCACTTTTTGCCCTGACCTGGAAGTCTGGGATGGAGCTCAGAATACACCCCCTGTGATCTATGCAAAGACAGTCAGAGACCTGCTTCTCCATTTAGACTGCAACAAGTCCATGGGACCAGATGGGATCCACACTAGGGTGCTGAAGGAGCTGGCGGATGTGATTACCAAGCTGCTTTCTACCATCTATCAGCATTCCTGATTATCTGAAGAGGTCCCACAAGATTGGAGGCTTGCCAATGTGACTCCCACCTACAAGAAAGGCCATAAGGAAGATCCAGGGAACTACAGGTCTGTCAGCCTGACCTCAGTATCAGGGAAAGTTATGGAGCAGATCATCTTGAGGGAGATCACACAGCATGTGCATGGCAACCAGGGTATCAGGCCCAGCCAGCATGGGTTTATGAAAGGCAGGTCGTGCTTGTCCAACCTAATCTCCTTCTATGACTGGGTGACCAGATTGGTAGATGAAGGAAAGGTTGTTAATGTAGTCTACCTAGACTTCAGCAAAGCCTTTGACACGGTCTCCCACAGTATTCTCCTGGCGAAACGGGAAGCCTGTGGCCTGGACAGGTATATCCTCCTGTGGGTAAGGAACTGGCTTGAGGGCTGTGCCCAGCAGGTTGCGGTTAATGGAGTTAAATCCAGCTGGTGTTCCGTTATGAGTGGTGTCCCCCAAGGGTCAGTATTGTGGCCCATCTTGTTTGAGAACATCTGGGAGAAGTTGTAGACTGTGACAAGGTCTCCTGTGAGCCTCCTTTTCTCCAGACTAAACAGTCCCAGCTCCTTCAACCTCTCCTCATAAGACTTGTGCTCCAGACCCAACTCAACTTTATTGATGACATAGATGAGGTGATTGAGTGTACCCTCCATAAGTTTGCAGATGACACCAAGTTGGGAGGATGTGTTGATCTGCCTGAGGGTAGGGAGGCCCTTCAGAGGGAACTGGATAGGCTGGATAGCTGGGCTGAGGTCAATAGGATGAGGTTCAATAAGGCCAAGTGCCAGGTCCTGCACTTTGGTCACAATAACCCCATGCAGTGCTACAGGCTTGGGGCAGAATGGCTTGAAGACTGGGTAGAGGGAAAGGACTTGGGGATGTTGGTTGATATTCTGCCGACAGTGTGCCCATGTGGCCAAGAAGGCCAATGGCATGCTGGCCTGCATTCAAAATAGTGTGACCAACGAGCAGGGAGGTGATCATCCCCCTGTACTCGGCTCCGGTTTGGCTGCACCTCAAGTCTTGTGTTCAGTTTTGGGCCCCTCACTACAAGAAAGACATTGAGGCCCTGGAACATGTTCAGAGGAGGGCAATACAACTGGTGAGGGGTCTGGAGCACAAGTCTTATGAGGAGAGGCTGAAGGAGCTGGGACTGTTTAGTCTGGAGAAAAGGAGGCTCACAGGAGACCTTGTCACAGTCTACAACTTCTCCCAGATAACTAATGACAGGACGAGAGGCAATGGCCACAAATTGTACCAGGGAAGATTTAGATATGATATGAGGAAAAGCTTATTCTCTGAGAGAGTGGTCAGATGCTGGAATGGCTGTCACGGTGTTATTCATGACAGGAACACAAGGGAAAGAAAGAAGGGAGAGAGGGAGAAAAAAACTGCACCCCGTGCACTCCGGGGTGGGGGTGGGAATGACGGAGGGGTATGACAGAAATAATAGATGAGTCTACAAAAACAACAGTACGATTTGAGGAGGAATGGTAACTTTACTAAATCTAGTAAAATCATACAAATGAGAGAGACAAAGTTTCCAAACCAAATCTGAGAGTTCACATCAGAGAAAAAACCTGCACAGGAAGCACACGTGCTGAATCTCCGCAGCAGCCAAGAGAATGTGCCAAGAGAGAGCGGGCCTGGCGTCCAGTCCAGCTCCAACCCTCTGCCGCTCCCCAACACAGCATTAACTCCTTAACTGCCTGCATGATGTTCTGATATGAAATACAGCATCAAAACCACAACAATGGCCTGCCTAGGGAAGTGGTGGAGTCACCATCCCTACAGCTGTTCAAGAAGCATCTAGATGAGGTGCTAAGGGATATGATTTAGTAGCTTAGTGGGTAGGGATGGTGATAGGGGGATGGTTGGGCTAGATGATCTTGTAGGCCCTTTCCAACCAAGTGTTTCTATGTTTCTATGTATCTCCTATATTTCTGCAGATTTCCCTGCAATATTTCCCTATCAAATGCACAATCTGACTGCTTCAGCTATCAGAACTTCTTTACCAGGCTTTCTTTACCATACTAAACATGTATGGTTCACCTAAGCATTCACTGACATCTTTATCTCCCAAATACTGTTTGCATTCATCTTTGTGTGCCTAACTACATGGTATCAATTCAACAATTAAAATTGAAAAGATGGATCAAGTTCTCTTTTAAAAGTTCTCATAAAAATGGAAGCCAACTACTTACAAGTAGATTCACTGTCACCAATCAAGATTTAGAGTGAGTACAGAGAACATAACCCGCACCAGTGAACTTGCTACTTGCCCTTATTTTCACTTTTTAGCTAGGTATCAACTATTACAGTCAATCAAATTTCTCAACTGTACGTCTTCATGGAGCAAGGACCCCTTTGCATTTCTTTGTAGTAACTAATACAATGTGGAACTTACTGGGGCCTACTAACATTTACGAATGTAATAAATCTGTCAGAGAAAATTATGGGAAAGTTAAAACAGCTATTAGCTGGGAAACTTGTGTAGCTTTCTATCTTCTACTGTAAACATCGCTCACACACAAACACACATGCACATACACAAAGTTATCTTAAAAAAATTGTTTATACATACTTTAGTAACACTACCAATATTATTGTTGTTGTTACATCTATTCCCAGCACTGGATAGGGAACTTTGACTAGTCTCCTTCTTAAATGTTGGTTGGAAAGCTACAAACACATTGACAACTGAAGCATTGAAAACAAAACTCACCAACCCTTAAGACTCAAAAGACAGTAAATGGATAATACAATTCTTCAGTTCTGAATGTCTGAGTTTCTAACATTCCATTACCTTGTTCATAAAAAAGTATTAAGAGGATATTAGAAATTCAACCATACTGGAAGAATACAGGTGTCACTTTTGAGTTTAAATTAGGTTCTATGTAGCTATCCTGAAGTATAAGGTTTAGATACTGGGCAATTAGTTCCTTCTTAATAAAAGGAAGTATTCTGGGGAGAGCAGTAACAGATACAGGTTATTTAGTAATATACACAATGATTAGCTTGTGACTTGACACAAATTTTATCCTCCTGTTAATTCAGCAGCACTCAAAGGTGCACAAAGAGACAGCAGTTAAAAAAATTCATGAAACAGATGAATAAAAAGTCTATGAAAAAAAACCCATGAAAATATTCATAAAGGATTTAAAATTTACTCTCTGTTTAGAGGCTTCTTTTAAAGACACTGCTAATGTATACAGCAGATGAGCACTACATTTGGTAAGTTTCAATTGTATGAAAAATGCTGACTAAGCATTTGCCCTTCTTGTGAAATAAATATGAAAGGTAAAAAAGAACAGACTAATCCCTTGTTTAAAAAATCAAAATCATCTTATGCAGAGCTTTTTTAAGACGTTTTTTCAGTGGAGAGAAGGAGAAAATAAATTCTACTTTAACAGCATTATTGAGTATTTACAAGTAGCATACATGATAGTCAAAGCAGTGTTCCAGAATACAAGGGCAGCAGCCAGAAAAAATGGTGTCTGACATGGAATTAACATTCACTGATGCTTGCTGAATGATTATAAAGACCAGACAGTAAACGCTAGCACAGTGAAGTGGCGGGTGGTGCATTTTAGCAGTGGAGTGAGCAACGTGAAAGGCAAGACACATTCCAGATGACCATGCACAGCTGTCACACTACAAAATAGAGCTCATCTCGATCAGTTCATCCAGGAGAATCTGTGCATTACAGTCAGTGAACTATGTATGGAGCTCAATATCAGCTCCAATGCATTGAAAACAATGGATGCAACATTGGAACATCACAAAGCTTGTACCATGTGGGTCTCGTGAACTGCTCGCAGGAACAGAAAGAACACTGTTCGCAAGTTTGTCAGGATCTATTGAGCCAGTAAAAACCTAAAGGTGACAGTTTCCTGGAGTGTATTTGTAACATTACCAGTGATGAGACAAGGTGTCACCACTATGAGAATGTGTCCATGGAGTGGCAACATGTGAATTTCCCATTGAAGAAAAAGTTCAAGATGCAGCCCTCAGCAGGTAAAATGATGGGAACCATCTCTCATGATAAGAAAGGGGTGAGCCTTCTGGATTTCCTGGAACCTATACCAACCATCAACTCTGACTGCTACATCACAATGCTGACTAAGGTAAAGGCTCAAACTTCCAGAGTTCCAGGCTAGAGAAGAAAATAACCTTTCTCTTGCAACATGATAACACCAGGCCCCATACCCATTTGAAGACCTTGGACCACACTGCCAATCTTGGCTAAACTGTCCTACCACACCCACTGTACAGTCCAGATTTGGTGCCTCCACATGTGACTTCCACCTCTTCAGGCTGATGAAACATGGATTGTGTGAGCAACACCACCATCATAGCAGCTATCAAACAGTGACAGCAGATCACCTCTGCTGGTGCAGATTTTTAAAAGCAAGGCATGAAGGCTCTTGTCCATGGCTGGCAAAAATGCACAGCTAATGGTGGTGACTGTGTTAAAAAAAGCAGCATTTTGTAGCTGAGAATATTTTCTATCTAATAGTGATATTGTGCTACTTTTATCTGTTGTAGTTTCCATGGAAATACAAGGCACTACCGTTGGAGTGACCTATGTACAAGAAAGCGGAACATTTGCCTCCAAAATTCCCCCATGAAACCAGCACTGGAATTTCAACTCGCAGAAGAACTAATAAGAATTAAGAAGTATTTCAAGAAACTTCTGCAGCATCTTGTAGAAGTTGATTTAGAAAATACTCATTTCCTGTCTACTTCATATCAAATACTCACTTCCTCATCATTTTAACCAGGAACCATTTTATTTTCTCTAGAGTTTTTCACTATTTTTTTTCTGTTATTTCCCCTACTCTGAATATATCTTCCAATTCTCAAAACATGAGTCCATTTGATGGTCAATTGCTGAGTCATCTCTCAACTCCTACTGAAAATACAAAGAGATGAAGGTAAGTCATATAGTAAATGATAATCTCTCATTCACTTTGAACTTCATGCCAAATCCTTCCACTGCAACTGCCTACTTGATTTCCAAATGCACACTTTGTATACTTGCCCTGTCCTTTCCCACCTACTTCCTTTTGTTGACAGTAAAAATTGTCAGGTCCATCTGCAATTCATTTTAGGAACTTATTTTTAATTAAAAAGACAGATTTTTTTTACTTATTTTATTTTATTTTATTTTATTTTATTTTATTTTATTTTATTTTATTTTATTTTATTTTATTTTATTTTATTTTATTTTATTTTATTTTATTTTATTTTAGGTCAGCAATAGGTCTAGCTGCTTTTCTGTCTTTATTTTTCCCATTATAACTGTTAACTCATGTTCATGGTAAGTAGCAGCCAGGTACACAAAAAATAATGTGAATTTCTCTATTCAATTTGGGTGAAGAGTACAGATTGCAGGACCCCAAGGGACACAGCTAGAAAGACCTCTCCTCCGAGACTGAGAATACCACTCTGGGGGTCAAGACAGACCTTAATAATCAGCATGTGAAGTTCACTGTGTTCTGGAAGGATGCACAGAGCATATTTAATACTCTCTTGAGCTTACTGTTTTTACTCTCAGTTCAGGAGTTCTTACCACATTTACAGTCAACTGTTCTACAATTAGTTTTTGAATGCAACAGTCACAAACTACAGAGACATCAGTAACAATTCTAGTTTTAAAAAGGCACATATTTACAGCTTCTCCTTTCCTGCAATTCCTCACTGCCTGGAAAAGCCAGAGAGGGGGAACAACAGAGATATACAAGTTTTTGAAGTGTCATACATCTCCTGCAGAGTCTACAGACTACTCTGGATTCAGCATCACTTCAAAATGGAATTGTCTGTAGAATTACTGAATAAAAAAGTCTCTAATAGGAAGACAATCATCAACCATTTAGAGGTCCTAGGGTAATTAAGGTTCAGTTAAGTCCTTCAATTCTAACTCTGGAGACATGGGTTAAATTCTCAGCTGTTTCATAAATCACTCTCTAACTTTATATTCCATCTCACCATCGGTAAAATATATGGAGAAGTATTTCCTGTTTCTACCTAACCCATTTCAAATTGAACTCTCAGCTGCTAGAAGCACCTTTCACTGTTTCTTCATTCAGAATCTCATCAAACAAAACTGCTGAGGTACTTCTCAGCAACTTTTCAACTAAATTAAGGAACAGCTAATAACCAAAATAAGCACCACAAATACTGTTTAATCTTTCAAACAAAAAAACAACTCAGGGTCTGTCCAGAACAGGAATGACATTGTCATGTGTCTGTGGCAAGCTCTGATCTCCCAATATATATATATGCATTGTATATATATATATATTACATATACATATATATAATATACAATATATATATAATACTAAGCAGACATAATTCAGTAAGGTTGTTTTTCCCTTTCATGCTCTTGTGTTTGAAAGTTTATTTTGTTAGATCTGCCCACAATACAGCCTATAACACAGATAACCTTAAAAATGCATTTCATCAATGACCAGCCATAAATCTGCACTCATAATACAGTAAAAAGAGTCACCACTGAAATGAAAATCACTTCCAATGGTATAGTCTCATAAGAACAGTTAGGAGACTACAGGACAGCAGCAACGAAGGAGGAAGCCTTCCTCTTCCCAAAGCTGCAATCAAGCAAGAAAGTACACTGGAAGTCAGTATTAAAGCGGTGCTGCAATTTACGGATTCTAGAAACACTTAGCAGGAAGTTGAAACCAGAAACAAGGCTCTTTATATGGTACTGAGGTTCTTTAAATACTTAAGAAAAAATCTACCTGCTATTCTCTCAAAAATCTGAAGTCTTGTCAGCCAAGCTGTGCTTGCTAGCACAGTGCTATCCAATTTATAAAAGCAATGCCTCACATAACTGAAAATGAAACCTCTTAGCTTTCTCTGACAAAAACAGAGAAAGAAAGCAAGTAATCATGAGTTATTCCTAAATGCATACTGCAACCTAAACATCTGCTAAACATTACTTATGCAGTAACCTTATTTTTACATTATTCTTTTTTTTCTAATGTAAAAAAAAATTCTCTACCTTCTGCAAGTATTAGATATAGTGTTAGTTTATTTATTTATAATTTATGAAATGCTTTTATTAACTGGTTTGGAGGCATATAAGAACACACAGACCCTAGCTGTCTCTTACCAAGTTAATTTAGAAATGAAGCACAGAGAACACCACTGTAAAAAAAAAGAAAGCTGAAGGTATATGACAGACAGGATTTTTGAGCTCCTGGGCAATCTCATGCATACACAGATGAACAGAGGTCACTATAAGCCTATTGGAGTTGGAGGCTCCATGTGGACCTGCTAGTCCTTGTCTCCAATAGCTCAGTCCACAAGCCTGAGCCCTTGACCCTCTAGCGGTAGAGCATCCATGGCAGATACTTTCTTTGTGGCTCAGCTTTCCATGTGTATCAAGAGGATAAAAAGCACTGCCCATATTTACTAGTATCTCTGGTGCAGTGATTAGAGAAACAGCACAAGTGTTTACATTCAGGAGAGTCAAAAGATAAGCAAAAGGAAGGAGTAGCAAGTTCAGCTTGCAACGAGGACCAAGTAGTCAGAACAAGAACCCACAGATGCACAATTTCTTCCCCACTAACACTGAAGTAACAATTTTCTTTGCAAACACTACTGACTCTGAAATACCATTTTTCATTTACTGCACTTAACAACAAACATAGCAAACACAAGGAGGAAAATAAACTGCATATCAGACATAGTGTCTAACATCCCAAGGCATTACAGAGGCACTGAGTTACTGTGACACAAAATGTTTACAGGAGAGTTTGGACTGGTTACTAATACTACTAGGACTTCGCTATGACTTCAACCAGGACAACCACAAACATCACCTGGATGTATCACAATGCTGTGAAAAATCTAGTATTACCTGCCCTACCTAGGCAGTGATAAATCTGTTGACAATGGTGCCCAGTTTTGACAGATACCAGTGAAGATTAACGAGAGATGACTTTCAAAATACAAGTCCAATTTCCAAACACTTAGAATTTCAGGTACCTGCTGAATTCAACAGTCCTAAGCAGGAAGGTGCTGGGCTGAATAGATCTGAGTACAGCTAATTAGTTTCAGAAAGTTATGAAGGTTATACAGCTTCCAGCCATATTAGATACCTCTACTTTGTTTGGAAGGTGTCATTTATTTGTTTCTGCCAGATACTTAAAGCAGAGCCCATCACAATTCCACTTTTGAATTCAAGTTTCAGTGAGTTACTGAAAGGTTAGGTAACCTTATCAGTGATGTGGGATGAACAGAGGAGCTACTAAGTACACTGCACCAAATTATCTGCAACAACTTGGTTGCCCCCTGGAAATGTCCTGTATACAGTGAAACAAACTGACTTTCCAAACAAACTCTCCAAATTTGAACAGCATCACATTTTTTCTACCCATGTTCCATTCTGCATCAGCAACATTCAAATAAGACGGTTTCTTAGACATTCTGATAATGGAGTTACAAGCTCAACCTACTGTACTTGCACAAGGAAGATCGTACCTTTAGAAGATCAGCATTTGCAGACATACTTAACAGGAAGATAGCAGGAAGACATACAAAAGAAGTGTGCTAACAAAGGCCAAGTCAAGCAGCTTACTGATATGATCTAGAGGAGGCCATGAATCCCAAGGAAAGAAAGGAAAATTGCAGTTATTATACTTATAAAATATATATTATAACCATGGCCTTATAAAAGTTGGTAGTATAGTTATTTTTTAAAATTTCAGGAATTAAGACACAGAGGGTGGAACATACTTGCTTAAGGTCAGAGAGCCAGTGGATATACAGAACGGAACTTGAATCATATTCTTAGAGAAGTAGGTCTGTGAGTTTGAAGGCTGAGGATTGTAACGTGTTTTCCAGTTTGAAAGTGTTATTCTACTTCTCACTTTCAATGACTATAAGCTTCCTAATGCATGAGGAAACCATGTACAGCAGGCTACATTTTACCAGATATACAGAACAAATTTGCATTTATCCAAAATAACAAGTAGAAGTGGCCTTCCTTCTTCTACAGCTAGAGGAAGAACACCCTCAAACTGAAGGAAAAAAAATAATTAAAACAAACAAACAAAAAAACCCAAACCACCAACAGATTAAAATATGATGTTAGTAAAGAGCAGTAACTTGAGAATCAGATGTCCCCCCTATCAGGTTAGATTCACTTCCCTAAAAACAGTTATGGGGCACCCTGCCACAAGGATAAAAATGTCTAGCTCAGTTCTAAAGTACGGTTCAGTATTTTAAAATAAATCTAGTCTCAGCCCTCAAATAACATTTGTTATGTTATGTTATAATGATATTTATTTTTAATGGAATTTATTCACAATATATTCATTAGAACATCATACTGTTTTTCCTTCTTTAAGACAATCACAGATATGCATAACTTTTTTTTTTTTTGCTAATTGTATTACAACACTGATATGTACATTTGCATAAGCAACCTAAAAAGTGGTATACTATTTGGAGGGGAAACTAAACTAAACATGGGATATTTTCACAGCTTCTCAAATCTCTATTAAAAACTGAGTTCTGTTATTGCGACTGAAAACAGCCTTTAGTAAATTAGGACCACTTCTTTCCAGCTTTGAATAACTTTTTAAATTATTTATTTTTAGTACCCTTACTTTAATGGAATTGTACTACAGTTGTTACGCTACTGCTGTCTTACAACATCACAGTCAATATATGACAGAAATAAATATCTCTATTATGTCAAGGGACAAGCATCTCAGGGTGACTCCTTGACTTTCTCTCCTTGTCAATATTCCCTGTGTCAGTAAATGGAGGTTATCAGATAATTCAGCCCAGGGCAAGAGAATAAAAGAGATTTGAATGTGGTTCCTGTTCTAAGCTGTCTGTAATTTGCAATTTTTCTCATTTCAGGGACAAACCATCTGCCCCTCTTAAGCCTCAGAGATTAACTTTCAGTCATGGAGAGGGACAAAGCCTGCTCACAAGATTTAACTGTATGACCAACAAGCTCGAATATAAATAAAAAAATAAATAAAGCTTTGGTGTACTATTTCATATATTCGTATTAGGGGTAAATAAACAAGTATGGATTACCATTCTAAAATCTCTAGCTAGTCTACAGTACCAATACCTCTGACAGCAGACTTGCTCAGATATGGACACACTACTTTTCTTTTAGTTTCATGCGAGACAATAAAACTGCATGGCTGTAGTACTACTGCCTTTATGTTCAATGATAATCACACAACACTGTTTTTCATCTATAAGAGAACGTACAAATCACTCCTGCTATAATACTAAATTAGACAAATAACTAACGTAGAAAAATCTCAGTGGGAGCAATAGTTTTTATCCATAACACAGTATGAATGGAAATTCTGCTGATACTTCAAGGTCAACTACTTTACAGCTAGCATTTTTCTGTTCTTAACATTTTAGCAAAAATAAAATCTTAGTAATCTGCTATAAAATTTACTTCAAAACTGAATATTAAATATCTAAATTTGGAAATTTGACTGCATTTAACTTAGATATGTGAACTTTTGTTCATAGTTACACTATTAATAATAAACCAGTACTATTCCCATGAGACTTTTTTGGAATAGGTTAAATATAAACAACAGTTAAGACACATTAAAGATGTTCCTGACTACGCTTAGTTTTCCAGCTCTTTAAAATACAGAAGATCAGAGATTATACCATCTTAACAGATGCTCCCCCAATAAGACTCATTTTATATTAAATTTAAAGCAATGTTTAATGTTACAAACATCTCACTGTATGTGCATTCATTAACCTTAATTAATAGAACAAATTAAATTTCTGAAGACTGTTTTCTTGCAAAGCACTCTGCTGAAGTTTTAATAATTTATTCCTGTAACTTCAAATTTTACTTTAATTCTCATTTTGAAACTCTTGTGACATGAATAAAATTTCTTCACAAAATTTTTGATCTATAACATTTCTGTTTTATATATATGATCTTCTGATACAGCCTGTGAAAAAAACAATTCCTGCAAACCTTTCCCCTGATTAGGAAAAAAAAAAAAAAAAAGAAATGAAATCTATCCTATAAATACACATAACCTAATCTTTTTAATTCAGAGAATACCTTTCTTGGTAACTAAGATGCTCTCTGTAAAGGCAAACATTAATACTGGAGTGCTTCTTCAGTTACATAGGGAGCTCTTCAATCTGCATATGTTTGCACACAAACATTCTGAAAGCAAACTAAATCAGCTACAATTTGCAGTTGCCCCATCCCTATACAAAACATATTACGCACTTAAAATAAATTCACTGTAAATCATCATGCCATCCACGCATTTAAATACCATAAGCCTCCTTAACCCTCAGCTCAGACTTCCCTAATCTCTGAAAGAAAGCAGTGCCAGATGGCCATGAACAACTGCTAAGAGGACCACAGAGAAACACCTGAAGCTCTTAGTGATATGGTTGAAAAACACCTTCTGTTTCAACTTACTGCTGAGCCTCACTTAGATCAAATTGCTCTATGGAACTCAAATGAAGTCCTTCCACATTAACTCATACACCTGCTACTAGCTTTCAAAACACATAATTTCTTGTCATGAAACTAAGTCAACAAAACTTACATCCTCGTGGGCAGAAACAATACACCGACTCTTTGTCATAGTTATCTGAGCAACAATATGTTTGCTAGCCAAAGACGATTCACTAAATAATGCACTTCTCCATCACCTCCATGCATATATATATCGATACAGATAAGGTCTGATTTTTTTTTGTTTTGTAGCTGAGAATTTGTTCTAACGAATAGTGTTATTGTGCTACTTTTATCTGTTGTAGTTTGCATGGATATAAACAGAAGAAATTACTTTCAGAGTGACCTATATATATATATATGCATATATAATTAATCTTCAAATATTTATGAGCTGGCTGGCAAGCAGAAGGAACGTTCATTGGCACATGTGGCAGAGATTAGATCTCTTTCTCCATGTGAATAAGCAAATAATGGAGTCCTTCTTTGGGCCATCACTATGAACTGCTCAAGCTAATAATGCCCAGAGTTCTTGGACACCAGAGGAATATTGAAGAACTACTGTAGTTCTACAGTAGGACAACATTTCCCAGCAGCCAAGCATTGTGCTACTACAAATCTGGAACAAAATAGCTTTATGGAAAATACACTGTTCGTTCACGTTGCCCATCAACTACTTCATTCGCCACATAGCTGCTAGACTGGCATCTGCTTAAAGACACCTTGAAACAGCTTTCATTTTCTGCTTACAGTTGCCTAAAAGTTTTTTTTCAAGAAGATAAATCACCTTGCATTACAAAAGATGATTGTCACTGCTCAAGAGCAGACACAGCTTCATGGTTCTGGACTTTTCTTTCTTAATGGTAATTCTGAAGGATGCAAGGCTCAAACTGCAGTGAGGTGCTACAATCCTAGATATGGCCCTGTCAGCAATGCTGTTAAGTACATGTTCTGTACTTAACAGCTCAGTGTGCTGAAGGCCAGGACTAATGACACCAGGCAAACCTGGGAATGGAAAAGAAGGGTTGAAAGGAAAGGCAAGACTGAAATCACAGAGAGTGCTTTAGTGCAGAGTAGGAGTATCGGGCAGTGGCAGAGCTGCCTGGGAAACCCAGAGCTGGGCTAGCAGGAAAGTTTAAAGCAGAAGGGAGAGACACAAAAAATTCCAGAGTCAGCAAGGAACACACACAGATAGTCAAACACCCAAAGCCTGTCAGCCATAGTATCATAAACAAAGCTTCCAGGTGCAAAGCCAGAGTTGGCAATCTACAGCACACTTGCCTATAGCATGCTTCATTCTCATTTCCAAGAGTAAAATGAGATGGCTCATTTTTTTTATTTGAATGACATAGTCTGATCATGAAAAAAAAATCTAGCTAGACTTCGTCCTCTGGAATGATGTACAAGATGTCAAGTTTCACTGGCAAAATTGAATTCGAGTCAGGTAAAGAGAAAAAAGGGGGAAGTTAATACAGGTAAGGTGAACAATGTAAATCAAGCTAATTGATCAAATTTCTATTGTCAATAACTTGGAAAAATTATATACATGCGTTTATTTATTTATGAACATTCCTTCTGCTTGTCAGCCAGCTCATACACATTTGAAGATTAATTATATATACATATGTACCTTAGTAAGTGAGGACAAAGTAGTAACTAATGACTCATTACCGAGAACACAAATAATGACATCAGATGATGTTTCAAAAATAACGGCAACGTGCATCATATGAAAAACGGTGTCAAAATAATGCAACCTTCAGGTTGAATAAAAGTGATTTATTTCAGGAATAGTTAAGGTAACTTTCTGGTAGTGCTTGTATACAAAATATAAAAAAATAAAACACTCACATGCAAACTGATGAAATGTTCTTCACTGACCACTCCTGTCTTACTTAAAGACTCACACAATTTGAGTGGTAGAAACATTTCAAACTATTACTGTTAAAAGAGCACTGTTGCTAGAGTGGTTCAATGCTATACCAAATCTCCCATTAATGCTTGCTCCTAAAAGTTATTTCAGTTAAGTGGATCGAGATAAACAGAGAAGCTGCTAGTAAGACTCCAAATTTGAACACTGATGACTCTAGACCATCTGAACTGTACTGTTAATGCCTCTTATTTTAAAATTAACATAGAAAAGATGTCTTCCTTTATTTATGAGGTATATATATATATATTTGTGGACCACAAACCTAAAGATTTGGTTCATACATTTAAGTACTGTAATCATTGAGAAAACATTAACCTTTGATTTTAAACGAAGCAAACTATTTCATTTTCAGCTACATTCATGCATGCCGAGTATTTCAATTAGTCTGTAAGTTCCTCAACAACACTGTTCTATCAAGGATGCATAGCTGTCAGTTGATTTGAACATCTCCTCCCTGAAAAAATGGAACAAAACTTCCTTCAAACAAAATAGCAGTTTGTCAATCAAGTTTACAAAAATTAAATGAGATTTATGCCAACAGTGAGAATGTACTTCAAAATTACATGAAACTACAGCTTAATAAAATACGAAGTATTACAACAGAATGCAAAAATCCTGCCACCACAGGAATTCAACCCTATAGTAATTCTCCTCTTCCTGAAGGACAACAGTTTTGCCCTTTCTTGAATAACCAGTTCAAAACACGTTAGAATACCGAGTTTCAAGAATTATTAGTTGAGCTACAGCAAACAAATGGTAATAAAGATATAAAAAACATACATTTTCTCATTAGGCATAGGTTTAATACCAAATGTATTCCATGCAAGTATGAGAGACAGGGTGAGGAGGGGAGGAGGAGACAGCTGGGGGGAAGGGAAGAACTTACTGTAGTGCTTCAAAGATGCACTATAAATATAATGCAGCAGTACAGACCACGCTAACAAATGAAGGCAACTGAAAATGCAGTACTCACCCAAAATATCAAATTGAAAAGGAACATCATATATTTCAAACAACACAAGCAGCCTCTTGTCATGTCACACTTCTTAAATTCTAAAAGAAAAACAAAGGATAGATCCAGGTAAAAGACCACATATTTGCTGCCTTTGGGTGCACTGTATTTGTCACTTTTTATGCCAGTCCCAGAACCAGTCCCAGTTTCGATGCCAGTGTGGTTCTGTGTGTGTGATCCAGCTGTACCATAGAAAGCTCCAGCAGTAAAACCTCGACCAAATTGCTTTCCTGAGGTAGAAGGTTTAGCAAAATCTGAGTCTTTGCTATTCAAAGATGGACTCCGGTGAATTGAAGAATCCTCGCTACTTGACTTCTCCATGATTTCTCTTTCCACAGTTGTCAGATTTAATGTACAGCATCTCTCAGTATTAAATGCAGTGCAATACAGGCTGTCTGTATTTTGCTTCTCTTCTTCATACATAAATCAGACAATTACTGCAGAATTTGTTCACTGCATTGCTGCTGTTTTTATTTATTTTTATAGCAATGCAGACTGTACCCTATCCGTAGCACAGATTTATTCATTAATATCCTATGCATGAACTGACTCATGATTTATCTTGATGAATCAGTTACACAGGACTTCAATTTTTATTCAAGAGACACAGGCTCGTTCTCTCCGCTCTTTTACTACAGCCCTCTAATCTATAGGCAGCAGACGGTTCTTGCATCCATTTCCAAAAAAGCTTCTGCAGTACACCTGGGAGACTTCCCTGTAGCCTGACCACTTTACTTGCTCTAACCTTCCCTCTCTGAGCCTGACTGTTTCACACGCTGTCTTTTTTTTTTTTTTTTTTTCCCAACCCGTTTACAGTATCTCATTCAGTAATCAGCTAACAGAGCACGCTCTGTGTTTCACTGCTGTTGATGTGAAATCATCAGCAAATGCAACCACTGGGCATTTCCCACAGAAATCCCTGACCTAATAGCAAGTAATAAATCCACCCTCTTGCTTGCTCCTCCCCTCCGCTTTCCATCTGACCAGTTAGAAGAACTCTTCTCACACAGGGCACGCCTCCATGACACAGTATCTTTAATAGGATCAGAATTACTCTTGATTATACAAGTGCACAACAGAAAACCTCTTTAAATGTCAAGTACTGTTTAGCTGTTTATGAGCTAGAACTGTCAGTTAGTGGTACTCTTTCAAAGCAATCAAATTGCATTAAAATTATATTAGACAGCCAACTAGCCTTTCTTTGTGCACAAAATGAACAGTAACTACACGTACATAGAATTTTCTTTGGGTTTAAATGTCATGGGACAAGGTACTGGAACAAACTAACATCCAGCATACACTGAATAGACACATATCTCTCTTGTACATGCATATAGTGACACTATTACCTCTGAAATAATTAAACCATAAGAAATGCAGGGCTGCTATCTCCCACAGGATGATCAGTCAATTCACAAAACTCTTGAAATGTAAGGATATCTGAACATCGATCTGTTTACAGTCTGTTTAAGTAATTAATCAGGGATTATTCTCGTGTATGCTAATATCATCCTATGCTGTAAGTAGATTATGAACTGGAAACACTGACCCAAATGTCACACTTCTTTTCCAGATAGTAGCAAAACATGTCTGGCAGGACTCTGAAATAGAGGAGTCAGGAATGTGCATGTGAGTTGGTGCCTATGTTTGAGGACGGGCAGGGAAATGGGCAATATTTCAGGTCATACTTGGTGCTTCCAAATTTGCCATTTTGTCAAGACTGTAAACACACGACAAAGATGTTGCAAAGTGAGAAAACACTTAAACGGCTAATCATCCTTTTTTTTTTTTTTTTTTTTTTTTTAAGAAAGGGCATTAGGAGCCACTACAAAAGAAATACAGCTTTCAAGGAAAGAAAAAAATGACTAATTAGAACTCAGCCTGTGAAATTTCTTTAGTCTCAGATATCTATACTCAACAGCTCCTTAAATTTGTTATTTTTACACTGCAGCACTGGAATTAAATTTCTAAAACAGTGATGTACCTTTATTAATAGGATTTTCCTGTGAAAATATCCCTATTTTCCTGTGAAAATAACAGTATTTGTGAATGTAAAATTCTTCCTTCCTTGTTAGAATAATGTTTAGAAGGCAGGCCCAAGCCTTTATTAATCATGTTTATTCACTCTGTTTTTTTCATTTCAGAATTACTTGCATCAAGTTTCTCCACCATAATTGCAACTATAAGATGAAGACTATGTAGCCAATGTGAAACACTACAGCAGCAAAGTTTCCACTCATAACACCAGGAGAAAAAAAATCCAAAGACATGAAAGTAGATATGCCGTGAACAGGAATCTGCCTGAGACACTAGAACTTGCAGCATAAGAAGCATTCCAAGCACAAAGCAAATGCCTAGGTATCATTTTAGAAGAATGAAAAGGCTCTTTTTTACTTACTTTACTCAATGGTTGTGAAGTTCTGCCATTTAAATCCATGCTATAGCTAGATACATTCAGAATTTGCCAAAATGTGCTCTCAGCAAAAAATGAGACTGCACAGGTAGTCTACAGTCTAAAGCATTTTTTTCTGTTTGCCCCTTACTTTGCAGTAAGATTTACACTGACGAAGTAGAAAGAATGGAGTTAGATCTTCAGAAGAAAAAAAAAGTTTACTTGCGAAAAATAATGCATTATAAATATCTGCCTCAGTTACTAACAGTTACATTACAGTAACAAATTGTACACACCTCAAGATTAAAAAAAAGATTATTTTACAATACACAAAAAAAGTCTATAAATCCAGTCAGAGTTTATATACATTTATATTAAGGGTTAAGAGAAAAAGCAATACAATGCTCCTGCAAGCTTTTTCCAAATTTTTAGACCATTTGAATTTTTCACAGAATCAGAGGATCACCAAGGTTAGGAAAGACTTTCAAGGTCATCCAGTCCAGCTGTCCACCTGTCACCAATATATCTCACTAAACTACATCTCTCAATACAGCTAACATTTTTAACACCTTCTGGGACAGTGACTCTACCACCTCCTGTGCAGCCTATTTCAACACCTAACAACTCTTCTGGAGAAGAATTTCTTCCTAACATCCAACATGATTCTTGTCTGGTGCAACATGAGGCTGTTCCCTCTAGTCTTATCATTAATTTTCCTGGAGAAGAGGTCAACCCCCACCTTCAACTGCCTGTTTTGCCTGGCCTGTCGGAAGATCCGTCTGCTGTGGGGCTGCTAGAAGTGGAAGAGCAACAGGTACCAATTGCTACTAAAACGGTGCACAGACAGCAGTACCTCACTAACAGCTAAGAGAGTCAGGGAGTGATCAGCAAAACTCAGCCACCTTCTAACAGTCCCATATGGTCAGTGCATAAAGCCCATGGAGAATGGAGGCTGACAGAAGATTACCATGGCCTAAATGAAGTTACACCCCCACTGAGTGGCTGCTGTGCCAGACATGCTAGAACTCCAGTACAAACTGGAGTCAAAAGCAGCCAAGTAGTATGTCACCATTGACACTGCCTTCTTTTGGCCACAGAATGCAGGCCACAGTTTGCTTTTACGTGGAGGGGCATTCAGGACACCTGGAACCGTTTGCCCCAGAGGTGGAAATACAGCCCAACCATTTTCCACAGGTTGATCCAAACTGTATTGGAATGGGGTGGTGCTCCTGAGCACTTACAATACATTGATAATATCATTGTGTAGGGCAATACAGCAGGGGAAGATTTCAAGAAAGGACAGAGAATAATCCAGATCCTCCTGCAAGCTGGTTCTGCTATTAAGAGAAATAAAGTGAAAGGACTGCACAAGAAATCCAGTTCCTAGTTATAAAGTGGCAAAATGGACATCGTCATATCCCAACAGATGTGATTAACAAAATCACTGCCACGTCACCACTCACTAGTAAGACAGAGACACAAGCTTTTCTGGGTATAGTGGGCTCTTGGAGAATGCATGTTCCAAACTACAGCCTCACTGTGAGCCCCCTGTATCAGGTGATGCAAAAGAAATATGATTTTGTTTGGGGCCCTGAGCAGCAGCAGGCTTTTGAGCAAATTAAGCAGGAGATAGCCCATGCCATGGCACTGGGGCCCATACAGATGGGACAGGATGTGAAGAACATCCTCTACACTGCTGCTGGAAAGCAAGGTCCCACTTGGAGTTTGTGGCAAAGAGCCCTGGAGAGACCCAGGGAGAGACCCAGGGAACCTCAATCACCCAGGAATCCAAGAGGATCATGGACTGGCCTGAAGGAAAAACTTTGGAACATCACCAGAAGAAGAGGTATCGCATGCTAAAGAGGCCCCACTATAAAATGAATTACCAGAAAATGAAAAGAGAGAGTTGTGCCCTGTTCACAGATGGATCATGTTGTATTGTGGGGAAGCATCAAGATGGAACTCTGCTGTGTGGTGCCCTACATGACGAGTTGCAGAGGCCACTGAAGGAAAAGGAGAATTAAGCCAATTTGCAGACATAAACGCTGTCCAACTGGCCTTAGATATTGCTGAACAAGAGAGGTGGCCAATGATTTATATTTATACTGACTCATGGATGGTGGCAAATGCTTTACTGGTGGTGGTTACAACAGTGGGAACAAAATGACTTGCAACAAAGGGGTACACCTATTTGGGCTGCTGAACTGTGGAAAGACATTGCTGCCCCAATAAAGAATATGATTGTAAAGGTATGTCATGTAGATGCCCATGTGCCTAAGAGCCAAGCTACTGAAGAACAGCAAACTAACCATCAGGCAGATAGAGTTGCCAAAGGTGCCAGACAGAGCTGCCAGGTGGCTCAAGTAGACTTGTAATGGCAACACCCTTGTATGTCTAGCTCAATGGGCCCATGAGATCTCAGGCCATAAAGGAAGAGATGCAACATATAAGTGGGCTAGAGACCAAGGGTGGACTTAACTATGGATGCTATTACACAGCTTATTCAAGACTGGGACACATGAAGCAGTTACACAGCCACACAGAATGTGCCACAATTAAACAAGCCAAGATGAAACCTCTTCGGACACAGACTCTTTCCTTTGGGGACTGACCCAGCAGTGGGTGCTTACTAGCTGTCTCACCTTCAGTGCTTAGCATAAGGTCTTCGGTTTCTTGGACACCCTCTCTTGCTCATTTTATTTGATTTATTAGCTTCAATTCCAATTATATTGTATTATATTGTGTTATTTTGCATTCCAGTATCTTATTTAGTAAATTAGCTTTCCTCCTTAGACCATTGCTGCTGTTTTGTTTGAAGGACCATCTCCCTTTTCCCTTTCCCCCTTTCCCAGGGCGTGGGTCTGTGGGTCCCCCACCCTGATCATCACAGAACTGGGACAAACCAGCCCATAAACCATGGACACCCAGCCAGCTTGCTGCTAAGGATATTCTTGCTTCTCCAGGTCAGTTACATCCCGTCCAGTGTCAACATTCCTGATCTACTGAAGGTGCAATTCTAGATCACAGAATCATAGAATCAATGCTGATGATACGAAGTTGGGAGGATTGGCTGACACACCTGAAGGCTGTGCTGCAATTCAGCAAGACCTGGACAGGCTGGAAAGCTGGGCAGTAAGAAATCGGATAAGGTTTGACAAAAGAACGTGTGGAATCTTGCACCTAGGGAGGAATAATTGCATGCACCAGTACAGGCTGGGGGATGACCTGACAGAGAGGAGCTCTGTAGAGAGGGACCTGGGTGCCCTGGTGGACAACAGGTTGACCATGAGCCAGCAGTGTGCCCTCGTGGCCAAGAGGGCCAATGGCATTCTGGGGTGCATTAAAAAGAGCGTGGCCAGCAGGTCAAGGGAGGTGATCCTCCCCCTCTACTCTGCCCTGGTGAGGCCTAATCTGGAGTACTGTGTCCAGTCCTGGCTACCCAGTACAGAGGATCTCTTGGAAAGAGTCCAGCATGGGGCCACAAAGATAGCGAAGGGCCTGGAGGATCTCTCCTATGAAGAAAGGCTAAGTGAACTGGGTCTGTTTAGCCTTGAGAAGACTGAGAAGGGTCCTGATCCAGATTTATAAATATCTGAATTGTGTGGGACAAAGTGGCGAGGCCAGACTCTTTTCAGCAGTGTGTGGAGATGGGACAAGGGGAAATGGCCAGAAACTACAGCACAGAAAGTCCCACACAACTTTACGGTGAGGGTGACAGAGCACTGGCACAGGCTGCCCAGGGGAGTTGTGGAGTCTCCTTCTCTGGAGATATTCAAGACCCACCTGGATGCCTACCTGTGCGGCCTGGTGTAGGGAACCCCTGTGGCAGGGGGGTTGGACTTGATGATCTCTAGAGGTCCCTTCCAACCCCTGCAATTCTGTGTGATTCTGTGATAGAAGCACCAAGATTGGAAAAGACCTCCAAGATCAACCAGTCCAACTGTCCACCTATCACCAATATTTCCAAATATTTGTCTTCAACACCTCCAGGGTCGGACTCCACCACCTCCCTGGGCAGCCCATTCCAGTACCTGACCACTCTTTCAGAGAAGAGGTTTTTTTCCTAACGTCCAGCCTAAATCTCCGCTGGCACAACTTAAGGCCATTCCCTCAGGTCCTATCACTGACCCCCACCCTACCACATCCTCCTTTCAGGTAGTTGTAGAGAGTGATAAGGTTTCCCTTGAGCCTCATCCTCTCCAGACTGAACAATTCCAGTTTGCTCAGCCACTCCTCATAAGGCTTGTGCTGCAGACCCCTCACCAGATTCACTGACCTTCTCTGAGCACACTTGAAGGCCGCAGTCTTTCTTGTACTGAGGAGACCAAAAATGAACACTGTACTCAAGGTGTTGCCTCACCAGTTCTCAGTACAGAGAAGTGATCACTATCCTGCTCCTGCTGGCAGCACTATTTCTGATATCAGCCAGGATACCACTGGCATTCTTGGCTACTTGGGCACACTGCTGAGCACTAACACCCCCAGGTCTGTTTCCTCTACACAGTCTTCCAACCTGTAACAGAGCACGAGATTACTGTGATCAATGTGCAGGACACGGCATTTGGTCTTGTTAACTTCAACCCATTGGCATGTCCAGTGATCCAGCCTACCCAGATCCCTCTGTAGGGCCTTCCTACCCTCAGGCAGATTGACATTTCCTCTGAACTTAGTGCCATCTGCCAACTTACTGAGGGTGCACTCAATGCCCACGTCCAGGTCATCAATAAATATATTAAACAGGGCAGGCCCCAATACCGACCCATGTGGAACATCACACGTCACTGGTCACCAGCTGGATTCTGTGGTCATCATTCCCCACTCTCTGGGTCTGGCCATCCAGCCAGTTCTTCAACCAACAAAGAGTGTACCAGTCCACACCATGAGCTGCCAGCTTCTCCAGAAGAATACTGTGGGACACAGTTTCAAAGGCTTTTCTGAAGCATAGGTAGGCTACATCAACATCCTTTCCCTTATCTTTCAGGCAGGTCACTCAATTGTACGTGGTCACTCAATTGTATGTTGGTGAGGCTTGACCTGCCTTTCGTGAACACATGTTGGCTGGGCCTGATCCTCCAGTTGTCTCACACATGCCATGTAATCTCACTCAAGATGATCTGCTCCATAACCTTTTTCCTGGCACTGAGGTTAGGCTGACGGGCCTGTAGTTCCCCAGATCCTCCTTACAACCCTTCTTGTAGACAGGAGTCACACTGGCAAGCCTCCAATCCTCTGGGACCTCTCTGGTTGTCCAGGAATGCTGACAGACAGTGGACAGCAGCTTGACAATCACTTCTGCCAGCTCCCTCAGCACCCCCAGGAGAATCCCATCTGGCCACATGGACTTGTGACAGTTCAGGTATAGTAGCCAGTCTCTAACTGTTTCTGCCTGAATCATGGAGGGGTTATTCAGGTTCCTATCCAAGACATCCAGGCCAGGGGGATTGCTTTTTTGGTCATTACTTGTAAAGCAGCTATCATTAAAAGCTATCTATGAATGGCTGACATCACAGTTTATAAATTAGAACAATCAAAGAAATAAGTGTAGCTAATATGCAACTTTAAAATCTAAGTCTGATTAACTAGCACTAGGGCAAAATGAACAAAATTAGTCACCCTTTCTGCTGTATATAAAATAAACATAAGACTCTCTCTAATTGTTATGTTGTTACAACCACGGAGACCTTACAAGTTTCAGTAACCTTCTGTCACTGAGGCCCCAGAGTGGCTTTAGAGATCAGATGCTACTTCCTCCTGCTGTAAACGCTAAGTATGTAGCTCAGTTAAAATATCACACAGAACTGCTTATTTGACGAAAAAATAAGCAATGAAAAAAGCTGTATCCAGATCCTCCAGCTATGATTGAGACTTTACTGGTAGGTGATTCTGTGAGGACATTCAACAGTATAGTTGCCCCACTTGACAGTAGGGCCTCAAGCTCCAAAACAAACACGTTTGTTTCGCTACAGCTCTCACTCCTGTTGCCTAATTATCATAGGATCATAGAATGGCCTGTCTGGGTTGAAAAGAACCTCAAAGATCATCTAGTTTCAATCCCCCTGCCATGGGCAGTGACACCAACCACTAAACAAGCCCAGTTCCCTCAACCTTTCTTCATAGGAGAGGTCCCTCTAATCGTCCTAGTTACCCTCCTCTGAACTTGTTCCAAGAGCTCTGCATCCTTCTTGTGCTGGGGGCTCCAGGCCTGGATGCAGTACTCCAGATGGGGCCTCTCAAGAGCAGAGAAGAGAAGGACAATCACCTCCCTTCTCCCTGCTGGCCAATCCTTTTTTAATGCAGCCCGGGATATTGTTGGCCTTCTGGGATGCAAGCGCACCCTGCTGACTCATGTCCACCAGCACTCCCCAGTCCTCTGCAGGGATGCTCTCCAGGAGTTCTTCCCTCAGTCTGTATAAATACCTGGGATTGCCCCAACCCAAGTGCTACACCTTGCACTTGGCCTTGTTGAACCTCATTAGGTCCCATCTCTCCAGTGTGTCCAGTTCATTCTGGATGACTTTCCTTCCCTCCAGTGTATTGACTGCACTGCCCAGCTTGGCGTTGTCTGCAAATTTGCTGGGAGTGGACTCGATTCCATCATCTATGTCATTCATAAACATGTTGAAGAGCACCAGTCCCAAGACCAACCCTCAGGAAAGACCACTTGTGATAGGCCTCCACCCAGACATAGAACCATTGATCACAATTCTCTGGCTGTGACCAGCCAACCATTAGGGCATGGATTAATTAGGGTATGAAAAACATTCAAAAGACCACTGTGTACTTTATGATTACTGAATCACAGAATTTTGTTGCTGAAAGATGACTCCATAAATAATCTTAGCCCTACACACAAAAGCCTGGGACATCAGTCTACGGTATCTAAATGGCTCAGCCCAGTCTTAACGGTATTAGATCATTTTCAGATACCAGATATTCAAGTGAATGTTAAGATGGAAAGGAAGGTTGTTAATAATAATAGGTCCCAACAACTTCAGTTTTTATTGGTAGTTTTTATCAGCTTTTATTTTTATCTCATCAGAACTTCAGTTCTGGTTGCACACAGATTGTGCCTGAATGCCTCTGCTTCTTTCTTCCACCTTTGCCAGCTTTTTGCACAAATGGTTTGTTGGAATCATGATGCAAACCAGAACAGAAGCTGATCAAGTTTATACACATATTTACAACCACATATTTATAAATGCACAAGAGATATAAATGTATTCACGCAGCATATGAAAATAAAATGAACCTTTCCCCCTGTAATGATTTAAATTCATTTTACAAGATACTCCACTAGATGACCTTACTGATGAAGTGAATGGGACAACAAGAGGTAAGAAATAGCAAAGGCTGAGCAAAAATATCTTAAGGTTCTAATATGATCTCCCATGATTCCTGACTTTAAAATTTGAAACTTAAGAAGTTTTTGAAGAGGGGAAATAAAAACTCCAATCACATGATACACAACTTGTTTTACAACAAACCACGTGTTTTAACTTCAAATTTCCATTATGGTGGCTAGAGCTACTGTCACCATTTAAAAAACGGTGGAGGATCAAGATGTTTGCTGAGATGCTGGTAAAGAAGCAAACTGAATACAGGCTCCAAATGGTTCCAGACAAAACACTAACCATGGCATTATTATCAAAATATTAACTTTTAGAGAATAACTTTTAGTAATCCAGTTGCATGCTTTCATGACTTCAGAAGAGTGAACTCTGTGCTGTTCAAGAAATTGTTCTATCACAGAGTCATAGAATTTCTCAGGTTGCAAAATACCTTCAAGATCATCAAGTCCAACCACAACCTAACATACTGTCACACAGAATCACAGAATTATAGTGGCTGGAAGGGACCTCTAGAGGTCATTGAGTCCAATCCCCCAGCCAAAGCAGGTTCCCTAAACACGTTTCTCAGGTAGGCTTCCAGGCAGGTCTTGCATGTCTCCAGACAAGAAGACTCCACAGTCTCTCCGGGCAGCCTGTTCCAGTGCTCTGTCACCCTTACTGTGAAGAATTTACTACTACCCCAACTCTAACCACTAAATCATGTCCTTGAGCACCACATTCAAATGGTTTTTAAACACATTCAAGGATGGTGACTCAACCACCTCCTTGGGGAGCCTATTCCAGTGCTTAACAACCTTTTTCTGTATAGAAGTTCTTCCTGATATCTAAACTAAACCTCCCTTGGCACAACTTGAGGCCATTTCCCCTTGTCCTGTCACCTGTCACCAGTGAGAAGAGACCAACCCTGCTCTCACTGAAATCACCTTTCAGGTATTTGAAGAGAGCAATAAGGTCTCCTCCTCAGCCTCCTCTTCCCCAGACTACACAGCCCCAGTTCCTTCAGTCACTCCTCATAGGGCTTATTCTCCAAGCCTTTCACGAGCCTTGTTACCCTTCTTTGGACCTTGCCAGCACCTCAATGTCCTCTCTGTACTGAGGTGCCCAAAACTGAACTCAGTACTTGAAGTGGGGCCTCATCAGTGCCAAGTACACAGGGAGGACTGCTTCCCGAGTTCTGCTCACCACACTTTTCTGATTCAAGCCAGGATGCCACTGGCCATCTTGGTCATCTGGGCACACTGCTGGCTTATATTCACCTGACTGTCCACCTCAGGGGACAGAAAGAGACTCAGGTCCCTTTCTGTCAGGCAGCTTTTTACTCTCCAAGCTCGTAGACTTGCCTGGGGCTGTTGTGACCAAAATGCAGGACCTAACACTTGGCCATAATTTAAATTCATATGGTTTACCTTGGCCCATTGATCCAGTCCATCCAGGTCCCTCTGTAGTGCCTTTCTACCCTCTGGCAGAACAACACTCCCTCCCAACCCTCTGCATACTTACAGAGGGTTACACTCAATCCCCTCATCAAGATTACTGATAAATATGTTCAATAGGAGTGGCCCCAGTACCGAGCCCTAAGGGACACCACTCATGACAGTATTTAACCTAGCAGATTATATGCTCACTCAAACCGTGGGCAGCCAGATGAGATTCCCTAGGAAGCCATCCTTAGGGACAAAGGAGCAGAGCAGATTTCGCATCTCTTTAAGGATACCATTACGAGAGCACAAGAACTCTCCATCTCCCAGCATAAAGAAACAAGCAGAGAAGGCAGAAAATCAGCCTGGATGAGCAAGGACCTGCTGATCAAAATGAGGAAAAAGGGCAAGTACAGACAGTGGAAATAGAGATGTTTCAAAGTGAAAAAAAACCAGTACATTCTTTAGGTACATTGGTCAGAAGAGACACATAAAGGAGAGTGTACTCCCTCTAATAAATTAGAAGGGAGAATTGGCTTTCTCAGACATGAAGTACTCAGTGAGTTCTCTGTCTTCACCAGCAGTCAGGCTTCCCATGTCTTAGGTCCCTGAACCACTAAGTGGGATTTGGGAAAAAATTCCAAGATAACCTCATGAGACAGAATATGCACAAACCTATGGGGCCAGACAACATGCATCCCAGGATTCTGAAAGAATGGACTGAAGCAGTTGCCAAGCCATTCTCCATCATATTTGAAAAGTCATTACACTTGGGCAAAGTTCCCAGTGCAAAAAAATGAAATGCTGCTCCAAATTTAAGGAATATTTATCATAATCTTTCATGAAGAAAATCATCATGCTTCAACATTTGCAATCAGATCTGAGATAGCAGGAGATGACAGGATGTAATGGATGCCCTAGAAATCCAACACAACACTCAGTAGGTTGTGTTTGACATATTGATAGCAGCAAGACATAATAGCCCAGAAAACTCTCCCAGAGTCAAGCACATGCATGACTCCAGTCTAGCATTCTGTGTGCTGTGTTGTTAGGATTCACAGCTGAGTTAGAGATAACTAAGATGTCAAGTCAGCTGGAGAGCCTGGAGTCTGGGGAATGGACAGTGACTATGGGAATTACTAATTAGGTCAATCAAAAACGTAATTACAGAAGAAAATCAGGACTTATTCACTATGGTTTAGCAGAATTTTAAAACATACAAGACATAATTGCAGCTAGGCTCACTCTCAAGTACATATCACAAAGTTAGCAGGAATATTCACAAATAAGGTAATGGAAGTTTGATATCTTCACTGATGAATCACAGCCACGTGCATAAGACTCATCCAGTGCAGGGTATTCTGGAAGGAAATTTATGGGTTCCCATCATAAGGGCATAATGACTTGTTTGGATGGCAGAATCTCCATGTATTAACCTGAACATCATTTTTATTTCAACACCCATTAGAATTAAGTAATTTTATTTATTTTTTTATTTTTTAATAAAAAGAACTTGATGCTTATGACCAGGCATCACATAATCAAATGGTTGAGGAGAGACCTCTGGAAGTCATCTGGTCCTACCCTTGCACTCAAGCAGGCACATGTCCAGGTGGCTTTTGAAGATCTCCAAGGAGACTCCACAACTTCTCTGGGCAACCTGTGCCAGTACTCAGTCACCTGCACAGTAAAGTGCTTCCTGATGATCAGACAGAACCTCTTGCATTCCAGTTTGTGTCCACTGCCTCTTGTCCTGGCACTGGGCACCACTGAAAAGAGTCTGGCTCTGTCCACTGTGCACCCTCCCTTCAGGTATTTATAGAAAAGATGCATGCACAGAGTCTCCTCCTCTTCAGGTTCAACAGTTTCATCTCTCTCAGCCTCTTCTCATAGCAAAGATTCTCTAGTCCCTTGATAATCTTGGTGGCCCTTCACTGGAATATTTCAACTACTTCCATGCCTACGAGGGAAAGAATTGCCTCTCTTGACTTGTTGGCACTTTTCCTCAGTGCAGCCAAGAATACCATGAGCCTTCGTATCGGCAAGGGCATATTGCTGACTGGAATCATAACCTGGAGCATGAGCTAAAAGATATGATGAGCTTTATAGAAGAGTCAGGGCTCTGAAGCTGATACATGTTTCAATAACATTAGAGGAGAGTTTGATGAAAGTTACCAGCTGAACAACAACTAAAATGAATGCAATAATCAAAGCAGAATAGCTAGGAAAAGATGAGGCAGAAAATCATTTTTTAAATGCTGTTACCATATAACCACTGATAAAGGATAAAAGGATTACAAAATACTCAAATATATAAGATGTTTCATGCACAGCTTTTGCAGTTGTCAGACAATGCTGAAATAGACCAATCCCAATAATATCCAGATTTAATTTTGTTAGCTTCTGTTTGCTTTTGTGTTATTTGTTCTTAACCACAACAGTGGTTAAGCAACATAGCTAACTCAAACATTGTTGAAGGTCTGAGAAAAATTTTCTGACATCATCCAGAACATAAGATAAATGCTAGGATTAAAATGAAGACAAAAATATTAATGATAGTTAAAGCTATTAAGCTTATGAAGGAAAATAAAGACATATTAATATCCATACAAATATCCATGTAAACTTATTTCTCTGTTTCAATCAGCCAACAAGTCTTCAAGAGTCTAACACAGAATTCTAACTAGGATCTAGTATTCACACAGTACATTCATAAAAGCATCTTACGTGCTTATTTATCCAGTTCTTTTTAAAAATTTCCCCAATGATTTGGATAGCGGGATTGAGTGCACTCTCAGCGAATCTGCTGATGACACTGAGTGGTGCAGTTCATGCAACAGAAGGAAGGGATACCACACAAAGGCGCCTAGAAAAGATTGAGAAGTCAGTCCACATGAACTTAAGTAATAAGGCCAAATGCAAGTTGTCACGCTTGGGTTGGAGTTATCAAAGACATTAATAGAAGAACTCCTTGAGAGCAGTCTTTCTGAGGAGGACTTTTAGAGGTTCTGGTGGACAAAAAGCTGGACATGAGCCATCAGCATGAACTTGTGGCCCAGAAAGCCAACTGTATCATCCTGGGCTGCATCAAAAGACGGGTAGCCAGCAGTGAGCAAGTCCATTGTTCCCCTCTACTCTGTCCTTGTGAAGCCCCATCTACAGTACTGCATTCAGCCCTGGAGCACCCAGCACAAGAAAGACAAGGAGCTGCTGGAGCTTGTCCACAGAAAGGCCACAGATGATCAGAGGGCTGCAGCACCTCTCTTATGAAGACAGGCTGAGGGAGTTGGGTTTGTTCAGCCTAGAAAAGGCTTTGCAGAGACCTCATCGTGGCCTTTCAGTATTTAAAGGGAGATTATAAAAAAGATGGAGACTGATTTTTACGTGGTCTGATAATGATATTACAAGGGGGAATGGTTTTAAACTAAAAGATGGGAGATAGGTTGGATGTTACGAACAAATTCTTTACTTAGTAGGGGGCAAGGCACGGGAACAGATGCCCAGAGAAGTTGTGGATGCCCCATCCCTGGAGGTGTTCAATGGCAGCTTAAATGGGACGTTGAGCAACCTGATCTTGTGGTTGGCAACCTTCTCATGGCTTAACTAGATGTGCTTATGCCCCTTCCAACTCAGGCTATTCTGTGGTTCTGTGTTCCACCTGAAACTTACCTTCCCCAAAACCCTGTGACTGCCAATTTAAGAAGCACATTAACCCTAACATTCATTTTCCAAGAATAAAAAGCACCCATATCTACATCATATCATGTTCAAGAAAATAGAGCAAAAAAAAAGCTTATGGCTTGTCCTGATCCTTATCTATGTCTAAATAAAAAAACTCATTATTTTTGAGTCAAACAAGCTTTTCAGGTTAGAAAAGTGAGGTTTGTTTACAGTCACATACCTATTTTTTTTCCTTCCAAATACTGCAATGAGATCATATGTGCAAATTACATCCTTTTATGGAAATGAGACTAAATGGCATCGTTTATTATAAGTTCTCAACTTGCATCTAGCTTTGTAGAACTGAACCACTCTGCATCCTAGAGGGCCACAGGAAGTTATGAACAGTGATGAAGAATTTGAGGGATACCATTATGCTAAACTTTGGGCGAGGGATCATTTTCTGTTTAGTTTTACAGCTCTTAAGCCTAATCACTCTCTGAAGTTTCTAAGACAATAATGCAGTACCAAAAAATAATCAGTTTTAAATCGGCACTCTCCAAACTTGTTCATAGCAGGTACACATAATTCGTGCTGGAAAAAAAGCCAGCCATTAATCTGGTATCTCTACACTATTCTTACACCACTGCTCATAAAAATGAAGCTGAAGTAACAACAGCAAAAACCATTATACATATCCTTGTTAGTTACATGGAGTCAGAGGACTGCAGAGACCAGACAGCATTTTCTGAAAAAATATATACAACTCACCATAAAAATTACACATGCCAAGAATACTGTTTTAGAAGTTGAGTTTAGAAGATCTATCTATCTTCAAAACACAGTTAGTTGCCTATCCTCTTTCTAGCACACTTTCCATAATAAAGTATGATATTAAGAACTGTAATCCCAAAACAACGTGGAAAAGTTCAATTAGTCTCCAATCTGAACAGTTCTGGGTTCAACTACTTCCCTTCCATCACTTTCAAGTCCATCACATCCTAGGCACTTCCAGACAACCATTTTACCAAAACGTCATCTTAGTACCTTCTAAGTGTTCACAGAGAGTATACTAATTCATATAGTACGACAAAGTTTACTGTAAGCAATTTCTGTAAACAGTTTATTGTTCAAGCCCAATGACATACTCAACAGTTTTGAAGCACCCTTACCTCATGGCATGAGCGACATGAAGTCTGCCGCTTAGAAAGGGTTCCAGTACATTAACTACCATTTTCAGCGCCATAAATTTGTCTTTTAAACGTCTCTCCCTGCTTCTGTTTAGCACATATGCTCTCTGAAATACATAGGCTGCTGTTTTAACAGTTCTCCAAACAAAATTTCATTTTATTTTCCCTTTACATGTCTATCATCACTCCTCTCCTTTGTGTTATTTTTCTGCTGTGAGGGTCATAATTCTGTTTGTCTTTAAAGCTCATTATGAGTATTTCATTCTAATTCTGTTGTATCATTAACAATGTCTAACTCCTAACTTACATAACTAACGTGTTCCTGTTGATAGCCAACTTCTGTTTAATAACTTTTAACCAATTTTCAATCCAACCAATATCCCTCCTACCTAAACCAATTTCAATTAAACTTAATGTTAGAAAGCTAACATATACATACTTTCTCTTCATTCCCCAAAAACACTGATTTTGTAATTCCATCAAAACAACAATCATATCTTCTGGTGAGAAACATTTTATGAACTCATGCTGTTACTGCTTACAATTCTATCACCTTGCAGACTTAGTTTCAGACTCTCTTTCAGTATGAGGTCCATTATTTTACTAGCAGTTATACTTCTTGGACAGTAATACCCAAGAAAACCTTGCCTTCCTTTAGAAGGTCAGCTGCCACTTTTCATTCATGTGGACACCTCATTTTAGCATAAAGATAACAGTCATGCAATTATGGCAACAAAATGGCTTGGTGATCCTAAACTACATAAAGTCAGTAGTGGAGCTTAAAAAAAAAGAAAAATATATATATATATGTATTTCACATACTGCCTTAATTGCTCTAACATTAAACAAATTTGAAGTCATGCTTTTGTTACAAGAAACAAGTTAGCAATAGTGTTTGGACTCGCAGACTAATTCAGGTTGGAAGAAACCTCTACAGATCTCCTATTCTAACCCCATTCTCAAAGCAAAACTAACTTCAAGGCTGTATTATGTTACTTACGAAACTGTCCAGCTGAATTTGGAAAAATTCCAAAACTAATGATCCCGCTGCTTCTTACTGTAACCTCTTCCCATAGCAACACTCTCAGGGAAGAAATTATTCCTTGCCTCTGTTCTTACTCAACAACCAACTGTGACCACTGTCCTTACTGTGAATGTCTGAGAAGACTCTATACACCCTACACAGGGTAAAGTAAATAAGCCTATTTTTCAGGAATGAAAACTACATAACTAGGACTTGTAAACATCATGTGCTCCAGACCCTTAAAAATCTCCTAGTGGTTCTTTCTGAAGAGGGAGGGAGGGAGGGAGGAGGGAGGAAGGGAGGGAGGAAGGGAGGAAGGGAGGAAGGGAGGAAGGTAAGAAAACCTTCTCTGCAAATATCTAAGGATAGTTATGAGACAAATGGTTGTTTGCTATACAAATCATAGGTATAAACAAGTTCCCTCTATCAAAAGAGATCATCTGCTTGGTACAGCTGTTTGGTTAGTCAGGCAGAACACTGGTCTTACTACTGTCTCCTCATTCCTCCAGCAGCTTTCAGAACCTCAGGTCTCTTCAATATCAGACCTTGACTTCATCTTCATAGGCTTCTTACTCAGGCTGATCACTACTCTGCAAGAGGCTGGGAGAAGAGCTACATTAGAGTGTTCCCTTTGCACTAATTTAGGTTAGTAGGGCTCCCTCACTGTCATTGCTCCTCTGGTCATTAGTGTTCACAAGCCTTCAATCACACAGCCTAACAGAAACCTCTGAAATTCATGTGAATGAGGAGATCAAGAGTGCACTGTTCTTTAACACTGCACTTATTTCTCCCAACAATCAATCAAGGGAAACCAGAGAACATAAGTTACGATGAACACACTGCAAATTCTTTAAATTAGGATGTCTTTTGTGAAACATCAATTTTAAAATATTAGAACTTGCTTTTAAAAATTCATATTCCCCCTACATTGAAATTACAGTGCATGCAAATATAAATATTAGACTATCTATGACTTACAGCATACATAACTTTACATACATAAATACATAATATTTTTATGTTTGTTGCCAGAGATGCTATACACATAAATGTACAGTCCCAGAGAAACTTTTCCCAGTGATTCACTTCTTTAGAAACATCTTTCAAAATGATTACTCTTCAATGAAATCTTGCATTATCAACACACTCCCCCACACCTTCAGAAAGAAAATCCTGGAGACTTGCTACTAAGTCTCCCTCTCTGTATACCAGACACACACACACACACAAACACACAAAAAAAAAAAATAATAAAAAAAATGGGGACTGCTCCAAGTGCCTCTTGTTTTGTTATGTTGGCCCAACATATCAGAGGTGGATGTTGGTGGCAGTACAGGTTGAACCTTCCCACCAGTGTTCCATTCCATTTTGTTGCTAACAGGTGGCAGTAGAGGGAAAGTCAGACAAAATGGCTTCTGACATGAAAGCGAACATGAAGCAAAAGTGTGTCATTCTCCATACAGAAAAAATTGTATCTACTGACATTCATCAACACCTGCTGAACATTTACAGAGACCAAAGTGTGGATGTTATCACAGTGAGGCAGTGGGTGGTACATTTCAGCAATGGTCACAGCAATGTGAATGAAAAGCCATGTTCTGGATGGCTACACAGATTTTTATGAGGAAAGCGGACTGGCTCTTGTTCATTGCTGGTGGAAATGCAAAGCTAATGCTGGTGACTATGTAGAAAAATAGTGTTTTGTACGTGATAATCTGCTCTATCAGATAGTGTTATTGCTCTTTAGATATCTGTTATAGTTTTTGTGGAAATGAGAGGCATTACTTTCAGAGACCATTTTTGGTCCCTCCATAAACACTAAAAAGTGTTGTTAAAAAAGTTTGTTAATGCTGTATTTTCAAAAATAAAGAGAGGCAAAGAACCTTTCTACAAGTTAAAAGCAAAATGACAGAGGGTTGGATTTGCTCTCCACAAGACAAGGACCAAGGCAAAAGAAGATCAACAGTATTAGGGTTCAGAGACAAATGCTAAGAATTACATGGCAGGGTAATAGCAAGAGACAAGACTGAAAGGTACGTTCATGAACAAATTGCACAGAATATGGATTGTGGTTGGAGGATCAGAATTTCTCTAAAAACTAGAAAACTCTAAAAATTTCACTTTTTTATTCTATACCAACATTCACAGATTATACTGAATTGGAAGAGATCCATAAGTATCACTGAGTCCAACTCCTGGCTCCACACAGAACCACTCAATCAAAAATCAAACCCTATGTTTGTGAGCATTGCCCAAATGTTTCTGGAATTCCAGAAGCCTTTATGCCATGACCACTGTGCTGCGGAGCCTGTTCCAGCATCTTATCACCCTCTCAACAGAGACGCTTTTCCTAATATTCAATGTGAACCTCCCCAAGTAGTTTTATGATGGCCCCTCAGATCCTGTTGCTGCTACCAAAGAGATCGGCATCTGCTTTTCTGCTTCTCTCCTGAGGAAGCTGTAGTTCATCATGAGGCCTTGATTCAGCCTCCTCTTCTGTGGGTTGAACAAAACAAATAACCTTTGCTACTCTTCATATGTCTTGCCCTCTAGATCCTTGACCATCATCGTACCCTTCTCTGGACACGCTCTCATAGTTTTATCTCCGTCTCATTTTGTAGTGGCCATAACTGCACACAGTGCTTGAGGCAAGGCTGCACCAGTGCAGCACAGAGAGGGGAAAACCCTTCACATAACTGTCTGGCAGTGCTGTGCCTGATGCACCCCAGGATATTCTTGGCCCTTTCAGCTGCCTAAGCACACTGCTTACTCATACTCAACTTGCCATCAACCAGAATCTGTAGATCCCTCCAGATGCTTGTACATATATTTGGTTTGCACCATTCTAGATGCAGAATCTGGCGCTTGCTCTTGTTAAACTTCATGCAGTTAGTGATTTTGTTAGTGAATTGTCATGATCCCTCTGTAAAGCTTCTCTGCCATCAAGGGAGTCAACACCTCCTGGTAATTTTTGTTGTCTGCAAAGTTATTTAGTATACCCTCAAATGCTGTATCCAAGTCATTAATGAAAGCAGTAAAGATAACTGGCCCTAAAATGAAGACCTGGGGAAACCTACTGCTGGCTAACTGACAGCCTGATGTAACCCCATTTCCAATAAACAACTTGAGCCTGAACTGTGAGACAACTGTTCACTCATCACATTACAATTCTGCCTAGCTGTATGCTGAACACATTTCCAGAAGGACACTACAAGAAACAGCATGGAAAGCTTTGCTGAAATCCGAGATTACATCACCAGACTTCCCTTGATTAATTAAAATTAAAATTAAGTGGGTTACCTTGTCATTAAAGGAAATTAAGTTTGTTAAACAGGACTTTCCCCAACTTGTGTTGGCCAAGACCAATGACTACATTGTCTTTCAGGTGTTTTTCAGTATCCCAGAATAATCACCATAATTTGCCAGTCACTGGAATGAGATTGACTAGCCTGTTATTAGAATCATAGAATCACAGAATCATAAAATCATAGGGGTTGGAAGGGACCTCAAGAGATCACCGAGTCCAACCCTCCTGCCAAAGTAGGTTCCCTACACCAGGTCGCACAGGTAGGCATCCAGGTGGGTCTTGAATATTTTGCAGAGAAGGAGATTCCACACCCCCCCCCGGGCAGTCTGTGCCAATGCTTATTAGCTTATTATTATTCCAGATTATTATTAGATTATTATAAGTTTATTATTATTAGTGCTTATTATTATTCCAGTGCTTATTAGAAGAGTCTTCTTTCATGCCCTTCTTGAAAATTCATGAAAAATGTTTTCCCACTTCTGGTCAACTGGATCCCCTCCAGATTCCCAAGATCATTGAAAACTAATTGGGAGAGGTCTTCTGATGGCTTAAGCCAGTTCTTTGAGACCCTGGGATGAATCCCAGCAGGCCCCATAGATTTACATGGCAGGCAACTGAGCAGCAAATCCCCCACAAGCTCAGGGGAGGCTGCAAGTTTGCTACCGAAGTCACAATCCTCCAAATCAGCTCATCATCAGGAAAAGGTGAATATGTCATTACAGAGGATTTTTAAGAAGAAAAAGAAAGCCTTCAAGCAAGAAGGACCTGCATACCATGTTGGTGGAGAACAAAGCTTTTTTGTACTGACCTATATGTAGGTATTCAGTCAACACAATCATCTCACAGTTAACACTGAAGTTTCTTCCTAGGTTGCAGGGAGTTAGCAACTTCAAGTAACCAACTGCAAATTTAAGCTCCTGGGTTCCTCTGTCTTCTCACTTATCCTGCAGCATTCCACACTCCCCAGGTGTTGTCACGAGTATGAGGGCTGCTCCAAAAGTTAAGCCATCTATTTTATTATGCTGTCCCACCACATCAGAGGTGGATGCTGGTGGTCTGGCAGTAGAAGCTTAACCTTCCTACCAATTACATTTTGTCATCATGAGACAGGCAGGAGCAGAGGGGAAATCTGACAAAATGACGTCTAGCATGAAAATTTATATGAAGCAAAGGTGTGTCACTGAATTCCTCCATGCAGAAAAAATTGTACCCAGTGACATTTATTGATGCTTGCTGAACATTTATGGAGACCTAAGAGTAAATGTTATCACAGTGAACTGACCGGTAGTGTGTTTCATCAATGGCGACAGTAACATAGAAGACAAACCTCGTTCCAGATGGCCATAGACATCTGTCACACCATGAAATCAAGAGCATCTCAATCAGCTCATCCATGGAAATTAGTGGTGACTGCATTGAAAAAATAGCAATTGTAGCTGAGAATTTGCTTTACTAAACAGTGTTACTGAGCTACCTTTCATCTGTTGTAGTTACTATGGAAATAAATAGGAGGAATTACTTTCAGAGCAACCCTTGCATCCATTCAGTAAGCCATTTCAAGAAAACACACTGACTGAAAACTATTCCTTTCTCCATGAATCTGATCAGAATAGCTCCACAATTTACTAGCACAATAATGAAAACATGCACAAGGGAAAGAGGGGGGGCAAAGCCCAATCCCAGCAATCCCAATTTAAGTTTAACTTCAAATAGTTTAACTTCAAATATTCTGCAGCTACATTCTAAATGTTTCTGTTCTTGGAATATTTACTTGCAAGATACTTTTGTGCAGATGGATATATTCAATTTTGTGGCTAAGCAAAGGGATACCAATTGTTAAAACTTGTACAGGAAGCTTCTGGAAGGAGCAAGAAACTGAATTTAGGTTTGTCATGATTAAAGAGGTGCCTTTTCCAACAACTGGAACCTGTTACTTGAAGCTCTCTTTGCAGAGCTGGTACCCAAAGAGATAAAGGAAGTGATATTTTAAAGTTATTAAATTGATAGACATATAAGAAAAGCAACTTTCACCAGTCAGAGATAGTTGCCCTTTAGCAGAACCACAGGTAAAAAATCAGAATTCCAGAAATTTGTGTTTGTTTAGGGTCCTGAAATGAAGAGTAACTTGTTTAACTCAAACTCAAAGTTTTTGTTTTTTATTTTTCTTTGTTGTTTGTTTTCTGATGTGGAAAAAAATAATAGCTAAACAGTGAACTGACAATCAACAAAATACACTCTTAGTTAAAGTTTTGTTGCTTGAATAAGGTTGAGGAGACACTTTTGCCAAAATCAGAAGAAACATATGCTGAATAAATTCCTAGCAAGGGCACAGAGCAGAATTAAAAGTTTATGAACCATGTCATAAATGCTCACAGTCCAATCGGAGTTTTTGGAATATTTTATTACCATCAAAAGGTGAAAAGCAATAAGCAAGAAGCGCTGGGTGTGCCGGGGAGTCTCCGCTCCACAAGCGACACACACCAATGTCAACGGTTTACCAGGCTGGATTGGCCCGGTTCCGTGACGATTGGTGTGGGGGACCCGCAGACCCACGCCCCAGGAAAGGGGAAGGGGGAAAGGGAAAAGGAAAAAGGGAGATGGGCCTAGAAACAAAGCAGCGGCAACGATCTGAGGAGGAAAGCTAATTTACTAAATAAGATATCAGAAAGCAAAATAACACAATATAATACAATATAATTGGAATTGAAGCTAATGAATCAAATAAAATGAGCAAGAGAGAGTGTCCGATAAACCGAAGGCCTTACGCTAACGCTGAAGGCGATACGGCAGCGAGCACCCACTGCTGAGTCGATCCTGAAGGAAAGAGCGTGTCCCGTGATCGCAGAGGGTTTTTATCTTTTCCCTCTGAGCGGAAAATACGTAAAAATGCAAAGCATCGCAAAGTCTTCTGGGGAATATAGTTCTTCTCTTCTGAGACAGGTATACCCAGAAAATATCAATGATCTATGGAGTTGGAGTATTAACTCTTTAACTCTTAATGCACTACATGTTGTTATGATGTGGAATACCAATACCAAAAATCATAAAACCATGACATTCCACCCCTTATTCCACATCATTACATCATGCTTGATACATATAGAAGAACAATGATTAACATGCATTATATATACATACACACAATATATATATATATAGATGTATATACATGGAATTACTGACTGCACTCCCCCAACATCAAATTCCCCTGTGGTACACACTGAACATCCCCATTCTTCTGCATCACCCACCAAGTGGACCCAGGTCCCTGAGCAAAGACAGTTCCACGGAGAGGTTTGCCCTTTCCAGAAGCTGGAAAGACCCAAACCGCTTTCCCCAACATGTTCTTTATATGCACTACAGGGACTTTATCTCCCTCTACAGTAGGTAGAGAACTGGATTGGGCAGGACCATCACGATTGATGGATCCTCGGGTGTTGACCAACCAGGTGGCTTCTGCCAAATGCTTCTCCCAATGCTTAAATGTTCCGCCACCCATTGCTTTCAACATGGTTTTTAACAATCCATTGTATCTTTCAATCTTACCAGAAGCTGGTGCGTGATAGGGGATATGATAAATCCATTCAATGCCATGATCTTTGGCCCAATTATTTACAAGAGAATTTTTGAAATGAGTCCCATTATCTGACTCAATTCTTTCTGGAGTGCCATGTCACCATAGGACTTGTTTCTCGAGACCTAGAATGGTGTTTCGGGCGGTAGCATGGGGTACTGCATATGTTTCAAGCCACCCAGTGGTTGCTTCCACCATGGTAAGCACGTAACGCTTGCCATTGCGAGATCATGGCAAGGTGATATAATCAACCTGCCACGCCTCCCCATATTTATATTTTTGCCATCGCCCTTCCCCCCAAAGAGGTTTCATCCTCTTGGCTTGTTTAATTGTGGCGCATGTATCACAGTCATGGATAACCTGTGCAATAGCGTCCATAGTTAAGTCCACCCCTCGGTCTCTAGCCCATTTATATGTTGCGTCTCTTCCCTGATGGCCCAAGGTCTCATGGGCCCATCGAGCTAAAAATAATTCACTCTTATGTTGCCAGTCCAAGTCTACTTGAGCCATCTTAACTTTGGCAGCTCGAACTACCTGATGGTTATTCTGTTGTTCTTCAGTTACCCGGCTTTTAGGAACATGAGCATCTACATGGCGCACCTTCACAACCAAATTCTTTACTCGGGCAGCAATATCTTTCCACAGTTCAGCAGCCCAAATAGGTTTACCCCTCCGTTGCCAGCCATTTTGTTCCCATTGCTGTAACCACCCCCATAAAGCATTTGCCACCATCCATGAATCAGTGTAAAGATAAAGCACTGGCCACCTCTCTCGTTCAGCAATATCTAAGGCCAGTTGGACAGCCTTTACCTCTGCAAATTGGCTTGATTCTCCTTTTCCTTCAGTGGCCTCTGCAACTCGTCGTGTGGGGCTCCACACAGCAGATTTCCATCTGCAGTGCTTTCCCACAATGCGACATGATCCATCTGTGAACAGGGCATATCTCTTTTCACCTTCTGGTAGTTCATTATATGGTGGGGCCTCTTTAGCACGTGATACCTCCTCTGCTGGTATTGTTCCAAACTTTTTACCTTCAGGCCAGTCCATGACCACCTCCAGGATTCCTGGATGACTGAGGTTCCCCATCCGAGCTCGCTGTGTAATCAGCGCAATCCACTTACTCCAAGTGGCATCAGTAGCATGATGGGTAGAGGGAACCTTTCCTTTGAACATCCAGTTCAGCACTGGCAGTCGAGGTGCCAGAAGGAGCTGCGCTTCCGTACCGAATACTTCGGAAGCAGCTCGAACCCCCTCGTACGCGGCTAAGATCTCCTTCTCAGTTGGAGTGTAGCGCTCCTCAGACCCTCTATATGCTCGACTCCAGAAACCAAGGGGTCGGCCTCGGGTCTCTCCAGAAGCCCTCTGCCACAAACTCCAACTGGGACCTTCCTTTCCAGCAGAAGTGTAGAGGATGTTCTTTACATCCTGTCCCTTCCGCACTGGCCCCAGGGCCACGGCACGGGCTATCTCCTGCTTGATTTGTTCAAAAGCCTGCTGCTGCTCAGGGCCCCATACAAAATCATTCTTCTTCCGCGTCACCCGAAAGAGAGGGCTCACAATGAGACTATAGTTTGGAACATGCATTCTCCAAAAGCCCACTACACCCAGAAAAGCTTGGGTCTCTGTCTTACTGGTGGGTGGAGACATGGCAGTGATTTTGTCAGTCACATCTGTAGGGATGTGACGACGTCCATCTTGCCACTTTATACCTAGGAACTGGATTTCCTGTGCAGGCCCTTTCACTTTGCTTCTCTTAATAGCAAAGCCAGCTCGCAGGAGGATCTGGATTATTCTCTCTCCTTTCTCAAAAACTTCCCCTGCTGTATTGCCCCACACAGTGATGTCATCAATGTATTGTAAGTGCTCAGGAGCACCGCCCTGTTCCAATGCGGTTTGGATCAACCCATGACAAATGGTTGGGCTGTGCTTCCACCCCTGGGGCAAACGGTTCCAGGTGTACTGAACGCCCCTCCAGGTGAAGGCAAACTGTGGCCTGCATTCTGTGGCCAGAGGAATTGAAAAGAAGGCATTGGCAATGTCAATAGTGGCATACCACTTGGCTGCTTTTGACTCCAGTTCGTACTGGAGTTGAAGCATGTCCGGCACAGCAGCACTCAGTGGGGGTGTGACTTCATTCAGGCCACGGTAATCTACTGTCAGCCTCCATTCTCCACTGGCTTTACGCACTGGCCATATGGGGCTGTTAAAAGGAGAGTGAGTTTTACTGATCACTCCCTGGCTTTCTAGCTGACGAATCAGATTATGAATGGGAAGCAAGGAATCCCTGTTAGTGCGGTACTGCCGTCTGTGCACCGTTTTTGTAGCAATTGGTACCTGTTGCTCTTCCACTTGTAGCAACCCCACAACAGACAGATCTTCTGACAGGCCAGGCAAAGCAGACAGCTGCTTAATGTCATCTGCATCCACAGCAGCTATTCCAAAAGCCCATCGATACCCTTTGGGATCCTTAAAATATCCCCTTTTTAGATAATCAATACCAAGTATACATGGAGCCCCTGGGCCAGTCACAATAGAATGTTTTTGCCAGTCTTTACCAGTGAGGCTTATTTCAGCTTCCAACTTGGTCAGCCCTTGGGAACCCCCAGTCACCCCAGAAATATGAATCAATTCTGTCCCTTTATAACTTGAAGGCATTAGAGTACATTGTGCACCAGTGTCCACCAGTGCCTTATATTTTTGTGGTTCTGATGTGCCAGGCCGTCAAATCCACACAGTCCAATGCACTCTACTATCCCTCTCCCCCACCTGGCTGGGGGGCAGAGGCTATTGTGGCTGGTAGGTACCTCGCCCAGTTCTGAAGAAGTACTGTTCAGACAGGAGGACGTCTTGCTCAGACTGGAGGGTGTCTCTTTCAGGTTGGAGAGCGCCTTGTTCAGACTGGAGACCATCTTGTTGAGACTGAGGGTTATTGAATTCAGACTGGAGGACATCTCGCTCAGTTTGGTGGGCATCTCTTTCAGGCTGGAGGGCGTCTTTCTCGAACTGAAAAGCAACTTGCTTGGTCTGGATGGTGTCTTGATCAGACTGGAGGCTGTCTAAATTGTTCAGGAGAGTCTGACTGTCAGCTAAAAGACTCTCTTTCTGGATCTGGACACTATCCCTTTCGGCTCAGAGACTCTCTCGCTCTATTTCAGAAACACTGTGCCTCTCTGGGATAGTACTGAATAAGGTCTGATTGGCATAAGTCAGACTCCAAATAATTTGGGCCTCCTCAGATCTGTCTGAGCCGCAACATCCCTGTCTCAAATATCTGCTCAAGTTCTCAGGATCTTGCAGGTGCTCAGGGAAAAGGTCCCAGTACGTTTTGAGCATTAAAAGGGAAAAAACAATGAAATGCAGCCGCTTTAAGAGCAGTTTAAAAAGCGAGAGCATTTTTTTTTCTTTTTACTAAAACAAGCTGGCAGCACCCAAAAAAGTTTACAAATATCCCAGAACAAATGGCAGTACGCCCAGACTTCAAGGTCGTGTTATGCCGTACAGTACCAGCAGTACAGATAAGCTTGCTAGCAAGAGACAGAGATTCACTCTAAGAGTATGTCTCTGCCCGGTTAAGGCAGCTGCTGTGCCCCACGTTGGGCGCCAAAAATGTCAACTGTTTACCGGGCTGGATTGGCCCGGTTCCGTGACGATTGGTGTGGGGGACCCGCAGACCCACGCCCCAGGAAAGGGGAAGGGGGAAAGGGAAAAGGAAAAAGGGAGATGGGCCTAGAAACAAAGCAGCGGCAACGATCTGAGGAGGAAAGCTAATTTACTAAATAAGATATCAGAAAGCAAAATAACACAATATAATACAATATAATTGGAATTGAAGCTAATGAATCAAATAAAATGAGCAAGAGAGAGTGTCCGATAAACCGAAGGCCTTACGCTAACGCTGAAGGCGATACGGCAGCGAGCACCCACTGCTGAGTCGATCCTGAAGGAAAGAGCGTGTCCCGTGATCGCAGAGGGTTTTTATCTTTTCCCTCTGAGCGGAAAATACGTAAAAATGCAAAGCATCGCAAAGTCTTCTGGGGAATATAGTTCTTCTCTTCTGAGACAGGTATACCCGGAAAATATCAATGATCTATGGAGTTGGAGTATTAACTCTTTAACTCTTAATGCACTACATGTTGTTATGATGTGGAATACCAATACCAAAAATCATAAAACCATGACAACCAAGAAGATGGTTCCCTCTTCTTTTATACAGTGTCTTATTTAAAATTTCTAGAAGTCCCCTCCTCCCCTTGGTCAATCATTTTATTCTTCTACACTTGAGTGGCCAGTTGCTATGAGGGTCACACATTCCTTCAGGTGGCCTTTGGGATGAAGGCTGTTTGTCTTCCTTAATGCCCTCTGATTCATCCCTCTGTGTATTCCAGGCCGGTCTTGCAAGGTCTGTATTTGAAATGCTGATCTCTGCCACCCCTTGGTTTGAGGAATGCACCTTCTGGGCCCCGTTTAGCAGGGTTAGTGTTTGAGGTGCAGATAGAGTTCTGTTCCTAGTTTATCCTTCCATGCCTTATAAGGAAATTTTACTCCTTTAATCAATTTTATCTGCTGATTGGATTTAAAGGTGTTGTATCAGTATCTTTGACTCTGTGTCTTTTGACACGAATCACATTCACATGTTTTACAATCCCCCATTTTCTTTTTGATCCCATCAGTGATTCGTGTCTTATATTCTAAAGTCAATACTGCTTTCCTAGCAGCTAGTAAAAATGGAGCTGCTTTGGTTTTTACAATCATTAATTTGTGGGTGTTTCCAGCCATGGCTTTTTCTAGATTAATTGGCATTGCAGAAATCTGCATTCCTTGTATCACTGAATGTATTATCCGAATAAGGCATGGAATCATACAGGGTAAGAATGTTAGTCCAATCATCCTGCACAGTATCATGAAACACAGTCATTTTCACCATGCATCCCCAAGTAATTGATTCTACCAATCATCTTTTAGAATTGTGTTCCACCTCTGAACTGAAACATGGGCAATTCTTTACTTTTGACTACCCCAATAGTACATGTGCCTTTCCAGTCCTTTGGCAATCGGTTATATGCTCATTTACCACAGATCCAAAATAGTCCGTCAGGAGACCTCCAATCTGAGGCACTCCTTCCCATCTCTTCCCAAAATTCTTTTCCCTGGGAAGAGACAGGCCATCCTGGTCCCCCCATGGAGTTTGTGGTTAATACCATTTTGCAGGGGGTAGCTCCTAAATATCATTTGAACTGTTTTCCTTCTCTAGATATACAGATTTGTCCAATAACCTTGTAACTAAGCATCCATCCTTCAGGTCTCATTTTGGTTGACTTACGAATTTGATTCCAATTTAACAATTGCCATGGTTCTAATTCCTCCCCCCTCCAGAGCCATTGTTCTGTCATTTGAGATCCTAACAAACAGGTTGGCTGCCTTGGTAAATCCAGATTCTCCTAGGATTTTTCTCACCTCATCACAGAGAGGTGACTTTGTTTTCCTGTATCCTGTTTTCCTGTATTCTTTGCAGGTCACTGCAACTGCTTGGTAACATTTTTTTTTTTTTTACTAGCTCTTCCTTGTATTGATCCTGGACTCCACTGCTATCGGAATATCCCCACATTCCTGATTTGGAAATACAGATATTCTCCTCTCTTTTGGACAAACACAGCAATTTATGGATCCACCTTTTCCTTTGTTAGCTGCCAACCAGAGGTTATGCCCAGCAACTATACAAGTCTCTAGTGAACCCTTGTCATAACAGGCCACATTTATGTGGGTATGGAACAATAGTGCCCATTCTGTAGTTCGATGGTATTTAACATATTGGTAGCACTTTGAGCATGGGTTTGCAGACCCACTGTCGGGATAGCTCAGTAGGAGAATTATTATGCCCCACTGTTTTCTCATCCCTCTGCCTCCTCCACCTACCAGGTTGTATTCGGCAGCGGGGTAAACTGTCTTCTCGGCAGCAAGGATAGTCTTCAGGGGCTCCATGCGAGCAGTTACATCCTGCGCACCCCTGCCCAAGATTTCCCAGTTTGGACTCTCACTAGTCGAACGCTACCGGGCAACCAGTTTTGTTGTTGGTACTCTATTGTTATATTTTCATCTCCCTTACCTAGCTGCCCCTTGACCATGTGAACGAATAGCTTTTACCCCTATTGGGAGTTTGAGTTTGAGAGTTGTTGTCCCCTTCTCTCTCTTTTTCACATGTTTTACAAACCATATGTGCTATATACTTGTTATACAATATCTACTTCTATGCCTCATAAAGTATATGTTCGGGCTTTTATTTGTCCATAACTAACAACAAATAGACAGGTTCTGTCCTTCAGTGTAAATAAAAACAAAATAAAGCTATCTTATAATCAATAGATTCTGAACTTTCACATGTAAAAAGAGCGCACAAATTAGTGTTCCTCATGTCCTAAAAATTTGATGCATTCCAATAAGGCCAATGCAGGCTGTTTTCAGAGCAAAGTTTGAACACACTAATTAAACAATGAGGAAAGGCAAAAGACTGAATAGGTGTTCCTTAGCTGCATGAAGCAGCACAAGCCTCTTGAAGATTATCAAAGGCAACATCTCAGGGGAACAGCTGGGTTCGCACTGAAAAGTGGCATAACTATGAATGCACATGGGGCAAATGAACTAAAGTCATGTAAGTCACCTTAAATCCATTATTAACTGAACTTACACAGAATTAGACTCAGAATTCACAAGGTACGCCCTTCTCTCCAAAAGGATTATCAAAAGACAGAGTCAGCTGCTCAGCAAGAATCTGTATGCCAGTTCCAGTCCTGCCAGATGCTGCATGCTACACTAACAGCTTGGAAACAGGAGACATGCTATGTAACCACTACCTGGGTAACCAGCAGAAGAAATAGATTACTCTCACACCTCTGTGAGAAATATTTTATATCTTCTGGTCTACAGAAAAATTTCAGAAAAATCTAATTGGCGTCATGACTAATGACATCCATTCTCCACAGAAATAGCTTGTGCAATACATGTTCCTAAAAGCCTTCAAGGCTGGAAATTCTGTACCTTCTTCATCCAACTGGTTTCATGGCTATCCTTTGCTCAGTGTTAAGAACATCCTTCATAACCACCTTTGTTTCTTACTTCTTGTCAGTGCTCAACTTCTGCAACATCAGTAATGCTCTCTCAAGTTCCACATAAGTTTATAAAATTATTATCATTTATTCCTATTATTGGTTTTATTGCATTTGCTAGTAATACTATGTCATATGAGAATAATGTTGTGTTTGTACACAGTCTGTAGCCTTTCTTTTCCAGTTCTGAATCACAATCAATCACTTTCTCTGAACCAAGACAAAATGTTCACAGCTACATAAATTCCAAGGACTGAGTTTTTTCTGCCCCACTACCTGTGCTGACACTGCCAACAGAGAGTAAGTGGCGAGACTGCTTTTCTGTAGCAAGAGCCTCTATCCACTAAAGCCTGAACTAATTTCTCACAGCCCCCCAAAGAACTATCAGTTGGCAGCAGCTTTCAGACCAATGATATGGATATTCAGAGACCATTACAGATCACTATACACATAATCCACCCTTCTACGCTTTCTTCCTTCAACACAGTGGAAGGATGGATTTAAGGAAAAAGCCTAAAGAGACTTAACTAGTAAGAAAAAGCAATCTACAGTGCTCTACAACTTGAAAAGTTTGAAGTAATTCAGAGCACAAGTTTCTACAAGTAGATTCTCATCTTGGGCAGAAGTAAGCCAGAAAAGCTCTTTCATACATTAAGATTTATGATTAAACATAGTCAACATTACTTCCACATCTATTTTATATTGCAATTTGTTACTTCAGTATATAGCCACTAAGATCACCACAGTATATATTAAAATGAAAAGTTTTCTTATACCTTAGGACTTCATCTCAATGCTCATCTGCCTTCTTATAACAGTAAGGTTTTTCTCAAAAAGAGACAAGCATTCCTTGATGGAAGAACCAAACACCAGGTATTCATTCCCTTTCAGAGGTGCTCTTGTACAAAGGTCTCTGAGGTTTACTTCAAAGTGACAAGTTGTGTCTGATTTTTTTCAGAGAACAGATTGAAGTTTTTTATAAATATATGTGTATCTTTTTACCTATAGCTTCTCACAAAATGTGGTAACAAAAACCTCCTGAATCATTTTTAACATACAGCAATTAAAATGAAGTTACACATTCAGAAGCTGCACTGACAGTTGGTGAAAACCTCTTTGATTCCAAGGATAGAATCTCATGGCTACTGTAACTGAGATTGGTCAAAGCTGCTTGTATTTTATGATCTTAATTTCCAAAATATTTTTATAAACATAGAAATACCTTATATAATTAATCTATATACATAAACACATACACACTATTATATATATGGTATTATAAGGATTATATATATAACTGGATTAGTAGTAAAACAATACGGCTCAGAGTAAAGGGACATTCATTTTATTTTTTTCCCTTGGAAATATCTTTTTTTCTGACAATTACAATTAAGTGCACACCTATTTGAGCATTAAACGGGAGCAATCAGGAGAAAAAGAGTAATAAACCTTCAGTGAGTGAACTTGGAAGAATAATCCTGACATGTTCAGAATGAGCAACATCAGTTTCATTTCCTCTGGAAAAAGTTCAGAGAGTTCATCATTACTAAAGCATTTGAAACAGGAGAGAAGGAAGGGAATCACAGCAGGATTGAGAAGGAATGTGCCCTGCCTCTAATGAATGGCACAGTGCCCAGGCAGCTGCTCTATGAATACCAAGAGTAGGATCTCTATTGCTTCAGCTGGATCCCTCTTGAAGTTTTGAATTACAGATGGATACCTCAACTTTATGGGATACTGCTGCAACGTGGTAGTGCAGGGACATATATACATATACATATACATACATATATATACATCATAAAACAAAATAAAAAACAGTAAGACATCACATCTTTGTCTAGAATGGTCACCTCAAATATCAAAGTGTGTGAGCTCTTAAAAAGATTTCTAGAATGATTGGTATTTTTTTTTGTCAGTATCAGTCATACTGACCAATAAAGAACTAACAGTAAATGCTGTTAGCTATTTATCAGTTACTTCTCCCCTTCTGCACTTTTTTCCAATTCTTTTCCCATACTGATGATCAGTAAGAAACAGCTGAAGGGAAACTACCTGTGGTACACCATAGTCTTCTCATTAACATTGTATTCAGCCTAAGGGTTCTTATAAGGGTTGCACAAGGAGTCAAGGAGTAGTATCACAAAAGGTCTACAACGTTTACATGAAGCAGCCAATCATGAAACTCTCTGAGACTCAAGTTGGAGTGTCAGTAAGTAGGCATTCTTAAATATCAGCACTGGATACATGGGAGATATTCTCTTCCTATCATGTACGTCTTGCACAAAAAGGTCTTCAGTTTATATACATTCAGATGTCTTCCCAGAGGTACACACATATTCTATACAAAGACTTGTGGAACCTCCCTTATCTGTTCAGTACTAAGCCTCAGGAACCTCCCTTACAAAGACACAGACCCTTTCCATTGCCTAAACAAACTACAAGGTTCTCCATTCAGCTGCAACTTGTATCAACACCAAAGCAGGCATCTTTCCTCCCAACTTCTCCCTTCTCTCAGCTGCGCTGCTTCCATTGGATTCCATTTGGACAACACCAAACCTCACCTCACCTGAGTGCCACACAGCTGTAGGCTATTAATAGATAACCAATGCAGATGACAACCTAACAAGACATAGTACTGCATAAGGAAGGACTCCTGACTGATGGATGCTACTGCTCCATATGACACAAGCTTGGCACATGGCTTAAAAGAGGCCATTTCTCAGCATCACTTCTTTGTTTTGTCTACTGACTATAAAAGTTCTTGGATTCAGACTTTCCAGTTTTCCAGGCTGTTCTTCACAGCAGATAGCTTGTTTTTCGTTGCTGTTTCCCTAAGACTTTCTCATAGTTTACTAATACTTTTCATATAGGTTCTCAGATAAAAGCAAGTATAACAGTATCATGGTATTATGATTTTTGTTATTGGAATTCCACGTCATAACATCATGTAGTGCATTGGGAGTTAAAGAGTTCATGCTCCAGCTCCAAGGATTATTGATAGGTTTGGGTATATCTGTCTCAGAAGAGAAGAACAACTGTGTACCCCAGAGGACTTTGTGTTGCTATGCATTTTTCCATTTTCTGCTCAGAGGGAAAAAACTGTTCCCATGTCACAAGACACAGGCTCTTTCCTTTGGGGATTGACCCAGCAGCGGGTGCTCACTAGGCATCTCGCCTTCAGCATTTAGCATAAGGCCTTCAGTTCTCATATGCTCTCTCTCTCTCTCATTTTATTTGATTTATTAGCTTCAATTCCAATTATGTTGTATTATATTTTGTTATTTTGCATTCCACTATCTTATTTAGTAAATTAGCTTTCCTCCTCAGATCACTGCTGCTGTTTTGTTTTTAGGCCCATCTCCCTTTTACTTTTCCCCTTCCCCTTCCCCAGGGTGTGGGTACTCCACCCCAATTGTCATGGAACCAGGCTGAACCATCCTGTAAACCGTTGACAAATACTCTGCTGGTAAACCTAACCTAACCAGTTTTCAAGAGTGAGTATGACAGACCTCTTCTGTGCCAACAGCCTGTTAGGGCTTTCCTCAATTCTTCCTTCTCTACGGGTCTCACAACACACCTAACTGAAAACAGTCTGGATTCCTTCAGCACAAATATGTGCCCCTGCAGAAGTCCTACAGATGTCATGAAGGAAGTTGATTTACAGAAGCAACACACAAAAGTAGTCTTGGTTTCTAAGTTCAAGATGTGTGTGAGTACTCACATCAAAGGACTGACTATCAGGCATATCACATATGCTACTATGTATACATACAAGGCCTAATGCTTCAGTGTTTTTGAGTGCCACTGCATCAAGATTTTTTTTAAATGACATTTTACTCCCTCAAAGAAAGAAAGCATTGACACAGAGTACAGCCAGTGACAGCAGGTTTCACAGTCTGTCAGTTCAGATCAGACTACTACCCATAGCTTTATACAATCAGTAAGAAACAGCAACAGAGGTCTCACCAAATATCAACAGTTGCAATTACTTCTTCTATAGTGTGAAGGCATATTAATAAAAAGAGGTAAAAATAAGATTTTTTTTCCACAAATACGGTCACTTTCAATTCCAGTATTATGATCTACCATGTGGCAGTATTTCAACGTCTTGTGAAGGGTCTGTCTTTTTTTTTTTTTTTTCTCTCTAAATATAGTAGCATTATTTTATTTCAAACAACAGACTTAATATTCAGTCACTCATTTTCTTAAATGGTGCTGCATTGTCAGCATTCTATAATTATTTTAATGTATGAAAGTGGTTGTTCAGAATAAAAGTCTTAAATTTATGCAATGTCACAATACCTTTGGCATATGCTCCTAGACATTTTGCATGATAATGCAGCTCATACAAAACTTGACAGATCCTGAAAATGCTTTGTATTATAAAAGACTCAGAATAAGATTTTTTACATTTATAATATTCCTATCACTACAATTGATCAAATATAAATTATCAGAATAATTAAAAATAATTACATTAAATCAAGCCCAAACTGCTACCCACTCAGAACAAGAGGACTTTGCCTTAAACAGCTACCACATGAAGTTCTCAATATCACACTGTATTTGTTGCACATGCCTGTCTATACATTTTATCTCATCTCCAATAAGTATATAGTTACAATATATTCATCTCCACACATAAAGCATCTAACCCCCCTGGGTTGATACTGCAACTAGAAAACCTAAAGCTCCTGAAATTCAGTAAGGCAGTGCTTGTAATAACACTATAACTGTCCAGGCTCAGGACCTCCCACAGGATAATGCTTTCATCCAATTGAGGCAGTCAACTGTACAGAAAGGCAAGAACTCTCATATCCTCAGAGTATAGATACTGTAACACTTTCTCTGTAACACTCCTAAGACACCTTTGGGTGCAGCTGCAACACAGCTAGAAGCTAGCATATAAACAGCACCCTTTTAAAACAAAAATCCCATTTTGTTGTTGCTTCAGGCACAGCACTAGAAGATCCTAACTAATTTGATGACTGACTCATGCAGCAATACTTAAAGGTATTGTAGTAACTAGGGAAACAGTTACTTAGAAACTTGCAACAAATGAGGTTCCATCCAACAGGAAGTGAATACTGTGCTCAGTTTTGGGTTCCCTCACTACAAGAACATAAAGGCCCTGTAATGCGTCCAGAGAAGAGCAGTGGAGCTGTGAAGGGTCTGGAGTCCAAGTTTTATATGGAATGGCTGAGGGAACTGGGATTGTTTAGTCTGGAGAAGACAAGGCACAGGGGAGACCTCTATAACTACCCAAAAGGAGGCTGTGGTGAGGTCAGCCTCTTCTCCCTGGTAACAGGAATACAACAGTGGCTTCAAGTTGTACCAAAGGAGGTTCAGATTCTTCTCATGGTGTGGCAATACACTGGAACAGACTGCCCAGGGAGGTGGTGGAGTCAATGTCCCTGGAGGTGAGGAAAGGAGAAATGTAGTACTTAGGGACATGGTTTAGTAGACAGTAGTGGGTGGCAGGTGACAGCTGGACTAAATGATCTTAGAGGTCTTTTCCAACCTTAATGATTCTATCACTCTTTTCTTTTAAAGGTGACTGAGCACTAGCACAGGCTGTCTAGAGAAGCAATGGGGTCTCCTTGGAGATCTTAAAAAGCCACCTGGATATGGGCCTGGGAAACCTGTTCTAGACATCCCTACTTCAGTAGGGTCAGATCAGATCAACTCAAAGGCCCCAGCCAACCTTAACTATGCTGCAATTTTGTGAAATACAGGAACAGTTTCAATAAGGCCCACGTTTTAACTTAGCTGTTTAATCTTTGCTGTTGACAGGACTCTTGTAAAACACAATAGGCTACCTAACAGGAGAAAGGAAATGACAGCGTAAGTAGCACAGAACAGAACTTCTAAGAAATGTTTTGGTATCATTTATTCAAAGAAGTTAGACAGGGTAGTAAGATTAGCTGTTTTATTTCAGAACTCTTTTGAGAACACTAATAAAGAAAAAAAAAACACAAAAAGACATTGGAGATTGAAGATTAATAACCTTGGTGAATGTGAACTATTCGGCATTCCTGCTACATCCTGTCAAGTTTTTTAAACTGAGTAACAAATAATTTCTGGTGATTTTTTTTTTTTTTAAATCAATTAACCAGTAAGACTATCAAGCATGAACTCTTCAGATAAGATATAGAACCCTCCATCCCAATCATAATTAGAATTGGATTAATTCTTACTGGTCCAAATTACAAATCCTAACTTTTGAAATTTGTTTGCTAGAATTCTGGAATTCATATTTAAGCTCAACTTTTGAAATTGATTACAGTTTTGTTAAAATATATTTTAATTAAAAAATATGGAATTATTTTCAAACTTTCACTTTTAAAATATAGACTCAAAGTTGTTGGTCTAACAGCTGTAATGACAGCCTTTCTTATCTATTTTGAATCGAAAGAACTGCTAAGAGTCACTTCAAGAATAATAGCAAAAAAAAAAAAAGTAAAAATAAGACTAAATTTGTCAATTTGACTTGAAGTTGAAGAAAATTTCAAATTAAATCAAGATTATAACTAGCATCATTAATAGTTGGAGGTTTGTAGTTTGTTTTCTTTTTTCCCTACTTATGCTGTACTTTTTGTTTTGTCTTGTTTTGTTTTTTTCAAAATACACCAGAATGTAACAATTTTTGACACCAACTTTTATGGATGAAAACTTTAGGAATAGTAGAAATATAGTAGAAAATGAGACAATTTTTGTGAGATCAAGCACTAAACCTTAATGGAACTAATGACCCATGAATTACAAAAAAAAAAAAAAAAAGCGAGTGCTGCAATAATGCTGTTTCATGAATAAAGCTAGAAATAAAGTACTTACTGAAGACATGCAAAAAATAAAGTGACACTATGTACTTTTAAAATGAGTTAGGAATTACAAACTTCAACAGATGTTCCTTTACCCAAATGGCACTGATCTATCACCATTCCTCAGGCTGGTTATTTTTAAAAGGTATACTAACACTCAAAATAAAGAAGGCACAAAAGTTCCTGAGGGCAACAGGAAATCCAGCAGAGAAAGGAATTGTAGACAGTCAGTTACAGATATTTTCCTGTGAGAAAGGAATGCTAAGAATGTAGCTTGAACATTAACAAATAGACTTGCCTGGTTAGCCAGCAGGTTTGCAGGGGTATGCAGTGGGCTGGAAATTCAAACTTCAGCTTGTAATCAGAAAAATCCTTCTCCCACTTCAGAAATTAGAGCCAGCAGCTAGACACATGTAATATAATACAGACTTCTTGTAAAAATGTACCAGCTAGAGGGATTTTATACTTAAATGAAGTCTATAACTATTTAGTGAGGGCAAAAAAAAAAAAAAAAGCCAATGACAATGAGGCCCTTTATTATTCTGCAGGGACCTATTTGTAAATGAATGACATGGACAAAATCTGCCTTTCCTTGGAAATCGTGCTGCAGATTGACTGAGCAATTCTAGTGATATCAATAAAATGAATTAACTCATAGATAGAAGTTACAAATAGTAAAGGTTAAAATTCAGAGGTCAGTAATAATGGTTAGGCTAATGTAAGCTTTAGGAAACTAACAATGAATGGGTCTTATCTTTGAGAGTCATGCTGACCTTGGCAGCCATACATTAACTAAAGAAGAATGGAACCACACAGAGAGGGGCTAATTGACAGAAGTGCTTATGCTTGCAGATGATTCTGCAAATGATTGTGAAAAACAGCCAACTATGTCAGAAAAACAAAAAGGGTCATTTGATGGTCAAGAAGAGGAAGATGAAGAATGATCAATGGGGGTTTGGGGACCACAGATGACCATCAGAAGGCAGTTCTGCAGACACTCAAGTGACATTAACATATATTCATACAGTTCCTGGAAAAACAACAAATATGTTGTGTTGTATATGTATACTCTGAATGTATAAATGATATATCCAACTTCGGGCTGGCACATTTGGCTTCGTCCAGGATCCGGCACCAGTATTACGAAATAAGAATGTCTGCTTTCTACACCACATGGGAATTAAGAGTTTTTTCCCAACTTTGGATGACACTACCATTACTATTTTGACAGAGCACAAGTTAAAGTCACAAACATGGAAAATAAGTAAGAACATGATTTCAAAAGAATTCAAAACACTATTTAAATTATTTATGAAGCAGTTGTTTAGAATGCTTCAGCAACAGTCTAAAAGTCGAACTTACAACTAGTTACTCATGCCACATATGCAGGCACACAGAGAAGTTCTTCAGATGAATCTTTTCACATCCTGAAAATAACTAAAAATTCAATTGCTGAGCTTAAGAATGACAAGTACATTAAAGTCTAGAATTAACAACTTCCCTGGTACATAGTAAAGACATGTTATTTTATTTATTCTCTTAAGATACCTATGGGGAACATCACCACGCATGGCTGATTCTCCAGAGTACCACTGGTTCTTTAAAGAATGCTGCCAGACACAGGATATTGTACATAAGCTGGTATGAACTTCTGTCAATGAGCTGAACATGTTTAAGACTATATATATATATATATTTATATATATATTTAAAAATAATGAAGCTGAAGGAACACAAATGTAGATTATTAGGCAGTATTTATTTGGCAAGAGAAAGTAGACAGGATTTGATGAAACTTATAAAAAGATAAGTCCATACAAAAATCCTTGTTCACAGAACAAACCACTAAGTGTTCTACAAACCCAGAACAAGTTCACAACCTGCTTTCAACTCCTGTTTTTCAGACCAGTACTTGCAGAGTTTAAATGAATTGTTTAAAGTACCTTTAAATATTTACAACCACTAGGTCAAGAAACAAGGTAAAAATGCAATTGCAGCATTGCTTAATGAGAATATTAACCATACCAGATGCAGCTTTCAACTACTGATAGTCAACACCAAGTGGAGGGAAGCTGAGCATTCTGTCCTGAATGGAATATATCAAAAGCACGAGGCAAACAAGTCACATGTAGCTTAAGAAAGAAAATCTTTCCTGATTCATAAAAGTAAGAAACAGAAAGATCCATCAAAGACCATAACAAAAACATTGCATTCCCCTTAACTCGAAATGTGCTGATTCGTGTACTAAGAGACACCATCTGCAATCCTCAGAGCTTCTTAAAATCTCAAAAAGATTTCAACCAAGAATGTCTTCGACTTAAAAAATCAAAGATGAGCACCAAACTTATATATTTCTGCCTTCATATCATCAAACATTCTGCAGTAAAGGGCAGCCTTCCTGAAGTACTAAAACAGAGTGGACACATACAGCCCAAGAATTCCAAGAGTCTCAGAGTGTAGGAACACTCTCAGGTTTTGTGAAATAAAGCCATACATTCATTGCTTTCTGCCTAAGCCACACAGCAAGACCATGATTTCACCCTGAGCTACTGAGTAGCTGAGAGTAACTGAGAACGTAATGGAACTGTATTTGCTACCATCACTACTTCTTCAGCATGCCACACTCAGGATTACTGCTAGATAAGATGAGAAGTCAATATGTACCTACTCTGCTAGCAAACAACTCATACTTAGGGGACCTTCCTTAAAGACTTCACAACCAAAGACCAGTAGCTGTTACCAATGCAGTAACTAAACCTATAGAAGGGGCGATACCATACTGCATTCACTTCATTAATATCTCTTCAGAAAAATGGGCAACAGAGATCATTTGTGCTTCTTGCAGGGTATCTCTGTAGTACCCCCAAAGGTTCAAATCTCTCTACATACAATCTCCAACTTATAATCTATGCCTCCGTAAGTATATGGGTAATTGATGGATGTTGGTAACTTAGCTACTTTTTCAAAGTAAAAGAGGGGAGATGTAGATTGGATATAAGGAAAAAGGTTTTTTTACAGTAAGGATAAATTTTGGAGACATTCAGGGTCAGGCTGGACCAGGCTCTAAGAAACATGATCTAGCTATAGATGTCCTTGTTCTTTGCGCTAGATTACCTTCAAAGGTCCCCTACAACTCAAATGATTCTATGCCAGATAAAATCATGGCAGCCTCAAAGAGAAGAGCAGCAGCAATACACAAAGTATTATACCTGTGCAACCTGGTCTTCACCTGTGCAACCTGGTCCAATCTAGGGAGTCTGCTTTGGCAGGAGGGTTGGACTATATGATCTCTAGAGGTCCCTTTCATCCCTGACAATTCTGTGATTCTGTAAAAGTAAAAAAATTTAGTTATGCTGAGGAGCTTTTGAGTAACTGCTGTTTTCTACTCATAGCAGAGAAGCAGCAATCATTCAGATATTAAGTCCTCATTGGAGATAAAACTGAACAATCACTTGCAGAGAAATTTATTTTCTGATTATTCACAAAATCACACAGAATCACAGAATTGTAGGGGGTGGAAGGGTCCTCCAGAGATGATCGAGTCCAACCCCCTGCCAAAGCAGCTCCCCAGACCAGGTTGCTCAGGTAGGCATCCAGGCAGGTCCTGAACTACGCAGGATCCTCTTTTTCAAAAAAAAAAAAAGCTTTAGTCTCATCATCTCAAACATTCATAACCCCTCCCTCCTCCAATCTGTCTATCATACTGTGTTAAGTAGAGACAGACAAATAAGACTTTCACAGGATAACAAGATCTGCACAACTGATTAACTGATTTCAGTGCTTCACTTCACTCTGCCCGTGCTGGGATTCTGTACAATTCATAACACTGCTCTTTCTTATTAGTTTATAATAGCACAGCTGGTTTTGTGTTCATTGTATTTAATTTTTCAAGGCACAAAAACATGTTTTGTCAGTGTCAGCGGTTTGCGGGCCAGTTTGACCCGGTACCATGACAACTGAGGCAGGGGACTCGCGGGCCCACACCCCGGGGAAGAGGAAGGGGGAAAGGGAAAAAGGGAGAAGGGAGATGGGCCTAGGAACAAAGCAGCGGCAATGATCTGAGAAGGAAAGCTAATTTACTAAATAAGATAACAGAAAGCAAAATAATATAATTCAATATAATTGGCTAATGAATCAAATAAAATGAGCGAGTGTCCGATAAACCGAAGGCCTTATGCTAACGCTGAATGTGCACGGTTGCAACAAACGCACACTGCTGAGTTCAGTCCCGAAGGGAAGAGTGCTGGTCCCGTGACCACAGACAGTTTTTATCTTTCCTTCTGAGTGGAAACACGTAAAAATGCAAAGCATCGCATAGTCCTCTGGGGAATGCAGTTCTTCTCTTCTGAGACAGGCACATCTGTAACTATCAATGATCCACACAGCTAGAGCATTAACTCTTTAACTCCCAATGCACTACATGATGTTATGATGTGGAATTTCAATAATATAACAAAAATCATAAAACCATGACAGTCAGAAAACACTTCATGCCAACAACTAATACCACTAACAATATGCCAGCAGGAATATGTCAATCAATATCAATGTATTAGCAGCAAGAACATCACTAGAGAAAATGTGGGCCCACCTCTGAACAGGGCAGGGAACCTGATAACAAAGGACACAGATTAAAAAAAAAAAAAAAAAAGGCATTCAAGACTACCTTCTATTTTGTCTTTACTAGTAAGACTCGCTTCATGGAATCTCATGTCCCCAAGATAAATGAGAAAGTACAGAGAAAGGACGACTTAGCCTTGGTGGAGAAGGATCAGGTTAGGGAAAACTTAAACAAACTGGACATACTGGACAGAAATTCATAGGCCCCTTCAGCATGTACCCATAAATCCTGAAGGAGATGATGAATGTAATTTCAGGGCCATTCCCAATTATCTTTGAAAGGTCATTATTACCTAGGGAGATTCCTAAGGACTAGAAAAAAGCAAATATCCCGACCTTCAAAAAATGGCAACTATAAGCTATGAATTCAAGTGCCAAGCTAACAAAATATGCAGCACAAGCTGATCTTCAGCCAGTGTTGCACTGTCAGTGGGTCTTGTTGATTTATGAACAAAAACAAGGTAAGAGATACTAGACAAGGCTTTCTCTCCTAGATAGAAGACAGCCAAAACAACAGAAGAGAAAAAATAAAACCTGTAATTACCTAGCAGAGTCCAAAATCCTTCTGATTAAGTACGCCTTTTTTCTAAGGGTGATCAAATACTGGAACAGGTTACCCCAGAGTTGGAGTATTTGTTCATTAATATATTCAAAAGCTGTCTGGACGCAACCCAGTGCAGACTGCTCTACCTGACCCTGCTTTAAGCAAGTAGACGGGACTAGAGGATCTCCTTCCAACCTTAGTGATTCTGCGATGAACCCCACAGCAGACAAACACCAACATCAAACTCTGGCAAATCTTCAGTTTTGCAACTCCTGTGCTCAGGAAAGCATCCTAAAACCATGCATTATACAAAGAACCAACATTGCAAAAGGACCTGCATTCTCTATTCTCAGCAAAGGATTTCATGAAATAACCACATTAGAAGAGAAAAAAATATCCAGAACTGTCCAGGATTTGTGAAAATATCCTTGCCACTTTCTGATAGAGAAGAAAAGAAAGTCCAGTGAGCAGTAGTTTACTTTAAACTGTCTTAGATGGCACAAAGTAAGGTAATGTTTGCACAACAGAATTAACAATACGAATCCATTGTTCAAATGAGTCAGCAAACAATGGCATGTAACACTGAACACATCTGCAGCGCTCAGGCATGTGAAAAGTGCAGAAGCTCTGCATACTTTGGTACATAGATACACACATGTAAGGTACACATCTACATGACTCCTGTCCATCATGACTGAAAAGCCTACTCTGTCTCCCAGTGGTTTATAAATTAAATGTACAGGCATTGACCTAGGGTTTGTGATTTAAGTTGCTCTCTCCGCACAAGTATTCTACACTAACCAAAAAAGTAAGACCTGTGTAAAGGAAATCCAAAGGGAAGTAAATGAGTTACATGACACTAGGACTGACAAAAGGAACAAATTTACTGTCATATATTCAATATTGAATATATTGAATACTAATAAGACTAAATACAGTGCAAAAGAGTTCAAAAGACAGATCATACCAACAAGGTTTAAAAACATTCTGACAAGTCTGCATTTCTCACTACTGGACATTTCTGAAACTTAAGTGTGCCTCTTAGCAAGGAATACAGTCTTTCAACATTGAAAGGTACATTTTAGATACAGATTACCTAACCATAACTCATTTGCAAGACATTCCCCTTGAAACTGAATGTCTGTGATGTTAATAGGAAATTGAGACAACGATGAAATTCCAACAGCTGCAGCAGGTGGGGGAAAAAAAAAAAGGAAGAAGAAACGGAAAAGGGAAAGACAGTTGAGGATACTAGAGGACTGGAACAAACCTAACAGCTGGACCATCACAGGACAAGAGATATCTCTGGAGAGCCCCCACCATTTTTATCCCTACTATATATTTCCAGTGATAGTAAAGAAAGTAGGAGCACATAAATTATCTTGGTCAGGTCATCATTCATTACAGCATGAACCTTCTTTGTATAAACTGTTAAACTCACTACAGAAAACTACTTAAAAAAAAAAAAAAAAAAGCAAAATGACTAGAAATACAACCAGGCATCAATCACTAATCACATCCTATACAAAAAAAAAAAAAAAAGTTTTGCAGCAATCCAGAACATCAGAATTCTTGTATAAGAGTCATACAAAAAGAGAAATAAGGAAAAAAATGAATTTTCTCAATTTTGTGGAGAATAATTGGCACCCAAAGGCTGGAGTCTATTTACTGACCTTTCTGCAGATGGTGACTGTTCGGTTATTTGATAAAAATCTCTTCTTCACACACTCATGGAGAAGCACAGAGACAATGACGAGTAAGGAAATCCCTGTTAGATATTTTTCCAGTTACTTATAGTGATACAAGTTTGTCATGGTTTTATGATTCCTGTAATCGGTATTCCACATCGTAACATCATGTGGAGCACTGGGAGTAGAAGAGTTAACACTCCAGGTCTGTGGATCATCATAGTTCTAAGTATACCTGTCTCAGAAGAGAACTACATAGCCCAGAGGACTGTTCACTGTCCTGTTTCTGTTTCCATTCAGAGAGAAAGATAAACTTTCCATGTCACAAGTCATCTCCATTTTTCCTATCTTCAGTGTGTGCTCCCTAGCCGTTTCACCTTCAGCATTAGAGTAAGGCCTTCTGGTTTTGTACACTCTTATTTGATTTACTGGCTTCAATTCCAGTTAAAGTGTATTATATTGTGTTATCTTGCATTCCAATATCTTATTTAGTAAATCAATTTTCCTTCTCAGATCGTTGACATTATTTGGTTTTAAGCCCATCTCCCTACCCTTTCCCCTATTCTCCTTTCCCCCAGATGTGAACCCCTCCACCCCATTAGTCAGGGAACCGGGCCAAACCGGATCCTAAACTATTGACAAAGTTGTAACGATATTGTTAAACTTGGTAATACTTGTTAATGGGTGGCCTTGAAGCTTGTTTGGAAAACAGGAAGTAGATAAGGATGAACTCTTTGTATTGGGCAGATAAGGGAGTTCCCTCAAGTCTCTGCAGACAGGAAAAGTTCTGCTTTGAATCAGCTAGTCGTGAAAACAAGTATTGTGCAATCAAGGCAAAGAAGCAGAATCTTATGTTAAAGGTTTGGGGGGAAGTACTGAATATGTATGGTATGTACAGGAAAAAACCCCTATAGGTAACACAAGTAATGTATATATAAGCTGAAGATCTTTTGTGCAAGGGATGTGCAACTTGGTTTAGAAGGATCTCATCACACCATCTGGTGCCAAAATAAAAAAAGACTGCTTTCTAACACCCCTACTGAATCTTAAGAGACTTTCCTGATCAACCAATTTAAGGTAATACTAGGGCCATGAAAGGAAATTAATCAACCACACAAAGGCACACTTTCTGAGGACCTTAGGAATGCAATGATAGGGCAGAGAAAAAACAAGGCAAACTGAGACAGTACTTTATGAATCAGCAGCTTATTACAAGTTTTATAAGCAGGGAAAATAAAGAAGAGTAATTCTTACAAGAGTTCTCACAAACCAGCATCTTACTGATAGGAACATAAGCTGTAAAATGTGATGACGTAACAGCAGTAGTAAATGTTGAACTTAATACCTCTTACTTGTTCGTATTTATTTTCCTTCTTCTGTATACTTGCTATACCAAGTTAAAATAGAAAATATCATCCATACAAATCGGCTGTATGAGAGTGAATTTCATTTTGTCAAGTTCAATTTATCTTACAAGAAGTATTCTATCAAGTTGATGGGAATATTGAAGAAGAGGCTGATAAAACTACTGGACCAATATTAAGAAGTGGCTTAAAGAACCCAGAACAGAACTTCCCAATCCCCGGAAAGTATCCTTTTGCACTGGGTCACAGATGCCTCATAGAGCCAAGAGGCTCCTCCTAAGCCCAGGCTTCTGACAAAACCTTCAAAAACTGTTGATCTGTCTGTTCCTTCATTACAAGCTCCTAGAGTGTTCTAATGTAAGAGGTGCTTTCAAGGCACCCAAGTCAAAGCAAGTTGAACACCGTTTGAAAGTGTAAAACATGTGAATATGATTCGTGTCAAAAGATATAAAGTCAAAGATGCTGATACAATACCTTTAAACTGGCTTTAATTCCAATCAGCAGATAAAATTGCTTAAAGGAGTAAAATTTCCTTGTAAGACATGGAAGGATAAACTAAGAACAGAACTCTATCTGCATTTCAAACACTAACCCAGCAAAACTGAGCACAAAAGACGCATTCTTCAAACCAAGGGGTGACAGAGATAAGCATCTCAAACACAGACCTTGCAAGACCGGTCTGGAATGCACTGAGGGATGAATCAGAAACAGCCTTCATTCCAAAGACCACCTGGAGGAATGTACAACCCTCTAGAGAAACGGTTTGACCAAAAGGAGGGGACATCAGGGAATTTTAAATAAGATACTGAATCATGAGAACAGCTCTACAGTAAGGACAACTGCAAATCATCTAGATGGTTGTCGTGGCACCTCAATGTCTCTGTTTGTGGTTGTAAAGATAAGCAGAAATAGGGGCAAGAGGTCTTTTTTTGGGTATGGCTTGGAGAAGCTGATCACCGCAAAGGATGATAATACTTATGCACAGCAACGAAGGTGCTACTCCCTGCTGATTTTATCTGTTGGGCCAGAGAAATGGGGGTGGGCATAGATCAAACTAATACAAGAACGTGGAGGCAGCTAAACTTGTTGATAACAAAGCAGGACAGACATCCTGTCTCTCTTAAACAAAACACCCACAGGAATGGTGAAGGAGCTCTCCTCCTTCTCTGTTTGAAAATTTACAGCAAAACTAACCCTTAGGTTTAATCCTCTCGATAACCTGAGTTTGGAATGTGATGAATATACATGAGCTATACCTTTAAATAGGTATTTGTTTCTCTCTTTGGTGTGCCTCGTTGGTGGAGCGGAGACTCCCCGGCACACCCAGTGCTGCTTGCTTATTGCTTTTCACCTTCTGATTGTAATAAAATATTCCAAAAACTCCGATTGGACTCTGAGCATTTATGACAAAAGGTAATCAGAAACATACTATAGCACATGAATACGAATCAGAATGAAAAACAAAAAAAAAAAAAGAATCCCACTCCTGTTTGGCAGCAGGATAGAAATGCACGGCTGTTATTCCTCAGTTCAGAGAGGCATTAGAAACTTGACCCTCATACCCACCACAATCACTTTCTGAAATCCTCACTGGCAATCAGCCAGGTCCTAGGTGGTCAGTACCACTGTGAACAGAATGTATCTGATGGCATACTGACTTCTGGTATTTCTGGGAATTGGATTAAATAAGAAGACTACTGAAACACTTCATCTCAGCCCCTCTGTCTTCCTATCTCAAATGGACATGGAATATTACTCTGTAGTAAGACAGAGATGAAGCCTACTGACAAAACACATCACAGTGTTCACTGCTTCACTGATTCCAGTGATGTGGAACTGTAGAACATGTGATGACACAGGGCCGATCCAGTCCGGTAAGCCGTTGACAGTACCCATCAACAATTCCATATCTTTCAAATATTTGGTTAGCGCTTATACTTTACCAAAGTTCTTGGCAGAAGTTTCAAGAAGCCTAAGTCTTGCAAATATTTTACTATGAAAACTAAGGCTATAAAAATAAAATAGACAAGCAGTAGCTAGGTAAATAACGAACACATTCTTACCTAAAATCACAAAAAACATGGTATCATTAAGGTTGGAAAAGACCTCTAAGATTATCTAGCCCAACTCTCAGTCCACCACCACCATGCCCACTAAACCATGTCCCTCAGTGTTACATGTTACTAGAGTATCTCCAGGGATGACAACTCAACCACCTCCCTGGGCAGCCTATTCCAATACCTCACCACTCCTTCTGAGAATAAATTTTTCCTAATTTTTTTCCTGAAACTTCCCTGATGCAAATTAAGGCCATTACCTCACATCCTACCACCAGTTACCTGGGAAAAGGGATCAACCCCCACCATGCTACAACCTCCTTTCAGATAGTTGTGAAGAGCAATAAGGTCTCCTGAGCCTCATCTTCTCCAGGCAAAGCAATCTCAGTCCCTCCAGCCTCTCCGCATAAAACATCTGTTCTAGACTCCACTGTTGTAGTAGGTGTGTCCAGGGACTTGAGGTGTAATGAGACAGGACCTCCCCAAGCTCTGTGAATGATGTGTGATGCTAGTTTAAGGGGGCGTAGACGATGCTAGATTAGTATATAAGAAGTTGTTGTGCCTTAATTAAACGCCATTTTTGCCATTTTCTGCATCATCATATTGGCAACAAATGGTGCCCCGTGTGAGGAGTGTATAAGGAGATCACCCCTCACATTAAATGCACTGGAGGCTTTGATCATGTCAGTCATGGATGGATCTGCATTCTTTAAGGATTGTAAACCCTTCCAACAATCCGCATTCGCATTATTTATTGCTTAAGCGGAATGTCCTGGGGATATAGCTAAGTGGTAGAGCATTTGGCTGCGCCAGGACCCTTTCTCCCTTATGATATCACAAATTTGATGTGTATAATATTGAAACTAGTACAATATACTATGTGGTTAGCAGATTGGGTAGTAAGGTTGCAAGTTATTGCAGCAACTGCAGAAATTGATGTAAATCACCCTCAGCATGGGACGAACGTGTTGCGACTTACAGGAAAGGGGAGAGATATGGCAACCCCACAAGTTCAGGCTGCAAGGTTAAGACCAGGAGAGCTTATAGCAGCCACAGATACAATGATAGGTGCATTTAAGAAACTTGCCTATGACACTGAGCCATCACACCTTGGACTGAAATCACTCAAGGTCCAAATTAATCTTTCCAAGATTTTGCAAATCGGCTCTTGCAGGTTGTAGAGGGGTCAGATCTCCCCACGGTGGCTTGGGGGCCTGTAATTACAGACAGTTTGCGACAAAGATCAAGCAAAGATATTAAGGCATTACTAAGAGCAGTGCCTGACCACGTAATACAGGGCAGCCCAGGAGACATTATTAAGTATGTTTTGGAAAAACGGAAAGCTGCACCTTTGAAAACTGAAGGCATAGCAGCAACAGTACAGGATGAAATAGCAATAGCTCCATGTGAAGCTGATGCAGCTGTTGTCTGGGGTCAAACCCTTGATGCCAAGCCACAACCTTTGTGGTGGTTGTTTTCGGTGAAACACACACAGGTCTTCACCCCCTGGCTTGAGATTTTAGCGATGATGCTTAGAAAATCTAGATTGTTATTAGCAGTGTGTAGGGCAAATAACTCCCAAAAATAGCGCCCAAAAGAAATAGTGCCAAAGCTGGTATATTTTTGATAGGCTTAAGTAGATGATGTACAGATGGTTAATAAGAAAAGAGTGGCTCACCTTTAAAGATGGTCGAGGCTCACCAATAACTCCACTAGGGAGGGATCTCCAACCAGAGATCCTTCCCTGGTGGTGGTCAGCCCTTAAATGGGGTCTTGGGAGAGGTGGAGGCACACTCACTTGTGCCCCTGCAGCTGACCCAGTGCTCGCCTCAGGTGATCAGGCCGTGATTCAACAGTTCCCATACACTCCACCCCTTCACGACATGAACCACTGATTAAGGAACTATAGGGTGAGCCCTCCTTAATACAGAGACCCAATACATCGCAACACTTTACATAATAACCCGTCACAATGCATATTGATGTAATCTGGGATGAGTGATGATCAGCGTATGGTTCATGTTCTTCCTTGGGCCAGTGCTTGGTGGTGTCTACTGGAAGCATGCGGTCACGTTGTGCAGGTCCGTACAACTCTTCATCAGTCCCGGGTAGACCATCACCGGATGTTGCACATGATCTTATAGCAACTCTGGAACACTTCAGCAGTATTTGGTTCCCTCCGATGACTCATAGACTCACGGGGAGTAATACAGATGTTTCAAAGGTACCAAGAGGGGGAGGTCTGCCCTCCAGGGCAAGATACAGGTCATATTCCTGTCTTGGGTCAACACATCAGCTTGTACAAGGGCATGCCGTGGCCGCCTGTACCAAACCTTTTGTCCAGATGTCTGTGGCTGCACGATTATATCAGGCACCAAAGGGGGTGTCCTGATCTGCCAGAGAGACATGATAGGGGTTCCTTTAGCAATAAAGACTGGAGTTACTCCAGTAAAACAACAAAACAGACCCTTAGGTTTAATCCCCTCAATAACCAGAGTTTGGAATGTGATGAATATGTATGTGCTATACCTTTAAATATGTACTCGTTTCTCTCTTTGGTGTGCATGTTTGGTGGAGAGATCCCCCATGCACCCAGCGCTGTAATAAAGGGAATACTTGCTTGACACATTGCATTGGTGTGTCAAGTTACTTTGTCAGATTTCTCGGCATCAGAGTGTTGACCACAATATCAGTAGGCCATGTACTAATTACCAGAGGGACTACCGAACCCCCCACCTCCAATAATCTCCCCCAAGGTGCAAGTAGGCCACACCATTGTGGTCCTACCTGCACCTTCCAAGGCCATCTTATTTTATTGGTGCCTGGTTTCAGGTTCTCAGGGGCAGGGAGCAGAAGACTGTTCTCACGGCCGGTCTGAGGTGTTACCTCATTATCTGTACCTGTAATTTGGATCCTAAGTGGGCAGGCCCATGTTGTTTGCAACATTTTCAAGGCACTGGGTCTGCCATCTCTAGGACTTTCATTCAGATCTCACAGGGTTTCGTGGAGTCTCTTTGTCCACCCCTGCAGAGTCTGTCTTCAGGGCAGCCTTGAGAATACCATTATAACACTCAATCAGGCCTGCCCCCATTGGATTGTATGGCAGGTGGAATCGCCACTCGATATTGTTCTCTTCTGCCCAGCGTTGTATCATTGCACCCATGAAATGAGTCGCTTGGTCGCTCTCAATGACTTATGGTGTCCCGTAGGCAGCCATCAATCTTGTGAGCGCCTTGATGGTATATGCCTGGTTGGCTTTTGGTACCGGATAGGCCTGCATTAGCCCACTCGCGGTGTCAACACAGGTTAGGGCATATCTCGCCCTCTCAGATCAAGTGAGGGGCCCAATATAATCAACCTGCCATCGCTGTAGAGGATTGCGTCCTCTAGCAAGATGGGCTGTTGTTTCAGGCAACGACCTCGGTCTCATTCTGGAGCAGGCATCACAGTCTCGACATGCTTGAGCTATGTCTGATAGCTGAACGGGCAGTCCCCATGCTTTGGCAGCTGCCCACATGGTCTTCTGTCCAGCATGCCGCAGCTTTTGGTGTAACCAGTAGGCAATGTTCTCAGATGGTGAGCTCTCAACCCATCTAACTCGGGCCAGTGTGTCGGCTTCATCATTTCCTGGTGATTCTAGAGGTCGGTGACCAGAAACATGGTAGACACGTACAGTTCTGTGTTTGACTGTATTCCATATGTCTAACCACATGTCTTTGCCCCAGATCGGTCGGGAGTGGATAGTCCAGTCCTGGGTAGCCCACTGTGCAATCCAAAGAGTGAGCCTCCAGTACACAGCCCAACTATCTGTGCAGATATTCAGGACACCGTCACCAGGTTCTTTGGTTATAACCATCCACATGGCCCGCAGCTCTGCCCACTGGCTGCTTTGACCGTCCCCCTCTTCAAACCATATTGTATCTGTAGCGGGATGGTATGCTACTGCTCTCCACTTACTTGGGTTGCCCTTGCTGGACCCATCCATGTACCAGGCATCTTCAGGAATGGGATATTTTCCTTCCTGGACGGGACTCTTCTGTGGCGGAGCGACCAAGGTTTGTTTTGGTGCATCACTGTGATACATCACTGGGCCTAGAATCTTTTGGAGTTCTTCTTTCAACGGTGAGGAAGACAGACTACTCCTCTGGCTGAGATAGGCGACCCATCGTGCCACCGTCTGTGCCTGGGCCACCCCTGTCTTAGGAAGGTGGGTCAGATCTCTTACCCACCCCTGAATTGGAAGAGTGGTCTTAACCATGACTTCGGCTGTCTGGGTTATTGGCTCTACCGCTTGTAATGCGGTATAGGCAGCCAATAGCTGTTTTTCAATCATACTGTATCTTTCTTCTGCTCCATACCAGACCTGAGACCAAAATCCAATGGGGGTCCGAACAGAACTCTGACGTTGCCACAGGCCCCAGCCAAAGCCATCCTGAGTAACATGAACATCCAACTCAGCTGGGAGGGTAGGATCGAATATACCCAATGCCTGGGCTTGATTCACTGCCTGTTTTGCTTGCTGGAAAGCATCCTGTTCTGTTCTCCCCCAATCCCATGATCGGCCCTTTTTTGTGAGTCTATACAAAGGTCTCAGCAGCTGCGCCAAATGAGGTATAAAGGAATGCCAGTATCCCAATATACCTAGAAATTCCTGCAGCTGCTTTGGTGTTGTAAGGACTGGGAATGCCTGAACCTTATCTATGATGGCACTGGGTAGCACTTTGGTCTTTCCTGACCAGACTACCACCAGAAATTTTACGGACAGGCCTGGACCTTGCACCTTTTGAGGATTGATAGCCCATCCTCTTTCATTTAGGTAGGAGGTTAATGAATCTGCTGCCTCTCCTACTGCTTCCAGTGAGTCGGATGTTAACAGGAGATCATCAATGTAGTGGTATAGGTTGACATTATTATTAGGTTTCCTCCAATTAGCTAGGTCACGCGCCACCAAGTTATGACAGTATGTTGGTGAGTGCACGTACCCCTGTGGCAGGACCTGAAAGGTACACTGCCTGCCTCCCCATGTGAACGCAAATTGATCTTGCGATTCTTTGGCTATCGGGATACTAAAAAATGCATTTGCCAAATCCAGGACACAATGGTAGGTCTTAATTTCCCTACTAAGTGTGTCCATTAGGGAAGCAATATTGGGTACGACTGCATGAATGGGCGGCATGACCTTATTTAATTCCCTATAATCTACCGTCATTCTCCATGTTCCATCCGACTTCCACACTGGCCATATGGAGGAATTATACGGACTATGTGCACGTCTTATAATACCTACTTTTTCTAGTTCCTGCACCGTTTTTGATATTTCTTCCTGCCCCCCCGGGAGTCTATACTGCCTTACATTAGCATAAGTGGTTTTGGCAAACAAATGGGCTCATGTTTCCAATGGCCCCTCAATATTGTCTGTATCGCCCGGATACTAATGTACCTCTGTCGAAGTCTGAACTCTCCCACAGTCGTCTGGAGAGCCAGACCCCATAAAATGTCTATGCCCAAGATGTATTCTGGGATTGGGACAATCGACACTTTATACTCCCGGGGTGGGAGATGCCCAACCCCCAATGTCAGCCATGTTTGGGTGACTGGAATGGTCTGTCCCCAAACCCGCCAATCATCACTCTACTGCCCTTAAACTCTGTTGGGTCTCCATATATAATTGATGTTTCCGCACCAGTGTCTACTAGAGCCATCACCTTCTGAACATTCTTCTCTGACCAGAAGATGTCTAATTCTACATAGGGCCTCCAGTCACATCTGGAGGCCCTAAGGGGACCAAAGTCCTTCGTTACTCCATGAAGTTGGCTAAATCTAAGTCTTTTACCGCAGGTGGTTCAGGCATTGTATCCCGCGACACCTGTGGATGTTTCTTCCTTCTATATGGGACTATAAAGTCAGCCAAATTCCAGGTTGTCGTTGGTGCTGCCTGTAGTATTCATACTCCCGATTTTCTGGGAGTACTCTGAAATTTTTGATCGTTTCTAAGTTGTTTCCAGAGTTGTAACAAGACATGGTTGGGTTACCCATCGATTTTAGCAAAGGCAATCCCAGCCCGTATAAGATCATTGAACATGGTCTTCCGGGATACCCGTATGGGGCCCGATCGGGGTATCCGTGGGACAGGCTTCTTAGTTTTAATGGGGAAGGCCTCAGCTGTTTTTACCAGACGGACATTGCGCCTAGTTCTTATGCGCTCCGTTTCCCCAAGGTCTGCCACCAACTGGGCTGCCTGTTGGACGATAGCCTCCGAAGCCACCAAGGGGTTTAGTATGGAGACCAAAGTCCCATAAAGGTGAGAGGGGGCTTGCTGTAGTATTAGGTCTTGCATACCTGCTGTAAATTTTTCCGTATCAGGACTTTCAAAGGTCTCTGAATACATAGCCTCCCTCATACCCAGTTCCCAGATGTATGTTTGGAGGTCCTCCATAGAGGACCATAAAACGGTATTGAGTGGAATGTCAGATCTGTTAGGCCACGTTAAGCGGTATGCAGCCATCAACCAATCTATAATAGAATGATTCTCATTAGTATAGTGGATGGCAGCATATAATCTTTGCCTCAGGGCTGGGTGTATAGTTATAGATGCCAGTTTTGACATCTCTGTCCCACTGACTAACACGCTTTCAGCTCCTGCATCCCATAACCTCAGGAGCCATGATGGTATGCTTTCTCTTGGTTTTTGATGGAACCGTTGTACTAGGTCCATCAACTCATTTGATGTATACGGGCGCACTGTCACATGCAAGCATGTTTCAGCAGGGGGCCATTGGTCAGGAGGCACCCCCGCTGGTCTATCTTGCCCTTTTTTTTTTGGTCGGATCTCAAATGGATCCTCCAGAGATGGAGCTTCGAGATCTGATTTAGAAATCTTTTTTTCTGAAACATCCAGGTCTGCTACTTCAGGGACCTGGGTGTCCTCCACTGATATGGTACGAACTTGTCTTATTGGCACATCTAGTCCAGGTTTTTTGGCTACTAATGTGCCCAACTGTTGTTCCAACTTTTCAATTCAATCTCTTAACAATTGATTTTCGGTTTCTATGTTTGTATTTGTTATTTCCAGTTTATGTAAGGCCATTATTAGAGGCCAAGCCACAGCAGAAGCAGCTAGCCGACGTTCTTTTGTAACTAGTATGTCCTTATCTAGACCTTGAAAATAATCTGTCAGCTGGGCTGGAGAAGGAGAAACAGTCCCTGTAACCCACAGGGGTCCCCATTTTTCAATAACGGTGGCAAGACCATAATAGGATGGCCCCATAAATCCTGGAATTTGACCAGGAATTGTTTGGTCTAGGGGAGTAACGTTCTCCCCCCTGCCCAATTTGAAAATGTTCCAAATGAAAGACATAGTTAATTATTGTATACGTATATATATATATTTTTTTTTTTAAGCCTGCCTGGCTTGCCAATTGTAGGGCAAATAACCCCCAAAAATAGCACCCAAAAGAAATAGTGCCAAAGCTGGTATATTTTTGATGGGCTTAAGTAGATGATGTACAGATGGTTAATAAGAAAGGAGTGGCTCACCTTTAAAGATGGTCGAGGCTCACCAATAACTCCACTAAGGAGGGATCTCCAACCAGAGATCCTTCCCTGGTGGTGGTCAGCCCTTAAATGGGGTCTTGGGAGAGGTGGAGTCAAACTCCACCCCTTCCAATCACACTCACTTGTGCCCCTGCGGCTGACCCAGTGCTCACCTCAGGTGATCAATCAGTGGTTCAGGCCGTGATGCAACAGTTTCCATACACAGTGGTTTGGCAGGATTCAGATAATACTTGGAACGCAGCTGTTTTTACCGATCACACGGTCAGTGTACAAATGCTTGAAGTAATGGCAGTGACCCCTGTAGCTATTCTGCATGTTCGTAGTCATTCTGAAGTGCCTGGCTTTTTTACAAAAGGGAATGCAACAGCAGATAGAGCCGGCAGTACACGTTTTTACAGTTCGAGAAGCCCATGATCTTCATTCCAGCCTTCATATAGGTGCTCAGTGCCATTGGACTACAGCTATTGCTGTCATGGGTTTTTTCGTGGCAATTGTAGAGCGTGCTAACCGCCTTCTCAAGGAAAAGATACGCGTCCTTGGGGAGGGGGAAGGATATAGGGGCAAAACACCTGTCGGGAGACAGGCAGAAATCTTGGCAAAAGCCCTCTATGCATTGAATCATTTTGAACGCGGAGGCTGCACTCAGACCCCTGTGCAGAAACACTGGCAGCCCAAGATCTTAAGTGAAGGACCTCCCATTAAAGTGAGGGTAGATAATGGGGTATGGGAGGCGGGCTGGATGATCTTGGTGTGGGGCAGAGGATATGCAGCAGTAAAACACTGTGAAACAGGAAAAATAATGTGGATTCCATCATGGAAGGTAAAACCAGACATTAGCAAAGAGTGCAAGGATTTAACTGGGATGTGAGTTTTCTGTCCACAGAGACTGTTCTTGCAGAAGTCAACACCTAAACAACAGAAGGATGTACCATCAGACTGAATAACAACGCGTCTACATCACATGCGTGCAGTGTTTCCTCCAGTGTCATCAGAAAGGTGGACAACCATTCTACCTTGAGGAGACGGAAGATACTGACAAGCAGTGAATGAGAGAAGATGAAGACTGATGGTATTATGTTATAGTTAGAAGAAATAGTAGATGGACTTGTAGTGTAGTTAAGATTTGTAGTTAAGATCACTGTTTAAGATTGTTTGCAATAGGTTCACAGTCTTTGTAGGTATTATGATCTGTCTATCGTGCTTTATAGAATATTTGCGAAGCTGCCTGTAATGAATGAAGGAAAAGACTTTTGTGCAATAAATGGAGTAATATGGGCAGTGTGGGAGGTTGTGGAAGGATACGGGTAGCGTTTGTACTGTAACGGGGCAAGGCTTTACCGAGCATGGGGAGGGGGAGATGTTGTAGTAGGTGTGTCCGGGGACTCGAGGTGTAACGAGACAGGACCTCCCCAAGCTCTGTGAATGATGTGTGATGCTAGCTTAAGGGGGCGTAGACGATGCAAGATCAGTAAACGCCATTTTCGCCATTTTCTGCATCATCATATTGGTGTCCAGTAGCGTGGTTTTAGCTGCGGACCGGCCCCCAGTCGTGGCAACACCCCACAATAACTTTGTTGCCCTTCTTCGGACATGCTCCAGGGCCTCAATGTTCTTCTTGCAGTGAGGGACCAAAAACTGAACACAGTACAGGAGGTTAAGTCTCATAAGAGCATAGAGGGATGGTCCCCTCTCCAGTCCTGCTGACTACATTATTTCTGATACAAGTCAGAATGCTGTTAACCTTGGTCACCTGGAAACACTGCTGGCTCATGTTCAAGCAACTGTCAGCTAACAATCCCACAATCCTTTTCCTCCATACAGCTTTCCAGCCATTCTGTCCCAAGCCTGTAGCATTGCATGAGGTTACTGTGATCGACATGGCATTTGGTCTCGTTGAGCCTGATAAAGCTGGCATCAACCCAGCCTATCCAGATTCTTCTGTAGAGCCTGCCTACCCTCAGGCAGATCAACATTTCCTTACAACTTCGTGACACCCGCAAACTTACTGAGAGTACACTCAAACCCCTCATCAAGGTCATCAATGAAGTTATTAAGCCAGACTGGCCCCAGTACTGACCCCTTGGGAACACTACTCATGACTAGTCACCAGATAGATTTAAATCCATTCACCATCACCCTCTGGGTTCAGCCAACTAGACAGCTTTTCTTAGAATCATTGAATCCTCAAAGCTGGAAGGGAACTCTTAAGGCCATCTAGTCCAACTCCCCTGCAATGAACAAGGACACTACAGCTAGATCAGGTTGCCCAGGGCCTTATCCAGCTTCACCTTTAAAGTGTCCAGGTACAGGGCATCAATCAAATCACTACAAAACCTGTTCCAATGCCTCACCACCCTGCCTGTAAAAGATTTTTTCCTTATATCCAACCTAAATCTACCCTATTTAAGCTTGAAACCATTTCCCCTTGTTCTGTCACCAAAGACCCTGCTAAATAGTCTATCCCCTTCATCCCCAAATACCCCCTTTAGATAACAAAAAGCTCTATCAGGTCACCTCAGAATGTTCTTTTCTCCAGGCTGAACAGCCCCAGTTCTCTCAGCCTGTCCTTGTAGGAGATGTGCTCCAATAGGTCTCTGTCCCTCCTGTACTGAGGACTCCACATTTGGATGCAGTACCCAAGGTGAGACCTCACCAGTGCAGAGTAGAGGAGGCAGGATCACTTCCCTCAACCTGCTGGCCATGCTTTTTTTAGATGCAGCCCAGGATATGGCTGGCTTTCTGGACTGTGAGGGCACGTTGCTGGCTCACGTCAAGCTTCCCATCCACTCGTACTTCCCCTACCTTGACTTCAGCAAGGCTTTTGATACATTCTCCCACAACATCCTGATAACAAAGCTGAGGAACTGTGGGACAGATGAGTGGACAGTGAGGTGGGTTAAGAACTGGCTGACTGGCCGAGGTCAGACTCATCAGTGCAGAGTCTTGCTGGAGACCTGTGACTAGCAGTGCTCCCCAGGAGTCACTGCTAGCTCCAGTCTTGTTTAGTATAGTCACCACTGATGACCTCAATGAGGGGAGAGTGTCCATCCTCAACAAGTACACCAATGATACAGACCTGGGAGGAGCGGCTGACACACCTGAAGGCCGTGCTGCCATTCAGCGAGACCTAGACAGGCTGGAGAGCTGGGCAGCAAGAAACTAGATGAGGTTTAACAAAATCAAGTGTAGTCTTGAACCTGGGAAGGAATAACCACAAGTATCAATGCAGGCTGGGACATGACCTGGTGGAGAGGAGCTCCGCAGAGAAGGACCTAGGGGTCCTGAGGGACAACAAATTGGCCATGAACCAGTTGTGTGCCCTCAAGACCAAGAAACCCAATGGGATCCTGGGGTGCATTAAAAGGAATAGGGCCAGAAGGTCAAGGGAGGTGATCCTTCCCCTCTACTCTGCCCAGGTCAAACCTCACCTGGGGTACTATATACAGTTCTGGGCTCCCTGGTACAAAAAACAGGGATCGCCTGGAGAATGTCCAGCAGAGGGCCACAAGGATGATAAAGAGCCTGAAGCAGGAAAGGCTTCTGAGAGGAAAGGCTGGGTGACCTGGGACTGTTCATCCTTGAGAAAAAGACAACTCAGAGGTGATCTTATTAATGTTTACAAATACCTTCAGAGTGGGAAACAAAGGGACATGGCCAACCTCTTTTCAGTGGTCTGTGGGGACAGGACAAGGGGAAGCAGACATAAACTTGAACATAGGAAGTTCCACAACGATATGTGAAGGAATATCTTCACAATGAGGATGACAGAGCACCCTCAGGCTGCCCAGGGAGGTTGTGGATTCTCCTCTGGAAATGTTCAAGACCCACCTGGTCACCTACCTGTGCAGCCTGCTATAGTGAGCACTCTTTGCAGAGGGGCTGGACTAGATAATTTCTAGAGGTCCCTTCCAACTCCCACAATTCTGTGATTCCATGATCATGTCAGAGGCCTAACTGAAGTCAAGACTGATGACATCAGTGGCTCTTTCTCTTGATGCAGTTACACCATCAAAGAAGGCCACTAGGTTGGTCAAGCAGGATTTATCCTTGGTTCTCCCTTACCACCTCCCTGCCTTCCAAGAGGATCTGTTCCACAATATTCCCAGACATGAAGGTGGAACTGTCAGGTCAGTAATTCCTGGGGACATCCTTTTCACCCCTCTTAAAAACAGGTGTGATGTTGCCATTTTTCCAGTCACCAGGGACTTCACCCAATTGCCACAACTTTTCAAATATCATAGAGTGAGGCTGGAGACTACATTAGCCAATTCCCTTAGGACTCTGGGATGCATCTCATTGGGACCCAGAGATTTGTGGATGTTGAGGTTCCTCAAGTGGCCATGAATCTGATCTTTGTTTACAGTGAAAAGAACACTGCTTCCCCAATCCCCTTCTACAAAATGAAGGAGGGCTGTATGGTGAGAGTTATCAGGGAAGACTGAGATTAAAAAAAAAAATGTTAAGTACCTCTACCTTTCTCCTTGTCTGTTGTTACCAGCCTGCCTTTGTCACTCACAAGGGGAAAGGGGCTTATGCTCTCCAAGACTTTGTTTTTCTGGTTGAGGAATCTGTTAGAAGCCTTTCTTGTTCTTTTTGGCATCCCTAACCAAGTTCAGTTCAAGCTATGCCTTAGCTTTCTGGACCCCTTCCCTACATAGCCTAGTATCTCCCTTATACTCTTCCCATGGTACCTATCCCTGTTTCCACTGCCTGTGTATTTCTTTTTCACCTAGCAAAGACTACATATATCCAAGCCATGGGCTGAAAGCTTCTCCAGCAGAATACCATGGGAGACAGAGTCAAAAGCTTTACTAAAATCCACATAGATTGCACCCGCAGCCTTTCCCCGGTCACTGAAGATCAGGCTAGTGTAGCAGAATCTGCCTTTCATGAATCCAGGCTAGGCCTGATCCCCTGGTTGTCCTGCACATATGGTGTGATTTCACCCAAGATGAACTGCTCCATGACCTTCCCCAACACTGAAGTCATGCTGAAAGTCTGTAGTTCCCCAGATCTGATTCTGACCCTTCTTGTAGATGAGTAACATTAGCATTAGTCTCTAGTTGTCTGAGACCTTCCTGATTGGCAAGGACTGCTGATAAATAATGGAAAGCAGCTTAGCAATCACTTCCACCAGCTTCCTTAGTAACCTTGGGTGGATTCTATTCAGCCCCATGGACTTATATAACAGCCCAGGTAGAATAACACTGATTCCTCCTGAATTATGGAAGGTTTATTCTGCTCCTCATCCCTGTCTTCCAGCTCAGGGGGCTTAGAACCCTGAGCTTGACTATTAACTGGCTTGACTATTAAAGACAGAAGTAAAGAAGGCTTTGAGAACCTCAGCATTTTTCTCATCCTCAGTGACAACATTCCCTGTCACATCCAATAAAGTTGTGCTAGAAACACACTCAAGATCAAAAATTTCTGATCAGGCAAAGATCTGTATGAAGAGCAGATCATTATTGCAATAACGGACACACATCCCCTACTGACAAGGAATAAACTGCACAACTAGTCAGTGAAATCCATTATGTTATATATCCTGGGTCCGATGCAGATAAAGCTTCTCCTGACACTCATTGGTTGAGAGTCTCAGGCTCACAATCTTCCAATGCTGTTGCTATGTTATACTTCCATACAATGTCTGTTACCAATCCCATCGTCTTTGGGTATGTTCTGTACCTTTTACGATGATAAGAAGACAATATTTTCAATAAATTACACACTAGTCCTTTCCAGTACTGGACTCTCCCCTACCCTACATAATTACCTCACCTAGTGCCTGTGCCAATTTTACCGAGGTCAGAATGCCCCAGTCTCAACTTTACTCTGTTTGGCAACTTATCCTACGCTACATACAGAAATACTGGAAATTTCCACTGCAAAAACACAATCTACTTCTCACAGGCAGAAATTCTCCTTGGTTCACATTTTGCTGCTAATATATTTATAAAAACAATGGCAGTCAAAATAAGATAGAGGGCTGGAACACCCCTCCTACAAAGACAGGCAGAGGGAGCTGGGATTGTTCAGCCTAAACAAGAGAAAGCTCTAGGGAGACCTCATTGCAGCCTTCCAGTACTTAAAAAGAGCTTATAATAAGGAAAGATACTGACTTTTTATTCAGTCTGCCAGTGATAGGATGAGGTGGATTGGTTTTAAACTAAAAGAGGGGAAGATGTAGATTAGAATGTTAGGTGGAAGTTTTTCCACTCAGAGAGTGGTGAAGCACTAGAACAAGTTGCCCAGAGAAGTTTGGATGCCTGGCGGCGTTCAAGGCCAGACTGCATGGGGCCCTCAGCAACCTGATCAAGTACCTGATTTAGTGGATGGCAACACTGCCCAACACAGGGGGACTGAAACTAGATGATCCCTAAAGTCTACTCCAACCTAAACCATTTAACTCTAATCTACACTCTATGAAGAGTAAGCAAAAAGAGCTGAAAATGGTAAAAAAATAAAAAATAAAAAAAATTAAGTACTTTTTTCTTCTTGGCTCTTTGACTACCACATTTTCATTGCCCCCCCTCCACCCCCCCCAATTGATTGCTGGAGACTGTTTATTTTCACTACAGATTTTCACCATTTTCATACTACTCTTTGTATTATTTCATCTCCATGGAGCCCATGTTCAGTTCAGGTTTCAGTTGCATAAGAAAATCATTTACAAATATTGGATATCACTATATTTTCTCTTTTTTTGCCCTCTTTCTTTGTAAATGAGGAAAGTCCACCCTGTTTGTATTAAACACAGGATCAAGATGCTGTGCGAGTTGCAGAATGAAAGGAACTTAACTAAGCTACATCATGTAATACAGTCCAAACAGCTACAGTCTATTATCACCTCAAGGATCTCAACTTAGGCTGTATCTGCTACATAGAATACAGTTCTATCACATACCAACAGTCTTCAAGCTACTGCTAATCTTTTAAAAATACTGAAACATGCAAATGAAAGAAGCTTAAAGAAAGGCTAGAGCTCTTAAGGACCACAACAGGCTGAATGGGCAAAATACAACACTGTCCACAAAGCATTATTTAGCCAGTACTGCCACCAAAAGGCCAACAAAGCCTTGAGGTTATTTCTCTACACTTCAGTTTTAACAGTATAGCTGAAGATTGCTAGAGCTTTTGTGTCAATTATCAAGATTTTATTAGGTTTATCACAGCAAATCAAGGAAATTTTCAAGATACTGGCTACATAAAGAATTATTATTTTTTTTTCTAAAGCTGATTAATCAACTTGTTGTTGAGATGAAGAAACCTCAGAACTAGTTCTGGCACTTGTATTTGCTCTTAAACAACCGAGCTTGTATTTTGCAACACTAAGGTGCTTTTATCTGCTTGGCACTCTGCATACACTTATATCTGAAACAAAAGAGTCTGCAAGCTTTTACAGCCTTCCTATCTTATTTGGACAAGTTATTTATTGAGGTTTTGTGATTTTTGCTGCCGGTATTCCACATCAGAACATCATGTTGGGAGTTACAGAGTTAATTCTCTGCCGGGCAGAGGAAGAGGGGTGGAGCTCCTGGCCTGAAACCTGCTGCTCCCTCTGCTCGCTCTGGCACGCAGGCTCTCTCGGGGTTTCAGTGGGGAGAAGAGCAGGTGTGTTTCCTCTGCAGCATAAGCTCTCTTATCTTTGACATCATTCTCTCTCATTTCGTTTGATTTTGTTGGATTTGATAAATAACCATTCCTCCTCAGATCGTTGTTGTTTTTTTGTTGTTGTTCTTAGACCCATTTTTATCTTCACCCTTTCCCCTTTCCCCCCCTTCCGGAGCGTACAGCTCTATTTGGGCGGCCGCGTTGCAAAAGGTGTGTGTCCCCGTCATAGACTCAGATCTAAAGATAACTACGTGACATTACTACAGTTTAAATTATAGGTAACAAAACACTTTCCTTGCATACTGTATTATGAAGTAAAACCTAACTCCCAGGAAATTCTACACTTGTCTTTGGAAAAAATTCTAAAGGAAGTACAGAGATTTTGATTTATCACTTGATTCTGTTGTAATTATGATCAGAGATAACCTCTGTCTTAGAATGTCAACACAACAGAAAAGGTACTGAGAGATCAACAGAGGAAATAAATGGAACAAGACAGAAACTATACACTCCTAAGAAGAAGCAACATATTTATCGATATAACAGTGATTTAACAAAGCTTAGTTGTAAGCGAGACAGCAATTTAATGAGATTCAGGATGGCAAAGTACATTTGATTATTTATTGCACAGAGGACAGGATTAAACACATTCACCCAGGAGACCCTGCCTACACTGTGGTTCAGACTGGAGCCCTTTGCTTTCTAAACTTCTTGAACCACAGAGGTAAGTTGCCCAGGCACTGCACAATCCAGTCCTATTCCCAGATTTCATCAATGGTTTATTGACTGAGGGACTATATGTGCACAATCAAAGATATAATCTTAGCAAACCTTAAGCATCTTAAAGCTACTAGTCACTTACCAAGGACCTGTATTTGCAAGGCATCTTGATGTTAACATATAAGGGATCTCTGCACAGGTGTAATCTCAAGAGGTTCCCCATATCAACAGAGGATCCTGTCATACAACCAGCTGTAGTGCAGGAAAACTCAAGGGGCTCTCAGCTGCTCACAATTTATGGGGAAAGATGGTTGACTTGGTCATATTGTTTAGTTCATGCTCAACTGGCCCTCAGTGGTTGAACCAGCTGTCTGTTATCAGTTTTTTTATCTCCCTAGTTTGAGACAAATTTGTGGTCCATCTTAGCAAGACAGCGTTATCAGTCCTCAGCAAGGTGCCTTGGGCATCTTGTCTACATCTTATGAATAACAGCCAGGCCAAAAGAGGAAGCACACCATCACATGGGCTCATGCTAGGAAACACCAAGACTCTCATTAAATTTAAGTAGAAAAGTTGGGAATTTTCTTGTCCTTCGGGAAGCCTTCAAAACGAATGGCTACAGCTTTAACATTTCTCATGTAGATGTCTGAATGTGTGCTCTTTAGGATAAGCACTCTAGAAAGTCACTAACCTGGGCTTTAAAACAAGGAACAACTGGATCTAAAATCTCTAATGAAGAAACACAATAACAGAACTTTCCCTATCTGCTTTCCCCAGATTTCTATCCACAACAAATAGAACATCAAAACTTGCACATGCTCTTTTCCTTTATCATACAGTTTTGAAATTTATCTTCAATCTGTAATTCTTAAATTCTTGGAATTTACCTAGCTGGATAAGAGACTTGAAGTACAAGAATAATTCTGTTCTTTTTGTAAGCTGGGGTCATGAAGGGTTTAAATCTAAATATATCAGAATGTGCTCAAGAAATGTTTAGATGTTGTACCGACAGACATGATTTAATTACTAGCAGGGTGGATGGGGGGAGAGCAGTGGATGTAGCCTACCTTGATTTCAGCAAGGCATATGGCACTTGTCTCCCACAGCATCCGCATAACAAAGCTGAGGAAGTGTAAAATAGATGAGTGGACAGTGAGGTGGGTTGAGAACTGGCTGACTGGCAGAGCTCAGAGAGTTGTGATTGGTGGTGCAGAGTCCAGTCGGAGGCCTGTATTAGCAGTGTTCCTCAGGGTTTAGTGCTGGGTATGGTCCTGTTCAACATCTTCATCAATGACCTTGGTGAGGGGATAGAGTCCACCCTCAACAAGTTTGCTGATGATACAAAGTTGGGAGGAATGGCTGACACACTGGAAGGCTGTACTGCCATTCAGCGAGACCAGGACAGGCTGGAGAGTTGGCCAGAAAGGAACCAGATGAGGTTTAACAAGAGCAAGTGTAGAGTCTTGCACCTAGGGAGGAATAACCACATGCACCAGTACAGGGTGGGGGATGACCTGTTGGAGAGGAGCTCTGAGGAGAGGGACCTAGGTGTCCTGGTGGATAACAGGCTGGCCATGAGCTATCAGGGTGCCCTGGTGACCAAAAAGTCCAAAGGGATCCTGGGGTGCATTAAAAAGAGCGTGGCCAGCAGGTCAAAGGAAGTGATCCTCCCCTTCTACTCTGCCCTGGTGAGTCCTCACCTGGAGCACTGTGTCCAGTTCTCGGCTCCCCAGTACAAAAAAGACTGTGATCTCCTTGAAAGAGTCCAGTGGAAGGCTACAAAGATGATAGAGGGCCTGGAACACCTCTCTTATGAGGAAAGGCTGAGAGACCTGGGTCTGTTCAGTCTTGAAAAAAGAAGACTCAGAGGGGATCTGCTCAACATCTATAAAATCTACGGAGTAAGATGCAAAGGGATGAGACTGGACTCTTCTCAGCAATGTGTGTCCATAGGAAGAGGGGAAATGGCCACAAACTAATGCATAGGAACTTTCCTACACATACGTAGGTGGCAACTTCTTCACAGAAAGGGTGACAGAGCACTGGAACAAGCTGCCCAGAGGTTGTGGAATCTCCTTCTTTGGAGATGTTCAAGACCCTCCTGGACACCTACTTGTGCAACCTGCTCTGGCAGGGGAGTTGGACTAGATGATCTCTAGAGGTCCCTTCCAATCCCTACAATTCTGTGATTCTGTGACATGGTTTAGTGGGAAATATTGGTGATACGTGGACTGGGTGATCATAGAGGTCTTTTTCATCCCTGTTGATTCTATGATTCCATGCCACAGTTCTCTACATGTGGACAACTGACAGTGAAAGAATGAGATGCGTAGATGGCAGATGAATAACGGACAACACAAGGCATGCTTAGGGTTCAGTTTACATACACACCAGGTGGATTATCTATAGATCACTGGAAAGCAAAAGAAAACGTATCTACAAAGAATCAGCTACTCTTCTACACGCTCTTCATAGGAGACCCATAAGGAAAAAAAATTCTCAGACAGAATTCACATATGGTATTTCTTCCTCAACCAAAGTCCAAATCACCATGCTACCAAGAACATGCCTTTTTGTTAAAATATACATTCTGTTTTCAGTAAGTCAACAGAATGTAGTTATTTGAGATTTTAAGAATTCCCATTAAGAGTTGTAACGCTGTAATAGGATGGAAAATACAGCAACAACAGCAGAGAGGCGCAATCCTAAGCTACAGCAAATGGTAACTAGCCCCAGTACAGCAACCATGGACACAGAAACAAAGGAAGAAAAACTGCTTGCCTTTGGAAGACCCCTGGTAAGCAGGGATCCCAAGACAGCTACCCTCAGCTCCACTGCCAACCGTTAAATGAGGTCTGGGAAAGGGTTGATCCTGGCTTCACCCCTTCTGGTCACTCAGGTGCACTGCGTGCATTTGAGCTCCCCTATGTTGGCCCTGCCGTCACACCAGGAGCTCATCTCTGTTTCAAGCTGTGACTTAGCATTTCTGCTACACCAGTGTCATGATATTATGATTTTTGTTATTGGTATTCCCCATCATAACATCATGTCGTGCATAGGGAGTTAAAGAGTTAACACTCCAGCTCCACAGATCATCGATAGTTCTGGGTATACCTGTCTCAGAAGAGAAGAACAACTATGTACCCCAGAGGACTTCGCTTTATATTTGCATTTTTTCTGTTTTCCAGTCAGAGGGAAAGATAAAAACTGTTCCCGTGTCACAAGACGCAGGCTCTTTCACTTTCAGATTAACCAAGCAGCAGGTGCTCCCTAGCCATCTTGCCTTCAGCATTTAGCATAAGGCCTTCAGTTTTTTGGACACTCTTTCTCTCTCATTTTATTTGATTTATTAGCTTCAATTGCAATTATATTGCAGTATATTGTGTTATTTTGCATTCTGATATCTTATTTAGTAAATCAGCTTTCCTCCTCAGAATATTGCTGCTGTTTTGTTTTTAGGCCCATCTCCCTTTTCCCTTTTTTCCCTTTCCCCCTTCCCCAGGGTATGTGTCTGTGGGTCCCCCTGCCCCAGTCATCATGGAACCAGGCTGAAACAGCCAATAAACTGCTGACAGTTTCCATGACTACATTCAAAGACTAAAGGCTTTCTCCTAAAGAATCAGTTCATGCAGCCCTACAATGGCACAAGTTCAGATATGTTTTTTCAAGTGTATTTCTACCTCAGGTCATATTTTGAAATACTCTCTGTGAGCTTAAACACCAACAGAAAGTAAATAACCAAGGAAGCAAAAGGATTCTTTAATTTTAAATTGTTCCATCATATCAGGCAATGATGATTTACACTTTTAGTGTAAAAAATGTACTTTTAATTAGCATAGACTATTAAAAAAAATCTTTCTGTCTCTAAAACAAAGATATAATTTCTCAGTATACTTCTACTGGTGCACATTTTTACAAGGACAGCATGTAGGCTTTTGTTCATTGCTGCCAAAAAAACATAGCTAATGGTTGTAACTACACTGAAAAATAGCATTTTGTAGCTGAGAATTTGCTCTATGAAAGTGTTACTGTGCTGTTTGTATCAGTTGTAGTTTCCATGGAAATAAACAGACATTACTTTTATAGTGACCTATTTATCATAACATCATAGATTTTTTTTTATTCAGAATGGACCTTTAAAAGTAATCTAGTCCAATTACCCAGAAATGAACAGGGACATCTACAGCCACATCAGGTTTTTCAGAGCCCTGCCCAGCCTGACCTTGAATGTCCCATGGGACAGAGCACCCCCTCCTCTCTGGGTAAGCTGTTTCAGTGCTTCACTTCCATTATCATAAAAAACATGCTTCTTATTTAAGTAGATGGAGAGCTAAGCAAAAATACATTCAAACACTCAAAAAAGATAACTGTGAGTGGGACTGCCTCTCAGTTCCTGGAAAACTGCACATGATGATGCCAGCTAGTATACTTCTAATGTACACATGTTAACAGGAAGATGCCAAAGGTGGAGTACTGTGGGGTCAAATTAACATGACTGAACATTTTAATAAAAGAAGAAGTCATCACTGGACTTACAGTTTACAACTATTATAAATTTTCCTAGCTACAGCTGATTTATCCACAACCCTGAAAATACATAGAACTCTTAAGTACCTCTAACTACAGAGCAAATCATTCAGCTTACTTCTAGCTAAAAAATAAAAAATGAAGACATGTAACTGTAGCAGATTTTATTTTTGTAACCCCAGTGACAGACTAGTAACAGATTACACAGATTTGCTGGAATGCCCAGCAACCTTAGCTGTTTCATACCTTGATTCTAAAGTAGATGGCCAGTTCTACAGAAAAGGAGGCAAAACACATATCAACATTTGTTATACTTGTAAAAGTTAACTGACATTTTCTTATTTTCTTTTCTCACTCTATCCCCTCTTCTTTTTTGCCATTCTTCTCCACTGGCCACTTAGAGAGGCTCACAGAACCTGCTTGTAGAGACAAAAAAATAAATCTAACCACTGTTCTGTTTCAACAGTTTCTACTGCAATTAAGGTGTTAATCTAGTTTTAAAAAATCCTAAAGTTTCTTAAAAAAACTTGTTCAACCTTCCAGGACAGTTATATTTCATATAGTATGTCTGTATTACCAGTCTTCTTAGATGACTACCATACCAATAGTTAGAAGTCCAAACGATGTTAGCTCCATCTTCAGTTCAAAGAATTAAAGACTAGTACTAGAACCATATACTGGGTGCTTAAGCAAAACTAAGAGAAGAATTTGCGAGGAATGCTGTCAGATAGAGGCTATAGCCCACCGAACTACATTTGTCTTGCACCTCATAGAATCATAGAATACTTAAGAGTTGGAAGGGACCTTTTAAGGTAATCTAGTTCAACTCCCCTGCAATGAACAGGGACATCCACAGCTCAATCAGGTAGCCCAGGGCCTTGTCCAGCCTATCCCTGAAAGTTTCCATGGATAGGGCATCAACCACACGTCTGGGCAACCTGATCCAGTGCATCACCACCCTCACCGTTAAAGACTTCTTCCCTACATCCAACCTAAATCTACTCTTTTTGAGCTTGAAACCATTTCCCTGTCACCACAGACGCTGCTAAAGAGTCTGTCCCATTCTTTCCTGTAGCTCACCTTTAGATACTAAAAGGCCGCTATCAGGTCACCTACCTCAGAGACTTCTCTTCTCCAGTTTGAAGAGCCCCAGCTCTTTCAGCATATACTCATAGGAGAGGTAATTACACTGCACTGCTTCCCATGGCTTCCTAGACTGCTACTGTACCATATGACATCATCCAGTCTCTACAAGTTGCAGTGGACACTGATGATCAGTGGTGGTGGGATGGTGCCACTCAATAAACACATCAGATTTATTTTTCAAGGACCTGCCCTGCTTGGTTGTTGTGGTTTAACCTAGCAAGCAGCTATGCACCACACAGTCGTTTGCTCACTCCCTCCCTCCCCAGGGAGGTATAGGGAATGTCTGACTGCCTGAAGGTAACCTTTGGGCCTACATGCCTGAAATGAAATGATCCTCAGTGTCACAAGCAAGGCTGCAGCTGCAGTAACCATACTGAAACTGAAGACCTACATGCAGAACAAACAACTCAGTGCACAGAAACCACACTGAAACAATGCCCTGCTAGATCTGGTTTTCGATAACAGAAAAGGACTGGTGGGAGAAGTGAAGGTTGGGGACCGTCTCGGGCAGAGCGACCATGGAATTGTAGAATTCCCTATTCTTGGAGATGTCAAAAGACTGACCAGTAAAACTACCTTCTTGAACTTCCAGAGGGCAGACTTTGATCTGTTCAGGGTGCTTGTAGCGTGGGTCCCTAGGGAGTCGCTTCTCAAGGGTAAAGGGGTCCAGAAAGCCTGGGTGCTCCTCAAGACGAAAATCTTAAAGGTGCAAGAACAGGCTGTCCCTCAGTACCATAAGGGGAGCCGTAGGGGAAGACAACCGGTGTGGATGAGCCAGGAACTATTGTTGAGACTCAGGGAGAAAAAGAGAGTCGATGCCCTCTGGAAGAGGGACAGGCTACTTGGGGGGATTACAAGGGAGTAGCTAAGGTATGCAGGAAGGAAGTTAGGAAGGCAAAAGCCCAACCTGAACTCAAGTTGGCCACTACAGTAAAAGAACAAAAAATCCTTTTAGAAGTATACCAACGGCAAAAGAAGAACCAAGGACATTTCTCATCCTATAATTGATGCAGCAGGGAATGTGGACACTGAGGACAAGGAGAAGGCTGAGGTCCTCAATGCCTTCTTTACAACTGCCTTTAATAGCCAGACCAGTTATCCGCTGGGCATTTTATGCCCTGATCTGGAAGTCAGGGACCCTACTCAGAATATATCCCCGGCAATCCTGGTGGAGATAGTCAGAGAGATTCTCCTACATCTGGACTGTCACAAGTCCATGGGTCCGGGTGGGCTACACCCTCAGGTGCTGAGGGAGCTGGCAGGGGTGACTGCTGAGCCCCTCTCAGCCATCTATCAGCGCTCCTGGTTAACTGGAGAGGTCCTGGAGGGTTGGAGGCTTGTTGATGTGACTCCCATCTTCAAGAAGGGTCCTAAGGAGGATCCGGGGAACTATATGCCTGTCAGCCTGACCTCGATACCGGGAAAAGTAATGGAGCAAATCATCTCGGGTGAGATTGCACGGCACGTGCGTGATGTCCAGGGGATCAGGCCCAGCCAGCATGGGTTCATGAAGGGCAGGTTGTGCATGATCAACCAAATCTCCTTCTATGACTGGGTGACCAGTCTGGTGGATGAGGGAAGGGCTGTAGATGTAGTCTACCTAGTCTTCAGCAAAGCTTTTAACACGGTCTCTCACACGCTTCTTCTGGGGAAACTGGCTGCCCGTGGTCTGGACAGGTATACACTTCTTTGGATAAGGAACTGGATAGAGGGCCATGCCCAACGGGTAGTGGTTAATGAAGTTAAGTCCAGCTGGCGACCCATTACAAGTGGTGTACACCAGGGGTCGGTACTGGGACTCATCTTGTTTAATATATTTATTGACAACCTAGATGAGGTGATTGAATGCACCCTCAGTAAGTTTGCAGATGGGAGGTGGTGTGGATCTGCCTGAGGGTAGGGAGGCCCTACAGAGGGATCTAGATAAGTTGGATCGCTGGGCTGAGATGAATGGGATGAGGTTCAACAAGGCCAAGTGTCGGAGCCTGCACTTTGGCTGCAATAACCCCAAGATTGGGGATGAGTGGCTAGATGATTGTGAAGAAGAAAGAGATCCGGGGGCGTTGGTTCATGCTCGGCTGAACATGAGCCGAAAGTGTGCCCGGGTGGCCAAGAGGGCCAATGGCATCCTGGCCTGCATTAGAAATAGCATGGCCAGCAGGAGCAGGGAGATGATCATCCCCCTTTACTCAGCACTGGTGAGGCCGCACCTCAAGTATCGTGTTTGGTTTTGGGCCCCTCACTACAGGAAAGATGATGAGGCCCTGGAAAGTGTCCAGAGAAGGCTAACGAAACTGGTGAGGAGTCTGGAGCACAAGTCTTACGAGGAGCGGCTGAGGGAGCTGGGATTGTTTAGTCTGGAGAAGAGGAGGCTCAGGGGAGACCTCACTGCACTCTACAACTTCCTGAAGGGAGGTTGAGGTGAAGAGGGGTTCGGCCTCTTCTCCCAGGCAACGGACAGGACCCAGGGAAATGGCCGCAAGTTGTATCAGAGGAGGTTTAGGTTGGACACAAGGAAATACTTTTTCTCTCAGAAAGCGGTCAGGCACGGGAATGGCCTGCCAAGGGAGGTTGTGGAGTTGCTGTCCCTGGAAGTGTTCAAGAGGTGTCTGGATGAGGAGCTGCGAGATATGGTTAAGTAGCCTGTAGTAGCAGTGGTAGTGAGAAGATGGTTGGACTAGATGATCTTAAAGGTCGTTTCCAACCTTGTGATTCTATGATTGATTGACTGAACTTGGGAATGGCGGCAAAAGTTGTGTTTTCATAACAGTAATGAGGCTCCAGGAACAAGTCATGGATTGGCTACCCACCCTGCACTGTACCATGCATTCACACTCTGGACATGTGTAGAGTGCATGACCCAGCTCAGGGTATAATGGTATCCTAAGGAGAATACGAGGGTGAGATAACTTAAACAGAAGACACTTTTGCTTCCACGGGGACACCTACAAGATCCTGAGCCTACCAATCCCTGAAAACTGAAATGCAGGACCTCACACTTGGTCTTTCTGGAGATCATAAAATCTTCCAACTCAGTGGTCTGAGAACGCTGAGGATAACTGGCCTGACTATTAAAGACAGAAGCAAAGAAGGCACTGAGAAGCATTGAGAAGTTCAGCCTTTTCCCTCGTTCTCAGTGACAACATTACCCATCTCATCTAATAAAGGCAAGAGGTTCTCCTTGGCCGTCCTATTGCTATTAATAAAAAACGTTTTTACAAAAAATTTATCTTTATCAATGGTGGTCAGAGTAAGTTCTTGTTGGACTTTTGCCTTTCTAATTTTTCCCCCTGCATACCCTAGCAACATCCTTGTACTTTTCTCAAGGATTTCCTTCTTGAGCAATTTCCAGCACTCCTGAACTGACCCCTTGGCCCTTCAGGACGGACTCAAGGGATTCACCCAAGCAACACTCTAAACAGTCCAAAGTCTCCACTCCAAAAGTTCAGGGTAGCAGTTTTGCTTACTTCCCTCCTGACTTAATAGCTTTTGAAGAGCACTAGATAGGGAACAAGTTGCAGAGGTCTTTCTCCTACGTCTCTTAACTGGTCCTAACTGGTCAAAACAAAAGAACAGCAGAGGCTGAAACTTCAGCCAACATCTCGAGTTCAATGTAAAATGTCCAGAAAATCCATTCCTTCTCACTACATCACTTTAGCCTTTTCAACCCAAATGGGAGCAGCTTTGTTTTTATTTTCTCCTTAGTCTGACAAAAAAATTCTTCCAATTCTATCATTTAGATACACTGACTTGTTGTCATAGCTCTCTGAAGTCTCAATTTATTACACACGGTTGATTTCCAGACACTACCCAGGTGTGAGGTAAATCTTCATGTTAGGATTCACTTCCTAGTAAAATAACTAGTTTCTGAAACACATAAGCCTCACCACATAAGTGTGTACTGATAGCTATTCTGTATAGCATAACATGGAAGTGTGATAGGGGAAAGCAAGCAAAGACACAACCTGCAGCAATTTCAAGATATCACATCAACAAGAGGTACAACTTTACCATCTTCATTGACTTTAGTCAAAGCTATTCTAATCTAAAAATCTGGGAAAACTGCAGTCTATAGTTTTTCCATCAGTCACAGCATCACAAGCAAAACCACGTAGTTCCAGGTTAGTCGGGGTCTTGTGTTCTTTTCAAAAACAAGATTTATTTCACTGTTTGCTTAGGTATTTTAATTCTTCTTTTTAGCTCTGAAAGCAGAAGAAAAGATTTTGATAAAAACAGAGAAAGCCTAGCTTTTCTTTTAACTACAGAAGCTTAGTGCTAAAATAAAAATACAATATCCTGACCCTACAAATTTGCTAGGGTGCATTATGTCCCTAAAACATCCTAAAATATGGATTACTTTTCATTTTGTTATTTGGAGAAATTGAGATAAATCATCTGACATCAGTCCAAGGGAGGTGGGGGAGAGGGAATCTCCTACACCTATCAAAAAAAGACAAAGATTTTTCTTAAGGTCTTACTGACAGTATTTTGTTACTGCTGCAAATACCATTCAGAGTTCATGTGCAAATAAATATTCACGCATTCAGCTGCAAAAACAATACCATTCAACATCTACAGTAAGTCTAACATATTCAAAAGTAGACTAGAGGAGGTACATGAGTGAACTGCTCACTCAGAAATTATAGAAGGTTCTCACTTAAGAGACAGACCAGATGATTACCACACATCTCCCAATACATCACTGAAGTGACCTGCAAGGAGTACCGTGTTCCAATATGTATTTCAACGCATGATCTTAATAAAAATATGATTCCAATTTTAGGCTCAGTACTAGAGGAGATCTTGTGATAATTTTCACGTGAGCACTTAAAATACCAATTTGAACTACTCTGAATTTTTGCTTATAAATCTTTCATAGTGGATTATGTTTTCGGAATGCTGAAAAGATAAAATAATATGGAACACAACAGTTGCCATTCTGAAGTTTGTCCCGGGAAAAAAAAATAACTTTGAAGCAGAGAATACAATGTTTTGTAGAGAGAGCTGACCTTGGTAGTTTATCTTGTTTTTGCAAAGACTTGTTTTGCATGCAGGTGCTCCACTTGGGCTCCGTATCACACATTGGCCACGCAGATACGGGGTGCAAGTGGAACAAACAAAACTGACCTTGGGGAGAAAAAAAAGCAGGAGAGAGGCAGCGGTGGGAGAGAAAGGAAAGGTGTACTCTGAAGCACGGGATGCCCTGTTGGCACTATCAAATCTCCACTGTCACGCTTCTTCTCTCTCCTCTTCAGTGGTTTGAGTCTCTCAAAGGTTGGTAAGTAACAGTGCACTTGCTTAGGGAGTTTCTGCTTCCCAGTTACAGGGATTATCTAAAAATGGGTGCCTGCGTGCATGTGAGTGTGTGTCTGTTGACTAAAACTTGCAATCCCCTGTGCTGTTCTGAGTGCATAGTTTGCTTGCTCCTGAGACATCCTGTCTCTCAGATCCAAATGTACCCTGGCAACGAAGATGTGATTGAGATGTCGGGAGTGAAGCAGTAAGAAACTGTTTTGTCTTCTTTTATTTTTTTTCTCTTTTCCTCTCCCCTTCTTCTTTCTCTCCCTCCTCTAAGACGGGGACTAGGTGGTAGAAAGGATCTGCCCCACTATTGCGCTGTCATAGAGTGAGGTACCTTTAAAGACAGAGACTAGGTGGCAGAAAGGGTCTCCCCCAGCATCACACCATCAAAGGATTAGGTACTTTTAAAGACAGAGACTAGGTGGCAGAATTTGCCTGTCCCAGTACTGCACCGTCATAGGGTTGATGCCTTTAAGACTGGGACTAGGTCTGCCCCAGCATCACACCATTGCACTGGGAGTGTATATGTGAGTACATTTTGCAAGACCCAGTCCAAGGTTGCATCTCCCCCTCTGGAGAGACTGGGCTGCAACGATGAACCATGGAGTATGCTGTAGGTTCAGCTTGAAACTTTTGCAGAAATAGAACCAAAACTATGTTAAGCAAAAGAGCCTTTGGCAGTTTTTCACGTCCCACTCGCAACAAGTGATGGGGTGTTTGCTAACTGCTTACCAGCAGCTGGCTGAGACAAATCAAATGCTGCACCAAGAGAATGACAGGGAGAAAGGGCAGGTTCAGCAAGAACACACTGAGCTCAACTTACAACAGGCAGTAAAGCATGGGAAAGTAACGGAGTAGAAGTATACAAAAGTAGCAACTCAGAATGCTGTAAAGATAGCAGCCTGGCACTGATGCTGGGCCACAGGGGTCTGTGAGTGAGGACAATCATTGCCAACCCTGAGCGGGACCCTGAAACTTGGGAGGGTGACATATTGAGTAGCAGTGACAGAGGAGGCTTCGACTCAGAGCCCTCAGTATTCCCATCCTCTACCCCCCACACACACCGAGAATGGAGTAAGAGCAGCCCAAGTATTCCAAGGGAAGATGGTAACAGAGTGTCATAAGAGGTTGTTTGTAGGGATGGGCTTAAGAATTGTGATCCAGAGGAACCAGTCTCATGGACATGGCAAATCGGCAGCTTGTGTTTGTTTGTTTTCCATTAACGGCTGCAGCAGGGGCATATATGCTGCTGTGCATGAAAGCAATTCACATATTCCAGGCATTCCAGACATGGAGCAGTTACACAGCCACACAGAATTGCAGGGGTTGGAAGGGACCTCCAGAGATCATCTAGTCCAGCCCCCCTGCCAAAGCACGCTCCCTAGACCAGGTCGCACAGGTAGGTGTCCAGGTGGGTCTTGAACATCTCCAGAGAAGGAGACTCCCCAACCTCTGGGCAGCCTGATCCAGTGCTCTGTCACTCTTACAGTTGGTTGTGTAAATTGTGTAGGAAACTTGTTGAAAAGAGTAGTAATTGAGGGATCGTAGAAGTGATTGAAATTACCTGTGGGAACCTGGGATCTGCAGAAAATAGTAAGAGAAGCTCCCATCTTGCTGGGGGATATTGGTTATAGCACTCCCTGAAGGAACCTGATGTGCAACTGTGCATCGAGGGAGCAAGCAGACTCTATTACCTAGCAACTTGAGGAGGGCCTGATTGCCCAGTGCTATTAAGGGGAAGAGAGATCTTAAGCAAACTACAGGCATAAACTGCATTCGATAAAGGACAAATCCACAGTACATATTCAGAAAATGACACCGTGAAGGCTCAAGTTGTTATGTTACAGAAATTGTCCCCTCCTGACCAGACGAAGACAGAAGAAGTGAAAAACGCAGTGATACTTAGGTTGGGGCATCAGGGACACCTAAACACATACGCACATGTAACAAGTGATGCATAAACAATTCCTCATACTCACCCACTGATGCCCAGCTAGTCTCTGAGAAGTGGCAGGCCAAATGATAAATTTGAGAGAGGGGAGGGTTTTCCTTCCACGTGATGTCATATGATACAGAATATTTTTTCAGCCAGATTAGGTCAACTGTACCTGTTCTGTCCCCTCGCTGGCAGACCAGTACGAGAAGCTGAGAAAACTGAAACTTCCTTGGCTCTAAACAGCCACTCTCCAGCAACATATAGATATATCAATGTGTTATCAACACAGTTTTTCTCCTACAACAAAACACACTATCACACCAGACAAAACCAAAAAAATGGGGAAAAAAATAACTTTGAAGCACAGAATAAGAGAAGATTGGCTCAAGCGCTTTGGAAATGAATTCAGAACTACATACCAAAAACAACCAACCAAACAAATGAGAAATACTTTTGCATTCTTGAGGAAAAAGTTTACAGCATCGCTCTTCAGTATATTTCAATCATCAACACCTCTCTCTTTTCTGAAACAAGACAGTTCAAAGCAGCCATGTAATCACACAGGAAGCACAAGTAGTATGCTCTCAAAGCTACTAAAGCTACTCTATTCTCTCTCCTCAACTGCACATCAGACAACTACACGATAGTGCTACAAAAGCACAGAAATGCTGGTAGAAACTAGATCATTAGTTTTTAAATGAATTAAAAGAAATAAAGCAAATCATTTGCTAGGAATAGACATCATATAATAACACGGAGTTAACAAATCTCCATTCTTCTGGTAACGAAGAAAAGACAGCTGCTCTCCTGAAGAGTATTTTCTTGCAGAACTGAAATGTTTCAGCTGCCACCTAGCGTTAACATTAATGTGAAGGCTAGGCAAGATGAAGACTGAAACACATGGGTTAAGAAATTATTTATTATGGCGTCTTCTTAATCACTGTAAATTTTTTTTTTTTAAGTCAAATTTTAAGGAAGCTGTAGGCAAACCTTTTTAAGGTGTGGTTCTGCTCTGTAGCAGCTGCCTAAATGAAGAATGAAGTAATGTGGTGTTGTTTTTTTGTTTTGCCTTTTTTTTTTTTTTTAATCAACTTCAGGCCACTACTCCTAAAAGAACTGGAAAGCGAGCCCAAGGAAAAGTTCTACTAGATGCTGAAGAAAGAAATGGTCAGAATTTTAAAAGAGAAGAGAATTTACCATTTATTTCCACAGCCCAAGCTGTAAGATAAGCAAAGAACTCACTGAGTACCTCAGCCTTCTCCATGCCTTTTGCCAGTTCTCTGTTCTCATTTATCAAAGGGAGTTTACAATCTCTCTTTGGTCTGTCTCTATTGATCAATGTACCTACAGAATCCCTTCCTGTGTTTTGTTTTTTTTTTTTTACATCTCTCACCAGCTACAGTTTCATCTGCATTCTGTCATTCCTTATCCCACCTCTGCACATTCATACAGCCCCCTGTATTCCTCCCAGGTGACATGTCCTTTTTTCCACTTTTACACGTCCATCTCCCTCAGTTTGACCAGCAGGTCCTTGCTGGTTTCCTGCCTCCTCTGCTTGTTTTCTTATACTGGGGGTCAGAAAGCCTTGATGCTCTCCTTAAAGTGTTGCCAGCTTCAACCCTCTCCATTGTCTCTAAGGGCAGCTTCCCAGGGATCTCGCCAAGTAATTCCTTAAATAGCTTGAATTTTGCTCTCCTGAATTTCAGGGTGCTGATTCTGCTTTTTGTCAGTCCTGTCTTCCTCAAGATCACACACTCTACCAGGGCACAGTCACTACAGCCCTGAGATCCTCAAATCTTAACCTCTTAAATGAGCTCACTTCTGTTGGTGAGCACCAGGTACAGAAACACTTCTCCTCTGGTTGGTTTGTCTAATACCTGGACCAGGAAGTGTTCTCCAGGAGTCTTCCAGATTGCTTGCAGCCCACCATTTTGCTTCCCTAGGATACATCCAGGTTGTTGAAATCCCCCAACAAGAAGAGAGCCAGTGAGTGCAACACTGCAGTCAAAGCAAGACTTCATGCAAAGGCTCCCACTGAACAGGCAGCTTCTAACAGACCCCAGCAATCAGATGTCCTTTATTATTATATCCTTCCAGCTCCTCCTGCTTATTACCCAGGTTGTGTGCACTAGTGTAGAGGCACTTCAGCCAGATTGTTGGCAATGTTATCTTCTCTGAGGAGTACCCATAAGATCTTTTGAGACAATCCAGAGATTTCCTCCCCCCGTTTTCTAAACTGACAGCATACCCTGGCCCTTTTCTATAACATAGAACTCCACCTTCTTCCCCCACTAAATCTAGCTTAAAGCCCTGGTAATCAATCCACCCAGCTTGCTTCTCAGAACACTTCTGCCCCACCATTTGTATTCCATCTGGTGCCCACATATTCAGTTTCTCAAAAGGCTTGTCCAAGCTCCTAAGATCCAAAGCCCTGATCATGACACCATCCACACAGCCAATCATTTATCTGACCCATTTTCCTCCTCCTTTCCAGTTTCCAGACAGCAATCATGTGGATAAAAGAGAACACTACTTGCACTCCTGATCCTTTCAATGTCTTTCCAAGGGATGTAAAGTTTTTTTTTAATGTTCTGCAGTTCTATTTTCACAGGGTCCTGAGACCTAACTTGAATGAGAACAAATGGATAGTAGTCATCCTCTTTCATCAGATATGGTAGCCCCATCTTTACATCCCTAACATGCGCCCCTGACAATCAGCAAATCTCACTAGAGAGATTATCTGGGCAGCAAATAGGGGCCTAAGTGCCTCTCAGCATGGAGTCCATTTTTTTGCTGGTGCTTGTTCTGATGTGGTTCCTTAGTAGGCCCTGCTTAATAGGCAGGGTTTTTCTGGTTTTTTTTTTTTTTTTCCCTGTTTTCTGGGTTTTGACTGCTTTCCATACCCTTTCCTTTTTCCATACCCAGAGCCTAGGATCTGTTGCCCAGGGGCACTATGTGGATAGGGAGGAGATGCCACTTTCTGCTTCAAGCAGAGATGAGGCACAGTATTGTGACATTCTTCCTCAAGGTGGAAACCTGGCTTAGTTTATTCCCCTTGCAGACTTAGGACAGAGCTGTCAGTCAGCATATGTCAGACTTCCTCCTTTCTCTCCCTCTCTGATTTGCAGCCTGGTAATTTCATCTTGCAGCCTGGCCATCTGCTCAAGAAGTTAATCAAGCAAGGTGCACTCCCATCCACAACAATCCTCTCTTCCTTAGACCCTTGAGCGATTTCCAGATTGCACAGTTACTCACAGCCAAAAGTCTGGAAAGCTCTGTTGCTCCCTGGGTGGTCCATCTGGGTGCCTGCATTAGTCCTGAAGGGTTATAGCCCCTCTGAGTTTCTGACTCAGCCCAGCTGTTGCAGTGGGTGATCACCATGTTTGTTCTAATAATGTCATTACCTAAATTAAGACTTCACATCAATCAAGAAAAGATTTACTGACACAAACTTAAAGAGCAGCAGGGCCAAATCAAATCACTGCCTGGAACCCAAGAGTCTGATGTAATACTTGGCTTTGAATCGACTCTCCCATGACTCTCAGTAACACACAAAGAAACAGTCACCCACATTACACATCTACTTTTGTTCAGCATTTTTGTGAAATCCGTCAAAAAAATTCAATACTGTTCACACCATTGTCAGCAGTACACATTACATCATAGTAAGCAGCCTGTCTCAACAAAGCACAGTTAAATAAATATTTAGGAGAGTAAACAATAAAGAGAGTTTTAAAACAGTTCATTCTGCTTGTATATATTTCACAGGAATGTCAAAGTTTTTAAAGTAGTACAGACCAGAGTTCAGGAAGTACAGAAGTTTTAAAATCATTTTTTGCTCAACCACATACCTTCATGGCAATGCTACTGGTTTGTGCACATACTCATCATTACTGTTGCATAGGTATGCTCAGGTAATAAAACCATCACATGTACTATTATTTGGAAATCTGTCTTCTGTGTTGACTGTTTCACAGCTGTGTGCAGACTAATCCCCGGGGGCCTGCAGCATGTTTTCCTTCTTTTTTCTGATACTCCCATCGTGCAGTCCCGCTGCACTATGCCACTTTTTGCTGAAAAGGAAACATGCATCCAATACTAAACAGTCTTCCCTTCACATAGTGCAGCATACATATGCTACATTCTTAGAACACCAGAAGTTCCCTGGTTCTGAGAAGAAATGTATAGGCACATTGGTCAGACCAGAGCAAATATAACATTCACACCCTGCCAGCTCTTCACTTAAAACACAGGATTGTGTGCTAACCGCTACATTCTCACAAGAAATGACAATTTTATAGAGGTCGGTATTTCACAGCGAATCTCAGATGAAGGAAGTTGTTCCCACTTGAAAATCCCTAATTAAACATAATGAGTATGGAACAGACTTAAAAGCTAAACCCAAACACACAAAATCTCTCACCAAGCAACATTTCTTGAGTAGAACTGTTTTAAACACACTTAAACTCACAGACCCACCATCAACCTTGATGACAACTACAGTCTCTAATGATTGTATACTACTGTCATACATCTTCTCTTACTGTTTTTCCCACATTTGCCTTTCAGTGAACCTCCCCCTTTTTGTACCATGTCAGAAAGCAATCAAAAGCTTTCTTCAAGAAACTTGCAAGACTACCAAACTGAAAGATAATAGAACATATATATAATAATACTATGTATTTTGAATTTTAAAGTGCTTACTTCACATTTCTCCTGACTGGGTGTCCATGAAATTATGCAAATAAAAATGCATAAGGTGAATTAACAGACATTATTTTGAAACAAAGGTTATATATATATATATATATGCAGTTCCTTGTAATCTGAGAGAACAGAACAAGACATCAACATAGTCATTAAACAGTTTCAGTATACAAAACTTACAGAAACACTGAAGATTTTCTTCTCTTTACACATCCTCCCTTTAGAGGAGAGAATTTCTTTGCCCATACTACTTTTTCCTGCCACATGCTGCAACTATCCTCTCATTCACCTAAGCTTCATCAGCTTGACACATCTCAGATGGGGTAGTTCTGGACATTTTAACAAACAGGAATTTGTCTGAGCTTGGCTGGATTCCTTCAACTGCACCCTCATTGGCTACTTGTAGATAGCTGTTACATGCCAACTATAAACTACTGTTCCCAAACAAGTAACAATTGTCAAAAAAATACAACGAAAAAAAAAAATAAGACACCAAACTTAGAGCTTATTCTATGTTTTGTTATGTGCTACTATGAAATGAAGCATTTGCATGAAAAACAAATGCAGGAAAGGCTACAAATGTACATTCCTTGACATCAACTCTTCCACTGCAGAGTCTGAGAAACAGACTCAGATATGGATGATCCAAATTGTTTATTACAGGTTCCAACATCCCTTATAAACATTCACAAGTTTTCTTTTTTAACTTTGCCACCCACCTTTACATGTCTACAAAATACTCCACAAACACTCCTTAACCATGCTCTTATCCAATCTGGGTCAAGATTTGTTCCAAGCCATGCACTCTTCCTCCAGTCAGGGTCATCATCATGCAGCCATCATGCAGCTTACTTGAACTTGATTTCCTTTTCTTCTGGAAGAGTCCTTGGTTCTCAGCCTTCCTTTCTCAAGCTATTTATCTTGCTTCATAGCTTCTGTTCTAAATATACTTTCTTGTATTCCCACAATCCACTGCATAGTGCATCATGCTAACAAATAAAAGATACTACACACAAATTTAAAGTAGGAAAAAAGCCAACACTCATGGCTTGTCAGAAATTTTACAAGTATTCTTATTAAAAGAATATATATATATTTTTTAATGAAACTCACTTGAAAAAAATCTACATCTGATACTACCTAGTTCCATCTTAAATCGTACAAAGATTAATTAATAGGACAAATTAATAGGACAAAAAGATATTCATCATATGAGATCTGCGCAGTAACTTCATTTTTTTCCTCCCAGCAGCACTGTATGACAAGTCTACTATTGTTTCTTTTATCTGGGAACTACTGAAAAATAACTAGCATCAAAACACTATATGCCCTCATGTCAGAGGCAAAGCTTCTGCATAGTCTGATTCTGCTTTAAGTTTACACCAAAATTCAAACTATCCTGTAAACGTGAGACTTCCTGCTTTCGCAGCTGCTTCCTACAAACCCATGTCATCTGTCCGGCCTAATGTCACAGGTACTCAATTCCATTTCTGTTCTTAGCCACACAAAGTTCTATCTCCGTGCCCACAGTGCCTACTATCATTCTTAACACTGCTAGCAAAGTACAGTAAAATCTGTAAAAACTTCTGTAACCCTGGCCATACAACAGATTTTTGTTGATTGCTAATGAAACAAAGAAACACATGTGAAGAGACTTAACAGCAGAAGTTTTATTACTGTTAAGCAGGTATTCTTATTGGCCACACAGGATGCAAGGGGGTAATAATCCTACCAAGTATCATCCATAACATTTTAAGGATTACTATAGTATTGCAAGAAAGCATTACTCATATAGTGCAACAATTCAGTGGCTATGCTTATAGAGATATATTAACAGAATATATATATATATATATAACGTAATTATCTCTTCAAATCACTAACCCTTTCAGTTTCCATCAGACTTTACTGTCGGGTTTTGTACTGAATACCTTAAAGAAATCTAAACTGGTCTTATCAACTGTGAACTCAAATAACTGCATCATTTAAATGAAATTTGATTGATACAGCTCAATTTTAACAAGTTTCCTGTAGAGTTACTTTTGGGAGTCTCTCCAAGAGGTTCTGAAACACATTAATGACAGCAAATTAGAGAAAATACAACTGGTCTTCTACCTCCTCCTACATTCTGTGCTCCATATGGTAATAGTGCATTCCTCATTAATTGTACCGTGTTGTTTTTTTTATCTCAAATATTGAGCACTGAATCCCAGCTAATTGACTGTTTTCTAATTCCCCCATTATCCTTCTTCAACACTGCTCTGAGTGAGAACTTCAAAACAAGAAAGCTTTTACAATACTAGGTCAACTAATCCCCATGTCAACCCAAGGGCAATATAGATGCAAGCAGTGAAGGCAGGATGGAAAAGATGAAACACCTGAATAGCATAGTTTAACCATGAAGAATACAGAAATGAATAAGAGTTAATACTTTCCCAGTAAATAGTGTTCCAGTAAGAAGGATGTTTGTAAGTAGGATGATTGATAGCTTCATGAAGGAGACAGAACTAAGATTAATGGCTACTGTTATCTAGATATATGCTTAACTTCTTCAATACCCTGAATGGTCAGCCCAGGTATCTACCCTAGCAAAGACATCCACAATCCTGAACAATACACTATGCAAAAAATATGGTCTGTACCAAGAAAAAAAACTCCTGTGGTTTTTCTTGGGGGAATCCTAGCTTCCTGGAAGTCTGCAGCAACTGGACAAAGTTACACTGGCTCAACAGAGAGTCTGAAGTTCTAATGACTTCCCCCCTTCTCCAACACCACAGCCCTGCGGAAGCTTTGTGACAAGAAATAGCAAAAACAAGCTAAGGAAGAACAGAGAATGATGCTCCATCAGTAAATATATACATCTCTGTGTTTTGGCATTCCTCTTAAACAAGGCAGAGTAAAGTCTCACTTAGTTTTTCAATCAGGAGATTTGGTTTCATACATCACTAAAGACTCAAAGTGAAAATGTTATTTAAACTTTTTAATGTGGAGAAAATGTCTTCCTGTGGAAGAGGATCACAAATCTGATTTTTTAATGGGTGAGAAGTAATTAGAAAACACGTTTTCTTGGTGGCATCAAATAGCACCTCTTTAATTAATTAACAATGGGTGCAAAAATTTCAGGTTCAAGCCACCTGAGAAGAACCAGTAATTAATTCTAACAGTATCTCTGTGACAAATAATTCTCCTTTCTCCACATCAAAGTAAAGATTAAAGTTTATGTCATATTATAATTCAGCTATATCATATTACTTAGCAACTTACAGGACAGGATCAATTCTGCTCTGAAGCCTTTGAATCCAGTTTAAAATAAAGACAAACAAAACAAAAACAAACAAGATTACTCTTACCACATAAGAGGCCAATCCCAAGGCTGTTGCTCCATGGAATGTTCTTTTCCTCAAGCTATCTTAGCAGGACTTGTAATAACATTCCTGAAGACCTAACCTAATACTATCTATTTAAATGCACAAGTTCTGTAAATGACAAAGAACACAGACTTACGTCAAGAACTCAAATCAGATACAAACAAAATGTCAGCTGGACTGCAGAACACCTAGATGCATTACATACACACACACACACACACACATATATATGTCTTTCTTAATAAACACACATCTCCTACACAGTCAGATCAACAATTTATTTCTGTAATTGTAAGCCAGACACATAAGTTAATGAAATCTGTTTTCATAATTCTCCCACCTTCCTTGTCTGATGTCATTTTGGGCTAGACTGCACAGACTGAATTTGTACAGTACTTCTCTGTGCCTCATCCCATCTGTAACAGTACAAAGAATCTGGGAGCAACAACCCTCCCTACATTTCAAAACAAATTAGACAAGTGAAAAACAGACCTGTATCGAAACTTCATTATGAAAAATACATTGATATGCATAAACTTTAGAATATTCTATAGAAAGTAAAAAGCATGTTTCCTAATCCGTTCAACATGACAAAATCCTATCTTAAAAGAAACTGACACCTTCAAAAACAAAGTCTTTGAGTTACAGTAAAGGACTATCCGAAATTCCATAGCTAACACGGATCATCAAGGTAAAGAAACAGATGGAATTTCTAGGCCTGCATTAGACACAGGACACTAATTTTTAGTGAAACAGATTTAAGTAACATAATGGAAAGTGTAGAAAATTGCATATTCCTGTACATGCAAGAAAAATGTTTAAAATATCCTATTTCCTCTCTCGATGGACATGCATTCTTTCATATTACCATCATGGGAATCAAACCCATGCCCATTTACCAGTGTAACACGATCATATAGTATAATTAGTGTTTCAGCAGTGCCACAGATTTGGACCAGACCTGTAATGTAAACATCAGCCAAATATAATATATCCTAGTGCCCAGTGCTACATAGTTATGTAACTTAAGACGCTCACTTGGTATGCTTTCTTTTCTGGAGTAGAGTTAAGGCTGCTGTGGGAATTCTCTATTTCATAATATAAGACAGTTTAAATTTCACAGTTAATGCTACATTAATTTCCATAGTATTAAATTTTAAAGAGGTGGAAACAAGATAAAAAAAAAAAAAAAGACTGCAGTACTGCAATCATAACATGTGGCAAAAAAAAAAAAAAAAGAAAAAGAAAAAAAAAGAAACAGTAAGGAAACTCTTAGGCTAAAAATTAATCATTTCAATATTCCTCAGCTGCCTTTTCACTGGTATACTCCCTCACCCAGTACAGTCCAGCTTACCTAGGACACAGGAATTAATAGAGCAACACTAAGAGCATAAAAGATATACACAAACTAAACAAAACAATCATCATGTTAACACACAAAGGTCTTACAAGAAGGAAACTTTATGCCTAATCCAATGCATTTTATAGATGGTTTAAATGCTACCCTATGAAATTTCATAGATACCTATATGAATGTCTGTCCAACTATCTCTGTGCCATCTTGTCAGAGAAAGTTCCAGAAGCTATTTGTGCCCAATAAAAAGCACAGATTTTAAACTGGTTGTACACCTCTTAATACATATTGTTGGTTTTTTTTTCCCCAAAAAAACATACAGAACCCTCAAGAGAGATTTTCCATAGCATCTGGACAACAAAACTATTGCTTTGACACTGAAAATTCTCATACCTTCTGTTTCTCTTACATAAATAATTTCTTAGGATCAGTGCCATCCTCCTAAGGCTGAGCCACCAGTAATTGTGTGGCATCACCTGCAACGACAACTTCCACAAAAGTAAAAGCAAGCTTCACCTTTTCCAGCTGCCCAGAGATTCTTTCCTTTCACAGACCATAATCTCTAATCATTCAACCCCAAATATACAAGAGCACACCCCCAAATATACAACAGCACATGTTCCTTGCCTACAGATGTCTTTACAAGTTTAACACAAGCAACAGAAAAGGAGGCAACAGTTCTTGTCAAGTCAAGAGCACAAGTGGACTATTATCTTTCACTGGACCCAATGCTAGGACTGCAGCCCCTGCAGCCTTCAGTGTGGAACATGACAGAACTTGTGACTAAAAAATAGTGTCTCTCTCTTGACTCTCTCCCTTCCTTTCACAGAAGGTCCAGAAGCTGGTTCCTCACTGACAGAAACACAATGAAAGACAGGAAATGCAGCATAGTCCACCCACTTGCTAGCCAAAGTTATATTCCTGAAGAAGAGTATAAAACCACAAATCAATAGGTTTGCAGTTCATCCCTAGGAGAGTAAACATAAGGCTAACAGTCTGTTTTTCTAAGCTAGTTTGTAGGCATACACTTACATAAAACAACAGAACTTAATTACTGAAAGGGTTAATGAAAGTGGCCCATAGACTTAATGTTTTGTACCAATCCAATAGCAGGGTCTTCCCTGTTTCCTTTTCCCCCAAATGCCAGAGACAGGCAAGAAAGGGGAGGAAGAAAAACGATTACAAATTACTGTCCTCTTCCATCACATTTACGTTGTTACTTAGCAGCACTTTGATGCAACTGCACAAGCAACCATTTTACTCTGTGCTCTCCCAGTTTTGTGCCAAGAAATTAACGGATTGCAACAAGATTTCATAACGGCACAATGCTAGTCAAATTCATCTCCCTTTGATGTTAATGTAAACAGTGTTAAGAATCAGACTGACTTACGCTGAGTATCTTTCACAGATATCTTTCTTAGTTTAGGTAATTGGATGTACGCCAAAAGAAAAGTCCCAGAGCAAATCTAGAGAGATGAAGAAGGGTAAAGTGAACCTCTTTGCCTTTTGGACAAACCTCAAATCAAAAACGATTTCTTCGGAGAATGGAAATAAGGGAAAAAAAAAAAAAGTTCTGTCAAATCCCACCTCTTTGAGCAAAAGGAACAAATCTAAACACTGGTCTCCAGGTTTTAATACACTGACTCCATGCAGACATCAATTTAAATATTGACAATAGAAAAATATTAAAACAGACTAACAGAAACTGAAGTAAAATCAGAAAATTAGGGAAAGACAAAAAATAATTTCCATACCAAGATAAATTGGAAGTTTAATCTCTCCTTTTGGATTTAGGCATGCTATCACCACCATGACACCTGATTACGTTTACAGCAACAAGAATGATTAGCCAAGATCTCTCCTGCTTAAATTTCCTACGTTAGTCCCACTTTTACTTCTCATATGACAATGACCACTATAACAAAACAAAACAACACATAAATAACAGAAGACTCAATGTTCATGGTTACTTTCAAGACTAAAACGCACCACAGCAATGCTAGAAGGGTACTGCAAACCAGACACCATGTGATGAGGACTTCCATCAAATGTGGAAAAGAATCACAGAACAGTAGCATTTCCAATATTTAAAAATATCATACAAACTACTGCAACTATATTTAAAAAAAAAAAAAAAAAAACAACAACAGAGACTGCCTATTAACAAATATTCACAAAACTTGACAAACAGACATTTTTCAATTATACTACTGTTGGTTTTAAACAAATGTTTTCCTTCAGTAAATGCTTTCCTTCAGTATGCATCACTGTATCATGTACAGTGTACATATACAGTGGAGTTCCCCAGGTGCCAGTACTGGTCTCATTTAACACTGTCATCAACACACACCTTGATGAAGGGATAGGGTACACCCTCAGCAAGTTTGTTGATGATAGGGAGGCATGGCTGACACACCAGAAGGCTATGCTGCCCATTCAGAAGACCTGGACAGCCTGGAGCTTTGCGTGGAGAATAACCTCATGAGGTTCAACAAGAGCAAGTGCAGAGTCTTACACCTCGGGAGGAATAACCACACATATCAATACAGATTAGGTAGTGACTTGCTGGAGAGAAGTTTTGCAGAGAAGGACCTGGGCATCCTGCTGGACAACAGGTTGACCATGAACCAGCAGTGCCCTTGTGGACAAGAAGGCCAATGGTATCCTGGGGTGCATCAAGAGTAGTGTGGCCATGAGGTTGAGGGAAGTCATCATCCGCCCTGGTGAGGCCACATCTGGAGTACTGTGTCCAGTTCTGGTCTCCTCAATTCAACAAAGACAGGCAACTTCTTGAAAATCCAAGACAGCTACAAAGATGATAAGAGGCCTGAAGCATTTCCCTAATGGGGAACGTTTTACAAGTATCTAAAGGGCAGATGCCAGTGGATGGGTCAAGACTCCTTTCAGTGGTGCCCAGTGACACAACAAGGGGCAAAAGGCACAAACTGGAACTCAGGAAGTTCCATATGAACATGAGAAATAACTTCTTTGACAACAACAAAGCACTGGAACAGGCTACAAGAGAGGTTGTGGAGTCTCCTTCCCTTAAGATATTCAAAACCTGCCTGGACATCTTTTTGTGGAGACTAGTATAGGGATCCTAGTTTACCAGGTAGGTTGGACTAGATGATTTTCAGAGATCCCTTCCAACCCCTAAGATTCTGAAATTCTGAGTTGGTTTCAGTGCTTCATAACTTCAGCTGCACTTTCTTACACAAGGCAAAGCAACAACCTTCATTCACAGAAAGGTACATTCCTAACATAAAATGCACAGCAAAGCTGATTTGGGGATAAGCACACAGAACTATGCAAAACTAAGTTAGATGACCATTGTTGCTAGAATCTCCTTTCACAGAACTGCAAATAGAGTTGAGAGAAAAAAAATAGACAAAAAAAAAAAACTTGCAGAAAACTAATTGAAAAATTTGCTATTAGCAACTTTAGAAATCAGCAAATCCAAATAGAAAATGTCCTTGCCCATGCTTAACATGAGTTCTATGTATGGTTCCAATCACTACAGAAAACAGTGCTCATCATCATATTGCCATAAGCACTGAAGGAAACAGAACTCCGTACGGAAATTCAAAAGACTAGGCAATTGTGTTAGTATCAGACAATACAAGGCTGCTCCTCCATCTTTATTCCTCTGCAGCCATATTCATTTAGAAATTAGTAATAACTACATAGAGATTACACAGAGCAACCCCTGAGTACAGATAAAATTCTACCGATTACATGATTTTTCCTATGAGTTCTTCCCACTAGTCTCCTAAACTCAGGATTCCTTCAACTTCAAGCCCTGCCTCCTTCAATCCTTCAAATCAAATGACTTCAATTAGGAGTTGTCAATCGTTTACAGGCTGGCTTGGCCCAGTCCCGTGATGACTGGGGCAGGGGACCCACGGACCCATGCCCCATGGAAAGGGGAAAGGGAAAAAGGAAAAGGAAGATGGGCCTAAAAACCAAACAGCGGCAACTACCTGAGGAGGAAAGCTAATTTACTCAGTAAGATACCGGAATGCAAAATAACACAATATAATTGGAATTGAAGCTAATAAATCAAATAAAATGAGAGAGAGTGTCCAAAAAAAAAAAAAAAAGAAAAGAAAAGAAAAAAGAAAACCAAAGGCTTTATGCTAAATGCTGAAGGCAAGACAACTAGGAAGCACCCACTGTTAGGTCGATCCAAAAGGGAAGAGCCTGTGTCTCATAACACGCAAACAGTTTTCATCTTTCTGAGTGGAAAACAGAAAAATGCAAAGCAACACAAAGTCCTCTGAGGTACATAGTTCTTCTTCTCTTCTGAGACAGATGTACCCGAAGCTATTGATGATCCACAGAGCTGGAGCATTAACACTTTTACTCCCATTGCAGTACATGATGTTATGATGTGGAATATCAATAACAAAAAATCATAAAACCATGACAAGAGTAAACTTGCTAGACACCAGAAAACCAACACACAGAAAGCCCATGGAGCTCTCTACTTTCTAGGATTTGATCCCAGTTTCCTAGTACAAAGTCACGAGTTTTTAAGCTCCTTCAAACCTGCTTGATGTAACATATCTGTTTTTCTTCTGTTCCTCTCTGTTCAGTTTATCACTTAATCCTTCCTCCCCCTTAGCCTACTGACTTCTCCCTTACTCCCCTCTGAATTCCCTCTCCAGTCTAGCCCAGTCACCTCAACAGACACACCACATAAGGAAAACACAGCTCTCACCGTTCTATGACTGCATGAGGTTGACATAGTTTATCATACCCTTATTATGAGAATACACAGACCAGACTAAGCAGTCATAAATTAGTGAAGACTGTACTCAAAGCCAGTCCTGTTTTAACAGTATCACTGTAACAACTAATGTTTAGTTCACACAGTTCAGCTGATACTAGAGACATGCAGTGACTCAACTCCGAAATACAATCAGCTTTCCACTAGTTAATACAGCTTTCTTCTTTTCTTCTTCTTTTCTTGGATTTATAACAGAGTTCATGGAAATAAACACAACAGCTATTAGTCACTTCCACCTTCAGAAATACCAAGCATTAGAACAGCATGACAGAGTTTCCATTTTAATAGTGTAAAAGGAAAAACTTCCAAAAGAATTTAAATACTGTTGAATATTTTGAAACAAAGATCAGTCTTTAAACCAATGTTATCACTTCACTGTTATCACATATGCAAGAATTCATGCTGGAATAAACCTGAGGAGGTTACCTATTCCAACTGCTGTTCAACACACCATCAGCTACGAAGCATAACAAAAATATGATATCTAAGGTAACACTGACACAATTAACTCTCTTCTCAAGAGAGATTAACAGGAACACTTATCTTTCCACACAGCAGAATCAGAGAGAAAGATACTGAACCATTAAGGTTGGAAACACCACTAAGATCATCTAACCCAACCATCAACCCATGCCTCCAACCACTTAGTAAAGCATTAAACCTTCTCTTGAAAACCACCAGGGATGGTGACTCAACTGCCTCCCTGGTCAGTCTGTTTCAACACCTCACCACTCTTTCTTAGAAGAAATTTGTCCTAACACCCAACCTGAACATTCTTCCTTGAGGCAACATAAGGCCATTATCTCTAATCCTTGCACTAGTTACCTGGGAAGTCAACCCCCACCATGCTACCACCACCAAAGGTGGAGTACTGTGGGGTCAAATTAACATGACTGAACATTTTAATAAAAGAAGAAGTCATCACTGGACTTACAGTTTACAACTATTATAAATTTTCCTAGCTACAGCTGATTTATCCACAACCCTGAAAATACATAGAACTCTTAAGTACCTCTAACTACAGAGCAAATCATTCAGCTTACTTCTAGCTAAAAAATAAAAAATGAAGACATGTAACTGTAGCAGATTTTATTTTTGTAACCCCAGTGACAGACTAGTAACAGATTACACAGATTTGCTGGAATGCCCAGCAACCTTAGCTGTTTCATACCTTGATTCTAAAGTAGATGGCCAGTTCTACAGAAAAGGAGGCAAAACACATATCAACATTTGTTATACTTGTAAAAGTTAACTGACATTTTCTTATTTTCTTTTCTCACTCTATCCCCTCTTCTTTTTTGCCATTCTTCTCCACTGGCCACTTAGAGAGGCTCACAGAACCTGCTTGTAGAGACAAAAAAATAAATCTAACCACTGTTCTGTTTCAACAGTTTCTACTGCAATTAAGGTGTTAATCTAGTTTTAAAAAATCCTAAAGTTTCTTAAAAAAACTTGTTCAACCTTCCAGGACAGTTATATTTCATATAGTATGTCTGTATTACCAGTCTTCTTAGATGACTACCATACCAATAGTTAGAAGTCCAAACGATGTTAGCTCCATCTTCAGTTCAAAGAATTAAAGACTAGTACTAGAACCATATACTGGGTGCTTAAGCAAAACTAAGAGAAGAATTTGCGAGGAATGCTGTCAGATAGAGGCTATAGCCCACCGAACTACATTTGTCTTGCACCTCATAGAATCATAGAATACTTAAGAGTTGGAAGGGACCTTTTAAGGTAATCTAGTTCAACTCCCCTGCAATGAACAGGGACATCCACAGCTCAATCAGGTAGCCCAGGGCCTTGTCCAGCCTATCCCTGAAAGTTTCCATGGATAGGGCATCAACCACACGTCTGGGCAACCTGATCCAGTGCATCACCACCCTCACCGTTAAAGACTTCTTCCCTACATCCAACCTAAATCTACTCTTTTTGAGCTTGAAACCATTTCCCTGTCACCACAGACGCTGCTAAAGAGTCTGTCCCATTCTTTCCTGTAGCTCACCTTTAGATACTAAAAGGCCGCTATCAGGTCACCTACCTCAGAGACTTCTCTTCTCCAGTTTGAAGAGCCCCAGCTCTTTCAGCATATACTCATAGGAGAGGTAATTACACTGCACTGCTTCCCATGGCTTCCTAGACTGCTACTGTACCATATGACATCATCCAGTCTCTACAAGTTGCAGTGGACACTGATGATCAGTGGTGGTGGGATGGTGCCACTCAATAAACACATCAGATTTATTTTTCAAGGACCTGCCCTGCTTGGTTGTTGTGGTTTAACCTAGCAAGCAGCTATGCACCACACAGTCGTTTGCTCACTCCCTCCCTCCCCAGGGAGGTATAGGGAATGTCTGACTGCCTGAAGGTAACCTTTGGGCCTACATGCCTGAAATGAAATGATCCTCAGTGTCACAAGCAAGGCTGCAGCTGCAGTAACCATACTGAAACTGAAGACCTACATGCAGAACAAACAACTCAGTGCACAGAAACCACACTGAAACAATGCCCTGCTAGATCTGGTTTTCGATAACAGAAAAGGACTGGTGGGAGAAGTGAAGGTTGGGGACCGTCTCGGGCAGAGCGACCATGGAATTGTAGAATTCCCTATTCTTGGAGATGTCAAAAGACTGACCAGTAAAACTACCTTCTTGAACTTCCAGAGGGCAGACTTTGATCTGTTCAGGGTGCTTGTAGCGTGGGTCCCTAGGGAGTCGCTTCTCAAGGGTAAAGGGGTCCAGAAAGCCTGGGTGCTCCTCAAGACGAAAATCTTAAAGGTGCAAGAACAGGCTGTCCCTCAGTACCATAAGGGGAGCCGTAGGGGAAGACAACCGGTGTGGATGAGCCAGGAACTATTGTTGAGACTCAGGGAGAAAAAGAGAGTCGATGCCCTCTGGAAGAGGGACAGGCTACTTGGGGGGATTACAAGGGAGTAGCTAAGGTATGCAGGAAGGAAGTTAGGAAGGCAAAAGCCCAACCTGAACTCAAGTTGGCCACTACAGTAAAAGAACAAAAAATCCTTTTAGAAGTATACCAACGGCAAAAGAAGAACCAAGGACATTTCTCATCCTATAATTGATGCAGCAGGGAATGTGGACACTGAGGACAAGGAGAAGGCTGAGGTCCTCAATGCCTTCTTTACAACTGCCTTTAATAGCCAGACCAGTTATCCGCTGGGCATTTTATGCCCTGATCTGGAAGTCAGGGACCCTACTCAGAATATATCCCCGGCAATCCTGGTGGAGATAGTCAGAGAGATTCTCCTACATCTGGACTGTCACAAGTCCATGGGTCCGGGTGGGCTACACCCTCAGGTGCTGAGGGAGCTGGCAGGGGTGACTGCTGAGCCCCTCTCAGCCATCTATCAGCGCTCCTGGTTAACTGGAGAGGTCCTGGAGGGTTGGAGGCTTGTTGATGTGACTCCCATCTTCAAGAAGGGTCCTAAGGAGGATCCGGGGAACTATATGCCTGTCAGCCTGACCTCGATACCGGGAAAAGTAATGGAGCAAATCATCTCGGGTGAGATTGCACGGCACGTGCGTGATGTCCAGGGGATCAGGCCCAGCCAGCATGGGTTCATGAAGGGCAGGTTGTGCATGATCAACCAAATCTCCTTCTATGACTGGGTGACCAGTCTGGTGGATGAGGGAAGGGCTGTAGATGTAGTCTACCTAGTCTTCAGCAAAGCTTTTAACACGGTCTCTCACACGCTTCTTCTGGGGAAACTGGCTGCCCGTGGTCTGGACAGGTATACACTTCTTTGGATAAGGAACTGGATAGAGGGCCATGCCCAACGGGTAGTGGTTAATGAAGTTAAGTCCAGCTGGCGACCCATTACAAGTGGTGTACACCAGGGGTCGGTACTGGGACTCATCTTGTTTAATATATTTATTGACAACCTAGATGAGGTGATTGAATGCACCCTCAGTAAGTTTGCAGATGGGAGGTGGTGTGGATCTGCCTGAGGGTAGGGAGGCCCTACAGAGGGATCTAGATAAGTTGGATCGCTGGGCTGAGATGAATGGGATGAGGTTCAACAAGGCCAAGTGTCGGAGCCTGCACTTTGGCTGCAATAACCCCAAGATTGGGGATGAGTGGCTAGATGATTGTGAAGAAGAAAGAGATCCGGGGGCGTTGGTTCATGCTCGGCTGAACATGAGCCGAAAGTGTGCCCGGGTGGCCAAGAGGGCCAATGGCATCCTGGCCTGCATTAGAAATAGCATGGCCAGCAGGAGCAGGGAGATGATCATCCCCCTTTACTCAGCACTGGTGAGGCCGCACCTCAAGTATCGTGTTTGGTTTTGGGCCCCTCACTACAGGAAAGATGATGAGGCCCTGGAAAGTGTCCAGAGAAGGCTAACGAAACTGGTGAGGAGTCTGGAGCACAAGTCTTACGAGGAGCGGCTGAGGGAGCTGGGATTGTTTAGTCTGGAGAAGAGGAGGCTCAGGGGAGACCTCACTGCACTCTACAACTTCCTGAAGGGAGGTTGAGGTGAAGAGGGGTTCGGCCTCTTCTCCCAGGCAACGGACAGGACCCAGGGAAATGGCCGCAAGTTGTATCAGAGGAGGTTTAGGTTGGACACAAGGAAATACTTTTTCTCTCAGAAAGCGGTCAGGCACGGGAATGGCCTGCCAAGGGAGGTTGTGGAGTTGCTGTCCCTGGAAGTGTTCAAGAGGTGTCTGGATGAGGAGCTGCGAGATATGGTTAAGTAGCCTGTAGTAGCAGTGGTAGTGAGAAGATGGTTGGACTAGATGATCTTAAAGGTCGTTTCCAACCTTGTGATTCTATGATTGATTGACTGAACTTGGGAATGGCGGCAAAAGTTGTGTTTTCATAACAGTAATGAGGCTCCAGGAACAAGTCATGGATTGGCTACCCACCCTGCACTGTACCATGCATTCACACTCTGGACATGTGTAGAGTGCATGACCCAGCTCAGGGTATAATGGTATCCTAAGGAGAATACGAGGGTGAGATAACTTAAACAGAAGACACTTTTGCTTCCACGGGGACACCTACAAGATCCTGAGCCTACCAATCCCTGAAAACTGAAATGCAGGACCTCACACTTGGTCTTTCTGGAGATCATAAAATCTTCCAACTCAGTGGTCTGAGAACGCTGAGGATAACTGGCCTGACTATTAAAGACAGAAGCAAAGAAGGCACTGAGAAGCATTGAGAAGTTCAGCCTTTTCCCTCGTTCTCAGTGACAACATTACCCATCTCATCTAATAAAGGCAAGAGGTTCTCCTTGGCCGTCCTATTGCTATTAATAAAAAACGTTTTTACAAAAAATTTATCTTTATCAATGGTGGTCAGAGTAAGTTCTTGTTGGACTTTTGCCTTTCTAATTTTTCCCCCTGCATACCCTAGCAACATCCTTGTACTTTTCTCAAGGATTTCCTTCTTGAGCAATTTCCAGCACTCCTGAACTGACCCCTTGGCCCTTCAGGACGGACTCAAGGGATTCACCCAAGCAACACTCTAAACAGTCCAAAGTCTCCACTCCAAAAGTTCAGGGTAGCAGTTTTGCTTACTTCCCTCCTGACTTAATAGCTTTTGAAGAGCACTAGATAGGGAACAAGTTGCAGAGGTCTTTCTCCTACGTCTCTTAACTGGTCCTAACTGGTCAAAACAAAAGAACAGCAGAGGCTGAAACTTCAGCCAACATCTCGAGTTCAATGTAAAATGTCCAGAAAATCCATTCCTTCTCACTACATCACTTTAGCCTTTTCAACCCAAATGGGAGCAGCTTTGTTTTTATTTTCTCCTTAGTCTGACAAAAAAATTCTTCCAATTCTATCATTTAGATACACTGACTTGTTGTCATAGCTCTCTGAAGTCTCAATTTATTACACACGGTTGATTTCCAGACACTACCCAGGTGTGAGGTAAATCTTCATGTTAGGATTCACTTCCTAGTAAAATAACTAGTTTCTGAAACACATAAGCCTCACCACATAAGTGTGTACTGATAGCTATTCTGTATAGCATAACATGGAAGTGTGATAGGGGAAAGCAAGCAAAGACACAACCTGCAGCAATTTCAAGATATCACATCAACAAGAGGTACAACTTTACCATCTTCATTGACTTTAGTCAAAGCTATTCTAATCTAAAAATCTGGGAAAACTGCAGTCTATAGTTTTTCCATCAGTCACAGCATCACAAGCAAAACCACGTAGTTCCAGGTTAGTCGGGGTCTTGTGTTCTTTTCAAAAACAAGATTTATTTCACTGTTTGCTTAGGTATTTTAATTCTTCTTTTTAGCTCTGAAAGCAGAAGAAAAGATTTTGATAAAAACAGAGAAAGCCTAGCTTTTCTTTTAACTACAGAAGCTTAGTGCTAAAATAAAAATACAATATCCTGACCCTACAAATTTGCTAGGGTGCATTATGTCCCTAAAACATCCTAAAATATGGATTACTTTTCATTTTGTTATTTGGAGAAATTGAGATAAATCATCTGACATCAGTCCAAGGGAGGTGGGGGAGAGGGAATCTCCTACACCTATCAAAAAAAGACAAAGATTTTTCTTAAGGTCTTACTGACAGTATTTTGTTACTGCTGCAAATACCATTCAGAGTTCATGTGCAAATAAATATTCACGCATTCAGCTGCAAAAACAATACCATTCAACATCTACAGTAAGTCTAACATATTCAAAAGTAGACTAGAGGAGGTACATGAGTGAACTGCTCACTCAGAAATTATAGAAGGTTCTCACTTAAGAGACAGACCAGATGATTACCACACATCTCCCAATACATCACTGAAGTGACCTGCAAGGAGTACCGTGTTCCAATATGTATTTCAACGCATGATCTTAATAAAAATATGATTCCAATTTTAGGCTCAGTACTAGAGGAGATCTTGTGATAATTTTCACGTGAGCACTTAAAATACCAATTTGAACTACTCTGAATTTTTGCTTATAAATCTTTCATAGTGGATTATGTTTTCGGAATGCTGAAAAGATAAAATAATATGGAACACAACAGTTGCCATTCTGAAGTTTGTCCCGGGAAAAAAAAATAACTTTGAAGCAGAGAATACAATGTTTTGTAGAGAGAGCTGACCTTGGTAGTTTATCTTGTTTTTGCAAAGACTTGTTTTGCATGCAGGTGCTCCACTTGGGCTCCGTATCACACATTGGCCACGCAGATACGGGGTGCAAGTGGAACAAACAAAACTGACCTTGGGGAGAAAAAAAAGCAGGAGAGAGGCAGCGGTGGGAGAGAAAGGAAAGGTGTACTCTGAAGCACGGGATGCCCTGTTGGCACTATCAAATCTCCACTGTCACGCTTCTTCTCTCTCCTCTTCAGTGGTTTGAGTCTCTCAAAGGTTGGTAAGTAACAGTGCACTTGCTTAGGGAGTTTCTGCTTCCCAGTTACAGGGATTATCTAAAAATGGGTGCCTGCGTGCATGTGAGTGTGTGTCTGTTGACTAAAACTTGCAATCCCCTGTGCTGTTCTGAGTGCATAGTTTGCTTGCTCCTGAGACATCCTGTCTCTCAGATCCAAATGTACCCTGGCAACGAAGATGTGATTGAGATGTCGGGAGTGAAGCAGTAAGAAACTGTTTTGTCTTCTTTTATTTTTTTTCTCTTTTCCTCTCCCCTTCTTCTTTCTCTCCCTCCTCTAAGACGGGGACTAGGTGGTAGAAAGGATCTGCCCCACTATTGCGCTGTCATAGAGTGAGGTACCTTTAAAGACAGAGACTAGGTGGCAGAAAGGGTCTCCCCCAGCATCACACCATCAAAGGATTAGGTACTTTTAAAGACAGAGACTAGGTGGCAGAATTTGCCTGTCCCAGTACTGCACCGTCATAGGGTTGATGCCTTTAAGACTGGGACTAGGTCTGCCCCAGCATCACACCATTGCACTGGGAGTGTATATGTGAGTACATTTTGCAAGACCCAGTCCAAGGTTGCATCTCCCCCTCTGGAGAGACTGGGCTGCAACGATGAACCATGGAGTATGCTGTAGGTTCAGCTTGAAACTTTTGCAGAAATAGAACCAAAACTATGTTAAGCAAAAGAGCCTTTGGCAGTTTTTCACGTCCCACTCGCAACAAGTGATGGGGTGTTTGCTAACTGCTTACCAGCAGCTGGCTGAGACAAATCAAATGCTGCACCAAGAGAATGACAGGGAGAAAGGGCAGGTTCAGCAAGAACACACTGAGCTCAACTTACAACAGGCAGTAAAGCATGGGAAAGTAACGGAGTAGAAGTATACAAAAGTAGCAACTCAGAATGCTGTAAAGATAGCAGCCTGGCACTGATGCTGGGCCACAGGGGTCTGTGAGTGAGGACAATCATTGCCAACCCTGAGCGGGACCCTGAAACTTGGGAGGGTGACATATTGAGTAGCAGTGACAGAGGAGGCTTCGACTCAGAGCCCTCAGTATTCCCATCCTCTACCCCCCACACACACCGAGAATGGAGTAAGAGCAGCCCAAGTATTCCAAGGGAAGATGGTAACAGAGTGTCATAAGAGGTTGTTTGTAGGGATGGGCTTAAGAATTGTGATCCAGAGGAACCAGTCTCATGGACATGGCAAATCGGCAGCTTGTGTTTGTTTGTTTTCCATTAACGGCTGCAGCAGGGGCATATATGCTGCTGTGCATGAAAGCAATTCACATATTCCAGGCATTCCAGACATGGAGCAGTTACACAGCCACACAGAATTGCAGGGGTTGGAAGGGACCTCCAGAGATCATCTAGTCCAGCCCCCCTGCCAAAGCACGCTCCCTAGACCAGGTCGCACAGGTAGGTGTCCAGGTGGGTCTTGAACATCTCCAGAGAAGGAGACTCCCCAACCTCTGGGCAGCCTGATCCAGTGCTCTGTCACTCTTACAGTTGGTTGTGTAAATTGTGTAGGAAACTTGTTGAAAAGAGTAGTAATTGAGGGATCGTAGAAGTGATTGAAATTACCTGTGGGAACCTGGGATCTGCAGAAAATAGTAAGAGAAGCTCCCATCTTGCTGGGGGATATTGGTTATAGCACTCCCTGAAGGAACCTGATGTGCAACTGTGCATCGAGGGAGCAAGCAGACTCTATTACCTAGCAACTTGAGGAGGGCCTGATTGCCCAGTGCTATTAAGGGGAAGAGAGATCTTAAGCAAACTACAGGCATAAACTGCATTCGATAAAGGACAAATCCACAGTACATATTCAGAAAATGACACCGTGAAGGCTCAAGTTGTTATGTTACAGAAATTGTCCCCTCCTGACCAGACGAAGACAGAAGAAGTGAAAAACGCAGTGATACTTAGGTTGGGGCATCAGGGACACCTAAACACATACGCACATGTAACAAGTGATGCATAAACAATTCCTCATACTCACCCACTGATGCCCAGCTAGTCTCTGAGAAGTGGCAGGCCAAATGATAAATTTGAGAGAGGGGAGGGTTTTCCTTCCACGTGATGTCATATGATACAGAATATTTTTTCAGCCAGATTAGGTCAACTGTACCTGTTCTGTCCCCTCGCTGGCAGACCAGTACGAGAAGCTGAGAAAACTGAAACTTCCTTGGCTCTAAACAGCCACTCTCCAGCAACATATAGATATATCAATGTGTTATCAACACAGTTTTTCTCCTACAACAAAACACACTATCACACCAGACAAAACCAAAAAAATGGGGAAAAAAATAACTTTGAAGCACAGAATAAGAGAAGATTGGCTCAAGCGCTTTGGAAATGAATTCAGAACTACATACCAAAAACAACCAACCAAACAAATGAGAAATACTTTTGCATTCTTGAGGAAAAAGTTTACAGCATCGCTCTTCAGTATATTTCAATCATCAACACCTCTCTCTTTTCTGAAACAAGACAGTTCAAAGCAGCCATGTAATCACACAGGAAGCACAAGTAGTATGCTCTCAAAGCTACTAAAGCTACTCTATTCTCTCTCCTCAACTGCACATCAGACAACTACACGATAGTGCTACAAAAGCACAGAAATGCTGGTAGAAACTAGATCATTAGTTTTTAAATGAATTAAAAGAAATAAAGCAAATCATTTGCTAGGAATAGACATCATATAATAACACGGAGTTAACAAATCTCCATTCTTCTGGTAACGAAGAAAAGACAGCTGCTCTCCTGAAGAGTATTTTCTTGCAGAACTGAAATGTTTCAGCTGCCACCTAGCGTTAACATTAATGTGAAGGCTAGGCAAGATGAAGACTGAAACACATGGGTTAAGAAATTATTTATTATGGCGTCTTCTTAATCACTGTAATTTTTTTTTTTTAAGTCAAATTTTAAGGAAGCTGTAGGCAAACCTTTTTAAGGTGTGGTTCTGCTCTGTAGCAGCTGCCTAAATGAAGAATGAAGTAATGTGGTGTTGTTTTTTTGTTTTGCCTTTTTTTTTTTTTTTAATCAACTTCAGGCCACTACTCCTAAAAGAACTGGAAAGCGAGCCCAAGGAAAAGTTCTACTAGATGCTGAAGAAAGAAATGGTCAGAATTTTAAAAGAGAAGAGAATTTACCATTTATTTCCACAGCCCAAGCTGTAAGATAAGCAAACATTAAAACTAAAGGAGAGCTACAGAGACAATGGCTTTTATAATTCACTATATTTTGAAGAATCTTTTTCTATGAAAAAATACTTAAAAGAAATACTGGTTCTCCCCTACAAGTCCTACACATGAATTTTAATGAGAGTTTAAATAGCATGCAGAACTGGAGACGCCTTCTCTGAAGGACATAAAGTCCTGTTCCATGAAATGAACTGAACTCCTAAACACAAGTAAGAATAAAGTTAACATATCAAAAAGTGAGACTCCTAAGAGTATTAGGTACAGAGATAAGAAAGAGAAGGGCTCTAAAAAAAAAAAAAAAGGCAATTTATTGAGTGGGGCTAAGACAGGAAAATTCAAATCAGGTTTGAGTTACTGGAAAAAAGTCAGCATTACATCTGGATTGCTATATCAAATTAAACTAGGGCTACTACTAGTCAGGGCCCAGTCTGATGTTTGATATAACACACTATGTTTCATGGAAATTGCTATTCACATGTACTTCTGCAGAATGAAATATAAACCTGTTACCCAAAATTAGTACCAACCAGGTTTCCTGCAGAATCAGTGACAGTGGGATTGCATCAGGACAGTGAGGTTCCCAAACTAATTAACCCAGATTAGACAAGAGAATGATTAGGTCAGTTGCAACACAGTACTAATGTTGCTACTCTGCTTTCAGGGCTCAGTTAATATCCACACGCAACACCAAAGGTGTAATCACCTCAGTGAGTAACAGCTGCAGATTTTCTGAATACAGTATCTGATCTTGCAAAGACAGATGTATGTAGTTAACATTAGGGTCACTTAATTCCAAACCAGTCTACTGCCTCTTGAAACAGGAAAGGAGAGGCTGGCAGGTCTTTCACAATAATCTCCCTTAAAAAGGCAAAACAGTCTGTTCTACTACTCAGGAAAATAAGTACACATACAGAATAACATGGACAAACTAGGAACTTAAGACTGAAGTCTAATGCAAAGATGACATTCACAAGAGATAGAAGTGATGATAGGGTACTCCTCCTTTGTAGGAGGACAACAGGGATTCTGATATTGTAGAGTGCTACTAGGAAAGCCAAAGCTCAACTGAATTTGAAACTGGCAAGGGACATCACTGGCAACAAGAAAAGCTACCTCAGTAGTAAAAGAATAAACAAGGAAAACATGGGCCGGCTGAGAGGCAAGTGGTGCAATGTCAGCAGGCAGAGATAAGGCTAAAGCTCTTAATGTCCTCTTTATCTCAGCCTTCACAGGAGAAGTCTCAGGCCCCTATTTCTCAAGGTGTGTAAGAACCAGGACTGAGTCAGGGATCTGTAAAAACAAACCCACTTCAACCCACAGAAGTACCTGAAAGCAGACAGTATGTGTTCTAGGATGCTTAAAGAATGGGCTGATATAATAGCAAGACTGTTCACTATTGTGTTTGAAACCTTTTAGAGGTCATGGTAGGCCTCACATGACTAGATAAAGGCAAATATTTCATATGCTTTCAAATGAGGAAAAAGGACAATCTAGGCAAGTAATTGCATGAGCTTCACTTTGGTGCCTGCAAAAACATTGTGAATTCACAGAATCATGATGTTTGGAAGCAGCCTCTCAAGATCATTTAGTCCAGCCTCCCTACTCATGCTGGGTCAGCTGCAGCAGGCTGCAAAGGTCTTGCATCCAACTGGTTTTTACGCACTGATAAGATTTGCCCCTTGGGTCTTCTCTGCTCCAGACTCTCCTCATACAAGTCACAGTGCTCCCAGCCTCTCCTCATACAAAAGATGCCCTAATTCCTTCATCATTTTTGTGAAGCTTTTCTGGATGAGTTCTAATATGTCCGTATCTTTTTTTTTGCTGAGGAACAGTACTCCAGAGGTAGTCTCACCCCTGCTGAGTTGAACCGTCTTCCTTGAACGGCTGACAACACTATTCTTCCTAATGTAGCCCTTCTTGCTGCTGGGCTTCTTCACCACAAGCATGTATTGCTGGTTCATGGTCAGCTTGTTGCCAGCCAGGACCTCAAAATCCATTTCTACAGAACTGTTTTTACAGATGCTCAGCCCACAGCCGGTACTGGTGCATGCTGGTATTCTTGGAACACATTTCTGGGCTCTGAAGATGATGGTGAATATAAACTATCACAATGAACAGTGATAAATCACACAACGTGAACCTAGTTGCCTTTTATGATAAACAACTAGATCTGTGAACAAAGAGAAAGCACTAGTTGTCATCTATCTCAGTTGTAGCAAGTCTTGCAATATTCTGCCACAGTAACTGTGTATCATTACAGTCTGGATGGGTTGACAAGTAAGTGAGAAAAAAGCTGATTTTGAGAGTGCTAGATATACCAGAGAAATGGGCCACCAGGAAAGGACTTCTGCTGAAAAGTATCAGGAAAACTAAGGCACAGATGCAATTCTTGCTTCACAAGAAGCATGAAAAATAACAAGAAGGGATTAGACACACTGGACAGAAGAGACAGGCAAAGGAGAACATACCTCTCTTACCAGCTGCATCAGGAAGTTACCTTCCATACCCTTTAGTAACCTCTAGACTGCTCTACAGAGTCAAAATATACATACAGAGACATCTCACTGCCCGTCCTTCCTTGTCTATGCCTTAGAGCCCTCCATTGTAGCACTCCAGCCATGAAAACAATCGAACCAGGTTTCAGTGATGTGACTAAGCCACATCTCACCTGTCATACCAAAACTTCTAGCTCCTTCTGCTGCCCATGCTGTGTGCACTGGTGTAGACGCACTTCAGTTGGACTACTGGTCGCTAGCCATCTCACCTTCAGTGTTTAGCAAAAGGCCTTTGGTTTATTGGACACCCTCTCTTGCTCATTTTATTTATTAGATTCAATTCCAATTATATTGTATTATATTGTGTTACTTTGCATTCTAATATCTTATTTAGTAAATTAGCTTTCCTCCTCAGATTGTTGCTGCTGTTTTGTTTTCAGCCCATCTCCCTTTTCCCTTTCCCCCTTCCTCTTTCCCAGGGTGCGTGTCCGTGGGTCCCCCGCCCCAACCGTCATGGAACCCGGCTGAACCAGCCCGTGAACTGTTGACATCAGAGTGAGAACACAGAAAGAGTGTTGATAAAAAGTACTAAGTAAGGAAGTACAGCTTTATTTACCCTTGCAGTCCTGTTTTCCCAAGCACAGGAAAAACTTCATACCAGAGGTCCTCCCTCTGCCCTTCTGAAATCTCCTGATCTGAAGGCCTTATCAAGAGAGATGCAGCTCCCACCTCCCATTAGAAGTAGGGGGACAACAGAATACTCAAGGTTCAGCAAGAAAAGTTTCCAAAAGCTTGAAAATGAGAAGACAAGGCTAGAGTCAAGTTTTATGTAAGGGAAAAGACTGGAATCACTTCGGTAGCTTCTGAGGAAGGCTGTCAGCTCATCCACCACTACTCATGGCTTCTTCCCCAACAATCCCTGAATTTTGGCCTCCCTCTAGCAACTCAGGATTCCCCACGCACATGCCATGTGAGATCTCACCTCTTGGACAATCTCACCTGCAGGGCTTCACTCATCCAATGCTCAGCACAGGTCTGTAGCTATGATGTAATACAATGCTGCAGCCTGAAGACAAAGGAGAAAGGTAGCTCCCCTGACCAAAGACAGTCTTATTTCAGGAATAATTCTGCCCACAGCAAGGAAGGTTTTAAGACATCTGCTCCCGTGAGAGATGGAAAACCTAAGTGAAGGACAGTGTACACAGCCACCACTGCGCTCATTATGTCCCACTAAACTAACTTTCCCGTTTCTGCAAAAATTATACAGATGCAGGAAATAGGAGGATGTCAGTTCTTACTACGTAGCTTTCTATACCTGAAAACCACCCGCAGCGTTCACCCTCCCGCCAGGACTATGCCGCTCTCCCCCTCCGTGCAATTGGCTCCCCACAACACTCACAGCGACCCACACCACCCCATTCTTCCTACTCCCAAGGCCGGGAAGCATCTACAACTTTCTCGCCAGCTACCCGCGGCTTCCAAGCTCACCCTCGCTCATTAGACTAGATCAGACCGGACCGGGCTGGGTCGGGCCGCGTCCTGGGAAATCGGCAGACGCCCGTCCGGCAACCGCTCCAGATCCTTGCCAGCGGAAATGGAAGGAGGGGCTCAGACCGACGCTACTAAGTGGGGAGGAGCTGGGGGCGCTGCCCAAGGGTAAGTTCCAGCCCCATGAGCGGAGGGTGGGCCGACGGCCGTGAACTCCTGAGTGCTTGTCGCTGCCTGCTTAACAAGCGCGTGACGCTTGGAGGGAGAAAGTTGCGGGCAAACCGCACCAGTTCCCCTTTCTGAGAGTTCTGCATAGAGCCTGTTCACTAGAGATGCCTGACCTCCGTTGCCACCCACGTACACCGTGAGGGATCCCTGAGGCACCCCGGGGTAGATGCCAGGAGCAGAACCCTTCTGCACCTTCCCAGAATTAGGGAACTGTACCAAGGTTACTCACTCCAAGGATGGAGGGGCACCTTCCATCGTTTGCCTCTGCTGCCCTGAAGGGCCTGCGATTGAAGACCTCCTCTGCTCTAAAGATCAGTGGAGTTGTCAGCCACGCTAAGCTGTCAGCCATCAAACTGAAATGAGTAAATGAAGCCTACTGGCACCTAATACCTAATATTACTACAGAAGAGAAATCCACAGCTAAACAGCTAGCTTGCTCTCAAGCCTCCAACTGTCAGTATGTTGCTGTGGATTCTAATCGGCTTGTCTGATTTTTCTGCTCTTGTAGCAGGAGGCTACAGATGCATACCACATTATCTGTGAAGCTACATGAAAGAAGGCAATGAAGAAGGTCTGAGAGCCTTCAAGAAAGTCCACCACCTGCTTTCCTCTGAGCAAGAAAAAGTTAATGGAGACAACATTACACAGTCTTATGCAGAGATGCCTTCAGAGGAGTAACACAGCTTAGGAAAGTTCTAGTTTGGATCACTAGTTAGAAAGAGATCTCAAATTGAGGTAGAGAGATTTAAAAATGTAGAACAGCGCAGTTATGAATGCAGGCCTGTTTGGTGTGTGTAAAACATCTCAAGGATCCTCCATAAGTATTTCCACAGAAGGAAGCTGTATTTCACATTTCCAGATCCCCTTATATTTGCTTCCTTCCCTGTTGCTACACTTCTTTACTCACATTAATATATTCTCCCTTAGCTTCCATCCTGCCCTGTGTAATATTACATACTTCTTTATGCAGCAGTCTCTGAGCATCCTGATGACCATGATGCCAACACAGCTGCCACATTTGCACCTCACTTTGGGAGAAAGATTATGGAGCAGTATTCTGTTCTTCATATATTTATGTACAAATGTACACAAATGTTGCTATGTGTTTACCTTACAACAAGTAAAAAAGGAAATATCTCATGGAAACACAGAATTGTAGGGGTTGGAAGGAACCTCTAGGGGATCTTCTAGTCCAACCCCCCTGCAAAGGCAGGCTCCCTAGAACAGGTTACACAGGTAGGTGTCCAGGTGGGTCTTGAACATCTCTCAAGAAGGAGATTACATAACATCTCTGGGCAGTCTGTGCCAGTGCTCCATCACCCTCACTGTGAGGAAGTTCTTACGATATTTGTGTGGAACTCCCTACGCATCAGTTTGTGGCCATTTCCCTTTGTCCTATCACCACCCACCACTAAAAAGAGTCCAGCCTCATCCCTTTGTTTCCCACACCTTTGACATTTATAGACATGGATCAGATCCCCTCTGAGTCTTCTCAAGGTAGAACAGAGCCAGGTCACTCAGCCTTTCCTCATAAGATGAAAGAGTTCCATAACCTTTATCATCTTTGTAGCCCTCTGCTGGACTCTTTCAAGTAGAACCCTGTCTTTTCTGTACCAGGGAGCCCAGAACTGAAGACAACACTCCAGGGTGAGGCCTCATCAGAGTGGAGTAGAACGGAAGGATCAACTCCCTCGACGTGCGGGCCATACTCTTTTTAATGCACCCCAGGGCTTCTTGCCCAACCTGTCATCCACCAGGACACCCAGATCCCTCTCCTCAGAGCTCTTCTCCAGCAAGTCATCCCCCAACTGTACTAGTGCATGCAGTTATTCCTCCCCAGGTGCAAGACTCTACACATGCTCTTGTTAAACCTCATCTGGTTCCTCTCTGCCCAACTCTCCAGCCTGTCCTGGTCTCGACTGAATGGAGCACAGCCTTCCGGTGTTTCAGCCATTCCTTCCAGCTTTGTATCATCAGTAAACTTGCTGAGGGTGGACTCTATCCACTCTTCAAGGTCATTGATGAAGATGTTGAACAGGACCATACCCAGCATTAACCCCTGAGGAACACTGCTAATACAGGCCTCCAACTGGACTCTGCGCTGCCAATCACAACTCTCTGAGCTCTGCCAGTCAGCCAGCTCTCAACCCAGCTCATAGTCCACTGATCTATTACACTGTTCCCCAGCTTTTTTATGAGGATGCTGTGGGAGAGTGTCAAATGCCTTGCTGAAATCAAGGTAGACTACGCCACTGCTCTCCACCCATCCACCCAGCCAGTGATGACATCATAGAAGTCTACCAGCTTGGTCAAGCATGACCTCTCCCTGGTGAACTCATGCTGAGTACTCGTGATAACCTTCTTCTCTTCCAATTGCTTGGAGACATCATCTGGAACAAACTGTTCCATCATTTGTATGATCAACAGTCATATAGAAAGAAGAGTTAAACTCACCCAACTGATGAAGGAGATCACTAGCAGTGCAGCACACCTCACAAAACAGCCTTGGTCCAAGAGATACTGTCTCTTCAGTTGCTGGCCCAAATAGGAGACAGGGTGCAGCTGCCCCTTGTGATCACATGGAAAGCACAGGTGCAAACGATTTGCCTGTGCGCCCCAGGCCAGCCACATCACATCACATCACATCACATCACATCACCAAGTGCTCAATCACACCACCAAGTACTCAATCACCAGTCCAAGGTACAACCTAACAGTTCACCTACACTTTCCCCATTCACACCATGGATGGTGTTTGGGCACATTCTGGAGATGAGGTCATACACTGCAATTACAATACATACAGTCAACAGTTCCTGTGCAGAATATGCAAGAATCCATGAAATGATTTTCTTGTGTGTGCAGGCTTTGTAGTTGTTGCAGGATCACATACAAGGTTCATGGTTATCACAGGATCATAGATGTTGATGGATTTATTCAGTAGATGATTCCAGAATGTCCAGTTTGCCACGATTTCCTCTCTCAAGAAAGTCCATCATAGGGTTCCAACAAATGTTAAATGTTTAACCCAGTCATGTCCAACCCACAGCCTGTAAAGGCAGCAGCTCATCCCTGAGGAGCAGCCCCTGGCACATGCCCGTTGCTCAGCAATAGCCAAACCGTCAATGCACTATTAACACTGTGTCAATTGAAAGCAGGGCACGTGGGGGGAAGTGTTGTGCTGACTCAAGTGACAGCAAATAACTGAATGCATGTTGATACACAGGCCAAACACAGGGCTCTGTAGAGTGAAGAATACATATCTGTACTTTCCATTTCAATAAAGGAATTTGAAAATAGAATGATAGAATCTATAGTTGGAAGGGGCCTTTAAAGGTCATCTAGTCCAACTCTCCTGCAATGCACAGTGATATCCACAGCATGATCATGCTGCTCAGAGCACCCTTTAGACTAGCCTTGAATGTCTCCAGGGTCAGGTCTTTCTCCACCTCTCTGGACAGCCTGCTGCAGTGCCTCACCACCCTCACTGTAGAGGACTTTTTCTTGATATCCAACCTAAATCTCTTCTCAAGTTTGAAACAACTTCCTTTTGTTCTATTACCACAGACCCTGCTAAAGAGTCTGTCCTCTTCTTTCATATAGTCCTCCTTTAGATATTGAAGGGCCACTATCAGGTCTTCCGAGAGCCTTCTCCAGGCCAAACAGCCTCAGCCCTCAGCCTGTTCTTGTTAAGTGAGGTGTTCCATCCCTGGGATCATTTTTGTGGCCCTCCTCTTGATGCACTCCAACAGGTCTTTGTCTCTCCTTTACTGAGGATTCACATCTCAACACAGTACTACAGGCAAGGCCTCAACAGCACAGAACAGGTGGTCAGGAGCACCTCATTCAGACTGCTGACTATACTTTTATTGCAGCCCAGAATATGGTCGACTGTCCAGGCTGCAAGGGTACATTGATGGATGATGTCCAGCTTTCCATCCACTAGTACTAGGCATCCACTAGGCAGGGCTGTGCTTAATCCTTTCATCTCACAGACTGTATTGGTAGAAGAGAATGCTTTGTTGAATCTCGTGAGGTTCTCCTGAGCCCACTGTTCAAGCTCTTCTAGGTCTGTCTGGATGGCATCCCACCCCTTGGGTGTGTCAACATCACCCCACAGCTTGGAGTTTCAAGTCTGCCAGAAAAAAGAAAAACATAAATTTACAATTGTAAGACCATTTTCAGTTGATATAAATACATGACCTGCAAATTTTCAAATGGAGTATCTAGAGTTGCAGTCAGATATTCAACTCAAAAATCCGATAGTGACTTTTTACTGGACTTTCATAATATCAGTATTAGCAGAGAAAAATAATTTTCACTTCACAATCATACATTATTCATGTCATTGGTTTTTGGCAGTATACACATTTTGAACAATTATTATCAAGGACAAAGCACAGAAAGAGTAAAATTTCATCAAAAATCTGATAAATACCTTGAACTTTCACTAAGAGTTGCAACCACTGCTATCAAACCAGACTGATGCTTTAGTTACACAAAAACAAGGTCAAATATCCCACTGATTTTACAGTTTTGTTCCTGTCTCTCTTTTTTAATGATTAAAAAAAAAAATGTTACTTATATATCAACAGTATTGTATATTATGCAAGGGCTGCTCCAAAAGTAATGCCTCCAATGCCAGTTGATTTGTATTTTTTGCTTTGATAAAATATTATAACTGTGATAATTTGGTTTTATTCATGATAGACTAAGTAGAGTTCTAGGTCTCATCTCCTTTATGGACTTTTCCATGACATTAGCTTTGCTGGTACAAAATTGTATAAGAGTACTAATACACATTACAAGAAATGTTCCACTGCCAGAAATTAAACACTGCTCCTTTTACATACAGGCTATAATTTCTAAATGTATTTATTGTCTGTTTGCCAAAAATACATTTCCCAAGGGTCATTTTTTGTTTCATTAGTGAAGTTGGTTTGTTTTGTTTTCCGATTCATACATTGTTCAAAGATTAGGAAGGAAATTGCATGGAGCTAACACAGGCAGGTGCATGTATTGCCAGTGAGCTGTAAACAGTAGTGCTGTTCATACTTCCATGGGTGACTGTGGGAGCTGGTTGTGTTGCAGAGAAGTAAATAACTTGGTTCCAGGTGATTTCAACCTCACTGCAGTTAGAAATGTGTGAGAGCAGGACACGTGAATTTCTCATGTAATACACAAAATGGCAAGTAATTTGAGATGCTGTTTTTCAGACGTTTAAAGTGCTTGGCTTGTCTTAATCCAAAATTGACTGATTTTAGTTTCAGCCATATGAGGTGTAGTGGAAATGCTAAGTTACATCTTGAAACAGTAATTGAGCAGCTCGTAGGAAAGCAGGGCCAACCCAGGGGGGGATCCACCCCTTTCAAGACCTCATTTAAGTGTTGATACCTGCCTGGTTTACCTGTCATGGCCCAGGATCTTGCTGCTTTGTTGTCACTGCTTCACTTTCTATCTTGTCACACTTAGCAAGCCAGGCAACACTGATAGCAGTGTACGTACCTAGTATGGATTATTTTAAAAGGATAATGCATTAGCTGGTCATTGATCCCCAAACACTGCAAAGGTAGAACTCCTGAGGGAAACCCCAGGATTCCATGACTAAGTGCTGCTCAAATTATTGAAGAATGGGGATGTAAAGGCAGCAGGACCAGCCTTAGGTGTGCACAATGATTTGGTGCTCCTGCCTGGCTTGCCAAATGTAAAGGTAACAGAACGAGTCTCAGATTTGCACAATGAGAAGGTGCTCCAAAAAAAGGATGTCTACTCCATATCCAAAGACTTAGGCTTGCAGTAAGACTCCACAAAGAAGGGATGTCTAGAAAAAGATCTTTCCTTAGTGGCAGACTGCCCTTAAAATGAGGTCCACCTAGCTCCAGCCTTTCTGGCTGCACAGGTAAATTACCTTCCCTTGTGCTTCCGGGGCTGACAAGGTCTTTTCTCCAGGTGCTCAATCACTAATTCAGGCCTTGACTCAGCAGTTCCTATACAGGGAAAATAAAAAGGACAATGATCCCTTTATTAAATTTTCTTTTAAGATAGCAGAATTTTTGAATAACAAATTATCCTAACAACTGAGGAAAGAGTAGTAGCAGCATCTGCAGTAGCATGACCACTGCTATTAGCATGTATTCTTCCTCCTCAGAAGGACCAAAAGATGAAAAAGAGTATTAAAAGCCAGTATGAGACAAATGGAAAATATAATTACACTTCTGAAGGGGCAAATTAACTCATCTTCAAATGGCTTTTCCCCTCTAAAATTAAGAACATTAGAAGGTGTGGGGACCTAAAGGCCCCTGACTGAAGAATGATCCAGGGATGGAACAAAGTATTCTGATAGTTTTAAGGGAAGTGTTATTTTGTAGAGAGAGGCGATCTTGGTAGTTTATCTTGTTTTTGCAAGGAATTGTTTTGCGTGCAGGTGATTCACTTGGGCTCTGTATCACATGTTGGCCATGCGGGTACAGCATAAAAGTGGGGAAAAATCCCTGCAGGCCCTGGGTAGAATAAAATCAGGAGAGAGGATGCAGTGGGGGAGACAGGAAAAATGCAATTTGAAACAGGGATTGCCCTACTGGCACAACCTGTCAAATCCACCACCACCATGTTCCTTCTCTCTCTCTTTCTCTTTTGTAGTGTTCCACCATCTCTAAAGCATTGGTAAATAATAGTGCACTTGCTTAGGGAGCTTCTGCTTATTGCTTACTGGGATTATCTAAAATGAGCATATGTTGAATAAAACTTGTAACCCTCTGTGTTGCTCTAAGTGCATAGTTTGCTTGCCTCTGCTCCTGAGACATCCTATCTCTTAGATCCAAACATACGCTGAAACAGAAGGACTCAGATCAACAGGATCCTTGGATCCTGATTAGATCTAAAAATAAAAGAGAAATCAAGAAGTCTGATGTCCAACTAGAGGATTTGGGAACCTCAGATCCTCCATAAATAAGATCAATAATTACTCAAAAAAACTAAGGAAGCCCAAGATAGATAAGCAGGTGGGCCACTGGAGGAGTGGCCCTCTGCCCACACTGCATTACATGTGATGGTGCACCTGTACACAGCTGCTGAATTCGGATTTTTTACAACAATTTAAACAGAAATCACAAGCATGCTACCAGCTTGGCTCTTAAGATTATGGGACATGGGACTCTAAAGCATTAATGGACTGGAAATTTCTAAACTTGCATCCACACATCTGGCCCTCAAACAAAGATTATACATGACTATAAAGCAGAATGATGAAAATCATGTGGCCAAATGAGAACAATATCGCAATAAATACTAATCTGTGGACTTCAGTGGTGGAACTTCAAAATTATATCAGAGAACTGGGAATGCAAGAGGCAATTTATGTTGACACCTTTGAGAGTCTGGACTTGGTTAAGTTCTCAGCAGGGATGAGCAACTTCATCTTAGAACAAGTGCCTCCCCACCAATATGGCATACTAGTGTCCATACTGTCCATACACATATTGTCCAAAAAGCTGCCCAGTTGGTGGCTGATCTAGGAGAAATGGAACACCTATGGACCAGATGGAATATCTAGACACTGGAAGGGGCAGAGATCTTCTCTATAACTTAACTAGGAGGGCCACCCTGCAAGCATCTTGACGGGGACCCATACAGCTATCCTGGAAACAGACGTTTAATGATTTAATCCAGGCTGGGATTCATCTTGTAAAAATAGATTGCCAGTCCAATCATGTCCTCCTCCAGCTATAGAAGCAGCTGGAAGAAAATCAGAAATTTCAGAAGACCTCCAAAAAAGCAGGGGGGAGAATAACTGAAAAAGTACCAAAGAGAACATGGAACTTGAAAGGCTTTCTAGTTCCTAGCAAAAGGAAAAAGCCTCCTCAAGTGACTTGAGCTACTATGCCTGAGCCTTCTGATGAAAAAGAATTGGCGATTGTGCAGTTACTTATGTGACAAGGGATACCAGCCCCCCTGAACCTAAGGCCCTGAGGTGGGACTGGAGGCCCTGTGTTGAATTAACTAGTTTTTGGTCTTAGAAGCACATACAGCAAGGGACAGCATTAGTAAACATGGACCAAAAATCCTCAATTATTTATGGTGGTGTTTCCCCCTATGAGCCTCAGTCTTCAGAGATGGAGGAGCATTTCCCTTATCGACTGTCTCTTTGTCATCTTGATAATCTTTCTAACTTACACTATCTATTGAATATCTTGACTGGCAATGCCATTTAGTATTATTCATTTTGTTTTCCACCCTACAATTGCCAAGTCAGGCAGGCTTAAACACTAAAACATCCTTCCTCTGAAGTATCTTTAAATGGGACAGGGGGGAGAATGTTACCCCCTGGACCAACCTATTCCAGGACAGATCCCTGGACTTCTGGGATCACCATATTACAGATTAGCAACCATCACTGAAAAATGGGTTCCCCTGTGGGTCACGGGAAATACTTCTCCTTCTCGATCCCACTTAGCAGATCATTTTCAAGATTTAAGCAAAGATATACTAATTACAAAGGAGCACCAGCTAGCCGTATCTACTGTGGCTTGGCCTCTATTAATGTCATTAAATCAGATGCAAATAACAACCAATAATTTAGAAAAACAATTATTACGTGACTGTATTGAAAAACTGGAACAACTGGGCATGCTAACAGAAAAAAAAAAAAAAAAAAAAAAAAAAAAAAACAGGCCTAAATGTCCCAATGAAACAAATTCACAGTATTTCAATAGGTGACACTCAGGTCCCTGAGACAACAGACCTGGGTAATTCAGAAGATAAGATTTCTAAATCAGATCTCTGTTGTGGTTTTGTGGTTTTGATGCCGGTATTCCACATCAGAACATCATGCAGGCAGTGAAGGAGTTAATGCTGTGGGAGCAGCAGAGGGTTGGAGCTCCGCACAGGCCGCCAGGCCCCGCTCTGCTCTCGGCGCGCTCTCTCGGCTGCCGTGGAAATTCAGCACGGGTGCTTCCCTGCAGTTCCTCCCTGACTTAAGCTCCCAGTTTCTGGTTTGGAAACTTTGTCTCTCTCTCTCAATTGTTCAATTTTATTAGATTTAGTAAAGTTACCGTTCCTTCTCAGATCGTGCCGTTGTTTTTTTTTTTTTACAGACCCGTCTATTCCCTGTGTTTCCCCTTCCCCCCGGAGCGCACGGCTCTGCTGGGGCGGCCGCGTGGCCGGTGCAGTTTTTTTTTTCCCTTTCTCTCTCCCTTCTCGGTTTCCCTTGGGTTACTGTCACGAATAACACCGTGACACAGTATTGGTGAAGAATGCGGGCAATGCAGTATTTGTACTCCGTTGTAAAACTGGTGCTAAGTGGACTAAGGGTTTTCATGTACCTTAGAGCATGTTGGCGTATTTTTAAGCTCCTCATGTTCAGCACCAGAGTCATATGTGCATACAGCTGCTTTAGTGTGCTGATGGGGTTACCTCCCTCCTGCCTAAACACTCTGGCTAATGTGACAGATTATACGGCATTTGGACTGGTTTCCAGGTACTCTTTTCAGGTTTTTACCTATGTTCAAGATGTCAGCTTGGCAACTGTGTTATCCGTTTTTCTGAATGTAATCACTGTAACAGTAATTTACATCCTGTGTAGGAAGCCTTCCTCAAAACCAGAGAGTATTGAATGGCAGGGAAGGTGGGAAAAAATAGGAAAGAAATTAGAAGCGTGGGGACCCCCGGTGCTATGTGATTTTGATCTTGAGCACCTGTGGGATCCTGAGAAATTCAGTGAGTGTTTAGGTAAGGAGTCATGTGACTCAGGAAGATCTGAGAAGGAACGGATTGTTCGGGGCTTGGCTTGTGCTTATCGAGCTATAATTGATATTCTGGAGAGAAATGGTTTCCAAACCGAGGTCCAAAGCAAAAATGGAAACCTTGAGGTTAAACCTGACCAATTACAGGAAGCACCGGCATCCATGTTGGTTGCCCCTGTGGAAGGCCAGAAATGGAAACGAGTGTCCTTGCGGCTAGAACGGAAAGAAGAAGAAGCAGAGAAAAAAGAGGAAGATCCAGGTGAGGGGCCCACCTCAGCACCACCACCACCACCTAGAAAGGCCACTAAGAAAAGTGTGAGACATGGAGAGGACAGTGATGATGAAGAAATCACCATTACCACTATTCATTGTCCCCTAAAGATGACTGAAATCCAAGGTTCAAGAAAGGAGTTTGTATGGCACTCGGATGAACCTGTTGTCACCTGGTTGCTGCGGTGTTGGGACAACGGTGCCAGCAGCATGTCCCTAGATGGCAACGAAGCCCGCCAACTGGGAAGCATTGCTTGAGACCCAGCTATCGACAGAGGGATTAGTAGATGTCTGAGTGGAGTTGCTACCCTCTAGGAACGAGTACTAGTGGCTATAAAGGAGAGACATCCTTACAAAGACGATCTGGAGCCTAAGGTGGAAAGATGGAATACTGTGGAGAAGGGCATCCAATTTTTGAGAGAAATGGCTGTAGTAGAGATGCTGTACGATCCCAGTTTCGTCCCTAACAATCCACACGAGGACCGTGATCCTGAGAAAGTATGGTGTAAAGCTGATGTATATTGGAAGCTCTCAAAAACAGCACCAGAAAGGTACGCAAGTACACTGGTAGCAACATTTAATATATACAAGGACCGCGACGGAAGACTCCCATTTCATGAAGTGATTACTACACTTCAAAATTTTGAACAACACACGTTTCCATTGCAGCTGTATCAACGGTAGCAGGAGAAGTAGGTGAAATAAAGAAGACACTGAAAATCATACTGGAGGAATTGTCCTTACTGATGAACAGGGATGGACCTGTGTGAATATAAGAAACACCTTATGAAGATGAGGATGATCCAAAGAATCTGGTGAAGGAACTGATGAAACTGATGAAAGTCTCAGCCATCAAAGGCAACCGCTTTTGCTCTGCTCTGCTCGAGCAAATGACAGCAGTAACTTCATGTCGCATGTGTCCATGTGGAGCCTCTTACGAGAAAATGGAGAGGACATGAAGAAGTGGCATAAAAAACCCACCCATGCACTACGAGCACGGGTGAGAGAATTACAGCAGAGATCAGCCTCCAACGAAATTGCTCCGGTCACCACAGGTAACCAATAGAGGGGCCCTGCCCTCAGCCTGTGGGGGAAAGGGATAATAGAGTGTATTGGACTGTGTGGATTAGATGACCAGTGCACAGTGCACTCTAATGCCCTCGAGTTATAAAGGGACAGACTTGATTTATATTTCTGGAGTGACTGGGGGCTCTCAGGAATTGTCTGTGTTGGAGGCAGAAATAAGCCTCACCCATAAAAATTGGCAGAAGCATCCCATAGTGACTGGACAGGGGGCTCCACGCATACTCGGTATTGATTATCTCAGAAGGGGACATTTCAAGGATCCCAAGGGATACCGATGGGCTTTTGGAATAGCTGCTGTAGATGCAGACAACATTCAGCAGCTGTCTATTTTACCTGGCCTGTCAGAAGATCCATCTGTTATGGGGGTACTGAAAGTAAAAGAGCAGCAGGTACCAATTGCTACAAAAACAGTGTACAGACGGCAATACCGCACCAACAGGGATTCCTTGCTCCCCATTCATAACTTGATCCGTCAGCTAGAGAGCCAGGGAGTGATCAGCAAAACCCACTCACTGTTTAACAGCCCCATATGGCCGGTGCGTAAAGCCAGTGGAGAATGGAGGCTGATGGTAGATTATCATGGCCTGAATGAAGTCACACCTCCACTGAGCATTGCTGTGCCAGATATGTTGGAGCTGCAATATGAACTGGAGTCAAAAGCAGCCAAGTGATATGCCACCATTGACATTGCCAATGCATTCTTCTCTATTCCTTTGGCCACAGAGTGCAGACCACAGTTTGCTTTCACCTGGAGGGGCGTTCAGTACACCTGGAACTGTTTGCCCCAGGGGTGGAAACACAGCCCAGCCATTTGCCATGGGTTGATTCAGACCATACTGGAACAGGGTGGGGCACCTGAGCACCTCCAGTACATTGATGACATTGTTGTGTGGGGTGACGAAGCACTCCCCCCAGAGTGCATGGCTCTGCTGAGGCAGCCGCGTGGCCACTGATGGTGCAGTTTTTTTTTTCCCTTTCTCTCTCCCTTCTTGGTCTCCCTTGGGTTACTGTCATGGATAACACCGTGACAATCTCAAAGCTCCATCCATGATGGATCCCTTTGAGATCCATCCCATAATAACACAAAAAACAAAGAAGATACAGCGTAGACCAGCAGGGGTGCCCCCTGATCAGTGGCGCCCTGCTGAAACATATCTGCATGTGGCAGTTCATCCGTATATGGCAAATGACTTACTACAATGATTCATTCAAAAACCTAGAAAGTGTACCATCATGGCTATTAAGGTTGTGGGATCTAGGAGCAGAAAGGGTTTTGGTTACTGGGACAGAAATGTCCAAATTGGCATCCGTCACTACACACCCTGCCCTTTGGCAAAGATTATACACTGCTATTTCATATACCAATGAAAATCATTCTATAATAGATTGGCTGATGGCAGCATGCCACTTAACCTGGCCAAATAAAACCAATATACCTTTGCCTACAGGTCTATGGTCTTGTGTGGACGACCTTTAAACTTATATTCGTGAACTGGGCATGAGAGAAGCAATGTATTCAGAAATGTTTGAAAGCCCAGATATGGAAAAGTTTACGGCAGGAATGAGAGACCTAATTCTACAACAGGCTCCTTCCCATCTTTATGGAATATTGGTCTCAATACTGAACTCTTTAGTGGTTTCAGAGGCTATTGTCCAGCAAGTGGCCCAGTTAGTAGTGGACTTGGCGCCTACAAAGAAGGCACAGTGTCCAAATGGTAGAGGAAGGTGAGGTCCTCCCAATTAGAATTAAGAAGGCTGCCCCACAGGCACCCCAATCAGACCCCATACAGGAGTCCCAAGAAACAATGTTTAATGATCTGTTACAGGCTGGGGTCACCTTTGCCAAGATTGATGAGCAGCCCAATCATATTCTGCTTCAATTATGGAAGCAGTTAAGAAATTTCAAAGTAATCCCAGAAAATCAGGAGTATGAGAAATATAGCAGACACCTACTAAAACCTAGAATTTAGAAGACTTCATTGTACCGAATAGAAAAATAAAACCTCCACAGGTGTCTCAGGCTACAATGCCTTAGCCACCTGAGATAAAAGACCTGGACTTAGAAAAATTCATGGAGTGATAAAAAGATGTTGGTTCCCTTAGGGCTTCAAGATGGGACTGTAGGCCCTGTGTAGAACTGACAATATTCTGGACACAAACAAATGAGCAAAGAGTCATGGCTTTGGTTGACACGGGCACAGAGATGTTGGTAATTTATGGGGATCCATTTAGATTTAATGGTGATAGAGTGATGTTTGGTGGTTTTGGAGGACAAAAAATTCCAGTTATTCAGACATGGTTATAACTGGGGGCTGGGTGTCTCCTACCCCAGGAGTATAAAGTGTCTATTGCCCCAGTCCCAGAATACATCTTCAGCATAAACATTCTATGGAGTCTGGCTCTCCAGACGGCTGTGGGAGAGTTCAGATTTTGACAGAGGTACATTTGACGGAGACACATACAGTGTCCAGGCAGTACAGACAATATTGAGAGGCCATGTGAAACGTGAGCCCATCTGCCTGCCAAAACTGTACTCTTGCATCTGCTGGGATGGGATAAGAGGAAATATTTAAGACTAAGTGACGGAAGATTTAGATTGGATGTAAGGAAAAATGTGTTGGTTTTTTTTGTTTGTTTGTTAATGGTTTTGTTTTTTGAATGAGGATGGTAAAGCACAGGAACAGGTTGTCTGGATGTGGTAGATACCTTGTGACGTGTGCAGTCAGGCTGGATGGGGATCTCTCTAAGCAACCTGATCTAGCTGTAGATGTCCTTGTTTGTTCTGGAGGAGTTGGATTAGATGACCTTTAAGGGTCTCTTCCAACTCAACCAATTCTATGGTTATACAACTCTAAAAAACTTTCAGGCAATGACTATGTTCCTGATAGTTCACTTTTCACATGCTAGCTTTCTCTTGTTTTTTTGGTGGCTAGAATTTTTTTAAGGACATTTAGTTGATAGTTCAAATCATTCTTAGAATTTTATTCTTCCAGTTCAAGCCTAGTGTTTCAGTCTTGTTCAAACTACTCCAGTATATACTCAGTTTGCTAAAGTCTCCATTAGTACTATCTGTGGATTAAGTTACCCTGCTGCTTTCTCCTCCAGATTGCTCATATGTTAAATGTGAGCAATCTGGAGGAGATTCATATGTTCATATGCTCATATGTTAAATATGTTTAAAGATCTATACTGATCTTTTCAGTACACACCTTCTCCTCAATTAACAGTCATCTGCCATCTTTGTCAATGACCTTTAGTCCTTTGCATTTCATCTAACTGCTGACAGCTTAACCAGTAAAAACGCATACTTCAGAGACTTCCTTCGTGAGAGGAATACCTTATTAAAGTTTTCCCGTAATAAACTTAGAACTATAGAATGGCTTGAACTGGAACAGACCCTTAAGGATCACTGAGTTTCACTCTCTGCCCTTTCACTAGGTCAGGTTGCTCAAAGTCCCACCCAACTCTGAACACTCCTAGTAATGGGCAACATCTTCAGGTGTCTAACCAACCCCATAGGTAAAAAAGAAAAACACATATATATATTCCTTAAAACCATTGTCTATATCCCATCAATACACTTCCTGATAAAGAGACCCCCCTCATCCTTTTTGTAGGCTCTGTTTATATCTTGGGAGACCACAGTAATGTCTTTCTGGAGTGTTTTCTTCTCTAGGCTAAAGAGTAAAAAAGCCCAACAATTCTCTCAGCCAGTATGAGGTACCAGGAGAGGTACCTACCCCAGCCCTCTGATCATCTTTGTTACCCTCTTCTGAATCTACTCTGACTGGTCCATTCCTTCTTCTGGAGAGCCCAGATCAAGTATTCCAGGTGAAGTTTTATGAGAGCAGAGTACTGAGGAGAATTGCCTCCCTCAACCTCCTGCACACACTTTTTTTGATGTAGCCTGGAACATGATTGTCTTTCTGGGCTGAACTGACAGTTCAAATCCAATTTTTCCCAATTTTTCATCCAGTATCCCCAAGTCATTCCCCTCAGGACTGCACTCAATCACTTCATCACCCAGTCTGTGTTGACATCAGGGATTGTCTCAATCCAGGTGCAAGACCTTGTATTTGGCCTTGCTGAATTTCATGAGGACCCACACCTCAAGCCTCTCATGGTCATTCTGGATGGCATTCATTTCTTTAGAAATGTCAGCTGTACCCCTCAGCTTGCTGTCATCCACAAACTTGCTGAGTATGCACTTGATCCCACTGCGTACACCACTGATAAAGTTGTAAAGACACCAGCCCCAAGACAGAATCTTGAGGGACACCTCAAGACACCTCACCTGGACATTGAGCAATTGACTATGACTCTTTGGACACAGTCATCCAGCCAACTCCTTATCCACTGAACAGGCCATCCATCAAATCCATGTCTGTCCAATTTAGTGTCTAGGATGTTTTGGAGGGATTGTATCAAAAGCTTTACACAAGTCAAAGTAGATGACGTCCCTTGCTCTTCCCTTGCCCACCAGTGCTGTCATTCTCTCATACAAGGCCACTAAGTTAGTCGGGCATGACTCACCCTCAGTGAAGTCATGTTGGCTGTATTCAGTCACCTCCCCATCTTACGTATACTCTCATGTAGTTTTCAGGGGGTACGTCTTATGACTTTATCAGGCACTGAGGTGAGGCTGGCTGGTTGGTAATTCCCTGGGTCTTCCCTTTTAAAAAACAAATGTTTTTTCCCCTTTTCCAGAGTGGACTTCACTTCACCAACAAATACAATGAATTCTGGCTTAGCAAACTTCAGCCATCAGTTCCCTCAAGATGAGGGAAGATCTCAGATCCCTGAGATGAATCTCATCACATCCAGTGGACTTGAGCACATTCTGGTTCCTCAGAGAGTCTCAAACCTGGTCTTATGTGGTGAGTGGCTGCCTTGAGATTCTGTGACTTCGGAGGTGTGGAAGAGACAACCGCCAGTGAAGACTGAGACAAAAAAAAAAAAGTTGAGTAACTTGTCTAACTATCTTGATTTTTAAGTTGAATTTTAGGAGTTTGTTCCTTATTGTTGCTTGAACATGACTTCCTTGTGAAGAATCAACTCACCCAACTTCAACACAGACACAGAAATTATTATATTCAATCTTAGTTCATTAACTAAGTATTACAAACCTAGAGGCAGCATTATAGGCCCGAATAAGTTTTACACAGTCCACTTAGCCCTTTAATCATCACAGATATCTGCAGAAGGGAGTACCACCAAAGCTCATTAATTCTCGGTCAGATTTCAAATGCATATATGACTAAAGTCCTCCTTACCTTCTGGAATTCCAATAAATCCTTTGATTTTAGACAGTATCTCAGATGCCTTAAGTACCAGTAATCATTTTTCTCTATGCCAAAAATGCAAGGATGGAAACATCTGAAACAAATGTGCGAGGTGTCTTCTAAGGTGTATTGTGAAAGTGCTCATCTACCACCACCTATTCATATTCATACTGAGAGAGTTTACCTGGCCATAGGCAATAAACTGCCTGTTCAGTGACTGCCAGACACTCCATCTACCTCCTCCCTCAACGTTAACATGAATGGCTACCTCCTCCCCTCCATCAGTAGTACAAAGGGGACATTGGGGACCAAGGCTATTAACTCACAATGATTCCTGAGTAAACAATCTCAATTTACATGTAAAGGAGAAGGATCGGGTTTGACTGCATTGCAAATAGGGAAAGATAACCTCTTGTGATTTGCTGTCCAAATGGCATTCTTGGCAATACTTGTGCACTTCACTGTATGCAGCCAACAGGTGTAACAAGTTATCTTGAGACAGCTGCTGGTGCATAAGAAAAAAAAAACAGTCTAGCTCCCAGAGGAGTACTAAATGCACTGGGAAAACAGAAGTGAAAGCATCAGGAATTATTTTAATTAGTCAAGAAAGCAGATCTAACACATGCAAAAAACCTCCCAGGTAAGACAATGTGATTTAACAAACTAAGTTTTCTAAGCATAAATGTATTTTAAAGGCCAGTTAGTTTAAAAGGCCAAAAAGCAAGGATGCTCTCTCACTACTACACACAGAAGAGAGGGAGACTATGTCCAGCCTCTAACAGGAGGAAGGCTGAAGGAGTCCATAACTGCCTATCTACTAAGGTATATAGCTAGACAGGCAGATGTGTAGTTTATGTGTGTAATCTCTACACAAATACATGTTTCCTCGCATGTCCAAATGAACATGTATCTATATACAAGTAATGCCTCATATTTTAAGCAGATGTTGGGGTACAGTAGTAAATTATCTAAATGATATTCCATTTTGTTGCCATGCAACAGAAGGCAGCAGAGAGGCAATCTGACAAAATGACATCAGATAAGGAAGTGCCTGTGAAGCACAAGTATGGCCACAAGTTGCGCAGGGGAAGATTTGAGGAAAATTTTTTTCTCTGAAAGAGTGGTCAGGCACTGGAATGGCCTGCCTAGGGAGGTGGCTGAGGCACCATCCCTAGCGCTGTTCAAGAAGCATTTAGATGAGATGCTAAGGATTTGATTTAGTAGCCTAGTGGGTAGGGATGGTGGTAGGAGGATGGTTGGACTAGATGATCTTGTAGGTCCTTTCCAACCTAATGGATCTATGAATCTATGAATCTATGAAAACTGAATTCCTCCATGTGGAAAAAATTGCACCCACTGACATTCATGGATGCTTGCTGAACATTTAAGGAGACCAAAGAGTGAATGTTAGCACAATGAGATGGTGAGTGGTGCATTTCAGCAATGGTGACAGCAACTGTAGATCACCTCCACTGGTGCAGACTTTTACAAGCATGGCATGTAGGCTTATTGCTGGCAAAAATGCATAGCTAATGGTGGCAACTACATAAAAAAAAAAAAGTGTTTTGTAGCTGAGGATATGTTCTGACAAGAAGTGTTACTGTGCATGTTGTAGTTTCCATGGAAAAAAACAGGAGGCATTTCTTTCAGTGCAATCGACTGAAACGTAAGCATGTCTGTGCATGTGTTGACCTCTAGATGAATGTATGTGAGCGCACACACTGTGAACAGGCATAGCATACACCTAGCCAAGCTGTATGTACGTGGTCCAGCTTGTAGATGCTGCTTACCACTGCCATTGCTGTGTGCTCAGATGTGTACCACTCCTTCTATGTGTACAATCACACCTGATGCATGCACTAAGGGTTGGGTTGCAGTATGTGAGGAATACATCCCAGAGGATGTTGTTTAGGTGAAACTTTTAAACAGACATTTGCCTGCTTCTCTGACTCCAAGCCTTTCCACCATCTGCACAAACCTGGAGATACACACTTATTTGCCACTGTGAATCATAAAATGGAGGTGCTTTTCTGAAAATACACAGTATCTGCAGTTTATTTTTCAATTTGGTGTAAGTAAACAAGGGCTTTTCAAGCACGGACTTTTTCTTCAGACATGCATCTCACAAATGACTCAGGGCAGATAGTCTCTAGTCCTTCACCAGCCGATAGATGTGATGCTGGGCACCATGGTCACCAGCTGATACCTCAAAAACATATGCTATGCACAGCAAGGTCTCCTCTGTGTCCCTGTTTGTCACAACCTAGACAGAAAAGGAGAAGAAGCTGAGATCATATCTCCTATTTCACTGCTTGCACACTCTAACACAAAGAGCAAAAATCAGTAACAAGAAAAGAACAGAATTCTCTGCAGGGATGGCACACAGCTCAATCATCACATCCCCCAGTGTACATGCTCACACACCCAAGGAAAGCACTTTTGCAGTGTTGGGACCACAATGAGATGAAGAGATAGGGAGGTGAACAGAGTTTATTGAGGAAAAAAAGAAGTTGTGCCCAAGTAGTGACCAACCAAGTAAGCAGGTCTGCTATTCCTCAGCCATTTCCCAAATGTTACAGATTTCAGCAGCAAGAAGGGATTTGCAAAATAATGTTTTTGTTCTGTTTGTTGTGTTTAGAGTGGACACCTTCTGTGGCACACCCACTTATGCTCCTGTGTTGGTATACCACACCCATGAATAGTTCCTTCCCACCATCTGATCCTGCTTATTAGAGGTAAACATAGGTCATGAGAACTAGATCATATCTCATTTTACAGGAGGTCAATATATTTGAAACTTTTACCCCTCCCATTCCACCCACTGTAGGTATCAGGAGGATTGCTGCTACACTGATGCATTCTTACAGTAGCTAGTTATTTCTCTTTCCCCATTTCTTTTTTTAAGATCATTCAGGAATATTAGCTTCTCTGCAGCATGTATCAGGCCCAGTGTCAGCAGTATGGTGATGGAAAGTGTTGTCCTGGTTTTAGAAGCATGTACTGCCTACACTACATTTAGGGACAAAATTACACCCAGAGGTTCTAGCTCAGATTCCCTTTCTCTGTCAGCATATATTTTTACATATTCTTGTAATCTGGGTTTGTGCCACCACTAAAGCTTCTAGCAGTTATCTCCTGCTGGAAGAGACTGGCTTTTTTCAGCTGTAGAACCAACTCAATTGCAGAAGTAAAGCATAGCTGGAGGCTTGCTCTGTACCAAAGCCCAAACATTCTTGTAAAAAACAGAAGTAAAAGATCTGTTTTCAAACTCACAAATAACTTTATTTCCTTCATTTTAGTCTACTGTTTTCTTACTTCATGACTGGTTTTGCAGTTGAACTAACCCTTCCTTCTGCAGGTAGTTGTGAGTTAACGTAAGACATCAGAGCCTTTTTGGTAATACTGTGCTCTAAAATCTTAGAAGGCTAGATCCAAAGCAATTTGCAAATCAAGATTTCACCTCAGTCAAGGTGGAAATTTTCCATCCCACTGTTCAGGACTGCAAGACTACAAACACAATATACATAACACTGTGGGATATGAGATGAGAGACATGAGATATGCCTCCCTGTGACAGAAGGTAAAGAAAGGGCATGAGATTATTTGAAACCCCAGAGAGGCTAACATTACAGAAGTCACTAGTGTGACTGAGGCAAAAGGCATGCAGAGAGCAGTTACAGCATTCCTCTGTATACACACACACTTTCAAACTTTCTTTCCCTGCTCAATTAATGCTTTTGCTCATCTAAAAAAAAAAAAATCAACCTTACCTTTTATATTCATCTTTCCTTCCACATGCTTATGAGCTTAGTATAAACATAAAAGAGTAAAGCTTTTTTGTCTCTTAAACTGTGCGGTATAAGGACACTATTAACACTGTATTATATCTGAGATACCTGAGCCACAGAACAGAGTAATTAGTTGCCCAAAGTCCTGCAACATCTTCACAGAAGGGAATGACTTACCACTCCATTTCCCTTCTTTGATACATCCTCCAGAATCTCCTCCACTCACCCACCCTCCTGTTCTCTTTGGTAAAGATCTGTGATGCGTCTTGTATAAGTTAAAACTCACAGTCCACTAGAAAAATCCACTTTTTAAGCCCTCATTCCAAACTCAGGCTGCACTTGTGCCAGGAAAGACCAGTAGTTTAACACAGACACTGATGCAGTCTTGTTACTGTAGCCTTCTAGTACTGCCCTACCAAGGAGTTGCAGTGATTCAAGAATACTTCCTCTAACATACCTCTTCCTTTACCTCTCTCCATATATTTTTCAGATTCAGGACAGTTTTGAGGAAACATGCATTTTAATCCCACCTGGTGTAGGTGAAGAACTCTCCTTGTGTCCTTGTGACAAAATTATATGGTCACTTAACAGTGTTTTTGCTTTTTTCTTTGTTTTTCTTACCTCATGGAAAGGGCCAACACACAGAAAGAACAAATGTGTACATCCAGTAGTGGAACGAGCACTGAGCAGTAACTTCACTACGACCTCTGCATCCTTTTCCTTCCCATATCTCTCTGCTTCATTAACTCTCCCTTTATCTTTCTTTTTTTTCTCTTTCTTACTGAAGGTCTGTCAAATGCTGCTGCTTCTCTGCATGAGCTAAGATATCCTGTGTTCCTCTTGAGGTACAATACAACACTCAAGAAATATCAAGTACAGTTTGATGATGAGCTGTAAAAGGAAATCTGTTTTGACTCACAGGAGAGAACTCTTGCATGAGGCTTACATGTTTCCAGGCTCCAAGGAAAACAGATCAAAGTCTCACCTGTAAGATTGTAAAGTTCTCCAGCACGCTGTTCATCATATACTTTTCAGGAAGGTGCTTGAGTTTGTGAATGAAGTTTATCATATATTCACAGAGAGGAGAACGATGAATGCGATATGAATAGTGTCCATTTTCATAGTGTGCATATTCTGTCTACAATTTAAAACAGAAAAGGGATTTATGGGGTTAATACTATCACATCAGTAACAATAATATAAAAGAACTCAGAACAGAAAAATTATGACTTCTTCAAGTCATTTTATTAACAATAATGAGCTGATCAATCACTTATCTACAGTTCTCTGCACCAAGCTCAGTCTCCTAAAGCCCTACAATTTCTTCAGATTGAATTCTTTTCAGAACAGAAGTTCCAGCTTATGAGCAGCAAACTGCCAAGAAACTATGAAAGGAAACAAAGAGGAGCAGACCAATTGTCAGTTATACTGAGGTATGCATCCCTACTGGAAAAAAAATTAAGCGTGAGTAAATTGAAAAAGTTAAAAACTACTGCTTTAGATAGACCAGGAGGCTCCTAGTAACAATGGCAACCATGCTCAGGATGCATCACGCCTGGAAATGACTAAAACCTCTGAGAGAGAACATAGCATCTTTGCAACACCTTAGGAGAGTGTTTGGCCAATGTTACACAGAAGGACTTTTTGTTAACATTCACATCTTACCTTCTAAACATTTCATCTTCCTTTGAATAGAAAATGATGTTGGTTTGTATTGTTTTGAAGCAGATTCTTAAATACCCTTCCTCTCCTTTCACTACAATGGCTTGATCTCCCTTCCCATGAACCATAATAGCTTTCCTTGATCTACACAGTCCCATCATATGCAAGCCCATAAATAGACTCCAGACATGTCTATCATATGGCTGGAGGTGGGTTTTAGGAAATAATGTAGCTTGAACTGACTGCTGACAACAGAATGTCTGGTGTTCTGCACACAGCTGCTCCCTCTGCATCTAAAGGCTCCTTGAGAAAAAAAAAACAAAAACAGGAGGAAGCAGGTCAGAGCAGCAATCTTAGCAGCTGAATGCAGCATTAAAAGTCATTTCTTCAGTCCCAGATATGTATATAATTATGCAGTTGCTAGAACTGCAAGTATGCAAGTACTAAAATAAGCCTAATAAAATCGTTAAGTCCATAGTCACAGTCAGACTATAATCTATAGATGATCTATTTTCACACCTTCCTGGACTGCATATTTCCTAGCTTTTCTTTGCTTCCCAGAAAATCCAGAGAATCACCAAAGCTCCAGAGACTGAGATTTAAGGAAAAAACATCAAACATTATCAGATCCTCCATCAAGACTTGAAAAAAGCCATGCTGCAGGCTGAAGCAACTTCCTAACTTCATGTCTTACAAATAATAATCCATGGTATCCATCTCCCTGGTGAGAAGCAGGGGATGTATTTACCTTTAGATGTATTCAGCATACAAATACCTGAAACAATAGAACAACTACCAGAGAGCACCTTGTACAAAGGTACCTGCTCCCTACCTCCACTTTCTCCACCACCTGCTTTCCAAAGGAACACACTTTTGTGGAACAGGTAATGACCATGTCTTCTGGGCTTTCATATTGGCTGGAAACACCATAGAAAGATCGGGATTCATCTTCAATAGTGGTGTTCAAGTCAGCCTGTCAAAAAAAAAAAAAAATTAAGATAGAAAGGGTGGAACAAAAAATAGATGGTTAAGTACCTGTTGTGGTGGCCTTTTTTGCCATGAAGTAAAGTAATCTTGTCTAACCAGAAGTGTCAAAAGATCCAAAACAGATTAATGTGCATCAAGCTAGCAGGAGAAATCTAAAGCGTAAACACTGAAATCTAGTTTCCACTTCAGAAAATGGCGGTGAGAATTTGCATATGTTTTGAGGAAATTGAGTGAAACATCCTCTGAACATTAAAAATGTGTAACACAACCTCTTGCCTTAGCTGATATTTACCACTTGGACAGTGCCAGGACAACATGAAGGTACACAAAGCATGTGGACAGCAAACAAGAGGGCACTGTATAGTCAAAGCAATACAGCAGATAGGATAGGCTGGGCTGCCTCGTTTAAGAAGAAAAATAAGGGTGCAGTAACTGTAATAAAGCTCTTCCACCCTGCAGATACATGGAGAGATATGGAGTTGGAAGAAGGAATATGTTAGTCATACACTAACATATTAGTCTCAGGTATTATTTATACAGTGATATGAACAATGTAAGTAAACAAGATGCAACACAAAAAATCCTCTTGGATCCAGCCTAGTCCCATCTGAATATAAACCCATCTTCATTAGCAGCCACAGTTTTCAAATATCTGTGCCTAAGTCTGGCAAATGGAAGCCTTACATTGGGACCTTGCTCCTTAAAATTCTGATTCTCTGAAGCTTCCACCAGGGGTCATTCAAATGTAAGAAAAGAACTGATACTCACTACAACTCTGAAAACACAGAGGGTGTGTAGGAACGTGCAACTTGGCTTCCTCCCTTTCGAAACTAAGAGAGTATAGCTCCTCTGCACTCTATAAGCCTACCTGCTAGCTTACTTCTGCAGAAAAGCCATTACCATTTCCCGTAGGCTAACTCATTCTTTTCTACATGGTGAACTTCCCCATCATCATACAGTACTCTAACTTATTTCTCTGATGTAGCAATTTCACAAGAGGTGTTAGTCAACCTACACCTGTGCTGCTGATAGAAAGTGCCAGTCCAGCCTTCTACCCACATCTGTAGCCACATAAGCCTGCTGCTTATTACAATTGCTACCATTAGCAATTGTACAATTCTGACTGTCCAGCATAGAAAGGTAATTCCAGTCAAAAGAGTTTTTAAATTTTGTTGTTGTTTCGAAATGGTATTTTTCAGTAAGACAAGAAAGCCCATTTTGATCCCCACAAGGCTATAAGGGCTGGAAGATGTGAGAACACATACACAAAATTTGAGGGCACAAAGACTGCCTGTGTCAATGGCAATCCATACTTGAGATGGCTCTTGGAAACTGTATCTAGAAGGTGTATTTTGATGAATACCATGCTGGTCCCTTCACCAGCAGAGAGTAGTCTCAGTGCCATCTTGTTTCTCTTGTACTGCCACAAACTTTTGTGTAGTGGTACTACAAAACTCACTGAAGAACTCATAGAACCATAAAATGGCTTAGTATGTGTCACTGTGTTATCCGTGACGGGGACACAAGGAATAAAAAGAGGGAGAGAGGGAAGGAATAAAAAAATACTGCATCGTCGGTGGCAACGCGGCCGCCTGAGTAGAGCACTGCGCTCTGGGCTGGGGAGGGACGGGTATGGAGATAAAAGATGGGTCTAGGAAAAAATCACCAGAAATTTGAAGAGGAACGGTAATTTTACTAAATCTAACAAAAGCGAACAATTTGGGAGACAAGAGTATCCAAAATCTGAGAATCTTACGGTAGTAAAACTGTAGGGAAGCACACGTGCTTTATCTCCACGGCAGACAGAGAGAAAAAAAACAGGCCCAAGGGCGGCTGGTATCCAGTCCGGAGCTCCACCCCCCTTCCTCTCACCGCCAGAGCATTAACTCTTTAACTCCCAGTATGATGTTCTGACGTGGAATACCAGCATCAAAAACACAAAACCACAACAGGTTGGAAGGAAGGTTTAAGGTCATCTAGTTCCCCCTTGCTAATAGGCAGGGATATCTCCAACTAGACCAGGCTGCTCAAAGCCCCATCCAACCTGCCCTTGAATGCTTCCAGGGAGGGGGCGTCCACAACGTTTCTGGCAACATGTTCCAGTGTCTCACCACCCTCACAGTAACGGATTTCTTCCTCATATCTAGTCTAAATCTAACCTATTCCAGTTTAAAGCCATTTCCCCTTGTTCTGTCGCTACATGCCCTTCTAAAAAGTTCCTCCTCAGCTTTCCTGTAGGTTCCCTTCAGGTACTAGGCCACTATAAGTTCCCCCCCCAGAGCCTTCTTCTCTCTATGCTGAAGAACCCCAACTCTCTTAGCCTGTTCTTGTAGGGTAGTTCCTCCAGTGCTCTGATCACCTTCACGGCCCTCCACTGGAGCCACTCCAACTGCCTGATGTCCTTCTTGTGCTGGGGGTCCCAGAACTGGACACAGAACTCCATGTGGGCTCTCACGAGAGCAGAGTAAAGGGACAGAATCACCTCCCTCGACCTGCTAATTATGCTTCTCTTGGTACAACCCAGAATATGGTTGTCCTTCTGGGCTGTAAGCACACACTGCCAGCTCATGTTGAATCTTTCGTCAACCAGCACTCACAAATCCTTCTCCTCAGAGTTGCCTTCAAGCTGTCCTCAGCCCAACCTGTATTGAGACTTGGGACTACCCTGACCTAGATGCAGGATCTTGCACTTGACCTTGTTGAACTTCATGAGACTGACATGGGCTCACTGGTCCCAGCACCAGTCCCTGAGGAATGCCACTTGTCACTGGTCTCCACTTGGACATGTAGCCGTCAACCACAACTTTCTGAGTGTGACCATTGAGCCAATTCCTTACCCAGTGAGTGGTCCATTCATCAAATCCATTTTGGATTTGGAAACAATGTCTGGAGGAAGACTGGAACCTTTTACATTGTCACTGTCCATCAGAAAGATTGTAAGGCAATATTACATTCCTGTGGTTTGTCTAAGCTTGAGCAACATACATGGTAAATCCAGACTAGGTTTTACCTTTTAAAAGTGTGTTAATAGAAATGAGGCACAGGCATTACAAGCTTTATCATAATTTAAGTTGCCTACTGAATTGTTAAGTTCATGTTGAAGTTCTTCCTATTAAATTTTCCACACTGTATTTATTCAGCTATCTCATCTGTACAACAAATATGCATGTATTACAAAGCAGCAGTGCTTTCTTTACTCTGGTTTAGGTTTCTACTGAGTTACTGCAATGTACGTTTATATGTCATGACAGTTAATTGTATTGCTTATTTGCCCCACACTCAAGTTGTCTGAATAAAAACTAATTCCTTCCCCTCTCTAAAGAAGAACAAGACTAGGAGTCCTTCACAATATTGTTCAGAGATTTCCTCTGGAGACAGTAAACAAAACAACTGGATCCATACATGGAATTTCAGCAACTCCAGAGAAGGATAGCAGCTGCATGTTTGTAGCAGAGCAGAGCTGCAACACCACAGATAGATGCTGCTGGCCTTACAGTTACAACTTACAGAGACTGGTTCCCATCCTCTCATGGAAGCTACTGCCCCTGGATGAGAGATGATTAAACATTACACATTATCTCCTCCTGAATTACTTTCAACTTGTTTTATTCATGTAAACTGAAAATGTCAATTATATGTATGAATACAAAACCAAAGAACTGCAGCAACTCAGGAGTGGAATTCCAGTTTGTTAGCCTTCCCTGCTATGGAGGGGACGACTTCCTTTAACGGAGAAAAAAAAAAAGAAACCAAGATTATCAGCCATAGCAATTTAATTTCTAAATATCAACTGGACAGTCCAGTAAATCTCTAACGGATACAGTTAACACTTCCCACTATTTGCAACAGGACAAAATCTTACTCCCCACAGTGGAATCTTCAATGGACAAAAGAGCTACTACTTTTAACTAAACATCTAAAAATGCTGCATCCTCCATGCCCAGATTATGACATTATGTATTATGTGTGTGGCAGCAGAGGTTGAACCTTTGCAACAATATTCTGTTACGTTTTGTTGTTGTGTGATAGATGGTAGCAGAAGTCCAACATGACAAAATGGTGTCTAACATGGAAGCATATGTGAAGGCATATCCATGCAGAAAAATTTGCACCTGCTGACAATCATGGATGCTTGCTGAACACTTATAGAGACCAAACAATGGATATTAGCTTAGTGAGGTGGTGGGTGGTGCATTTCATCAGTGGCAACAGCAATATGAAAGACAAGCCATTCTCTGAAAACAGTGAAGATTTTTATGAATGTTGCATGCAGGCTCTTGTTCTTCACTGATAAAAATGCATAACTAATAATGGTGAACATGATAAAAAATTGTGTTTTGTAGCTGAGACTTTGCTATATCAAATAGTTTTATTGTGCTATTTTATCTGTTGCAGTCTCCATGGAAAGAAATAAGAGGCATTACTTTTGAAGGAACCTACTTGGAAAAGGCTAAATGAGCTATCAACTAGACCACATAACTTTATTGGACAAAGTTGTGTCTCTTGCTTTCTGTCTAGATGACAACAGGTGTGCACACTCTGGCTAGCTCATAATAGCAATCTGATGTGTCTAAGATATTGTACAAGCTCAGCACAGGTGATATACTTGTCTTCAGCTTGCTGATGAGTTCTAAACACGCTGAAATTACAGTCACTGAGATATCTGTAGAAATAATTTTCAGATTATCTACAGACTGTATGTAACATAGCTGCTCTGCCTGTTTGGGTGGGTAACATCTGACATTTCCTCCCTCTGGAGAAGAAAGCAAAATTTTTAAATACATGCAAAATAAAATTTGCAGATAGAAGAAAAGAGATTTGTTCAGGGAAGGCATAGTAACCCTGAAAAAGGGTAGTACTACCTTCTCTCTTTTTTCAAATTATTTTGGTGGTCTAAGTTCTTAGCAGCTCTGCTGAAGACAGCTCTGAGAAGCTCAAGTTTATCACTCAGTATCTGCAACCCCAAGAAAAAAAAAATACTTACAGAAAACATGGCATCATGCGGCGTCCTAACTGAACTAAGACAAGTTTTCTTTCTGATCTTCAGTGGGAATGAGTTTCACAACCAGTTACTGAGAAAAGCCTCATTCCTGCCAGAATGTGGCTGTAAGTCAAAATTTCTGTAACACTTCACAGAGTGAAGCTTATCTGAGGCTTTGAAAAACAATGACTAGACAAGAGTCCAAACTATAATAAATGCTGTGAGAAACTAAAGCTTTGTGCACGTCCCATGTGGCCAATGGAAAAGCAGGTGCTGAACAAATCTTTAAGAATGGTTCAAAACTGGTTGCTCGACCTCTAAGAAAGGGGCAAGATGCAGTTCCTGAAGGCCTCACCCAGTAAGAGTAAATGCAATTTCGCTAGCCTTCAATGACTGTGTCATTTAGATACTCAGTATCAGTTGCCTCAGCTGCCTCTGCTTTCTGCTGCCAGCAGTATCTTGACTGTTGAACACCCTGGGGAATAACTCCGGTGAAAAATGTGCCACTGACGATAGAAATCCCTTACATATGCTATTGCTAGGCATGAGGTTGAGCTGTTGACTGCAGGTGAAAATAATGGACTGTCAGATCCATTCTCAGAAAAAAAAAAAATGTGCTAAGGTCATAAAAATCAGGATTGAAGGCAAAGAGTATACAGAACAGGATGACAAAGGGAATGTAAGCTGCTGCTGACCTGACTGGATTTATTTGAGATGAGAGAGAAAACAAATGCAGGACACATCTCCAGCCCACCCTTCCAGCCCCTTCTACAACAGTATAATTCATTTAATGGAAAGAAACCACTCACTAATTTAACATATTCACCTTGCCTATCACCGATGAAAAGCTATTACATGTATTCATAATTGGTCTTCTAGGCAGTTCTACTGATAACATTCATCTGCAGATATGTGCTTTGGTTAAAGTACTGCCTGTCCTGAACTTGTTTGTTTCATTTTCCATTTACCTTCTAGCCTGAGTTTCACAACTTCTGAATACTCTACAGTGCAAGTGCACCACTCTAGTAACATGCAAAGCCAGGAAAGCTGCTCTTCCTTAAACTATTAATAACGACACATTTAGGAGCACTTCATAGGGAGAAACAAGTAACAGGTGGCAAAGATAATGTTACATCGGAAAAGAGCAGAGCAGCCACAGCCCATATGTTGGAAGGTTAATGTCTCACATTCATTGTCATGTGCTAGAATTCACTCGGAACACAACCTGCCAATCCAAGTCCAAGAGTTAGTTCATTTTACCAGTCTCCCAAAGACCAAATCAAGGAAGAATTGCAGACACTGATTATGCTTCAAATTAGTCTACTTTTAGCTGTTAGTTGTTGTATAAATGATTTACAGCACTACTGAATAAATGCAAACTCTCACTATCTTTTATATAATATAAAACAAACAAACAAACCTGGCATCTGGAGTTAAACTTCCATTGCACAAAAGATTATCTGGCATATTATACACTGCATTATACACTGCTTAGTACAGTACTAGCAGTTTCCTAGCTCAAGTTCTTTAAGCCTAAAACTACACAAATATAAAACCATCTGATTCAATATCTCAATGCTTTTTTTATTTTTTTTCCCACATGCAAACACCAATTCAGAACCTCTGAAAAATCATATCTTCATGTCTCAAAGAAACCTTCAAGCAGTTAGCTACCCACACGTTTAAGATTTCAGCAATTTGCTTTTGGATAACACTTTCACTTTAGAAAACAATGCTACTAATTCAATACTATAGCAGTTACTTTATCTAACACATCTTTGGATAGTGTACTTGGTACAGCTGTCCAGAGCAATCAAGCAATAAAACAGTAAAAAACCCTACGCATATATAGAGATATAAAAATTCAGGGAGATTTAAACACCTCAGCTGAAATTCAGTTTTCTTCTGAAAAGCTTTTTAAAACCACACTGCTTGATCTGCTAAATGTATTTATTTAGGCCTAGGATGGGGTGTGACAGTTCTTACCCAGAATCTTTAAAACTTTTGGCCAATGCTACGTAAGTCTGTATTTGGAGATACCAATACAGTGTCTCATAGAATTTGCAGATTTTGCTGCCTTATATTATCTGGCCCCTCTTGTTGGCTGGAGTTGCACTACACGCGTCTATTACATCAAACTCAGGAATTTCTGAGATGTGGTGAATTACAGGCATGGCTCACAAGTTTTGTTTAAATATAAGACAGTGCTACCACAACATTTAAAGCATGTTGAATTATAAATCTTCCAATAAAAAGTTTTGAAGTTTACCTCAAGAAAAGGAAATTGCCACAAATTTTCTCAAGTAATTTTATTTTTTTTTTAACTACTTCTGTTGCACAGTTCTGGAGATCCTATCTGAAATCTTATGACAAGAATAACATAAGTACACCTATAAACACAATACGAATCATAAAAGTGCCTCAACTTTCTCATCCAGAACACAGTATCAGGAGTTATGCCTTCATTCCCTACTGCCTACACTGAGAAACAAACAGAAGACTGAATGATTTACTTCATATAAGCCTTAGTGGTTTCCATTCAATCAATAACTTCACTTGTAAACTTAGCTCACTTGTAAGAAATACTGACAGTGTTTCCACCAATAAAACTGGATTTTACAACGACAGTGAAACAGAATAAAAAAAAAATAAGAATGAGAAAGTCAAAATATTAAACCATGAGCCAGAAACATCACTGTTGTGAAGTGAAACCCAAGGCATTGTGTCTAGTACCACTAGCACTGGAGTAAAAGTTTTTTGAAATCCCATGGCACGTCTCCATGAAATCCAAATTTCAGTGAGTTGACACTGAAAACCAGATACCTTCTGTGGGCCCAGTGAGAGCAACCTTAGTGACATTCCACCATGTAAATCCTTAAAAGCCTAACTTAGGTTGGTATGACACAGTACACAGACCACATTTACTTCTCTCTCATGAAACAGACAAACAAACAAAATCCCCAAAGCCAATCCCACAAGCACAAAAACAGCATGTTGTCAGTTTAGATAAATTGTGCTAGTTCACAAGTTCATGATGATTTTTCTTCCCTTAAGGAATTCAAAGTATTTATAGTCTCTCTGGTTAACACCTCCCTCTAAGCGCTTCTATTTTTCTTCCTGAGAATTCCAAAGCACTTCAATATGATACCACAAAGGATACAGTGTACTTCACCTTGGCATGAACATTTATTTAGGTTCTCTATAGAACAAAGCAACTGGCTGTTGCAAATCCTACTTTTCCAAGGACCTTTTATCAGAAGCCACTCCCTCTTTCTTTTCCCCTTTTATCACATCAGACTTCTGTTTCCTTTCTAGGACAGTTCTTAGTAGAGCAATTATTACACAAAGTATTTTGTCAAAGGAGACACTTCCCAGCAAGGTGCTGCTGTCCCGTCCAGGTATCCTCCATTCACAGGAGACAGAGCTGGTATTTTAATTTTCGTTTCAATTTTCTCAAGCAGGCTTGGTAATACTCTGGCAGAGGCTAATCCTCTAAGGGACCAAGTTCAGTAGCATACAATGTGGGGGTAGTAAAGTTATGTCTGCAAGAATCACTGATAATTATAGTAAATGTGATTGTGACCTGGCAATTCCATTGTACACAGTTTTTGCAAATTTAATTCAATTCGTGAAAGCCCTATCCAGGCTAAATTAAGAAAGTTTTTGCCAAGCTGATTTCTGCCAACATACCGGAAGAAAATTAGCAACATAATACAGTTTCATAATACATCTCTTATATTTTGTCTATCCTTGTGCCTGCAGTCAGTGCAAATACGTACAGCACTGGTACTCACATAACACAAGATGCAGCTAATGGGATAGGAGAAGAGAGAGAAAAACACTGCCATTGCCTTTGACTCAGAATTTACTCAACACTGAACACAAATGCACAAAGAATTTTTTCTAAATTCTTCTCATACACATAAATAAATAATCCAAAGTGTCCAGTCACCATTACCAAACAAACTCCCTGAACCTAGTCAAAAAGAACTGTACAAATGACATCACGAAAGATTCATCTTACTCCAGGACAGAATTAGGACCTTCTACAATTAAGGAATGAACCCCAATGAAAGTTGTGACTGTATTCAGTCTTAAGCTCAGTGAGAATTTTTTGAGAGGTCTTTAGCTGTCATGTAATAGCTACCGAAGCCACTGCTTTTAACGTAAGAACTTCATAGCAAATGGATATCTTACAGAGTCCTTCCCTTACCCAGAATTTGACAAGGAAGAAGGCATTCGCTGGCCCGCGTTCAAACAGCTCCTTCAGGCCCCCCTTTTTTTCAGGGAACTTGTCATAGATCTGTCGGATATCCACTGCCTCAAGGTAGGGATCACTGTAGCTGGGATTTGAATGCCCAATATGCACAAAAAGGTGTTTGTTATACTGCAAGAACATGAAAAACAAGGGATTATGAATTTTTTTAGTATATTCTGAACATACAGCTTTTCATGGAAGAAAAGTTGACATTTTAGCAAACTGGAAGAGTCTATCCCACCAAAGAAATCCAAAAAGCTCATAAGACCACTTCAAAAGAACTTCAAGCCCAGAAAGTATGCAGTTCTTCTATCATTTGATACCGAGCATGAACAGTGCACGGAAGGCTGAGTTCTGAAGATGGTATGAATGATTACACAGAAAGGTCTTTACCCCCTCTCTACACATCATTCCATAACTGTTAACAGTAGATGTTCTGTCACCTTTATCAGTAAGGAAATGGCAACAAAAGCCTGAGTATGGGAATTTTCTTAAAATTTGATAGCATTTTCTAATAAAGGAGAAATATTAACTGAAAAGATTTCTGCTAATATCAGCTCATGCTGTTATTAATTTCTTACGAATACATCCAGCTTCTTGCTTCTTCTAAAGTATTACTTGTTTTTTCCCCCTTATATTCACTCCTAAACCATTGCCTTGCATAGCTGCTGTTAAACAGTCTGGAACTACCCAAGATGCAGAATGCTACCTGTCACAAGTCACTCAGCCAAAAAACACCAAAGATACTTATCCTGTGAAGAACTGCCTAAATCACCACAGCAAGGTGCCAGCCAAATGCTACTGTCTTTTCTGAACTGCAGTTTTGCTGTCTCAGAGAAAGAAAGTATAACAGGCTTGTCACTAATGTATTTCTCAAGATGCAGTATCACAAGGCTTTAGTGAGACAGGTAAGTCTTAGTACCCCAATTTTCTATATGGTCCACAGAAACACACTGATGCAAATTTGTCCCAGTTGACCCCAAATTTAAGTTCTCAGCACACAAGAGAGAGTATGTGGCTCCATGTGATCTAACCACCACTTGATTCTGGGTCTATCATTCTAGGCTGAACAGGACAGCAAGAATAGCCCTGTAGGGACTGCACCACTGTCTCATGACCCTGGAAAGTGAGGCCAGAAGCACATGGCACATAACTGGCTATAATGCTGGAAGCAATTCTGTCCTTTAAGAAAAGGATCTGTTTTATCTGGGTTCTTTGTTTCCCACAGATGGCTTTCTATTCTCAGTAGGGAAAAGAAACAAGTATTTTCACACACATACAGCACATATGAGCAGGAGCTACCTGAATACCAAAGATACACAAGGAGTAGAAGTCAAATATGTATCTTACCGTGTCTTGATCTTGCTGTTGTTCCAAGAATGCAGAGAACTCTAACATCCAAAGTTTGGAGCTAGCAACCCTTCGTCCTTGCCAAGCTGGTGCTGATGATGAAGGTGAGAGGCCAGTAGGAGAGTCAAATCCTAAGCATACAGGATTTATACACCAAAACTGAGAAACAGGTAGTTGCAATAGTTATCCAGTACAGAACCTGTTGTCAAAGCTCACTGATAACATTTTCTTATAGCTTAAGTCATCATAACAAAAATATTGTATGTTTCCCACTCCACCTGCGCTGTAAATGGCTTCTCAATCACACTCTGCTAAGACAGCAATTGTCAGAGTTGGTATGATGTAGAAGATAATCTACCTGTTTTTGACTCCACAGAAAACATATTCAGAAACTTTAAGAGGACCTGGATGTGCCCTAGATGAGCACTGAAATAAGCTGGCTTAGTATCAGACATAGAAGCATCACCATTAACATGATTAATTAACTTCTTTAAAATGGGGAAACTGAGAAGAAAAATGCATTTATTATTCCACTTAATAAGGAATTGGAAAGGCAAATGTTATGACAGAATACAATGTTCTAATGCAAGCACCAAGGTGGAAAAACAACAGACAGATGTAAACTTCCTTTTTATGCTTGGAAGGAGGAAAAGAAACTCCAAAACAATCAACAAAAATCAGGACAAAATGTTGCATTAAAAAAAATAATAAACTGTTTGAGCTCTCTCGATTTAAGAATGTAAACTGGTGATAAGGGGAAATCAAATAAACCTAATTTTGGGCTTACAGAAAAGTTTCAGAAGGTAAAATATTTTTTAAAATAACCTTTATTTTATAAGTGCTAGCTACTGTTCATGTTAATATATAATTTTTAAGAAGTAACTGTATTTTTTACTTACCTGGTAATGGCAGTGAAGGCTGTAGAGCATAGGGTTGTTGAGAAAAAGGTTTCACACTATAGAGTATGAAAAGATAGTTGAGGGAGAGAAGAAGGAAAAAGGAAAAGGAAAATACATTTCATCAACTATTTGTGTAGATTACATAGTCAAAACAAACACTTTTCATTTCTCCCAGTATTTTATGAACCACTTTTCCCCACAAGACAGCTTATTAGTTTCTGTTCCCCGACCTGCCTTACAAAGATCAGCAATAGAACAAGAAGAGAGCAAGAACACATAGCTGGAGCAAAGAGAAGAACCTTTCCAGCCACTTATCCTTAAGTAGGCTTAAATTTCCTCACAGAAACATATCCTGCTAGGTTAGGTGATAAAAAAGTTTGTCTCCACAGAGAGACAAGTAGCACAGAGGAACAACAGAAGGCAGAGTGACCTGAATAATATTCTGACGGAGCTACATCCAGGGCCATTACTAGAGAACCATCAGCCCACCAAAGGCTTGTCTCTGCACTGGTGAAGGGGGAACCCCAGTAACAGAGTCATAGAAATAAAATCCCTGACTTGATCAAACCAGGGCTGTCAGGGAGTCACCAGCCTCATTGGCTAGGTATGAATCAAATAAGTCAGCTGGAGTTCACAGATAATTGCCTTACAAACTGAGGGGACTAATGCCTAGATGTTTTGGGATACATTGAGACAGAATGAAAGAGCATTTAGGGATTGCAAAAGATTTATTTTGGAGATATTTAGGACAAGTACAGGGATAAAAGATGCAAGTTGCATATAAAAAAATTAGTGTATTTATCTGGCCATGTCCTGTGCACTACCAGTACAGTCTGCACTATCTTCATATTAAATTCCATTTCTAATTATTTTCCTCGGTAAGGGTCTCTCTGTACTGTACTCTGTGCCTGTCTAAGTGCTATTCACGGGACCAGCTCATGGGTTATGGGGGCCATGTTTTTGCGCTGTCAGAAACTCAAGCAATTAAGAGTGTGCTCTCTACTAAATATCAAGCTAGACTAGCCAGCAAATACATGACTTTGGAGCCAACTGGATGTCTTCAGGGAAAAGACACCTGGAGGAGGCTACTTGCAGTGGGACAAAGAGATCTAGGCCAACTGACATAAAGACTGTGCAGCCTGAAGGGTGACTGAAAGCTAAGTTTGCGTGTGTTTACCTTTGTGAGAGGCAAACTGGGGAAGAGTGAAGACTGAGGTCCATCTACTGAGTGGACTGTGTACCCAAGCCCAGCTACCAAAGAAATTTACTGTGTGTATTTGTTCACATGCATGTTTATGTGTATGTGTGAGTGAGGGATCTGTGCAAGCAAACACAGTGGAGCTGCAGCCTCAAGAGTTCATATGCTGAGGTTCCAGCAAAGAGGGAGAAGGACACAGAGATGTGCACAGAGAGTGCACAAACCCAGATACAGGATGGATCCACAGTGCATGCCCTTAAAACACCTTCACCCATATCATCCAGAGTGGGATAAAGAACGAGGCTGTTGGTGTTCTTTGTACCTGTATGAGTGCTGAGTCTTTTTTGTGGGAGCCAGTGTATATCTGTGTGTATGTGCAATGTATATGTTTATCTGTTTCTGTGCCCACCAGGAAAACATGCTCAGCTTCGCTTCCTGGTTGAAACTGGAAGCATGAAGATGCAGCAGTCTTGCCTCAGGCTGCTGGATTCAGCAGCTCATTAAAATAACCCACATTAGGCTGCCTAAGTCATGGGGCATGTTAAAGGTGTGTAATCCATACTAAAGATACCATATGAAGACATAGGGTTTTATTTGTTTAAGAACGTCTTGTGACTCTAAGTTTATTTTCATTCATGGGCCTTAGGTCTCAGATCCACAGTCCAGGAATCTGTCTGAGAACAAGGACTACATTAACATTTCAAAAATCTTGAAATAGCTTATGTTGTTCCTCAAGGAGCATGGAGGAGGCACCTGCTCAGAGGAAGGAATACTCACTCTTGTGAAGACCCAGCTTGGCCTGCCAAAGCTCCTTGCCAAAACTGCAAGAGAACATTCAGGCAAAGGTCATTAATCTTAGGATAGAGGAAAAAATGCCAGACTCAGCCCCTGTCTGAAGAAAGAAACTGCAAGCTCAGACTGAAAGATATGATTTAGCTGCAGCTCCTCTTTCTGCTTTCCTGGTTTAATCCTTGTAGGGTATTTTCCACACAGTAATAGTAGCGATGTACAAGCAAATGACATGGTAGTATTTTTAAACGTAAAACAGAACATATGCATCCTTGCACCTCTGTCTCCAAAGCATTAAAAATGATTCCCCTCTTCAACGGACCATTTTTTTCCAGAACTCCACAGAAATATTTTGGGAAAAATCAATGCTGAATAAATCTCACTAGGCTCAACACCAAGGATGGGGGATGCTGACAGGCCCTCTGTGTTAAAAGTTTTGTGTAGGAGCCATCAATTTGTGATCTAAGCATTCAAAACGAGCATGGGAATAATGAGCTTAAGAAAGGGTCAGAATGGTCCAAACTGTTTCATGGACTGAGAAAAGGATACAGAAACCTAAAAATATTTCTGTCAGCTGAAAACCCAGAAGATAGGATTATTCTCTCACTTGTGTCATTTTTAAAAAAGCATAAAGTGAAACTCCACTGTTTCACATAAGCATGAGCAAAGAATCAGACACAGAGTGTTGAAGCGATATTAAACATATGTTGTACAAAAAAACCACTTTTTGTCAGGTCTTGATTCAAGTGTCATCAGCCCAACTCTTCTAACACACTGATTCACTCACCCCAGAAACAGCAGAGTAGGCTGGTCGTGGGAGACCTGGCAAGGCCATTTTACTATGGAAGGCAGTTGCAGAGATAATTTGGGCAGATGACATTGTAGCCATACTCTGCATAGCTTTATCTTTAGCTGTCTGATCCTATGGGTAAGAGTAGAAAGAGAAAAAACAGAGCAGTTATAATGTTGCCTAGCCTAATGGATTCTCACCAGCTCATTTGTAGGAAATAAGCATCTCTGAAAACCTGAGCAGCAAACTCATCAATTAATATCCTAAGAACTTGTCAAAACTTAAGACTCTCAACCATTACTATACTTTCAGGTGTGGCTAATCTTACCTGCTGAAATGCTGGGACCATTGGTTTACAGACTGCTCAGCATTTCTCCTTTCTGTCTTAAGGTTCTTAAACCCCACAGCTAAAATGTTTTCTCACTGAAATTAGGACTCTATTTTACTCCTGTGTTTTAATTACTGGTATTCAATGGAAAGACCCTTAATTTAGAAAAAAAAAAATCTAGAAACAAGCTCATTGTCAACACAGAAGGAGTTTGTCATCATCACTGTAAAAAGACTATCTCAGTTCAGGACTGTTATTCTCAGGTAGAACTGAGCATCCCTGGGGACAATTATCCCTGGGGAAACAAGAAATCCTAGGGCATGAACATATGGAACATAAGTTTTGTATTTTAGCAAGGCTGTGGAGTTGCAACAAACAAGGGAGCTAACGTATGTTGAAAACAAAGAACATCCTTTGTTTTTTCTACAGAGAAATCCAGGAAATGAATGGACAACCAGAAGTACTTCCACATATTCTTCCTTTCTTCCTACAATCCCATAAAGTAATCTTTATCCTTTAGACACTCTGCTTTTATCTGTGACAATGTAATTGTAATGGCAATGCCAGAGGTGAATTCATGGCTTGGAGAAGCTGCTGAAAGTTCTGGTTCTCTTCAGGAATTGTCAAAGCCACAAGCATTCACTGATTTTAGTAACTGCACTAAGTTCTCACCCTTTGGTTTCCACTCTCTGTCCTCTCCCCTAGGTTTTATAAATGTCATATCACAGGGGTACTGATGGATGTAATACAAAAGCATTTTAAGGAAGCAAAACAAGAACTCAAAAATGATGACTTTGAAATGAAATGATACGTAGGAATGGGCATAACTTAGGTATCTCTTTTTTTACAGTAACTGTGACTCCTGTTAGTACCATTCAAATGCACAGAAGGGAAGCATCAATAACTGACAAAATGTCTAAGTTTCTTCAAAGCTTTTTTTTTTTTTTTCAGAATGTAGTTTAAATGATACTTTGGAGATTATCGGCAACATTTTAAGGGTAAGGATTCTTTATTACATTATTTTTCATGACATATCAGGACCATTTCCCAACTGTCAGTGCTGAAAGGGACCTTTTTCTTTCTCTCCTTACCTTTTCACTATAAAAGTCATATCTGTATACCCGAGTTTTTAGGGGAAGAAGAATTAAAATTACTTGTGGATTTGTTAAAGAAAGATAAATAATAGTAAGGCAATTAAGAAGGGAAAAGTTTTTATCTATCAAAGTCTGTTTTGTTTTTCTGATTTGTTTAAACGCCTGACAGAATGTGGGAAAACAGCATGTTTTTGCTAGAGACATCTCTGTTCTTTTTCTTTCTGCTCTTTTTCAACTAACAGTTGTTGTATCTGTATGTTTCCAGTACACTTAAAAAAAAAAGAAAAAAAAACCCCACAGATGTAATGAGTTTTTTTATCAAACACTTGTGGGTTTTGTCTTTTGTTTTATTCCTCTCAAAATGCATTGGAATAAATAATAATAAAAATACGAATTTCTCTCTTTTTCTTCAGTACAGTGTCTATTAGCCACCCAGGACGTAGAAAACTACTGACATCTGAGAGCAGATTTTCTTTGATCTTTTAGTCTACTTCCCCATACCTATCTACAACAGGCACAGTGCACATTTAAAGAAGAGATCTCAATTTGTGTGGGAGAAAACAGTATTAGACTAATTGCTTTGAAAAGTCAGTACGTAGCTGCTCAGATTGCTAGTATATAAATATGAAAAAGTATACTCAGTATGAAAAATGAATAGTGATAGAAAAACACACAGCTATCAGCTAAAATTGGAAGAAGGGTAGTGGCTTTTGTGATTCCTTTCCCTCACTTTACAAAAATGACTAGGGAAAAAAAAGAAGTAAATGAGTTGAAGTAGTGATACAGTCTCCTCTGCAGGCAGAAAGGAACACTGACTCTGGCGAACCGTTCACTGCATGCAGCTGGGAGAGCTCGCGCCATGACTAAAGGTAGTGTAAAAGGAGAACAAGCAATGACTCCATGGAGCTCCCTGAGACACCTTCATTCCCCAAAAACAAAGACTGCCAGCTCTTAAGTGCTAAGTGGAAACAGGCTCATCTGACTGGCTTATCGATCATGCCAAATTCCAGAGCTGCACAAAGAATGGAATCAAGGTTACAGATACAAGCAGCAGTACATCTTTTAACACCCTGGGCAATTGTTTCCTGCTCACTCTAAGTTGCCTCTCCACTTAACAGTACCACAGGCTTAAAACTTGGGCAGCACTACCTAGAAGAGCTGAATTAGTTGTAATTTGTGGCTCCTTCTCTTTATCAGAGCACCGGGAAACACAACAGGCAAATTATAGACAGAAATCCAGTTTATAATATGGACCTGGAACTGGTGGTGGAAGGAGACTTGTGCACATTCATGACTATTAGAAGTAATCACTGCTCATGCCAGCGATGAATACACTTCAGCACTGGTCAAGACTAAGTGCCAGCAATTCACTCGCAGAGAGTCCACACCTTGTGTGGCCCAGCAAGAAGCCATCCAGACAGTGAAGAATCACGTACTTACAGCTGTCCACTTAATAGTCATGACTGCACTGAGATATCAAGAACCTCATAGTCACCTGAAGTATGGAAAATCAGGGAAGCAAACATGCTTCTCTTCAGATCACTTACTGCCACATCAAATAGGGAAGGCCAGTATGTACCTTCCTTCATTGGCTGTCTCAACAATATCTAACAAGGACTACAGAAGGGAAAACACAGATTTACTTATGCAGCTAGACAGAAGTCAACCATTTTCCTTCTGATAATAAGGAAGATAAGCCCAGGACTTTTCAAATTGGATCTGAATTAATCAAAGGGCAAAGTCTGTTCAGCTGGTACCATTTTACTTGAGAAGATGTCAAGTGGCTTTGAGCTTCCTTCCAGTGGTTATGCCAACTCAGAACACTTTCTCAAGGTCAACTCCATGTCACAATCACTAGTAGAACTAGTGCACCAGTACCTGTAAAATTACCCTTGCCAAGGCATAGAAAACACCAGGGAGTGATTACTGGCCAGTGTAACCATAAGCCCCACCTTCTCAGTTAAACACTCTTCCCATGCTCCCAAGACCAAGAGACAATTAAACTTGAAAGACGGCAGTATAAACTGGAGGTAGAAATCAGACACATTAAAACAAATGCTATTGTTTCTTTATTCTTTAAATAGAATTGCCTCAGGAGTCACAGAGCTCTAACAATACAAGTGCTTGCACAACACTTCCTGGGAAGTACCTTTACCTCCTCAGCTTACCAGTTTGGTATCTAATCTCACCCTTTTTTTTTTTTTTTTTTATGGCTATTCAAAGAGGGAAAGCATGAAAGAACAGCTGACTCAGGGAGAATGCATGATATGATAAAGGATACTCATCATACCTTGAGCTTGGCTTGTATCTCTCTGGCTTTCCGCCTTGCCAGGACCTGGATGTGACTAGATACCTGCATTTAAAGATAAAATTAATCTTCAATCATGAGTCCTCTACCCCAAGTAGGTCCAAGTTCGTCAGTGCTTTGTCCCAGAATAGCCTGTACTGTCATTCCCAAATCACAGAGATGTCTTTTTCATCCCATCTGCCATGTGTTTTCAAAATCACCATCGCTGTCTATATGCCTGGTCTGAATAAAACCCCCTGATTTATGTTAGCTAAAATGTTAATTAGTAAACAAAACAAATGAAAGCCCACACTCTTTAAGAGCAGAAAAACTATGCGTCATGAGGTGGATGAGAGATGTAAGCACTATAGTCATATTATAAAATTCTTGATCTGACTTCCTACCATTCTTATTAAACAGTAGTAAACTGTTTATTAAACAGTAGTAAACAGTAAACTTAGCATGGTAACCTTTTTCTAGGAAAGCTAGAAATCAATAGCAAGTGAGTAGCAAAGAATTTGTTCCTATGTGTCTTCATACCATGTGTAGTGGTCCAAAGCATCTAAAGTTTAAATTAAATACTTTACACTCACCTGTTTTCTTGTGCGTGTTTTCCCTGTTCTCAGCTTAATATAACGAGCAATCAGTTCATTTCGGCCTGGAACAGAAAGAATGTAAATACACTGCATTGCAAAACAAAGAGGATTTTTTTTTAAACAATTCTGTCTACAGAGATTGGCAGTGTGGCGATTTTAAAAAGGTAGTGGTTAATTCACATGACAGAGGTCAGAATTTTAGAGCTGAACTTTGGGCTACAAATCATTTCTCTCACCTTGCATCTGAATAGCTTAAAATTATCAATAAGAAAGTAGAATCAGATGTTTTGCTTAATACTTTTACTACCACAGCATGTAGAAACTGTAGGCATGGATCAAATCACCAATAGAAATAAAAAAGAAAGCCACTCACCTTCAGTCGTTCAGAAAGGCAAGAAGGAAACAATAGGCCAGGCAGCCACACATCAATACCTGGAAGTGCTGAAGCACCTAATACTAGAACCCATTTCCAGATACACAAAGGACAAGAATGAGGTTGGAAGTAGTTCACATGGATTTATAAATGGGAAATCATTGTTACCCAACCTGATAGCTTCTACAATAAGATTACCAGCTTAGTGGACAATTAGAGAGCTGCAGAGATCGTGTATTTTACTTTAGTATGGCATTTGACACTATCTTCCATAATATCTTCATTGACAAGCTGAGGAAGCATGGTATGTTGGGTAAGTAGATAAGGACGTGAACTAGAAACTGAACAACTGAGCCCAGAGGATTTTGAACAGTGGCACCAAGTCCCATTAAAGTGAAGCCTCCAGTGGTATACTGGGGCTAATATTGTTCAACATCATCATTAATGACCTGGACAATAGGATAGAATGCACTCTCAGGAAGTACAGACAATACAAAACTTCTGAGATTGGTTGATAAAACAAATGGCTGAGTTGCCATTCAGACAGCTACTGACAGACTGGAGATATGGGTCAAAAGAAATATCTTGAAGTTCAAAAACGGGAAATGTGAAGTTCTACATCTAGGGAAAAAATAATCTCTGCATCATAGAATCATAGAAACACTGAATCACCAAGGCCGGAAGACCAACAGGATCATCCAGTCCAAACATCCACCTATCAGAATATACTGGGGGCTGATTATCTGGAAAGCAGCTTTGAGGAAAATGACCTGGGTGTCCTGGTAGACATGAAATGAATGTGAGGCAGAAATGTGCCCTTACAGCTAAGAAGGCCAACAGCAACAAAAGCTATGTTAGGAATAGCATTGCCAGCAGGTCAATGGAGGTGACCCTCTTATTCCCCTCTTTCTCAGCACTGCTTTCATGATCTGGACTATGTGTCCAGCACAAGGAAGACATAGACATACTAGACTGAGTTCAGTGAAGGTCCACAAAAAATGACTAAGGCACTAAAGCATCTTTACTCAAGACTGAAAGAAGATTCAGGTAGTTTTATCATTGAATAGAAATACCTGATTGGAGGGAAAGAAGAGGGACACACTCCCCTTTCAATAGTGCCCAGTAACGGACAAGACAATGAGCACAAAATTGAACACATGAAATTCCATCTGAACGTAAGATAAAAAAAATTCTATTTCACTGTGAGAATAATTGGTAACATAAGAGCAGGTTGCCCAGAGAGACTGTTGAATATCTTCACCCTTGAAGATATTCAAAACTCAACTGGACACTGTCCTGGGCAATTTGTTGTAGTAGAAAAGGAATCTCTCAAGAGATACATACTAATTTAAATAATTATTCTGTCATTCTGTGATTCAAAGTACAAGAAAATAAACAAAAATAGTTACATGGAATTTAGCAGTGTGAAATGATACAGTTAATTAAAATACTCTGAGGCTCTGGGTGGCATTCCAAAAAATTAATAAATAAATAGAAATAAAGGAACATCCTTCAGAAGAGACAAGTAGTCATTGCAGGCTGAAGACAGAAGGTTTTACATCTTGATTTTAAGAGATGACATAGGGAGAGTAGGTCTTTCAGAACCAAGAGAACAAGTAGCTTTATTTTCAGTGTGAGAGAATGAGAGGCCAGTGCAGGGAGGCAAAGAAAAGGCAGTGACAAATGAGGGAAACAGCATTAACAACAACATAAAAGAAAAGTGTAATGAAACAAAGTCTTGGAATAACTTGAAACTGCTTAGAATGAGAGCAAGAAAACGCAGAAGACTGAGGTCCAGGATTTAAAAATCTGGAAGGGATGCAGAAAAGGCTGAGCTATTGACAACTTCAGAAGTAAACAGGTATAGAAAGATTAAACTCTAATCACAGCTATCTCCACAGAACTGAGAGTGGACACCTAGATAAGAGGCAGACTATGCAGGTTCCCTGTATCAAATCTCATCAGATAACCAGATTTGTTTGTGTTCTTTGGAGCAAGAGTGCAACTGAGGAATAAAGAGCAGAAACAGAAAAATAGAAGCTATATATCTGAACTGTAGGCTGGTTCAGCGCAGGAAACACGACAGAAAGAGCAGGCTCTGCAAAGTGATAAATCTGTGGTGACCACACCAGTAATATAGTACCTCAATTAAAATCAGGAGTGGGAAGTACAGGCCTGTGAGACATCCCATATGCTGCAACAATTTTGAGGAGTGGAGCAGGAATAAAATGGGAAGCAAACAACCAGTCATGTAAAGCTTATTGATAACTGCTAAAAAACACTTATTTCTATGGGAAATGTATGGTGAGAATATGTACATTAGGACATCACAGACATCAAGGAGGCCAGCAATGAAAAGAGATGTAATGTTTATTGAGTTTAATATTCTATACAAAAATAAAAAAGTTTTAATTATAAAACCTTGTTAATTCACCACTACAAAAAAATGAATGTAAGGAAGAATTCTGTGCTAGAGATTTACCATTGAATCTTTCAGGCAAGGGCAGGCCAAGTTACTAATACCATCTGTTTCAGAAAAAAAATAATGTAAATATCCTTGACTACATTTGCCAAATCCATGAAACATAACCAAAGCAGAGGAAGGGACAGAAAAGCATTTTACATTTACAGATCTTAATCCGTGGATGTCCAGCATTTTGGCTTGCCTGGGCTGTGCTGAATGAATAGGAAATGCTTTGGGCTGCTCTGAAATTAATGCCTTCTATTTATCTTCATGGAAACTTCAAAAGATACAAGGAGTACATTAATTCTGTTTGACAGAACAAATTTTCAGCTACAAAATATTATTTCACAACACAGTCACCACTATTTGCTATTCATTTTCATCAGTGATGTACAAGAACCCGCATGTAACACTTGTCAAAACCTGTACCAGCAGAGGTAATCTACTGTCATTGTCACCACTGCTGAATGCACCATCCACTGCCTTACTGTGCCCACATTCACTGCTTGGTATCTACCAATATTCAGCAAGCATCAGTGAATGTCAGTGGGTGCCTTTTATCCTGCATGGAGGAATTTAGCTCCAAACCTTTGCTTTGTACACACGTTTATGTCAAACACTATTTTGTCAGACTGCCTCTCTGCTGCCATCTGACACACAGCAACAAAATGTAACAGAATATTGCTGGGAAGGTTCAGTCTCTACTGCCATCCACCAACATCGGCCTTGGACATCATGGACCAGCATAACAAAATAAGAGGCATTACTTTCAGAGCAGCCCTTGTAAAATATAATATTTATCGTTATAATACATAAGGAACAAAACTTATTTTAACTTTTTAATTAGTTTTAGTTTTTATTTTTTATATTTTATTAAAACGTTAAAAAAGAGAAAGCAACATAACATAAAGCTAGTAGGATATTTGACCTGGTTTTTGTGAAACAAATTCATCAGTGTCTGGTTCAATGGAAGTAGCTGCAATTCATAGTGAGCTTTTAAGGTGTTCATCAGATTTCTTATGGAATTTGACTCTTTCTGTACTTCATCCTTGACAATAATTGTTAACAAATGTGCATGCATACTGCCAAAAAGTGATAATAATAAATAAAGTGTGATTGTGAAGTGAGAGATTCTCTCAGGAAGAAAAGTCTGGTAAAGAAACACGAGATTTTTGAGATTAATGTATGACTGCAACTCTACACATTCCATTAGAAAATCTGCAGCTAATGTATTTATGTCAACTGAAAATGGAGTTGTAAATATAAATTGATGTTTTTTTCAGTGATCTTGGAACATATTTTATAATTCCTTTATCAAAACAAAAAAAGAAAGTCTGCTTATTTTTCACTGTTCATGGGACTGAGTTTATCCAATGTATCAAAATGCATAAAATAATTTGTCATAACTTAAGTCAGCACCATGCCCCTCCCATGCCCTTGTTTCAGTCCCGACAGTGCCAATCACACACCAATGTTTGGTTATTGCTGAGCGATGGCTGCATGCCTGGTGCCGGGCCAGGCCACTTGGCAGAGCAGAGCTGCCACTATGATGGCATGAGGCAGCTGCAGGATTGGATGGGCCAGGCTGCAGCTTGGACATGCCTGTCTTTGTCTTTTCATAACGGTATTATTTCAGAAGCTCTTCTTATGCTGTGTAGGGAAGGATCAGGTCCGCGTGTGAAATGAGAAAACAGCTCCAGCTCTTCTATACACAAATTAGGAACTATTTTTGTGCCAGAAATACCATGTCTGGCATGTAAACACTGACATTCTCAGTTCCCAGCTTCAGCAAAGTGTGGTGATGCACCCAAAACTTTAATAGATGTTGCTGCTGCTACATTCCACCTGAATGTTTTTCCAACTAATGTAAATATTTTTACAAAGTTCATAACAATTACTAGTAAAACACATCTTTCCCTAGTGCCAAGGATATTATTTATGGCCTCTGTCTGTTTGACATGGATCCACCTTGCAAGGTAATAAAAAAAGAAGTCATGAGAAAAGGTACTTATCCCACAGACGCTGGCTTACCCAGAATTTCCGGACAGTTTGACATACTTCAAATGTGGGACATGGGTAGAAAACAGGTTTTGAACCTCCTGATTTATCCACAAAGAAACACCAAGTGAAATGTATATATATCAAAATGACCCTCTGTGGGGAAATGGGAAATGAATTAATAGAAGAGAGAAATAACTAGCCTTGAAAGAAGTGGATGTGAAGAATTACAGGCAGACAAATTTTAAAGTATGCAAATTGAACTATAAAACAATTTGAACACACAGAAATGCTCCAGGTACAGGCTGAAGTCACCCTTGCACAATTAAATTTTAATGGATTCTTAACCCAGCAAAATAAATGTTATAAACTAAGATTAAGTTTGTTGTGATTCCATGGCAGTCAAGAAATTACACAGACTGAGCAGTCTGACAACACACTACTCTTCTTCAACAGTAAAGAGCTGCAAGGCTATCTGTGCGAGAAGATGACACAAACAGTCCTGTGCCAGTCACAGTTGATTCTAGCCATCTCCAAAATGTATGAAAACAATCTATCACATGCCAAAACCTCAGTCAGAAGAGCAAATGCCACTTTTGTTCAAACATTTCAGGAAGGACAACAGTCACGAGAGGCAGGAGACGTATGAGGAGATAAACAAAAATAAAAACAATCAGGAGAGGTGAGGATGCACAAAAGGAGACATGCAAGATGTATGAAAACACACATCCAGAGAAGAGGAAGGAGAAAAGAAGGTGATGCAGAAATGCACATTGTTGGGGATATGGCTGGCAAAGTTCTATTCGAAAGAGGTGTTCCATGGCAAAAAGACTACAGTTTGAGGTAATTGTAATCCATACAGGATCCATGTCAGAGCAGGGACAACTTAAACATTACTGCAGCCCATGAAGAACCCATGTAGGAGCACTGGAGGCAAAAAATACTGGTAGCAAAAAAACAAGTCAAAACTCAAAAAGACATCACAAGGGTTACTAAAGATAGAATTATACAAATTGTCAAAGCTAGTAAATCTTTGCAGCAAGAATGTATTAAATTATGATGAACAGAAACTGCAAGAGAAGCACGTGTCTTGAGTTCTCTTTATCGGAAGTTAGATATAAGCAAGTACTACACTGCTGGAAGTCTGAAAGCTCACAGCCTATGGAAAGCACTTTGTTTCACAACTCTGGCTGTGGGCTAAGCAAAGGCTAACACTCCTCACTTGGCCAGAACAGAGATGTCATAAACCCTTCAGATGGTTCATTTTTTGGAGCAGTGAAAAGTGTCCTTCAGTAATCCGATCGTAGGTTGTATTCATGGAATAACTCCCGCTGAGGCCTGCCATAATCACCAGATTCTACCAACAGTTGTGTTTCCTCTGTCAAAATCATGTTGGGTTTCATGAAGCTTGAGCTAACATACCAACAGCAGTCCAGTATCCCAAACCTCTTTATCCTCCTCTGAAGCCTCCCCCTTGGAAGCATGGCATAAAAAAAAAAAAAAAAATTAATTTTAAAAAAAGAAAGACTCCCTCATGTACCTCTCAATGCTAACAGATAAATTTCCAAGGGCATTAATTTAGCTTTCACACGCTCTAACACTGAATTGCAAAACTGTGCATTCAGTTCAACAACTACAAGGAAGGGGTATTTCTTTATCTCTCAGTGTATGAGGAAAGAAGTGTTTATCTCCAAAGAGGAGAAAAAACAAAATCTAAAGAATTCCTACAGAACATAGAAAGCATTTCCAAACCTATCTCAAAACATCATTCTGGCTTTCAACTAGTAATGGTATACTACTGCTTTTACAAGAGGCTGATAAAGCTTCTCTTTAGGACTTGTAATTCTTGTCGCACCTGAAATTCAGCTAAAAGAACCAAAAAGCTCTTCTGCAACAGACGAGAGCAAAGAACTTGTGATTTCTGCAAAATCCTTCCAGTGGGAAGCTGAATGAAAATACCTTGGTAGATATATCTGTTCTATTCTCAAATCTACTGCATTGTACCTGCCTGTCTGTGAAGTGCAGCAAAGATCTACAAAAACAACTATCCATTTACATCCCATGAAAGGTCAATGAAACCACCTCAACTATCATTTCAGTCTGTCACTTAATGATAGTTTCTGTAACGTAGCGGTATCCTAAACTTGCTAAGCATCTTGTTACTGCAAATTAAAATGAAAACATATAATGAACTGTGCATCAGATGTCACATGACCAATAAACCTAGACACAAGAGGAAACTAAGGATACTTTTGCTGTCCACCAAATATTAACATTTTTCTATGCATACAAAGCAAAATACATAAGTCTTAGATTACATCAGAATGACACTTAAGACAAATACACTGTAAGACATGTTCATACAAAGATGTACAATGAGTCCTTAATTCTTTGCACAGCCTCACTTGCTGTCACTCATGGCACTGCTTTTTCCTTCCAACTACACTAAATGCCTTCCTGGAATCACTTTTTCCACAAACAGGGCTGCATGTGTCAAAACCACATTTTAATCGTTCTGATTGCTATCACCATCTTTTCAGCAAGATGCAGAAACACTCAGCTCTTTTCACCCTTACCGTAAATTTTAACGTTAACATTATTGGACCTCTCTACACAAATCATCTTTTCTTCCCAAAGGCCTGATGAGCAGCTTCTCTTAGTTTTCCAGTTTTCTAGCCCAGCTTTTCTGAGGCTAGAAAAAATACAGTATGTAATCTTTCCTTTTCAGGTCTGGATTTGTCTCATCCCTTCCTATCTTTGTTGACTGCTGACAGTCATTAACGTCACATCTTTCTTTATTACACAGCCTGCTTATTTTCAACCTCCAGATCTCCTTTTTTCACTCCATATTGTCTATGAAGCTCTTGACTTTGGCCTAAAGATTTGGCCTCTAAATCTCTTACATGTGCACCTCATCCTTCTTTCAGAACTTTGACTTCATATACCATGTGTACAATATACACTGGTGATGTTCAGCACCCAGACTCCTCAAAACTTTTAATCCTTCCCTCCCTTTCTGTCTCAGCTCCTACTTCTACTATTAATTCATCTAACAGAGCCTCGTATCAATAAAAATCCTTCAGTAATCATTTCCCTTTTATATGTCTTTGATACAATTGAACATCACATCCCTGTATCTTAATTTGAGAAACATGTATATAAAGAGTGGTGAACTATTCACTGGATAAATAATTGGTTCGATGGTCACAGCCAAGAGGTTGTACTCAATGGTTCTGTGTACAGGTGGAGGCTGGTCATGAATGATGTCTCTTAGGGGTTTGTCTTGGGACTGGTGCTCTTCAACATCTTTATCAATGACCAAGACAGTGGGATTGAGTGCACCCTCAGCAAATTTGCTGATGACAGTAAGCTGAGTGGTCTGGTTGACAAAACAGCAGGAAGGGATGACATCCAAATGGGTCTGAACAAGCCTGAGAAGTGGCCCTTGTGAACCTAATGAGGTTCAACAAAGCCGAGTGCAAGTTGCTCCACTTGGGTTGGAGTAATCCCACATATGTCTACAGACAGGGAGAAGCACTGAGAGAAGATCTGGGAATTCTGGAGCATGAAAAGCTAAACGTGAGCCTGCAGTGTGCACTTATGGACCGGAAGACCAACTTCATCCTGGGCTGCATCAGAAGAGGGGTGCCAGGATGGAAAGGGAGGTTACTGTCCCTCTCTACTCTGCTCTTGTGAGGCTTATTCTGGAGGACTGTATTCAGACTGTGGCCCACAGCACAAGAAAGATATGGACATGTTGGAATGGGTCCATAGGATGGTCACAAAGGTGATCAGAGGGCTGGAGTACCTCTCCTATGAAAAAAGGCTGAGGGAGCCTGAAAAGGAGAAGGCATTGGGTAGACCTCACTGCAGCCTTCCAATACTTAAACAGAGCTTACAAACAGGAGGGTAATCGACTTTTTACACAGGCAGATAGTGACACGATGAGGGCGTGTTTTAAACTAAAAGAGAAGGAATTTAGATTAGACATCAGGGGAAATTTTTCATTGAGAAGGTGGTGAGGCACTGGTACAGATTGTCCAGAGAAGTTGTGGATGCCCCATCTCTGCAAAATCAGGTTGGATGGGGCCCTAGGCAACTCGTTCTAGTGCCTAATTTGGTGGCTGGCATCCCTGCATGCAGCAGGGAATTTGGAACTAGATAATCTTTGAGAACCCTTCAACCCAAGCCATTCTATGTTTCCATCATCCATATCTTTCCACCTTGGGAGCCTCCAACCTTTGCTTCCTCATCATTAATCTGTAAGCTTTACAGTTTGCTCTTCACTGTTCTCCTGACTTAAATAGTACTTCTAAATTTAATATACTGAGCAACTAATGTGGTATGGTGTCTTCTTTTTGAAATTCATCAGGACTGCAACTGCAGCAAACCTGTGTGGCAAGTGAAACCAACAGCAGTGTAGAATTTCATAAGCAGCATGCTGACTTTGAGATAAGAGGTGCAGACAACTTCTTAAATGATTTATTAACAGTTAACTCTGATCAAATTCCTTTCACTATTTTTAACAAATTTTATTTTTCTTCCTAAATTCTATATTGAATCCAGAAAAAAACACATGTATTCAGTAAGCAATGAAAGAACACATCATTATGATTGTCATACTGGGACTCTGCAGGAAATAAAACATAGAAAATCATGCTGCATTTTACTACAGTGCACTGGCCAATTTTATGAACAGATCTCTCCCATGTCACTGCTGAACTATAGTGCTTAGCAGTCAAGTTTGAGCCCCTGTAGCACAATTACACACATCAGAGAAGTTTATATTCACCAAGAAGAAAGTTTTACCACTTCGATCATTCACCCAATGCTCAAACTTCCTTCATTTTTACCTTCCGTAAGAAAACTTCCTGAGCATGCTGCAGTCTGCAGAATAAAACTTTGAGGAATTATCAAAACAACCAGATTAATACAAACACAAAAAATGAAGTGATTAGCAATACCACACCTTGATAATCTGTTTTTAGTATTTGACTGTGAAAGGGCAGTGCTCCTTCCTCTTCTGAAATCATGCAGATATTAAAGCTTTATTTGCATGAGTAGAACGTGTTAATTAAACTAGACCAGTATACTTCGTAAGTATGACAAAATATAGTTACTTCCCTACACATATGGAGAAACAGCAGCTGGGGGTTGATCTACCCATCTACAGTCGTAAAATACAGCCATTTTATTTACTAACTCGTCTCAACACTGAAACCCTCTATCTTGTAAAAGACCTTTTTGCTAGGAAATGTAAATGTTTATTTCTCTATTATTCACCATATAAATTAAATCCTTACCTAGAAACATAAGAAGAGCTATCTGATGCTTCTTGATGACCAGTTTAAGATGCTCCATGTAAAGAGCAACAAACGAGGGATAGTCATTACAAAGCCTGCAGGTTTTTTGTAGCTTTGCATTGGTACACAATGAGTGGAGATAGATGAAAAGTCACCAGATATCTTATTACAGCAATACATTCATCATCAACAAAACCTGAAGAACTTCCTTTGTCCCCAGTTGATCACCTCCTGTATGCAACCACAGAATCACAGAATGGCCTAGGTTGAAAAGGACCTCAACGACCATCTAGTTTCAACCCCCTGCTGTGGGCAGGGTCACCAACCACTATACCAGGCTGCCCAGAGCCACATCCAGCCTTGCCTTGAATGTCTCCAGGGATGTGAATCAAGGAGACTTGTTTAAACTAGATCTCATAGCTTGGGCAAACAGGTAACTTCAGGAAGGAACACAGGGACCATAGAAACACATAGTCTGTTGAAGATAAGCGAAGACAAGAGCAGCAGTTTGCAACTCATTGCGGGGGGTGGTCTCATGTAGATAAGGACAACACGATGGTGGGTAGCACTGCTGTTCACAACATAACCGAGGGTCCAGTGAAGATGCGTGAAGTTGCTGTTTGCAACTCAGTGGGGGAGTCCTCTGATGATGAGGCAGAGTCGCTGGATTTCCAGAGACACTCCCCAAATTCTAGGATGTAACCTATTTCTTGGAAATACGATGAATATGTATACATCATGCCTATGAGTGTGTAGTCACCTCTTTCCTTGGTATACATGTTTGGTGAGCGATACCCATGCACTCAGCACTGTAATAAAGTTATACCTGCTTGATATATCTCTTTGGCGTGTCAAGTTACTCTGCTGGATTTTTCAGCTTCTGATGGGGCATTCACAACCTCTCTGGGTAACCCGTTCCAACCATACTAAGTAAATTTGTGGAATAAGGAAGACAGGGGAGCAGGCACTCAACACTCCAAAATAATAACAAAAATTAAAAAATAAGCCACTCAGTTTGGATTTCATTGGAGTTTGGTTGGTTGGTTGCAGGGTTTATAGTGGGCTATATGGGGTTGTTTGCTTTTCCTTTTTCCTTCAGACTATTTTTAATTAGACCGGTTATCCAGTCTCTTTTGTGGCCACAGCACATAGTAAAGAGAAGAGAGAAAGAATCGGGGCAGAATGTCTCATACCTGTTCTGAAATCGGAGAAACTGTAGCCTGGAACTGTTTACCACCTAACCCATGAACATACATACACTGGCAAGAGAATGAGCAATGCTCTTCCCGTCATTGAATCGTTTCTCTGAAGACAGAATTACCTCCTGATCTTTCCCAAAGGCACATGAGATTATTCTCTGTAAAGACAATCTTTTACTAAGGTGCAAACGTATTCATGTAGCAATCTCTCACCGTTACTCTGATGTGAAGCCTAAGGCTACAAAATCCTGCACTAGCCCTCAACATTAAGTACAGTGTTTTTTAATGCATTAAAATTCAGTGCCCTCATCAGCTGTGTTTTCCCACATTATCACCTCAGGCCACAGATCATCCAATAATTCTCATATACACAATAATGGCTGCTGCTGCAGCAACAGAGCAGTTCTGATACTTTCCCATATACGACTAATGAGAAGTTCTTCAGACACATTTTGTCTGGGAAATTCCACAGTCACAACAAAACAGCTGCACATAGTAAATACAAATATTTCTTGTGACAGTGTATCAGATAACACACAAAAAAGCCAATATGAATTATGTGCAAAGGTATGCCAAACTAACAGCTTTTAGTCTCTTAGAACACCTGAGAATTACAAAGTTAAATACACATAAACATACCTTACTCATGTTAGAAAAACACTGACAGCAGCACTTAAACCTATCCTTAACAATAATAACATTCTCTAGTACACTTGAGTCCAAGCTCTACATTATAGTCTCAGACATCTGTTTAACTCTTCCTTAGGTCAACAAATGTCTTTTCTGCTCGTTTCAACAGCTTCCAATAGCTGAGGAGTATATGAAAGCAACTCTTAACTTCAATAATGCCTCAAAGTATAGCAAAAACTTTGGTATCTCTCTTTTCCTTCTCATTTCCACCCAGCTGCCTCTGTTGGCACCAATAGTACTCTGCTTCTTGCAGATTTATGCCCAAGTGCTAATCTAATCTTGTTCATGTGTCCACACGGCAGGCTAACCAAATACTCAGAGCTCCAGTTATCAAGAAATCAGAGCTAAAAAGTGGTCTCTGAAATTAATTCAGCCAGTTGCTGCATGATCAACAAAGAACTGCGGTTCTCAAGCATTTAGCCTGTTCTGGCTTGGTACTTGTTGGAAGTTCTGACTGCTGCACTTTCCTGTGGACTGTTCTGCCCAACTGACTAGAAATCATGCAGCAGCTTAAGGAGAGCAAAGGGTACCCAGAAACTCTTTTTGTATTACAGAAGAAATGAATATGGATTTTTCTATGTGCAAAATTAATTAAAACTATCAACTCCTAGCTTCACGGGAAGCTGAACCCCATTGAATAGCTAGCTTCTGTTGAAAAAGTATTTGCCTTTTCACCTAAATCCCTCTCACCATATTCCACTGCTCAGTTCAACTCATTCTGTAAGAGGTGAATACGAAATATTGATTATTGCCACTTATAAGAGAACAAGAAAAACTTCACAGAAAAGTCTCACAGAAATGCTTCACAGAAATGGAGGCTTGGCTGCAGTCCAGGAACTTCTCTGGACAATAGCTGAATTCTGCCAAACTCATAAAATTTCCTTACAGTGGCTTGTGATTTTCCTTTTCCTCTTTCCTTCTATGCTTAATTCTGAAGCAGTTCTGTACTACCTTATTTAAATACCTGTTCTCTGACACTTTACAGTTTAGCAAGACAGACAGCTGGGCAACTATTACTCAGGAGGTGAATGGAAAGCAGGAACAGGAAGCTGACAGAACTATTTAAGCTACAAGGGATACTTAAAAATGCATATGGATCCAAAAGGAAGTTTGCAAATGTTTAAGTGTTTAATGTTTAATGTTTCAACTAACTTCTAGATGAAAGCTGCTGTATCTAAAACTACTTTCCTCTAATTTTACCCACAAAAGTTTCAGGCTGGACACAAAAAGCTTAAGTAGAGCTGAATCTTCTTCTCCACACAGGAATAAATAAAATGCTTTTGAAGATCCTTCCCAGTCTCTCAGACTCTCTCTCTCTCTTTTTTTTTTTTTAATTAATCTACAATTGAAGATGATGATGTACTCCTCATATTGTAGGGAGGCTCATTACCTCCAGTTCAAGGTGCCATTGTGCAACATAACACACTTCCACATGTGTTTCCCTGAAACATCATGCACAGAAGTTGGCCTCCGCCTACCAGCATTGATAACTTGGGACACACCAGTTGAATAAACAGCTCTTGATGAGGTAACACAACTAGCATTCCAGTCCACAGACAAAACCTAAGTTCTAAAAAAGAATTTGCAGTTAACTGTGAAAATCACACTGCAGTGAAAAGAAGAGTGATTCTTAAGACATTTTAGATAGAAGAGTTTCAATGGAAACAGTCTGATTTCCTCTTTCAGAAGCTAGCAATAAAGCATGACTGTGTCCGTGTGTATGCACTGAGATCCAGAGAATTTAAAGGAGCGCTCAGAGGACAGTTCAGAAGTTCAAGGAGACAACAATGAGAAACACGTGCTACATACCCTTCAGGAGCAGGTTTACCCTACCCCAGAGGTCCACTCCAAAATGACCAGGACTTGCAAGACCATATGTTTGGGCATGAATTGCACACAGCCTTCCCAGTTTTGCTGCCCAGATCTTTGCCATGCACAGGCTGTGCAGAGCTTGTTACTGGTTAGCTAATGAGCAACTGTTTAAAGAAATACACTGTCCCAGTTCTCCTGCACTCATTATCTGGATTCTATATGAGTGAGAATACTGCCACTCCTTTTGGCTATAATATTACTCTTTCTGATCAAGCATATTTCCTTATTAAGGGACCACCCCTTAAGGCACTGGAAACTGGAAAGGCCATACTGTCTTGTACAGTATTTTCTTAAAAAAATGTATAGGGATAATTCAATATGCAGTAAGGTTTTACTAAGTTTTATTTCACAAATGCCCTCCAGCTCTAAAGCACACCTGTAAGATAGAATTGATTTATATGATAGATTTTGCCTGCTTGCCCTGTAGAAATAAGAAGGTTCCTCTTTCCTATACAATCGCTATATACACATGCTCCCTCTTACTTGAGAAATGCTATCACTCTCCTCAATAATCAACAGAATTAAGACATTCTGGGAAAGTATTCTTTATATTTATCTTGAAGTTTGCTCTCCCTGTTTCAGTCCTGTGTCTCCACTAATCTAATAAATTTATTAGTGTAACAAAAACACACAGTATGAAACATAATACTAACAATTCTGAAAAAAAGAATCTGCAGATATTTGAAGTGGAGGAAAGCAATATTTTATCACCAACTAATTCTCACTGTTCTCTGCTTCTTGTATAAAATCATATTAAAGCCAATCTATAATCCATCTCATTTATGCAACACACAATCACATCAGGCTACTCCTAGGACTAAGACTAATTTTATAAATACATTCCTTATATATACATTCCTTTAGAAGTCTCCACATCTCCATTCTAACTTCTTATGAAAGAGATATCTAGGCATCGAAATTTATGATATTGAGAAGCTTTCTCTAATATTCATCCTATATTCCTTCTTTCTCTGCAATTAATCCTAGTCCTGATCATATATTCCACATAAAAGCCCACTCTCCTAAATGTTAATACCCTTCAAATATTTTTAGACTATTATGTCTCCACTACCCCCCTACCATTCAGTCATCACTTAGCCAAGCTATGTATATTTAGCTTCTTTAATCTTTCCTCCTAAATCAGTCCTTCTAACTCCCAGAGCTCAGTGTTAAGTCTAGTATGCTAGTTGTTCTTCTTAGAATATCTATCTAACTATCCTTCTGGTAATGATTTTGCAAAAGTCTGTCCAGAAGAGATTTGCATGTTCTTGTTTTCAGGAAAAAAATAAACCGAAGGCAGTGGACTTAATTAAATTTTGTTTTCTGTATCTGACTTCGTTCCCAGGTTTTGAATTCAACCTGAAGTTGTAAATGAATGTTTAAGAGCAGGTTAGCAACTGGATATATTTAGATCCAATTGTGAAGGGAGTATTTTGAAAAGTAGAAGGAAACACAATGTTTTTTTTATTATGCTTTCTAGAAAACAACTGCAAATGTGTAATTACCCAGAATCACAATGACTTGCTACAAGGGAAAAAGTTGACAAAACTGAAGTCATCTCTCAGGTAACAATAATAAACAGTGGACATGACTACAGAATACATAAAGGTGGTTTACTAAACTAGCCAGCGAACTGCAACAAAAAGAAGCAGAAGTACTTTGCTGATAGGAAACTGCTGTAGATCAACTTTTTATTGGAGAATAGTGTATGCTTGAAAATCCAAAATGAAAAAGCCAAAGGGAGAGCCAAAAGAGTAATGCAGTGTTACTGATAAAGGAAGTTACACAAACATAAAAAAAGCTCTATGGCTGCAGATCTATACAGTGAGAATAACTTAATCATATACAGCATTCTTGCTTTTAGGCCTGACATATAAAAATGAGACTATAAATCTGCTAAAATCACGAAGGACCAGTACCCATTGTTTAATCAGCAGAATAAAGAAAAAAAAAAATTCGTCACAATGATTTAGAAAAAATGTGGGGCACAGTAGAACTGCTAATTTACTTCTGTTCATTAAACATGTTAAATAAGGATGACATAGTCATTGTTTTTAATTCCATCAATTGCAACTGCGAACAGTTTCCTGGCTGGTAAGCGTTTCAAAAGTGGTAAATTCTTCAATATTCAGGCAATGCTTGGAACTTGGAGAAAAATATTCTTTGTATGGTCACATGAATAAAAAACACCAGTAAAACTGACAAAAAAAAAATTAATATGAAGAATCTTAAACTCATCTTAGAAAAGAGATGGAAGCTTAATCCATTGCAAAAGCCTCCAGAAATCAGGTTCCATCTTGTTAACAATAAAGAACTAAAACCACACATAAAGTAGAAAACTGATCTGGTGAAACTAAACTTTGTTATTAAGTAATTCCAAAAACATCACACCTATCCCCATAAATAAAAAGTCTAAATTCTGATAGTTTGTTCATAAATCTAAGCTTGGTCTGCCTTCTTGTATTTAGAATGGGAGATTCCATTTTGTTTTCAAGACCAGAGTGTTAAAGGTCTGTTCTATGGTTCATTAGGTCACAATAATGAAAGAGACAGGAACTGCAGAAGCAGTTCTCTGAGAGACATCACAGCTCAAAACTAAATTTTGCAGTTACCTAGGACAACCTGTTCAGGGTACATCCTCAGTTGCTCCAGTTGTTTTGACTGAAACAGCATCAGGTAATATACTACACCAAATATAAAGAAAGTATTTGGTTTTTTTTGGTTTTGACTGCTTTTCAGTTTAACTTTCCACTTAATTCTTGAGGCTGGGGAAAAATATTAACTTGTAACATATTCCTTTGAAATAAATATTCTACAGATTTATCTAGACACTTCAGGACAGGAGTAGGAGGAACAACCTGGTTTTTAGCTTCAGAATGACCTTCAAAGGTCACTCTACGGGTACAATAATCTGTTATTATTTCCCATGAAGGGTTGAATTACTTGCAGGCTGCTCCACGTTTTAACTAGTGACATGGTTAATCATGTTTCTCCTGTTACACCGCCTCTGAGTTTTGGACATCTTAAAATATTTTGTCTGCCACATCAGGGCATTAATTAACGAACAGATGTGCACTGACCTGAGCAGTGAGCACCCTAGCTGTCTGCCTCACACTGTACAAGACAGAATTAGCTATTCATAAACTACATGCTGAATCTTTGCCTCCATCATTCAAACAGTCACCAGTTCTAGTGCATGTTACAAAAAAGTGCAATGAGTTCTTTGCCCCAGTCGTTATAGCCAGCCAGAATTCACATGCCTTTTCTGTTCCTGAAATTCTAAGTGGAGGTTGGGGGAGTAAACCCCCCCCCAGTTTGAGAGCAGGGCAAGTTCAACAACACTTTATGAGGTTGAATGTTTACAAGTCAATGGAGCCAAACAATATGCATCCCAGAGTCCTATGGGAGCTGGCTGATATGGCTGTAAAGATGCTCTCCATCATATTTGAGAAATAGCGGCTGTCAGGCAACCAGAAAAATCACAGAATCACAGAATCATAGGGGTTGGAAGGGACTTCTAGAGGTCATCGAGTCCAACCCCCCTGCCGAAGCAGGTTCCCTACACCAGGTCACACAGGTAGGCGTCCAGGCGGGTCTTGAATAACTCCAGAGAAGGAGATTCCACAACCCCCCTGGGCAGCCTGTGCCAGTGCTCCATCACCCTCACTGTAAAGAAGTTCTTGCGCACATTCGTGTGGAACCTCCTGTGCTGCAGTTTCTGGTCGTTTCCCCTTGTCCTGTCTCCACATGCTTCTGAAAAGAGTCTGGCCTCACCACTTTGTCCCCCACACCTCAGATATTTATAAACCTGGATTAGGTCCCCTCTCAGTCTTCTTTTCTCAAGGCTAAACAGACCCAGTTCACTTAGCCTTTCTTCACAGGGGAGGTGTTCCAGGCCCTTCACCATCTTTGTGGCCCTGTGCTGGACTCTTTCCAAGAGATCCCTGTCTTTTTTGTACTGGGGAGCCCAGGACTGGACACAGTACTCCAGGAGAGACCTCACCAGGGCAGAGTAGAGGGGGAGGATCACCTCTCTCGAACTGCTGGCCATGCTCTTTTTAATGCATCCCAGAATGCCGTTGGCCCTCTTGGCCACGAGGGCACACTGCTGGCTCATGGTCAACCTGTCGTCCACCAGGGCACCCAGGTCCCTCTCTGCAGAGCTCCTCTCCATCAGGTCATCCCCCAGCCTGTACTGGTGCATGCAATTATTCCTCCCCAGGTGCAAGACTGCACACTTGCTTTTGTTAAACTTCATCCAGTTTCTTACTGCCCAGCTCTGCATCCTGTCCAGGTCTTGCTGAACAGCAGCACAGCCTTCAGGTGTGTCAGCCAATCCTCCCAACTTCGTATCGTCAGCAAACTTGCTGAACGTGGCCACTATCCCCTCATCAAGGTCACTGACAAAAATGTTGAACAAGCCTGGACCCAGCACGGACCCCTGGAGGACACCGCTGGTTACAGGTCTCCAGCCGGACTCTGCACCACCAACGACAACCCTCTGCGCTCTGCCAGTCAGCCAGTTCTCAACCCACCTCACTGTCCACTCATCTATCCCACACTTCCTTAGCTTTGTTATAAGGATGTCATGGGAGACAGTATCAAATGCCTTGCTGAAATCAAGGTAGACTACATCCACCGCCCTCCCCCCATCCACCCAAACAGTGACAACATCATAGAAGGCCACCAGGTTGGTCAAGCATGACCTCCCCTTGGTGAACCCATGCTGACTACTCCTGATAACCTCCTTTTCTTCCAACTGTCTGGAGATGGCATCCAGCACAAGCTGTTCCATCATCTTTCCAGGGACAGAGGTGAGGCTAACTGGCCTATAATTACCCAGATCTTCCTTCTTGCCCTTTTTGAAGACCATAGTGACATTGGCTATCCTCCAGTCTTCAGGTACCTCCCCCATTCTCCAAGACATCTCAAAGACGATAGAAAGCAGTTCAGCAATCACCACCGCCAGCTCCCTCAGCACCCGTGGATGCACCCCATGGATTTATGAACATTAGCGTTGCCTAGGTGCTCACAGACCACCTCCTCTCTGACTAAAGGGAAGTTTCCCATTCCCCAGACCCTCTCACTAACCTCCAGGGTCTGGGATTCCTGAGGGAGAGCTTTTCCACTGAAGACAGAAGCAAAAAAGGCATTCATTATCTCCACCTTCTCAGCATCCCCCATTACCAGAACACCCCCCTCACTTAATAGGGGGCCATTTCTAAGAAAAGAAGAAAGGAATACCCAGACAAATACAGGCCAGTGAGCCTCACTTCTGTGCCTGGGAAGATCATGGAACAGATCTTCCTGCAAGAGATATTAAGAGTCATGCAAGACAAGATGATCCAAGACAGCCAGCATGGCTTCACCAAAGGCAGATCATGTCTCACCAACCTGACACCTGTTATGATGAAGCGACTGCATTGGTGGACAAAGGAAGGGCAACTGATCTCATCTACCTGGACATGTGCGAATTTTTTGACATGGTCCCACACCACATCCATATTTCTAAATTGGAGAGAGGCAGATTTGAGTGCTGGGCTAATGAGTGAATAAAGAATTCGCTGGATGGCTGTAGCTAGAGGGTTGCTGTCAATGACTCAATGTCCAGGTGGTGTCTCCTAGAGGCTCTTCTTGGGACCGGTGCTCTACAACATCTTTATTGGTGACCAAGGCAGTGAGATGGAGTGTACCCTCAGCAAGTTTACTGATGACACCAAGCTAAGTGGTGCTATTAACACAAATGAGGGGATAAACATCAGCCGGAAGAATCTGGACAGGCTTGAAAAGTGTGCCTGTGTGAACATAATGAAGTTCAAAAGGCTAAGTACAAGCTGTTGCTCTTGTGTTGGAACTATCCTAGATATGTCTATAGACTGGGAGAAGAACTAATTGAGAGCAGCCCTGCTGAGAAAGACTTGGGGTTCTGGTGGATGGAAAGCTGGACATGAGCCAGCAGTGTGCACTCCTGCAGCCTAGAAGGCCATCAGTATCCTGGGCTGCATCATAGAACGGGTGGCGAGCAGGATGAGGGAGGTAACTGTCCCCCTATACTCTGCCCTTGTGAGGTTCCATCTGGAGGACTGTGGCTAGGCCTGGGGCCCCCAGTACACTGGTACAGGGAGGGATGTGGAGCAGTTGGAGAAGATCCATACAAGGGATGAAGATGATCAGAGGGCTGGAGCGTTTCTCCTTGTCATGGTTTTATGATTTTTGGTATTGGTATTCCACATCATAACAACATGCAGTGCATTAAGAGTTAAAGAGTTAATACTCCAGCTCCATAGATCATTGATATTTCCGGGTATACCTGTCTCAGAAGAGAAGAACTACATTCCCCAGAGGACTTTGCGATGCTTTGCATTTTTACGTATTTTCCGCTCAGAGGGAAAAGATAAAAACCCTCTGCGGTCACGGGACACGCTCTTTCCTTCGGGATCGACTCAGCAGTGGGTGCTCGCTGCCGTATCGCCTTCAGCATTAGCGTAAGGCCTTCGGTTTATCGGACACTCTCTCTTGCTCATTTTCTTTGATTTATTAGCTTCAATTCCAATTATATTGTATTATATTGTGTTATTTTGCTTTCCAATATCTTATTTAGTAAATTAGCTTTCCTCCTCAGATAGTTGCCGCTGTTTTGTTTCTAGGCCCATCTCCCTTCTTCCTTTTCCCTTTCCCCCTTCCCCTTTCCTGGGGCGTGGGTCTGCGGGTCCCCCACACCAATCGTCACGGAACCGGGCCGATCCAGCCCGGTAAACCGTTGACACTCCTACAAAGAGAAGTTGAGGGAATTGGGCTTGTTTAGACTGGAGAAGGCTCGAACAGGACTTCACTGCAACCTTTCAGTACTTAAAGGAAGCTTTTAAGCAGGATGGTAGGTAACACTAGTTAATAGTAGGTAACAGTGTTAAGAGAATTATCTTGCAGGACCTTACTGGTACCAGAAAGTACTAAATCAGTTAAGTTGATGGGTGCCCTGGATTTATTGATACCAATATCAATACAATGGTTAGGAGAACACAGGATCTCTTATCAGACAAAACAGCTTTCTATACCTCACACAGGTGTGAAGCAGAGACTACTGGAAAAGACAAGGGCTTGTATTATGAGCACTGCTGCTATGCAAGTTTATTCAGCCAATATGCAGCCTATATTAGTACAACATATCTAAGAGGTAAAAAGATGATGAAAGAAAAAAGAATAAATGTAAAGCATCAAGAGTTTCACTGACTTGCAGGAGAAGTAGGAACGATATCTATTCCATACTCTCTACACAGCAATAAACAGACTGCCAGCTGAAGAGCTGCAAAAACATGAACTCTCAAGAGGGTAGAGCATGAGGCCTGTGTACAGGATGAAACTCATTATTTGGTGCAATTTTAAATGCATTGAAACTGGGATGTGCAAGTTTTTCATAATGGTTTGATGTGCACTGACCTGTTTGAAATGTTTACTGGTAAAAGCTACTAATTTTCAACGGATAGCAGGTTGTCTTTCAACAGGTGAGAACTATATGAATTGCATGACAAAGAGATTCTGGGAAATTAAACATAATGCAGGAAAGATTAGTATCACATAAGCCACTCCTTACTGGGGAACAGTAAAAAGGTTTGGTTGTGTGGAGCAAGTAGTTGGACTCAATGATTATTGTGGCTCCTTTCCAACTCAAGATATTCTATTACTCTATCGTTCTACAGCTCCCGTCTGTCAAGGGAAAGATGCATATTTGGTTCTGTGTAACACTGTTCCCCTCTGTTTCAGTGAATTTTGTGCAAATTAGCCATTGGACAGCTAACAACCTTCCCTTGGAGGCAGGACCTGCTTCACATACAGCTTATCACCTTTTGTGACCTGACTCATGAACAGTAAATACACAATCAGGGACTATATTTATTCTCCCAGTCTGGTCATATCTTTCTACAGATCCCAGACAGGGCCCCACTACCTTGGCATGGATCCTATAGACTAGTAAGCAAAGGAGACCTAGGATTCTGTCAGGAGTTCACTGAACTAACTATCCATGGTGGGAACAGGTGCACTGAAGGCAAGCAGGGACACTGTCCTGTTTGGAACAGTGGGAAAGGGCTTGGAGAAAATCCGGTGCATTTCTGCTTCCAAAGTCAAGCGTAGACTTTTTGTCCTGCAAGCAGGTTATTTACCTTCTCCAGCTCACAAATGTAGTTAAACAGAGACTTTCCACAAAATGTCAGATAAAAATCCAGCTAATTCTACTTAGTTTTGCTTTTGCTCTCTTATTTTCCATACCTTTCACTCTCTGCTCTGACACATTAATTCTAAATCTGTAGTTCAAAGACTATGCATAGAACGATTAGTAAATGAAGAGATTCTTAAAACACAAATGTTTCACCAGTAATTTTAAAAGCTAACTGTTAAGAAAACTAGCAGACTTAGAGCAGCAAGGAGCATGTCTCTATCTCTGCTTCATTAACATAAGACACCACAAAGTAGACTGTCAAGTAAGATTTTACTTTGAGCATTTAGGCAAACATTTCTTCTGAAAGAAGCAGTCCTATCCTCACCTAAACTATTAACTTCTCATTCCCACTTCCAGTATTGCTTCTCCAAATTCCTGCATAACCTGAGCAATGAAACAAATAATTAGGACTATCCAAATTTAAGTTAATTTTTCCTCCTTTTTGGCTGTGTAAATTTTTAGGTGGATCAGTTCCATAACAGTATTAGTGGCATCATAGGTCAGAAATTTATATCTACATCATAATATTGACACTTAAGAAACTTCAGGGTGATCAGATTTACTCAACATATATTGCACGATTACAAATATAATAATGCATATAACCATTAAAACCATTAACTGCAGATAAGGCTGTGTAGAGAAGTCCCCACCAATGCTTTCAGTGAGAGCAACCTAATCCCCTAACTCAGGGAACAATGCCAGGTGGACAGCAAACTGCGGAATGACTTCTTAAGTGCTTCATATGAAACTTCAGGGCATGGCTTCCTATGATGGGGCCTACAAAGAGACAGATTCAATTGCAGAAGGAAAAAAAAAAAAATTACTGACCAGGCTAGGCGAGGCTTGTCTCCCATAATATCCATGCTAGTGCACACAGAAACAGTTTCTATCTTGGACTTCTAATGAAAGACTATGCACGCTCAACCTCAGAAGTACACAACAGTCACAGAAGTACCAGGCAGCTCCTTCCAATGCTCTGAGCTAGAGGTTTCATCTCAGATCTGCTTTTTGTGGACAAGATCAAGAACTTTTAAACTGTGAAACGGGTCAAAATTTTGAAATCACGTCTACCACCTAACAAGTGAATTTATGCTTCAGCTGCAAGCCGGTGCAGGCAGCAAACTGTAGCTGCTTGCACATTATCTACAAGACCAGTCAGGGGACTGGGAATTGAACTGTGGCACCAAACACACAAGCCTTCACCTGTTAGGAAAACAATTTTAGAGAGAGCAGTGAGACATAACTCAAAAGACAAACTTAGTCACTCTGTGGAATGATCATATTTATCCAGAATTTAGTTCAACAGCATGCACAGCTCTGGGAACCTAGCTTTCTGATTCTCCTATGAAAAAAAGCATCCAACCTAGAGGTTTGATTTTTTTTTTTTTTTGCAGATTCTTATTTTTACAGGATTTTAGAACCTCATGTTAGCTAAAATCTTTATGGATTTTCCTAAATACAACTTGAAGTGACAAACTGTATCAATTTGGGACAGCTTGAGAAGAAAGAATGCACTCAGAATGCAGAATGGTGGCTTGCACAGAAATAGTGCCGTCAGAAATTCTGTGACGTGTCCTTTCTCTCCTTACCATACATCTTGCCTTCGTCTGACAAGATAATCTTCCGCCGTCCACATGGTGGGTAGATGGCTAGCGCTTCCTGGAAGCTCTGCTCAATGTCCGGACTCCAAACACCCTCAGCATCATTGTCAATTGGTTTGTCCAAGGCCTCACTGCCCCCTGAATCGTTGCTCCCCTCAGGGGAGGCAGGAGAGCTCCACTCGTTGGACGTAATGGTGCCAGCAAGAAGCTCCAAGGTGCCACGTGGAGAAGCAGACTCAGAACCTGTGATGACAAACATATCCCATCTGTCAGTTGGAAATTCTCCTTACTAGAAAAATGAGGTGACTCTGAAAAAACTAAAACATCTCTGTGAGAAAGGATTTTACTTCAAGTTTAACTTTAATGGTAATCAGACATGCTTGGTTTTTACTAGTGTTGGAGATGGAAACCTTTTCTACAAATCTTTCTATGAAGCCTGCTCCAGTATCTGTTTGGCTCATTAACTCTATCACTTCCCCACTCTCCTCAGGAGTAATCTTCTTACCTGTGCCATTATCTCCAAATTTTCTTCTCATTCTGTAGTCATTAACTATGAAAGTGTTAAACACATACAGTTATTCAGTCTGTAAGAAAGACTGCACAAAACAAAGCAGTGATGAATAAATTAGATGCTGTCTTACTGGATTGAAGTTAGTAGTCAGTGCCATTTTTAACACTGACATTTCTCAAGGATGAACTGCACTTCTAGAAAGCAGTTCCTGAAGCAAGGCAGTTTAATGCAATGTCTTCAAAATCTCAACAATTATTTCCTGGTAGCAGTCAAAGGCACTAGGAGGATAAGGCACTAGTCTTCAGTGTAAGAGTACTAGTTACTTACAGTGTTTCTATTGCTTATCTTCAGAACAAACTTTGGCAAATTCCTTCAGTTCTCCATGCTCCTTTGTCCTTTCAGCCTTAACCATTCTTAAGCTATTAGACTGCCACAGGGAGGGAGCAGAAACTATTATTTAATTGAACCTAAGCAGGTAGCTGCTAGCTTCTGAAAACTACTAAAAATTGCAATCTATTTATAAAACCCTACAATGGAGACTGAAGTCATTAAACCGAGATGCAAAAACTTTTATCCAGAAAGCAAATTCACACAATACAGACACTTCCAGTCAATCATATGGAAGACAAATGGATTCTAAGAAAACAAGTTCACTCCTCTGCCTTAATTGCAAAGTTGTTTATCTTTGTAATGGTTTAATTATCTGAGCCACAAAGACATAAAATCACAAAAATTCTTCTATCAAGAGCAACAGACTAATCAAACTCGCACTGAATAAAGGATAAGGAGAGCACCAGGTCAGACTAGCCCAGGAATATCATAGCAACAACATGGAGGTCTGAGGTGAAATCTGATCATGATCTATGTCAAGAACAGTTAGGGAAAAAAAACAAACAAACAACAATGGTTATTCCTTGCTGTAGATGGTTTAAAAAACATATATAATTATTATTATTATAAACTACAAATTAGACCAATTTGTTCAACTTCAAAAATTCAAAAAGTCAGGGTTCAACTCTCCAGAAACCTTGCTGAGCGTTTTATTAATTTCTAGACACTGTACACTTCTTACTTCATGATGCAGCATTTCAACAAATGGTTCACACAGAAATTTAGAAAAGCCACTGTAAGACTTATCTCTCTAGAATGTTTGGAATACATGAGAAACTGGTACAGCCTACTACTGTCCATCCATCCATTTCAATCCTTATCTAATATAACTTGAATTCTCTTGAATTCTCTAGATTTTCAGAGCTTAAATAAACAAGAAAAGGAAGAAAAAACTGTGAAAGTGAAGGGATCAGAAAGGAGAGTTCACATTTGGCACTGACCTCTAGGACAAACATTTGAAGCATGCTGTGAATGGTACTAAAGCAGGCAATATGAATTTAAGATGCCCTGAAATGAATGGTAACAGTTGGTTCCACCACCAGTTATCAATCAGCTTCACTGCTAGGTGTTCAGCCAAAAAAATAAAAAAACTGGTTAATTCAAGAGATTCTCATGCTGGGAAATGAGAAGAGGAAAGTAAGCTTTCCAAAGACTGACTTGGTATAGAAACAAAAGCTCTCTGTTTCAGTTGTTCTTCTTCTGATGTTTCTCTAAGCACGCCTGTTTACTGATGCCTGTTGAGACTGTTCATATTTAAAGCACATTAAAATTACAGAATTGTAGAATAAATTAATGAGTGCATTGAAATAATAACAAAATGTCTTGGGCTGTAAGATCACCTAGTTCCAAACCCCATGCTGGGGACATGGTTGCCATCCACAAGATTAGGTTAACAAGTTGGACGGGTCCCTTGGCCAGGGACTAGGCATTACACAACTTCTCTCAGCAACCTGTTCCAGTGCCCCACCATCTACCAAGCAAAAAAAAATTTCCACCTAATATCTAACTGAAACCTCCCCTCTTACAGTTGAAAACCATTCCCCTTCATACTATCACCATCAGACTACTTTGTCAAAGTTTGTCTCCATTCTGTTCATAAGGCCTTTTTAAATACCAGAAGGCCACAATGTGGTCTCCCCAAAGCCCTTACTTCTCCAGCTCCTTTAGTTTGTGGGATAGGTGCGCCAGCACTCTGATCACCTTTGCGTCATCCTATGGACCCGTTCCAGCATCTCAACATTTCTCTTGTGCTGGGGGCTGCAGCCTGGACATGATCTTCCAGATGGAGCCTCAAGAGGACAGAGTAGAGGGGGACAATCGCCTTCCTCATCCTGCTTATCACCCCTTTTATGATGCAGCCCAGGATACAGTTGGCCTTCTGGTCTGCAAGGGCACACTGCTGGCCCACATCAAGGTTTCAGAAGCCCTAAGTCTTCCTCAGCAAGGCACCTCTCAATGAGTTCTTCTCCCAGTCTGTAGACATATTTGGGATTGCTCCAACCCAAGTGCAACAACTTCCAGACCTGTCTGGGTGTCATCCTTTCCTTCCGTTTTACCAACTGCACTACTCAGCTTACTGTCATCAGCAAATTTGCTGTGGGTGCACTCAATCCCAATGTCTTGGTCATTTATAAAGATGTTGAAGAGCACCAGTTCTGAGACAGGCCCCAAAGAGACACCACTCATGATCAGTCTCCACTTGTACAAAGAGTCATTGATAATAACCCCTTGGATGTGACCACTGGACCAGTTCTTTATCCAGTGAATACTTCACCACCCTTCAAATCCCTGTCTCTCCAACTTAGAAATAAGGATGGTGTGAGATCTTGTCAAAGGCCTTGCTCAAGTCCAGGCAGATAATTTCAGTTCTTTCTTTATCCACTGGTGCTGTCACACCATTGCAGAAAGCTACCAGACTGGTCAAGCACTATCTGCTCTTGCTGAAGCCGTGCTGGCTGTTTCAGATCACTTCTTAGCTTTCCATGTGCCTTAACATAACTTCCAGAGAGATCTGCTATATGATCTCCTCAGGCACAGAGATGAGGCTCCTGGGCCTTCCTTTCTATCCTACTTAAAAATGGGAGTAACCCATTTTCCAATAACAGGGGAATTAATCTGATAGCCATGACTTTTCAAATATGATGGAATGGCTTGGCAACTTCAACAGCCAGTTCTCCTTCAAGTACTCCACAAACATAGGGCACAGGCTGTGTTCAGCTGTCACACTGAGAAATGAATGGAGTTCAGAAAGAAACTTAAGGTTTGATGAAGTAAATGTATTCATGGTACAATCTGCATTTAGAGAGGTAGGTCTTAAAAAAGCCAGCAGGCTCCACACCAAGTGAAAGATTCATACAGCTTAGCAGTTCTGTGTCTTTCAAAGCCACAGTCACTGAAAGTCACAATCTCTGTTCTGAAACCAAAACCCCTATGTACAAGTAGACAAAGTTATCTCCTAGTGAACATATGGCTGTCATAAAGAGCACCCACTCTGAATTCAGTTACTTTCATCTCCTCAAAACCCATACAGACTGGTTAACATCTTGCAGATGATTTCAAAGCAATGCACTTCTACACTGGCAATTAATATATCTTAATATAATATCTCTTAATATAAGTGTAGCTGCTTTTTCTAGCTCTGCATTCAAACGCTAAGAGTTGCTGCTTGATCACCTGATTTTTTACAAATCATATCTGTGCCAAGCACTTTCAGAGACAGAGAAAACTCTGGATCCTTCCTAACGCAACATACAGAATTAAGTAATGGAGAAAACATACTCTCCATTTAGTTCTGTGTCAGCCCCCAAGACTGTCTTCTCCCAGTATAAAAGAACAGTTGTGTTACCTTCAATAGATGTCCCTTGTGTATATGGGAAATCCTCAAAGCAAGAGACAGCATGTGTGATCCTTATCACAAATTGGTTTAAAACAAGAGAGACATGGAATATAAAAGCAATGAGAGAAGAAAATATAAAGATTAAAGTTTCTTGTTTTTCATTCCTTGACCAACAATATTAGACCAATTTCAAGCTACAGCTAGGTCAGTAAGCACAAAAATATGCAATAATAGGGATATCCACCAGGATGTTTGGCTATACAACTGGAAAAAAAGGAGGTTATCAGGAGAAGCCAGCATGGGTTCACCAAGGGGAGGTCATGCTTGACCAACCTGGTGGCCTTCTATGATGTTGTCACTGTTTGGGTGGATGGGGGGAGGGCGGTGGATGTAGTCTACCTTGATTTCAGCAAGGCATTTGATACTGTCTCCCATGACATCCTTATAACAAAGCTAAGGAAGTGTGGGATAGATGAGTGGACAGTGAGGTGGGTTGAGAACTGGCTGACTGGCAGAGCGCAGAGGGTTGTCGTTGGCGGTGCAGAGTCCGGCTGGAGACCTGTAACCAGCGGTGTCCTCCAGGGGTCCGTGCTGGGTCCAGGCTTGTTCAACATTTTTGTCAGTGACCTTGATGAGGGGATAGTGGCCACGTTCAGCAAGTTTGCTGACGATACGAAGTTGGGAGGATTGGCTGACACACCTGAAGGCTGTGCTGCTGTTCAGCAAGACCTGGACAGGATGCAGAGCTGGGCAGTAAGAAACTGGATGAAGTTTAACAAAAGCAAGTGTGCAGTCTTGCACCTGGGGAGGAATAATTGCATGCACCAGTACAGGCTGGGGGATGACCTGATGGAGAGGAGCTCTGCAGAGAGGGACCTGGGTGCCCTGGTGGACGACAGGTTGACCATGAGCCAGCAGTGTGCCCTCGTGGCCAAGAGGGCCAACGGCATTCTGGGATGCATTAAAAAGAGCATGGCCAGCAGTTCGAGAGAGGTGATCCTCCCCCTCTACTCTGCCCTGGTGAGGTCTCTCCTGGAGTACTGTGTCCAGTCCTGGGCTCCCCAGTACAAAAAAGACAGGGATCTCTTGGAAAGAGTCCAGCACAGGGCCACAAAGATGGTGAAGGGTCTGGAACACCTCCCCTGTGAAGAAAGGCTAAGTGAACTGGGTCTGTTTAGCCTTGAGAAAAGAAGACTGAGAGGGGACCTAATCCAGGTTTATAAATATCTGAGGTGTGGGGGACAAAGTGGTGAGGCCAGACTCTTTTCAGAAGCATGTGGAGACAGGACAAGGGGAAACGACCAGAAACTGCAGCACAGGAGGTTCCACACGAATGTGCGCAAGAACTTCTTTACAGTGAGGGCGACGGAGCACTGGCACAGGCTGCCCAGGGGGGTTGTGGAATCTCCTTTTCTGGAGATATTCAAGACCCGCCTGGATGCCTACCTGTGTGACCTGGTGTAGGGAACCTGCTTCGGCAGGGGGGTTGGACTCGATGACCTCTAGAAGTCCCTTCCAACCTCTATGATTCCATCTCCAGCTGAAACCTCACTAACAGAACTTAGCCGCAGTGATAAAGACTGTTAAAATCCTTTTAACATTGTATCTCTGGTTCAGTAAGATGCTATTGTTTTAAAGAGCCTATAAAATTTTCCTAAATAACATAGCTTGAACTGTAAGCTCTATGTGCTATCCCACTCAGCTCAGAGGTGATAAACACACTGGAGATGTCTGGTCTGTAGCTCTCTTGCTGAATACTTCAGGCCTTCAGTTTCCCAGTCTGTTGATGTCAACTCTGAATTCACTGGTGGGAAAGGTGGCCGTTTATTAAACAAAACCATGGAGGATATGGGAGATATAATCCTATTTACCATAGGATTATTGGTATGGAAAGCTGAAAAACTATCAGTTAAATCACTTTCCTTGGGAAATGCGATCTGACCAGAAACAGAGCATTTTGCAAAAACGAGGTGATGGTGAAACTATTACTTATTTTACAAGAAAGGTATGAATCATATTAATCACCAACTGCTTTGCTTTAACAAAATACAGGTGCTTTTAGTTAGCATCTATCTTTCAGTTTGCTTTAGTTTTCCATTCAGTCAAAACCCAAAGACATAAAAGTATGGTGTTTTTTAAAATAAATATTTCTGAGTGTTCTAAATTCAATATATATTTCACCACTTATAAGCTTATTTAAGTTCTGCTTGTGGAAAAGCTTGTAATCAGAAAACTTTTTTTCTGGAAGAAATTGATTCTGAAATCACTAAATAGATATTCCAGTTCATAGGCACACTCAGCCAGCTCCTCCCCCTTCTGAATCCCTTGGACAATCGTTTTGTAGATCTTCTGATCTTTTCTCATTTCAGCAAAATTTCCAAAGGTGACTTGATATCTGTTCTCCTCAGATTCCATCTAAACTACCGGGTTCTCATATTTCTTGTTCCATATAAAGATTATTAACTACCTTTTTCGTGGGCTCTAGAATCAGACATAAGCACCTCATTACCACCTACTCCCCACCGTATCTCTACTTCCCTGTTACATTTCTTTCTGTTCAAACACTGTTTCTTATTTACCCCTGATCACTGTAGTTATTTAAGTCATGGCCTCTCAATACAGATCACTCACAAAGGCAGATTTTGGAGTCACAGGAAAGCAGGAGTATGGAGAAAGCACAAATCTTTCAGCTCCAGCAGCTTAAGTTTAATTGTTCTTATGCTGGTGATTTCAGTGCTAACTCTCTCTTCTTTCACACATAGCATCTCATGGTGATTAAGGGATCCTGCAGAGCTAGACTGCTGTCACAAGCCCTTCAGTGAAGTCTTAGTGACAGGGAGTATATTTTTAACAAACTGTAGTCTAACACATCTGCTTTCTGATATAAGTTCTATATTAATTACTTGTTGGCAACAGCTCCCTCTTAGGTTTTTATGGCAGATGTTCAACTCAAAATTCATACTTTCCTAACGATATGAAAAACTGCAGCCATCTCCGGATGTTCAGTTTTCTTAGAGCTGCTCTGTCAAAAAGACTCCCCTACTCCATGTCTACTGTCTTTCCCTGCTGAAATTTATATCAAGCACAACCCACTATCCAGATACGTCCCTATTTACTTCACCCTGAAGTAACGTTTGCCAGCACAGTCTTGTGGAATCTGACAGCATGGTTCCACTCCCACCGGCTGCACCTTGAGCAATTCAATTAATCATAGATGTCTCTTCAACTTATGTCTCATTACATGGGACAAACTCTTGAGGCGAGGTCTACTTCTCCTTACAGGTATTCCCTGTAATACACATAATTGTGGCATTCACTACTTTGATTATGAGTCAAATACAGCCACTTTGAGCATCTGAACCACAACAGTTACATGTCCCGTCAGCACATACAGTCAAACAGAGAACTTCAAAAAATGAATTCTACCAGAAGAGAGTATGTCCTGCTGCACAAGCTAGAACTTTAGAGACGAATCACATAAAAATTTCAAAAAATGAAGAGAGCAACAACCATTAAGATCATGCTAATAAATGGGCTGACACAATGTAGTCACACAAGGATATCTGGGTTTAGACAGTAATAGTTTGGAATATACACAGGCTGCCCTGAAAGTAATGCCTCCTATTTATTTCCATGAAAACTGCAACAGATACAGTTAGGACAATAACACTATTTGATAGAGAAAATTCTCAGCTAGAAAGCATTATTTTTCATCATAATTGCCACCAGTAGCTATTCTTTACTACCAGCCATGAACAAGAGCCTGCAAGCTGCACTTGTAAAAGCCTGCACCAGTGGAGGTGTCCCACTGTTGCTGTCACCACTGCTGAAACACACCACCATCCACTTCACTGAGCTCACATCCCCTGTTTAGTCTCCATCAACATTCAGCAAGCATCAGTGAATTTCAGTGGTGCCTTTTTTTCCTGCATGGAGGAATTTAATTCCACACTTTTACTTCCCATAATCTTCTGTGTCAGATACCATTTTGTCAGATTGCACTTTTGCTGCCACCTGTCGCACAACAACAAAACGTAATGGAATGTAATGCAAGTTCAACACCTACTGCCATACCCCCAACATCTATCTGCCTTTGACATTATGGGCCAGTATAATAAAATAGGAGAAGCAATCCTCATATGTTTTGTAGGGTATAACAGAAGACAGTACTGAAACTTTCCAGAGAAAAAATTATACAGGATACTGTAGTAATAGTTTATTTCCTCTGAAAAAGGAGTATGAGTGCAGTCAGTAGATGAGTATCTCCAAGGGAGTGCAACTCAAGGACTGCAAATAAAAAAATTTACTATAAGAGGGAAAGGTGGGAAAGCAGTTATACAGCAATAACTGAGGTCTGGTATGGTTTGCAGACAAAACAGCAGAGATCACTAACATGCTTAAAAGAATTCTGTATTGTGAAGAATAAACAACTAATTCCTGGTCTGACTTCTCAATGCATCTTGGCCCTATTCACAGTTGCCAACCAAGCTGCATTCTATCTGTGGATTCAGATACAATCTCAGCCCAGCTTTTTAGTACATGTTCCATCTAAAACATGTAGCAGGAAAACTCAGGAGTTTCACAGAAAGCAAGTGAAAACTATGACAGCCTGTAAGTACAAGATGAACCTTCGAACTGGAATCACTAAGCAAAGAAGTTGAAAAAATTAGGTGGCAAAAGTGAAAAACACCAGTTAAGCTTGCCCCCAGGTATCACAGAAAAGCACAAACGTTTTGATTTCTCTCCTCGCCCTTCCAGACCCATCTCCCAGGAAGGCCAACAGCTTATATACCTTCTGTTGAATTAATCTATAGGAGAACAGGGGCAACTAGTCAAGCAAAAATAGATTCTTAGAGACACAGACAGTTACAGACTTAACTCCACTTATTAAAGCAAGTTCTTACAAAACCAGTTGGAAAACATACTAGTTTGTTTTTCAGTTAACTGACTCGTGGATAAACAAAGCAATTTAAATCATTCCCTCTGCACAGTTATTTTGTTCTGTTTGTGTAGATCTTTCACTAATAAAGGAACTGAAAATAAATTGGTTTTTTTTTGCTTTTAAAAGATAAAGCAGTTAAGTGTATTTAAGGAAGCCCTCCTTACGCAAACCTCTCTTCAACACCTCTCCTTTTCCTTCAACTGCCTAGATTTTTACACCAAGAGAAGCTCTAACTCCTGCTAGGCCGGTATAAGTGACTGGTTTCAAGGACCTAGCCATAAAGAAGCATGAACAGGTAAGATGTACACCAACAAACCCTCTCTCCCTTTCTGTTTTCAGTGTACACACTTTCAATGCTCTCTTGACTTTATTTTCCCTTCAGTTAAAGCAAAGCAGTCATGGTTACAAGAGATTAGACTTTGTCTGGACATCTGTCATTAATGGTTACTCCAGTTTGAAGGAAGGCATTGAAGACTATGCTAATTTATTTTGCCTTTGGCAATAGCAAAGCAGATACTTCAAAGGTTTGTAACCAGCCACTGCCACTCATGTCTCAGTACAGAAGAAAAAAAACTCCTACGTTTTAGCAATAATATTAATTATAAACCAACAATGGTACAGAAAAACAGAGTCAGTGACTCAGTCAGTGGCACTGAGAACTGGAAAACCTGCCCCACCCTAGCAGGAAAATGTGTAATTTATGTGATGTTAAAAACAAAGGGGAGTGACTGCATCATCTCCAGAAAAAGTAGGACCCAAGAGGCAGAGGGGAAAAAAAAAAAAAAAACAACTAACTACACCACCAACAGAAAGATGATTAGAGAATTCACTGCTAAGTCTCATATCTTGCAATGAGCTCCATGAATGCAAATTACCAATTTTTTTACAAGGTTCTTTCCTAGACCATGGCTCTATGAAGTAAGGTGTAGGGCATGTCAGCATGTTGACGGACATAATGGAGAAATTAGGGCAGAGAGAGGAAGGTGCACACCATAATTAGAAAGTAGCATGGCTTTGTGAACACTGTTTTCAATCTTGATAAACTTGACTGCTTTTCAAAAGAGGACAGAACTATCATGAAGATAGATAACAAAAAGAAGTGCGTGATGTTATAAATTTAGATTTAGAAAGGCATTTGCTACTCTTTAAGGAAATCATTACTGAGAAAATGATTCTAGTTGGATAGTACTGCTCACATTACTAGAAAACAAATGTTTCAAAAGTGTAATGAAATATACCAATGGAACTAAAAGATACAGGGAACATCTACTGTGTTGCTTCAGGGATCTTAGATTGTCCAGTTTTCATTGACATCTTTAATAAATGATATAAAACTGAATAAATAAAATGTTAATTAAACTTGTAGATGATACAGAATGAAGTCTACAAACACCAGTGGGTAAAGACAGCTCAAAAACAAACAAGATAAGTGGCTGAGGGGAAGAAGTAGGTTGGGACACAAACTAGACTACCTGGAAAAAGTAATGCCAAGAAACTGAAGCAACTTTTAGGAAAAAAAAAAAAAAAAGAGAGAGAGATAAATCAAGTAAAGAAAAGGCCCTGCCAGAAGCAGGAGCTAAACACATGAATGAGTGAGAAAGCTGAACAAATGAGATTTGTAAAGCACGTTCTACAAAATGACCACTATAACTTTTGTCTGCCTGTGCTCATTTGTCACTTCAGGCAACAGAGATAAATTGCCTCCAACACATGGAGTATCACATATCATTCCACAAAGAAACACAGATTGACTGAATAAAATGAATAGCATGAAGAATAATCATTAGACCTAGACCAATAGATGATATAAAATAAAATAAAAACAATTTAGTCTCAATGGTAATCTGTAATAGCTTAGAAGTACCAAATGCAAAAAGAGAGGGAAAAACAATTTCACAGAAACACGCCAAGGCAAAAGCATTAGGATAGCAAAAAATTAGCTTGAATTGCAGGAAATCCTTACTAATTTTAAAATACATTGGGCTATGGAAAAGCTGCCCAACAAAACTACTAGAAGATTCACTGCATGACCTTTAGGAAAAAAAAAAAAAGAATAATGAACAAATCTGAGTGAGGATAAAAGGTAGCATGGAATTTTTGTTTTCTTAATATATGTCTTGTACCCAAGTAAGTCAGGTTATCATTTGATTACCACAGTAGTAAACTACAAATATGCTCCAAAGAACTACCTTCGGTACAATAAAACTGCAATTTTGCTAGGAAAATATTCCCACTCTTCTGTTACTTCCAACACACTAGTCATTGCCCCCCCTTCTCTAGACACAGCTCCATTTTTGTGAACATATATACAATTAACTGGTGTAGGCAACAGGTCTGTCTGAAAACTAACTTGCTGAAAAAGCATTTCTTCTGATTTGGGTCAGTGTCCATACCACCCCATACCAGCTACAAAGGAAAACCTTAAGAAAGACAAGTACAGAAATGTCTGTGCAGACAGGCTCTGTCTTCAGCAGTGCCCACCTAAAGCATTTGTGGATCTACCCCCAGAATTCTACTGTGATCAGTCCAAATGAAGTATGGAATATTAAGAAAGAATGTGAATGACAACAGTGTCACTACAGAGATAATCTCAAGCATACTTTTCAATGACCTTCATAATGTATCTGAGTTCCATGAAACAAACATCTGAGTAAAAGAACCAATAGCAACCATTATTTTATTTTAAACATGAACAAGATTCCACAAGCCCCTTGGAATCTTCATCAGGGTCTGTCATTACAATTTTTATACCATTTTCCCCCAGAAGTTCCATGGTATAGGAACATTGAAAAACCACAATAACAACGTAAAATACTTGAAAACTATCAGCAAAATCATTAAATGTATACATATATATATATTTACATATATGTATATGTAACAGGAAACGAGACAAATTTGTAACATCCATTATCAACAGTAATTCACAAGCACACGAATTAGTCCCAGGATCCCAAAGCGCAAGAACAACAAGCTGATAATCCAGTTTAGAGACGGCAGGCTTGTCATGTGCTCGAGTTTAAACAGTCCAGACCAGGACTTAGAAAAACCCTGCATGGTAACTGTACTGACTGGCTGGCTGCCTTTTGGTCTGTGAACTAAGAGTCCCTCACATGCCAGAGTCCCTTGGTATCCAACAGCCTTAATAAAGAAGATCCTCTCTTTCATTACAGATCAGCTCAACTTCTCCATAATGAGAAAAAGCTATCATAAGTTTTCAATTGTATCAGCAATAATATAGTAGATTTATCATGGCTGTAGCCTGGAAAATAACCAAAAACATCTTCTCCCCCTTCACTTCATTCCTTCCCTATCTCATTTTGACTGTGTTTTCCCTTCTCCACCTCCTGGAGAAGGAAAAATAAAATGTCTTCCATCTTCACAGACAGACAGGCAAACAAGTGAACACTCTACTGTTTGGACACAGATAACGGGATAAAGTCTACGGGAAACAGATCTGTTCCAAATAATAGGAAACGAGAAAAAAAACTATCTTCTCTGTCACCCATCCCCCATGCTCTCAAAAAATTATTTTGTGTTGATTATTTGTAGTGGACCTACAGAGCTCAGCTCTTAAGGTTAGAAAGTATCAGGAGTATAACTTCAGATTAAATTCAAACCAAAACAAAAATTGTTTCACTTACTCCTTAAAATACCTTCTTGAGCTGCACTGTTGCACTCTTTCCCCCATTAAAAAAATAATATTAAAAAAAATTCTGCACAAGATAAAAGATTACTTGGGGGAGTAGGGTTGGTTCTATCAGTTTTTTTCTTTCTTGGGTGTGGGGGTAAGCATTATTTGTTTGTTTTTTTCTAAATCCTTTCCAAAAGCATGCCACCAAAATTCAAGTCTTCTAACTTCCAATTACCTCATCTGGGAAAATCGTCATCTTTTCATAAATGCACTGTAGTAACCGACATGTAATATCATGGATGCTTTTGCTTAAAAAAAAAATTGTTAATTTAATGGAAAAAAATTTTAATGGAAAAATTGTTAATTTTGTCTTCCTCCACAACACTTTCCATAGTTTACACTAGAATTTATATCCTTATTACAAAAAGTACTGATCCTCCTCTTAACCTTCTTCCCAAATGAACTGTATAAAATGTACAAAAGCCTATTTTTAACTTGAGAAATGTTAAGAGTTTTCCAGTGATGCACCAAGCTTCCAATTTCCCAAAGTCCTGCGCAGACATGGAATAGGGAAAGGAACTAGCAGCTTCCATTGAGAATTTTCTCATCGCTTCCTTTGTACATTTCACGTCTCCTCTGTCACACATGACCAGCTCTGAACCCTTCCTTTTACCCGTTTTTTTCCAGCAGTCACTCATTCCCCACTACACTGCGGGAAAGCGATCGGGAAATAGCACGTCCTGACCTGAGAAAGGCAAGAGCAGCTGCTGTTCCACAGAGGCAGTGAGGACCGGCTTCAAATCCTCCTTCTGCTCCAGGACTTCCTGCCGAAAGAGCAGATAAGGATTATTGCTATATGCCTCTCTTACTCGATCCCCACCTCTGAGTTTGTACGGGTGAGATCAGGGTCTTGGACAGAGAGGGGGCGGACCAGCTTCTCACTCGGCATCGCTACCACAAAGCCAGAGAGAAAGAAAAAAAGTTGCCGCGGTACTTCCCCTCGGGGTGGCTCAGAATGGATTCTCGGGACTCTCCCTTCCCGAGGTCCCCAAGAAGGCAGACGGCGGTGACGGCACGAACAATGCTGGGCCGGGCCGGGCCGGAGTTAAGCAGGAGCAGCCACGGCTGTGGGGCACACAAAGCAGCTTCGAGTGAGTGCCAACGACTTACCTGAAGAGCGTGGAGCGGCGGGCGGGACGGCGAGACCGCGGAGCGGCGCGAAGAGGCAGCGTCCGGGCCAGAGTTTGGGAGGAAAAGGGAGGGTTTTTATTTTCCCTGGAGTTTGAAAGGAGTAGATGAGGAACGCGTGGAATGAGAGTTGGTATGAAATGAACGCGACTGAGGGAGGGGACTCACGTCTAACGTAGAGGATGGAAGAGGGTTAGGGAGGAGACTGGCCGGGGGGAGAAGGGGGAGGCGAGAGAAAAGCCGAGGCGGAGTTGTGAACAAAATCCCAGCAGGGATCGGGCCTCTCCGGCTCGTGGACGTGCGCGTTTAGGGAAGGGGGGGAACGTGAGGCAATGGCCGGAAGAAAAGGCCCGCAGGGGCGGGCTGTCCCACAAACAGGGGAGCAGAGGAAGGAAACTCCAGGCGGCCGTGTAGGAAAAGCTGGGAGGAAAGCCGAGGGAGCTAGGCTGCAGGGGCTTCGGGAGCAGAGGGGACACGGCCACCTCCAGAAATCAGTGCGGGGGTGAGGATTGGGAAAAGAAGGTGGAATCTCTGTTCAGGACGGCTCGGCCTCATCCGGTGGACAGGTCGCGGAAACGCCGCCGCTTGCCTGTTGTTTTCCCGGGCGAGGGGGTACGCGGACGAGAATCCAGCGCCGGAAGCCCGGGGCTGCAGAGGATTCAGTCGCAGCCCAGCCGGGGTTCTAACAGCTGCCCGCCTCCGTGCAGCCCCCTTCGACGGCCGAATGCAAGCGCTCTTGGAGAGCCACACTTTGGCCCCTTTAGCGCGGTGATCCCAGCTCAGAGCGCACCTCCGCGACGACTAGTCGAAGCCAGGCCTGACCCACAGGCCTCCTCGGAGCTACCTCAGGGATGTGGCTTTCACCTCGAGTAGCTGAACTGCTATGGAACAAGCTAGCCCCAGCACAAAAGTGCTTGTTCAATGATATTTTAACTGCCTTGAGAGCACCTGAGAAATAAAACTATTCACATAACAGCAATGCGATGTCTTTTATAGCTTTTTCTTGAATCACTCTGCCAGGTAGTTGACCTTAAATTGACTCCCTTTTTTTCTGTGGGGGCATGCATTCCTTCTCCCTTTCCACCTTCTCTTCCCAGCAGAGCACACTGTATGACCAACCCATCACTACACTGAAAATAGACATTTGCACTTAAGTGGCACAGCTGGCAGGGTAAATAGTCCCAGTGTGGTTGCAGTCATTTATCCTGTCTTGCCTGCCAGACTTGCCTTGGTGTGGGTTTGAATTAGATCTGACAGCTGGTCTCCTTCACTACATAGTTTCTCTTTTCAATCAACTTCATCTCTTAAGCTAGCCTCCTAAAACATCTATTTCTGAATACTTAACCCTCCTTACCGGCCTACTATGCTCACAGCAATCCAGAGGAGAGCCAATGAGTTGTTTCCCTGAATACCTGTTTTGTCATCTCACCACACTTTGCCAACACTGCTCATCTCTTCATAGCAGCAAATGCACATCACATCTTCACCATTAAGTCCCAAAGGCCCTTCATGGTCTTTTACAACTGTTTCCTCTTCAACAGTCATTTCTGATCAGCAGATCAGACTTCCACCCTGCTAGACTTCTTTCACTTTTGTTGTTACATTTGGAAATTGGCCGTTATTAACACCTGAGAAAGCAGGATCATAGCCAAAAACAAGCCAAAGGACTTTAAAGTATTTCTCCTTTGAGCACTATTATCATGGCAGCCCTTTTTCTCTGCCTGGTTATTTTAATCTCCCTTTTAGTTTTAATTATTTAACTTAACATAAAATATATCTATTTATTTCATTTATTTGCTCAGAAATATCCTTCCCAACTTCAAAATCCATTATGCATATCATGAGACCTAAAGAAAATTTACTTTAGACAACTGTGCAGAGTATCATAGTAATTGGTTTCCCCAGCTCCTTCCTAATGTGTCACTACTTGCCTGCCTCTGCTGTTTCTTGTCTTAAATTTTATTTAGAAAATTTTGAGGAAGAATTAATCATTTTATGTCACATGCCCCCAGATCTTTTTCAGTGGGGCTGCTCTCAAGCATGTCATTCTCCAGTCTGTATAAAAAAAGGCACATACCATGGAAAAAAATGTTATTGATGCAATGGACTATTAAGACTACTCTCAAAGCAACTAGTGTGGGGACACTCTGAGAGCACATTTAGCAAGGCTAGGACGGATGTTCTGGCTAGTATGGTAGGATGGGGAATTCTGATGTGAACCTCAGGGGGATTTGATTTGGAGGAAGCACAGTCAGTGATATGAATTGTATGTAGGTTGGTCCAAAAGTAATGCCTCCTATTTATTTCCATGGGAACTACATCAGATACAAAGAGCTCAATATTTGATAGAGCTACAAAACAGTATTTTTCAACATAGTTACTACCATTCGCTATGCAATTTTGCCAGCCATGAACAAGAATGCTGCACTTGTAAAAGCCTGCACCAGCAGAGGTGACCCACTGTCACTGTCAGCACTGAAACAGACCACCTGCCACTGCATTTCACTAATATCCACTATTTGTTATTTATAAACATTCAAGTGTCAATGAATGTCAACAGTGGGGCACCTCTCCAGCATCTCATTCTCCAGTCTGTACACATAGCTAGGACTGCCTCTTCCCAGACTGCAGAATCTGGACTTGCTCATTAAACTTTGTGCGGTTGGTGACTACCTAGCTCCCTATTTTTTCTTCAGTATTCCTGCAAGGCCCCTACACCCGTTGTGGAGTCAACAGCTCCTCCCAATTTAGTATCATCATCCGATTTACACAAAACACCTACTCCTACATCCAAGTCATTTATAAAAACGTTGAAGGGGACCCCAATTAACTAATTTCCTGTTCTGCTCATGACTCTCTACTACCCAAAGTATGGCAATTGTTTTTGTCTCACACACAATGTAGTAATTCTGCCTGGCAGCCCTATCAACTTATTGTTCTAGCACTGGGTTTATGACAAGCACCTTCAAAATGTTACTCTCCTACACTGAAGCCCTGAACACACAGTTTACATTATGACCTCCAGCACTTCCATAAAACATAAAATGCTTGGGTTCCAACTGCCTTTTTTTTTTTTTTTTTTGTCAATTTACTCCTGAACAATTGCACCCCTGAACGGTGCAGTTACTTAAATGTAGAATATCTAAGCAATAATCTGCTTCAGCAAACATTGGTCCACTAGTTGAAGTATTTTTCAACAGTCCTGGTAAACTAGAGAGGTCCTAGTTGACTGGAAGTTGGCAAAGGTTGCCTCAGTTTTCAAGAAGGGTAACAAAGAAGACCCAGGTAAGTTACAGGCACATCATTCTGACTTCAGTGCTTGGTATAATTATGGAGAAGATTATTTGGGAGTTACTGAAAAACAGCTGAAAAATAATGCACTCTTATCTAATTTTCCTTCGTGACAAAGTCTCCTATCTAGCTGACTAAGGGAAGCCAGTAGATGTAAGCTTTTTAGATCCCAAGAAATTACACTGCCTGAGGTAAGAGAAAATTTCAGGATAACTACTGACATTAGGCAGTAAGAGACTTTCAGGGACTGCCATTGGCACAGTATCAAGAAAGATCACTTAGATTTGGGGAAACTTCTGAGGCAAGGTGTTTTTGCTGATGTCTTGTAAATACTGATAATGAATTGAAGTTTGCCCAGATTGTGGCTGTGGTTCCTTAGCGTGCTACTGAAACTATTTTATGAACAGCCCTTTATCACACAGCAGCACCTAGATACGGAGTGCTTCTCAGAAATGCAGATTTGTCCTAAACACATCATTTTCCCATTGATACTTTCCTCTCCCACAGCAACCTGCCTCTTTTCCCAAAACTAAGGACAAAGCTAAAGCCCACATTAAGGCAAGCAAAAAGCATTTGTTCATACTGTGGTCCAGCCAAAGCACATTGCTAAAAGTGGCAGCAGTGAAGACGATACTGAGTGTGCTCCCACAAAAACTTCTCTGAGAGTGTGGATGTAGAGTCATCATTTGTCTGGAAGCAGAAGGATTAGGTCTTCCCATGGCTTTCCCTCTTTCAACATGAGTTCTAAAGAACTGGGATGAGTCGCCCTATTGCAATGGGAGAAACAGCTTTTTTCAGAGGTCACTTGTCAGGGGAAATACCAGCATTCATTTTACAGGTTCTTTTCCACATTTTTAACTGACGATTGAAATGAAAGACACTTAAACCATTCTGTAGAAATCCGTCTTACTGCAACTGTGACTCCACCAAGTCCTCCAGGCACATACTAATAGACTGACTCTGGAACCAAAAGTGTTACAGCTCTTCTCCATTCCAGACTAGGAAAAGGAGCTTGAGAGGGAAAAATAAACCAAGATGTTATGCTGCAATCCAGTTAACAAAATTTTTCTGTTTAGCTTGAGTAGTCACTCAGTCACATACAGATGATTTTTCAGATTTCTGCCCTGGCAACATTCATGTGTTTCTGAATTAAAAGAAAATGGTGTTTTGGGCTCTCATCTAGAGGCAGGCAGAGCATATGGACAAGAGTAAGCTAAATCCTTTACCAGCTCAGATATTTCCCCAATAACCCTACAAGAATAAAGTTACTATTATAATAAAGAGCTAGTAAATCAAGGAGTTTACAGGGCTTAAAGCCATTAAACCTACACAGAAGATGCCAAATAAGATGAGAACAAAGTAAAAGAAAGCAAGGACAGAGCAAGGCGGAAGTGCTCAGAGCCCTTCCTCTTAGACATAATTGAAAAGTGTACCCGTTTCCTTTAATACCTGGATTAGCCAGCGCTGTTCAGGGTCTGTCTAGATGTTTTCCTGATAACCCCTGTCCAGGGACCCTCCACTCTAGCACCGGAATAGAGAGGTTCTATCTTGACACACATGAGTAGTCCATTGCAGTTCAAAAAGGCAACTCATAGCCAATGGACCTGTTTCCCAGCTTAGCAGGAATCAATAACGCCCTCTATTCCCATGAATGAAGGAGCTGTCTAAAAAACACTGTCTGCTTTGACTACGTGAACAGATCTCAGAAGAGGACAGTGCTTCCTGTAAAATCCAAAAAAGCCAATTCAGTCTTCTGGACAGTTTACTTCAGTTCAGGTATAAGCTGAGACCAACTAATGTCTGTTCCTAAGTTTTCATCCTCAAGACCAGGAAAGCTGATATCTAAAAGGATTTTGCTCAAACTGTCATTCATGGTGTCCAAGATAAAGCCCTCCATGAGCGATCGGTTTTCAGTAAAACCAGAGGCTGGCAGTTCAAAAGGCAACTGCTTAGTAGATTCGTGAATAAAAGATGGAGAGCTCGTGAGGGGACCATGCACTGTGTCATTGGATTCTGTATTAAGCAGTTCCCAAGGGGACTCAGGGAGAGGATTTTTAAGGGGTGTGCTGTTAAAACCCAGCAAGTCCTGGTTCTCCTGGAAGGGTGTGAACGGCAGCGGGACGGTTCTCACTGGACTGAAATCCAGCTCTTTACCTCTCTTGGTTGATGATGCAGACTTCCAGGGATCAAGGCCCCCTAGTGGAGGGGTAGTAGCTGCTGGGACTTTGCATGGAGTGGAAGAAACAGGCAGTTTAGCGAGCATCTCTTTGACTGGCGTTTTAAAGGGTCCCTCCTCCTCCTGCAGGCATCTCAGCTGTGATACATTCTCTAGAGGCTGGCTTTCCTGCAGTAAGGGAAGGCCTGCCTCTAACTGGAAAGGATCAAAGTCATTGCTCTCTGGGAAGATAAGGACAGGCTCTTCTGAGCAAGGCAGTGCTAGGCGTTGTTTCCTTCTGGATCTGCTCATTTCCTGCCTCTCACGTCTCTTTATAACTAATGTGTCAGAAAGACCCTTAGATGGTGACTTCAGTATGGTGAAATGTGTCTTCTCTGTCACAGCTGAGACTGGGACGAACAAGTCTGGCCCTTCCTTTACAGTTACGGTTGAGGCAAAAGGGGACGGCCAGTCCCCCAGCTGTGAGCCTTCCCCTTCCTTAATACAGAGAGTCTCAGGGAAAGAAGATGATTCCTCGCCAGGATGACAGTTGCTCTCCTTTAGAGAATGTGTTGGGGAAAAAAATCCTTCATCACACTGACTCTCCTCCTTGACCGCAGCCATGGGCAAAGAGGATGACGCATCAATAGAGAGGGACATCTACAAAAAAAAACAAGTGACGTGCAGTCAGTAAACAAGAACCTTAACTACTCAAAATCCAAATGGCAGTTAAAGATAGAAAACAAAGGCTACTAGCTAAGGATAGCAGGCCAAGTAAAAGGAGGATCTCTGGAAAGAAGCAGCAATAACCACAGTTAGACATTGATCTCCCTTTGAAATGGATACCGTTTTCAGCTAATTGTCTGGAAGTTATGCCCTTCAGAGCACATGTGCTATGAGCAACTTTGAGGACAAGCAGGAGAAGAGCTGAACATTTCCTTGTTTGATCCTCCTTACACTATATATGTATGCAATAACAAAAAAAAAAAATGAGGACGTCTTTCATAGAAATCAAGGAAAAAGAAATGAATAAAATATTTACATTATCAAAAGATAAATGCGCGGGGGAAAAGAAATCATAGCAGGAGAGAATATAAATTAACAGATGCGCAAAGGAAAACAGGATCAATGTTAGAAAGAATGGAAAAAGATGAAGCCTAACAGAGCCTAAGTATCTGAGACAGTCACTGACTGAAAGATCTGTTCGATAATGTCTTTTCTTCAGCTCAGAATTAACTAGCAAGTCCGCAGAATTAGCAAAAAGCATTTTTTAGAAACCTCTAGGAAGACGTCATCCTTGCAAATAAATGCTCTTTCATAAGCAATGCCCTATAATACCGCTTCCTCTTTAGCGCTAGAAGAGTATATGAGATTTTCAGGGCAGAACAAACCCATTTCCCCTAGTCCTCTCTCTTCTCATCTGAGCAGTAAAGAAACATGGTCTTGACTTCTCAATCCAGTGCACCCTCTCCTCTAGTGAAATAAAATAACATACTTACAGCAAGTCAACTAGCAGGTATAGTCACACTAGACACAGAAAAGGAAAAGCAAGAACTGACACCTACCCAGAAGCTTACAGGCTTAGAAGACCAAGTAAAGATGTACAAAGGAGCCACGTGAAAAACACAGTCCATGGAAGAAAAGAGCTATGGAGAAAACAAACCAAACAAAACACAAACCCCCATTCCACCGGTTCCCCACAAAGAAAGGAAAAAAAAAAAAAACAAAGAAGACAACAAACAACCTTTGGAGCAATGCGCACACGTTTATTGCTCCGGAAGGTCTCTGAGCTGTTGTGGGATGCTCCCTGTGCCGTAGATAGAGGAACCTTCAAAGAAGACTGCAAGACAAGAGGCTGACTCATGGGAAACTGGATTGGAACAAGGTAGGAGTTGATGCGAGGAAGCAAAGGCTTCATCTTTCGTCCTAGAAGGGAAAAGAATAGATTTGCTAGCCTCCTACCCTTCTTTTACTACATGTGGAAAACCAGACACCTAACAGGAACTGCTTCTAAATACTCCCACATAACCATTTGATCAGTTACTTCCATTTGCTTTCTTTGCTAGCTCTGAGAACACAGATTCCAAGTCAGAAGGCCTGATGAAGAGCGAAATGCAGCCTTTCATATAGATCCTAGACCACAAGCTGGGGCAAGCTCTGTTGTTACTTAGTTTCAGCACCCAGTTCCCTCCATCTTTCTACCGCATCCTCTCTCAGAGACGACGACTTTCAGCACTACTTTCAGCTCCAGAGCTGAGGGATGGGAGCAGCTGTAGGAAACCTTCAAGCAGGCAAATCTGGACGTTACCATTTTTATTCCTATGGAAATCTGGGAGAGCACTTGAGTTTATGGGAATTATTCTTTTTGGTCTAGCCTGAAGTAGACACTCACGTGCATTCTGGGGTTCAGTTTTGCTGCCACTGTTGCTTCCCATGTTCTTCTGGGGATCTGGAACATGTTGCTTTTGCTGCCGTAAACATTATGAAATAAAGAGGAGAGAGAAGATTTAAATAGAATAATTAGTCTCTGTTCTGCTGCCTCGTTCAGAACTGCAAATCAGAAGCCTGTACTTAGCCAACACAGAAAACGCAGCTGTTAGAGCCAGCATGAGTGCTGGGTGTTACCTCTGTTATACTTGCTGTTTTACAGCCATGCCATTTCAAGACTAGCTACTGAAAATTCACATAGAAACAGAAATGGCACAACAGAGCTGCTCCAACCACAGACTCTGCTGTAGAGCTGACCTTGTTTTGGTGTTCTCAGTGCAGAAATGTGAATAGCATACTGTTATTTGTGTATTTGATTTCTATACAAACCATAGACCTGGAATTCAAGCAGAACAGCAGAGGCACCGGAGGAGCCAATGGTCTAAGCAGAAGGAATGAGGGCCGGGGCTGTAGTGGTGACCAATAGTGTCTGATTAATTCATTGAAAATCCATCATTGTTAAAATGGCTGAGTTCTACAGACAGCAAACAGGTTTTTCCTTCTAAGAGTCACAGCGCAACTGGTTTCCAGAAAGTAAAAAGAAGCACAGAGAGATCCCATTCTCCCTGGATCTGAGACTCAGAACAAGTTGGGACTGCTTCTACAGAGATTAAGATTGTAACTGAACCCTCTGTCTCAGTTCTCTGAAGTTTCCAAAAGCTCAGTGCCCACGGCAGCCTATTTTAGCAGCAGACCTCTAGTTGCTTAAAACTGTACAGCTCTTGCCAGCTGTAGAAAGAACATGTAATTTGAAGGTAATTAGCTTGACTCCTTTCCCGAAAAATGGAGTGTGCACAGGGCTGTATCATCACGTGCAGCAGGGATTCTGTCCCCCTCCCCAGATTTCTTATCTTTTCCTTCAGTGACTAGTGAGAGGAGATTGGAAGCCCAAGGCCCAGGCCAGAGTCTTACTGATTCAGAGTGCTCAGGCGATGTTGACCCCAAGTCCAGCGGCTAGCGGCAGCAAGGCAGTCAGAAGGAGAAAAATAAGAGGAAGTTACCAACAATAAAAAAGACAATTTAATCTTGTATAATCTGAGCAAACGAGAGAACACATCTGCCCTCCCGCTGCACAAAACATAGAAGAGACAAAATCTTAAAAATTTCCTAAAATTTCTAGATGAGATAGAACAATTGCATCCTGCGAGTGTCTAGTCGAACAACAAAGGAAATGCTTGTCTAATTCAGTGGAAAGCTTTTCATTACGAGTTCGCAACAGTCCTATGGAAACAGGTTGAACAAGCTAACATATTTGGCATGATACCTGAGGAATGAACATATCCCGAAGGAGCTCCAGCAGCTGAAGCACAGCACCCTTTTCTTTTTTCTTCCATATACAGAGATAATCTATTTGTCAGAAGCAGCAGCTAAATTTAACTTCTACAAAGAGGCTGATGCCAAAGCAGCTTAACTTTCTTTTCTAATTGAAGTGCATCTGTCTAGTGTGGCATTTAGAGACTAGATAGGCTGTTCCGTTTTCTTTGCATGAAACATTCACCTTAAACACTTGGTCCAATGTTAGGCAACGGTTGGCATCAGGGTGAATAGTCCAGAATGAGATTTTACCATTAGCAGATGTCTCACGGACAAACATATCATGAAGGGACAGGAAGAGAGGGAACTGAAATCTATTCCTCCTTCCTGTAAATCATAATTTAAATTGCTTTCAGGATTCCACCTTTTCATGTATGGAAAATTACCCATGGAGAACTGAAGCGTTTTTTTGTTTATTTTGTTTGTTTCTTTTTTTTTGTAACTGACATTGAAACAAATTATTTTGCTTAGACAGAAAGCACAGGGAGCTAGACACTTTGATCAGACAAATTTCCCACTCCTTTATGTTTTTTGTTTGAATTATTTTGATATCTTACTTTTAAAACCAAGTCACTTTTCACAGTGAAATATGATTACTTTCCCTTTAATGAAGGACTCTATTCAACGAAGCCAAAAAGATGAATCCTTTGCTTTCTTCAAAATTTATTTTGGTTCGTTGCGGATGGTGCTATGCCTCCTCTAGTTTGAAAATGTTAATTAGTAAATGATCAGTAATTCCCATCCTCTAGGTTATGTTCACCTGCTCATGTATTTTCTAATTATATTAGCAGAGTAGGTTACAGTTATAAAAACCTTCACCTTAATCATTTTGTTAGTTAGTTTGCTTCTCAATTTTCTTCCCCTCTGGGGACCAAATAAGTGGTCTACAGCTTCCAGCTAAGAATAATTCCACATAGAGCATGTTATGATCAGAATTTTGTAGACTATAAAGCTCAAGAGATACAAGACTAACAGTGGTTAGAGGAATCAGCTCTTCATTTTTAAACCACGTGGAAGGCTTTTCTTCAACAGTGATAGGAAACTTAATTCAGTGGTATCTCAGAGATTTACAGATATCAGAAAGCGAGCAGCGCAGTAATTATAAAGCAGATATTATGCTGATAGTAACAAAAAATCACCGGTTCAACTTGATGTTCCCCCTAACCACGTGTTATTTTACCTCTAGATTCAGAAATAAACTGCATTGTACTTCAGTAGCAGAACAGGTTCAGATGGACAGTAGGAAAATGTATAACAAACCATCTCAAAAGCACTACCTTGAGTCTGGGTAAAGCATTAAAACCATGAAACTAAGAAGTGCAAGTAGCTCAAAGAAATAATCAAATGGGAGCCACGAACTATACCAGAAGCTGTGCTGTGGGAAAAAAAAAGGATTAGAGACTAACCTTACATTTATTCCTAGGCTTGTAAGTGTGACATCACAAAAGAATAGAACTGAGAATAACAAAGGAAAGGATGTATGAAAGAGAAATAAGATATGAGAAGATAGGAAGGAACAGAAGAAGTAACTAGTACAGGAGGAACAAACAACCACGACAAGTGAAAATAAAATAGTACCAAAAAAACCCCAAAAAGCCTCATATAGAATTATTGAGTTGTCCAATATATAAATTAGTTTATTTGCATTGATATATAAAAATTATAAATACAACTGATGAAAAACAGTATCTGATAAAAGAGCACTTAAGGAGTTCATCTGTCCACATAACTTGATCAAGACTCTGAGACTAGCCCAGTGACGATGATTTGACATCAACAAATAGCTTGAAGATCCACTGCTAACTAGTGTAACTGAAGAGGTGAGTCAAGCAATGCTACGACTTTTTGAGAACAGAGAGAAATCATCTTGAACTGGAAATCAGCATTCAACCTTCACAACCTTCAAGTCACACCAAACTAACACAGGGCAGTTTCTTTCACATTGTCCTAGTCCAGAAAAAATAAAAAATAAAAAAAAATCAAATTACTATCAGACTTCTTAGTATTTCTGGATGGGCAGAAGGAAGGCAGAATCACCAGCCAAGAACTCAGCAGAACACAACTTGAGAACACTGCCAGACCTTGTTCCTAGCCTGATGAGAAGAAGTACATGACGACACACAAAAGATATTAATAATTTCAGTTCTCTTTGCTGAACAATGTGCTGATGAGATCTTTCTGAATACAATGGCTCTTCAGCTAAAACCAACAGGGTAATTGAGATTGGGCTTCCAGCATTTTGTAGGTTTGGTCCTCCCAGCAACAGTTCATAATTTACAATTAAATACGAAGTTTACATATGATTACTATTTTTTTCTCCCAGGCAATTAAACCCTATAAAACCATTTTCTCTGTCTATTTTCGAAGAGCAAGTGACACCTACCACTGCAAAGATTCTGGATACGTAAAGCAGTAAGTCTGTCTCTTATGAGCATGAAACAGCTCATCTGCTGACAACAACAGCATGCAAAACTGAAGAATGCTCTTTCTTGTCTTAATGGAAGATACAGTTTTCCAGGCTCATTGTGGATACACATAATAGCCACAGAAGTGGCAAGCTTTAGTTCTGCTTTAGTACTCAGCAGATGTGTGCACTATGAGGCTTGCATGTTAGCATGTACCAATTCACTGATAAATCAAAGCCGTATGAAACAAGAAATGTCCTAGGCTGTAATCTACAGTATCCAAATTGTACAATCCAGCATTAAAATGGAAATATGGGAAAGAATGACTGTAGAGCCCCATGATATGTTTTTTTTTTTTTAAATTACTGCTGCCTTTGAAAACATCAGTTATCTCCTCTTGAGGTATCTTACTCTTACAGACAGATTAAAATTATTTATATGAAACCGCCTACAAAGTTTTATAACTTGAGACAATCTCACATTAAAAAATAAAATAAAATAATCAGTTACATATAGCTCATACCTAAAAATGTTGAAAATTTTACAAATAAAGGATGACTTAAAATGTATTTCTGATCAGCATAAAGCCTAGATTCAGTCAATCCAAACACCGCTTTTCAGGAACAGTGCAATACTACTTTTTGCCAAAGTCAGATTCTACTGTCTATTCAATCTTATATTTAACATGGTTAAAAGTAAGAGATAACACCAATGGATACAATTTTGCCAAATTAAAAGGGAGTGACTTTTCATTTGTAAAAAGTACATCAAGGGACATGGAGTAATTAGGATAATGAAAGGAAACTGACTATCAGCTTTAACAGAGATTAATTTCACAGAATGAGATAAACATGTTTTATGTTTATTCCTGTATCTCAGTCCAGTTCTGTGTTTGTTGACTACTACCTAGAGTTGTGCATAGGCCTAAACTGAACAGCAGTGAACTCTTTCACTGCTCTTAACGGGCTGCAAAATGCAGCACAGGGCAAGACAGAACATACGCCATAACTACTCTCATTTTTTCTTAATTCAAAATCAGAAATTCAGAGTAGTATCAGTAGCATAATCTCCAGGGGCACTGCTGAAAGATTCAAGGTACATGAACACTAATATATTATTTTTCTAATCCTAGCTGCAATGGGTTTCAATTAGTGAATTAAATTCCTTAGCCTGCTTAAGCAACAGCTGATGCAAAGACTCTGAAAGCAAAATCAATTCTGACGACAAAAACATCACCCGTATTCCTCATTCTTCCACAAAGCAAACAGATAATGCTTGGTCTTGAAACAGTCTCCTAAGATGGTATACTGTGCAATACCAGAATGCTCTCAGGATTGAGTGAATGCTATTTACTTTCTAATAAGCCTACAAAAGTTTGTCTTCCAGTATCCTTCCACCTCCAATGTGCTTTTCATTACTTCACCTGAAATTCTAAAAAAATACAGAGATGGGAGTGAGTTCCACGTCTCAAGTCGGTTGTTCCTCATTCACAGGCCAATTTACTATCAAAGCTGGAGAGTCCAATAGCAAAAGCCTGAAGAGCACAGAGAGGATAGTTATAGTCCAGAGTGAAAACATCTTCTGCTACACGACCGAACTGCATCACAATGTAGTCAGCTGGGGAGAAAAGAAAAATTCAGAGACCAGCAATTTCAGGGGTAAGCAAAGAAAATAAACAAAAATTTAGAAGTGTCTGTCAGTTCCAAATATATGTATTTGGGGTATCCATCCTTATTCACCAAACTGGCTTTAAAATCTGTTGTCTGTAGTGACTGTGGTATTCTAGGGATTATTTTCCTTGCACTCACTGTCATCTTAATTCTTTTCTCCCCTGCAAGAGGTTTCCAGTTCCTCTCTCTTCTTTTTCTGCAGCTATTGAGAGCAGCCTCTCTGTACTCATCCCAGTAAAAGTCTGGCCTTTTATAGTTTTCTTGACAGCAGAGCAATCCCTAGAAATCTGACTGACTTCCTTCACCCAGTCTCCCTTCTCCAGGAATAGTATTATTTTCCTCCCAAACCTCATGAAATACTCTGGGTTTTCCCCGTTTGAATGACCCCCTCCTCCATTCTCCACCAGACTCTTACGCTCATTGTCGTGGACAATCTGGAAGTTCTTCACTGAGGCCTGAGTGACTCTCCCATGGAAATTCAAAACATAGGACTGAGTATCATCATTCCAGACTGGAGCCTTGTTGTGCAACTCAATGAGGTTTTCTAAATTCTTGGTTTGCCATTTTGACAGAAGAGTCTCATTTTTCTATTCAGAGGAAAGAAACATTTTATCAGATTTCAAATGGCTCTGCTTTTGAGCACTTCCTCTCTCAGATGTGCATTCTGTGACTTCAGTGTCATTCTTTGTTAAATGAAACGATGGCACTTAAACTTAGTCCTACTGAAAGTATCCTGCAAGTTACAAGAAAATATTTTCCAAGCACTCCTTATCACCATATCTCTACCCAAACAAGAAAAAAAATGAAACAAAAGCATACACATGAACAAAACAGACAGCAATTCACATATCACAGATGTCCAGATGTCCTGCTGGCAGGAACCTCCTTTTTGAGATTTACACAGTTTCTGTGATCCTGTTCATTTGTAAACCAACTTCTATTTTCAATAGTCTAAACTATGAAACAAAAGTAAATAATGTAAAATTAAGTACATATTGTGAATGGCATATACTTTCGTGGTTTGATGTACAGTGTAAGTAGGTTGTTGCCCTATCTGGTCTAATAAGAGGTACACAATATGAAAACCATGCAGAGAAATAAAAAGATGCAAAAAGGAGGCAAAATAGTACATTAAGTTTGAGAAAATTACAAAGAACTGGAAACGGTAATGAAACAGAAGACACATGATTTTATTTTAAAAGCTATGCAACAAATAGCATCCAAATTGAAATAATATAAGCTAAAACTCACAAGAAAAAGAATCCAAGAAGCTTAAGTTACTTAATGGGAAGGAAATAATCAGAAAGCAATATTTTATGGCTAACAAAACTACACTGAAGTGTTTCAGTATTGTACACAGAAAAAATAGGTTATTCTAAAAAATTCATTGTTTTCCTTAAAGTAAAACTTATTCTGATTAAAATAGTTATTAAATACTTTTATTCTTATCTTCATTTTACTGTTATAAAGGTGCAAAAGTACTTTAAAAATTGGAGCAAACAAGTTGTGTTTAGATGTTTCTTTTTGTTTTAATGTGTGGGCCGTATTGCTTAATCAGAGGCATCACCCTACAGTGAAGGAAGACAAAAAACAGTCTGACCCCTCAGTCAGCTTCATGGGGTGGTCAACATGCCTGAGTGACAAGATATCATCTAGATACACACAGACAAATTTCAGAAATGACCCCAGGTGAACCTCATAAAGTTCAACAAATTCAAGTGCACCTGGAACATGGGAACTCCCAGTATCAACACAAGCAGGGGGACAAAACAAAGTGGAAAAGGGACTTGGGGATACTGGTGGATGGCAATCTAGACATGAGCCAGCAATGTACCTTCACAGCTCAGAAAGCCAACCACATCCTGTGCTGCATCCAAAGAAGAATGGTCAGCAGGGCAGGGAAGAGATCCTGCCCTTTTACTCTGAGCTGGTGTGACCTCACCATCCAGATGTGGAGTCTTCAGTATAGGAAAGACACAGGCCTGCCAGAGTGTGTTCAGAGTAAGAACCCACTTAGGGCCACTAAGATGATCAGAGGGCTGGAGTACCTCTCCTATCAGGAAAGGCTGAGGGAGCTGGGCTTGTTCAGCTTACAGAAGAGAAGGCTCCAGGGAGACCTCATTGCAGTCTTCCAGTACTTGAAGGGAGCATATAAACAGGAGGGGGAATGCCTGTTAATGAGGGTGAATAGTGACAGGACAAGGGGGAATGGTTTTAAACTGAGACAGGGGAGGTTTAGGTTAGAGATCAGGAGGAAGTTTTTCACACAGAGGGTGGTTATGCACTGGAACAGGTTGCCCAGGGAGGTCGTGGATGCCCCATCCCTGGAGGCAATCAAGGCCAGGCTGGTTGTGGCGCTGGACAGCCTGCTGTAGTGGTTGGCGGCCTTGCACATGGCTGGGGGGTTAAAACTAGATGCTCATTATGATCCCTTTCAACCCAGGCCATTCTATGACTCTGTGATTCTATGAGTCTATGAACACCTCCCCTATGAGGGCAGGCAGAAAGAGCTGGGGCTGTTCAGCCTGGAGAAGGCTCTGGAAAGACATGACAGCATCCTTTCAGTATCCAAAAGGGGGCCATAAGAAAGAGGGGGACTGCTTAGCAAGGTCTGTTATTATAGCACAAGGGGCAATTGTCTCAAACTAAAACGGGAGATTTAGACTGGATGTAAGGAAAACAACTTTCAGCGTGAGGGTAGTGAAGCACTGGAACAGGCTGACCAGAGATGGTGGATGTCCCAGCCCTGGAGACATTCAAGGGCAAGCTGGACCAGGCCCTGAGCAGCCTGACTGAGCTGTGGACATTCCTGTTCATTACAGGGGAGTTGGACTAGATGACCTTTGAATTTAAATGATTATATCATTTTGGAACAGCTTTGTGTTCCAGACTTGGCCAAAGTCACTATGCTTGCCTGCTAACAAAGCAGCAGGAAAAAAGGGTGAGAAAAATACAGTAAGAGCTCTTTCAGGAAAAGGGGTTGAACATACAACAGCAACAAGACAAAGTAGCCATTTGCAATAACTAAGTAAATAACATTTAGGCTGCCAAAAAGACAAGTAAGAATATAAACAGGATTCAGAAGCTTACAAGTGAGTTAAAAGGCAAGGCAAGAATAAATTAATCATCACCTTTGTGCAACACCATTGCTACCCATTAGACTCAGTAACAGCCATGGCCATTATCAACCACACTCTAATAAGCATGATTGTCAGTTAACACCCACACCTACAAGAGAAAGTTTTAACCTCTTCCTCCAGTCTGAACTCTGACCAAACTCCGTAACTCACATTTTGTGGCTGGACTGGAATTCGCTTATGATTCATATTCATTCCTGGAATGATCACAGACATTTTTCTGGGACCTTTGAATCCTAATACATTGGTTTCCTGAAATACAAGGAAAGACGCTATTTTCAGGAATGGATATACTCCACCACGTGGAAGGAAAGACGGCAAAGCTGAACTTCAATCTACATTTATGTTGGTTTTCAGAAATTTGCCAGCTAAAACTGTGCTAGCTGGATATCACAAGAATGTTCCTGAAGAATGACTGGCATTTTTCTTTAGGTTCTGTAACTTGTGTTTAAGTGCATGCATACTACTTTCTCTCAGTTTTTCATTTTATAATTGATTAAGAATAGAACCAGAAGGCAAGGTAGCCATGATCCATTTAAGCGTCAATCTTAAAACAAATAAATACATTTTTTTCTGACTACTGAAGGACACTGCTCCATATAGAGTTAGTGTAGAAAGCAAAGGAAAAAAGTCTTTCTTGCTATTCTCAAACCATTTATTTAACAATATCAACCAAAATTCACTGGTCTGATGGGTTCTGCACCCATGTCAGTGACACTTTCAAAAGACAGAATCTTTTAGAATCGATGAATTAAGTGGTATAACTTCTCCTGATGTACTAGTGCATTTTAATAGATGCAGATTAAAGGTCTTCAGAGTTGTAACCTGTTATGTCCTTTAAAAGAAAATCTAGGAACATATATGAGAACAAGAGTGCAGACTTTATTTATATATAAATTTCATTTATGTGAAAAATACTGATATATGAAAAGCTGACTTTATATTATCAGCTGTACTCATTTTAACACCTTGCTCTGTACAGCTAAATAGGGAAATGAAAAATACTGTATACAATAGAAAGTTCTGCTGATATTTCTCTGAATAGCTTAGTACTGGAATTATCAAGTCAATTTCTTCCCCTAAGCGCCACAAAGATTAATAACCAAAAAAATTAAAATCATGCTTCAGGCCAACAAACCTTCACATTTCTGCTACTGCACCCATGACAAAATCTTCTACTAAATTTTCTACTTGACTGACTTCCATTTTGTGAACTATTCCATATTTTTCTCAAACCTCTGAATTGGAATATAACAATTTTAGGTCAAGTAACAAGTTCATTTGAACATTAGTTTGGCTCTCCCTCCAAAAAATATCAAACTCATAAGAAATTATATTTGAGGCCTCTGCCCTTTATCTTATCTGGTGGAAATCAATTTAATGAGGGAGGTAGGCTGCAGGCAGCATAATTTTATGAGCCCTATTTCCCTAGTATTCAGCCTACAAACTAAAAGCGAGTAAAAGGTAAGAGGCACTACTTACATAATAAATAGCTGCAAGTTCTTGTCGAGTATGAACCTTTTCCACTAGACCTTGTGCCCTGACTGGGCTAATTCCATGGTCATAGACTGTAAATTTGGTTCCCATGAGGTTTGACCTAATGTCAGGTTATGGAAAGATATACAAAAAAGAGAGAGGCATCAATAGAAATTTTTATCCTCTTAAAAAAGCATGTGTGCATGACACAGAAGTCAGGCCGGTCATCTGAGTCTTTCTCCAGTACTCTCAGTAAGGAGTTTCAGTAAAGTGCCCGTTGTAAAAACTGGACATTTAACCTGCCCTGACAAGCACTGAGCCAGAACTCCTTCTCCAAATTATCATTATGAATGGTAACTGAATAAAGAATGACAACCTAGTTGCATACAGATCACAGTAAGCTGAAAGAGACAAATTCTCTTTGGACAGCAGGTTGTCATCCATAAATCCAATTAAACAAATACGTAAATTCCATCTATCCCACTGTACAAGATGTACACGTCTATAGTTTTTATCTGTTGTTCTCACCTGAGTTTTCCAATGAAACTCTCCCCTTCCCGGGATAAATCAGTTGGGTCAACTGATATGAGGTAATTGGACGTTTTGCTCTTTTTCCGTTTTCTACCTGCAAGAAGAAACATCTGGAAATACAAAACATTTATCAAGACTGGAGTTTTGAAAGAGTTCAGAGGCACTGTTATCCAGACTGTTACCTCTACATTTCCCATATCTATTCCCATTTTTGTTCTGAACTGTTATTACTGTCCTGCTAATTTTGACCTGTTCCAGAAGTACACAACTTGAAAACCTGCTCTTCCTGTTCTAGATTAAAGGCAATTGTCTTTTCCAGTTTTCCCTTTTTTTTTTTTCTTCTGGAACATCTTGGGTTTCCCTGCTTTTCTTTAACCCTGACATTTTAAAACTTTTTAATTTCATCTTTCCTTGTCCTATGGCTACTAAACATGCCAACACCTCCTTTAGTGCCTTGGCCAAAAAGAAGGTGCCCTCATCTGCATGCTGTCTCTCTACAGCTTCTGGCTTCTTACTGATTTATGCACTATTCTCCATTACACTAAAATATTATGTCATAAGAATACAACAGCCAACACTCTGTACACTACTTCCAATACCTTTCTGTTGTTATCCTTTTCCAGATGCATGTAATAAGTAGGGAAGAGGCCCCGATCCATTCCCTTCTTATCTCTAGTGATTCGACACTTGACTGTAATACCATGGGGCGCAGGACGCAATACAAATTCCTCTAGGTTCTCTACTTCTCCCAGATGTACAACTGCTTGAGGGGATGGACTACAGGAAGCACCCATTTCCTATGGGAAGAACCATCATATTAGAAAACCAGTATCAGACCAGAGATTCTGCTATTCCCCAGGAAAAAAAAAGTCTGTTGAAACATACCTAATATCCCAAGAACACATTGGGGAAAAGAAAGTTGAACAATAAAACATCTGTGTTGCTCTGAAGAAAGTGAGTAAAGACTCTTTTACTCTAGTTCTCCCAGGGAAGGAGAGAAAATAAAGCCATTAACTGGAGTAAATTACTAAGAATGGGAAAACAGGTTGAGATACTGTAAATATTTTAAACAAAGAGCTCCTCTGCTTCAAGAATTCCAAACTCGGTGATATATAAGGCAGCATGATATGCTGGATGATGTTCTCTGGCTAAAATGACCACTAAGATTACGTTGGTTCAGAAAAGCAGCAGAAATGGGGTAAGGTGACAGTGCTGGAGAAACCATGGAATAAAGCATACAGTTAGCATGCATGCCATGGTCACCAAAGGAACTGGAATTCTAGTGGAAACCTGGCATCAGCTATTAAAGTCATTTTTCTTAGAAGAAGCTAGCCTGGCATGGCCCAGGGTCAGTACTAAGGGCATGGCACTGACATGGGGCTGAGACAGGCCCCTCCATACTGCTGGGCAAGGCAGTGATGAAGGATCACTTGACCCAGAGTCGCGGGCCCTCAGACAGGAAGAAGGGAGCCCTGTGCCCACTGCCTTGAGTTGGGTGCTTCTTGGTCCTTTCCTTAAGAGAAGAGGAAAACATAGGCCAGCACCTCCCAAACTTCTGTTGGTGGAACCCAAGGGAATGGCACAGAGCTGCATCAGCAAAGAGTCAAGTTGGCTTTTAGGAAGTTCTTCACTGAGAGGGTGCTCGATCATTGAACAGGCTTCCAAGGACAGTGGTCAAAGCTGCCAGAGTTCAGTGTTGTCTAATTAATGCTTCAATAACACTCTCAGAAACAGGGCTTGAATTTTGGGTGGTTCTGTGGGAAGACGGAAGTTGGAATCTGTGATCCCTATAGGTCCCTTACAGCTCAAAATGTTCTGTTTTTCTGTGAAACCTTGTAGACTGCAGGACCTGGAGTATTCCTCCTTCATCTTGGAGATAAAGAGCAGTTTCATAAGTATAAGATCTGAGTACATATACATACAGACACACTTGAAATTCATTTATGGTTCTCATCCACCACTCACAGCATATATCCAAGTCATCACCAGCAGCTGTCAACCATACCTCAGCTTTTTATTTACTAGCAACTAGATTTCTTGAACTAGTCACTGGCTAATGTAGCACAGTATACATGCAGCCTCCAATATGCTCAGCTGGGTCACCTGAATTAGCATGGACATCCAGGATCCCTGGAGCCTTTTATCTGCAGCGTCTGAGGGACAGAGTCAGATGTGGGTGATCCAAATTGTTTATTACAGGTTCTAACATCCCTTATGTACATTCACAAGTTTTCTCTTGTAACTTTCCCACCTGCCTTTACATGTCAACAAAATACTCCACAAACGCTCCTTAACCATGCATGCAGGCGCTTATCCATTCAGGGTCACGAGTTGTTCCAAGCCACATACTCTTCCTCCAAATAGGTTCTGCCATTGCACAGCTTATTTGAACTTGTTTTCCTTTTCTTCTGGAGTGTCCTTGGTTCTCAGCCTTCCTTTCTCATGCTGTTTACCCTGCTCCACTGCTTCTGCTCTGAATATACTTTCTTGTATTCTCACACTTATTCTCTCTATTTACTCCTTGTTTTCCTATGCTTGTTGTGCCCTGACTCAACTTGATCCTCTTCCCTTGTGTCCCTCCCTCATAGTAAGCTTTGTACAAACCCACAATTTTCCCCATTCCATATTAAAATTCTGTTCCCTCTTGCATCTCTACAATAAAATCTATTATAAGGTAGCAATCCCTCTTCATATATATATATAGCATATATAGGTATAGCATTTCAGAGTTTCTCTGAATCAACCAAGATGATTGTGAACAGAGACAATAATCTTTCTTCTTTGAGCATCACAGGAGTAGCTAATTCAGAGTGTCCCCTTGTTTACTGACTAGGTTACTTGAGTTGGGTTCCTTCACCCATCACTCTTTTGATGGTTACTAGGTATTTCTATTTAATTACATGTTCTTCTGTTAGATAATTGGACAATACTGTCCTTCCTCTGACTTCAAGGATTAACTGCAAAAACAGTGTTTTAACACAGTGCCAAAGGGGTTAGAAGTTAAAACAAAACAAAACAAAACAAGAATGTGCCCAGTCCTCGCCAGAAACTCATTTCAAATACCTACTGCAAAGGATTTCTCAGTGGTTGCAGAACTAGGCCTCTCAGAATCAGTTTGTGGTGACCAAGATGTCTGTCTCTTACTTACTTCTTCCTCTTCTTCTGTGTCCTCCTCATCAAAATTCAGACTGCCTGAAATTCCTGTCAGAACACAGGATCAAGAAGATAACCTCTAAAAGAAAGTATCATGAGCTTATGGCATCACTAATTTACATATAATCTTTGTGCAACGATTTTTTTTTTTTCAAATTGCTGATTTTCTTTTTGTGCTATATCGTTTTCGGAGCCTTGTGATTCTGATTACATTACATTGAGAGCAGTAGAAACATTTTACAGCTGTCAGTGTGCAGCTGATCAAGCTTTCACTAATAAATATTTCACTAAGCAATATGTTGTATCATGAATGTGCTATCATTGAATTAAATTTTGCTTACTTTTATATGCAAAAAAAACAACCCCTATGTAGTTTAAGAATAAAAAAGTCAATCCTGCTCTGTATCGGTAGGTAAAGCCTACACTGTAGGCTGGACCCCGTACAGTTTACATTCATCACCATCATTTCCTCTTAGTTTTACTGAAATGGATTATGATAATTCTTTAGTTAGAGCCTCTCCTGTTTTATATCAGTACATGAGTAGCAATAACTCACCAAGTCTCAAATACTACTACTGATTTGACTGTCCCAAGACATATTTAATCTTAAACACAGCAATACAAAGGTGACATGGATAAAGAACATATCTTTACATATCACTGTTTGATGCTTCCTCCCTACATGAAGTTATGTTGTTTGGTTCTGCGATTCCATTCTTTAATTTTGCTGTTGAATGGAAAAGTATGTAATGCACTATAGAAAATCAACAGGCTCAGCCTACTAAACCAAACAGTTTTCTGTGAATCAATATTACAACTGTGCTTTAATATAGGAGGCATTGCTGGAAATTCTTTGTCTCAGACAAAACAGGAAAACATCTTACTTTGTCTCTAAACTTCTCAAAGCATGCTTAGAAAGAGGAAAGATGTTAACCCTAACACTCTAGTCAATTCTTCAATAATTTCTGCTGAAGTTTCTGGAAATTCTCTCCTGCTTCTTTCCCCAACTCTGCTGTGACTTTGCTATTCATACGTGTATGGGAGCAGTTGAATCACAGCCTGAACCACTGATTGATCACCTGAGGCAAGCACTGAGTCAGCTACTAGAGCACAGGTGAAGACAATTCACCTATGTCACCAGAAGGGGTGGAATCTGACTCCACCTCTTCCAGACTCCATTTAAGGGCTGACCACCACTGGGGGGAAGAATCTCTTGTTGAAAATCCCTCCTTTGTGGAGTTTCCCCCAGTAAGCATCAATCCTTAGTGATGGGTGAGCATTTCCCTTTATATTGATTGTCTCTTTACCATCTTGATAGTGCAATTTTGAAAGACTATCTATTAAATATCTTGGTTAACAATACCATTTGGTATTATTCATTTTGTTGCCTTCCCCTCTTATAATACACATACAGCTGTTGGATGTGATAATAAGAGTAAAGCTATTCCATCACAATGCATTTATGAATAGTACCAGAAATATTCTGGGAGGCAAGCTCTGCTAAGTAAAGCACTAGTAATCATATTGTTTACGCTGGATTCAACAAAAAGCCTTCCTGTAACACTGACAGCAATATAAGTCACTTGGTGTAGGACAAATAACTCCCAAGAATAGCACTCAAAGAAAATAGTGTGAAAGGTGATATATTTTTGGTAGGCTTAAGTAGACGGTATACAAACAAATAGTAAAAAAGAGAGTGGCTCACCTTGATGATGGCCAAGGCTTGCTGATAACTCCACTAGGGAGGGATCTCCAACAAGAGAGCCTTCCCTGGTGATGGTCATCCCTTAAATGGGGTCTTGGGAGAGGTGGAGTCAAACTCCACCCTTCCAATCACACTCACTTGTGCCCCTGCAGCTGACTCAGTGCTCGCCTCAGGTCAGTGGCTCAGGCCATGATTCAGCAGTTCCCATACACTCCACCCCTTCACAACATGAACCAGGGTGAGCCTTCCTTAATACAGAGACCCAATACATCACGACGCTTACATAATAACCCGTCGCGATGCATATCGATGTGCTCTGAGGTGAATGACGATCAGCATGTGGCTCATGTTCTTCCTTGGGCCAGTGCTCAGTGGTATCTATTGGAAGCATGCGGTCACATTGTGCAGGTCCATCCTACTCTTCATCAGTCCCGGATAGACCATCACCGGATGTTGCACATGATCTTATAGCAACTCTGGAACACTTCAGCATTATTTGGTTCCTTCTGGTGACTCATAGACTCACGGGGAGTAATATAGATGTTTCAAAGGTACCAAGAGGGGGAGGCCAGGCTGTATTCCTGTCTTGGGTCAACACATCAGCTTGTACAGGGGCATGCCCTGGCCGCCTGTACCAAACCTTTTGGCCAGATGTCTGTGGCTGCACGATTATATCAGGTACCAAAGGGGGTGTCCTGATCTGCCACAAAACATGATAGGGGTTCCTTTAGCAATAAATACTCGAGTGTTGACCACAATATCAGCAGGCCATGTACCAATTACCGGAGGGACTACCGAACCCCCCACTGCCAGTAATCTCCCCCAAGGTGCAAGTAGGCCACACCACCATGGTCCTACCTGCACCTTCCAAGGCCATCTTATTTTATTGGTGCCTGGTTTTAGGTTCTCAGGGGCAGGGAGCAGAGGACTGTTTTCACGGCCAGTCTGAGGTCTTGCCTCATTATCTGTACCTGTAATTTGGATCCTAAGTGGGCAGGCCCATGTTGTTTGCAACATTTTCAAGGCACTGGGTCTGCCATCTCTAGGTCTTTCATTCAGATCTCGCAGGGTTTCACGGAGTCTCTTCATCTACCCCTGCAGAGACTGCGAGTCTGTCTTCAGGGCAGCCTTGAGAATACCATTATAACACTCAATCAGGCCTGCCCCCATTGAATTGTATGGCAGGTGGAATCGCCACTCGATATTGTTCTCTTCTGCCCAGCGTTGTATCATTGCCCCCGTGAAATGAGTCCCTTGGTCGCTCTCAATGACTTGTGGTGTCCCGTAGGCAGCCATCAATCTTGTGAGCACCTTGATGGTATATGCCTAGTTGGCTTTTGGTACTGGATAGGCCTGCATTAGCCCACTCGCGGTGTCAACACAGGTTAGGGCATATCTCGCCCCCTCAGATCAAGGGAGGGGCCCAATATAATCAACCTGCCATCGCTGTAGAGGATTGTGTCCTCTAGCAAGATGGGCTGTTGTTTCAGGCAACGACCTCGGTCTCATTTTAGAGCAGGTATCATAGTCTAGGCATGCTTGAGCAATGTCCAATAGTTGCACGGGCAGTCCCCATCCTTTGGCAGCTGCCCACATGGTCTTCTGGCCAGCATGCCGCAGCTTTTGGTGTAACCAGTAGGCAATGTTCTCAGATGGTGAGCTCTCAACCCATCTAACTCGGGCCAGTGTGTCGGCTTCATCATTTCCTGGTGACTGTAGGGGTTGGTGACCAGAAACATGGTAGACACATACAGTTCTGTGTTTGACTGTATTCCATATGTCTAACTACATATCTTTGCACCAGATTGGTTGGGAGTGGATAGTCCAGTCCTGGGTAGCCAACTGTGTGATCCAAAGAGTGAGCCCCTGGTACACAGCCCAACTACCCGTGCAAATATTCAGGATACCATCACCAGGTTCTTTGGTTATAACCATCCACATGGCCCGCAGCTCTGCCCACTGGCTGCTTTGACCATCCCCCTCTTCAAACCATACTGTGTCTGTGGCAGGATGGTATGCTACTGCTCTCCACTTACTTGGGTTGCCCTTGCTGGACCCATCCATGTACCAGGCATCTTCAGGAATGGGATATTTTCCTTCATGGATGGGACTCTTCTGTGGCGGAGCAACCAAGGTTTGTTTTGGTGCATCACTGTGATACGTCACTGGGCCTAGAATCTTTTGGAGTTCTTCTTTCAACAGTGGGGAAGACAGATTACGCCTCTGACTGAGATAGGCAACCCATCGTGCCACCGTCTGTGCCTGGGCCACCCCTGTCTTAGGAAGGTGGGTCAGATCTCTTACCCACCCCTGAATTGGAAGAGTGGTCTTAACTATGACTTCGGCTGTCTGGGTTATTGCCTCTACCGCTTGTAATGCGGAATAGGCAGCGAATAGCTGTTTTTCAATCATACTGTATCTTTCTTCTGCTCCATACCAGACCTGAGACCAAAATCCAATGGGGGTCCGAACAGAACTCTGACGTTGCCACAGGCCCCAGCCAAAGCCATCCTGAGTAACATGAACATCCAACTCAGCTGGGAGGGTAGGATCAAATATACCCAATGCCTGGGCTTGTTTTACCGCCTGGTTTGCTTTTTGAAAGGCATCCTGTTCTGTTCTCCCCCAATCCCATGATTGGCCCTTTTTTGTGAGTCTATACAAAGGTCTCAGCAGCTGCACCAAATGAGGTATAAAGGAACGCCAGTATCCCAATATACCTAGAAATTCCTGCAGCTCTTTTGGTGTTGTAGGGACTGGGAATGCCTGAACCTTATCTATGATGGCAGTGGGTAGCACTTTGGTCTTTCCCAACCAGACTACCCCCAGAAATTTTACGGACAGGCCTGGACCTTGCACTTTCTGAGGATTGATTGCCCATCCTCTTTCACCTAGGTAGGCGGTTAATGAATCTGCCGCCTCTCCTGCTTCCAGTGAGTTGGATGTTAACAGGAGATCGTCAGTGTAGTGGTATAGGTTGACGTTATTATTAGGTTTCCTCCAATTAGCTAGGTCACGCGCCACCAAGTTATGACAGAACATTGGTGAATGCACATACCCCTGTGGCAGGACCTGAAAGGTCCACTGCCTGCTTCCCCATGTAAATGTAAATTGATCTTGTGATTCTTTAGTGATCGGGATACTAAAAAATGCATTTGCCAAAACCAGGACACAATGGTAGGTTTTGATTTCTCTACTGAGTGTGTCCATTAGGGAAGCAATATTGGGTACGGCTGCATGGATGGGTGGCGTGACCTTATTTAATTCCCTATAATCCACAGTCATTCTCCATGTTCCATCTGACTTCAGCACTGGCCATATGGGGGAATTACATGGACTACGTGCAGGTCTTATAATACCTACTCTTTCTAGTTCCTGCACCGTCTTTGATATTTCTTCCTGCCCCCCCAGGAGTCTATACTGTCTTACATTAGTAATCCGGCGTGGTTTTGGCAAACAAATGGGCTCATGTTTCGCATGGCCCCTCAATATTGTCTGTATCACCCGGATACTAATGTACCTCTGTCAAAGTCTGAACTCTCCCACAGTCGTCTGGAGAGCCAGACCCCATAAAATGTCTATGCCCAAGATGTATTCTGGGATTGGGGCAATCGACACTTTATACTCCCGGGGTGGGAGACGCCCAACCCCCAATTTCAGCCATGTTTGGGTGACTGGAATGGTCTGTCCCCCAAACCCACCAATCATCACTCTACTGCCCTTAAACTCTGTTGGGTCTCCATATATAATCGATGTTCTTGCACCAGTGTCTACTAAAGCAATCACCTTTTGAACATTCATCTTTGACCAAAATATTGTTAATTCTACATAGGGCCTCCGGTCACATCTGGAGGCCCTAAGGGGACCAATGCCCTTCGTTACGCCATGAATTTTGCTAGATCCAGGTCTTTTACCACAGGTGACTCAGGCATTGTAGCCTGTGACACCTGTGGATGTTTCTTCCTTCTGTTAGGCACTATAAAGTCAGCCAAATTCCAGTTTGTTGTCAGTTCTGCCCGTATTATTCGTACTCCCAATTTTCTGGGAGTACTCTGAAATTTTTGATCATTTCTAAGCTGTTTCCAGAGCTGTAACAGAACATGGTTGGGTTACCCATTGATTTTAGCAAAGGTAACCCCGGCCCATATAAGATCATTGAACATGGTCTTCTGGGATTCCCGTATGGGGCCTGATCAGGGTATCCGTGGGGCAGGCTTTTTAGTTTTAATCGGGAAGGCCTCAGCTTCTTCTACCATACGAACATTGCACCTGGTTCTTATGCGCTCCATTTCCTCCAGGTCTGCCACCAACTGGGCTGCCTGTTGGACGATAGCCTCCGAAGCCACCAACGGGTTCAATATGGAGACCAAAGTCCCATAAAGGTGAGAGGGGGCCTGCTGCAGAATTAGGTCTCGCACACCTGCTGTAATTTTTTCCATATGAGGGCTCTCAAACATATCTGAATACATGGCCTCCCTCATACCAAGTTCCCAGATGTATGTTTGGAGGTCTTCCATAGAGGACCATAAACCGGTATTGAGTGGAAGGTCAGTTTTATTAGGCCACGTTAAGTGGCCTGCTGCTATTAACCCATCTATAATAGAATGATTATCTTCTGCATAGCGGACGGCAGCATATAATCTTTGCCTCAGGGCTAGGTGTATAGTTATAGATGCTAACTTCGACACCTCTGTCCCACTGACTAACACGCTTTCAGCTCCTGCATCTCATAACCTCAGGAGCCATGATGGTATGCTTTCTCTAGGTTTTTGATGGAACCACTGCACTAGGTCCATCAACTCATTTGCTGTAATATGGGCGAGCTGTCACATGCAAGGTTGTTTCAGCAGGGGGCCATTGGTCAGGAGGCACCCCCGCTGGTCTATCCTGCATTTTCTTTGTTTTTTGAGTTATGATTGGTTGGATCTCAAATGGATCTGCCAGAGATAGAGCTTCAAGATCCGATTTAGAAATCTTGTTTTCTGCAACATCCAGGTGCGCTACTTCAGGGTGTCCTCCACTGATATGCTATGTACTTATTTTGTTGGCACATCTAGTCCAGGTTTTTTGGTTACTAACGTGCCTAATTGTTCTTCCAACTTTTCAATACGATCTCTTCACAATTGATTTTCAGATTCTATACCTTTATTTGTTATTTCCAGTTTATGTAATGCCATTATTAGAGGCCAAGCCACAGCAGAAGCAGCTAGCCAACGTTCTTTTGTAATTAGTATGTCCTTATCTAGACCCTGAAAATAATCTGTGAGCTGGGCTGGAGAGGGAGAGACACTCCCTGTAACCTGCAGGGGTCCCCATTTTTCAATAACGGTGGCTAGACCATAATAGGGTGATCCCATAAATCCTGGAATTTGACCAGGAATTGTTTGGTCTAGGGGAGTAACGTTCTCCCCCCTGCCCCATTTGAAAATGTTCCAAATGAAGGACATGTTTAATTACTGTATATATATATATATAAATATATATTTTAAGCCTGCCTGGCTCGCCAATTGTACGGCAAATAACCCCCAAGAATAGCACTCAAAGAAAATAGTGTGAAAGGTGATATATTTTTGGTAGGCTTAAGTAGATGGTATACAAACAAATAGTAAAAAGAGAGTGGTTCACCATGATGATGGCCAAGGCTTGCTGATAACTCCACTAGGGAGGGATCTCCAACAAGAGAGCCTTCCCTGGTGATGGTCATCCCTTAAATGGGGTCTTGGGAGAGGTGGAGTCAAACTCCACCCTTCCAAACACACTCACTTGTGCCCCTGCAGCTGACTCAGTGCTCGCCTCAGGTGATCAATCAGTGGTTCAGGCCATGATTCAACAGTTCCCATACACTTGGTAACAGAGACTTATGCTCCCCCAGGAGAAGTACTCAAGAGGGATCCAGGAAGAACATCTCTCTTATTAGTCTCCTCAACAGTTAAATTATAGCATTACTGGTTTTAGAGGGTTCTCTTATTGTAAAAATATTCAAGTATCATATCCAGATATATTGTATCTAGAATTAAAATGGCCTAAGTTTTAGCAAAACATGAAATGCAGCGTTTTGTAAATAACTTATTTGGAAAGGTCAGAAAACTATACAGCACACTGATATCCAGTTAATAACATGAAGAAACTGCAAATCTCCATTTCGGCATTTTGTATCGTCTACTGGCTCTGCAAGTGAGAGGGAATCCCCACAAACACTTGTTTCATTATTTCTGAAGATTCTAAATATTTTTAACGCTACAGGAAAAAAACATACAAGCAGAGGAGTCCTGGAAAACCTCTGACTATTATCAACACTTACCTCGTTTCTGTAAGATTTCTTGCAGATCTCCACTGCCTAATGTTTCTGTTAGAGCTTGTCCACTGTTTTCTTCATCTGCGTTTTCTTCTGTTATGGAAGATCTGACAGAGAATGTTTGGAGTTTGGTTCCTAAATCTTGCACTTCTGATTTCAAGGAAGCAACTGGTCCATCAATGCCTACAGGCCAAAATGAAAGAGAATGTAAAAGTTTCATTTTTACAGATAAAGATTTATCCCAGAATAATTTTTCTTTTCATCTGCTTTTTCATGCATCCCTTTAAAGTATTGATGTATTCTTGTTTAATTCAACTTTTGACAAGCTAGGCCTGACTAATACAGACTTCTTATTACTTTGAACACTAGATACATCAGTTTCCCCTTTTATAATTACTGTGATTGCTTTTACATTTTTTTTTCAAATGGCTAGAACAATTAAGATGAGTGGTATTTGTCATGCACATTGTTTTGCTTAAGTTTATTTATAGGGAACTATTTTTTTCTCCTTCTCCAACCTTCAAACTCCTTGTTTACAAGGAATGATATTAAGTGAGTGTTCTACAGTTAATGTCACAAATCCATTTGTTAAAAATATCTAAAGGCATATGCAAAACAAATAGTAAATTGATGCATTCCACAGTTTCAGTAGAAATGACGTTTCCACATTTAAATGTGTAACACAGCATTACACAGCATTAGGACTAGAGGGAATGGTTTCAAGCTGTGCCAGGGGAGATTCAGGTTAGACATTAGGAAATATTACTTCACAGAAAGGGTGGTCAGGCACTGGAATGAACTGCCCAGGGAGGTGGTGGAGTCGCCGACCCTGGGGGTGTTCAAGGAACAACTGGATGTTGTGTTGAGGGACATGGTTTAGCGGGAGCTATGGGTGATAGGTGAATGGTTGGACTGGTTGATCTTGTAGGTCTTTTCCAACCTTGGTGATTCTATGATAACAGTCTGCAATTGGTGGAGATCTCTTGATGCCATGGTCTGGTACAATTTGGAGGCTCCTCTGAAAGTGTAGCTAGGCAAATGCTGGTGGTATGGCTGTAGAGAATGAACCTTCCCACTAATATTCCATTATTGTGGACATGTTGTTATGCAACAGCCTGACAAAATGGCATCTGACATAGACATGCATATGAAAAGTAAAGGTGTGGAACTGAATTTCACCATGCAAAAAAAAAACAAAAAACATTGACATTTATCAACACTTCCTGACTATTTATGGAGACTGAACAGTGGATGCTAGCACAGTGAGGTGATGGGTGGTACATTTAAGCAGTGGTGACAGCAAAAGTAGATCACCTCCATTGGTTTAATTTTTAATTTTTTTTAATAAGCACAGAATGCAGGCTCTTGTCCACTTCAGGCCAAAATGCATAGCCAATAGGAGTGAGTATGCTGAAAAACAGTGTTTTGTAGCTGAGAATTTGCTCTATCAAAAAGTGTTATGGTGCTCTTTCTATCTGTTGTAGCTTCCATGGAAATAAATAGAAGGCATTACTTTCAGAGTGATCTACATATTATAAACATGTTTGTGTAGTGCAGAGTAGTTTCTGCTTTGATTTCTTGCCTTTCCACTATTTTTTCATCTTAAAACTGCATTGCTTTATCTAATCAGGCTTCTGACATGATTTATATGTATTAAAAAAGCTTCAGACCTGTGGAAGCTAGTGGAGTAGTTAGTTTCCTCTCTTCTTTCCTGTAGTTTCAGTAATAATGAAGTTTCATATGATTTTTTTTCTCTTCATTTTTCTTTTATCACATTTCCCCCAGTTTTAAATACATAAATGCTATCATATATATCAATATTCTCCTCCCCATCCTTAGATTGTGCAAGACACCTAGATAACAAAAAAACCCTAAACATTTAAAAGAAAGGATCTTGAGGACATCGTAGCTCCAAACATGCTTTTCCAACTAGGTAACTCTGGTCTGTTTATTCTAAACTTTTCTCTACAAGTTAATTTCCTATTAACCTAACAACGGCACTACAACATTCTGCATTAGTATGCATCTCAAAGCCTATGTGCTACTACTCTCTTGATAGGCTTGATAGGGTATTGGCTCTCATATCTACATCCTGACATGTCTGCTGCAATGTAGTGGTTTGTTATTTTTTTTCCTCCCTATGACACAGAAGTCTTTAAAGCTCTCACTAATGCTTTTCTTTTTATTCTCAACAAAATGGCTGTCATTTTACTGTAGTATCTTCAGATTACAGAAGGGAAGCTTTAGGTCCCTGATATCACTTCATGCTTGTGCCTTTCTGGACCTCTATAACTTGTCTGTCAAGTTTCTGTTGTCTTCCAGATGCCCACAGGGAATAAAAGAAAAAGGATGAACAGCCAGAAACTAATCTGGCATTAAGTCCTTTGTTTTGATTATTTGTTATGAGTTAGTCATACCTAATCTTGAAATAGAGCATACCATGAAGAACTGTAAAGGCTGTCAACACAGGCCAGTTCTCTTCTCCTCTATCCTGCTGGTTCAGGAAACTCTTTTACTCTGGATTTCCAACTCTCTACCAATACAGATGTTTCAAACCCATTTCTACAGTTCTTTTCTCCTTAACAAAAGGGAGAGATTTCTCAAAAGCAGATGAAGACTCTCAGCTGTCACAAAATTGAAAATGAGATTTCTGCTTGTTTGTACAGTTCAATATTTCTCTACCATATTATACTGCAATTCCATTGTTGTATGTAAGATTTGTGATCAATCTTGTTTAAGGCTTGAGCACTGTCACAGCAACACAGGTGACTATGACATGCTATGCAGTGGCATGCTGGTAGAACACTGTTAAAATCAAGTTGATTACCTACCTTGTAACACAACATTACTGTGGAAAATAGTAGGAGTTTCTACTAAAGGAGTCTGTTCCTCATACCCTTTGGGCTTTGACTTGAGAAGCTTTGCCTCAGGATTTGGTTTTACCATTAAGGGATCAAGACGTTTCTTCTTCTGCTTCTTCTCTAGAAGTGCTCTCTGTGAAATAAAAGAAAAAGCATGAAAAAAGGATAAGTAACCACACCCATCATAGAGCCAGTGCCCTGGCCACTGTCAATGATATTCCACTGATCAGGAATTCCAATCAACCTAAATTAAATGCTTCTGTTACCTCTCACAGAAATCCTAAACACAGATGTTACAGAGTCTGGAATGAGACATTACTTTGGTTCTCCATTGATGGGAGATCTATCCTCAGACCACTTTTTTCCAGGCAAAACTGCAGCAAACCTTAATATAAGCAGTCAATTTCAGTAGTCACTTAGAATCCAGTGTGAAACATTTTATAACATATACTTTATGCAATGTAGCATGTACTGCCAACTTTATTAATTCATGCATCACACTTAAGCTGACAGAACAAACAGCTCACAAGGACTCTCCTCTCAATGCAGTTGCAATCTGATTACTAAACATTCCGCCTCCTACAACAACTTCCCATGCATGCAGGGGATGTGATTGTTTTTTCTCATTTGTTTGTATAATTAAACTAAACTTGTGTTAGAATAATGACCACCAAGATTATCAGAAAGTGTCAGAATAAGAGTTCTTGGCCTGTTGATTACATGGCAGTTAAGTCTTTTATGATATTAGCATACAATTTCTAAACACTCTCCATCAGGGCTTACTCTGCCACTGCAATTATAAATGCTGCTACAATGCAGTAAAAGCAGTTTAAGACTTGCAAAGAACACAGCTTTTGTGACAAAGGTTACAATCTCATAAGAGGATACAACTCAGTCAGCTTCCAAAAACTAATGGTAAGAGATAAGAGAGGAATAAAACAAACAAATGAAAATCAGTCATTAAAATAAGACTGCTTTAGTTATACAAAAACTGATCTACCTTACAAAATATTTGTATATGATTCAAGAAATTTCAAGTGTTTATGTTAGAAACAAAATGTTACTTTTCCATCATACATACACATTCTTCTTCTAAACTTAAAGCAAATACAGACACTGCATCATTTTAAAGACAGCTATGCTTAATTCTTAAAAATTAAGATGATACACGATGAAGATGTGCAGACCAGTTGTCACAGATGCAGATTACTCATGACAGCTTCTACAGTGCCTGAAAAAAAAAAAAACCTGAAAGTTTTTCATGAGGACAAAAGTAAACTTGCTTCATCAAATTCTTCTCAGTTTTCAAAGATCCATCAGATACAATACCAATACCAATACAATACCAGTACCGATAACTCAATTCACTTGAGATGCAAATGTATTTCAGATTCTCCCCTCTCCTCTTACGATTCTTCTGTCTCATTGGATTTTTCCTTTCCCGTTAGGGCTTTTATCTCAGTTTACAACAGTTTCACAAGCACTCTCTCAGTGAAAAGTTCTAGCACAATTCAGTTCTTGGCCTGTATGGGGTCTGCTGAGTCATAGCCTGAACCACTAATAGAGCACCTGAAGGAAAGACCTGGTCAGCCCTGAGAGCACAAGTAAAGACAATTCACCTGTGCTACCAGAAGCGGTGGAGCCATGCTTCACTCCTCTCAGACCTCATTTAAGGGCTGACAGACACTAAGGAAGGATCTGTTGATGGAGATCTCTCCTTCTGGAGTTCTTTCCCTGCAAGCCTAGATTCTCAAAGACAGGTGAGCATTCATTTTCCCTTCCTTTTGTAACATCTCCTTGTTTGTGCTGGTCTCTTTGCCTTTACATGACCCTTTCTTTATGCTTTTTAAGTAGTTCTCTGCAAAATAATTAAATAAACAGAAATCCACATGATTATACTTTTAAGACTAGACTGTAACACAGGCAGTATTACTTACTGGAGAATTATTTGCAAGGACTGTCCTGCACAGCAAAAGATACAAAGAATTCCATAGAGATTATCAGATCAGTCTAGAGAAAGGTAAAGTAAATTAAAATTCTTAGAAAATACTCAGTTATATTTTTTCTCTAGAAGGGTAGTCAGATCATCCAGAAAAATGTAAGTCTTTAAAATAATTAATAATTAATGCCAAGTGAAAAATCTAAAGTTCTGCTATGTTCTCTGTATCTTTAATAGCTGACATAAAAGGAGAAGGGGAAAATACAAATAAAAAAATAGAATGAGGATTTGAGGGAAAAAAATGTTGCTAAGGCTTTTGTACCTAGGAAATGGCCAGATTAAAAATAAAAACATCCTAAGAACAGTACATAGGTACTGTTAGAACTGGAAATTTAAACTGGGGTCAGTATAGTATGTAATAATTTTTAGAGTTACTTTACTGATTATTCTACAAGTTTTGTTTTTTTTTTTTTTCAAAGTGTACTGAAATATATTTTATTGCTGGTAGATGTGACAAACCTTTTTACAAGAACTTCAAGATAACCAAAGTGATGAAACTTGATAGAAAAACCTATTTAAATCACTCTAATATACTTATTGAAATGAAGACAATTACAAGCTCATGGGTGGGATGGTCAGTAGCAGTTATTTCTCTTTACACATGGTGGCAAAGCAGTATTACCTTCAGCACTGCATGTCCTTAGACTTGTTCCACTAAGATTAAGTCTAAAAATACCAAGCTTCTGTCTGCTAATCAAGTGTTTCCTCCAGCCCTGCGTTGCAGTAAAATTTCATACAGTATTACAAGCAAAAAACAAATAAAAATCTGATGGTTCAAAAACATGACACGGGAACATTTAATTAATAAGTAAATAACAGGTACCGAGTATCATGATCTATACAGGATTTTGTAAACTCAATGTATTAAATATATTTAGAAATGCCCTCTTCACGCCATTGAAATGCATGAACAATACCTAAATGATCACAAACTATCAACTGGTTCTAGTGCGTTCCCAACAAGCTGCCTAAGAAGTCAGATGCATCAGATGAATACACTATAGCTGTCTAGCCTGGTATTCTTCCTAATGCTATGATGAACAGGAATATGGTGCACAAGAAGCTTCTGACCACTCCTCCTGAAGGTGCAATATACTGATTACTACTTGACATGGTCTCCTTAGTAGGCCATAAGGCATGGATCTGAGGCATCCTCTCTACTCTTTCAGCTCCTGTTTAGTTCATAATGAGACAGCAGAGACAAATGCTAGTGATGATGGCATTAAAACTTAAGTGTCAAGACTAATAACACATTAAATGTTTTCAGAAATATGCCTTCAGCTTTTATCTTCTCCATCCACAGCGAGCAAGCAGCAGTACATGTTGAGCTACAGGTACCTCAAAACATAGAGGGAATCATGTTCTACTGTTGAGGAAGTAAGCACTGTCTGAGAAGTCATCTGCTTTCTTCTCATGGAAACCAAAGTACACTAGACAAAAGCTTTGCAGCAGACAGACTTGACTCACAGATAGATCTTGATGTCAAGCATCATAATAATTTTAGTTGTGTTGTTTATAGGGTTTCAAAATTCATCATGAAGATGGATGAGACACGTCCTTGATATGCCAAAGGCTTATTTCAGATTCTCCATGCAGTCAACTAAATGCAGTCCTGCTGTATTTCATGAAAACATTCTGCAATTTTTATTTCAATTCCTCTAAATGTTTAGGAGAAATTGCTTAAGAATGGTATCTGCTATAAAGAGCAATGAGTCCATTATGTCTGACTGTGATCTGCTATTGACCTTTACTGCTTCAGAAAGCATAGCACTACTCGAGTAAAAGACAAAAGCAGACTTTCAAAGTTAACATTCAAATGAATTCTATGAATTTACCTCTTTGTTGTTTAACTGAGAGTTGCTCCAAAGGAATTCTGTGATTCTGCGAATTCTACCCAGCCCAGCAGCTTTGTTTTGGTGGAATAGTGATGTATCTCCATGACAATATAAACTGGCACACATTGACCACAGTGCCTAGCAATAAGAGCCACTGGTTGCTATTGGCTCACAACCCAAGCCAACAGTCTTGAATGGTCATCAAGGTTAAACACCAAGTAGTCAGATCATCCTTATTATGCGAACTTCTTGAATGGCATTTGGCACTCTTTTACAGATTACTTCCAAGACCTTTTTCTCAAGCTAATGCTTTCCATTATTGTACTGCTTTCACTTTACAACAAAGTTTACAGGTAGCTTTTACAAATATAGACATGGGTATTTTTAACTCCCCAGATCTAAAGTGTGTTAGATAAGTGCCCATACACACACGGGGACCAAGTCAGTAATTAATCTGTCTGGATTCAAAGCTACATAAACTCAGAAATAATTAACATGTTTTGGTAAAGAGGGCTATTAACCAATGCAACAGTTCCCTGAGAAGTGTTACGTCTTAATTTAAAAATCCTCAGATGAGAGAGAAAGTTGTGTTGAAACTGAAAGTATGGAAATTCTGTGTTCTACCTTGATAATTTAAACTATGATGCAATACAGTGAATTCCATTCCATGTGTGGACTGCCAGATAACTGGAATAATCTCATCAATGCTAACCTTTAGGTAAGCACTTTGAGTGGAGGCAGAGACCCTGGGATAGCCCTGTACACAGGGACCTCCTGTACATGTACATGGGAGGGGGCTTGATTTTCACAGAATTAGCCAAGGGAAGGAACACTCACTCCAGAGGTGGAGACTGAGGAGTGGTTTACTAGGAATAGGCAGGACCTGGAAGGAGCCTGCTAGAAACAGCCTAGGACAAGGCTTTTGCTTATCCATAGCACATCCAACCAATACAGGGGATGTCATATTCAAAAAGACCTGCCAATACGCAGCGCATGTCCAAGAAGGAGTGGAGAGCAAGAAGATATTCACGGAATTAGCATAGGGCAGTCCATTCTCTAGAATGAGTTAGCTTTTCTCCCTTTGTGGAATCATGATTGTGCATTTTGTGTGGTATAAATATGTCTGATTAAGAGTCGCTAGTTGCACAATTGGGGCGGTGTTAACCCCATGCACGGGTGTGCACCTTAAAATAATAAACTACCTTCATTCTGACTCTGTGAGTCTGAGTGTTGTTCTACAGGTCACTTCAAGTTTTAGAGGATGGATGCTTTATTCATTTGATGAGCAAGTGATCTAAGATCCAGCAAACAGCACTCAGCTGCTTTAAAAAAAAAAGACAAAATCTAATATTAGATAAATGCTTGGCTGCAAATGTGTTGTTTTGATTTCTTTTTTTTGTTGTTGTTTTGTTTTGTTTTTCTAGGAGACAAAAATAAAAGTAAGTAGAAAGCTACTGGACTTCTTTTTCAAAAGCAGTATTGAACAGATCTTTCTGTAGCTTGGGGTACTTTTTACTTTGAGACTCAAAATGCTAATTATCTACGGTCTTCCAACCTCATTATCCATTCCTGCCTCGTGGTGAAATGAGTAAAATGTGCAAAAAATCACAAAAGAAATTAAACCTAAAATTAAACCTTGTCTTACAAGTTAAGTCAGGCAGATCTTTAACGAAAAACATCAGCAATCAGTTCTGTTTGCATTCTTCAGACCTTTTTGAATCACTTCACACCTAGTTCTCAAGCCTCTGTGACACTGTGAATTCACAAGCAGCTTTGCATATCACAACAGAAGCTGAACAATGCGCCCTAGGTTTGTGGTTGCTGTATAACATATGTAGTTCTGAACAACAAATTACAAAGTAAATGATAATAGGCCAGGCAGTCAAGAGGAAAAATGGAAAAAGAGAAAAACAGACAGAAAGAGGAAAACAAGCACTTTAACCTTCTCCCTTTCTAAAACGTGTTTTCCTGCATTTATTTTTGCCAGTCTATGCACAACCACTTACCTGATTCTCTAGTTTCAGCTGTCGTACTTTCACACCTTCATCCACAAAGATGCTGGAAAAGGAAAGAAAATTATTACTAGCAAGGAGTTTGAATTATAAGAACACAGACTACAGCATAGCTGTTGAGACTTCAACTGTGAAGTACGATTTCTGTTCCATGAGAAGACCAAGTTATAAGGCATTATAAAAGAAACATACTTCATATGCTGCCAGAAACAGGACTAGTGATTCAGTTGCTTAACTAAACTGCTCTGAAAACACCTTGTAAGCTAAAAAACTTTCATCACTCACGGACAGATTATGAGCCACTACTGCAGTGGGCTTTGAGACACTTTACATCTGAAGAACTCCTTCATAAATTACCCAACTCCAAACTAACTCACGATTTTAGGTTTTGTCATGGGTCAACCTTACACTATTTTCTTCTCCTACGAAAATTCCTAGAACTACTGTTAATATATGTGAGAATATGCAACTATTCAATTCATGCAAGTAGAAGAAATAATTATTTTCCTATTAAATTTATAGCTAATTTTCATAAGAACTCCATTTTTGGTTCTAAAATGCATTTCATATTGACTTCACGTTTCCTTTTGGATGAGAATGAATTATTACAGAAACTGCAATTTAGAGCTGTCAGCTCTAAAAACAAGAAAGTTAATTAATTGACATGCACACACATATTCTGCCTATCACAGCTATGCGCTTTCTCCCTACATGTCTCTGTTAAAGACCTCTCTTGAAGTGAAAGAACAATACCGAAGGAAAAAGTTATAATATTGGAAACAGGCAAACCTTATGTATTTTATTGATGGTGTGTGGAGCTAGCTAAACTTTCATTTTAAAAAGGAAGTTTGTCTGGTCTAGGTGAAGAAATGACCAACGATGTGAAGTCACAAGCTGGCAGATGGTGTTGAATGTAACCCTAAAAAGGAAAACTGGAAAAAGACACAAGGAGAGAGGTAGAGTGAAGTTTCCGCAAAACACGTGCCTTGAAGCATAGTGTTAACAAGAGGAGAAAGGGCTCAGAGTCCCCTTAACCCACAGTGAATTCATGTTTGACTTCCAGGCAAGCAAGGAATTTAAGTCAAAAGAGACTGGAGTCCTGTCATGGTTTTATGATTTTTTGTTATTGGTATTCCACATCATAACATCATGTAGTGCACAGGGAGTCGAGTTAATACACCAGTTCTGTCAACAGTTCCAGGCATACCTGTCTCAAAAGAGAAGAGCTACACAGTTTTTCCATTTTTCATTCAGAGGGAAAGATAAAACTGTTGGCAAGTCACAAAATCACTCTCTTCTTTCCCCTTCAGATCATCCCAGCAGCATGTGAGCTCCCTAGCCACCTTGCCTTCAGCGTTAGAGTAAGGCCTTCAGTTTTCAGACTCTCATTCTACTTGATTTATTAGCTTCAATTCTAATTATATATCTGAATGCAAAATAACAATATAATACAATCATAATTACTAAATTAGTTTTCCTCCTCAGATCATCACCACTGTTTTGTTTTATAAGCCCATCTCCCTACCCTCTCCCTTCTTCCTTCCTGTTTCCAGGGGCACAGGTCTGCGGATCCCCCCACCCCCTTAGTCACGGAAATGGGCCAAATTGGCCCATAAGCCATTGACAAGTCCTTACAGAAAGACTACCCTATCCAACATTAGTCGTGTTCTGGAAGGCAGAAAAAAATAAATGCTGTATTAGCACATAATAAATAACAATTCATATACCCTAAAACTGATGTTAACTGGCCAACTAACTATATTTCAAAGGAAGTTACAATTTCCACTGTTCTTTACTTGCAGCTTTCTAGATTTTTTTTTTTTCTGATGTATTTTATCTCTAGGACCTTGGAAACACCACAGTTTTAAAAACTGACCCTACTTCTCAGAGTCCAGTAATAAGTTGCACTTTGGATTCAGAGCCAACAGAAGGTACGGAAAAACCAATATCCTTCCTGAAGAATGACTTAAGAGACTCTACAGCAACAGTTACAGTAATACATTCATTCCTATTGAAAACATCCACTGCTTAAAGAACCTTTGTATTGAGTGCATAGATATATATATGAGTTGCCAAATGAAATTTCAACATCAAGTTTAAGTATGGCATGTTTTTTACTTAAAGCATAGGGGATGGAAAAGGCCATCTTTAGCATACCAGAAGAATGCTTGAAAGCTCCAGTTAAATTATTCATGACCAAAAAAAAAAAAGACAAAGCAGTACAAACAACAAGTTCTCCTTATTTTTTATAAGCAGACTTAAGAAATCAATGATTTTTGTTAACTGATGCAAAGAGCTCATTATAAATCAATCAGTGTAGCTCTCCTCAATCTTTATGGACTTCTGGACACATTCTTAAGTAATTAAAAAGAACTATGAAGTTATACTGTGTCAGTACAAAAGACTGCCTGTATTCCCTTAGTTTTTTTCTAACAGAAAATAAACTCCAAACAATTTGTGCATCTTCTTCAGGGAATCCAACAAACAACAATCAAAACCAATTATACCACTTCTGGCAATAAGGCTTTGGGTTTTTGTTTTACCTGTAAGATGATAAAATACCATAATAGTAGGATCTGCATTGTGGATATTCTCAATTAACATTACTTACTTTTTATTTTCTACCCACACTTGAATAAAGTTACAGAACCATCATGCACACTACGTAATGCCTCAACTTAAATTACTTGAGACTGTAAGGTAGCTAAAAGGCATGAAGATTTTAACAGTTCACAAAGCTTTAGAAAATTAAAGTATTATCTTTTACAGTTTACTGTTAAACATTGAGAAAAATCACCTTACAGCCAGCAACAAGCGTCTCCATTAATAAATGGTAGGATCAAAAGAAACTAAACTCAAGAACACTATGATGCTGTAAACTGTAGCTAAAACTGTTAGACAATTTTATTTTCTCTTACTGAAACTTCACTTCCAGCACTCAGTAATTAGAAAATTGAATCATATAAACCAATCAAGAGAGTTTTCTTTCCCCCTAATTCCCACTTTTTTCTACACACCACAGTGAAGCTGTTGTTACTGAAAAACTTATACGGAAAGGCTGCGCAAGAGTCACTCTCCAGCTCATCACGAAGAAATGCAGGCAGTATGCTTGAAGTCTTGTATAAGTCTAACACAAACCTTCCGTACAGGCTGACTGAACACACTCCATACATAGTACATCTCCATACTCTTTGGACATGTCTATATGCAGCAGAATTGCCAGGTCACAGCTGTCTGAACTCTTCATTCTTGGCTCAAAGATTGCTTTCTTTCTTGCAATAAGACTCTGACTTATCTAGGAGGCTAGCAGCAGATGTAGCCATGTGGCAGCCGGCATCACTCTATGGACGGTTTCACATTTGGAAGCATTTCTTCGGAGTTGTTTGCCTTCAAAAAGGCCTGCTCAGGAATGTTTACTAGTGGAAGACCTGTCCTGTGACCAAATAACTGGTATGGGAGACTGTGGGATGATACCACTCTATCTTGTGAAGGCAAGATAAAATCTGGCATCTCCCTGCCCTCTTATCTGCTGCCAAGGACCAGAAGATGGGAACAAAAGAGTTCCTGCTGGGGTCTACAAACCAGAAGCTGCCTCTCCAAAGAGAGCTGACTTGAACAACTTTGGACTTACTTAAGTATTTATAAGTTTGTACTGTTGTTGGGAAAAAGTAGTCGTCATCAACCGAACAACACAACTTCCAACAACCCATCACTACTGAAGATCAACATCTGAACTACAGGCAGCACTGGAATCCCAGTGATGACTATTTCTCTCTTGCTTTCTACAAAGACTCCTTGCTTTTATTTCCCATCTTTCTTCTATCGCCCATCTTCCCTTCCCCATCTCCCTAAGCACCTAAGATCTGCAATAAACTGATCGGGCTAACATTTGACCTCTTGTGTCTTAATCTCGCTGTCAAGTACACACATAACAAAAGAACCTCCTCTCCCTCCTATTCTTTGAAAGAGCAGTCAGGCACAGAACAAACCGCCCCAGCGGTGTTTGAGTCACCATCCCTGGAGGCATTAAAGATACATTTAGATGTTGTACTAAGGGATATGGTTTAGTGGGGAAATACTGGTGAGAGGCGGATGGATGGACTCGATGATCTTGGAAGTCTTCCAACCTGGGCAATTCTATGATGGTATAACTGAAAGTGGACAAGGGAAGGGCCACTGATGTCGTCTGTACTTCGGTTAGGCCTTTGACACAGCCTCTCATTACAACTTTCTCTCTAGATCAATAGATTTGATTTGGATTTGATGGGTGGATGATTTAGTGGATGAGAAACTGGTTGCAAGATCATACCCAGAGTGTGCTGGTCAATGGACAAATGTCCAGATGGAAATCAGTGATAAGCAGCGTCCCTCAGAGTCAGTACTGTGACCAATGTGCTTTAATAACTTCATGAATGACACTGACAGTGGGAATGAGCATGCCTTTGCAAGACTGTAGATGACACCAATCTGTGTGTTGTAGTCAACAAGCCTGAGGGACAGGATGCCATCCAGAGAGACCTAGACAGGCTCAAGCAGCGGGCCCAGGTAAACCTCATGAGGTTCAACAAAGCCAAGTATAAGGTGCTGCACTTGGGCCAGGGCAACCTCCACTGTCAATACAAGCTGAGGGATGAAAGAGTGCAGAGGGTCGTTGTTGGCAGTGCAGAGTCCGGCTGGAGACCTGTAACTAGCGGTGTCCCGCAGGGGTCCATGCTGGGTCCGGTCTTGTTCAACATCTTCATCAGTGACCTTGATGAGGGGATAGTGGCCACCCTCAGCAAGTTTGCTGATGATACAAAGTTGGGAGGATTGGCTGACACACCTGAAGGCTGTGCAGCCATTCAGCGAGACCTGGACAGAGCTGAATGCCCTGAATGCCCTGAATGCCCTGCAGAGCTGGGCAGTCAGAAACCAGATGAGGTTTTACAAAAGCAAGTGTGCAGTCTTGCACATAGGTAGGAATAATTGTATGCACCAGTACAGGCTGGGGGATGACCTGATGGAGAGGAGCTCTGCAGAGAGGGACCTGGGTGTCCTGGTGGACAACAGGTTGACCATGAGCCAGCAGTGTGCTCTCATGGCCAAAAAAGCCAGTGGCATTCTGGGATGCATTAAAGAGCGTGGCCAGCAGGTCAAGAGAGGTGATCCTCCCCCTCTACTCTGCCCTGATGAGGCCTCTCCTGGAGTACTGTGTCCAGTTCTGGGCGCCCCAGTACAAAAAAGACAGGGATCTCTTGGAAAGAGTCCAGCACAGGGCCACAAAGATGGTGAAGGGCCTGGAGGATCTCCCCTGTGAAGAAAGGCTAAGTGAACTGGGTCTGTTTAGCCTTGAGAAAAGAAGACTGAGAGGGGACCTAATCCAGGTTTATAAATATCTGAGGTGTGGGGGACAAAGTGTCGAGATCAGACTCTTTTTAGCAGTATGTGGAGACAGGACAAGGGGAAATGGCCAGAAACTGCAGCACAAGAGCTTCCGCACGAAAGTGCGCAATAACTTATTTACAGTGAGGGTGATGGAGCACTGGAACAGGCTGCCCAGGGGGGTTGTGGAGTCTCCTTCTCTGGAGATATTCAAGACCCGCCTGGATGCCTACCTGTGCAACCTGGCGTAGGGAACCTGCTTTGGCAGGGGGGTTGGACTCAATGATCTCTAGAGGTCCCTTCCAACCCCTACGATTCTGTGATTCTGTGAAAGTGCTGAGCACAGCTGTGATAAAAAGGTCTTGGGAGTACTGATGGATGGCACGCAGGACGTGAGCCATCAATATGCCCTCACAGCCCAGAAGGACAATCCTACCCTGGGCTGCATCCAAAAACATACGGCCCGCAGGTCAAGGGTGGTGATCCTGCCCCTCTACTCTGAGCTAATGAGACCTCATCTGGAGTACTGCAGCCAGATGCAAATTCTCAGTACAGGAGAGACATGGGCCTGTTGGAGTGTCTGGAGGAGGGCCACAAAATAATCCAAACCTCCCCAATGATGACAGAACTGAGGCTGTTCAGCACAGAGAAGGGAAGCCTCTGGGGAGACCTGATAGTGGCCTTTCAGAAGAAGACAGACACTTTAGCAGAGTCTGTGGTCAACGAACAAGGGGAAATTGTTTCAAACTACAAGAGGGGAGATTCAGACTTAATATTTAAATCCAGTTTTTTTCAAGTAAGGGTAGTTGAAACACTGGAACAGGTTGCCCAGAGGTGGTGGATGCCCCATCTCTGGCGACATTCAAGGTAAGGCTGGTCAGGGCTACAGATGTCCCCGCTCACTGCAGAGGAGTTGGACTAGATGACCTTTAAAGGTCATCCAACTCAAATGATTCTATGTTTACAAATGTATCTCATTTAGACATAATTTTTTGTTAATGCTCAGGTTCGAAAGGGATTGGACAAACAAAATAATTTTCTTTTATCAAAGGATAACACTTGCACAATTGTAATAGTTTACAAAAAAGTTCTTGTTTCAAGAAGGCCACCTGCATTCAAATAAAAATACACAAGGACTAAGAGGAAATTTAGGATTTTGGTCTTGTCTGGATTGCAGATTAATGATTGTAATCATTAGCAAATAATTGTCCTCCCCCCCAAAAAAAAAAAAAATAAGAGTTTACATGCATATATACAAAATAGTCAAACCCAACATTCCTGACAGCCTATACTAGGGTCTTCCAAATATGGAATGGTGCAAAGTGTTGCACTTGCATCAGGGCAATTCTTGATATATGTTGTGTAAAGAATGGGAGAAGAAGTCACTGACAGCAGCTCTGCTAAGCAGGACTTGGGGATCCTTGTGGACCAAGAACTGGAGACAAGCCAACAGTGTTCTCTTGCAGCACAGAAGAGCAACTGTATCTTGAGCTGCACCAAGGGCAGCAGGACTAGGAAGATGATTGTCCCCCTCCACTCAGTCCTTGTGAGCCCCCACCCGCAGTACTGCATCCAGGCCTCAGACCCCCAGAACAAGAAAGATGCAGAGCAGGTCAAGAGGAGAGCCATGAAGATTAGCAAAGTGCTAGACCACCTCTCCTATGACGAAACACTGAGAAACTGTGCTTGTTTAGCTTCAAGGCTCTGGGGGCATCTCATTGTGGTCTTCCAGTATTTGAAGGGAGCTTATAAACAGGAAAGGAAACAACAAACAACATTTTACATGGCATGATAGTGATGGGACAAACTTTATACTAAAAAATGGAAAATTCAGGTTAGATGCTAGGCAGAAATTCTTTACTCAAAGGGTGGTGAGGCACTGGAATAGGTTGCTGTACGGGAACTGTTGAATCACAGCCTGAACCACTGATTGATCACCTGAGGCGAGCACTAGGTCAGCCGCAGGGGCACAAGTGAGTGTGATTGGAAGGGGTGGAGTTTGACTCCACCTCTCCCAAGACCCCATTTAAGGGCTGACCACCACCAGGGAAGGACCTCTGGTTGGAGATCCCTCCCTAGTGGAGTTATTGGTGAGCCTTGACCATCTTTAAAAGTGAGCCACTCTTTTCTTATTAACCATCTGTACATCATCTACTTAAGCCCATCAAAAATATACCAGCTTTGGCACTATTTCTTTTGGGTGCTATTTTTGGGGGTTATTTGCTCTACAGTTGCCCAAAGAAGTCGTGTATACCTGCCATAGTTTTATGATTTTTGGTTTTGGCATTTCACATCACGTGGTGCATTAAGAATTAAAGAGTTAATGCTCCAGCTCCATGGATCATCAATAGTTCCGGGTATACCTATCTCAGAAGAGAACTACATTCCCCAGAGGACTTTGTGTTGCTTTGTATTTTTACGTTTTTCCACTCAAAGGGAAAGATAAAAACTGTTTTTGTGTCACGAGACTCTCTCTTTCCTTTCAGATCAACCCAGCAGTTGGTGCTCACTAGCCATCTCGCCCTCAGCATTTAGCATTAAGACCTTCGGTTCATTGGACACTCTCTCTTGCTTATTTCATTTATTAGCTTCAATTCCAATTATATTGTATTATATTGTGTTTTTCTTTCCAATATCTTATTTACTAAATTAGCTTTCCTCCTCAGATCGCTGCCACTGTTTTGTTTCTAGGCCCATTTCCCCTTTCCCGAGGTGTGGGTTCCTGCACCAATCCTCATGGAACTGGACCGATCCAGCCCTTAAACCGTTAACAATACCCCACCCCTGCAGGCATTCATGGCCAGTTTAGATGGGGCCCCTGGGCAACCTGATCTGGTGTTCGGCAACTCTGCCTACAGCAGGAGGGTTGGAACTACACAATTTTTTAAGGCCCCTTCCAGCGTAAGCCATTCTATGATATGATTTTGTGATAAGAGTCAAATTCCCTTCTCAATATTTTAAATGCTTACACTGATTTTAGGGTGAATTCATCTGAACATCTCTACTTCATCCAACATTTTTAGCTTCACACTTTCCAAAATGAAAAGGGAAGGCATAGCACTTATCATAACAATGAAACAGCACTATCAACTTTATTTTATAAAGCACTAAGACACATTATATCTAGATGAAAGTCAATCAAACTTCAAAATGAACTTTAGCTACTTTAATTACAGCCATCGTGAATGAAAGATAGCACTGGTGAAGGAGGAGTAAATTAACACAAGATCATAGTATTAGGGCCTGTTTAGAAATGGCCTAACCTATGATCTCAGCTACCTATCAAATAAAATTATTTATATCTTAATATTTATTGCTGAATAGTAAGAGTATTTCATTTCAGGAAGAAAATATTCACCAACTGGTTCTCACATAGAGCTTTCTTAGACTCAGCAAAAGGCCTTAAGTACCTGCTTAGAAACTGTACATTTATTTAGGTTTATGTATTCTAGTATTCTTACGTTAACCACTGAGACTAAGAAAGTTAAGGAAATTGTTTAATTAACTGGGGTTATGGGAAGAAGCAGCTACAAGATGAACTTGCACTACCGTTAGGCTATTTCTGTGAAGCATGCCTGAAAGTATGCAAAACAAGTTCCCTAGCAGAAAGAAATGGTACTATCAATATTGCTAACAGAAATGCAGCATCTTTTCCTGTAGCTTCAATTCCATCAAAATTTAAAATCTAATATCTTTGCCAGAAAATTTATGGGCATGCACCTATTAGTTTTTTGTTCACTTATTTCAGAATTTATATACAGTCTTTGCTTTAGATTTCTTCTTTATGCTGACTTCAGTATTTCACAACGTATTAGGCTGACCCAAGAGATCACAGGATGCCATCAAATTCTGTTGCCTTCTTTCACTCCCTAACTAAAAATTACTGTCTATTTCATTAACAAATACTGTTTCTGTTCTACATATGCTTTATCACAACTCAACAGCTACACATTTATTTGTTTCACTCTTTACTGGCTTTTGCATGACCTATCCAAACATCAGAGGCACAATTTTTTTTTTCTGTGTATTTTCACAGTCACTTCACTAATCACATTAACTGTCAAAATCTATTTTCCCTGCATTTTCACATTGAATTTCCAGTAATTTGGGGTTTCGGCTATACAAATACCACAGGCATAGTCTCTTTCCAAAATCTCATTTCCAAACTTAACTAACATGCTTTTCCTATAATGTCAGTTTCCTTCAGTTGTTCCTTTTCTTCCCTACGCAGTGGCCTAAGAGCTTGCTACCGTTTTCACATTCCAAAAGCTCAATTACAAACAAAAGTACAGGGTAACACATCAAAAAACGTTCACGAGAACATGTTGCCTCAACCAAAGCCGCGCCCGAACGCCAGAAGCTAGAACTGGGTAGGGAAACGCGTCTGTGCACCGGGCCGCTACCTATCGCATCGGGCAGACCCTACCAAGGTGCAGGGTCAGCCTGGGACGGGCCTCGTCACAGACCGCTTCGTGCCTGCCTTACCCTATTGGGCCCCACTCACCTGCCCCCACCGAGCGCACATCGGCTCCCCGCGCTCTCCATTCTCAGACCCACGTTACTATAGGGCCTTAGCCGACGCACCCCGCCTCGGCCTCACCGCTACCCTTGGAAACGGAACCCGTTACTGAAGTCTCGCGCCATTGGCCGAAGGCACAGCACACTGCCCGATGACTGGCCGCAGCACCACCCGAGCTGACAAGAAATCGAGCTACACATGCGCAGAAGAAGCAGCCAGGTCGGCGCCGAGCCCCGCCCCTTGCTCTTATCGCGCCCCGCCCCCGTGCGAGGAAACTCATTTAAAAAAGAAATCGCAGCACTCCCCCACCCGAGTAAGGTGTATGCATCCTATGCGTTGCTGCAACTTCTCAATATAGCACTCCCTAGAACAACGTATGGCTTAAGCTATTGCCCCTTTTTATCCTTGAAAATAGCATTCGGTACTTAAGCATATCCTTCCACATACAATTATTGCTTTGCCAAACCAAAAGTCATCTTGTTTTCTACAGTTCCAGGTCTGCCTTCACCAGTAGGTCAGCAGTACTCAGCTTCCCTCTGTCTCTCAGGTACTTAAGGAGATGAGGACGATGCCTCCAGGTAACCTTTATTCCATATTCATGCTCAGGAGTATCCATAACCAGTGTTGCTGCCAGTTGCCCCCTCCCACAGTAGTTGACACTGGACACCAACTCAACATGACTACTGATTTGCGGCAGAGTGCTGTGGCATTTCCAGTTCCTTACAGAAGGCAATGGTGTACTCACCATATCTAATGGACTGAAGACTTCTGTCTCTACAGACTGAGAAACAGGTAATAATGATATTTCACTACAGTTCTCAAAACCATTTGCCTGGATGTTGACTTTTCCTGCTGTTCTTTTCTTGTGCTGGCTGTGAGAGTGCTGTGTGTTCTTTCCTGCGTGACTCAGCGTATCTGTGGAGTGGACTGCACATACTTCTGAATTCTCAAAATTTAAAGGAAGAAATCTGCAGACCAGAGCTCTTTGACAAGCTCCCTCTGCATGAAGCAAGCCATAGTTGGCATTCTGATTCTGGAGCTTGTGAGAATGATCAAAACCAATGACCTAGTTGTTTCAAATTGTGAGCACACCTGAAGGGTAAGAAATTATAAAGAAAAAAAATGTATTTTTCTCCAGACAGAGGAACCCATCCCACCTTTCATTAATGTGTTGATTAAATGGGTAAGCTGGCCTACAACAAAGCAAACTAGTTGTCAGCCGAAATGGTGAGCAGGAAACACCTCCAAACTTCACAGTTATATTCAGTCACCCTGAGAAATGAGTGGGGTGCAAGTGATCTATCCTTTGGTAACTTAAAAAAAAGCACACAAGACCTTAAAGTTACAGTTGCCTATCAGGCATTAATACCTTCAACACCTGCTGACTCAGGATCCAGCTATGAAATTCTTTATTTCTAGCATAACAGAATAAATGAACTACAGTACAGCCCAAGTATTCCTGTGCAGCTAGGGGTACAAATGGGAGCAGTACAAAGCTATTTAGAAGAAACAAAGCATTCCATCACCTAAGATAATATTCATTTGGAACTTTGTATATTTACTCAAGACTTGCAAATCCTTCTTTTACAGTAGTCTTTTATCTTCCTGGGTCTCAAAAATCAGGTTCCGTTTCTTGCAATTTGTTTTTAGCTGGAGCATCCCAACCTGCATATGGTTATGACAACCACAAATCCCCTTTAGCCTTTTCAAGTTTCTATTCAGTCTCTCAAAAATTAAATTCAAGCTAATTATGGGTAGTGACTGTCTGCTGTACATCTGAACTGCTTGAACCAAAGTTAGGGAATCATGACCCTAGTTTTCCCAATAATTGTATCTTCGCACAAACTTAAAATAACACAAGTGAACTACTGACTTGAACTTCCTTGCTTCAAAGAACACACCACATAGGCTTTACCAGGAGCCTAGCAGTCAAGAGCATCTGAAAGACTTAACACTGAGTAGAAACTCAGTTGCCAGTGAACCAAGTGATATCCATCTGTAGAAGATTGTTCAGGGAGTTATAAACCTACCAGTATTTTCTAATGTCTAATAGCTTCAGTACTGTCAGACTTCAAAGAAATCACTGGATATTTAGAAGAGAAGGATGATATGGTTATTTTAAACTCTTCCAAACAAAAAGCATGCTACTTCACAGTAATTATTAAATGCAGTGTTTCAAAAGCCATTGAGCTAACTTACCTATATAAAATTACAGGGTAAAATAATAAAGTTACAGATTTTCTGAGTTGGAAGGGATACTTAATGGTCATCTAGCCCAACTCCCCTGCACTGATAAGGGCATCTAATGCTATATCAGGTTGCTCAGAGTCCCAACCATCCTGACCTTGAGTGTCTTCAGGGACAGGATATTCACTACCTCTCTGCATAACCTGTTCCAGTGTTTCACTACCTTTATTGTAAAAAGCTTATTCCTTACATACACTCTAAATCTCTTCTCTTTTAGTTTGAAGCCATTTCCCTTGTCCTATCACAAGGGACACTGCTAAAGAATCTGTCCCCTTCTTTCTTAAGGGCTAAAGGAATGTTTCATGAAGGTTTGAAGTCACACTTCTTCAGTCTACTTGATAAAGAACAGAGACTCAAGCAACAAACAGAGCTCCTCTAGGTGATAACTACATAGGAACAGTCTGCCTTTGCAGCTCCTATTTTCTGCATTAAAAAAAAAAATAAACATAAAACTTTACATTACAAGATATAAAATATGGACTCCGGACACTGCAACCTGTCTGCAACCTGCAACCTATCTGGAGAGGTCCCACAAGATTGGAGGCTTGCTGATGTGACTCCTATCTACAAGAAAGGCCGTAAGGAAGATCGGGGGAAGTACAGGCCTGTCAGCCTGACCTCAGTATCAGGGAAAGTTATGGAGCAGTTGATCTTGAGGGAGATCACATGGCACGTGCATGGCAATCAGGGGATGAGACCCAGCCAGCACGGGTTCACAAAGGGCAGGTCGTGCTTGTCCAACCTAATCTCCTTCTACGACTGGGTGACCAGACTGGTAGATGAGGGAAAGGCTGTTGATGTAGTCTACCTGGACTTCAGCAAAGCCTTTGACATGGTCTCCCACAGTATTCTCCTGGGGAAACTGGCAGCCCGTGCTGTGGACAGGTTCACTCTTCTCTGGGTTGAGAATTGGCTAGAGGGCTGTGCCCAGCAGGTAGTGGTTAATGGAGTTAAGTCCAGCTGGCGTCCCATTATGAGTGGTGTCCCCCAAGGGTTGGTATTGGGGCCCATCTTGTTGAATAACTCTATTGATGACCTAGATGAGGTGATTGAGTGTACCCTCAGTAAGTTTGCAGATGATACCAAGCTGGGAGGATGTGTCGATCTGCCTGAGGGTAGGGAGACCCTTCAGTGGGATCTGGGTAGGCTGAACAGCTGGGCTGAGGTTCAATAAGGCCAAGTGACGGGTCCTGCACTTTGGCCACAATAACCCCATGCAATGCTATAGGCTTGGGGCAGAATGGCTTGAAGACTGTATAGAGGAAAAGGACCTGGGGGTGTTGGTTGATGCTCGGCTCAACATGAGCCGGCAGTGTGCCCAGGTGGCCAAGAAGGCCAATGGCATCCTGGCCTGTATTAGGAATAGTGTAGCCAGCAGGAGCAGGGAGGTGATAATTCCCCTGTACTCAGCTCTGGTGTAGCCACACCTCAAGTACTGTGTTCAGTTTTGGGTCCCTCACTACAAGAAAGACATTGAGGCACTGGTGCATGTTCAGAGAAGAGCAACAAAACTGGTGAGGGGTTTGGAGCACAAGTCTTATGAGGAGCGGCTGAGGGAGCTGGGATTGTTTAGTCTGGAGAAGAGGAGGCTCAGAGGAGACCTTATCTCACTCTACCACTTCCTCAAGGGGGGCTGTGGTGAGGAGGGGGTCAGCCTCTTCTCCCAGATAACTAATGACAGGACGAGAGTGAATGGCCACAAGTTGTGCCGGGGAAGATTTAGATTAGATTTGAGGAAAATTTTTTTCTCTGAAAGAGTGGTCAGGCACTGGAATGGCCTGCCTAGGGGGGTGGTTGAGGCACCATCCCTAGCGCTGTTCAAGAAGCATTTAGATGAATTTAGATGAGGTGCTAAGGGATTTGATTTAGTTGCTTGGTGGGTAGGGATGGTGGCAGGAGGATGGTTAGACTAGATGATCTTGTAGGTCCTTTCCAACCTAATGTCTATGAATCTATGAATCTGTCTCTGGAATATTCTTCAGACTATGAAAGGAGCTCACAAGAGAAGAACTATTCAAAACACACAGAATGGAAAAGAAGGCAATTTAAAATAAGTTCTGAAGCAAAGGCTTCTATTCCCTGAATTTAGTAGTGTCAAATAGAAACAAAATATGTTTTTAAACAGGTAAATTTTAGATTTCAACTGTCAATGGTTTACCGGGCTGGATCGGCCTGGTTCCGTGAGATTGGTGTGGGGGACCCGCAGACCCACGCCCAGGAAAGGGGAAGGGGGAAAGGGAAAAGGAAAAAAGGGAGATGGGCCTAGAAACAAAACAACGGCAACGATCTGAGGAGGAAAACTAATTTACTAAATAAGATATCAGAAAACAAAATAACAAAACATAATACAATATAATTGGAATTGAAGCTAATAAATCAAATAAAATGAGCAAGAGAGAGTGTCCGATAAACCGAAGGCCTTACGCTAACGCTGAAGGCGATACGGCAGCAAGCACCCACTGCTGAGTCGATCCCGAAGGAGAAAGAGAGTGTCCCGTGATCGCAGAGGGTTTTTATCTTTTCCCTCTGAGCGGAAAATACGTAAAAATGCAAAGCATCGCAAAGTCTTCTGGGGAATATAGTTCTTCTCTTCTGAGACAGGTATACCCAGAAAATATCAATGATCTATGGAGTTGGAGTATTAACTCTTTAACTCTTAATGCACTACATGTTGTTATGATGTGGAATACCAATACCAAAAATCATAAAACCATGACATCAACAATTTTGAGCAGCAAAAGATTTCTTTAAAAGAACATTTATTACATGCAGGATCTTCAGTTGCCATAAAAAGCAAACTTTTTCCTCACCAGAATTAGTTTTTCAGAAGACAAATAGAAACAGTAGTCAGTACACAGTATAGTTTTATTCCTTCAAATACCCAGGATTTTATTTTTTAGTGTTTGAATGTGGAGAAATTAATACACGTTTATGCTTCAGGCATCTATAATGAATTCTGGTCCATGCTATTGATTTTCATTACCTAGGACACACAGTTTTCTGTTGAGATGTGGGAGAAACTTAAAAACCTGTTTCTATGAAGAAAAAAAAAAAAAAAAAAAGAGAGAAATTGGTAACTTATACCACCCCAGGCAGCAGAGGTGTTCTGGTCTGCAGGCTTTATAGAAACACATCTTAGGTTTTCAGCCAAATACAGTGGAGTTTCACAGCAATGGATGGGTCCCTCCCATAGCCTCTCAAGGAACACCAGCTCTGCCCTTCTGACTTTGCGTGTACACTTCCCTTTTGGAGGCATCAGACAATATGATAAAAACACTTAGAAACCACTTGGTAGAGCCAATTTCAGGAGGCAGTAAGTACTCTGAGAAGATGCTCAAGCACCCTCACCTGTAGAAGATAAACAAATGGAAATGTACTTGAGGACAATTATTTGAAAACCTCAGATAAAGTTTTTAAACAAAACAGTAATACAATAACATTGCATACACATCTCTATGTAGACTGTTACCTACCAGTTTTTACATCTTTTATCAAATTCCAGGCAGATTTAGCATATACATAGTAAACAGGTAAGTAAGTGCTCTAACGCTTCATGAAACAAATACACTGCAGTAAACAGCAATACAAACAAAACAAAAGCATCTAAGCTGCAAAAAAGTGTTCTGAAATGATGTTTTAGGATTTTTTTTTTCGCAAAAATGGATGTCTTTCAAATTACTTCTAAAACATATTTGATAAGACTGAAGTAACATACAAAAATATAGAACCAACTACGTTCAATATTGATTTGGTCACTGAAATTTTTTGGGAAATTCAAAGTACTGGAGAGAAGAAAAAAAGCAAAACAAGTAAAAAAGCTTGCAATGGGTTTCAGTTAACATTTTGCCTACGGCAGAACCATCTTTCTAGAAAATGTAAAGAAGTTTCTTCAAATTGACACAATACCTAATCTAGCCACAGCTGAAGAATTACTTTTGCTTTTTTTCCTCAAATTAACCAATGAAATTGCTCATAAGCCAATAGTGTATCTCAAAGCCACAATATCCATAAGTCTTCCTGGTGTCACGTCAGGAAACTTTAACTTTTAAATGCAAAAAACACTATATTTCCTTCCTGTATTATATCTTGCACAATTATTTTTCCCTAGAAAACTTTTTTGTTTCTCCATTTAGAAGGAGATTAGCACAGGTGAGAAATTTTAAAGAAAATACTTTGCAAGAGGTGCATTTTCTTATTGAATATAAAACACTACATAACATCGTAGCTTACCATGCTCACTTTAACACTCTTAACTGCTTACTACAAGTTATCAGAACAATTGAACGGCCCCCTTAGAAGATGCTATGAGCTCTTGTAGAGAGGTACAGACTTTACATTCACCAACCAGTGAGGTCGAGCTGGAAACCTTTTAGGGAGGGCAACAGAAGCCGCTCTTTCCTCCCGGTAGCAGACACAAACGCACACACCAAGAGCCAAACCTGGCAAGAGGGTGGGAATCTTACAGACTCAGATCGGATAACTTCTCCCGAAGCAGACGACTCAGCAACACCAAACCTACTACTTCCTCCTCCAGCCCAAGCAAGCCGGACCCTTCAGAGGTGGCTAGGCCCAGCCCTCTCATACTTATCAACCACGCATTGGTCTACCTCGCCTCGCCCCGCCTACTGCTGTGTTTCACTGGTCCGGACAGACACGTGATACCAACGAACCTCCGGGCGCCAAATTCAAAAAGGGAAGCGATCGTTGTCGGGGGGGGGGGGGGGGGGGGGGGGGGGGGGTTCAGGGCGCGGAAGGCCGGAAGTGTTGAGGCTATTTCTTTCTTACGCGTCTCCTGCTCGGCTGGGGAGCGGGTGAGTTATGGCTGAAGCTCAGCGTTCGTTCCTTGTTGCGCTGTGGTTTCTTGTTGCTGGAGCTTTCCCTTCGGGGAGCTGGGTGGCTCGGTGAGGTCTGCGCTGAGAGTGCAGGGATAATACGCCTCGATGGAGGGACCCTGGGAGAGCGGGCGGGATTCTGTGGTGAGAGCGTCGGGGTTGGTAGTACCCCGCAGTCTGGGAGGTGTGGGCTTGAGGGGGTGCTTGCTTAGCCTTTCAGTGTCCCAGTTTTTACTTTGTTCTCCTAGCTCTATAGTGTTGTGTACGCCTCGCGTTCCTCCCTGCTGCTGAAAGTAGCTTTTGGCCTGTTTAGGTAATTACTTGTTCCAGTAGGGAATGCATTTTCCTGGAGGCTGGCTGATGGTTATGCCTCTGTTGTTGTCTTACGCAGACTTTTCTCTATAAGTGAGCAGAGCACCTCGTAAAAGGCTCTGTGTGTCCCTGCATGCCACAGCCTGCATGTATGTTTCTGTTTCTGGCCTTCAGCTTCTGTTGCAGCCTCTGACCCTGTGAGCTGCTCATAGAGCAGTTCACTTGAAGGATGTCTTCCATTTTGCATCTTTCCAGGTGATTCTTACTATGAGCTTTGTTTTTGTAAAGCTGATCAAATCTGCCAATACAAAATGCCTTTTTTGTTGTTTGTTTTTGTTCTGCCCATCTTCCCTAATAATAAGCAATAAGTGTAACTTATGTTTTGTTTTATTTTGTTTTTCTTCTGTGGCTTGCTGCAAGAGACAGACTCTACACCTTATTCTTGAATGGCATTATAAGCATTGTTCTCAAAAGATGTACTCAGCTTTATTGCCCTGAAAAATGCTGCCTCTTGATTTGACCTCTACTCCTTTCCACTATATAATCTGTTATTTGTTATTCAAAAATATTAAATTTAAATTGTTTACTGCTCTACGATGAATCTATCTAGTGCTATGTAAATATACAGAAGGAATGACTAAAGCTCTTTATGTTGAAGTGCCTAACTCCTGCTTTTATTGTATGCTTTTAACATTCAGGGCAGATTTTGCTTCCCACATCTTATACCTGCACTTAAATTCATTTTTTTTCAGGTTGTGTAATCTTTTGCTTACACCAATAAATTATAAGGAGTAGGACTGCTATTTCTGTATTTTAGTTTCTCATTCCTCCAGTTGGTGCTGGTGCTGATGAAGTCGCTTTACAGCTAAGTCTCAGCATCCCTCAAGGTTAAAGCAGGTTCCACAGAATCACAGAGTTGTAGAATCTGGAGGGAGCATCTAGAGATCACTGAGTCTAGTCCCCCTGCTAAAGCAGGTTCCCTATAGTGGCTCACACAGGAAAGCATCCAGGTGGGTTTTGAATATCTCAAGAGGAGACTCCACAACCTCTTCAAGCAGCCTGTTCCAACACTCCATCATTCTCACAGTAAAGAAGTTCTTCCTTGGATTAGCCTGGAACTTCCTATGTTTTAGTTTCTGCCTGTCCCCTCTTGTTCTATTGCTGCATACCACTGAAAAGAGTCTGCCCACTTTGACTCGACTCCTGTATTTCAGATATTTATAAACAGTAGTCTAGAATGAGGAAACTATTTCTTTAGATTTGAGAAATTAGAGGTGGTAGATTAAAAACAGAGGTAAGGAATAGTACTGAAGAAGAGCAAAATGTTATCACAGACTCGTGGAATTGCAGGGGTTAGAAGCAACATCCATAGATCAAGTTCAACCTCCCTGCTAAAGCATGTTCCTTACACAGGTAGATATCCAGAGGGGTCTTGAATATCTTCAGGACACTCCACAACACCTCTGGGAAGCCTATTCCTGTGCTGCATCACTCTGACAGAGAACAAGTTCTATTAGTACATTGCTTCATGTGTTCCACTTTCTGCTCATTGCCCTTTGTTCTGTTGTTGCTCAATGACAAAAAGAGTCTATCCCATCAACTTGACTCCTTCACTTTAGATATTTAGAAGCAGTTATGAGATTCCATCTCAGCCTTCACTTCTTCACACTGAAGAGTCCCAGGTCCCTCTCAGCCTTTTAATACACATAGTTTCCTTGTTATTAGATACATTCTGGCTCTCAACTTCTGATTCAAATTACTTACTCTGCAAATATCTCCTATACTGCTTTCACAAGCTGTTGATGAAAGAGGAAAAGTATATGTTTCCCATAGCCTGGTCAATCTTGTTATAAACTTTCATTTTTGTTTTTCCTTCCATGTTTTCTAGCAGCATGGCAATTGCTGAGAACGTGTGTGCTGTGAAAGACCTGAGGTGTATTTGTTGACCTCTTTTATTTGTTCCTACTTTCTGTGCTCTTATGTTCTATCTTTTGTTTTGCAGGACTTGTTCATCTCATTTTCAATGGAGAGCAACTGTACAGATCAATAATGAGGACCAGCCCTTGCAGGCCCTTAATTCTCAAAAGAAGGAAACTGACCCTTCTACAAACGGAGGTATCCAGTACTTCAGGAAGAGATGAGAACAGTGGTCACAATGAAAAGACACCTAAGCAGGAGCACAGCCAGGAGGAACGAAATGATGGCCAAGGCAGAGACAAAATAGACTGTGGTCTGCAGAAATTCCCAGTGGGAATAAAGATAATCAACCATCCTACCATGCCCAACACGCAAGTGGTGGCCATCCCTACAAATGCAAATATCCAGAGCATCATAGAGGCCTTGACAGCCAAGGGAAAAGAATGTGGCAACAATGGGCCCAATAAGTTCATTCTCATTAGCAGTGGAGGAAATTCTTGTTCAACAGGTTCAGTACTATCACAGCACCTTGCCTCAGAGGAGGAGGCTAGTGTAGTGGCTAGGACTGCAAATAGTCAAGTAAGAGAGAACGTTACACAGACACCTGATCTTGCAGGAGGATCAATGCTCTGGCATTCAGGAATTGATTCTGCGTTTGCACAGAAACAGGAGAACAGTATGTAACCCTTTTCTTGTTCGGAAAGATAAAGATAGGCAAAGTGGGACAATAAGTGTAGTACTTGGATCTCAATATTCAGTAATGAAGGCTATTCATTAATTATAAAGTAGCTGTGCATATGTAATGGAATCTGAAAGATCTTAGTGAATATACTTTGAAAGAAACAGTCCTGGTATTTGAAAAAAGCAAATTTACTGCATTGGATAAAGAGAAGTGGGGTTAATTTGAGGGAATTCTAGTCTAGAAGAACAAAATACATGGTGAAGGAATCATTGATTGAATGGATATCAGCATGAGTGTCTTAGTGAGTGACAAAAGGGAGCCTAGACTTTTGAAAGGTCCTTTAATAACCAAGTGGTAACTGTTTCCTTCTTGACTGTCTCTTGAAGCTGATGGGCAAATGTTAAAAGTGGAATTAAATTTACTTTGATTTGTTTCTCAGATCAAATTTTTATTTGGAATTTAAAACAGCAATGTAGATTTGGGCTGTGGCAAATCTTATCCCACAGGATAGTGCTGTCTGAGAGGAACTCATAGATAGCTTCAGTAGCAGTATTACTAAAAACAACCCCACCGTAAACGATACAGTACTGTTGCTGTAAAAAAATAGAGATTTCTACTAGAGATTTGTTTCTACTGTTGCTGTTAAAAAATAGAGATTTTTTTTTATTAATGCTTGGGTTGTCTGCTAGGTCTTTCTGTTGGAGTTTATGTCACTTTGCTTGACTTCTGTTTACTTGATTAATCCTTTTGCTAAAAATGCTTGAATTCTCAAAGTGCTGGAGTCAACACTGTCCTGTTTCAGTTGAGAAAAATTGTTTGGTTTGCATGCTGTGATTTGTTTGTTGGTTTTAGGTTTTGTCTTTAATGTTACAGCTTTTTTCAAGAATTAGGTAAATACATGTACAATCAGGAATTCAAGGTATATACACAAGAAGCCTTAGCTTTGCAATACCGTCTTATCCCTATCCTGATACAGGGATACCCTTTCATAAAGTATGTTTCATAAAGTTTGTACTTTCCTTTTGTCACCTGACGTGAAGGAAGAGGGCTTCTTGTGAATAAGCAGAGCATTGGTCTTGTTATCCTGACAGGCAGTGGTGAGACAATGAGCTCTATGCTGGATAATAGCCTCACCAATATCCAGTGGCTGGGGAAGATGAGAACTGATGGACTAACTCCCTTTTCTGTGAAGCAAGGCATGGAGAAAGAGAACCAGATACCTCTGCAGGAAAGAATCAAGGTAAGTAGGAGAGGGCAACAGTGTATGTTAAAACTTTTGATGAGGATGCAATCTGTATGGATTGAAAGACTTGGAAGAAGTAGATGTGACAGTCTCTAAGTAATGAGAATGCCCTTTATTGATTCAAATGGCAGTACATGGAATATCCAGCCCTTGTCAACTATTCAAACACCCATACTGTTCCTTTTATCTCAGACTGAAGAAGATTCTGCTGCTGTTGCTCTTCCCTCCTCTTCTTCCTCATGGCGGGATTCAGTATCAGAACGACCTCCATACTCCTACATGGCCATGATCCAGTTTGCTATCAACAGCACTGAGAGGAAGCGTATGACTCTGAAAGACATCTATACCTGGATTGAGGATCATTTCCCATATTTTAAGCATGTGGCTAAGCCAGGTTGGAAGGTAACAAGCAGGCCCTCAAGTTCCAGTGAACCATGGGGTGATACTATCATAAGCCCTCCTGTTGAAAATGAAAAGTTGTTTCCTAACCTGCAGAGCAAGACTGAAAATCATTTAACACATGCCCCCCCCAACTCAAATATCCTCATTCCAAATGTTCCAAAATTGACTTTTTTATTCTCTTTCCTATTCCACTTAGGTAAGATGGTAGGTCACTGAAGTGAGTAAAGAGAATAAGAAACTTAATGGTAGAGTTGGTCAGGTTTCCAGTGAAAAGGAAGATCCACTTTGTCTGGGCTTTGAAATGGAATCTCTATGTCAGGACAGTCAAATTTGAGATAGGCCTTACTGTGCATATAACAAAAACACTGTTTTTCAACTTCTTACTTGTTCCTTTCTCCACAGAACTCTATTCGGCATAACCTGTCCCTTCATGATATGTTTGTCCGTGAGACATCTGCTAATGGTAAAATCTCATTCTGGACTATTCACCCTGATGCCAACCGTTGCCTAACATTGGACCAAGTGTTTAAGGTGAATGTTTCATGCAAAGAAAACGGAACAGCCTATCTAGTCTCTAAATGCCACACTAGACAGATGCACTTCAATTAGAAAAGAAAGTTAAGCTGCTTTGGCATCAGCCTCTTTGTAGAAGTTAAATTTAGCTGCTGCTTCTGACAAATAGATTATCTCTGTATATGGAAGAAAAAAGAAAAGGGTGCTGTGCTTCAGCTGCTGGAGCTCCTTCGGGATATGTTCATTCCTCAGGTGTCATGCCAAATATGTTAGCTTGTTCAACCTGTTTCCATAGGACTGTTGCGAACTCGTAATGAAAAGCTTTCCACTGAATTAGACAAGCATTTCCTTTGTTGTTCGACTAGACACTCGCAGGATGCAATTGTTCTATCTCATCTAGAAATTTTAGGAAATTTTTAAGATTTTGTCTCTTCTATGTTTTGTGCAGCGGGAGGGCAGATGTGTTCTCTCGTTTGCTCAGATTATACAAGATTAAATTGTCTTTTTTATTGTTGGTAACTTCCTCTTATTTTTCTCCTTCTGACTGCCTTGCTGCCGCTAGCCGCTGGACTTGGGGTCAACATCGCCTGAGCACTCTGAATCAGTAAGACTCTGGCCTGGGCCTTGGGCTTCCAATCTCCTCTCACTAGTCACTGAAGGAAAAGATAAGAAATCTGGGGAGGGGGACAGAATCCCTGCTGCACGTGATGATACAGCCCTGTGCACACTCCATTTTTCGGGAAAGGAGTCAAGCTAATTACCTTCAAATTACATGTTCTTTCTACAGCTGGCAAGAGCTGTACAGTTTTAAGCAACTAGAGGTCTGCTGCTAAAATAGGCTGCCGTGGGCACTGAGCTTTTGGAAACTTCAGAGAACTGAGACAGAGGGTTCAGTTACAATCTTAATCTCTGTAGAAGCAGTCCCAACTTGTTCTGAGTCTCAGATCCAGGGAGAATGGGATCTCTCTGTGCTTCTTTTTACTTTCTGGAAACCAGTTGCGCTGTGACTCTTAGAAGGAAAAACCTGTTTGCTGTCTGTAGAACTCAGCCATTTTAACAATGATGGATTTTCAATGAATTAATCAGACACTATTGGTCACCACTACAGCCCCGGCCCTCATTCCTTCTGCTTAGACCATTGGCTCCTCCGGTGCCTCTGCTGTTCTGCTTGAATTCCAGGTCTATGGTTTGTATAGAAATCAAATACACAAATAACAGTATGCTATTCACATTTCTGCACTGAGAACACCAAAACAAGGTCAGCTCTACAGCAGAGTCTGTGGTTGGAGCAGCTCTGTTGTGCCATTTCTGTTTCTATGTGAATTTTCAGTAGCTAGTCTTGAAATGGCATGGCTGTAAAACAGCAAGTATAACAGAGGTAACACCCAGCACTCATGCTGGCTCTAACAGCTGCGTTTTCTGTGTTGGCTAAGTACAGGCTTCTGATTTGCAGTTCTGAACGAGGCAGCAGAACAGAGACTAATTATTCTATTTAAATCTTCTCTCTCCTCTTTATTTCATAATGTTTACGGCAGCAAAAGCAACATGTTCCAGATCCCCAGAAGAACATGGGAAGCAACAGTGGCAGCAAAACTGAACCCCAGAATGCACGTGAGTGTCTACTTCAGGCTAGACCAAAAAGAATAATTCCCATAAACTCAAGTGCTCTCCCAGATTTCCATAGGAATAAAAATGGTAACGTCCAGATTTGCCTGCTTGAAGGTTTCCTACAGCTGCTCCCATCCCTCAGCTCTGGAGCTGAAAGTAGTGCTGAAAGTCGTCGTCTCTGAGAGAGGATGCGGTAGAAAGATGGAGGGAACTGGGTGCTGAAACTAAGTAACAACAGAGCTTGCCCCAGCTTGTGGTCTAGGATCTATATGAAAGGCTGCATTTCGCTCTTCATCAGGCCTTCTGACTTGGAATCTGTGTTCTCAGAGCTAGCAAAGAAAGCAAATGGAAGTAACTGATCAAATGGTTATGTGGGAGTATTTAGAAGCAGTTCCTGTTAGGTGTCTGGTTTTCCACATGTAGTAAAAGAAGGGTAGGAGGCTAGCAAATCTATTCTTTTCCCTTCTAGGACGAAAGATGAAGCCTTTGCTTCCTCGCATCAACTCCTACCTTGTTCCAATCCAGTTTCCCATGAGTCAGCCTCTTGTCTTGCAGTCTTCTTTGAAGGTTCCTCTATCTACGGCACAGGGAGCATCCCACAACAGCTCAGAGACCTTCCGGAGCAATAAACGTGTGCGCATTGCTCCAAAGGTTGTTTGTTGTCTTCTTTGTTTTTTTTTTTTTTCCTTTCTTTGTGGGGAACCGGTGGAATGGGGGTTTGTGTTTTGTTTGGTTTGTTTTCTCCATAGCTCTTTTCTTCCATGGACTGTGTTTTTCACGTGGCTCCTTTGTACATCTTTACTTGGTCTTCTAAGCCTGTAAGCTTCTGGGTAGGTGTCAGTTCTTGCTTTTCCTTTTCTGTGTCTAGTGTGACTATACCTGCTAGTTGACTTGCTGTAAGTATGTTATTTTATTTCACTAGAGGAGAGGGTGCACTGGATTGAGAAGTCAAGACCATGTTTCTTTACTGCTCAGATGAGAAGAGAGAGGACTAGGGGAAATGGGTTTGTTCTGCCCTGAAAATCTCATATACTCTTCTAGCGCTAAAGAGGAAGCGGTATTATAGGGCATTGCTTATGAAAGAGCATTTATTTGCAAGGATGACGTCTTCCTAGAGGTTTCTAAAAAATGCTTTTTGCTAATTCTGCGGACTTGCTAGTTAATTCTGAGCTGAAGAAAAGACATTATCGAACAGATCTTTCAGTCAGTGACTGTCTCAGATACTTAGGCTCTGTTAGGCTTCATCTTTTTCCATTCTTTCTAACATTGATCCTGTTTTCCTTTGCGCATCTGTTAATTTATATTCTCTCCTGCTATGATTTCTTTTCCCCCGCGCATTTATCTTTTGATAATGTAAATATTTTATTCATTTCTTTTTCCTTGATTTCTATGAAAGACGTCCTCATTTTTTTTTTTTGTTATTGCATACATATATAGTGTAAGGAGGATCAAACAAGGAAATGTTCAGCTCTTCTCCTGCTTGTCCTCAAAGTTGCTCATAGCACATGTGCTCTGAAGGGCATAACTTCCAGACAATTAGCTGAAAACGGTATCCATTTCAAAGGGAGATCAATGTCTAACTGTGGTTATTGCTGCTTCTTTCCAGAGATCCTCCTTTTACTTGGCCTGCTATCCTTAGCTAGTAGCCTTTGTTTTCTATCTTTAACTGCCATTTGGATTTTGAGTAGTTAAGGTTCTTGTTTACTGACTGCACGTCACTTGTTTTTTTTTGTAGATGTCCCTCTCTATTGATGCGTCATCCTCTTTGCCCATGGCTGCGGTCAAGGAGGAGAGTCAGTGTGATGAAGGATTTTTTTCCCCAACACATTCTCTAAAGGAGAGCAACTGTCATCCTGGCGAGGAATCATCTTCTTTCCCTGAGACTCTCTGTATTAAGGAAGGGGAAGGCTCACAGCTGGGGGACTGGCCGTCCCCTTTTGCCTCAACCGTAACTGTAAAGGAAGGGCCAGACTTGTTCGTCCCAGTCTCAGCTGTGACAGAGAAGACACATTTCACCATACTGAAGTCACCATCTAAGGGTCTTTCTGACACATTAGTTATAAAGAGACGTGAGAGGCAGGAAATGAGCAGATCCAGAAGGAAACAACGCCTAGCACTGCCTTGCTCAGAAGAGCCTGTCCTTATCTTCCCAGAGAGCAATGACTTTGATCCTTTCCAGTTAGAGGCAGGCCTTCCCTTACTGCAGGAAAGCCAGCCTCTAGAGAATGTATCACAGCTGAGATGCCTGCAGGAGGAGGAGGGACCCTTTAAAACGCCAGTCAAAGAGATGCTCGCTAAACTGCCTGTTTCTTCCACTCCATGCAAAGTCCCAGCAGCTACTACCCCTCCACTAGGGGGCCTTGATCCCTGGAAGTCTGCATCATCAACCAAGAGAGGTAAAGAGCTGGATTTCAGTCCAGTGAGAACCGTCCCGCTGCCGTTCACACCCTTCCAGGAGAACCAGGACTTGCTGGGTTTTAACAGCACACCCCTTAAAAATCCTCTCCCTGAGTCCCCTTGGGAACTGCTTAATACAGAATCCAATGACACAGTGCATGGTCCCCTCACGAGCTCTCCATCTTTTATTCACGAATCTACTAAGCAGTTGCCTTTTGAACTGCCAGCCTCTGGTTTTACTGAAAACCGATCGCTCATGGAGGGCTTTATCTTGGACACCATGAATGACAGTTTGAGCAAAATCCTTTTAGATATCAGCTTTCCTGGTCTTGAGGATGAAAACTTAGGAACAGACATTAGTTGGTCTCAGCTTATACCTGAACTGAAGTAAACTGTCCAGAAGACTGAATTGGCTTTTTTGGATTTTACAGGAAGCACTGTCCTCTTCTGAGATCTGTTCACGTAGTCAAAGCAGACAGTGTTTTTTAGACAGCTCCTTCATTCATGGGAATAGAGGGCGTTATTGATTCCTGCTAAGCTGGGAAACAGGTCCATTGGCTATGAGTTGCCTTTTTGAACTGCAATGGACTACTCATGTGTGTCAAGATAGAACCTCTCTATTCCGGTGCTAGAGTGGAGGGTCCCTGGACAGGGGTTATCAGGAAAACATCTAGACAGACCCTGAACAGCGCTGGCTAATCCAGGTATTAAAGGAAACGGGTACACTTTTCAATTATGTCTAAGAGGAAGGGCTCTGAGCACTTCCGCCTTGCTCTGTCCTTGCTTTCTTTTACTTTGTTCTCATCTTATTTGGCATCTTCTGTGTAGGTTTAATGGCTTTAAGCCCTGTAAACTCCTTGATTTACTAGCTCTTTATTATAATAGTAACTTTATTCTTGTAGGGTTATTGGGGAAATATCTGAGCTGGTAAAGGATTTAGCTTACTCTTGTCCATATGCTCTGCCTGCCTCTAGATGAGAGCCCAAAACACCATTTTCTTTTAATTCAGAAACACATGAATGTTGCCAGGGCAGAAATCTGAAAAATCATCTGTATGTGACTGAGTGACTACTCAAGCTAAACAGAAAAATTTTGTTAACTGGATTGCAGCATAACATCTTGGTTTATTTTTCCCTCTCAAGCTCCTTTTCCTAGTCTGGAATGGAGAAGAGCTGTAACACTTTTGGTTCCAGAGTCAGTCTATTAGTATGTGCCTGGAGGACTTGGTGGAGTCACAGTTGCAGTAAGACGGATTTCTACAGAATGGTTTAAGTGTCTTTCATTTCAATCGTCAGTTAAAAATGTGGAAAAGAACCTGTAAAATGAATGCTGGTATTTCCCCTGACAAGTGACCTCTGAAAAAAGCTGTTTCTCCCATTGCAATAGGGCGACTCATCCCAGTTCTTTAGAACTCATGTTGAAAGAGGGAAAGCCATGGGAAGACCTAATCCTTCTGCTTCCAGACAAATGATGACTCTACATCCACACTCTCAGAGAAGTTTTTGTGGGAGCACACTCAGTATCGTCTTCACTGCTGCCACTTTTAGCAATGTGCTTTGGCTGGACCACAGTATGAACAAATGCTTTTTGCTTGCCTTAATGTGGGCTTTAGCTTTGTCCTTAGTTTTGGGAAAAGAGGCAGGTTGCTGTGGGAGAGGAAAGTATCAATGGGAAAATGATGTGTTTAGGACAAATCTGCATTTCTGAGAAGCACTCCGTATCTAGGTGCTGCTGTGTGATAAAGGGCTGTTCATAAAATAGTTTCAGTAGCACGCTAAGGAACCACAGCCACAATCTGGGCAAACTTCAATTCATTATCAGTATTTACAAGACATCAGCAAAAACACCTTGCCTCAGAAGTTTCCCCAAATCTAAGTGATCTTTCTTGATACTGTGCCAATGGCAGTCCCTGAAAGTCTCTTACTGCCTAATGTCAGTAGTTATCCTGAAATTTTCTCTTACCTCAGGCAGTGTAATTTCTTGGGATCTAAAAAGCTTACATCTACTGGCTTCCCTTAGTCAGCTAGATAGGAGACTTTGTCACGAAGGAAAATTAGATAAGAGTGCATTATTTTTCAGCTGTTTTTCAGTAACTCCCAAATAATCTTCTCCATAATTATACCAAGCACTGAAGTCAGAATGATGTGCCTGTAACTTACCTGGGTCTTCTTTGTTACCCTTCTTGAAAACTGAGGCAACCTTTGCCAACTTCCAGTCAACTAGGACCTCTCTAGTTTACCAGGACTGTTGAAAAATACTTCAACTAGTGGACCAATGTTTGCTGAAGCAGATTATTGCTTAGATATTCTACATTTAAGTAACTGCACCGTTCAGGGGTGCAATTGTTCAGGAGTAAATTGACAAAAAAAAAAAAAAAAAAGGCAGTTGGAACCCAAGCATTTTATGTTTTATGGAAGTGCTGGAGGTCATAATGTAAACTGTGTGTTCAGGGCTTCAGTGTAGGAGAGTAACATTTTGAAGGTGCTTGTCATAAACCCAGTGCTAGAACAATAAGTTGATAGGGCTGCCAGGCAGAATTACTACATTGTGTGTGAGACAAAAACAATTGCCATACTTTGGGTAGTAGAGAGTCATGAGCAGAACAGGAAATTAGTTAATTGGGGTCCCCTTCAACGTTTTTATAAATGACTTGGATGTAGGAGTAGGTGTTTTGTGTAAATCGGATGATGATACTAAATTGGGAGGAGCTGTTGACTCCACAACGGGTGTAGGGGCCTTGCAGGAATACTGAAGAAAAAATAGGGAGCTAGGTAGTCACCAACCGCACAAAGTTTAATGAGCAAGTCCAGATTCTGCAGTCTGGGAAGAGGCAGTCCTAGCTATGTGTACAGACTGGAGAATGAGATGCTGGAGAAGTGCCCCACTGAAAAAGATCTGTGGGTCTTAGTTATCAGGAAATAGAACATAAAGCCACGGTGTGCTCAGGCAGCCCAGAAGACTAACCATAACCTATGGTATGGCATTTCTAGCTGCTCTAGGGAGTTGGTTGTTCTGCTCTTCACTGCAATAGGGGAGCTCCACCTTGAGCACTGTGTGCAGTTTTGGATGGCACTAAATAAGAACATAAAACTACTAGAGAGTGTCTAAACGAAGGCTACAAAGATGGATCTAGATGCAAGCAGTGGAAGTGAGTTCCTTGATTTTCTCAGTATGGAGAAGAGATCAGGGGGAGACCTCATCATGGCCTGCAGCTTCCTTATGATGGGGAGTGGAGGGACAGGTGCTGATCTCTCTGATGACAATAAATATTCCAAGGGAATGACATGGAGCTGTGCTAGGGGAGGTTCAGGCTGGTTGTCAGGAAAAGGTTCTTTATAGAGATTCTGATCAGACATTAGACCAGACTCCTCAGGGAAGTGGTCATGGCACCAAGCTTGCTGGAGTTGAGAAAGAATGTGGACAAATGCTCTCAGATGCACGGTCTGATTTTTGGGTGTTCCTGTGTTGGAGCCAGTAGTTGATCTTTTATGATCCTTATGGGTCCCTTCCAACCCGGGATATTCTGTGGTTACCAGGAGATAATGCTGAGACTTATTTTGAGAAAAAGAGAGTCCTATCTCTTAGGAGCTGGTGAAGAAATAGGATACCAGACCAGACACATGAGAAAACAGGGCATTACAATGGGGCACAACAGCACCTAGTATGTGAGTAGGTCATATGGTGATGTTTAGGAGGGGTTAGGTATTGTTATACGCCAACTCACATACGTGAAATTATACGGGTAACTGTCGTGGGATGGAAAGCTGTCATTTTAATGGCACAGCATAGCAGACTAACAAAAAACACTTTATCTGTGGTATACCTAGAATTGTCTCAAACACTTGCAAGATAAGACCGTTGCCAGGACAGCAGAATAACAGCTGAAGATGCGGTTGGAGGAGTATGCCCTGTAGAAAATAGGATAGCTTTGCTCTCACTAAAACTTTCCTGTTTAAGCTTGCAATGCAGCCCATCCCCTGCCTCTTGCCATCACAGTGGTAGCTCTGTCCTGTCAAGTCACACAGCACCCTGTGTGCACCCGTTGCAAAGCAACAATCAAATATCAGTGTGTGATTAGCACTGTCTGAGCTGAAACTAAGGCATGGGGAAGGCACAGTGCATACAGTGTTGACTCAAGTTATGGAAAATAATTTTATGCATTTTGATACACAGGCTAAACACAGTCCTGTGAACAGAGAAAAATATGCATCCATGCTTTCTGTTTTGATTAAGAAATTTGATAATAGGGTTCAAGATTGCTGAAAAATTCTTTTTTTTTTTTTTATATTTGCAACTCTATTTTCATTCAACATCGCATGAAATATATAGAGTTGCAATCAGTTATTTAACTCAAATACAAGATTGTGTTTCTTTACCAGACTTTTATAGGAGAAAAATATCCCTTACTTCACAGCATTGTCTTATTCATGTCGTTGCTTTCTGGCAGTACATGCTTTTGTGAAAAACTGTTGACAAGGATGAAGAACAGAAATAGTAAAATTTCATCAAAAATCTTTGACAAGCACCTTGTGGATTCACTAACAGTTAAAACCACTGCCATCAAAACAGCTTGTGTTAGATTCATAAAAACAAGGTCAAATGTCCCACTAGCTTTTTTTTTTTTTTTTTTTTTTTTTTTTTTTTTACTATTATTTATTTTACATTAACTATATTATATGGTTTATGATGGCTGCTTCCTGTTTTATTATGTTGGCCCATAATATCAGAGGCAGATGTTAGTGCCATGTCAGTAGAGGCTGAATCTTCCCACCAACATTGTTACACTTTGTAGCTATGCAACAGATGGTAGCAGAGGGGCAGCCTGACAAAATGGTATCTGACATGAAAAAGAATATCACTGATATTCACTGGTTTCCTCCATGTGGAAAAAAAGGCACCCACTGGTGTATTTCAGCAGTGGTGACAGCAACGGTGAGTTACCTCCACTGGTGCAGGTTTTGACAAGCATGGTATGCAGATTCTTGTTCATCACTTGTGAAATTGTATAGCCGATGGTGGTGACTGTGTTAAAAAAAAATTGTATTTTGTAGCTGAGAATTTGTTCTCTCAGAGCACAGCGCTACTGTGATTTATTTATTTGTTGTAGTTTCCACAGAAATAAATAGGAGGCATTACTTTTTCAGTGACCTACATATATGCAGCCCAAGACAATTCCTCTTTACTCAGTTGGATACTCATGCCTTTTCCCAGAGCTCAATCTCATCGTTGATTATTTTGGTCTCTGTATTAAAATCCTTGTTGTTGGAGCCACAATACTGTGAGATAATCATGCCAAGGCCTAGCCATCAAGAATGCTGTTCACCTGGATCATTACAAGTCCATGAGACCACATGGGATTCACCTAAGGGTACTGAGGGAGCTCACGGAAGTGATTGCTAAGACACTTTCCATGATTTATTAGCAGTCCTGGTCAACCAGGGAGGTCCCAGGTTGCTAATATGACGCTCATCCATGAGAAAGGTCAGAAGGAGGATCCAGAGAACTGCAAGCCTGTCGGCCTGACCTTGGTACTGGGGAATGTCATGGGGAAGATCATCTTGACTGCGATAGTTCAGTATGTGTAAGACTATTGGGATCAGGTCTAGCAAGCATGGGTTCATGAAAGGCAGGTCTTGTTTAACCAAACTGATCTCCTTGTATGATCAGGTGACCCACATAGTGGATGAGGGAATGGCTGTGTATATAATCCACCTAGACCACTTAGTAAAGTGTTGGACCCTGCTTCCCACCACTTTCTCCTTGAGAAGCTGGCAGCCTATGGCTTGGACAGGTGTACTCTTCACTGGATGAAAAACTGGCTGGTGTTTTTTTTTTGGACAAGGGGATTGAGTGCACCATCAGTAAGGCTGCAAATGACACCAAGCTGGGGGGAAGTGTCTATCTGCTTGGGCTGAGCCCAATTTTACATGCTTTAAGAAGACTAAGTGCCAAGTCTTGCACTACAAGCACAATAACTCCATGCATTGCTACAGTCTTAGGGCACAGTGGCAGGAAAGATACATAGAGAAAAAGGATCTGGGAATGTCGACAGCCAGCTGAACACAAGCCAGCAGTGTGCCCAGACAGCCAAGAAGGCCAATGGCATCCTTGCTTGTATAAGAAATAGTGTAGCCTCTGGGACTAGAGTGGTGATTGCCCCTTTGTACTTCGCACTGGTGAGGCCACAGCTTGAGTTCTGAGTTCGGTTTTGTGCTCCTCACTACAAGAAAGACATCAAAGCCCTGGAGTATGTTCAAAGGGCAATTAAGCTGGTGAATGGTCTGGAAAATGAGCCTTATGAAGAGAGGCTGAGGGAACTGGGATTGTTTAGTCTGGAGAAGGCTCTCTGCAACTCTCTTCAACTACCTGAAAGTAGATTGTAGTAGGGTCAAGCTCTTTTCCCAGGTAACTAGCAATTGGATGAGGTAATGGCCTTAAGTTGCACCATGGGAGGTTCAGGTTGGATTCACCACCAGGTTTTCAAGAAAAGGGTAGATGTGGCATTGAGTGACAGTTTAGTGGGCATGGTAATGATGAGGTGATGGTTGGATGGTCTTTTCCAACCTTAATGATTCTATAACACAATATACAATCACAGCTTAAAATCTAAACTAAAAAAACCAAACAAATAAAAAAACCCAGTATTTGTAATTTAAAATAAAATTATACTGCTAAACCATCATTGTCAAATCCTTGAGGTTATGACACATCCGTCTGCCTTTCAGTCACAATATATGCATTATGCACACAAAACTGTTTCTGTTCTAGTAGTTACCATGGTGGGCGATACCATCATAAAATCTGAATTGTTTGCGCAGAAAATATTCAGACTTAAAGTCTTAGATAAGGCAGATTCTTTTTTTTTAGTGGGGGGGGGGAGTTGGAATGAAGGAACAGGGAAATCAGTTATCAGTTCGAACTGTCCAATTACTTCAATAAATAAGAGCAAAATAATGACAAAAAACATTTAATAGCAGACTCCTGTTGAAAGTATCTACTCCCTGCTGTGGAGTAAGCACTTGGATTTTTTCAGTGTGTTATTCATGAGCTGGATGTATTTCTTTTTCTGAACTGAGCAACAATGAAACCTGTGGGGAGGAGGCATGGATGTGAGGCACTGGGACATCTCCCCGTGAAGCTGTGGAGCATGAGGCATCACAGAAGAATCAGGTCCAGGATTCTGGGCAGACTGTGGTCTGGAAGCATGACAAGGCAGGGAGAATTACAGAATTTCTTACTGACTTCACTGCATGCATTTCCTCCCTGCTCTGGCAGTTTTACTGCCTAAATTCTCTCCATTGTGGAGTACAACTGCTGAAGGACAGAGATCTAAAAACATTTCCTGAAACAGGGGCTGGCCCTGGCACATGATGAGAGCACAAGCATTATTTAGGCTGCAGCATGAGCCTGGGCCTATCAACAAGGGAAGTTACCAGGGGCAGCCTCAGTAGCAGGAAGCTCAAGTAATTATTCCAGGTATGGCAGTGGGTACCCCTCCCTGTGCTTCCTTCTGTATCCCTAGACCACTGAAGTAACATCAGGGCTGCTTGTGTGTTTGTCAAGTCATTTCTTCTGTTTCTCTGCTCCCTTTGGAGGCTGCACCATTGACAGCAGGAAGGTGTTGCTTTGCACTTGTGTACATGTGCGTGGTACTAGCAGTGTCCCAGGCATGCGGATCTGAATGCAATCTTCCCCTTTGCTGACACCATTGAGTGGAGCAGCTCTGCCATCCATATAAGGGATCAGTTCTGTGGGCTCTGTGCTGGTGTGCCCTCCTGCTCCCACCTTCTCACCAGTTATCCTAGCTAATGAAATTCCGTTTTTGGCAGGGGCAAGGGTAGCTACTTAAATTCACTCTTTCAGCCGTTGACAGCAGCACATCTGCTTTCAGAACCACAGAATAGTTAAAGCTGGAAAGGACTTTTGCAGGTCTTCTGGTCCTATGCCTGCTCAGGCAGGGATGCCTATGTTGCCCAGAACCATGTCTAGTTAGCTTTTGAAGGTCTCCAAGGAGGGAGACTCCACAACCTCTCTATGCCAGTGCATGGTCACTCACACAGTAAAGTGTTTCCTGATGTTCAGAGAGGATCTTTTGTGTTCCAGTTTGTGCTTGTTGCCTCTAATCCTGACACTGGGCACCACTGAAAAGGCCTAGTTCTGTCATCTTGGCATACTCCCTTCAGGTATTTATGGACACTGGTGAGATATCCCCTGAACCTCCTCTTCTCCAGGCGGAACAGTTCCAACTCTCTAGCCTCTCCTTGTAGGAGAGGGTGCTCCAGTCTCTCAATCAACTTTGTTGCCCTTCATTGGACTCTTTTTCAGTGAGTCCATGTCTGTCTTGTGCTGGGACCCCGGAACTGGACCCAGCACTTTAGGTGTGGCCTCACTGATGCTGAGTAGAGAAGAAAGATCACCTCTCGACCTACAGGCAATACTTCTTCACTTAATGTAACCAGACAGTAACAGAAAAGACACTTTGCTGTCTCATGTCCAACTTGGGGTCTACCAGAACACCTAGGTCCTTTTCAGAGATTATTCTGCCAGAGACTAGTAATCAGTGAGCCTCTGTATAAGAACATACTCATTGCCTGAGGTCACAAAAATGGCCTGTTGGCAAGGCATGGCCTTTCCTGCCATGAGAATAAGCAAGTTCTACAAAACTGAAGTCTAGAAGACATGGTAGCACAGGCAGGCTAGCAAAGAATGTGTATGTAATGTAATGCAGCAGCTCAGGAGTGGATAGTCAGACATATTCCTATGCTGTTATTTGTACACTTTTCAGTAGGAAATGGGTTGGGAAATCTTTTGAGTTTTCTAGTGCCACATTTTTGCTGAGTCCAGACACAATAACAAAAAGAAACACGTCTACATTCTTTGCTTTGACACTGACTCCTATCACACCATGTCCCAAAAATGAGAACTGTGTTGCCTTGCAGATTAAAGGTGATAGTCTTGGCCTTAACAATACTGGCTGCACGAGGTCTCAAGTACTTGATCTAGTGAGATATTCCTTGTTAGAACTGTCTATTATTAACAGCTCTGCTGATTAAATCGATGTTTCTAGTCTTGAGAATCCCTCACATGTGAACAGCATTCAGTAGCTAAAAATCACAGCGTATTTGACAGAATTACAGAACTGTAGGGGTTGGAAGGGACCTCTAGAGATCACTGAGTTCAGCCCCCCTGCCAAAGCAGCTCCCTAGCCCAGGTTGCACAGGTAGGCATCCAGGTGGGTCTTGAATGCCTCCAGAGAAGGGGACTCCACAACCTCTCTGGGCAGGCTGTGCCAGTGCTCTGTGAAGAAGTTCCCATACACATTTGTATGGAACTTCCTATGCATCAGTTTGTGACCATTTCCCATTGTGCTATGCCACACTGCTGAAAAGAGTCCTCATCTGCCTCCCACTCCTTAGATATTTATAGATGCGGATCAGATTCCCTCTGAGTCTTCCTTTTTTCAACGCTGAACAGATCCAGGTCTTTCAGCCTTTCCTCATAAGAGAGGCGTTTCACACACTTTATCATCTTTGTGGCCCTCCACTGGACTCTTTCAAGGAGATTCCTGTCTTTTCTGCACCAGGGAGCCCAACACTGGACACAGTACTCCAGCTGAGGCCTCACCAGGGCAGAGTAGAGGGGGAGTATCACCTTCCTTGACCTGCTGGTAACGCTCTTTTTAATGTGGATGCCATTGGCCTTCTTGGCCACCAGGGCACAGTACTGACTCATGGCCAACCTGTCGTCCAACAGGACACCCAGCTCCCTCTCCTCAGAGCTCCTCTCCATCAGGTCATCCTCCAGCCTGTACTGGTGCGCTTGGCTATTCCGCCCTAGGTGCAAGACTCCACACTTGCTCTTGTTAATCCTCATATGGTTCCTTTCTGCCCAACTCTCTAGCCTGTGCAGGTCTCACTGAATGGCAGCACAGCCTTCTGGCATGTCAACCATTCCTCCCAGCTTTGTATCATCAGCAAACTTGCTGAGAGTGTACTCTATCCCTTCATTTATAGTCTGTAACAGTATGACTAAGACATTGTTAGCACGGACCTGCTCACTTCTACCATACCCTGCAGGAATGGTAAAAGACAATGTAGGCTCTTCTGCAGTATGCAGAACTCCAACAGTAAGAAATTATACATTTCAATGGAAACCTCACATTTCCAGCTTTATCACAACTATGTGTGACTTCTTTGTTTTTTAAGGGAAAAAAAGTTGCTGCATGAGCTAAAAAAGTACTAAGAAAGCCTTGAGATTTCACATAAAACAGTCTAAAATGTTGAGCTGTAATAGGAACCTACTCTCATTCTCCTGAGAATCCTGAGAGGGTCTCCCTTCCAGCTACCTGCCACAATCCCTTCAGATTTTCCTTCACCATGCTCTTAATCTCTTTGTTTCTTATCAGCTCAAAAGTGAAAATGTTCTCCCTTTCTCCCTCCATTTCATTGGTGATATAGAAGAGAGAGAGAGAGAGAGCCCCAGTAGTCTGCTCTTGAATCAGATGGATTCACAGTCCCGAAGATCAGTTACTCATCAGCACTTAGCATTTTCCCAGCCTGAATAACAAGAAGGGGACAGACTGGGGAGCTGTAAAGGGCCTACTATTACTGTGAGGAAGTTTACAGGGAAAGGGAAAGGTCATTTGCATGACAAAATGTAAGAGGAATCAGAATAGGGAGGATGGGAATTTGGAGATCATCTGTCAGTTCCCTGCCTTCTTCCCATGGCCCAGATGTTAGCTGGCAGTCAAACTGGCACCATGCTCTGAGTATTTAAGGAGTAAAGTTCAACAATCAGCTGTGCTGTGAGCCTGTGCAGTGGGCTGGAAAAAGACTAGAAAGAGGAACTGAGGGATTTTTTTACTTTACTTTTTCAACTGCTGCTTCAAGTATTGTAAGCCATAAGCAGAATGTAAAAGATCTGACACTGCTTCTTGATTGAAGTAGTGTTTTTAGCATCCTTTTCTTGTACCCACCAATACAGCAGAACACACTCCTCCTTAGCCTATACAAGTAAAAAAGCAAGTCTGAAAGCTGTGCCCCATAAAACGGGTTTAAATGCTTTATGGTTAAATCTGTTCAGAAATGTTGGGAAAATTTTGCTCAAATAGGCTTGCTCAATTATCTTCATCCTAAAGAGAGAGAGAGGACAATCTTTAGCTTTCTTTATTCAAATAAAGGGAGACCCTGTGGGGTCTCTCAGCACCTCAGAAGGCACAGCTTCTTTTTTATCCTTCTTCCTGATGCATTGTCCTTCCTCCTTTCCTCACTGGCTGCAGTACTTGGAGGTTACAGACTTCCCAGCCAACCTAGTACACGTTTCCCCATGTATGTGAGCTATTAGGCCTGTGCAAGTAAGTTCAAAGTTTGTTAAGTCAATAGACATTTGTAACTAAAACCCTTTTGGTGAGGGTGTATAGATCAAGTGGAAAAGAATTTGCAAGCTTCTACACAGCTTGAGAATCCTTGCTCTTAAACCTGTGTAAATGATTTTATTAGCAAGGGCATCTTCAAGCTCCTTTTATCTCAAGCAACATACAGATATAAGACTCATCAAGATATACAGAATGCTCAGCTGGTATAAAAATCAGTTTTACAGCAGTATTTATTTCAGTAACCTGTCCTAAAAACATCTCATGTTAGAGTTCAAAGCCCACACTTTCAGTAAAAAACATACGCCTTTAAAAGTTTAGTTGACACAGTTCATTCCTATGAACACCGACTAATGTTTTCTGACATGCCCAGTTCAAGTGTCAAGCCTACACAAATCCATTGCCCAGTTTGTTTTCCAGTCTTCCCAGTTGTGGATAGGCACTGTTTACCCTGGTTTTTAGATTGTGATGTAGCTATGTTCATAAAACTGAGAAAATAGGACAAAGTAACTTGACACACCAATGAGTTACGTCAAGCAGGTATTCCTTTTATTTATAGCACTTCCTGTATGGGGATCACTCACCAAACATGCACACCAAAGAGAGAAACAACAATATATTTAAAGGCAGAGCATATACATATTCATTAAGTTCCAAGGACATAGACAGAAACTCAAGAAATTATTGACATCTCTGGTGGTCATAGAATTAAAGCTAAGAGTCATTTTTGCTGTAAATTTCCAACACTTAAGGGGGGGTAGCCCAAAATGGTTCCCACTGATGTTATGCTGAGCTGAGGCATCTGTTTTGCCAATTTATCTCAAAAACAGGACATCTATTCTACTTATCTTCACTTGACATTAAGTTTTGCGGCCTCCGTATTTTGTTCTTGAGCTTGCATTTATGCAAGACTCCTGACCTTCAGCCTCTATCTGCTCAGTATACTCATGATTCACTAACATCACGAAAACAGATTAGTAGGTTGAATAGTATTCAGTATAACTACACCAAGCAGGTGTATTCTTTTTTTTTTTTTTTTGGAAGATGAAGGTGTTTCATTTTTTAACAAGCTATTTATATTGCTCATTAAGAGGAAACCTAATTATAAGTGGTGTTTTTGTCATACATATACCTCAAACAAGGACAACTAGGTATTGTATCTCAGCACAGAGGCAGTAGCATCAGAATTCACTAATGGTTACCCTTTTTTTCTTGTTTATTTTATTTCCTTCTGTTCTTTCTCCCTATTAGTCTCACCAACATTTTCCTGCTGCCTTTATCTGTCTCTTCATCTTTCATGAGTACAATTGGTCTGGAAGGTCATTATATAGTAATTCTGTAAAAGAATACAAAGTTTTTGAGGAGATATAAGGGGAACAAAGATGAAATGTTGCACGGAAAAATTTGGAGAAGATGCGTATGTAATACTGTGCCATGGTGTTATGATTTTTTGGCATTGGTATTCCACATCATAACATCATGTAGTGCACTAAGAGTTGAAGAGTTAATGCTCCAGCTCCATGGATCATCAACAGTGATGGGTATACCTGCCTCAGAAGAGAAGAAGAACTACATTCCCCAGAGGACTCTGTGATGCTTTGTATTTTTACGTGTTTCCGCTCAGAAGGAAAGATAAAAACTGTCTGCAGTCACGGGACACTCTCTTTCCTTCGGGAGCGACTCAGCAGTGGGTGCTCGCTGCCATATCGCCTTCAGCGTTAGCGTAAGGCCTTCGGTTTATCGGACACTCTCTTGCTCATTTTATTTATTAGCTTCGATTCCAATTATATTGTATTATATTGTGTTATTTTGCATTCCGATATCTTGTTAAGTAAATTAGCTTTCCTCCTCAGATCGTTGCAGCTGTTTTGTTCCTAGGCCCATCTCCCTTTTCCCTTTTCCCCTTCCCCTTTCCTGGGGCGTGGGTCTGCAGGTCCCCCCGCATCAACTGTCGCAGAACTGGGCCGAACAAGCCCGGTAAACCGTTGACATACTGGTGTGAAGGAAGTGAGATAGGATGAACTTGAGAAAAATTCTAAGGAAGATGAAAACTACATAAAGAGGGGATACTGCATAATAAAGAAGGGCAAGATTGTAAGTAGCACAGAGGATGAAGAATGAATGGGAAACCTGAGGGTTCTTTTTTTGGTTCTGAATAGATTTAGAGACTCTGAAGAGCTTAGGCCAAGTGGACTACAATGGGGAAACTGTATTTCTCTAGGGCAGATAAATCGGAGGTGATATATATATATATATTTATATATGAAGCTAAGGAATAATAGTAAAGAAGAACAACAAGGTATCAGAGAATCACACAGAATTGTAGGGGTTGGAAGGGACCTCCAGAGATCATCAAGTTCAACCTCCTTGCTAAAGGAGGTTCCTTATGTAGACAGACATCCAGACAGGTCTTGAATATATCCAGAGAAGGAGATATTGCAACCCCTCCGGGAAGCTTATTCTTGTCTATCTCTTCTCCAGACTGAAGAGTCCCAGGTCTCTCAGTCTTTCTTCATACAGGTGATGCTCCAGCCCTTAATCATCTTTGTCAATCTCCAGTGGACTCTTTCTAGGAGGTCCCTGTCTGGGACTGGGGAGCCCAGTACTCCAGAGATGGACTAACAGGGCAGAGCAGAGGAGGAGGATCACCTCCCTCAACCTGCTGGACACGTTTTTTTTAAATGCACCCCAGGATACCATTGGTCTTCTTGGCCACAATGGCATACTGGTGGCTCATGGCCAACCTGTACTCTACCAGGATACCCAGAACTTTCTTTGCAAAGCTCCTCTCCAGCAGGTCAGCCTCTAACATGCACTGATGCATGGTTCCAGTTGTGAGAGTGATCTCACCTTTTTTCAGTGATGGCAACGAAGTTGTAGTTTGCCTATCGTACAGTGGCTTCCAGCTCCTCTTGTTTGTTGCCCATGCTGCATACATTATTGTAGGTGCACTTCAGCTGAGATGTTGGCCTTGGCCCCAACCCTGGCAATGTTGCCCCAGGCTCATCTCGTGCAAGCCTCATTTTATCCCTTCCCTCTTCATAACTAGTTTAAAGCCCCTTCCAGCTTCAGGGCTAGGACACATCTCCTGCTTTGAGACAGGTGGGACCCATCCGCAGCCATCAGGTCAGGTGCCAGGTAAACTGCCCCATGGTTGAAAGAGCCAAAATTCCTGTGGTGGCACCAGCCTCTTAGCCATGTATTTATCAGATGGATTTTCCTCAACCTTTCAGTATCACTCCCTACCACTGAGGGCATAGAAGAAAACACCTGTACTCATCCTCCATTCACTAACCCAGTACCCTGAAGTCCCTTTTGATAGTCTCCAGGCTTCTCTTAATGGCATCATTGCTGGCAGCCCGAAATATTAAGGGATAATAATCAAAGGGACGAACCAGATTAGGAAGTCTCTCAGAAGGGAGTCACCTATGACAATAACCCTTTTTTCCTTCTTGGTGGAGACAGTGTTGAGATGTGGAGTTGACTGCCTCGCCCTACATAACTTCCTGTGTAGATCTTTCACCACATCCTCTCTGTATGATAGCTCAGAATCACTGGGAAAAAAAAAAGAAAAAAAAAAACAAAAAAGCTTTCCAGAACAATTCCCTTCCATCTCTGCTCTCCAAGTCAGGGTTCAGAGATTTACTCTGGTATAACTTGGCTGATTTAGGCTGAGTGCCCCAGGTGAACAGAGCCTGCATAACGTATTCCACTCATCTATCCCAGACTTCTGTCTAGAGGGACACTGCCAATACTAAAGAGGTTTGGGAGCAGTTAGGAGAATGGGTCACAGGGAAAGAGAATCAATCACTTACTGGGTGGTGGTTTTAGGTTGTAGTAAGTACACAAGCCAGGACAAACAGAAGGGTAAAGAGACAGCAACGTTCACGGCAGAACAGAAGTTTTTGGAGTGAATGATATTAATGATAAGCTTAGAGAGACTTCTTTCAGCATGAAACACCCAAGTCTGCCAGCCACCACACGTGCTGGTATTGTATGGGTATTGTAAGATGAAGGCAAAGATGTAGTAGATTGGCAAGTAAATGTCTTTAGCAGTGATAACAAACTATTTACTTATTCATTAATTTATGCATACATAATTTTACCCCTCTGGACCTTGCTGTTTTATGTGGTCCTCTATCTCTAATTAAAAGGAATGAGCCAACCACAGAACTTCTTTATACATTTCTCTTAGCATAATGACTACAGTATGCACACTGATCAGATCATGCCTACTGGGCAGAAAGCCTAGTAAAGTCGCTACTTTACTGTGATTTTTAAATAGCAATAAAAATGTATTTGTTTGGTGTGTTAGTTACTTTTCATGAGTGGTAACTACTAATTAGATCTTCTTCTAGATCATAGATAATTCTTTCTTTGTGTATTTCAAGGTCTTTTATCCAAGTATTTTCTCCAATTTGTGGGGCTGTATGTTTCTGCAGCAAGTGACACTTGAAAAAAAAAAGTCTGGAGGACAAGTTTGTGCTCTACAGTAAGGAGATATTTTGGGTCTCTACTGCTCTTTCCATAGGCAAGAATCTGCAACCTTGCTTTATCAGAGGCAAAACTAGTAACAGCCAGGGATTGGGCTCATTTGCTTCCATCCACTGCCTTAGGAGCCCCTCCATCACTGAAACAGATCAGATCAAAATTTTGGTACTAGGTATTTGGTCAGAAATAAACATCTCATCCAAGATGAGACTAATATGTAAAGAGGCAGCTACTGCCAGTATCATACCACAGTTAAGCACTACTACCATGCAGCACCCATACTGGACATTCTATCATTTACTGATGTTGCAACTAGGGGACCAGGAGAGCCCGCTTACTTTACTTACTGAACACTCATTTAACATCTACTGTCTGTATTCCCAGCAGTCGTCCTTGTTCATGCTGCAGAATGTGAGATAATACAATATAACACAATATAATTGGAATTGAAGCTAATAAATCAAATAAAATCAGAGTGTCTGAAACTGAAGTACTTATTCTGACACTGTAGGTGAGCTGGCCAGGAAGCATACAGAGCAAAAAAATGGGAATCTAATGAAAGGAAGTTGCCTTCCTCCTCCACATCCCGTTAGGACCAAGTACAGCAATCAGTGAGAAGTTTTCTCTTTCACTTGTAGCAATACCTTTTTTGTCCCAGATTTTATAAGAAGTGTCTGCCACAGACTGTGGAGACCTCTCTCCATCTGCAACAGTGCTGGCTGAGTAGAACATATGGAATTGCAGTTTGGTCAGGAGACAGCACTGTGTTCAGTGCTAGTTGTAGGTGCCAGCCCCTCTCCTCCAGTGTCCCTGGTCCATCTGCCAAGGGCATTTAAGTGGATTTCTGTGAAAACTGCAGGGTGGTGGGAGGCTGGTGACACGGTCACATCCATTGCTGGCTGAGCTCATTATGTCTGTGGAACCCTTTCAATTTGGGATATTTGGATATGTGCTGTGAATACTCTCAGTGCATCTAAAGACAAAGGGTGTAAGGGTACAGAGAAGACATTCAGATGTTAAAAGCATCGAGAAATTAGGTGGTTTTTGGCCTTAACCCAGGATGTGAAAAATTCTCATTTCATTTTAAAACTGATCTTAAAATTAACCAGACTGATTCATTCTCTGGTGCCCAGCGTTCTCCAACTGAATGGGCGCTAGCAACCCTGACAGGATAAAATCATCATAGAAACTTACAGAGGATACAGCTTATTCAGAGTGTTTGTGTGCTCATCTGCCTCTGCTATTGGGAGCACAGTGGAATAACATGAGCAGTCCCAAGATGCTGAGTTTCTCATATTGTCCTGAGGCAGGACCCTTTGAAGGAATGAGCTATGGGATAAAGGGGCCAGTTTGAAGCCACTGGAACACACCCAGAAAACAGCAGAAAAGCTGCATATGCTCTATTTAAATCATGCTTTGCATGTGCTGAAAACAACTTCTTGGTTATTTTATTTCCCCCTGTTCTTTCTCCCTATTAGTCTCCCCAACATTTTCCTGATGCCTTTATCTGTCTCCTCATCTTTGATGAGTACTATTCATATTTCCCTTTACTTCATATTTCCTTCCCCTTATCTTTTCTTCACTTTTGGATCATCTAGTCACTTCTAGTCATTCCTTCCAAACTCCAGCTCAAACGTCTTTCCTGATTTTGCCCCTGCTTGTTCTTGCCCTTCATTGAGACTCTGTATTAGTCCAGCACAGGTGAATTTAGCCCAGTGGTACTCCCCCTTTGTTGAGATTGGAAGTGACTGCCTGTAAAGAGCAGAAGTACTGCATCTGTGCCTTACATCTCCCTGTACACATAAGTACTCTTCCTTGTGTGGTTATAAACTTATTTTATTTTACTGTTGTCTGTTTGTTGTTAAGCCAGAGGTTACAGGTAAAGCAGGCATCCAGAAGCCATTGAGATGTTAATAATGTTCCTGGTGCCTGCCAAGAACTGCAGGACTTCAGGATTCTTCATTGCTTGCCACTGAAGTACAGACGGATGTACTCAAAAACCCAGGAAGTTTCTCCACCCCAGTCCTATGCATGTTTTCATGTGCAGGTTTGGATGGTAGCAAAGCCAAACACGTATTCCAGAGAGTCACACACAAAGAAGACACAGCCACACGGACTACCACAGATAAAGTAGTACCTTGATCAGCACTCACATAAATGTAAACAACCTTGGATTAATTACCAGCACAGATAACCCAGTTCTGGTCCTCCTTTCAGGCTAACCAGCATTGAAGCTCACTAGCAAAAACTCATGCATCCTCTAGTCTCTAGATACACAAGCACACTCATATTCAAGTATTGTCAAGTTTCAGCTCAGATTCTGTATCTTCTGAATCTGTGCCTAGACCCCAGGCCTCCTACCCAGCCACTAAGTCAGACCTCAAGTCTTTTCAGATGCAGGAAAAACCTCTTCCTACTCACCAAGTCAGCTTTAAGTTTGCTAGCAAATCAAAAACACAGATACACATGCATACGGGATTAAATTCAGTAGAGAAATATAAACTCACACAAATCTTTCTAGTTAGTGGCTTTTAGACCTCTCAAACATTTGCCCTGTCCTCTCCAAATGCTGGCTTGTAAACTTATGGGCCCTGTGATGACAGTCAAAGCAGATACGCATGCTCTTTTGTATGTCAGCAATGATCTCCTGCACGTTAGTCTCTACAGTTGCACACACCTAGCTCTGTAAGCTCTGTGACCCATAGTCCCTTCTCCAGCTTACTGGAACTCAGTCTGCAGCACACAGCGCAGTGCCTTCAGCTGCATGCAGCCAGGCTTCTGCAGTTACTGGCACCCAGTACTCTCCTGCACATTGATCTCTCCAGTGGCTGACACACAAACTCTGGGCTCTGTGAGCCGCATCCCTTTCTTCCAGTTGCTGGTACGGACCGATGAGCCCTATGCCCTAGAGTCCCTTTAGTTACTGTCACACAGACTACTCTCGCACACTGATCTCTCTAGTTGCTGATACCTAGAGATATCAACCCTTTGACTTGCAGCCTCTTCTGCACTTCCTCACATTTAGACTTGCAGCAGTTTTACATAGGCTAGTTATACAAAAATATTTAATAAGATATATTATAATAAGATACATTGCAGTTATCAAGGAGCAAAGCTGGGTTGGATGAATGAACTGACACACAGGCTGCTTACATGTGACTTGTACCCTTACTTCCCATCAATTTTCCTATATATATTCCCCCTGATCCACCTTGATTCTTGCTTTCTCCTGCCTTGACCTTCCATTAAACATCCCTCTGCAAGTTCTACATGAACCCACAAGCCCTTTATGGGATCTCACTGTAAGTTTCATACAGTTCCACAAGCCTCATCAAATATTTCATAATACACGTTAATGATAATCCCCTCCTTTTTCAAACTCTTACGAAGTTCATAGATTCATAGATTCATTAGGTTGGAAAGGACCTACAAGATCATCTAGTCCAACCATCCTCCCACCACCATCCCTACCCACCAAGCTACTAAATCAAATCCCTTAGCACCTCATCTAAACGCTTCTTGAACAGCGCTAGGGACGGTGCCTCAACCACCCCCCTAGGCAGGCCATTCCAGTGCCTGAACACTCTTCCAGAGAAAAAATTTTTCCTCAAATCTAATCTAAATCTTCCCCGGCGCAACTTGTGGCCATTCACTCTCGTCCTGTCATTAGTTATCTGGGAGAAGAGGTCGACCCCCTCCTCACCACAGCCCCCCTTGAAGAAGTGGTAGAGTGCAGTGAGGTCTCCTCTGAGCCTCCTCTTCTCCAGACTAAACACTCCCAGCTCCCTCAGCCGCTCCTCATAAGACTTGTGCTCCAGATCCCTCACCAGTTTTGTTGCCCTTCTCTGAACACACTCCAGGGCCTCGATGCCTTTCTTGTAGTGAGGGGCCCAAAACTGAACACAGTACTTGAAGTGCGGCCACACCAGAGCTGAGTACAGTTCATTTTTACCCTTTTCAGAGCTATGTCTAAATAACGTCTGTAACGCTCATCAGTGAGTGGCAGAAGAGAGCTGGTCTTTGTTATTGTCACCGTTACCACCTGCTTGTTAAGGTTTGTGTGTTTAACTCATCACTTCCTCTGATATTTGTAATTAATTTATACCAAATAGAATGTAACCATGTAACTTAATTAACTAGATGCTCTCCTATTCTACTTCTTAGAGAAGAGGGACACTTTCTTTAGAGGGACAGTATCAACAGTCTTAAGCCTGATCAGCCTCTTCACTCAGATGATGAAATGCTGGAGTTTTGTATTGGTCTACAGACTCAGTTATCTCTAGGCAAACAACAGCTTCTTGCTTATTACAGGCCTTCTCCCAATGAATCCTCCAGGTTCAGTGCTGGATGGATCAGAAGTACTGACAGTCAGGCCTTCCAGAGTGCCACTTGCAATGGTTGTTCCACAGCTCAGTGTCCTGAGGACACTTCCAAGGCGTATGGGTGCATGGGCATGCAAACTTATTGCTTGCCTGGGCCACATTTAGTGAACAGAAATTGTCTAGGGCCGCATATAAGTTGGCTGCTCCAAAAATACTGTCTCCTATTTATCCCCAGGAAAATGAGAACAAATACAATGAGCACAATAACAATTCCAGATAGAGCAAATTCTCAACTACCAAATGATATTTTTCAACATACACCATTAAAGACTCAGTTTCTGAGGCTGAATTAGGATTTTTTTTTGTTTTGTTTTGTATTTTTTACTCTAACATTGTTATTTATCTCCATTTACACGTCATTACCTTATGGCAAAATGGCCAGGTTAATTGTTTAACTTGATTTCAGACTGAAGCAGAATGCTGGAGGGTGGCAAGTAAGGAAACGGCTGCTGAGATATATATGCCAAATCAGAAAGACTTCTGAGAAGAAATGTGAATGACTCAGGGTGATGTGGAGAAAAATGGTTAGAAGTGTTCAGTCAGCAGATAGGACTCAGGAACCGACTTGAATGAGGCTTTCCCTGGTTTGTTGAGGAACAGGAAGTTCCTCAAAGCAGGCCACAAAGACATGCTAGGATCCAAGAAGGGCACCCAGGAGAGATGTGGAGATGAGACATGAACCATGCAAAGAAGAGCATGCATCAGACAACAGAGGAGAATAACGTAGCAGAAAGTAAAGGGCAAGAGAGGGATGCAGTGGACATTTAAACACTAAGGCTGGTACCAAAGCACCAGTGTGACTTCAGAGGTCCTGTCTCATTAGTCCAGTTACATACAAGCACATAGTATTATATGGGAACATGTGAAAATGCTTCTGAAAGGTCATTAAAGTGGAGAAAAACTTCCACTGTACTCACAGAGTAGTTAGAGAAGCAAGAAGAATGCTGTTCTGAGAAGTAATGAGTGCTCACTGTTACAAAGCAGGCTGTATCACTTTATTGCTTTGTGCTTCAATTTTCACAACTATCAGATAGAGAACTGATGCTGTCCTCTATAAATATGTCATAGATTTATAAATGGAAATTGAAAAAAGAAAAAAAAAGCAAACCAACCAAACAAACAAACAAAAAAAGCTGTAGTATTACGTAAAAAGTCCTGTCCTCCCACACAAGAGCAACAGGTTTTTTGACCCAATGGCAAGACCCCTGTCCTCCAGACAAAATTCATTCTCTTTGTTAGGACAACTCTTGGATATTTTGTAGAGCATAGCGCAGCAAGTTTTCAAAAAACAGCCTTCAAGATCTTTAAGTGTTATCACTTGCTAACACATAATCACCAAATTAGTAATATTTGCTCTCATATCCAACCCTCTCAAGATGCCATAACGGTGAAGGGACTGCTCCATCTATTATGCATGTCCAATAAAACATTATACAAATGGGAGAAGATATAGATGTAATACAGCAGATGAGCCTGTTACTCCCATCCGAATTAAGCTGAGATAGAAGAGACAAGCTGAGATGGGGAAAAAAAGATCAGCAGAATGTAGAAAGGCACCAGCAGCTCCTACTAAAAGCTCAGAAATAACCACCAGAGCAGCTATAAAAACAGCCCTAATCTGAGACTAAGCTTAGCTATCTATTGTCCTCAGTACTCCTTCACAGTCATTCATAATGTGCTTTTACTAGCAGAGAACATGGAAGCTGACAGTATAAGGACAGTGAACAAACCCCTGGACTCCTGCTGTCCTGGTAGCTTTCTCAGCTAAAAGCAAATCAACTCATATCCTTCACTTAAGCCTACAGCCAAGCACTTCCCACCACTGGATGTGGCGTGACAGACAGGGGAAAATAATAGTATCATGCAGGATGAATGCTCAATTCCAGTCAGAAGAGAGTTTCTGATGGGATGGAAGATGTTTACAAGATTCATTGAGGTTAACCATTCTAGATGACAGTGTGGTGGACAAAGGAGTCTGTTCCAGCAGGATCCTGACACTGCAAGGGGCTGTTAGGCTGTAGTTTCTCAGGAAAATATAGTGTTTTATAAATCAGATCTTGGATTGCAGAAACATCACCTTTTTCTACAGAAAAAGAAAAAAAGAGAAAGACAATTGGCAGGGATTCTAAACAGGTAGTAGCCCTTCCCAAGAAGTAGCTGGAACTCCAGATCCCTACTGCCAGCAGCTTTTCCTTTTTTTCTTGTACATCCCTTATTCTGTGCACTCACCTATACCCAGCTCCTGCAGGAGACTGCCAAACTCTGGGTCACTCTCCAGGATTTTTAACAGGTTGGTAGATTCCATTCTCTCCAGCTGCACATCCCAGTAGATGTAGATCTTCTGACTGAAGCTGACATAAACTAGGCAGGGGCTGTTGCTTCCTCGTTTGCATGCATATAGGCCTACAAAGAGCAGAAGTATGGAGAATCTGGCTACTTGTCAAAACAGAGAAGGCAAATAGGTAGCTTCTCATGATGAGATAACAAAGACGTTAGCAGAGAGTAGTAAGCACCTTTGAGGGAAGAACAGAAGTGGACTTGGCTATGTTAAGCCCTTCTGACACAATCCAGTTGTCTCTGAACTGTCAATAATGTATGCAGCTTGTGAATTTGCAAGCTGCTTTTTCAAGTCTTAGAGAGAGGAATTAGCAAAGTCAAGGCTCAAGCTGGCCCCATGGAAGTCTGTATCTCCAACAGAGAACAGCTTAGAAGACTGCAAATTAAAAAGCAATGGAGAAGAAAACACTGTAGCACTCTCAGATTGGACAGAAAATAAAATACTAAACTAAATCAATCACAGCCATACCTCAGCATCAACCCCACTCATTCTGCTTTTCCCACATCCCACCAGAGGGAAAACTAGCTGTGCCTCTTCCCGCAGAATATACACTCCAGGAAAATTATTCCCCACAGCAGGCAAACAAATGATCCCAGGTTCCCCAGAGGAGATCGTTAGCTCTGATGGAGAAATGTGCAGGCTGGCTTTGCAGTCAAGATCCTCACCTGCACAGAATGCACTGACATTCTCATCTGCTTGAAATCTTGCAACCGTGCGATTGTGGTCAATGATGTATGTCTGGCCATCCCACGCACATGCGATTACCTCCTCGTGCCCATTGCCCTGCAGAAACCATAAGATTAGCACAGACATCAACTATTCCCAGAGGTAACTGAGAATCTTTCTGCTTGTTCAGAGGCAGAACGCTCCTAAATGAACAAGGCAATGCTCTTCATTAACTTGGAAACAAATTCTTCCTTCTCTACCACAATCCTTTATGTACCCTATGAGCCTGTAGACAACCGGGGTACTGACAATTTGCAAAACTATTCAATGTTGCAGTGAGATAAAAGAGCAGTTAGGGGATAGAAAAATTTATAGCAAAGTGCTGTGCTCACTAGGTCAAACAGGCAGACAGCTCAACCTCTTGGAGGCAGGCAGACTGACAAGTGCAGAATGCACTGGTACAAAACTCTCAAGAGTATCACCCTGCAATAATCCCAGCATTTTTTCAGGTGAGTCATATTCTCTCTACCCTTCCTAAATTTATACACAGAAAAGCTATGTTGAATTTTTGTCTTCACTCCTTCACTCTCAGACCTATTCATACAGTACTCACAGTAACATCCAGTTTTTCCAGCGCAAATAGCTGGTGATCAACCTGCACAGACCAGAGCAGCTTGTCTGCCCCTTCCATGAGTTTCAACGTCCCTGGAGGAAAAAAAAAAAAAAAAGAAAGAAAAATGACTGTCCTGAAAATATTAAAAGGAAACACAATGTCTGCATAGTACTGACTGTAACTGATAGCACATTCTCATTTCTGGGAGGGATGGTGGTTGATTATATTTTCAGCAGTAACAGGAAACAGGAAGAAATGGCAGCAGCCATGCTAATTGGCTTGCATCATAAGATAAGAAGAAAACTGTTCAAAACATGCTCCCTGAGTACGGTACATCAGTAGGTCTCACATAAGATAATGTAAACTAGAATACTCTCCACCATGACCCATAGATTACAATCTCAAGAGAACAGGTATCTGCTGAAAATTTACCAGCTAGTAGCATAGAAGTGGCCTCCTGGATACTTACCTCATACCATTTTCCTATTATCCAGAGGTACTGTAAAAGTACCAAGTAAGGCGCAGGAGGCTAATGGGATACGCACGTATGTGAGACAGAAGGTCATACAACAAAAACATGAACCTATCCTCACTGCCCTTCAGCCTCAGTAAGGCTCATGAAGGAATGAAAGCCTTGCCCATTGAGGCAGCTTCACAGTTAACGCCCAAATAAGAAATCCCTAGCAGGGCATCATAGGGCAGATGGACATCTGGCCCATATAAGTCAGGATGTCTATCTGGGAACAGAGGTGCACAGCACCTTGTTTCCATACAGCTGCTCTTTGAACAGAATTCCTCCATTCAGTTCATTAGATTTAGTCTGTCTTATCGCTTCTCAGTCTGCAATGGAGCAGAAAAACATGGCTCCAGGCTACCATGAAACAAGCTCTTCTCTACAAATACTTGAGTTTCAGCATACATTTCCTTCATTGCTTTTGGAAACAACTCAATTCCCTTCAAGTACGAGGGCATATCTCTGCTATGGTTTACAGGCTCTTGTTGCACTGCTGAACTGGCATCTGAAACAGTTGTTTAAATACCAGGTAAGCACACAGCTTACGAGTAAGCAGATGCTAATTCCAGTTTCAAGCTTTCAGTTTTGGGCAAAGCTTTAACAGTTCTATCCCCATAGGGCATGGAGCCATACAAGTAATAAATGTTTGTAAAATGCTTTGAAATCCACAGATGAAGGGTCTGTAATAGAGAGCAAAAAAGGCAAATACTAAGACACTGAAAACAAAAACAAACAAACAAACAAAAAAAACAATGAAACACATCTCCTTTGAATTAGGGACAAGCCTTGGGCTTTTTCACAGTCCCTTCTTCCAGACAGTGGTAGAACTTACCATCAAGAGTACACAAGGCAAAGAGACCTGAGCCATTATCCACACTGGAGCAGCCTGTAAATGCAGAAGAGAATTACAGCTGAAACCGACTTACGAGCATTGTTTCTACCCTCTCCTGATTAAAAAAAAAAGGATTAAAAACAACACACTGGCCCAGACTACGTTCTTTTTCAGCCAGTCTTGAAACTTTGCATAACAGATGCCTGCAGTCTTGCAACCTCATGCCATGCTGACAGTAGGGCACTACTGTCAGTGCAAACCCAAGAATCCAGCATCTTTAGTTTGCACTGGTATGAGCACATCTGGCTCTGCTGACTGCTTCTAGGAGTTTGTTTATACCATATGTATGCAGGCCTTCAGCAGTTCTGGTTGCAGTTAACATCATCATACCCTCTCTAGGCTCCACAAATGCACAAACACAGGCACAATAATCATAAAGGGACAATGTGGACAATAGCCTAAGCTAAAAGAACATTGCAACTGTACCCTCACTTTTCCTTCAGTGGCAGGAATGTGGCCTTCAGTTGTTCCAGAAAAAAGAGGAAAAAACAGGTCCCACTAGAAGGACTACATCTCAGCTAAAGTGGCACAAAAGCGCCTTCATAGCAGCTCCTGAATGAGTCTCTAGAGATCACGCTACCAATATTAGCATTTTCAGTAGAGTGAAATAACTGATTTCATGCCTCAGTGATCATGGTACCTGTAGCAGCTGAGATGCTGAAAATTACGTTTTGCAACTGGGTAGGAATTGTACTCTGTGAAGCAGGGAAAAGGGGGGTGAGGCTTCAGTCAGCTATCCTTCTCCCTCAGTTCTAATCATAGTAGACAACAAATTCCTCCTCAGACAGCACTGCAGATGATAATACAAATGCAGATCAATTCCAGTCAGTTGCAGACAAGGAGGGAAAATGATCTGTGCTTTGAATCTTCTCCTTTCTTGCATTATGTCCATGTGCTCCAAGGGAGTGTGAAACTTGCATTGTCTGCATGTACCAAAACAATGTTCAGCGTGCAGGCAAGACACAGACCAGACCACAAACCACCTGAATGGTGGAAGGACTGGCAATATGTAAGAATCATAGAATCATAGGGGTTGGAAGGGACCTCAAGAGATCATCGAGTCCAACCCCCCTGCCAAAGCAGGTTCCCTACACCAGGTCGCAGAGGTATTCAAGACCCGCCTGGACGCCTATCATCAGAGAAGGAGACTCCACAACCCCCCAGGCACTGTTCCAGTGCTCCGTCACCCTCACTGTAAGAAGTTCTTGCGCACATTCGTGCAGAACCTCCTGTGCTGCAGCTTCTGGTCGTTTCCCCTTGTCCTGTCTCCACACAGAGAAAAGAGTCTGGCCTCACCACTTTGTCCCCCACACCTCAGATATTTATAAACCTGGATTAGGTCCCCTCTCAGTCTTCTTTTCTCAAGGCTAAACAGACCTAGTTCACTCAGCCTTTCTTCATAGGGGAGATGCTCAGGCCCTTCACCATCTTTGTGGCCCTATGCTGGACTCTTTCCAAGAGATCCCTGTCTTTTTTATACTGGGGAGCCCAGAACTGGACACAGTACTCTAGGTGAGGCCTCACCAGGGCAGAGTAGAGGGGGAGGATCACTTCCCTCAACCTGCTGGCCATGCTCTTTTTAATGCATCCCAGAATGCCACTGGCCCTCTTGGCCATGAGAGCACACTGCTGGCTCATGGTCAACCTGTTGTCCACCAGGACACCCACGTCCCTCTCTGCAGAGCTCCTCTCCAGCAGGTCAACCCCAACCCTGTACTGGTGCATGCAATTATTCTTCCCTAGGTGCAAGACTCCACACTTGCTTTTAAACTGTTAAACCTCATCCGGTTTCTGACTGCCCAGCTCTGCATCCTGTCCAGATCTCACTGAATGGCTGCACAGCCGTCAGGTGTGTCAGCCAATCCTCCCAACTTCGTATCATCAGCAAACCTGCTGAGGGTGGCCACTATCCCCTCATCAAGGTCACTGATGAAGATGTTAAACAAGACTGGACCCAGCACGGACCCCTGGGGGACACCGCTGGTTACAGGCCTCCAACTGGACTCTGCAGTGCCAATGACAACCCTCTGCGCTCTGCCAGTCAGCCAGTCCTCAACCTACTTCACTGTCCACTCATCTATCCCACACTTCCTTAGCTTTGTTATAAGGATGTCATGGGAGACAGTATCAAATGCCTTGCTGAAATCAAGGTAGACTACATCCACCACCCTCCCCCCATCCACCCAGCCAGTGACAACATCATAGAAGGCCACCAGGTTGGTCAAGCATGACCTCCCCTTGGTGAACCCATGTCTGGAGATGGCATCCAGCACAAGCTGTTCCATCCCTTTTCCAGGGACAGAGGTGAGGCTGACTGGCCTATAATTACCCGGATCATCCTTCTTGCCCTTTTTGAAGACCAGAGTGACACTGGCTATCCTCCAGTCTTCAGGCACCTGCCCCATTCCCCAAGACCTCTCAAAGATGATAGAGAGCAGTTCAGCAATCATCTCCACCAGCTCCCTCAGCACCCGTGGATGCACCCCATGGGGTCCCATGGATTTATGAACATTAGCATTGCCTAGGCGCATACAGACCACCTCCTCCCTGACTAAAGGAAAGTCTCCCATTCCCCAGACCCTCTCGCTAACCTCCAGGGTCTGGGATTCCTGAGGGAGAGCTTTTTCACTGAAGACAGAAGCAAAGAAGGCGTTCAGTATCTCCGTCTTCCCAGCATCCCCCTTTCCCAGAACACCCCCCTCACCTAGTAGGGGGCCCACATTCTCCCTAGTCTTCCTCTTACTGTTAACATACTTAAAAAAGCCTTTTTTATTATCCTTTATCACTTTTGCCAGATTCAATTCCAGATGTGTTTTAGCCTTCCACGTTGCATCCCTGCAGGCCCTGACAACCTTTCCATATTCTTCCCAAATGGTCAGACCCTTTTTGCACATTTCATGGACCTTCTTCTTCCCTTTGAGTTTGCGCATGAGCTCCTTGCTCATTCACGCAGGTTTCCTGCCAACCCTTCCTGATTTCTTGCTCAAAGGGATGCACTGATCCTGAGCTTGGAAGAAGAGCTGTTCAAATGCTGACCAGCTCTCACAGATCCCCTTCTAACACCCTAGCCCACGGGATAGCTCCAAGTAGGTCCTGGACGAGATCAAAGTTGGCTCTCCTGAAGTCCAGGGTAGCAATCCTACTTTTTGCTTTGCTCCTTCCACTCAGGATCTTGAACTCCACCATCTTGCGATCACTACAAACTCCACCATCTTGCAATCACTACAACACAAGCTGCCCCCAACCTTTACTTCCTTAACATGTCCTTCCTTGTTAGTGAGAATAAGGTCCAGTAACACTCCTCCCTGTGTCGGTTCCTCCACCACCTGCATCAGAAAGTTGTCTTCTACACATTGCAAGAACCATTTGGACCGTGCGTGCTTCGCCAAGTTGCTCATCCAGCAAATATCTGGATAATTGAAGTCCCCCATAAGCACTAGTGCCTGGGAACATGACACTACTTCCAATTGCTTATGGAAGGCCTCATCAACCTCCTCCTCCTGATCAGGGGGCCTGTAGTACACACCCACAACAGCGTCACCCTTACCAGCTTGCCCCTCGATTTTCACCCACAAGATCTCCACTGCTACATCACTCTCATCCAGCTGGAGTTCAGTACATCCTAGCTGCTCTCTCACATAAAGAGCAACTCCACCACCTCACCTTGTCAACCGATCTTTCCTAAAAAGCACATAGCCCTCTGTGACAACATTCCAGTCATGAGAGCTGTCCTACCACGCCTCCATGATCACACTGAAATCATGACCTTGCGACTGAACGCAGATCTCCAACTCTTCCTGTTTATTTTCCATGCTGCGTGCAGTAGTGTACAGACACTTAAGGGAAGCAGCATCCCCGTGCCCCTCTCCATGCCTTTCAACTCCACCCTCTTCACCCATCAAGCTCTGTTTTGAGCCTCAAACTAACCCCTCAGCCCCTGCAGCCCTCATTTTGTACCCTTCCCCCTTCATACCTGGTTTAAAGACCTGTCATTATGTCCCGTCAGTTCCTTGGCTAGAATCCTCCTACCCCTTGGAGACAGGCTGCTTCCACCTGCAGCCACCATGCCAGGTACTGAATAAATTGCCCCATGGTCAAAAAAAAACCCAACATTCCTATGTTTACACCAACTCTTAAGCCATTTATTTAAGAGGTGAGTTTTTTGGATCCTCCCAGTATCCTTCACTGCCACTGAAGGTATCGAAGAAAAAATCACCTGCACACCTGTGCCTTCAACTACCTGCCCCAGTCCCCTGAAGTCATCCTTGATAGTTTTCAGGCTTTTCTCAGCAACTTTGTCACTGCCAGACTGAACTATCAATAATGAGTAGTAATCGGAAGGACAGATCAGTCCGAGAAAGAAAAAGAAATGTTTGGATACAACAGCAGTGGACTAGGGCTGAGAGATTCTAGCAGCTGTTCCTAACAGTTAAACAGTATTAACTGAAAGGAGACAGAAGACAGTGATATAAATGAAATATGAAAGTAGTTCTGGAGTTGTTGGAACTCCTTAAGTAAAGGAAGGGCAGGATATGGCTGCTTGAAGACAGGTACTAGGAATCAAGTGCTCAAAAGCAAGAATATAAATGAGGCTGTGGAAAGAAAGATATGCATCTACGTGAGAAGAAGGCAGAAGTGGCAGTCATGCAAAAGCAAGGATCCAGTATGTCTGCAGAGGAGCAAGGCTTCATAGCCATTCAAGATGAGTAAATGCAAGCAAGTGGAGGATGCAAGAAAACTTGTGCTGGGTGAAGAGTAACCAAGGGAAGGACCAAAGGCTGTAAAAAGTTCAAAAGCAAACATTTAGCTGTTCTTTGGAGGCTGACCAACAGGAGATTAGATCCTTCTGTTCTAGCAGCTAACTCCCAAAGTTTTTAATTTTCAGTCACTGGAAATCTGATCTCACACTGGACTGACATATTTGAAAAATACCAGAGACAACTGTTGAGACAGAGAACCCAAGCTCCTAACCTCTCACCTCGGCCAATGCTACCAATCAGGTGAGTGGAAACATTCTTGTTGTGAATCCGGCCAGATGTTTGGTGGAGAATAACATCTCGAACAGAAGCCTCTCTAGGGAGAAAAGAGGCAGGCATCAGGAAAGGTTTGGATATCATGCCTGGTCCTGTGTCAGAACAATCTCAAGAGCAGAGTACTCCAGAACTCTCCAAGCCCAGAGATGGACAGAGTCTGTGCACAGGCTAACCCGTTAATGAAATGCTCAGGAATGGTATGCGATCCCAAAAGCAAAAAATGACAGAGACTGCTGTAAGTAGGAGGAATTTAATCATTAGCAGAAGGATTACTTGCTGACAAGAAGCAATGAAAAGAAAGCACACCACCTCAGGAATAATAGAAATTTGCTAGTGATTAAAAAACAACACCTGTTGGTTTGTAGCATCAGATATCTGGAAGGAACTCAAGGAGGTCAACAAAACATCTATTCTAAACAAGGACATTTGTCATTTTTTTAAATTTTCACTTATTTACTGTCACACATGCCTGAATGCTATTCATTCAGGAAAATCGTCTGCCTGTGGTTGAACAAGTTGGTCAGAGATCATGTCTGGGACTGGGTTCTGGCCAGATGGGTACTTACATTTCATTAAGGTCTCCAAGACATCAAGACTTGCCCAGCTACCATCCTGTAGGTTTTCTGGGTCTGCTTTAATATCTCACAGAACAGCACAGGAGTGCCTGAATTTCCCATAGTGGTCCCTCCAGGGACAAGGAAAAGAACTTCACAACTCATCCTGACTTCTCTGCTTGTAATTTGCAGCACTGGCTGCCAGGTTCTTATTAGGGAATCCTGTCCTACCTGGAAGAAATCAGTAGTGTCTTCCCAGGGCTTCAGATTAGTTGGCTTTGGCTCAGCCTTACACATGTCATCCCTCCCATCGTTAGACAGCTCCCCTGACTACTCCTTCTTGAGATCTAGTTCACTCTCTCCTTGGCCAACCTGAGAAGAGTGGGACACAAGGAAAACAGTAGTACTGTCTCTAGGATAGAGACCTGAATTCATGGGCACTTGGGTGTTAGTAAGCTTAAGTCATGAACTCCCACCAGGCAGTTCACAGCAGGCACTGCCTTCACCAGGATGACAGCAATTCCCCTCAGAAAGGCATGATGGTGGTGCTCTCTTGTGACAGACATCTACAGTAGAATCACCTAATCTACTCCATGCAGTCACTGCTCACCTGCTTGGGGCAGAACTGTCTCTTCCCTCTGACATGGGTTGCTGCTCAGAGTCCCAGGTGCACAGCAGAATGGCATAACCGCAGCCTGGCTGAGACACCATCATCTCTGGTAAGCCATCAGGGCCTGGGTTCACAGAAAGGCTATCCACCTGTACTGGCACAGGATAAACAAAGAGTTGAACTGAGAACCTTTCATAATCTATAATATAGTTTCCACTGTGCAACTTCTACCTAAATCTAAGCATAGCAGATTTTACTCATAGGAGCTGAGCATGAGCTGAACAAAGCCAGCTACAGACAAAATATCCAAGTAAAAGTCATCTTCACCTAGCAAAAACCACTTAAGAACACCCTTAGTGGAAAACGTTCTCTAGTCAGGTGAAATAAGCTAATGGCTTCCCAGAACATCACACCAACTTTCCTGCAACCTCAGGGCAATTACTGGGCATATCTCCTTTCAAGCCATCACGACAACAATTACTTTGTTGATAGAACTGAGATTTCATGCCTTTTCCCGTATCCTTACCTGACCTTCCAGCAGCCATTTTTTCAGCAGGATCAGCTGCCCACAGACGTGGTCTGAATTCTCTGACAAATCCTCCCACCGGAAGGCACGCACCACTCTGTCAGTGTAACCTACCACCAGCTCACATTTCCCATCTCCATCTGCAGGAAAACCAGGAGACAGAAGGATTCTCTTAGGCCTTCAAAATTGCAGAATCCCCAGCATCCAGAAACCAGTGCACTGGTTCTCATTAAGAGCATTCTTGAGGATCCCAATCCTATTAGAAGAACTCATACTTGGGGAAAATTTTTGAAATTCTTGCTCCTCTCCTCAAGGACTGGACCATCTTTGTTAAAGCAACTGTTTCGGCTAGGCAGACATTTTCTACTGTGTGCTCCATACACTTTCTCTCTTCCCATCTCCACTTCATGCCCCAAAATTCCCTCATCCTGCACTCCCATCCTTGCTGCCCCACTCACCTATGTCACTGATCAGCATGACTTTGGTGTTGGCAGGAATATGTTGCTTGAACATTGGCTTCTGCTCTTCTGCTAACTCATGATGGCCTGAGGCATCTGGGTGCTTTGAGGAGGAAGTCAGATCAAAAAGATGAAACCAGCCTTCCGCACTCACAGCCACTGCAAGATTCTAGGAGAGAAAGAGAATAGTCTTTGTATTATTTTTTTTTCCTTTTAGAAACTGTAGCGGGGCAAGGGAAGATCAACGACTGCTACAAGGGAACAAGAGACTATTTCTAGCCAGTATACAAAACACTCAGGTCCCAAAGGGTCCAAACCCCTCGTTCATCATTTTAAGAATATGGTATCAAGCTGATGTGTGTGTGCAATTTCCAATACATGGCTTACTCAAACCTCACTTCAGCTCTGCTCTCCTCTGGAGCACAATATTTTAGGCAGGGTACATAACAGTGAGAATTTTTGACTCCTTCATCATTTGTTTAACTCTCAAAAATAGCAAGCTCCCAGAATAAGTCATATTAGACCCACTGGAATTTGCTTGAAAGTCTAGACTATTCTGTGGCCGTTTTGTTTAAGTCACCCTAGACACATACAGTCAAGCAACAGAAGAGCCATGGCCCACAATACGGCCCAGTCCAGTTGGATAAAAGCCACTGAGGAAAAGGAGTAATTCTCAAATCCCTGAAACCTCATGGCACTCACAGAAGGATCTGATTATCAGTCATGCTTCCTAAAGAAAAGATCTCCTTGCTCACTAAGACTTGTACAGTGTTCATAGATAAGATGCAGGTTTACGTGTAAGCACAAAAACAATCTGAAAATAGCAGTGATAAAATTCTGTGCATGAGGGCAGATCCTGGAGAGAAAACACCTATAATCTTTTATACTCCACACTCCTGACGGGACATGAGCTAAATCTCCTAAGTACATCCCACTTGCCTTACAGACACAGATGGGGAGAGTTTAGTTGCTCTTACCTTTCCTTTATTGCATACATCTCCCACACCAACACACGTAAGCTGCAAGAGAAAAGAAGGCCTAAAGAGTCCAACCATGAGAAAGCAACCCAAACAAGCACTTTTACATAAACTCCTGCCCTATCCCCTCCTCTCCTTATAAACAGACTCTTGAACTCGAACAGCCTTTTTAAAAACAAAAAGAACAGCCCAGGACAGAAACACATCAGCTACACAACTGCCCAGAGCTCTGGGGCAAAATTCACAATGCACAGGAACAGCTGCATGGTGGGAGAAGCCCCAACATAGTTCCTGTGTTTGTTCAGTACTTTGCTCATAATTTCTAGTCCAAAGGGCTCAATGTAAGCAAAAGTGGGTCATAGATTACTAGATAGATGAACAGCATCAGAAGCAGTTCTGGCTGCCACTCCTCTCTGGCTTTCATATTCCAAAACAGCAATCAAGAAAAATAGTATGTACAAACACTAAAAGGCCCAACCATTTAAAAGCTTTGTCAAGAACTGACCATTCCTTGGCAGGATCGTACAGTCCAGGGTTTGCTGTCATCATTTTTGTACACATAGAGTTTCCCAGTGGTGTCTCCTACCACTAGCTCATTCAGCTGTACAAAAGAATTTGGTTAGTAAGTTGTTTACAATTGCAGTAACACAGCACTCCCAGCACAATGAGAATTACAGAATTTATAACTGAACTGGGTAAGAATCAGCAAAACATACCGAAGGTTAAAAGCTTGAAACAGTAAAGGTCTAAGAAAAAAAAGAATTAAGAGCCCTCACTTTACACAAGCAGACAAAACAGCTGGAAACTGGCTCCAAAGAGCAACATCCTACTATTCATTGCTTCTCTAGCCATTATCTCTGAGTTTAAAATCTTGCTCTGAAAATAATCAATTCCCCCATCTTCTGTTCTTCAGACTGACTTGGGCTTTCTTGGTTCATCTGAAGAAGATGTAAAGAAAGTAATCCTCCAGAAAAAGTCTGCAAGAACACATTTACATTGGATGTTCAGCCTCACTGACAAAGCGGCTAAGCAGTGATTACTTCTTGAAAGATGACTGCTGAAAAGTCACCATCTCCTCCCGCTAATGAGCCCACTTCTGCCATCCCATCCTCTCCATTATGTCTCTACTTCAACTTTTTGCATTTCATCACTCCCTCTGCACATTACCCCATGTAACACTAGATCACATTGCTAGCTATGACACTTTCCAGGATAGCAAGGTACAACTACAATAAAATTTGTCTTTTGAGACAATCTTAATATGTGTGTTCTCTTTCTAATTACAGTCAGATCAGATATATCAAAAACAACCTTTTGTGGTACTGACCACAGCACTGATGCACATCCATCCATCATACAGATCAAGAAACACTTAATCTCGACTTTATTCCATTTGTGATCCACTGCACTACAACAAATTGTTCCCCCACAGCTCTACACTTCCAGCCGTGCACCAACGGCAGCGCCTCCCCTCGGGACCAGAAGCTAATTTTTTAATTTTAATTTATAAAGTTGTTAAACTTTATAAGCGACGCCAACGATATGCAACAGTAACGCAAACACTAATAGGCTGTAATGCAGTGACTGAACATCCCGTTTAAGAACGACCTTGTCCGCCCGCCCGCCCGCCACGCACTGCAGCCCCCCACGGACAGCTCTGCTAGGTTCGCACGTATACTCGCCGCGCATCCCCGCACCGCCCGCCTGCTCAAGCCCGAAACAGATCCCGCCGGTAGCGCGCCACGGCCGCACCGTGTCGTTGTCAGCGTCCCCCAGGCAGATGGCATGTGGGAAGAGGCTGCCGCCGAACTCGAGCGCCACGCGCTGCACGTAGCTGACGGACCGCATCTCGCTGCTGCTCCGGCCTCCAGGCCGGGACGACGGGAAGGCGATGGCGGCTCCCAGAGTTCAAGCGAGCGGGGGCGGGAGGAGATGACGTCAGAGCAGAGGAGCTGCGGCGCTCGGAGGGGCGGAGCGGGGACGCGCTCCATATAAAGCGTTGGTCCGCCGCAAAGCAGCGTTACGTCCTACGCGATTCAGCTTCGTGTCGTGATGGTGCCCCACCGTGTTACGCAGAGCAGCTGTGCAGTTCTTGATCGGGTTCAGTGGGAAACTATGCCTCCTAGAGTGATTTCCTCTCGCTTATGTTGGAGGCCGAGTTACATTACTCATTACATTTTTACTTATCATAGAATGATAGAATCACCAAGGTTGGAAAAGAGCCAACCGTTCACCCATCGCCAATAGCTCCCACTAAACCATGTCCCTCAACACGACATCCAAATGCTCCTCGAATACCCCCAGGGTCAGTGACTCCACCACCTCTCTCGATAGTAAATGGACAGTTTTACTATACCTTGAAGATACTGTAAGAGGACCATGTGGGATGAAAGTCTTATACGTTTAGAGAGAGAAGTATAATTTACAAGTCAGTACTCTAACTTTTATTTAAAGCATTTTTCTAGAAGAATATAAAAACTGTGAATCTTACGTGTGTGACTTGTTATAAATACTAGTATGCTATTTTCTGCCAGCAGCTACTCATCCTTAAATATAGCATAGAAACTTCTATTGGCTGAACACTTCATAGTTAAGTGTATTTGGTAAACTTGGTAACAACAGCAAAATAGTACTCTCAGGTTTGCTAACATGCCCCAGCATCCACCATCGCCTCTAAAAATTCCTCAGTACTGTATAACTACTGTAAAGAACCATTACTTTAAGAACTGGTATCTCTGTGAAATTCCACCCTTGTCCTATCACTACCTACCTGGGTAAAAAGTTGATTTCCTTCATGTCACTGAAGAAATGGTTTCTTCAGTGCCTTTACAGACCTTCAATATCATCATCTAGTCCAACCATCCACCTACCACCAATATTAGCCCACTTTAGCATGTCCCTTAGTTCTACATCTAAATACCTGAACATCTCCAGGGATGGTGACTGCACAACCTCCCAGAACAGCTTGTTCCAGTGCCTCTTCTAGAGAATATATTTTTCCTAACACCCAACCTAAATCTGCCCCAGCATAATTTGAAGCCATTTCCTCTAGTCCTATAACTAGCTATGTGGGAAAAGAGGCCTACCTCCACCTCACCACAACCTCCTTTTTTAGGCTGTTTTATAGGTTTCCCCAGAGCCTCCTCTTCTCCAAGACTAAATAATCTCAGTTCCCTCAGCTGCTCCTCATTAGACTTGTGCTCCAGGCCCCTCACCAGCTCCATCCTAAATCCCAAAACACCATTTATGTATTTTCCCAATCCCTACCTCCCCTTGGAAAGGTATCACGTCTATGCATACTAATTGATAGCTTTATTTCATACTCAGTGAATGAGAAAGAAATACACATCTCTGCTTCCAACCAAAACAAACAGTACATACTTTTTCTACCTGGTTCATCATGCATCTTCAAAGTGAAAATCACCTTATCTGTGCTATCTTTCATACAATGACAGTGAAGGAAATCAAATTACTCCAACTACAAGTTACAGCAAATAATTTCATGCATTTTGATACAGTCCTGTGAACAGTGAAAGATAGGCAGTCATGCTTTCTGTTTTGATAAAGGAATTTGACAATAGGTATCTTTTTTTGTTGTATATTTGTGACTCCATTTTCAGTCCACAAATATATTACTTGCAAATTTTCACATGGAATGTACAGTTACAGTTAAACAAACATTAAAAAAAATAATGTCTCTTCACTAGACTTTCATAAGCCCTCTCCTATCAAAGAAAAATATATTTTACTTCGCAGTCATGCTGTACTCATGTCATCACTTTTTGGCAGTACATACGTTTATGAACAATTACTGTTAAAGATGAAACACAGGAAGAGTAATAATTCATCAAAAATATCTGATGAGCACCTGGAGAACCAGGAATGGCAATCACTGCCACTGAACCAGCCTGATGCATCATTTTCACAAAAACAAGGTCAAACATCCCACTAGCCTTATGTTTTTGTTACTGTTTTTTGTGTTCTAGTAAAAATGCATAAAAAAAATAGGACTTGTTAATTACATTGAATTCATATATTTAATATGCAACCCATGGCAATTCCTGGTCACTCAATGCAGCCCAGGCAAGCCAAAAGGTTCTACAACCATGCATTAGTGTCTCTTCAGTAGGATTCTTCCCTTGTGAGCCATCTATAAATGTTCCATTCAGAGGCAGTTGTGCTCTAGTATAACATAAAACATCTTTCAAATATACAGGGCTGATATTATTTAATCAAAACTTATGAATCACTCAGAAGTTTGCATTTCATTAGGAATTACAAGCATTTAAGCGTTTTACTATTGGCTCTTACTTTATCTTCAAAGCCCGTCACGTTCAGATACAAATCATTATTTTTCTGGTCCAGACTTATAACATGAAGGGGAAAGAAATATGAACAGATAATAATGCATAGGTTACAGACTTGCATACAGTTTTAAGCAGCACTTTCTTCATTTGCAAAAAGATAGGTGATTCTGTATAAATTGTGCACACTTTTTAACATGCCAATGAATCAACAGTATCAGAAAAAAGTAGATACTGTGGCTACTGTACTGCTATGTGGATAGGAAAATGCTAGACGACTAGAAGACAATACTCGCAATTCCTTGCAAATGCCAATAAACACACAAAAAGTTCCAGTTCCTTAAGCTTATTTGGAGCTTTATTACTTATGCTGACTTCACAGTCTTCACCTTCAGCACTATGCAAAACAGAAGCATACAAAGAAGGATACAACACTTAATGGAGGAAGGGGAAGGAGAAGATGCCAAGGCAGTAGAACAAGGAGCACTGATTTGTTCTCAAATCTCACATAAGACTGCTGGAAAAGGCCAACTGCTTTAGAAAACAGGAAAAATAAAATCAAGGAAACTAACCTCAGACTCTGCTTCCTAAATTTAAGTGAGCTGGAACCAGAAAGACAAACACCAATGGCAAAATGCAGATGAATCAAGCAGAATAAATCAAGACTGAACCCAAACAGTAACAGAAGATGTATGAATAAATAAAGTCCTAAGGATTAAATCAGATTTGTACTGCCATTCAGCTTCTTTCAGACATACAATGCTGTTCTCAGCCTCTGCTCCTCTGAAGCTACTGTCCAACCAGGTAAAAAAATAAGGTCTAATTCACTGGAAATTCTTTCATTTACAAAACTAATGGAATATGGTTTGTTTATGCTTCTTTGTCACCTTATTTATCTTCAACTCCATCCTGCTCATCTTTCATTTCCGCATCTTCAGTGCGGCTGGTTTGAAGAATAGTAGCTGGCTAAACAGAGACATAAGATAAAACAAATACCTTCATGTATTATTAAAAAAAATTGCCAAAATCTGAAACAATACCAGAAATGTCATTTAATGTCTGTCACTAGAACTGATTCTCAACATCATCTGACTATATTAAGAAAAGCAAACAAATCCTACACTAAAGTAGACAGCAAAAAATCAAAAAGCAGTGTCTCTAGTGGTGGGCAGTGCACAAATCTGCCTTCTGTGAAGAACAGGACTCTACCATCTTTCTTAGGGGCAGAGGAATACATTTTGGTAACGTTCACATGATCCTTTAGCACTTTTCATGGCTACAGCTTGTTTCAGCAATCCACACTTCCATTAGCAGTACATTTTGTCATGTGCTACAACTACATACACCAGAACTCCTGGCAGTTGTGCTGCCTGAATATCCAGTATACTAAGGACTGCTTTAGCCAGGTACAAAACATTGACAATGCCACTTTCATTGCAGAATTAGCAAGAAATTTTTATGTATTTGTTTACACTTCTCCATGAGAAGGAGAACTAAATGCAAGGAACTACTGCTACACTTCAAAAAGAAAAGCAAACGAATTCTCCAGAGCAGCTTGCCCATCTAACCACAGAATTATCTCCCCTTTCCCTCCCACCTTTACTATATGACTTTAGTAGAGCTGAAGCATAAATGCATTTACCATTATCTGAGAGAAAACTTGATTTCTTACACACCTCATTTTGAGAGTATGGGGGAGGGGCAGAGGAAGGGGAATAATTTGTGATGTGTTTCATGTAAGAAGCAGTCAGCTGATGCTTCCTTTTTGAGGACAATAGGCCCAGGACAGACTCACAGAGTCATCTAGCCACCAAAATCGACTGTTCTCAGAATAATCAGTTCAAGGACAAAATACACTTTTTAAATTCTTGACTGTTGCGTTCACACCTCATCGCCACCTTCTTGTTAATACTGCTCTGTTGCAAAATCAGTTTCAGTAACTAGAAGAATTTTATGCAATATTCTTAGTACTGACAGTTGCGCTGTTCAAACATTATGATTTAATCGTGTTAAGTGTTGCCTATCCCCAATATCTCCCTTCCCCCCCCAAAAGCAGCTAGCTACTTGAGTGCTTTCTCACCCTATAAGTAAGCCAAATACTTAAAATTCTATTCTTTGTCTAACATACAACATTAGATAATGTGATCTTCTGGAGTAGCACTACTTACTTTTAAGTCTTTGTCTGCAAGCCTTTGGAACATATTGGCATACATCTTTTTCTCTTTCTCATGCTGCTCCCGTATTTTTTGCTGACAAGTTACTAGTTGCACTTTGGCAGCTTTGTTACTTGGATAGAGTTGTATCACCTTCTGGAAATCTCCTCGGGCCAACTCAAAGTCATTGACAGCTAAGTGGGCTTCTCCACGACGGAAGAGGCCTTTTTCATTCCTGCTATCCAGTTCAAGTGCCTGCATTTAAAACAGAGAAAGAAACAAAAACAGCATGTGAAAACAATGTAGTGTCTTGTTTTTTTTTGGTTTGCTTTGCTTTTTTTTAAACTAATATGCAGTCAGAACATCAGCAACTGCTAGAAAATAAATGTTCCTATTTTCACTGTTGTCAGGGCTTAGTAATAAGTTGAATTAAATACAGCAAAAATAAGTAGAAAAAGATACAATATGCCATATTCAGCACCTTGTGTTCATACTTATTTGCTAATATCCAACTGCCAGCTAATCAGAAAGTCTGAACACCACATGGCTGGGTGTTCCTCAAGTCATTAAAGCAAGAGAGAAATTGTCAGATTGCTTGAGCAGCCTAAGAACGAATAAAGCCTACTACCTTGTTGCAGTTCTCCAAAGCCTGAGAGTACTCCTTCAGCTTAAGATGGCACATAGCTAGATTAAGGTGGGCAGCAAGCCTCAAGCTCTTGGCTTTTATATCTTCTTCATCAGAGAGTCCAGATTCATGCTCCAGCCACGACACAATCTTTTTATACTGTAATGCTGCTCTTTTGTATTTCCCCTCCTGTAAATAAGGCAGTTTACTATGGTCAGCTGTGTGAAAATTAATTTTTATTTAAACTTTCCCCTGCCCCTTTCTGCTTACCTAGAACAATAGGTCTGAAAAAAGAGAAAATAAATAAAAATCAGAGTAATCAGAAAACTTCTATCACCAAAAATACACTACCACCATAGTGTATCACTACTGCAGCAGATTAGAATATCCATTTGGACACTGCATATCTAAGGGTACTTTTTTTTTTTCCCCAGACACGTTTCCTCATAGCCCTCCCCATGAAATGACATGGAGAAAATCATAAAACACCACTCTAAAGTAATCAAAACTGTAGATCATTATTATCAGTTCATAACACGGACTAAGACGTTATTATTTCTTGAGTGTTATAACCTACCTTGAAGTACTGAGTGCCTCTCTCCTTCACCATGCAGCTTTGTTCCAATTTCTCTTCTGTATTCATTTCCCAAGACTCCTTAGCCTATCCAAATAGGAACAGTTCAAGACAATGACAGGGAAACCATACAGCCAAGTTATTTCTCAGTAACAGCACACTAGAGATAGACTTGGAAAAAACACTTTTGCACAGCTACTGGAAACAGCTTGAGCAGGAAAGATGCTGACAGCAATACACAGGAGACCAGTAAGAAAGACAATTTCAATTAAGAGCCCCCAGAGCATAATCACCACCTGCAGTAACATCTTCCCTACTTCAGATCAAAAGATTAAGGATTCCACTGTCCTTATTTAAGCTACATCAACAATACCCACTTCCCAGTTTGTTTGTTCTCATTCCTACCTTTTCAAAACTTTTGAGTTTCACTTCATATTGCAGTTCTGCATTTGGAGGGATCTGAAATTTCTCCTTCCCAGTACTTCCAAAACCATAGCTGTAAGATTGGGGGGAAAAAAAAAAGTTCAGAAAATGGATATTCAGACAAACCTCTGCACAGGAAGCTGGATATAAAAACCATAAAAATCGGCCTATGTAGTGTTACTGCAACAGAAAGTCTCGAGGAACAGCAGATAATTTTTCAGAATTTGCATGCACAAGACAGAAGAGGTAGAAAAACCTGGGATTAATTTTGCTAATTTCCATGTTAATAATTATTGCTTTGGTTTTTGATTTTGTTTTGTGTTTTTGTTTTTCAAGTTTTACTTGTAGTTCAGTTGCTGCTGTTTCTATGAAGGGAGAGCAAGTTGGAAAAAAAAAGATATTCTGAGGTTGCATATATCTTGCTTTATATTATAACCCAACACAGGCTATTTCTTTCAAAATATCTGTATTCTAACTATTTCCTGAAAGAGACAGCAATACACAGAGATTAAATGAACAGCTGTGCACAAGATACTGCTAATGCAGTAATTAATAGTAAATGACCATACAAAGTTTCTGCCCTGAAACTCCAGTAAAAAGCTGCATACTAGCAGAAAAACCCTGAACATAGGTCTCATTTTCCTTTCTTCTATCAAATTTAGTTTAGCTTAAAAACGAATACATTCAAGTTTGATGAAAAAAAAAAAATCAGTGCAAACTCCACTTGTTTTATATTTGTTCACGCTAGAATGGGAAAATTCTGCTTGCATTTAAGGGCATTTAAAGTCCATTCATATCTCTGAGTTGGTTGTTCTTGGTCTCAGAATTCTGAGATTTTAGATCCAAGGTTTAGGCAAAGCTCCACCTTATTCCCTACAGAAATCCTGAATGTTTTCTTCCAAATAGCTTAAGAATTCAAGCAAACACTTCCCAGTGTCAGAGGATTTCAGATACTCCTAACTAACCACATTTCACCTGAACACTGCATATCTCATCACATAAGACTACTCAGAAGGCTTACTGGAACTTTTACTATTCTGTTACTTAATCTAGGTGTCTTTATATACAATGCTGGATATTAAGTGTACTTTCATTAAGACCCACATTAATGTAAGTTAAAAACAGCAACAGCATTTATTATAACATTCACTAGGATCAGCACTATAGAGACTTATGTCAATTTCTTTTTCAACGCTAGCATCAGTGGCTAAGTAATCTTAGCTTCATATCTTCTATAAATCACACTTAGAATAAACCGTCTCACGTATAAGAAGATCACAAACAGCTTACTTGGGTTTGAAATAGAAAATGGATTCCTCAGATTTCTCCATTTTCTGGATTGCTTTTTCCAGACCATGAGGAAGATCATAGTTATCACCTTCTCCAATCTCAAACTGCAGCTCACGCCTATCAAAAGCACGATCTCCATATCTGCCTTCAAATTGGACTGGTAACAAAAAAGAGAACCCAAATACAAATCAGAAGGTGCCTGTGTGAGGTAAGGGGTATCTAGCACAGGTATGCCAAAACTTCCCCTCCTAACCAATCTTTTTCTCTTTTTAAGGGTTATATATGCATGTTATCTGTTGGCAACAAATTCCATATCTGGCGCTTTAGTTAATAAATGCTTTTTCCTTCAAGCTGTTGCCTTGTGTGGGCTTTTTTTTTTCCCCATTCCAACAACAAACGCCAGAACTACTTTTCCTCTTGCTCCTCAGGAAATGGACATACTTTGTTAGACTCCTTTAAGTTTTGTGACCGGGTAAGCACTTGATCAGATTTAGTATCTCTGAAGAACAGTTTCCTGCTGAAAAAAAAAAAATCTAACTTCTAGAATAAAGAGAATGAAAGCTTACTCTTAGTTGTTATGTTTACTTGTCAATTGAAGAGAAGACACATATTCTTCTCTCCCAGAACAAAGAAATGGCAGGTAGGGAAAAAAACCACTTTCCATCACAGTAAACTTATTTACTATTTGTGTAACATACATACTCTCTACAAGAGCACCCTCATTGGGCTTCAAGTAGCCTTCGCCTTTCTTACGGATTCTTCGGATGATGCCACCGTCTTCATCATCAGTGAGGTCTTCCCCCTTAAACTCAAACAGCTCTATCTATTAAGGGAAGAAAAATCTTGCATTTACTTCTATCACATCAATTCAGTAACTCACAGAATTTGCACTTGAGTTCCTTCAAACCATAACTGTTAAGACAGCCACTGTCTTAATACCCTGTAAGATATTATGCAGCCAAGACTACAAAGATGCCATATTTAGCAGATACTGAATGGAAACCTACTGAGCAGTTTCAAACAATTACTTGAACTTTTTTTCCTCCAGTAACTTTGGTCTTCCAATACTACAAATAAGATCCTTTAATTGAAAGGACTGTGAGACTGGCTTCTGAGTGAAGCTTACATGAGACACAATATTTAAGGACTACTACAGAACAAACAAAAAATGTTTCATAGAAGAATATCCTAAGGGCAAGTAAGTGAGGTTGAGCTGTAAGCAATGAAAGGAGAAGAGCAACATAGTTAAATATAAAAGATGTAATCTTTCCCTTAAGTTCTGATCACACCCATAATTTCATCTATTGTTAAATTAAGGTAAACTTGAAAGGGCTTGTAATAGTGCCCAAGATATTCCAAATCTTTGTCCAGCAATAAAACAAATTCAATTATATCATTTTAGCTCAGATTTCAACTACTATCCACCTATTTCTTCATCCTCCAATCCTTTTGCCAAAGGACATAGTTTCAAAACTTGTGTCCTTCTTCCTCGCATGCCTGAATGTAGCTACTGTTGTCATTTAACTTCTCTTACATTCTCTCCTCTCTCATGCCTTATCTTGGTATAATGGTGGAGCTTTTGAGAAAAAAAAAATGAAGACAGAGAAGAAACTAAGATGAGAAATCTTTCTCAATGATTAAATAAGTACATATAAAGTATTTGTAAAAATACAACAAAACCATCATCTGGTCCACCTTTTAGCCTAGAATTGCTGCTGCAACAAATTATTTAAGCTTTTCAAGTGCTGGTGCTAATGCTGGAATAGACTATCCAGTCTGAATCTTCACATGGTCTTCCAAGACTTTAATTCAAATCACAGTTTGAAATAAGAGCATCAACACAGTGTGCAAAAACAACCTAGTCACAAAACAAACTTTGCGATGGCTACAAAATTAATGAAAAAACTCTTTGCTATCTTGTCTGTGAATAAAACAGTAATACAAACTGCACAGAAAAGCAATATCGCGTAGTCAACATCAGTTGATTTAGGCACATCCAACCCATGGACCACATGCAGCCCAGCCTAGCCCATACAAAGGCCCAACCTTTGCCCCACACCATTATGGTAGCGGCTCTTCCCCACTGAATGCCCAACCCAGTCCCAGGCATGCAGCAGTCACTCAGCAACACATAGAACATCAGTATGCTATTAACATTGCCTCAGCTGAAACAAGGACTAGAGGGTACAGCACAGGGCTAACTCCGCCACTCACACCTGCCACATACTGTTGAATTGAAACACTCTCTGTTACACATGACATGCTCTTGTGCTGCTTGGTGAATAAAGCACAGTGACTGACAACGGTATTTCAATCTACCCGGTGTCCTCCCAAAGCAGAGCAGAACCCCCACAAAAAAGAAAACTGGGGATGAAGGAAGAACACTCCAAGGGAAACAGAAACATGATGATACACAATACGGCACTATGGTGAATTTGTAAGAAAACGTCAGTTTCAAAAATTGGAATTTGAAAAGACATAAGCAAAAACACACTGCCAAACCCAAAACATCACAGAAAGTTCTGTAAACACAAAATAGCAAAAATGAAGAAAGACTTGTAACTGTATTTAAAATGTTTTGTTGAGATGACAACTCATACAGACTCTATTATGACAGCTTGTTACGTGGTAGCAAACCCAATTAGAAATAAAGAAAATAAGAATAAAATTTTATGAGCAAGGTTATTAATCAAGGTATGAAAAGTACATCAAATATACTTTGTCCTAAGTAAAAATAAATAAATAAATAAAAATCTAAGATCAGTTTGCCTTACCAGGTTATAGACAGGAAAACTGAATAAATAGGAAAATCTGTCAGAAATCTGGACAGTAAAGTTACTAATTTCAAATTTTATGCTTTGGCAACAGATGAAAGTATGATGTCACAGAGAGCCGTACCATACATTTTTATTAGAGGTACTGAAAATGAATATAATGTCACTGAAGAAACAGCTACTCCAGTGCCTTTAGAAGACACAACTACATCTCTTTATTTGAATGACTATTAAAAAATGCATTCAAGCAATTTTCTTTAAACTTTGTCATCATGTCTGGTATACCCTCCAGTGCCCTGAAGACAAGCTGCTAACAAAAAGGGACTTAGGAAATTGATGGAAGACAACACAATTGCTATCAATAACTCACATCTGATGAAATATCGTTACACCAAACATCAAGAAAAGGTATGCGCATGTATTATATAATGCAAATCATCAAAGCTTTCAATTTCATGAATTTCAAGGGATTGAATCATCACCAGTTCCAGGAATTCCTTAAATGTATGGATGCTGACTTTGCAGACATCATTTACTTTTCTGAAGTCAGGTAGCTACATCAACTAAAAACATACTAAAAACATTATACAATTTGAGAAATGAAATCAATTCCTTTATGGAATTGAAAGGAAATTTTGTGCTAGAACATGAAGATTAAAAATGGCTCACAGATTTAGCGTTTTTTGTGGATTTGATTGCTCCTTTCAATTAATTATACACGAAGCCTCAAGGCGAAAATGATCTCATTTACACTGTGTTCCAAACGTAAGTATTTGAAATGAAACTTTAAACTACACCAAGTTCAAGTGATGTCAAATAATTTCATGCACTTTAATATGATGGTTAAACACAGTCCCACAAACAGTATGTATGCAGCCCTTCCTTTTTCAAAATAGAAAGAATTTGAGAATAGGTTTCAGTATTAAAAAAAGACCTATTTTTATTGCATTCACGGCTGTGCTTTCAGTTCATCTAAATACATTACCTCAGAGTTTTCAATGTACAGAACTGCAATCAGATATTCAACTCAAGAATTTGATCATGTCTGTTTATGAGACTTGTATGACTTAACAGAGAAAAATATCCCTCATTTCACAGTCACGTCTTATTCATGTCATTGGTCACAAATATACGTATCGCAAAAAAAGCAATTATTGTCCAGGATGAACCACGGGAAGAGTAAAATTTCAACAAAAAACTCTGATGAGCACCTTGAGATCTCAAGAATTTAAACCACTTCCATCAAAACAGGCTGAACTATTAGTTTCGCAAATATACCACTAGTTTCATATTTTTATTGCTCTCTTTTTTAATGTTTTACTTAAAAATATTAAAAAAATAAGTTTGGTTACTTCTATTAACCATGCTATATATTCAGCTGAAGAAATGTCCTTTTCACTCACTGACGCCCAGGCAAACCACACCCATGGATTACAATAAAATACTTTAAAGAAGTTCAGAGCTACTATTGCAGCGATTCATGAACTGAACGGAAGCTACAAGGAATGCGGAAGCAGCTGAATATGCATTATCATGAAGATTATTTCTACTTGCTATTTTGAGGGATACCTAACACCAAATATAATCCTGGTCTAATTTAGTTGATCTGACACGCATGCTCCAAAACATCCCTAATGAAAATACAGGTTTCTCCACTTCTTCTCGTGTTCTCCCTTCCCACTATATCCTAAAGTATCACAAGGAATAAAAATAAAATACAGACATCCACTATTCCAAGTCATAACCACCAGCATCCAACTGTTGACGTGATCATTAATAAGAGTTACTAAATCTTTAGAGAAAAATTTTAGAGTCCTAACACAAAACACAAGCACATACACACAAAAAAAAGTGTTTTATTTGTAAGGGAACTTGTGCATGATTCTGGTGTGGTGACTGCATTCACAAATGAACCATGCTGTCACTGTTTTCTGGTTGTTGTCGTCTTTTTTTTATTTTTTACGAACAATGTAAAAGTTTAAAAATAAACTAGAAAGAAAACATATGAGGTAGACTAAAGAAAGTATCAGCTTCAAAGACTTCATATCTAACATTCCTGTTTAAAAATAAAATTTATCACAGTTTTCACAGTCCATATGTTTTTTTGTTTTGTTATACAGTTTTAGTGACTGTATCTCACTTACCTCAAAAATCAGTGTAGCACTGGGAGGTATCTTTGGTGGGCTGCCAGCTAAGCCATAAGCATATTCTGGTTTACATGTAATCTGACATATTTCACCAACCTTCATAGTTGCCACAGCAATGTCCCATGCTTTGATCACCTCACCTGTACAAATCAAATTTCTATCATGATTCCTAGGTATACATGAAAGACATAAGCAGCTCTTTCAGTATACAAAAACTAAGACAAAAGAAATACTGACTTATGCTTGTTCTTGTTTATATAATGCTTGTTCCAGTTCACACACAGCCCTTTCAACTGTAATCAAGTTGCAAAGTTACTTGGACACCCAAAATTAGCTAGACTTTTCCATTGCATAGTGATTCTTTTCCTCCCCTTACTTCTTCACCCATAGAGAACACAGATAATCTGGACAAAGATCACGTCTGAAGTGCCTGGCACAATCTCTAGTTTGGCCAAGCAGTAATATTCTTCAAAGAAGAAGGTCTTCAGGTAAGAGATTGCTTGTATTTTGAAAACAATCCACAACAGCCTTTTTTCTCTCTGTACATAATCAGATGGCACAGACCAACACAAGTGGTAACAAAGTTGCACGTGTTTATAACAGAAAGGGGAAGGGAAGCAGAACATGTATCCCTTCTAAAGCCAAAGTAACAAAATCCTTTCACTCAAGCTCTCCTATTTGTGGTTTCTTTCAGTTCAGGGAAGCTAGCTTTTATTAGCCTTGTACCATCCTATACCATTTCTATCATCCCGAATTCAGGACTCTGTAGAATTTATCTCCCAGACAAAAACCCAGAATGTAGAGAAGTCCTAGTGAAAAAAAAAAAAAAAAAACACAGACTGAATATTAAATTTTGCTGGAACTACTGTTTGGATTTTCATACTAAAAAAAAATGTTTTGATAAAAAAGCTATTTACTTTAACAGATTTAAGAGCGTATGTAAAGAGGGAGAACATTTGCTCTTTCCTTCAGTTGTAGCTGATCACTACAGTATGTGTGCATCCTGTCTCAGTACCCAGTCACAATTAAGTCTTCTTGAATTTGAGACAACAAAACACAAAAGCAATGTTAAAACAATCAAAATACATGCTGCGGCTATTTAACTGCCTTTTATCACTGTATCTCACAGAAAATTCAGATTGAGGTGAGTTTGCTTCCCCTGGAAGTTCTTTATCAGAGGTTCTGAGAATTCTGAGGCAGGTACACAACACGCCCAATCAAAAAGATCTCAAAACACTTCTGATTTAATCATCTTATGTGTATAAACCTTAAGCTCCAAAACGAAGTTTAAATAGCAATTTTAATAAATGAAAGAGCCATGTGTGCAAGGAAACTCTATCTCAGTATTACTAAGATTGATTAAAAGCAAACATAAGGTATTACCTTTTCCCAAATCAAATGAAAACTTGTCTCTCCTGTCAAGACTGGAGTCAAACTTTGTGCCATCAAGAAGCCATCCTGTATAATGGACAGTAACTTTATCACCTATCATCGGAGACTCTGTACCAGTGCCTTCCCTCTTGACAACCTGAGAAAAACAGTAAGCAGCACTACAATGATCAAAACTAGATTTGCCTGTTGGACTTTAATTCCACTCATTTAAGATGCATGCCTTGCAATCTCCAGTCAACAAGAGATTTGCACGTTTGCATCAGTTATCTGCAAAGGTAACAACCAGACTGTCTGGAGATGAGTAGCACTTCAAATGCAGGAAGAACATGAAGGTGGTTCTGCTGCCACCAGGTAAAATCCTCTGCGTACTATTCTGATACAAAACTAAGGAACAATCAAAAGGACCTCTCCTGAAACCAATGCAGTGATAGTAGAAAATTGGTTTAGGTCAGTTCAGTTAAGAGTAACCTGCACTTCTGCAGCTACTACTACTACAAAACAAACAAAACAACCAAACCTGGAGTTATGCTGACTAGAATTCATGACCTCCAAAATGTTTTGCCTTACCAGCTCATAATCATATATGTTTTTTTTTTGTTTTGTTTTTTAAGTTAACAGAACCTCAGTTCTTCAGCCAGCATTCCCCTCCTCTATATTTTTTTGATGATGGAGAAGCAGGTGATAATAAGAGTGGGTACTACATATGGCAGACAGATACTTCCCGCCTTTTATGATGTTCACGTACCCAAGGTTCAAGAGACCTCCAGGCAGCTCCCTCTACAGTCTCTATGAGAGAACTCCAACCTGATTTATACATTCGAGCTACATATAAAAGCTTAAAACTCATGAGAGTATGTCAGCAAGAAACATAGGAAATAGTATTGAGATCAAGCACCTGTTTTTCAATGCGGTCCCAACATCCTTCCTGGAAAGGCAGTGTCACAATGACAAACGTGGAACCTAAAGCCAGAAAGCTCAAAAATTTAAAAACAAAATTCTGCCTTTTTCACACTTGTTTTTTACCTTTCCTAACAATAAGCCTCAGATTTCAAGAATGGCTTCTAGTAATTGTAAAAAGCTGTTAATAATGAGTAAAAAAGTTTCCTAGACAGGGAAATTGGATTTCTCCTGTGAGGGGAGGAAGGTAGCGCAACTGTCCTCCTCACAGCATATAAGCTGTGACATCCTTACCAACTGACATACAAATACAAAAGAAATAAGACATACCACAGCATTTCCAGCACATAGCAAAAGCGTAGACCACCACCGGTCTCGCAGCCAGCTCTAACAATCTGACTACTAACTCCTAAATAACTCACTTTCTCTCAGAAGCTGAACGAGCCTTCCCAGCTTCTGTCATCAAGCACACCTATGTCAGGTCCAAATGTAAAAGGCATATCTCAGGTTCCAGGAGATGCTCGTTTTAAGACGGAACGTCCCCATATTCAGATTGTTAGAAGCAGTTTGTTCTGCCTACACAGAACAGCACCACTCGCTACGGGCTACACAGATAGAAGAGACGCTCAAGTTCCGTTGAGCACCATCTTTAATTCTAGCGTCAGACCACGTGCTGAGGGCGGGACGGATTTCCCCACCCTCCCCGCCCCCAACGAGCGAGCAGAGCACTCTTCCCGGCTTTCCCATACCTATGCGGGACTGGGAGTGACGCTCTCTCTTTCCCCCCGCCTCCCCCTTGTGACTTCCTCACAAAAAACGCGGGCTCCTCGTCCCTGGCTCCCGCGGAAAGTCCCGTGCCTAGGCAGCGCCCGCACAGGCCGAGACAGCCGCCTCCAGCGCTGTGGCTGATGCGTACGTAACCCTGAGGGCTGCGTGAACGCGGCGGGCTGCCCGCTAACGGCACTCCCCAAGGGGAAGGGGTCAGGCGGCGAGTCGGCGGCGCGGGGAAGGACTCCGAAGGGAGCGCCTGCTCGCAGGCCGCTCTAGAGTCCTGTGCCAGGCTGGTACCCCGCCGCCCCGAGTAGCAGGCAGCGGCCGCCGCAATCGCTCGGTACCTTGAGAACACCCTCATCCTGCTTGGGGGTGATGTCTGTCCCCTCCGAGGGAGCCCCATCCGCTTTCATCTCCTCCGCCGTCATCCCTTCCGTCGCTGCCACCGCTGCGCTCGGAAGGAGCCGCCTAATGGAGTCGGCACCGGCTGCCGCGCTGCGCTGGTGCTTCGCTGCACCTCCGGCTGCAAACAGCGAGAGCGAGCGCCACGCACGCCTTTTCCCCTGCCTTTACTGCAGTGGAAGGCTCGAGACACGGAGGAGGAGGAGGAAGGGGAGGGGAAAAAGGAGGGGCCGAGAAGTTTCTAGAGTGGCGACCGGGCTGCCGCAGAGCGTCCGCCCGTGGTAGGGGCGGATTAAAGTGCGTGTCGGCGCTTGGGGCGGAGAGATTGCTGTTGAGGCGTCTACTGGCCGCGGGCAGTTTCAGAGAGGTGGTTATGCCGAGCCGAGCGGTACTCGGTAGGGGGTATGCGTTATTCCTGCGTGATGGGGGTACTTGGGCTGGCAGTGAGTAGTAGCGGCTGGGCTGGTCTTCAGGTTTTTCCCCTAAGCCTGGCTGTAATGTTCTGCTACCCGAGTGTTTACAAACGTATGGATGTGATGGCTTGTCGCTCCGCGTGCTGGTAGGTAGTTTATAGTCATACCACTGGGCTCGGTAATGGTGAATAAACACATAGAGTGCAGGCATCTCTCGTCTGGCTGCGTTGCCAGTCCCATTATAAGCCGTTATGACCTGGACTGTAGGCAGCAAAAATATTCAGGCATTTCATGAGTCTGTATTGTACTAAATGCATGCTCTCTCGTCAGCACTAACGCCTGGGTTCACTGCACTATCTTTACGGGTCCTGACTTCTCTTGTTACGTAGATTTTATAATGCTATACTATATTTTAGGCTAAACCAAGCTTTTGCTGTTTTCTGCCTTTCGTTAGGTAATGAAACTAAATGACAAATGACGTCCTCGCAAAATAAAAGTGGGAGAAACAAAGGAGAGGAGGTCCCTGCAAAACAAGATAAAGCTGAGAGGAAGAGTTTCAGTCGCAAAGATCTGGTTAAACAAGCTTATCTGGCAGGTGTGTGGCAGGAGATGCTATCTTGTATGTAAATTGTGTTTGCTGGGCAGAACGAAGAGTGACAAACCTTACGGGACACAAAGATAGTTGGGCAAAGCAACAAACTCTGAACCCTGATTACAAAGTATGTATGAACAAGCTTAGAGGGGATGAGCTGATAGGTGAATCAAGAAGAATGTGAACCCTGACTACCTCAGCAAAGAAGGAAGGGCTCACCTGGCATCAGGGTACAGGGATAAAGAGGGGCTTTGTCACCCAGTACTTTGAGAGACCCCACAGGGATATGCCCCAGTGGACTCTCGAGATTTATTCGAATAAAGAAAGCTGAAGGCTTTCCTCTGTATCTTTTTTAGAATAAAGATGGTCAAGAAAATTTATTGGAACAGAAGCTTTCTTAACAAAATGTGTTTTTGGGACTAGTACTTTTTAAGCTGTATCTTGTATATTTCATAAACCAGTGTTTTAAGAAATTGTAGTGTGTGGTGATGCCAAGAAATCTGACATAGTAACTTGACACACCAATGCAATATGTCATGCAGGTATTCCCTTTATTGCAGCGCTGGGTGCATGGGGGATCTCTCCACCAAACATTCACACCAAACAGAGAAATGAATACATATTTAAAGGTATAGCACATGCATATTCGTCACATCCCAAAGATACAGACAGAAATTCCAAAGTGAGTGATATCTCCGGTGGTCATAATAGATTTCCAGCTGTTAAGGGGATTACTTTATGTTGTTTTGCCTTCTTATCTTCACTGACTTCCTTCACTGAGTTGCAGACAGCAATTTCTCAGGACCATCCATTGTGCTGTCAACAGCCAAAGCTTCTTGTGTTCGTGTTGTCCTTAACCTTTGTACTGAGTTGCAAATAGCAGCTCTACCTGTTTACACAAGCTATGTGGCTGCTTGATTTATGTAATGAGTTGTTTTTACTATAGATAAGCTGTTCTCATGATTGAGTGGAAATGATGCCAAATTAGCTACAACTGACAAGTATTATAGAACTATGCTTAAAGTGATAAATAGTAAAAAGGAAGGGGAGCCGTCTAGTGGAGGTCTCTAGTATGTGTTCTGTACGTCAAACATTTTCAACCATTTCCCTCAATTGCAGGGCAGACTCTTCCATAAGTAATTTAAACCCAGTGCAGTAGGCTGTGTCCCTTACTACCCTTTCAAAGGCTGCTGAAATATTGTCTAAGGGCGTCAATTAAGGTTCAGTAGACAACAGCTGAAAATGGGTTGTGTGTGGAGTGTATGGAAAATGGGTGCTGATGACTAAACAAAAACAAAAAACGGCGTTTTGTTATGTCAATGACGTAATGGCACTAGGTATGTAAGAATGGAAAGCAAGTCACCAGATAGACAAAAAGTCTGTTTTCCCTTTTTAAACCTCCTTTTAATATTCATTTAAGGTATGTTTATAGTACTGCAGCACTGGAAAGGAGTCATGACAGGCCTGTTTTCAAGAAGATATACAGTAGAGGCAATTTTGAAAGCAAGATAGGGCGAGTACAAAAGAAATATTTTAGAACTTGATGTATTCAAGCAGCAGAGGTGAAAATGAAAATTTCTGCAATAGCTTTCAGTCTGTTGCCAAAAGACTAATAAAACGGTTGTCTAAAATAGCAGAGAACAGCCTAGGCAGCAAAATTTCTGGAAAAAAGTTAATTGCAGGAAGACTCTGGAAGAGCCTTGAAGGAGGTGAATACTAGCTACTGATTGTCTGCAACTTGCTAAATCCTTTGTTTTGTATGTGTTTCCATGTCAGATGCCATTTTGTCGTACTGCCCCTCTGCTGCCATCTTTTGCATGGCAACAAATGTATTGGGATATTGGTGGGAAAGTTCAACATATGCTTTACCACCAACTTCCTCTGACATAATGTGCCAGTGTAATAAAATAGCAGGCATTACATTCAGAGCATCCCTCCTTTAAAGATTTGCCAGAGATAAAAAGGTTTGGATATAAAAGGGGGGCAGAGAGTAACATAGCTCAGCTGTAGCTTTTTTTTTTTTTTTTTTAATCACACTTCTTATGTTGATGCATCCAGTTGGGATACCCTTAGAAGCCCACAGTAGGGTACAGATACTCATCAGACTAATGTTGTGCTGTCAGTTTGTGTGACACTGCTGTGTATGCCATTAAGGATGTCAGCTGCTGCCTGCAGACAAGTTAAACCCTATATATTTGCCTTTCTCAGCTTCAGTGAGTTACCCTGTTATCCTTGCATTATCTTATTCCTTTGCACTCAGCAGTATGTAGCCAAACAAGTCCTTTGTTGTCCTTTACACTTAGAAGAGAGAAAGTTGTTTATCATAATTTCTCATATCACAGCAGACTATAGCAGACTGATATGGTCCGCATGCCTTAGAGACAGGCCTCTTTTTATTTTACTATTCAATTGAAAACCTGTGGTAATACCCTCATCTCTTGCTTCAAAACCTAGCAACGTTTTAAGAGAAATGAGTTGAGCTGAGCTGTTACATTACAGACATGCATGTAAAACCCAACCCCTCCACAACAGGACTGGAAAAGGGCTCTGTATTTGCAGTTGAGATTTCTGAGCTGTACTTTCCCTAATTCACTAATAGATGTCAGCACTTCTCTAAAACTAGCCCTGGGGCTTTCATTTAGCTAAGTTCTCATTTCTATAAATTATTTTCTAGTAAGGTTATGATTCCTTCTCCTGTACTTCTGAATGTACTTACCTCTATATTATTTGGGAGTTTCATTTATGTCAGGCATATCCAAATTGTGAGCCACATGCAGCCCAGCACTGATTGCTATATGCCCTGCTTCATGCTATGGTGGTGGACAGTGCGCACCAATTGCTCAGGTGTTGGTGAGCTATTAATCATAACCAGGCTAAAACCAGGACAAGGAGAGAGAGCAGTGCAGTGCTAACTCAAGTTATGGCAAATAATTTTATGTATTTTGAAACACTAGCTAAACAGAGTCTCCCATGAACAGCAAAAAATATGCATCTGTGCTTTCCATCACGTCAAATTTGAAAACAGGTTTCAAGATTGCAAATATATATATATATATATATTTGTGACTGTTTTCAGTTGACTTGAATTCATTACCTACAATTTTTCACATGAAATGTATAGAGTTACATTCAGACATTTAATTCAAAAATCTGATCATTTCTCTTTACTGGACATTCATAAGCCTTATCTTAACAAAGAAAAATATTCCTCAGTTCATAGTCATGCCTTATTCATGACATCACTTTTTGGTAGTGCGTATATTTGTGAACAACTTTTTTCAAGGATAAAGCACAGGAAAAATGAAATTTTACTGAAAATCTGGTGAACACAGTGAGACCTTGCAAAGACTTGAGCCAGACTGATGTGTTAATTTCACTGGAAGAAGGTCAAATAGCCCACTAGTTTTATGGTTTTGCTGCTCTCCTCTTTATGTTGTAACAAAAAATATTAAAAAATTATCATGTTTTGTTACTTGTATTATATTGTATATTTTATGGAGGCAGCTCCAAAAGTCATGCCTGCTGTTTTATTATGTTGGCCCACAACATGAGAGGCAGATTATGGTATGGCAGTAGAGAATGAGCCTTCCCATCATCAATATTCTAGTACATTTTGTTGCCATGAAAAAGATGGCAGCAGAGGGACATTGGTCCAAGTGATGCCTGTCATGGAAGTGTGTGTGAAGCAAAAATAGGTTATTGAATTCCTCCATGCGGGGAAAAAAAAAAAAAGCACTCATTGATATTCATCTGCACTTGCTGAATGTTTAGGGAAACCGAAGAGAGGATGTTAGTATAGCGAGTCAGTGGGTGGTGTGTTTCAGCAGTGATGATGGCAACAGGTCTCTTCTGCTGGTGCAGGCATTTACAAGTGTGTCATGCAGGCTTCTGTTTGTGGGTGATGAAAAATTGTGTTTTGTAGCTGAGAATTTGATTTATCGGTGTTACTACTCTCATTATATCTGTTGTAGTTTCCATGGAAATAAATAGGAGGCATTACTTTTGGAGTGATGTACATAAACACAGCTCAAGACAATTTCTTTTTGCTCAGTGCAGCCCTGGCAAGCCACAAGGTTGGACACCCATGGCTTATGTGATACATGCTGCTGCCCCTTTTAGATCACAGTTCAAGATTTTTAAAAAGACAATATATAATCCTGTTAAAAATAGATCTCTTATGATTATGTGCATCCATATCTTTACATTAGCCTACTTTCATGGGCAGATAGGAATTTAGTCAAATTTTATTTACAGTTTTAATTACATTTTCAAGTACAAAATTATTTTAAAACTCCCAAGCAGATGTAATCAGCTGCTTTCATTTTATTCTTTCCTGATCTCCAAAAAATGATTGAGATTGATGGATAGCTATGTGCTCAGATACTCTGGATTTCTTTCTCTTTGCACTGTTAGCCGTTGAGTAGCTGCTGTCATCAGAAATAATGGGCAATTCCTCATGATTTTTTTTTCAATATGAATACAGTACCACAATAACTAATTACAGATGGCATTTGCCAGATTGATTCTGCTACATTTTTTTAATCGCTTTCTTGACCTTGTCCTTGTAAGCCTGGCTCTATCAGTCTGTATGTATTACATTTTTTTCCCTGTCTGTTATTAACAGCCACCCTTGGATGGTATAAACTATTGGAAATTTTTGTGGTGTTGCTCTTGGTGAATCTAGCTTTTATTTGGCGTTTTAGAGTGATTAGTTTTATAGCCTCACCTACTCTTTTCTACCTCTCTTTTCCTTTGATTTGATTGTCTTTGTTTCTTTGACTTTTCTTATGTAAGAGTTTTTTTGTTGTACATTTTTCTGGCTGTGTCTTTCCTGATACAAGCTTTCTTGTTTGGCTGCCTGCCAGTGCTTCATCTCTATTAGATGCTTTCTTTTGGTACAGTTCTGAGCAGGCTTTTTTTTTTTTTTTGAGAAAGACCGTTGCACAAGCGTTGCATTAACTTTTGCTTTCGATCCATTGCAACTGGATTTATTGTTCTTTTCCCTGTCAACTTTCTTACACATTCTTTGATCTTTCCATTTCATGGCTTACTTCTTTAGTCTGTCCTGCTGGTAGTCTGATGGTGCTTATTCTTTCACAGGTACTGAAAAGGGTAGAAAACTGTGCAGGACATACCTGAGAAGTTCAGTCCTGAGAGTTTTTGTCCCCATCTTTAAGTTAACACAAATCTGAACTCATTCTTAAGTGGTCCAGCCTAACAGTTTTATTCTGAATGTTGTTCATATGTGAGCACTCACTGACAAAAATGACTTACAAAAATGTCATAGAACTTTTAGCTATGCTTTGATTCAAAGAAATCAATGCATAGAAACTTAACAGCAAAGTTTTGTTATTGTTAAGCAAGGTGTTCTTTATTGGCAGTGCTGGGGTGGCATTGTGATAATTTGCCAAGAATGCACCACCATTCTTGATCGTTCATGAGCAAGTAATATTTTCACATGTATTACATAGTATTTATGATCTCAAATTCATTATTCTATTCTCTTCCAACAATTGCCCAACAGACACAGCCTTTTTTGGCAATCCTCAGTGTCATCTAGGTCCTTCTAGCATCATGATGGTTCACTGTCAATTGTTAGTCCTTGAGGAGGGGGTCCTTTACTTTTTCCAACATTCCTTTTGTCCCAAAGATTGCTGTGGAATTCAAGGACATTTGGAGAAGTCTCTGTACACACAGATTAGGAAGATAAAGGGGAATGTCTTGAAGCTGTCTGTCACATTTTAGGCAAATTTAGCCTGGTATATATGGATCCTGGCTTTAATTACTTCTTCAGATTGGCTCCTCCCTTTTCGATGAGATTGCGAATTCTTTCACACAAGCTCATATTGCTCGTGCTTAATAACAGTAGGCAATGCCCAAACCTTTTGGATTAATTTCTTAAATTTATACCAACAGAAACTGTTTGCAGTTGGTAATATCAGAATTATCACTAACAACACTAATAATGGTTGAATTAACACTTAACAACAGTTGCCCTGAGATCTGCTTCAGTTCATTCTGGGTTTTATTATACTTTTGAATTTTATTTAATGAAATCCCAGCCTTGCTGAGATCCAGAGATTCATAATGCCAAAATAAGGCTAACTAATCTTCTGTTGTTGCAAAGTTTCTAAAACAAATGGGTTAGATTTTTCAAGCATCCTGCAAATGGTGTTTGCGATCCAAACCCTTTAATGCTATTTTAACTTAAATAAACATTTCTAGTTTGGTGATTGGTAAAACGCTTCATTTACATATATTGCTCACATAAAGTTAAGTCATGACTCCTTGAAATTTAGAGATCCAATATATGTGTAAAAAAAACAGTGAAGGCAAAGTACTGTACCTGCACATTACTTCAGAGCTAGTCACATTATAATAAATGACCTTCCCTATGCACCAGTCATCTACACATTTCACTTACTGTGGATAGGGTTTGAGCCAAAGGATCTAGTTAATCTATTTTCTGAATAATTGCCTTCACATTCATTCATTATTTTTTGTTAGGTAAGATTGAATCCTATCCTTCTGTTGAATTTGATACTGTCATCTGAAACCTGGGAAGAAAACTCTCTAACTTGAATGTGGTGTTAGAAAGCGGCATGTCTTTATTCCTTACAATGTGCACTGGACAACTTGACAAGCAAATGCACCCTCTCAGGGCTCAAGTTCTACATTTATACAGTTAATACGTACATATGCAGTACATGCATACTCATCCTTTTTCAAGGACTCATAGATATATGTGCTAATGTCCTATTGTGCATGCTCAGTAGTATTTAGGGTTGTCAAGTGCCCACCTACTTCTTCCCCAGTTTTTCCCCATCAGCTTCATCACTGAAACCTTTAACTCACTTCCATCCACTTTTCCCCACTTTGGAAGATTTCCATTGCTCATTAGGCTGTAGTGAGCCACTTTTTAAAAATGATGTATGCAGAACCCAAGGAAAATGTCATTGCATGTTTTGAGGCAAAACGTAGAAGTATTCTAGTGTGACCAGTACTTCTCCTGAGGCAGAATCATTGAGGCAGAAAATAAAAGTATTCTGCTATATCCCCAGTGTGCAAAATTATTGAGGAAAACAAGACTATTCCCCCACTAAAACTGAAATGGAAAGTTTTAGAACTATCACATATGGATTCCTTTTGCTAAACTAATATATTGGTTCTTAAACTAATGTACTAATTCCTACTGCTAACTGCTAACTCTAATGTACTACCCCTACCACAGCCCCATCATGGCTTGCAAATGGAACTCTCAGAGAGAGAGCTGGGGGCTGCAGACTCCAGCTATGAAGTGTGTTACTTGCAAGTGGGGTGGGGAAGATGGGACATCAGAAGCGAGAATGGCCTTCATCTGCATAAATCTAGGAAACCCAATATCCCAGTGACTCAGCTTGATCATCTTGCAGTTTGAGAGTGCCATGGGGCTTAGGAGAAATAAATTTGTTTTAAGGATTCTACTTCTGGAGAACTTTTCCATTTTTGTGTCTGCATGACATGGATTTGCTTTCAGAGCAGCCAAACACAAAATGCATATGAAAGCCACAAAACACTGTACTGATATTGGTAGAAAACACTATCCCCAGGGCAGTCGCTTCTTTTGCCATTGGTTATGTCCTCCAATCGGTCATGTGAATCACGAGTGATGGGAAAAGGGTGTAAGTCAAACTCCTCCTCAAAACCTTCCAGTTTGCGCAGATAGGGTAGCTGTAACTCAGCAGCAGCTGAAGAGCTAAGCCCAAGTTTTGAACTGACAGAGCCTTAAATGACAGCATGTGTCACCTCAAAGACCTTGGCAATATTGGTGAGTTCCACTCTTCTCACTTCATAAATTGGAAAATTAAGCTACAGAAGAGAGAAATAATTTCCTTGATGCCACATGGCAGTTTAAAGCAGAAAACTGGGGCATGAATATCCCATGCACTGACCAGTCCTAGGTTCTATGTGGTTTGAATTGGCAGTTAGTCCAGGGGAGCTGATTGTCTCTATCATTCTAACGTCTTCCTCCTAACAGTGTCACCTGATACTGCTTGCTTAAGTGCCTAAATAGAGTACAACTTCGGAAACTCGAGTGGTAGTGAATGTGTATGTTTCTGTTTATATGTCTATATCATATGTGTATATTTCTGTCTTTCTAGTTAGAAAGAAAATTGTAAAATACGTTTGAATTTGAAGCCGAGAAACCTGACAGAGATACTTGGCATGCCAATGGGTTATGTCAAGCAGGTATTCCCTTTATTACGACTCGATGTCTTTCTTGCTGTAAACTCCTGCCTTTTCAGGGGGGCTTGAACCCAAGCTGCCCTTTGCTAGTGTGTTGTTGAGGTATTTGTTCTGTTTTCTCATTTAATGTTCAAGATTCTGCCCTTAAGCCTGTATTTATACTAGTGTTCTGAGATTATGTCTGTTAAGCCTATATTTATACTATTGTTCTGTCCTTTTAGCTGAAGTCTGCACAATTTAGGTGATAACATTGTGCATTATTCCTGATTCAAATTATACCACATACTATGCTGACAAGGTCTTTTCATTCAGTTATGAAGAGGGAAGGGATAAAATGAGGCTTGCACGAGATGAGTCTGGGGCAACATTGCCAGGGTTGGGGCCAAGGCCAACATCTCAGCTGAAGTGCATCTACAATAATGTATGCAGCATGGGCAACAAACAAGAGGAGCTGGAAGCCACTGTACGATAGGCAAACTACAACTTTGTTGCCATCACTGAAAAAAGGTGAGATCACTCTCACAACTGGAACCATGCATCAGTACATGTTAGAGGCTGACCTGCTGGAGAGGAGCTTTGCAAAGAAAGTTCTGGGTATCCTGGTAGAGTACAGGTTGGCCATGAGCCACCAGTATGCCATTGTGGCCAAGAAGACCAATGGTATCCCGGGGTGCATTTAAAAAAAACATGTCCAGCAGGTTGAGGGAGGTGATCCTCCTCCTCTGCTCTGCCCTGTTAGTCCTTCTCTGGAGTACTGGGCTCCCCAGTTCAGAAAAGACAGGGACCTCCTAGAAAGAGTCCACTGGAGATTGACAAAGATGATTAAGGGCCTGGAGCATCACCTGTATGAAGAAAGACTGAGAGACCTGGGACTCTTCAGTCTGGAGAAGAGATAGACAAGAATAAGCTTCCCGGAGGGGTTGCAGTATCTCCTTCTCTGGATATATTCAAGACCTGTCTGCATGTTTGTCTACATAAGGAACCTCCTTTAGCAAGGAGGTTGAACTTGATGATCTCTGGAGGTCCCTTCCAACCCATACAATTCTGTGATTCTGTGTGATTCTCTGATACCTTGTTGTTCTTTACTATTATTCCTTAGCTTCATATATATATATATATCACCTCCGATTTATCTGCCCTAGAGAAATACAGTTTCCCCATTGTAGTCCACTTGGCCTAAGCTCTTCAGAGTCTCTAAATCTATTCAGAACCAAAAAAAGAACCCTCAGGTTTCCCATTCATTCTTCATCCTCTGTGCTACTTATAATCTTGCCCTTCTTTATTATGCAGTATCCCCTCCTTATGTAGTTTTCATCTTCCTTAGCATTTTTCTCAAGTTCATCTTCTCTCACTTCCTTCACACCAGTATTACATACGCATCTTCTCCAAATTTTTCTATGCAACATTTCATCTTTGTTCCCCTTATGTCTCCTCAAAACTTCGTATTCTATTATAGAATTACTATATAATGACCTTCCAGACCACATCTGAAAATGTTAACTTCTTCCATTTCAGTGCTAGGATATGTCTCTATCCACAGCACAGCTCACAAAAATTTGCATCAGCCATTGCAACAGGGACAACCAGTTAAACTGGTACTATTCCAGTTATATTAACTTACCATCTTCATTTCTGTGTGTGACCACAGTTGAGAGACTCAAGTTTTTGTTACTAGAGTTTACTGATCATAAGCGTGAGTCTACCTCTATTCTAAGGTTTTCTGACCATCATTTACAAGTTGAAATATGTTTTTGTTAGGATGAATGTTGAATGGAATGCACCAGCTGTAAATTGCATCAACTTTGAGTATTAATCAGAGGAAGCAGAACTGAGAGTAGAAAGCACTACCACTACAAGTAGAAATTAAGAGAAGTTACGCACTTTCATGTAGGTAAATGTTACTAGTAGACTGAGAGGTAAGAAGACCCTGCATTCCTGGTCCACAAAAGAAATCCTGTACTGGTGAGATGGCATACTAACCTTGTGGATGAACCACTCAGTACTGATCTCTGTGTAGAAATGAAATAAATATCTCATACTTCTGTGTGCACGTCAACTCATTGCATACCAGACTAAAGAGCCCAGATTTTGGGACAACAGAACTAGAGTCTGAGGTGGTAACATTGACACGGTATTTCCATTTGTCGTTCTGCAGAGCATTGTAAAAGAAAACAGAAGACTATCTCAGCAGAGAATTCAAAATGTTACCCCATTAAAGGTAGGATAAATTCATTAATTTCTATGTTTAGCACTACTATAGTCCAGATAAATGGGCTATGAAATTTAGTTAAAAATTATAAGCCCAGCATAAATAGATAGTAACTTGACCATCACAGGCTGCTTTGACTGTAGCATTGTTGATAGTGCCGTTGTTTCTCTCTTCTCAGCAAGTGAAGTACAAAACTCAGGTTTTAATTGTAAGTTCTTTTCTCTGATTCATTTGATTAAAGGTCGTATGAGGTGTAGAGATCCTCCCTGTTTAGAAGCAAAAATGTAGACAGGAACCTTGTCCAGCTGGCTCTTTTAGTGCCTGTTCCAAGAATTTATCATCAAGGTGTTTTAGGAATCTTCTGGACCTGTTTGTATCAGGTGTTCCTAGTTAACATCTGGCAAGTTGAAAAGTCACCCATAATGACAATGGCAGCTGATCTAGAGGTATCTCTTAGTTACTTAAAGAATAATTCATTGGTGTACTCACCCTTGCCTACAGTAGACTCCCACAACAGCATCCACTTTATTTGCTTGTCTGTTCATCCTTACCAGAGGCTCTCAACTGTGTCATCACCAGCTGTGGGTTTGGTGATGTTTGGTGAGTCCAGCCTCTCCTTCATCCATCTTCCTTCACCATCTTTTGCCCTGTCTTTCCTCTTAAAGAGCCTAGAATCATCCACCTCAGCAAACCAGTCACAGTACTCTTCCCATTTTGCTTATGCCAATGGTATTGTTAGCTATGGGACTGAGCCAAGGTTTGTAGCTCTTCTGCTAGTTCCTCATGTTGCATGCTTTGATGTACAAACATTTCAAATTTACTTAATTGTTCCCAGCAACTCATGGAGCAGATTGAAGGAATTCTCTAGGATGCAATTAAATTTTGGCATGATGGTGGTAAACATACCACTGGTAAGTGTCTTTATCCCTTTTCGCATGCAAATCTAGTTTAAATTTCTACCAATCAGGTCAGCTAACATCCAAAGAAAAATTACTTCCTCCCTCTGTGAAAGGTGCATCTCATTAAGGTGCCAGGAAACCTGGTGTTGTATAGAGCATCCCATGAGGGAGAAACCCAATATTATGTCCATGACAGCAGCCTCAGTGCCATGGGTTCATCAGCTGGATTTGCCTGTTCCTTTCAGTATAATTCCTTGCTAGTGGAAGGATTATCACAGTGCAGAATGTAAACCACAATACAATAAGGAGGTGCTAAGAGACATAGAAAGAAATGAATTGTGGAGTTGAGAAAAGGAAATTCAAGCATACAGGAATTAAGGAGAAACAGAGAACTGAATTGAGAACGACAAAGGGAAACTTCAGTACAGGGTAGGAAGAACAAAACAAAAGGTAGAACTGGAAGGTCACACTAATTTCTAGCAGGTAAGTAGCACATCACCAGTCAGATCTGAGAAAGAAGAAATGCATTTTATCCTTACTGGAACCACCTAAAGTGATATTCTGGCCCAGTAGCTCTTCAAAACACTACAGTTATAATACCATGCAGGTCATAGTGAAGGAGAAATAGGAGATGTGAGAAAGAGACATTACTCCACAAAATGATTTGTGCATTTCACAGCACACCCACCCCAGTTCCATCCAAGTTTTAGGAAGAGCTGAAGGTTTCAAGCATAACTAAAGTATGTCTCAAAGCTATCTGAGCTGAAGGAGTTCAAACTCAGTCAGCATTGGAAAGGGAAAGATATCAACAGTGATGACAGGCTTCTGAAATCCAACAGATACAGGTAGTTTTGGGATAAAAGCATGAAGAGCAGTATCCAGAGAAAATTCAAACAGACAAGAAGCTTCAACACACTTCTTTCTATAGATATGTTAATCTAATATTTTTTTCAGAAAAGATATATTTCATTTATTTACCATTAGGAAATAAGTTAACAAATTATCTAACACAAATTAATAAATTATCCAACCAAAGCCAAAAGAGGACACAGTCACGTGCCTTGTCTCACAGCTTTATCTTATGCCATTACTAAAAAAACTGCACTTTCATCCTGCTCCTTTTTTGGATCAGAACAAGTCTCGAGGGCAGAAACTATTGGAGACCAGATCCAGATTCTGTAGTTACTTACCACATCTGCACATCTGATTCCAAACTGGGCCAAGTCCAAGTCCTGGTCAGACTCAGTGGCCTCTTTCATAGACAAAGCTGTGAAGTTTAGTTTCTTAGAGTGAGCACACTGCATATGCACGAACAAGCTGTGATCACACAATAACTTCCAACAGAAACAAATCTTCACATTTCATTGTTAGTACTGTCTGAAGATTGCACAGAGCTCAACAGCTTTGAATTCAGCTTAGCTACATCCATGTCCTGTGAAGTGGAATGCACTTCATCTTCCTCTTTTGAAAGGAAGGGGGCATAGAATTAAAAGTAGAAAAATGGAAAACCCACCACAATCACCAAGCAAGCAAGGGGGCAATCAGGTAAGTCACCCATACCCATGTTACAAACTTAGGGCTGCTCTGATCTCAGCCCATTTTCCTCCTTGTCCTCACATACTCTTCATCCACGTTAGAGGATGTTTGTGTTGGTTAAACTATCCCACCAGGTGGCACTGGAACAATAGCATAAATCTCACCAGCCCTGAAGAGCTTGCCTCAGCATTGGCATTGCATGGCTTCATCACTCTGCTTTTATCCTCTTGGTCGGATTTATCACTAAGAATATAAATGTGCTGACAATTCCATGTATCTTAGCCGCACCTCACAGCCAAGAAAGCCATGCAAACCATTCGGAGCTTCTAATTCTTTTCCTTTCTCTATACATTGCTTGCAGTGTCTTCACAGGCCGGCAGCAGGGATTTTAGCTGTCATGGTTTTATGATTTTTTGGTATTGGTATTCCACATCATAACATCATATAGTGCAGTGGGAGTAAAAGAATTAATGCTCCAGCTCTGTGGATCATCAATAGTTCTGGGTATACCTGTCTCAGAAGAGAAGAACTATGTTCCTCAAAGGACTTTGCGATTCTTTGCATTTTTACGTGTTTCCGCTCAGAGGGAAAGATAAAAACTGTCTGTGGTCACGGGACACTCTCTTTCCTTTGGGATCGACTCAGCAGTGGGTGCTCGCTGCCGTATCGCCTTCAGCGTTAGCATAAGGCCTTCGGTTTATCGGACACTCTTCTCTTGCTCATTTTATTTGATTTATTAGCTTCAATTCCAATTATATTGTATTATATTGTGTTATTTTGCTTTCCAATATCTTATTTAGTAAATTAGCTTTCCTCCTCAGATCGTTGCAGCTGTTTTGTTCCTAGGCCCATCTCCCTTTTCCCTTTTCCCCTTCCCCTTTCCTGGGGCGTGGGTCTGTGGGTCCCTTGCACCAATTGTCACAGAACCAGGCCAAACCAGCCCATAAACCATTGATGTTTTTGGCACTCAAAGTGGGGTAGTTAGCTGCCTTAGCTGGGTAGAGACATACTTTTAAACAAATCTCTCTTTGCTCTCAGAGAGAGCTTCGTTAGGAAGCTTACCTGTACTACAGGTGCTGTATTGCAAAACACGGCCTTGAACTCCAGGCATGCTGACCGTTGTTCTGGGATATTTGTAAACTTTTTTGGGTGCTGCCAGCTTGTTTTAGTAAAGAGAAAAAAAAATGCTTTCTCTTTTAAAACTGCTCTTAAAGGGAATGCATTTCATCACTTTTTCCCTTTTAATGCTCAAAACATACTGGGACTTAGGAGAGACTTTAGAGAAATTGGCATCACCATTGTCATGGGACTTTTCTCCCAAACACCTGCAAGATCCTGAGAACTTAAGCAGATGTTTGAGACAGGGATGTTGCAGCTCAGACAGATCTAAGGAGGCCCAAATTATTTGGGGTCTGGCTTACGCTTACCAGACTTTATTCAATACTATCCCAGAGAAGCATAGACTCTGAAATAGAGTGAGAGAGTCTCTGAGCTGAAAGGGACAGAAAGATCCAGAAAGAGAGTCTTTTAGCTGAAAAACAGACTCTCCAGTCCAATTTAGACAGCCTCTGGTCTGACTGAAACACTCTCCAATCCAACACGGACACCTTCCAGACTGAGCAAGACGCTTTCCGATTTGAGAAAGATACCCTCCAGACCAAAAGATATGTCCTCCAGTCCAAACTCAACAACCCTCAGTCTCAGCAAGATGGTCTCCACTCTGAGCAAGATTGCCCTCCAACCTGAAAGAGATACCCTCCGGTCCGAGCGAGATGCCCTCCAATCTGAGCAAGACTCCTTCAGAACTGAGCAAGGTGCCTACCAGCCACAATAGCCTCTGCCACCAGCCAGGTGGGGGAATGGGATAAAAGAGTGTATTGGGCTGTGTGGATTTGATGGCCTGGCATATCAGAACCACAAAAATATAAGGTATTGGTGGACACTGGTGCACAATGCACTCTAATGCCTTCGAGTCACCAAGGGACAGAATCTATATTTCTGGGGTGACTGGGAGTTCCCAAGAGTTGACCAGAGTTGACCAAGTTGGAGGCTAAAATAAGCCTCACTGGTAAAGACTGGCAAAAACATCCTATTGTGACTGCCCCAGGGGCTCCATGTATACTTGGTACTGACTACCTTAGAAGGGGGTATTTTAAGGATCTCAAAGAGTATCAGTGGGCTTTTGGAATAGCTGCTGTGGACACAGATGACATTAAGCAGCTGTCTGTTTTGCCTGGCCTGTCGGAAGATCCGTTTGTTGTGGGTTTGCTACAAGTGGAGGAGCAACAGGTACCGACTGCTACAAAAACTGTGCACAGATGGCAGTATCACATTAACCAGGATTCCTTGCTCCCAAGTATACATGGATCCCCTGGGGCAGTCACAATAGGATGTTTTTGCCAGTCTTTACCAGTGAGGCTTATCTCAGTCTCCAACGTGGTCAACTCTTGGGAAACCCCAGTCTCCCCAGAAATACAGATTGATTCTGTCCCTTGGTGACTTGAGGGCATTAGAGTGCACTGTGCACCAGTGTCCACCCATGCCCTATATTTTTGTGGTTCTGATATGCCAGGCCATCAAATCCACACAGCCCAATACACTCTTTTATCCCTTTCCCCCACCTGGCTGGTGGCAGAGGCTATTGTGGCTGGTAGGTATCTCACTCAGTTCCGAAGGAATCCCATTCAGACAGGAGGATGTCTTGTTTGGATTGGATGACATCTCACTTGGACTGGAGAGTGTCTGCTTCAGATTGGAGGGCGTCTTGCTCAGAGTGGAGACCATCTTGTTGAGACTGAGGGTTGTTGAGTTTGGACTTGGAGGCATCTTGCTCAATTAGAAGGCATCTCTTTTAGTCTGGAAGGCATCTCTGTAGAACCTGCTGCTGGGTTGATCCCAAAGGCAAGAGTGTTCTGTGACACGCAAACAGTTATTATCTTTCCCTCCGAGCAGAAATATGTAAAAATACAAAGCAACACAAAGTCCTCTGGGGAACGTAGTTCTTATTCTCTTCTGAGACAGGTATACCCAGAACTGTCAATGATCCACAGAGCTGGAACATTAACTCTTTTACTCCCACTGCGCTACATGATGTTATGATGTGAAATACCAGTAACAAAAATCATAAAACCATGACAGCAACAAAGCTGGTGCAGGGTGTAGAGCACAAGTCTCATGAGGAATGGCTGAGGGAACTGAGATTGTTTAGTCTGGAGGACGTTCAGGGAGATCTTATAGCTCTATACAACTACTTGAAAGGAGGCCATGGTGAGGTGGGAGTCAGTCTCTTCTCCAGCAAAACTAGCAATAGGACTGGAGAGAAGAGCCTCAAGTTGCACCATGGAAGGTTCAGGGTGGATATCAGGAAAAATTTCTTCTCTAAAGGGATAGTCAGGCACTGGAACAAGATGCTCAGGGAGGTGTTCAAGAAACATTTAGATGTTATGCTAAGGTTTAATAGGGAAATACTGGTGGATGGTTGGACTTGATACCTTGAGGTCTTTTCCAACCTTGTAGATTTTATGATTCTAAACTGTAAAGCCTTCCCTCAGCTTCCTTTTCTCTAGACTGTCACAAACAACTTTTCTATCCTGTAGACCTATGGGGAGGGAAAGACTGCTCCTGGTGAATGTAGAAGGGAAGAGAGGATTTACATTAAATGTCAAACTGTAGCATGCACTACCACTAGCAGGCCCCACTGTGAGGAAGGGTATGAGGACATGAAGAGCTCCAGAGAGGACAAAGGTCCCTCCCTCATCAACCCTTTTTCAGTTATCTCTGCTTCCGTACTGCATAAGAATATATACATCACCTGAAATTTCTCTTAATCCAAAGAAATACCCTTAGACCGGTCAACTTTTTTTACTTAAAAGTAACTACTGGAAAGTTAGTTAAGCTTCACCACAAGACATGGACAAGACCCTTAATTTTCTGCCTGCCAGGACTTACCACATTCACCAAAAACCAATAACAACTTTGCTCCTAGATCTGAAGAAAGAAAGAGTATTTTTCTAGGCCACCTCATTTGCTAGATATTTGACAAATAAATCAGTAAGCACTGGTGGCATTCCAACACCTGAATTAAAAGGTTAAGACTTTTCATTTTCACCCAGACCAGAAGACTTCTGTGATACTTTCAAAACTACAGATGCAGAATTTGTCTGGCAAATGCTGAGCAAATGTAGCTGTGCAAAAAGAGATGGTTGTGAGTAGACTTGATCAGGTTACAACTAGAACATCAGGGCCCCTAGCATATATTCCTAGAATAAATCAATTACAACCACCCTCCTTCATGCGGAGTTGCTAACCACTATATCAGGCTGGTCAGAGCCCCATCCAACCTGGCCTTGAACACCTCCAAGGATGAGGCAGCTGTAACTTCTCTGGGCAACCTGTTTCAGTGCCTTACCACTCTTTTGAGTAAAGAACTTCTTCAGAACATTTAACCTTATCTAGAAGAGGGGAGATTTAAAATTGTTCTCCCTTGTCCTGTCACTACCTGTCCATGTAAAATGCTAGTATGCTAGTCTCCATCTTGTTTATAAGCTTCCTTTAAATACTGAAAAGGCTGCCATGTTGTCTTCCCAGAGACTTTTCTTCTCCAGGCTGAAGAGGCTCAGCTCCCACAGCCTGTCTTCATAGTTGAGGTGCTTTAGTCCTCTGATCATCTTCATGGCTGTCCTCTGAACATGCTCCAACAGCTTCCCAGATTATTTGCGCAGGGGGCCCCAAGCTTCGACGTGCTACTCTAGATGGGCTTTATGAGGGCAAAGCAGAGGAAGACAGTCCCTTCCCTCACCCCACTGGCCACTCTTTTGATCCAGCCCAGTCTACAGTTAGCCTTCCAGGTTGTAAGCTTGCTTCAAGGTTTTTTATTCTACCAGAAGCCCCATGTATTTTTCCACAGAGATGCTCTAGATGAGTTCTCCCTGTTTCTGCTCATGTCTGAGATTGCCCCAACAAAGATGCAGCAGCTTGAACTTTCTACAACTCCTGGGGAATTGGCTACCTGGACTGAAGTCAGGCAAAAAGAATACACATCCAGCTTGGAGACACCTCAGGAACGCCCTACTCTTCCTTTGCACACAAGCTGTATCAAAGGTAAGTGCAAAGGATCAGTCCTTGATCCCTATCTGACTATGATGATGCCTGGTCCCATACCCTGCTGATCTGAATACTCATCCTGACCTGCTCTGCCTTCCTGTTTAGGTACCACAGGGCTTTCCTTTTTTGGAGAAGCTACTGCCTCTGCCGACATTGCTGACTCAGCACCCAGCTTGCTCTCCCTTTAGAACAATCTGTCCTTGCTTTCTCCTGAAAAAGGGCCCACTCAGCTCATCTCTGCAGTCAGCAAAGGTCACTTCCCATTCACAAGCACCGCAAGAATAAATCCTGGCAAATACCTGCAGGATATAAAGCCTCAAATGTCTGAAATGTCAGCTGGCAAGACAAAAGTTTTCTCACTTGCTAGTTTTATCAACATTTATCAATGAGCTTACAGAACAAGCAGGCTAGTGGGATCTTGTTGGAGACAAATATCTTCGCTCTACAGTGCTTCCAAAATAACAACTTGACAACTCATGATACTCTTTTCCCCAAGATTACTCATTTAATTACCATTTCAACGGTACATTTTATGCTTTATATACATATCTTTAATTTTGCTTTTTTAGCTTTTCAAATACATAATATATTATCTCCAGAATACTAAGACAACATGGAAGAGGCTCCTAATTAGCTTTAATTGGTGCTATAAACATCCTTGATTTGGAGAACTGATATTGAAATGACAGGACTCAACAATGGTATGAGAGAGGGCAAGAAAAAAAAAAAAAAAAGCCAACCAGTAGAGGCCGTCCACAGATTCCAAGCAGGCAAGGAGCTTAAGTATAATAAAACTGTGGAAATGACTTGGGAGGCAGGGGTGGGGGGGAGGGTGGAAGGAAAGGAGAAGCAGGGGAACACCAGGAAAGCCAAGTTATCAGGACTGAATGAGAGCCTAAAATACACCTAAGAGCAGTGTGGTCCCCACTACCACAAGCAGAAGTGCAGAGCTATTTTCAAAAATAGTTTGCTTCAAGAGTGATGGTCTCAGTAAAACATATACACCAAAATGCCCTCAATACATTACTACAGTAAATGCATAAAACAAACCATCAGAGCTTTGCAAATGCAAGGTACATAAAACTAACTACTCTCTCTTTTAACATCACCACCAGGAAATCTTAATTCCAAAGGGCACTATTTACCTGTATATCCCAGTTACGAAAGTTTTGCTGCTGGGCTGGTTTATAATTGAAAATGGGAAGAAGCCCTGTAGTGAAACACCAAAGCACTAGTGTTTTAGTCATTGTGACCATCATCTTGGCTAGTGTTTTAGCTTGACAGTTAGCGTAGACAGGCCTTCGAGATTTTCAGCCTGCTGGCAGGCTTTCCCAAATTTATCAGCAGACTTATACCCCAGATCACATCCACAGATGCTAAAGATGAAATAGTGTACAAAAGGCTTTCAGAAACTGTTCCAAAGAAGACAGAACCATACATGGCACATTTAAAAAATAACAGTAATAAAAAGAACACTTCCCAAGTTAGAAGAACCAGCTCACAGCCCTAGAAAGTTAATCTTAGGAGAAAATCCACAAGGAACCCAGGTGGGACAATTTGGCTGACAATTTGAGATTGGGCCTTCCATACATTTCTCACCCAAATGATAAGAGCTGAAAACAGGAGAGTGACCGTCCTTCACCAGAAAATAACACACTGTCTCACCATGGTCCTGCATGAATATGCTATACTTGTAAACAGTGAAAAGTTAACAAGTATTACTTGACAAATTAAATTAGGGCTCAGGAGAGTGTTGCAGGAACATGAAATGCTGAACAGCGGGATAACTTGATTGTCATCTAGTGCAAGTAACTACCTAATTACAAAACCAGTTTGTTTTTTTTCCAAAGCAATTTCCAGTTTAACAGCTCACTGACAATGAGGTTTATTTTTTTTTCCTGAAGGAAGGGAAGAAAGAAGAAATTCCTCCAGTGAATATGCAAGCCAAGCAAGGAGCCTCATGATGGGATATCCAGCTGCAATCATAGGGGCAGTAAGCCTATTCAAGGGCTTGCATAATTCCTCCCATAGGAGTGCTAGAACATCATCAAGAATTGCACCAAAGAAAGGAAGAGCACTGCATGTGCGGCAAGATTCACTCCTCATCATAGGCATAATTAATCAAATGGCATTTTGTGTTAAGACTCAGGAAAAACATGACAGCTCACAGTTCCCATTTAAAATTGCAGCCTTCAGCACTGTATGCCAAGCCACGGCGACTCAAGTCGCTACTGAAAGCAGATGCAGAAAGCAACAGCAAAAAATTTAAAGGACAAGGAATCCAGAGACATCTATCCAGACTCCTCCCATACACACTTTCCTTAAGATTCTTGCTTCCCTTAGATTCTTGCTTTCCTTATATGGAAAAATAGGGAAGAGCTAGGATGCAGCATGCAACCGTCAAGTGAGGAGAAGATATGAGGCTCTTCGCCCTTTGTTCACCTTGTGAGGAGTCAGTATATTCTCTTTAGGTTCAGTGGGTTTCACTATGGGATCAAAAATAGTAAGCTTTGACTGTTTTTTAAGCCAGATCTTTACTTCAAACAAACAAAAAGAATTGTCCAGACTTGTTTTTGATTGCAGACTAGAGAAATCCGTGCCCTGCGTGACTCCATTTGGTGCCCCTAGACAGTTGGTTATCAGTTTATTCCATTCCACTGCTTTAACCATTCAGAACTGGACCCAGTTGGACTGCTGAGGAGCCTGATTAGGAACACCACTGAAAGAAAGAAAGGACAATCAAAGGTGTACCCCTAACCAAGCCTGTTAACTCCCTGCTCCTCCAGCACATATCAGGATGTCACCCCTCTTGTGCACAGTCTCCTTCATCATAGTTTACCTGGATGCAGTGTTGAAGTCTCCCCAGATGTCTGCAGTAGTTGATGTTGGTATCTTGGATGCAGGAGCATCTAAGTCTAACAGAATATCTAACGCAGAAGAAGAGGAAAAATCTGAAATTTGTCAAGGTAGTTGAAAAAAAAAAAAACCTCAAAAAACCACAGGCATTTAAATTGTCACCTTATGCAAACTACTGGATGTAGTGGCACAGAACCTCTGAATGAACTCCAGCTCTTCAGAAGAACAAAGTGAGAATTTTTAAGGACCTAGTCTCTTTTAACAGCAGACCCTTTCGTCAAATATGCATTGAGGCTCCAGCTCCTGCTTAAGGGATAACTGTATTTTCAAGAACCATTAGGTCTCCATCTAGCACATTCACTGGCAGGTTTACAACATATTATCCTGCCCAAGTAGACCTAAGGTCTAAACTCAGCACAAGCGCAGCAACCATAACAGTTGCTATCAGTACAAATTACTCACTGTAGCCCAGCCCTATTCAGAAGCTTGTGGTTTCTTCTCGGGTCTGTATACAGAACTGTTTCTGAATTCACAGGCATACCATCAACATTCATCCTGTGGTCATGCATTTAATTCAGCATCCAGAAGACTCAGCAACCACTTTATTACAGCCCAATCTCACTATATTTTGTATCTTCTGGTCGTCATATCAAAGCTACCTTCTTCCCTATTTAAAGCCTCTCAAGAAGTGCACCTTTCAACAACCATGGGGTTATCTGTATTTCCCTACGGAAAGCAAGCGACCGAGCACTCCTTGCCTGAACACTCTACACAGCTCTGCCAGCGTGCCTAAAGCACATAAAAGTTCAGAAGAATCCAAGTAATTAAACTCTGTATCTACCTGCCCAGGTTATTTTGTCCACTTCATTTGTTTTCTACTTTTGCAAGGAGAACAGCTACAGTACTACTGAAGGGGCTAGCATTATTAAACAAACACAGAGATACCTGAATTAAAGACAGAAAAGACCTCAGTCTACATGACATTTCATAGTTTTGTTTTTTGTTTTTTTAGCTGCTCCGCTGATGTTACATTGAACTTGAATGCCACTTCCCTGAAGCAGGCCTCTGTTCTCTCTATGTACTTACCAATGTTTGATAGACAGTTTGCTCTACGCTAACATTTACCTGTGCTACTCCTGTTATTAGATTTCAGCATAGGTTGTGGTGTGACATGGTTAGCAGGTGATGTGGAAGAAGGAGGGGGGATGGAAGGGACTGCAGCTTTGCCTCCTGGAGGTGGTGGTAGCAGACTCAGGCCCCCTGATCCAGACACACGAGGCTTGGCTGCTCCTCCTTTCTTTGTCGTCATGTTCTATATAAAAATGAGAGGACAAGTGAGAAAATATGGCAAGTTTCTGGCAAATCCAGAAAGAGGCAGGGTCATGGTTTAGAGCTCCTTACCCCAATGTTTAGTTTGATAGTCTGCCCTTCCTTGAACCCTAAATCTAATTTAGGACGTGTGTCAGCTTCCAGGGTCTCCTTGGAGATCTCAGTTTCCTGTTTCACCCACCTAAAAAGAAGACAGGGAAAAGATAAGAGACTGTGACAAATGGAGCAGTCTCAAAAAGAAAAAAAAAAAAAAAGGCGTGATTCTTTTCCCCAACCTGGCAAAGAACTATCTTGCCTTTCCAAACCAGCTACCCCCACTGCAGTACAATAAAAAGCTCAAAACAACACAAACCCAAGAGACTGTCTAACGTAGCAAATGAAGCATCATAGGACTTAAGCATAAGACTCGGGCCTGCAGGAAAGCCAAGGAAGGCACGTAACAACAGGATGAGGAAAAGATTTAGATATTAGGAAAAAATTTACTGTGAGGGTAGTGAGACACTGGAACAGGCTGCCTAGAGAGGTTGCAGATGCCCTCTCCCTGAAGACATTCAAGGCCAGGCTGGATGAGGCTTTAAGCAACCTGGTCTAGTGGGAGGTGTCCTTGCCTATAGCAGGGGGGTTGAAGCTAGATGATCATAAAGGTCTCCTTCAACCCAAACGATTCTATGGCTTACAGACTGGCAGTTGGCAGTACATTCAAGCATCCCTAATGGAGCCAGCAGGGCTTCATGACCTTCTCAAGGAAACTTCTGCTAAGTGAACAAGCACCACCACCCAACACATTCCATGGGCCAGAGGAAAATCAGCATTCCAGAAAAGCACAACTCACTTGAAGTGATCCTGCAAAGACACATTGAAGTCAAAGGCATCACCACGATCTGTGAAACCAATGCCTATAAAAGCACTTCGTCCTAGCAAGGAGACAGAAGGTATCAATGGAGGTGCCTTGCAAATGGGCCTGCATTCATTCACTCCAAAGATCACTATGCGCTAAACCCTTCCAATTCATCTACAGCTGAAAACAGCATCTCTGGGCTGCATTAAAAAAGGGGTGGGCAGTAGGGAGAAGGAAGTGATTGTCCCCCTCTACTCAGCTCTTGTGAGGCCCCACCTGGTGTACTGCATCCAGGCCTGGGACCCCCAGCATAAGGAAGACTCAGAGCTCTAGGTATGAGTCTGAAGGAGGGCCACTAGAATAGTCAGAGGGCTGGAGTGCCTCTCCCATGAAGAAAGGTTGAGGGAACTGGGCTTGTTTATCTTGGAGAAGAGGAAGCTCCAGAGAGACCTCATTGTGGCCTTCCAGTACAAGTATCAAAAGGAGGGCGAATAAGAACAACTGCTTACATGGGTTGATAGTGACAGGACAAGGGGAATGGTTTTAAACTAAGACAGGGGAGGTTAGATGTTAGGAGGATTTTTTTTTTTTTTTTTTTACTCAGAGGGAGGTGACACACTGGAACAGGTTGCCCAGAGGGGTTGTACATGTCACATCCCTGGAGGCATTTAAGGCTGGAGGTGGCTCTGGGCAGCCTGGTCTAGCAGTTGGCAACCCTGCCCACAACAGGAGGTTGAAGCTAGATGACCTTTTGAAGTCCTTTTCAACCCAGGCCATTCAACGATTCCATAATGATATCACAGAAGTTCACTGTTCACTAGCCTACATGATGCACCCTTCATGCCACCTGGTACTCTCAGAAACTGAATGCTCCTCCCCAGCCCCTGGACTCTGTGCAACACAGAGAACCCTTCTCCACCAACCTTTCCTTCCCACCCTTCCAGGCACCCTACCCAGCCTCTTCAGCACTCCCGTCACTACTGCAGTCCACTACACATATTTTCATTGGGTTAAATGTCCTCCACCACTGGCACTTGGCATATATGACTCAACTCACCAGTCCCATCCTGAATCCGAATCACAAAATAACGGCTGGAATCTGTCACGGTCTCCACCGCAATGCCAGGATATTGGTCTATGGGAGCCTGAGCAAAAAGTTCCCCTACAAACAAAGAATTAAGCAGTGAGAAAATCAACTGTTTTTCTAAAGGTCTGCCGTGCACAGCTATGGGCAGGCTTAGAAGCAAAAGCTTGTAATTAGCAACCACAGTTACAATTTCAATAAGCCATATCACTCCCCTTACCTGAAACCTTATCCTCTAGTTTTACATATGCAGTTTTGCCTTTGGAGGTGACACGAAGTCTCCCTGTCCAGTCTGGATGGTCCAGTTTCCAGTCAGATGCCCTGAAAAGAAAAACAGCTCTTCACCGACCACATCTCAACCCTTCAGTTGAACCAGCTCAGCTAAAACTTCTGTTCCCAAACCTTCAACACATGAGGCTGTCTCCTCTCCTCAAACAACACACAACATTTCAGCTCTTCTCTACTGTTGCCAATCTACAAACATAACTTAGATTGGTCTGTCTTTCCTCAGTATAGAGGGAAATAGACAACAACCAGAGAACACCGGCTCTTGTCTCTACCTTTACAAGCTTGCAGAAGAGGGAAGACTAAAGCCCAAAAAAATCACTTGAAATAATAAATCCAAAAGGAACTAAAAAAATAATTTATGAGTATTTTCTAGAAAGACCTAGTATAAAGAAAAGTCAATCCATTATTTTACCCTATTGTTGTAAAATAATGTCAAGTACCTCTGAATCTAAAGGCTGCTAGATTACATATACTAGGTGAAATATCATATGTGCAACTATCTTGACTGGCCCATCAAATGGACTGCTGAAGAAAGAAGAGGAGGAAAAAACAACAACAACATCAAAACACACACCAGAAAACAAAGAAATGTGACAACCTACAGGAGTTTACAATCAGAAATACATATTTTTAAGAACCACAATGAACTCCTGGCATCCTCCCCAACGCATTCAGAGCCAACAGGTCAAATTCAGTACTTGGTTATCCTATTCAGATGGCCCTAAACAGGTTTGAACAGGGAGCCCAGGAGAATCTCATGAGGTTCAACAAAACTAAGTGCAAGATCTTGCACCTGGACCAAGGCAACTTCACTACCGATACAAGCTGGGGGGGATGAAAGGATTGAGTGCAGCCCTGCCAAAAAAGACCTGAGGGTAATTGGCGGATGGAAAGCTGGACATTAGCCAGCAATGTGCCCTTCCAGCCCAGAAAGCCGATCATATCTTGGGCTGCATCAAAAGAAGCATGGCCAGGTCAAAGGAGGCAATCCTGTCCCCCCTACTCTGTACCAGGGGAGCCTCAGCTGGAGCGCTGTGTACAGATGTGAAGCCCTCAGTATAAGACAGACACAGCCCTGTTGGAGTGCGTCCAGAGAAGGGCCACAAACGTCATACAAGGAATGGAACACCTTTCCTACAAGGACAGGCTGAGAGAGTTGGGGCTGTTCAGACTGGAAAAGGCTCAGAAGTGACCTGACAGCAGCCTTTCAACATCTAAAGGGGAGATACCAGAAAGAAGGGGACACACTCTTTAGCAGGGTCTGTAGTGACAGAACAAGGGGAAATGGCTTCAAGCTTTAAGAAGGTAGATTTAGGTTGGATATAAGGAAAAAGTCTTCTGTAGTGAGGATGGTGAGGCACTGGAACAGACTGCCTAGAGATGTGGTTGATGCCTCGTCCCTGGAGACTTTCAAGGCAAGGTTGTATCAGGCCCTGGGCAACCTGATCTAGCCATGGTGTCCCTGCTCACTGCAAAGGAGTTGAACTAAGCCTTTAAAGGTTTTTTTCCAATTCTGAGGATTCTATGATTCTACCATATCTAATTCATGTCTCTGGGAACAGTTCAAACTGAGAGCAGAAGTTGGCTCCCCTTGGAAAAAGCATGACAAACCACTAACATGCTTGCATGTCCTGCATATGATTAGCTAGGATATCCCCACTACTCCACAGTACAGAAAGGAATGTTCCTGGTCTGAGGCACAGACAGTACATGAAGAGATTAAAATTTATCAGAAGTATGTCTGTTGCTGAAGTCAGCAGGACTAAAGGTGCTATGGCCTCAGAAAGTACTTCTGACCTGCCTGCAACCAGAGAGCAGCTCAGCAGGCACTAGTGCAAAAACTTGCCTCCCAAGCCCCTGCTTATTCATCCAGAAGGGATTATGCCAGCTGATCGTTTATGTGAGCGCCAGAGCCACCTGCTGCATTAGCTGTGTCAGCTTTGCAGGGACAAGAGAAGGGGGTGGGGAAGGATGCACATTTATCAGCAGGATAACAGCTATTGTATGATCCCAAGCACACATATCGACAGATCTGTGGAGTAAAAATAAGCCATTTTTTATGTCTTCTCCTCTTCTCTACCCCGGCTGAGCAACTATCAAATCCGACAGGCCTTATACTGCAGCACAATCTCGGCTAGGAGACAAGCAAAAACAACTGCTGTACCCGGCTCCCAGTCGGCTCCGTCCCGATCAGCCCCCTCGCTCCCACACCAGCTGTGCCACTGCCAGCCGCTACACCCTGCAGCACACACGCTACCACCTTGACGCGATAACCGGCCCTCGGCAGGAACGCCTTCTTGTTTTCTCCCCAACCCTGCGAGCGGGCAATAGAGGCTAGGCTGAAGCAGGCAAGGGCAGTCACGGGGCCGCCCCGGGTGCGCCACGGCGCTGCGGAAGCCGCGCACAGCTCCGCGCCAGGCGCAGGCCCCCAGCCCGGCCCCGGTACCACAAGCCCCTCAGACCTGTATCCACGGTTGGAGGTTCGCGGCGGGATGCGGTATACGTTGACATCAGGCTTCACGCAAAGGACGGACTCGTACTCCAGCTCAGCCGCCGCCATCTCGGAGGCGAACCCCAACGCTTCGGTGAGGACCGAGGGGTGGGAGCCGAACTAAAAGCGGGCTCTTCCAACAGCCATCTTTGATGAGGTCAGGCACCGTCTGGGGGGCGCTGCTGAGGCCTTGTTGGAATCGGGCCGCGTCGGAGGCGTGGAGGAAGGCATCTTGGATCCTGGCAGCAAAACGCCCCACGAGCGAGAGGCGGCCATATTGTTCTGATGATACAATAGGAGCCGGCGCCATCTTGAGTGTTGGCAGAGCCATCTCCACACACTCCCATTTCGCAGAGCTTGGCGTGGCTATGTTTGGTGCGGGCTGCTCTACGGAATGTACACGCCTTCCGATTCGCTCAGGTTCCGGACTGGCGCAGAACACAGTCCTGTCGGGAGCGGGAGCTGCCATGTGGGGCTCCGGTGGGCGCTGTTAAATCCCGCAGGAGCCCCACGCGTTGGCTCCGTGCTGAGGGAGCAGAGGCTGCCCTGGGGAGACGGTAGCGCCAGTAGTAGCGGGCTGCCGGGAAGGTCGGGAAATAGCTTTCTGCCTCCTTGGGCGCGGTGAAGGACTGCCGGGGCGCGCCAGACCCGTGTGGCTGTGAGAGATGATGTCATGCTGACAGCTTTAAAAACTATTACTTGTGCCTCGCTGAAGCAGGGCTGGGTTTTCACGCAAATATGTAGGGGACTCGGAGGGATGGTTCTTGTTCCTTTTCCCCTGCGTTTTTCTTTTCTGCAGCATTACATCAGAAAATAAACTGCAAGTGAGAATGGTCGATCATGTACTCGGTAGTTGTGGGACTAGGTCTTAGGTAAAAAAAAAAAAAAAGCAAGCAAAAGTGTGCAGTACAAATGATAGCAAGTTTCCTAGCCAACGCTGATAAAAATACATGATAAATCAGGCACATCTAACCTCCCACTCTTGGGCTGTGTGTGGCCCAGCGTGAACCATCCTGGCAGCAGCTGTGCCCTTGCAGAGCAGGCTAGCCCCAGACCTGCAGTCATCACTCAGCAACAACTAAACCATCAGTACAATGTGAATGCTGTTTGAGGCAAAACCAGGACACCAGAAGAGCGCAGTAACGTGCCAACTCAAATTAAGGCAAATCATTTTCTGCATTTTTATACGTTATAAATAGAGTCCCATGAACAGTGAAAAATACAGAGCCACTCCTTCTGTTTCAACAAAGGAATATGAGAATGGGTTTCAAGATAGCTGAAAAAAAAATCAATTTTCTGGTATATTTGCAACTCCATTTGAAATGATCACATTGTTCAAATGGAGTGCATACAGTTGCAATCAGATACTGAACTGAAAAATCTGATGTCATTTACCAGACTGTTGTAAGAGACAGATATCCCTTGCTCCACAGCCATGTCTTATGTACTTTTGGCAGTACACACATTTGTGAGCAACTGCTGTCAAGGATGAAGCACAAAAAGAGGAAAGCTTCATAAAAATACTTGGCGCTTTGTGACCTCACAGAGAACTGCAACTACTGCCATCAAACCCAACTGATACTTCTGTTTCTCAAAAACAAGGTCAAGCATCTCACTGGCTTTACAGTTTCATTCCTCTTTTTTTAAACCATTTTAATAAAAACATTAAAATCTTCTGTTACTTATATTTGTTAACTGTTGTAACATGCTGGAAAGCAAAGCAGCAAGATCCCAGGCCACAGCAAATGAGGATTCACTCAAACACAATAGCAGTGGGAACAGGAGAGGAAAAAGAAAAAAAAAAATCTGCTTACTTTCAGAAGGCCTTACATGTACAGGGATTTCCAAAGAAACACACTCAGCTTTACTGCCAGCCCTTAAATGAGGTCTGGGAAGAGATCCTGGCTCCAGCCCTTCCAGTGCATTGCATACACCTGAGCTCCCCTAGGTTGGCCCTGCCTTCCTACCAGGTGCTCAAACACTGATTCAGGTGACACTTTCCACTACACTGCACTCCTCCACAGCATGAACCAGTGATCAATTAGGTTAAAGGTAAACCCTTTCCTTTATGGCTATCCTATTGCCTGTTACAATGTAGACTGACAAAATGTGAGATGATTGATTTATGGTTGAAGTCTGCATTCCTTCGCTGATGGCTCTCCATGAGGCACAAAGTTGCTTGGACAATGGAAGGTTTGACTCATGTTCCATCAGTCCCATGTAGTCCACCACTGAGTATCACGCAGATCTTACGGTGTCACTGAAGCATGTTGATGTCGTGTTACTCCTGGTGATCCTGTATATTCAAAGAAACTTGCAGGGAGTAGTTTAGATGTTAAAGAGATACAAGAAGGGGTAGGTCTGCCCTCTACAGCAAGTTACAGGCCATATTCCTCTCCTGGGTTAGCACTTTGGCTTGCACTGCGGCATATCCTGGCCCAATATCTGAGACTGATAACTATATTGGGTACCAAAGGGGGAGTCCTGATTTGCTGTAGGGACGTGATTAAGATCCCTTAGTGGTTGTCATGGTTATATGATTTTGTTATTAATATTCCACATCATATCATCATGTAGTGAACTGGGAGTTACAGAGTTAATGCTTCAGTTCCATGGATCATTGATAGTTCCAGCAATACCTGTCTCAGAAGAGAAGAAGAAACTACAAATCCCAGAGAACTCTTCACTGTACTGTTTCCGTTTTCATTCAGAGTGAAGTATAAAACTGTTCACAGAACATAAGACATCGCCCTTTTTTCCCTTTCTGCTCATCTCTGCAGCATGTGCTCCCTAGCCATCTTGCCTTCAGTGTCAGAGTATAACCTTCAGTTTGTGGATACTCTCTCTCATTTTATTTGATTTATTAGCCTCAATTCCAATTACATTGTACTATATTGTGTTATCTTGCATTCCAATATCTTATTTAGTAAATTAGTTTGTTTTCTCCTTGGATTATTATCACTGCTTTGCTTTTAGGCCCATCTCCTTATCCTTTCTCCTTTCCCCTTTTCCCCTTTTCCCCTTTCCTGGGACGTGGGTCTGAGGGCCCCCCTGCCCTGTCATTGAACCGGCCCGAACCGGCCCGCAAACCATTGACAGTGATGAAAACCGTAGTGTTGACCATCCATAGGCCATGTACCCATTGCCGGGGTGGGGGGGTGGGAGTTGGAGGGAGTGCAGTGTGAACCACAAATCCCTCAACCTCCAACAATCTCCCCTCAGGTGCAAGTAGACCATACCACTTTGTTCCTACATGCCATTCTATTCTATGTGTACTTGGTTCTAGGTTCTCAAAGGCAGAGAGATTATATTCATAGCCAATTTTGGGTCTTCCCTGGTTATCAGTGCTCATATAAGTGCTCATATCAGTGCTCCCTACTCCTAAGTAGGGAGGTACATGTCATCTGCTCTAACTTCAGTGCACTGGATTTGTCATCTCTAGGCCTTTCATTCTGGTCCCACAGGGTTTCCTAGTGTCTCTTTGTCCACCCCTGCAGGGTCTGAGAGTCTGTCTTCAGGGCAGCTTTAAGACTGCTGTTATAGTGTTCAGTAAGGCCCGCCCCTGTCAGATGATATGGCAGGTGGAATCGCCACTCAGTGTTGTTTTCTTCTGTCAAGTATTTTACCATTGCACCAGTGAAATGAGTCCCTTGGTCACTCTTGATGACTTGAGGTGTTCCAAAGGTGGCCATCAACTCAGGGAATGCCCTGATGGTATATGGGTGGTTTGCTCTTGGCACTGGACAGGCCTGCATTAGCCCACCTGCTGTGTCAGTGCAGGTCAGGGCATATCTCCGCCCCTCAGACTAAGGGAAGGGCCCAGTGTAATTGACCTGCCGTCACTGGAGAGGATTGTGTCATTTAGATGGCTTTTGTTTCAGGCAACGATCTCGGTCTCATCTTGGAGCAAGCATTTGCAGTCTTGGCATGCAAGTCTTGGCATGGACTATGTCAGACAGTTGTATGGTCAGCCCTCATGTTTTAGCAGCTGTCCACATTGTCTTTTGTCGAGCATGCTGCAGCTTTTGTTGTAACCAACGAATTATGTTCTTAGAAGGTGAATTCTCAGTCCATTGGACTCAAACCTGTGTGTCAGCTTCATCATTTGCTGGTAACCATAGAGGTTGGTTACCAGGAATGTGGTAGACATGTATGGTCCTGTATTTAACCATATTCCATGTGTCTAACCACGTATCTCTGCCCCACAGTGGTCAGTAGTAAATAGTCCATTCCTGGGTGGCCCACTATGTAATCCAAAGAGTGAGCCCATCTATCTGTGCAGATATTTAGTATACTGTCACCAAGTTCCTTGGTTATAACCGACCACATGGCTCGCAGTTCTGCTCATTGGCTACTGTGATCATTTCCCTCTTCAAACCAGATTATTTCAGTGGAGAAATAGTATGCCGCTGCTCTCCACTTACTCGGGTTACCCTTGCTGGACCCATCTGTATACCAGGCATCTCCAGGAATGAGATATTTCCCTTCCCAAACTGAGCTCTTCTCCACTTGAGCAACCACTGTCTCTTCTGGCACATCACTGTGGTGCATCACCAGGCCTAGGATCTTCTGGAGCTCCTTTTTCAACAGTGACAGGCTACTCCTCTGGGTGAGATAGGTGACCCATTGTGCCACTGTCTGTGCTTAGGCCACCCCTGTCTTAGGAACATGGGTCAGATCTTTCACCCACCCCTGAGTTGGTAAGATTATCTTAACTATAACTAATGCTATTTGGGTTATTGGCTGTACTACCTGTAAGGCAGAGTAGGTGGACAATACTGTTTTTAAATCATATTGTACTTCTCCTCTGCTCCATGCTAGTCCCAAGACCAGAATCCAACTGGAGTTTGAAATGAATTCTAGTGCTGCTATAGGCCCCAGCCAAATCCTGAGTCACATAGAGATCTAGTTTGGCTGGAAGGGAAGGATCAAATATACCCAGCGCCTTTTTAACAACTAGTTTTGCTTGCTGGAAGGACTCTTTTTCCTTTCTTTCCCAGTCCTGTATTTGGTCCTTTTTTGGAGTCAGTATAAAGGCCTCAGCAGCTGAGTAAGTAGAGTATAAAGGAATGCCAGTATCCTAATGTACCCAAAAATTTCTTGCAGCTGCCTTGGTGCAGTGGGGACTGGAAACACCTGAACTTTGTCTTATTGCACTGGGTAGAACTTTGGTCTTTCCTGACCAAAACTACACCCAGGAAATTTCACTGACAGGCCCGATCCTTGTGGGTCCTCCTGTGGATTTACAGCCTACCCTTTCTCTTGTAGATAGGTAGTCAATGAATCTACTGCCTTTTCTAATGCCTCCAGTGAGTCAGATGTCAATATGAGATCATCAGTGTAGTGGTAAAATTCGATGTTATTTGGTTTATTCCAGTCTTCTGTGTCACATGCCACTAGGTTATGACAGTATGTAGGTGAGTACATGTACCCTTGCAGCAGGACCTGACAGGTCTACTGCCTGCCTCCATGTGAATGCAAACTGATCTTGCAGTTCTTCATGGATGGAAATACCAAAGAACACATTTACCAAGCCTGGGACACAATGGTAGGTTTATATCTCTCTACTCCTTGTATCCATAAGGGAAGCAATACTGGGTATGGCTGCATGAATGGGCGGTGTAACCTTATTCAGTTCTCCGTAATGCACTCATTCTCCATGTGCTGTCTGACTTTCATACAAGGGAATTACACGGGCTATGTTCTTGTCTTACGATTCCTACTTTTAATAGTTCCCACACCTTCCTTGAGATTTTCTCCTGCCCCCTCTCCCCCCCTCCCTCCCCCTCCCTGCTTAGAGTCCATACTGTTAAGCATTAGTAATCTGGTGCGTCTCTGACAGGCAAACATACTCATATTTCACATGGCCTTTTAATATCACCTGCACCACCCAGATACTAATACATCTTTCTCAATCTGAATTCTCCCACGATTGTCTGGAGAGTCAAAACACCACTATATATCTTTGCCCAGTATATACACCAGGACTGGGGCAATATACACCCATACTCCTGGGGCTGGAAAACACCCAACCCCCAACTTCAACCATGTGTGTGTTAGGGGGATGATCTGTCCTCTGAACTCATCAGTCATCTCCCTGACTCCATGGAATTCAGTTGGATCATTATAAATAACTGAGATTTCTGTGCCCATGGCTGTTAATACCGTCACTCACTAAATGTTCTAGCAGGAACAAAAAAATAGGTCAACATAGGGCCTTTGATCTCATCTGGGGGTCCTAGGTGCAGGGGGGCCTGGCCATCCCCCGTCACATGAATAACAGCACAATCACCAATTCTTTTTTTCCTCAGGTGGCTCAGGCATAGTGGCCTGGCTCATTTGAGGAGGCTTTTTTGTTTGTTTGTTTAGGAACTAGAAAATCTTCCAACCCCCTGCTTTTTTGGGGGTGTTTTGAAATTTTTTATTTTCCTCCAGCTGCTTTGCGTAGATGGAGGAGGACATGATTGGGCTGTCAATCAAATTTTGCACATCGAATACTGGCCTGGATTAAATAATTAAAAATTTGTTTCCAGAGTACCTGTATAGGTCCGTATCAAGATGTTTGCAAAGCAGGTCTCCTAGTTTCAGTTACAGGGAGGACATCTGCCCCTTCCATTGTATAGATATTACACCTAGTCCATGCGTAGTCCACTTCTAGATCAGCCACCAACTGGGCAGCTTGTTGGATGACAGCCTCCGAGGCCACTGAAGGGTTTAATTGTGGGCTGTACCGGTGCTGTACTGGTGGGGAGGCACCTGTTGTAAGATGAAGTCTCTGATCTCTGCTGAAAACTTAACCAGGTCCAGACTCTCAAAAGTGTCATCACAAGTCTCCTCCTTCATGCCCAGTTCTCTGATACAATTTTGAAGTTCTTCCACTGAAGTCCATAGATCAGTATTTATTGGGACGTTGCTTTTATTTGGCCACATGATTCTACATGCATCCATAATCCTTTTATTTAGAGAATAATTTTCATCATTATGCATTACAGTCACAAGTAATCTTTATCTGAGGGCTGGACGTGTGGTGATGGATGCAAGTTCAGAAATCACTGGTCCATAATCACACTTTCAGCCCCTATGTCCTATGTCTTAAGAGCCAAGCTAGTACACTCTCTTACACATTCTGTTTAAATCATTGTAATAAATCCATGAGTTCTACAGCCACGCAAGGCACATTGTCACATGTAGTGTGAGTGTGGGCAGGGGGGAGGGAGGGGCACTCCTCTGGTGTCAACCCCATCAGTTTATCTTGAACTTTCTTAGTTTGAGTAATTATTGGTCTTATTTCTAGAGAATCTGAGGCTTACAGATCCTCTAGAGGGATTTCAGTCTTATTGATTTTCCTTTCTTTTTTAGATATAACCAGGATCCAAGGATCCTGTTGATCTGAGTCCTTCTACTGATATAGCTCTTAATTTTAGAGAGGTGTTATACAATGGAAAGCACAACAGTGATAGCAGCAAGATCCCAGACCACAGCAAGTAAAAAAATCACTCAAACACAAGAGCAGGGAGATTGGAAATAAAGGAAAAGAATCTACATAACTTAAGAAATCCTCATGTATGCAGAGATCTCCAAAGAGATGCCCTTATCTCCACTGCCAACTTGTAAATGAGGTCTGGGAAAGGGTAGATCCTGGCTCCACTCCTTCTAGTCACCCAGGTACATTGCATGCTTCTGAGCTCCCCTGAGTTGGCCCTGCCTTCCTACCAGGTGTTCAGTCACTGGTTCAGGCTGTGACTTAGCATTTCCGCTACAACTATATATTAGATATTATATATATATGTATATACATTATACCAGTGCTGCTCCAAAAGTTATGCCTCCTGTTTTTTGTTTTTTTGGTTTGTTTGTTTGTTTAATTTTGGCCCCTGAACTGGATGTTGGTGTTGTGGCAGTAGAGGTTGAACCTTCTTACTAGTACTGTTACGTTTTGTTGCCGTGTGACAGACAGTAGTATTGGGGCAGTCTAACAAAATAGTGTCTGTCATGCAATAGCATACGAGGAAAAGGTGTGTCATTGAATTCCTTTATGCAGAAGAAAAGGTACTCATTGACAATCATCAATGCCCAATGAATGTTTATAGAGACTAAACAGTGGATTGTGAGCACAGTGAGGTGGTAGATGCTGTGTTTCAGCAGTGATGACAGTAACAGTGTGTCACCTCTGGTGCTGGCTTTGATGAACATGGCGTATTCATTGCCAGTGAAAGTGCATAGCTAATGGTTGTTCATATGCTGACAAATACTGTTTTGTAGCTGAGAATTTGCTCTGTCAAGTAGAGTTACTGCACTCATTTTATCTGCTGTAGTTTCACAGAAATAAATAGAAGGCATTACTTCTGGAGCAGTCCACATATATGCAACTCAAGACATTTCCTCTTCACTCAGTGTGGCCCAGGCAAGCCTAAAGGCTGGACATCTCTGTGCATTAAGTAAACATTAACTTCAGGAGTGTAACTTTCCAGAAATGTGCCAAAAAGGAGCGTATAAATATTATATGATTTATTTAGACTTTTAGGATAAAGTGTATGGAAACAATTTCAGCATTGAAACAATTTTTTTTAAATATTTATTGTATTCCCAGTGAAGGCTGGTGTTGTAGTCTACTGCTACGCAGTTTATTCTAAATGTTTGCACTGAAAATTGAGAGAAAAATCAACAACAACATTTTTGAACAAAATTGGCTTTGTCCCCACAGACAGACACAGACACGGCATGGGTTTATTGTGCTAGGAAATAGTTTAAATTATCTGTGCAAGACAGTGAGCATGGTTTATTGATGAGAGAAAAAATAAAAAGTGAATGAAACAGCACTGAATATGAGGATTTTTTTATTTTTTTTTTTCTGGCATGGAATAGTGTTAATTAATGCAGTGAGAGCTGAAACTGTATCTGGAGATTTATTGGTAAGAGGACCAGTGTGGTCCTCTTACTTAAATAAGCTGCCTCTGTGTCAGGCTAAATATCCAACTAGCCCAGTATTTTATCTTTTACAATGCCCAGTATAGAAAAACTTTGAATTGAGGAAAAGGAGACTGTGTTGGTGATTCCATAGATGTGGTAAACAAAACTGTTTTGAAATCAATAACAGGAACAATCTTGAGTCATTACAATGATCGAAACAGCGAACTTCTAGTTTAACTGGCAGATCTAAAATTAACTGGCCTTGTTAAAAAAAAAAAAAAGTGGACAGCTGTATGAGTAAATACATAGAAGCAATGACAGTGCGTGGCTGGTGTGAACTAAGTAACTGAACTGACAGTGGAATTATGCAAATGTGAAAATTCTGTTTTCTCTTCATCTCTGCCAGCTAGTTCTGCCTTTCTAAAGCAGGAGAGAGGAGCTGACACACATTACTTTGTGGTTGATCTTGATGCCCAAAGAGCAGAGGTCCGTACCCTGCTAGGTGAGTGAAGAAAGTCTTTGCCCTACCATGCTGCACACTGAGGCAGGCAGATATCTGCCTAGGAAGAGAGTTGAACACTTTTGTGCAGCTTGCACAAGAATGAGCTGGAATATCTGGAGCTGTTTCTTAATGCAGATGTGTGCTACAATGTAAAATGAAGATTTGCCTCCCTGCTTACAGTAAGCCAATGTTATATTGCTTTCCTGATTGCTAGATTTAAGGCAGAGAGGTTAATGAAAGGCAAACCTTGGAGAAGAACAAAGCAGACGTACTTAAAGGCAGTATATAAGGTCTTTTCCATCCCAAACCTTTCTATGATTCTGTGATTCTACATGGGTGTTAACTATTTAGTAACTGATAGACTGTTGCAGTTTTGTAATGACAGATCTGAAATAAATAATGTCAATTGTAATTTGTGTTAAGGTTTTAGTCAGTTGGTTATAATCACCAGTTCAGGTTTACCATCAAGTTGAATTTCATCACAATCATCCTCATAGACACACTGACAGAATATGGGCTAAATAAGTGGACAGTGAAGTGGATTAAAAGGTAACTGAAGTACTGGGCTCAGAGAGTGGTGATTAGAACAGCTAAATCCAATTAGGTGCAAGTCAGTAGTGGTATTCAGCAACGGCCAGCACTCATTCTGTACTGTTTAACTCTTTACTAACATCCTGAATGATGAAGCAGAGTCACCCCTAACAAGTTCGCGGATGATATAAAAGTGGCTGACACGCCAGATGGTTTTGCTGGCACCCAGAGCAACAGGGTGGTTGGTCAGACAGGAGCATAATGAAGTTCAAGATGGTGAAGTGCAAAATCCTGCATCTGAGAAGGAACAACCCCATACACTTGTACATTCTTAGAGCCAACTGTCTGGTAAGCAGCTTTGCAGAGAATGATAATATTGTGGTCCTGGTGAACATGAGCTAGTAATGCACCATCATAGTAATTAAGGGTAACAGCACTCAAAGGTACATTAGAAGTGCTACCAGCTGGTGTAGGGAAGGGATTCTTCTTTTCCTCACTGGTGGTGAGGCCACATCTAAAGTGCTGGGTGCAGTTCTGAGCTCTCCAGTACAAGAGAGACATGGACGCAGCAGAGTGAGACTTGTGAAGAGCCAATAAGATGATGAAGTGACTGGAATACCTTTCATGTAGAAAAGGGCTATGACAGCAGGGACTGTCCAGTCTGAGGAAGAGAAGGCTCAGGGATATCTAATTGGAGTGTGTAAAGGAGATGGAGCCAAACTCAGTGGTGTCTGGTGAGAGGCAGTTGATGCAGACTGAAACATGGGAAATTCTGTCTTTAAAAGACACAATAAAACACTTTTTTACTCTGATGGTGGTTGAACATTGGAACAGATTTTCCACTGAGGCAGAGAAGTCTCCTTCTGTGGAGACTTACAACAGTCCTAGGTAATCTGTTCTGTCCTGCTTGGAGCAGTGAGGTGTACTAGACCTTTCTGTACTAGTCCCTCCTGTGATTCTGTGTGTTAGAGCCTTAGAGGGAAGTTTGACTAAAGCTGGCCAGTTACAGGGTGGTGAAAAGGATGTACTCACTTAGAAGTATATTGCTCTGAACAGGACACACACAGATCTCTTTCTAACCAGGTCTCAGGTGTCCCTCAGGAAAGCTGACAGCTGAGAGCTGATGAAGCTAGAGGAATTGTCCTTGCAGGCTGCTGACCACCAATCCATCATTAGGGGAACAGATGATTTTTGGCCTGCCTTCTGATTTGTGGTGTATGGCTTTTGTGTTTTGAGACAGTATCCATATGTTGCACAGAATAGATAACACCCTTAGGAACAGAACTCCCCATAGTTGTGGTTCATTTTCTAGTCTAAAACCAAAATGCTGAGGCCAATTCTTGTACACCTGTGCTTTGCTATTTCTGCTAGCATCTCTTGATTTCTCAGATTATGTGTATTAGGGGGGGAACCTATTACCAGTTTTAAATGCCTTACCTCTTATAGGCTGGCCACATTTTGTGGTATCAAAATTTCAGTTGACCAGTTCATACTTTTCATCCATCAAGCTTTTTTTTTTTTTTTTTTTTTTTTTTTTTAAGTTATCTACACTAAAAGGCTAGAAAGCAGATTAAAATCGCTTTGATACAACCAATTATGGTTGTTGAGTACAATGTCCTGTATTTCATGAACTAAATTATCAGGCTGCAAAAGCAACTGATCTGGATTGATAAAAATCCAGAATGGTAAGAAATTGGATTGGGTAGGTGGTTGTGCTGATGTCATGAAAGATGGAGTAGCTACAAAACAACAGATCAGACACTGACACCTGACAGTATCATGTTAGAATTTGTATTTATGAAATAAATTTGTGTTATGCCAATAGGCAATGTATCTGATTTGGCATTGTGATCTTGTTTTCTCTTATGGAAACTTTACAGTAAAGTATGTGTCTGTGCTTATCATTCCTTAGCTTCCTGATATTCTTTGGCTCAGGACAGCACTTTGACAGTGCTGAAACAGATTCTTTTGATTTTCTTGTTTTGTTATTTTACCAGCCAATTGTCTCTAAAGCTTCAAATATGAGTCACTGTAAGCCTTTCCCTCAAGGTGGGAAGGTTACTTTGCACATACATGCACACAAGGCGAAAAAAACATTTCTAAAATTCTATGAGTTTCCTTTTCTCAGTCACTCTGGAGACAAGACTGATGGTTCTTGCTCCCTAACACACCAAAATAACTGCTTTACTGGGGTAGGTATAATAAGCAGCAGAATCCTGCTTCCCTCTTAGGTTTCTTGCAGTTTCTTATTCACTCCTGAAAACCTTGGTACCCCCTCCAGTTCCCACTTTCATCTATGTAACTACACAGCGGCCCTTTAACACTCTTGAAAACATAGTATGGACTATATTTTGTTATTTATTCATTCCTCTTTCTGCTTTTGAGTAAAATCTGTATTACTATGTTCACAGCATTCCTTGATTCCCTAGTCTCGTACCATCTGCAGTAGATATATGGGGAGACAGCAAGCTTCAGCTCTCGCAGCACTTTTTTCCAGTTGCTCCTGAAAAAATTGCTTCTGTATGTAGTATCACAATAAATTGAACAAATGTGTTAGAATTTTAAGTAAAGTCCCTAGTTGCTTTCCATAACTTTCCTTATGGGTCATACCTGTATAAAGCTTGTGAGCAATTGTTACCAAAAAATGATAACTACAATGTCTGTTGCATTCTCTTTGTGATTAAACTTATCACAGAATCATAGAATCACCATGGTTGGAAAAGATCTCCAAGATAATTTAGATCAACTATTCACCTACCACCAGTATTTCCCACTAAACCTTATCTTCCCTTAGTACAACATTTTAATGTTTCTTGAACACCTCCAGGGCTGGTGACTCCACCACCTCCCTGGACAGCCCATTCCAGTGCCTGATCACTGTTTATGAGAAATTTTTCCTAATCTTCAACCTGAACCTCCCACAGTGCAACTTGAGGCCATTCTCTCTAGTCCTATTGCTAGTTATGCTGGAGAAGAGGCTGACACCGACTTCATCACAACCCCCTTTCAGGTAGCTGTATAGAACTATAAAGTCTCTCACAAGCCTTCTCTAGACTGAACAGTCCCAGTTCCAGGCTGCTAGCTTCTCCAGGAGAATACTGTGAGAGACAGTGTGAAAGGCTTTACTGAAGTTTAGGTAGGTTATGTCAACAGCCTTTCCCTTATCTACCAAATAGGTCATTTGATCTAAGAGATCAGGTTGGTCAAGCAGGACCTGCCTTTTGTGAACTCATGGTGACTGGGCCTGATCCCCAGTGGTCTTGCACATGCTGTGTGATGTTTCTCAAGATGATCTGTTCCATAACTTTCTCCGGCACAGAGATCAGGCTGACAGGCCTATACTTCCCCAGATATTCCTTATGACCCTTCTTGTAGATGGGAGTCACATTAGCAAGCCTCCAGTCCTCTGGGACCTTTCTGGTTGACTAGGAATGCTGTTAGATGATGGAAAGTAGCTTGGCTATCACCTCTGCCAGCTCCCTCAGCACCCTCAGGGGATTCCATCTGGCCCAATGGACTTGTGACAGTCCAGGTGGAATAGGAGTAGCAGGTCTCTAACTGTTTCCACCTTAATTGTGGGGGGTTTATTCTGCTCCCTATTCCAGACTTCCAGGTCAGGGGGTACACTACCCTGAGGATAATTGGCCTGACTTTTAAAGACGCATGTAAAGAAGGAATTGAGAACCTCAGCTGTTTTCTTATCCTCAGTGGTCACGTTTCTCCCTACACCCAATAAAGGTTGTAGATTCTCCTTAGCTCTCCTCTTACTGTCAATATATTTACAAAAGCTTTTTCTTCTCTTTTGCAGGGTGAGTTTGAGTTCAACTGGGCTTTTGCTAATTTTCTCACTGCATATCCTAACAACTTCTTTGTACAGTCCCTGAGTTACCATTCCTTCTTCCACAGGAGGTAGACTCTCTTTTTCTCCTGGAATCTCAGAAAAAAATTCCTTGGTCCTCCACACTGGTATTCTTCCCTGACAGCTCATCTTGCACACTCTGTTCCTTTAAGACTTCCTTCTTGAGGAGCATCTAGCCTTCCTGGACCTCTTAACCCTTCAGAACTGAATCCCAAGGGACCCTCCATACCAGTGTCCTGAATAGTCTGTCCTCCATAAGTCTAAGGTGGCAGTTTTGCTGTCCCTCCCCTCCTGAATCCACCATGCATCACTCCACATTTAAACTGTATGTTTTACAAGAAAGATACTGATTATGTGGATGTGGTAGTTTTTGTTTTGGTTTGGTTTAATGATACACTAGATTTAGTCCTGCACTCAATAATCTGTGACTGGCATCTAATTACTAGCATAATAGAGGTTTAAATAGAATCAGTCTTGGTTTTCTATTCCACCTGGACGCCTACCTGTGCAACCTGGTCTAGGGAGCCTGCTTTGGCAGGGGGGTTGGACTTGATCTCTTGAGGTCCCTTCCAACCCCTGCAATTCTGTGATTCATGTAACCTCAGTTACTTCCACAGGCTGCATTCAGCTCCTGCCTATGTGGTTTCCTCACCTCCTGATAATGCTTTTAGGTACCATTCAGCAACACAACTGTTTCCATTAATTTATCAAGCGTTAACAGGTATTTTATAAACGATTCTATTAATGCCTACAGAATGAGTATCAAGCTCTTTCTCTGTGACCTATTTTGTCTTTTCTAGATTTCGTAACTTTCTTTTCTTAATTTACTATTACTAAAGTCCAATAATTATTGAACAAATCAAGTTTTTCTACTGCCACTTTGCATAATTTGAAAACCAGAGGTGTTCTTTAACTTGGCTTCACTGACACGTGATAAGACAGATTTTCTTAACATAAATGGTTTGATAACAGTATTACTATTGTAATTTTTCTTTCTACAACTATATCCCTGTCTGTCATTCTCAAAACATTAATTTCTTACCTTTGTCCTCTTCAAAACTAGCTTTCCGAAGACCTAAAAGAGAGCTCAGAACACATACATAGGTTGGAAATACAAGGAAAAGGAAGTGCTTACTGAGACTTCCCTAACAATGTCCTTTAACATAGTTGTTGTCCTATCTATTTATAATGTTCAGAAAGTGGAGCAGAGTTATTTTATTAAGCCAAGCACTGCTTTCTCAACCTAAATCTATTTCACTGGTTCTGTCAGGAAAAGACACTTCAGAGGGAAAAGGAACTAAAATGCTGACATCTTTCTGAAGAGTAAAATTATATACAAAGCATGAAGTTGATCAGGAAAGAAAACTGGTAATTTTATGGGCATATGAATAAACTGAGCGTTCCATTTCAGAGTGTAGAATAAAAAAGAACAAGGCTGAAATCAAAAAGGATGACAGAAATAGAAGAATGTAAGCGTATATGAAACCCATTTGAATCACGGACCTTACATAGCTAAGACATCATAAGAATGCTGAAGCAGTATAATTGTCAGATTCATAGAAGTAAGCTTTAGTGCATACTAGCATAGACTGATGCCTTTGTATACATCCAGCTCAGTAGCATTTCCTAACTCAGAGATGCTTCAGTTCAGATAAGGAATCTGGAGAGGTGGGTATGTATTGCCTACTAATTTGTTCTCTGTTTTATAACTACAGAATGCTTCCACTCCTGGTTAACAGCAGTTCACATGAACAAGATGCTGTATATTATGCGCCAGAACCCATTGTCTCCCTTTGTTATCTTCATCATCGTTTTCATCTTAGGTATCCCAGGCAACAGGTTAGTTTAGCTGGTTTGAAAACAAAGAGGTCTGTGAACATCACCTGGTTCCTAAACCTTGTTGTAGCTGACTTTCAAGCATTGCTTGTCTTTGCCATTCTTCATTGCTCACTTGTTCCTCTATGAACACTGACCATATGCTTGGTTTTGCTGCAAAGTTGTTGCATCAGTCATAATCTTCACCCATGCTAATGCGTTAGTGTTTTCCTAATCACAGTGATCAGCATCGACCAGTGCCTCCTTGTGTGATGAAACCTGCCTGGTGTCACTATCACCAAAAAGTTTATTTCACTAGTATGCAGCAGCATTTGAATCCTGGCCTTCAATTTCAGCTGTCCTGTCTTTCACTACCACAAGAGTGTCACTCATGGCAACACTGTGTGTGGTATAGTTTTGTCAATTATGAAATGCTAGATTATACGGATGACAATGGTTCGGTAAATGAGTTATTGGAAGAATACTCACCTTTAGCAACAACTGTCACACATTCTTGCACCATCCTCACTTGTGAGCCTGCTGATGATTATCCAGATTTTCAGGCAAACAGCATATCCACCAACAAAGAAATAATCACAGCAGCTCACCTCTTTTATACTGTAGATGTGAACTTTCTGTTAATTCTACTGCCTGTCCTGAATCAAACTATTGGAATCTCATAGTGATCTACCTAATACTAACTTGCCTGTACAATCCAACAATGACCTCATTTTAAAGCTACTTGATCTTCCTCGTAATTTGCTTGATTTTGACATTGTCAACCGTGGTAACGACTCCTTGGTGAAATCTCTATGTGGATGATTATCACGTACCCCTCACCTTAATTGTAATAATCTAGAGCTGTCTTTGGCATAATGGCAGTTTGTTACATCCTTATTGCTTTTAGAACACATTCAAATAACTTTCACAAGCCACTAACTATGATGCTGCAAACAATCATCAATCGGTTGCTGCATTTTTTTTATTTTATTTTTTTTGCTATTGGGCTCCATACCATATAGCTGGAATTGTAGCTACTCCTGGTACAGGACTAAAGGAGACACTGATCCTCTGGGATCAGCTCACTGCAGCACTTGCATATGTCAACAGCCACATCAACCCTCTGCTGTACATTTCTTGTGGGGTGGGACTTGGGCAAAAGCAAGGCAATCACTAAAAGGAGTCATGGAAGAAGCCTTTACTAAGGAACCAACATGTTCAACCCCTTACTCCCTTGACAAGAAGGAAGACTTCAAAACATAATGATGTTAGTACTACAGTCTAATACAGGACTTCCCATCACCTTTGCAGAAAGAGCACTGTACATCAGTGAGTCATTGCTTTTTTTTTGCTCCGACACATCAGATTACTCAGCAGATTTGCACACAGGGCACTGGAATGGTTCAGATTAGATCAGCTCAACCACATTCTATAGCAAGATGGGAAGTTGGAAATACTAAGAGTAATAATCTCCAATGGAAGACCAGAAAGCAGGAGACCCAGAGTACTTTAAAGTATAAAGCAGACTTCCAGAATGATTTGTGGTGGGAAGTTTAACTTCAGAATTGCTAAATACAAAAGTGATCAGTTATTTGCATATGTCTATTATAGATGTTCTGCATCTCCTCTCTGTTAAAATGCAGATTAAACCAGCACTGATATCTCTCCTTGGAATCTACCATCACGTCACTCCTTTTACTATGCTTTGGTCTAAGAATGTATTTTTACTAAAGATATCTAGATGGAAGTTTATTACAGCAGTGCACAGGAACAGCATGCGCACCAGTCAGCTGCACTGAACTGATTTTAATGCCCTAGTTGATGCCCAAGGTATGTCCTTATCCCAGGAAATACATCACTGTACAGTTGTAACCCCTCCAATTCACCTGTTGTAACCATGTTTCTTAGTATGCATTCACTGGCTCACCAGAATTCTTTCCACCGTTACAATCCCAAACTTTCCTTTAAGGAGATGTCTGAGACTGACCAAATACCTTTACTACAATTTAAGAAAGCACAAGCAGAATTTGAGCTGTTGACATCACTGATGGAACAAAACTGGATGGTTGCTGGCTTATTATCCAGTTAGTTAAAGTCTTGGAACTGATAAGTGATAAACTGTATTCTGACCCCACAGCAGGTGGAAAACTGGTCTATTCCAGCTCAGTCATTTCCTGGTCTCCAGGAGAGATGTGCTTTACAGCAGAAAACTATAAAGATTTCTCCCCAGTCAGACTTTTTAGGTGTGTTTCCCAAGCTTGAATATTCTCTACTCCTAAAAAACAGAAGTATGTTTATTAAGTACTCGAAAAAAGTGGTTTAAGGAGCAAGGTCAGTAAATGCTGTGAAAAACAGCTACTAAGTTTCTGTTTCATTTTCACAGCCTTTCTGGCCAACGTGCAAGTTAAAAGATGCACTGCAGTGTTGAGAAAACACAGCTGTAAGGAATTCTGAGTCCCTCTTGACAAAGTCTCACTTGCAATGTACACATAGGTGGGGGCTGTTGATTAGTGATGTCCACAACCAAATTTTCTTTTCAAGGTAACCGGTAAGTAGGAACTAAGCCCACCTGTTAGACGCAGTCAAGAGAAATGAAATACTGGCACCAAAGGAGTTAAACCATAAACATTCACTTTTTCTTTTTATTAAGAAAGCATGCACAAAAATAAACTTGTGAGACCACGCCCCTCTCTCCTTGACCCTTGACACAAAGCACTGTGGAAGGGCATGCTAGAACTCTCCATGGCACATTTGCATCCCTTCACTCCCTGCAGCTGGTATCAGTGTGGAGCTCCACATAGTCAACCTGATGCCATCCCATGCATTGACAATGTGCGTGTATTTCAGAGGCAGAGGAACGAGGCTAACTTGCACACTGACCGGCGTGTATTTACATATGCAAATAAGGAGCAAATCAATATGCAAATGAGATAAATATGCAAATTGTGGGAACTTTCATATGCAGAAGGAGCTATCTTCCTTTTTTTCGTCCAGCGGTTTCAGATTTCCACAGGACTGGCTCTGTGATATGCTCTGCAAAGCACTAATTGGCACCAACCAGAGGCTGTCACTAGTGCCACATTCCAAAGAAACCTAATCACACATGCTTCAAAGTTGTATCATTACCATCCTGAGGCAGCACAGATAACAGCTAACTATGTTGAAGTCAGCTCCGGGATTTCTCATTTCTCTTGGACATACTCACTGATGAACTCCCCCTTGATACACACATTTAGAAGAGAAAAAAAAAAAACAAAAAAACAAAGAAAAAGAAACATCCCAACCCCCCCCCCCCCCTCCCCAATACAATGAGACTGTTCACTTCCCTGACAAAGATCCGACTGTTTTATCCCTACAGCAAATTTTAAAAGCAATTTTAGTTCCCCGTCTTCCTTCAGTCAGAGCAGAGGTTTTTACCTCCTCTTCCCCAGGTATGTCAAAGCCACCATGATCTTTTATTTCTGTTTTGTTCCTTTCACTGATAAACAGGGAATGAGGGCTGGGGTAGTCCTTACAAAACACTAAAATGAAACAAGAGATTTGACGAAACACAGCCATATCAGGAAAAAAAAAAAAAAAGGTAACTCAGGACACAGCTTAGGGGAGGAAGAATTTCATTACTCACTCCTGCATCTTTTTTGCTTTCCTAATTTGCTGACAGAAACCATTAACTGGGATTTACATTCTATTCCATCATCCTCCTCAGCAAAACTGCAAGGAGTCTGACCGACCCACCCATGTCCTTCTATACAAATACTCTTTGGCTGTTTGGCTTTATTTCATCCCTTCCTAAAAAAAAAAAAAAAAAAAAAAAATCACTTATAGGGGCCTCTCACTTAACTCAACCAGACGGTTTGTGCTCCTTGACCAGAAGTCCCCTAACTCACCTCCATTCTGAGCAGCAGCTTCCTCTTTCCACCATTAACCCATTTACAAAGTTGGAATCACTGACTGAGATTTTACACCAATGAAGCAAAACTCCTGTTGCCACAGACAAGGACAGTCTCCAAAAAGGTACAAGGGGCAGAGGGCCAAATAACAATAGAACAAATACTGATGGCGTGAGAAAACTTGTGAGTTTGCATATTCAAGTAAGAGAGCCTCACCGCATACTTTGAAGAAATGCCTGAATGGCCAGCGGTGAAATTAAAAGCTCTGGGAAACAGAATTTGCTGGATCACAACACCCTTGACTGCTTCTTTTACCTGATGAGTACGTGGGCTTCACTTCCTTGAAGACTGCAAAAGGCAGAGTAGAACAGTTAGGATCTTCTCTCAAAATCATTCTTAGTCCTCAGCAAGAGGCGTTGCATTCTGAAACCCAACACCTCTGCTGAAACATAATTTATACTACATTCTCCTTTCTTCAAACTCAGCTTTTCCCTCCCAGCTCAGCTCTCCCTACTTAAGAGATTATCCTATTTGCACTTGGGATCCCTATTTCTTTTCTTGCCTTCACTGGTGGTGTGAAAACAGTTCACCAAGCTGAAATCACACCTCCAGTGTCCCTTCAGCCTCCTGACCTTTACAACATTTAAGAAATAACATAACTACAGGCTCCCAGGGTCTACTAGACTCTCACTCAGTAGCCAATACAACAGATTTACTGTCCACTTTGAAGGGAAAGGGGGATTGCTCAATGCAAAAATGACAGAGGCAGAGAAAGATGCACACAAGGATTCAGCCTTCTGAGGTCTTTTTGTGGCAGCAAGGACCCATCTTTCTGCCTTATACAGGCCACCACACAACAAGATTTGATCTGATGCGTCCAAGGCCACCAGAGGAGGGGAAGGGCCTATGCTCAATTACTGATAATAATAATAATAACAACAACAACAATAATAAACAAAAGAAGAAAAAAAGATAAAACAGGACGCAATGAAAGATTATCTTCGGCAGCATCTTGCGGTGGCTTCTCTGGCAGAGATAGAGAATATATATCTATATACAGGCAAGGTAGGAAGGCTGGAGAACGTGGCGTGGCACCATTCACCGCATGTCCCCCTCCCCTCCCGCAGATGGGCACTTAAGTCTGTAACTCGCTAGGTGATCAAGTCCCAGTCGAAATCATCAGGGATTTCCTCATTGGTGCCTGGAGGAGGCCCTGAGGGCCGAGGAACCAGATGATGAGCTGAGCGAAAAACAGGTAAATAAAAAAAAAAAGACAGACAAGAGAAAGAACACTTAGAATGAAAAGTGTCATACTTTTTCCACAGTGGGCCAAAAGAAAGCATTAAGGGCAACGTGGACTTCTCTGTTCTAACAGTATAAGCAATAACACTACTGGCATGAGTTTTCCCTGTCAAACAGCACCCACCAATGTCTGCTTGTAGCGTGCTGTGAAATTCTCCAGAACAATTTCTGAGGTCAAAGCTTCAGCTTCTTTGACTTTTCTCACAGCTGATCGCTGATAGAACACAAAGAAACTTCAGCCACAGAAGCTTCTAATGAAGTTTTGCCTTTGTCCAATCAGCTGATAGTGAGACAGGGCTAGAAGACCATTTATGCGAAGTAAAAGAAATTAGGCCACTGAAACTCTAAAATCTGTTAAGAGCTATGACAACCCTAATGAAGAATCCTTGGAAATCCAAGAACTCTCTTCACCCTGAGTGTTTAACTGGATTAGTGTTCTGGGAGAAATCCAGAGGGATTGAGAACCAGTTCTTAAACGTTCAGAGATATAATATGCCTTTTTGTCACCTCTTACCTGGGCGATTATATCCTGGAGAATCCTGGGTAGAAATCTGGTACATCGGAGATGGACCGGAGAAGAGATGGGGAGGCTGGGGCTGACCATAGGAGTTCACTGTGGAATTAAATGAAACAAACTCTTAATGGTCTGGTCGTCTGTCTTGGTCCTGACTGGGCTGCATCTCAGCTATAGAGCAACTCACTCAAACACACAGAATATTGAGATGTTCAGTTGCCTGGTTCTAACCAAAAATTATAGCTTGGTCAAGGATTTTGTTCTTAGCACCTGCAGGAGTTTCAGTTATTATTTTAAAATAAACTTCTCATCCAGAAATACCAGAGGAGGGGTCACTTTTTTTTTTTTTAACTGTTTACTATGAACTCATTTAGTTCAAATACTAGATGACACACACCATCACCAGTTGCACCAAAATCACCTCTGCACTCTCCTTGGAGCATATTCTTTTATTCCTTGTCCAGCCAGTCATCCTCCAATATAGGAGCAAAAGCTTTCTCTTTTACAGCTACTGGAACAGCAAGTTTTTTTTACCTTGCTATTCCTTACTGTTGGTTTTATACAAAAAACCCTTCCCTCTTCCTTTTAAAGGTTAACCATTTAAATGCAATTATTCCTGGAGAAGATGCTTTTTGATAGTATGCATCACATACTGGCACAAGTAGGCCACAGACACAGGACATCCTAATAATTTTTTAAAGGGAAAGGAAACTGATTTCATAGAATATCCTGAGTTGGAAGGGACCCAACAAGGATCATCGAGTCTAACTCCTGGCTTCACAGAGGACCACCCAAAAATCAGACCATATGACTGGGAGCACTGCCCACTTGAACTCCAGCAACCTCAGCGCCATGGCCACTTCCCTGAGGATCCTGTTCAACTGCCAGATCATCTTCTCAGTGAAGAGCTTTTTTCTGACAACCAACCTGTCCCTACCCTGTCACAGCTTCATGCTGATCCCTTGGGTCCTATTGTTGGTCAACAGAGAGATCAGCAGCAGCTCCTCTACTCCCTCTCATGAGGGAAGCTGCAGGCCATGATGACATTTCCCCTCAGCCTTTTCTCTATGTTGAAGAGACCAAGGGATTGAACATAGTTTGTATAAAAAGCTTCTGACAGCACAGGCTTGAGGTGCTTGGTTGCTACACTAACTACAAGGTATCAAGAAGTTTATGATATGTAGAGAAATGGTCCTTCATTAATGTGGCATTTTAGTTTCCCACCACGTTACCTTGGTTCATGGATTGCTCCTGTTTGCCACTGTTCAGGGCACAAGAATCAGAGATTCGAGGGGGCTGCTGTGGGCCGACCAAATGAGGGAGCTGACCAGTCTGGGTAAGGAAGTGATTAAGAGAGTCACAGAGATTGGCAATATGGTGTTGATCCAGTGTCCAGTTCTTCCGCTCAGCCTGGCGCAGACTCTCCATCAACTCTGCAAAGGACAAGCACAGTGTCAAAGACAGCAACCAGACTGCAGTCACCCCTGTCAAAAGTTTCTGTCTTCCATTCCTAACTCCCACCTTCTCCCACAAACCCGATTTCATTATATATGATCAGTCACTGGAATAACAGAGAGCTTCCTTTTTAAGGTATTGTCTCACTGACTTGGGTAAAGAAAGGAGAAACAGGAGGGAAAAATCTTTATTTGCTTTGATATACTTCTGTAAATTAATTCATCTTGCCCAAAATTCCTACAGTGTTCGAGTGCTTTAGAGTCTTTAACAGGATCCATGAAGTAGGACATGTCATACAAATGGAACAGCAAAGATCTGCACTCCCAAATTCTAGATACTAGAGTCACTAAACCTCATCACTAGGCCAGTACTGACCTGAGAACTGGGAGTGCTCAATGCTAGACCAGTTCAGTCGGTTTACCATCTTAAAGCTCTCCTTTAGGGAATCAATGCTGGAGCACCAATCAGGGGGAAATGCTGTAATTAAATGGAAAAAAGATTATTCAAATACAGAATACTCTTTTCCTTCACCCCTTTATACAAGATAACTGGCCTTTTCAAAGATCTTAATTCTGCAATAGCTAGAAATCTAATTGCCCTTGGAAGACCAGGGGTAGTATCTCCCTTTTCATTTAGCTATTGACCTTATCCTGCATCCCTAAACAGAATCTCAAATCTGTCATGACTGTATCCATAATAAGGAAGGCATTTTCCTTCTCAGATTTCAATAACGATTGGCTATCATCCTTTTTCTGCTCACTATGTAGGCATTTCTTAGGAGAAGTTGACTTGTGGAATTTCTGAGTGGTCCCCACTGTTCCCTTTATCCCAACTGTTCTTTTCATCAACCCTGACTCACCAAAGCCAGCATTGTTGATTGAAGCCTGTGACTGCTGCTGCTGGTGCTGATGTGGTTGCTGCTGTGGGTGGGAGTGTGGGTGATGTTGATGCTGGTGGTAGCCTCCGTGCTGCATTGGGGGAGGGTGCATGGACATCACTGGTGGAGGGCCATAACTTTCACCACCCTGCTGCTTTCCCCCTTGGGATGGGCAACCCTCTGGAGTTGGAGTGTGGAGTGGCGGAGCAGCACCCACTGCTGAGGGGCCCTGCTGTTGCTGCTGGTACATGTAGTAGTTGTGGTTGGAGGGCTGCATATCACCAAGGAGAGAAGAAAAACCTGTGGGATGAAGGAGAGAGGAGGAAACTTTTAAGAGCTGCCTGCATCAGACCTCTGCTTAAATTAACCAATTTTAATGTCCCACTGAAGATGAGCAGCACTAGAGGCACTTCATAAGTTACCAAAAAAAAAAAACCAGCACCCACACAGTTAAGTTCTTACTGTGTTCCAGGTTCCATCAAAAGCAAAAGGCTCTACAAAGTTCCAGGTGAATTTAACCCTTTAGTGCTAAGTGTTTAAACACTTATACGCCTCCATGGATGACTTCTATATTTACCAAGCAGTGCTTTCTGGAAATTTCACGCACATGTTGTTTTCCTAGAAATGGCCACTAAGCAAACTGAAGCAACAAAACATTTAGAAAATGGAGGTTGATAAATCTGATTTGTTGTTCCCAAAAAGCAGTTTCACCTGAGACTTCCACAATTTTTCTCACACAGACCATTAGGAATCATGCTTTTTGCTGCTTTTATACACAGAGCACATTGCACATGTCAGGGCTCCTTTATTACTTTAATTCTTCCTGACTTTTTAGGTGCATCATTTCTACCCTCCTCCATTACACGTGTCCCCTACGTGCAAGAGCATATGTTCTCCATTCTTCCCCACATCAGGAGCTCAGCATCTCTTATATCTACTTTCTGGTTCATTTTCTCCTTATGTTGTGGACATTCTAAGAAAAATCACAGTGAAAGGCATTACTGGCCACTAACCTGAGCTACCCACTTCATTAGCTGACCCTCTGTAAAAGCAAGCCTCAGTTTTTTACTGGAGCCAAAACCAACCCTTAGACCTAGTAATTGCAACAGAGCAAAGAGGTCAATATTATTCTGACTCAAAAAGGCTAATATCCCAACTCTAAGTTACCAACACAATTTCCTCAAAAACTGCAAGTTTTCTTAGACTACTTTACTGCTGTAAAACAGAAAAACATTGCAGCTTAATTTTTAGAAACAGGCACAGAGTGAGCAAAGGTCCTTCTCTGCACTTGTGTAGCCTTTTCATTCTGCAGCACCTCAACAGACCCCTACTAGTAATGTCAAGTGCCAATGTGATGAAAGACTCTCTGGAAGTGCCTTCTGTGGAAGCACAGATCTCATCTCATCCCTACAGCAGTTTTGTCTCCTGGTAGCTGCTTTCCTCAGTAACAGAAACGTTAGCTATGAACGAAGTTGCAGGTTCCCTCTTCCCCTCAAAGTTCAGTTCTCCAAGACTTTGTACAATTCTACTTTTAAAGGATCTTTGCAATGATGACTTTCCATTCTCCTTTTCAGGAAATTTCACTGCCTACATGAAAAAATCCTCCTCCTACAGTTTCTAGTCCAATAGATTGTCAATACTACTCAGACAAGCTATTCTTCAAGGACTTCATTTTTCTATGCTTCTACCATTTAAATATTTGCTTCTGTATTAAGACACAGCATTTTTAAATCATTATCCTTTTCATTCTTAGTGAATTATTGAGGAGCAATAAAGAAAGGCCATGCAGATTTCTTATATGCCTGTAGCAGAACTAATTACAGCATGCCAAAGAAGCTTTGCTCCTAAAAGAAGAAAGATCTGAGACATACCAAGGATAGAGGAGTGGACAAGACAGTGTAAACAAATCTACCCACTTTACACAGTCCTTATGGTTACTCACCATGCTGAGAGGAAGATGATTTCTCCAGCATAGATTTGTACAGATTTCGGAAGGACCAGCTAAGATCCTGGAAGTTGATCTCAGAGTAGGAGAACTTGAAGTCATGGTTGGCACTGTACAGTGGGGGGGGTACATCAGCCCCTTCACGGCCCTGTCCCCCTGCTACAGTAGAGGCAACATCCACAGGCCCTGCAGACTGCTAAAAGGACCACATATGATAGAAATAAGGCTTCTATTTTATACTAGATTTTTTAACTTCTGACAGGGCCCAGAAACTACATACAGGTAGAACACACACCGCTATCTCAAAACACTTAGCTCATCTTGCAATAAGCAGATCTTCCCCAAAAGCTATTTTCCTTGAAGACAGTTAACTACTGCCCTCATCCTGCAGTGTACTGGCTCCAGCACATTCTTCAGCTCTCCCACACCATTATGCTGCTACCCTTATCCCCATCCAGCTCTTTCTTAAATATCACTTCCTCCCTGTTTTCTGTCTGATCAACTTTATTTCTTCCCTTCTCTTTATTTTTTCCCTCCGTCTCACCATTTCTCACCACTCCACTTTTCCATTCAAGCACCCCTCCCCCTTTCCTTCCCCTTCTTTCACACTTCTTAAGGCTTTTGTTCTCCACTGCTCACCTGACTGTAGTTGGCGATGGGGGCAGTGCTTTGGAGTGACAGCTGAGGGGCTGCCTCAGGTGGCAAAGAGGCTTCTGTGCTGACTGGAACGGCACCTCGGGGGCTCTTACTTGCCTCTTGTTCTGGGGAGTCTTGTGGTATCTGTGGATGAGGAAGAAAGAAAGAAAGCACCCAAATGAAAAAAAATAGAGAAGTGAAACTGCAGATGGGAAGCCAGTTCCCTCTGTGTAGTTCATGGCTTATCAAACAGGAGGACTTAGGCCTTAGTCACTGAAGAGACAAGATAATGAACGTTAAATATAATTAATGTTGCTACTAAACAGCAGTAACAACAGCCAACGACCACAACATACAGATTAATACTCCCCATCTATTCAAGCTAACCCCCAAAAGGATAGACAGCACCATCTAGTGCTGGAAGAACAATAATGGCACTTGCCCACCTGCTCCATGCTGTCAGGAAACAGTAACACTCACGTCATCATCAGGAGGATGCCGCCTCTTGCGAGATATATCTGGACACGTATCTATTGTCCAATAAGAGCCCTGGAAAGAAGACCCACTGGTGAATGACTGTTACTAAATCAGAGAGCTTCTTACAGCAGCAGATTACTGACTCAAATAATGCAGCACCAATTTAATAATAGAATCACACTGTGTACCAGACAAGCAAGAATTGAAAGAGATTGCATTGTACTGAATAACGATGCTATCCCATTTCTATCACTCCAAGAGCAAAAAATGTTTTGATCCAAGACAGACCAACACTTTGAGGCCAGTAAATTCCCCTTCAGGATCTCCTCACAGCATGTAATTTTTATCAACTGATGAGGACCATTCTCAGTGTTCAGACTGGGCAAAAAGAACTACAAGCAACCTCTTTTCCATACTTGTGAGACTCCACTTTCAGTACTGTGCCAACCTGGGTCTTTCCAGTGCAAAAAAGACGTTAACATGTAAGAATGGAACCAAAGGAGGTCCACCATGATGATTAGGAGACTTAAACACATGATGTAAATTCATTTCACACAGATATTTGTTTCAGCCAGTGAAGGGAAGGCTAAGAGAATCTAGCTACCATATTCAATGATGTAATGACATTATAAAGAAGACAGAGTCAAACTCTTCTCAGAAATGCACAGCACAAGAGAGAATGAAGTTACAGCAAGGAAAATTCCAGTAAGATAGAAAATTATGGTGATGCTGTGCTAAAACAAGCATCCAACAAAGACCTCAAAAACCCAGCCTAATTGTTCTTGCCTGGTAAGCCGCGCAAGAGGGGAGAGTAGAGTTTGACTTCCAGGGGTCCCTTTCAATTTGAAATAGTCTATAATTATATCAGTTTGTTGTTATCTAAAAAAGTATAAACAGAACTCTAGGGCATACATTTGGACCTCCAATTGAAATCAGAATAATCAGCAATAAACATTGGGTAGGTTTTCATTACAACCCTAAGCCAATGAGAATGTGCAAACATATACACAGAAGTCAGCCAGGATTCCCTGGAATAATGCATATAATCAATGGTATTTTTCCAGTGATCTTCAGAGAGACATATTACTTTTAATGTTACATGTCAATGGAGCATCACCTAGTCCGTAAAAAACAACCTGAAAAAGCTTGCACAACTGACCCCTTCTCACAACTTGAGAATGCAGGATGAAAGAGTGAAAAAAAAAAAAAAGATTTCTGTCAAAATACATAATTTCTCATTCCCAATATGGCTTGGTGTTTCTGTAAAAGTAACAACATCTGCATGCAATGTAAAGGGGAACTGCTAGCAAAACCAGGACAACTGACACATAGTAGAAGAGTTTTACCACCTCTTATTAAGCCAACAAGTAATTAAACTCGAGTTCTTCTAGTAACTTCAAATTCCAAGAAATTTGAAAACATGACCATGACCATTTTCCCCTAAACAAGTGTTCTGCAGTCTTAAATAAGTAGTAGTTCTGCTCTCAGTTCACCAGATCTTGCCTCTTTGATGTTATCTTGCCATTCACCACCAGTCACTAAAATCTTTCATAACAGAACAGTTTGTTTCTTGATATTCACATGTAAAATGTAGGTCTGGTCCAAAACTGACAACTTAGCCCTATTTAGTCCTTCCATTTTCTTTGAGGTCAACTGAAAATCACTATATGGAAAAACTGTCCCTCCTACAGGTTCCCTTTAAACAAATGCTTCTGTAGTCAAGCACAGCAGCAAATTTTACTACTGCTTCCCTTTCAGCCCACACTTCAGGTTTCAAATTCCAACAATCAGTTAGAAAGGGCAACCCTTGCTCATTCCATGAAGTTTTAGATGTCTTGGCCAGGAGCACCTAGATTTCTTACCTTCCCAGGATCATCCCTTGGTCGAGGCACTTTCCGAAAACACTTATTCAGGGAAAGGTTATGACGAATTGAGTTCTGAAGAGAGAATAAAACAAAGGTAAGTGCTACAACAAAAACACATAGCTTTCTGTGTATGCTCAGGAATGGGTAAAGAAAACAAAAGCGGTGCATACTCAGAAGAATTACATATACCCACAGTGTGGCAGAACAGAAGCTGAGGAAATCAGATGAATTTATCAGGCTGAGTAACATGCATCTGAACCACCTATACATATACAGAAGGTACTATAAAAATATTATCAGTGTGATGCAGAGGATGATAGTGATGTGGGTTTTGTGGATTCCTTTTTGTTGGTGGTGGTTTTTATCTGTGTTTTTTCCCCTCCTTTCCCCAGGGTTTTACTTACAGGGCTGCCACATGGATACAACAAAAATCTCAAAGAAAATGGGACTTCCATCTCTGTTCATTTCCTCTCTGGTATCTTATTTTCACATCTGTTTCTTTTTATGTTGCTCAGTGAGCATATTTGCCACAAAAAATAAGAAAATAAAGTCCATTTATTAGACAGAATGAGCATTTTATCTACAGAAGTCCTTACCTTCCAACCAATACCAGCATTTTTGTAGTAAGGAAAATTGTCACAGATCCAACGGTAAATCTCACTAAGTGTCATCTTCTTGGCAGGGGATGAGTTGATTGCATATGTGATCAGAGTGGCATAGCTGTAACGTGGCTTCCCATCTTGATGAACTGCAGCCTCATCCTTACTGAGAGTAGCATTGGGATCTGTTGGTGAGCCTGGAGGACACTTACGGGCAGACCCAGGAGGTCCTGCTTGTGAGGAACCCCCTAATTTTTCAATAGTAGCTCTTAAAGTAAGCTGTGGCAGCCAGTCTATGGAAGTGAGACTGCTTTCCAGGTCAGAAGCCATGATACTGGAAGCAGCTGTATCTGTGAGGAGACAGAAGGAGAAAGGTAACTCCAGAGATAGGACCAAGATGAACCATAAGCTCAGAAATACAAATCTACATCTTATATTTCTTCTCCTATTAAAAAAACACCTGAGTAAAGATAATCTTACTTGATATACCTTAACAGCTATATATAATTACCCCAAAAGGCCTATCACTACATCTCCTGGAGGGCCATCCTTGCTGATAATAGCTAGGAAGGTGCTAGTGATAACTGCTTGAACAGTCTTATCCAGAGTATCTTAAATGTTCTCAGGTGAACAACCAAGCTTTAAAGGAAAAAGACTATATTCTGCAGCTGTATCACATTCACTCCTTTACTATTTAAGCAATATAACCTTGAAACCTTCTGCAAGACTACATTATAATCCAGCAGGTTTCTGTGTCAGGTAAGAGGAGAATCATAGCTAAGAGGAAATAACTCTCTCACACCATATCCAAACATCAAAGGATCTAGTGTTCTAATTAAGCTCTTCTGGAAAAGTCGAGACTATAACCATCTTTATTTGGGAGAAATAAATTTCTCTTTAAGGCCAAATTTTTTTTTTTTCCTCATCAGGCAACATTACGATTAATACTATTCCTTAGAGCCAGAATTATATATCTCACTTAAAACACTAAGATCATGCATAATACTATGTAATTACATCTACCATGTTAAGGTAGACACAGCCCATATTAAGCTTGTAATAGTTAAACTTTTGCCTACCATAATCCATTTTTCCTAAATATACATATCACTATTATTGAATTAAATCTTGCTTAATTCACAATATAACAAGAAACTATTTTTCCCAAATCTGATACACAAGAAAAACTGCCTTATCCAAGCTCACATACAGGATGAAAGTAGATTCATGATTTTTCCTCTCATAAATATTACATATTTCCCTCATAAACTAAGATACACCTGTCCAACAGGACTAGCACTTGTACCCAGGGTTTTCTATTTAATTATAAGAAAATATTTAATAGCATGAACATACATTATTTGTACACTCAACACACAAACTTTTACGCTGCCTTTTGTAGTATTCATGGCATCATCATAAATGTCATTATTCTTACTTGCAATTGGCTGTGTTATTATGAGAGGAGCTCTCTAAGTTTGGACAGAGCTAGTTTCCATGGCCCAAATCTACACTTCTCTGCATTTAATCTTTGCAAAAATGAAAGAAAAAAGTCTTAAAAGGTTGCAAGTTTTGCATCTTCCATTTTGGAAACTAATCTTTTTAGAGAATTAGATGATACTATACTATAGCATGCTAGTACATACAAAAGTTAAATTCCCAAAGATGTGCATGCACTTAAGTACATGGTCATGTAAGAAATTACCCACAGACATGCATCTTACAGAAAAAATACTAAGTACTCCGCTTTTGAAAGATTCTACACAAAACCTCCCATCATTCATTTGAGCAAATGAGATGAGACAGGGAGACACCCATCTGCACAAGTTACAAATAAATATTAATTCTAAAAATAGACATTTGACAATAACACAGTATGGACTGACCAATACACATTATATAGAACTATAGAATGGTTGAGATTGGCAGGGCTCTGAATCTATCTGCTCCAAACCTTACTTAAGCAGGGATGTCCAGAATCACATCCAGGCAGCTTCTGAAGGCCTCCAAGAAGGGGACCCCTCTCTCCTCTATGCCCATGCCCCTCTTATACTAGGGATTCTAAACTAGGTGCAGCACTGGGTGCAGCCTCACAAGTGCTGAGAAGAGAGGAAGGCTTACCTCTCATGACTTACTGGCAATACTTTGGCTAATACAGCCAAGAATACCCTTAGCCTTCATAGCATCAAGGGTACATTGCTGACTCATGTGCAGCTTGGGGTCCACCAGGATTCCCAGGTCTTTTTCTGCAGAACGACTTTCCAAATGGGCACTTCCAGCATATCATAGTGATTGGGATTGTTTTAATCTAATACGTCTGTAGGCAGTAAACCTTTCATTTTCATGCCTGTTCCCATCACACTTTTCAGAGCTCAAAAACCATCACACGACACTAACAAAATCCAGCCCTCAACCATCAAAAGCAATCGCACCAACGCACTGGGCTCAGAAAAGAAATCCCAATTGCACAGCTAATGCTATAACTCACACTCCAATGAATGCAGAGACTGAAAAGCTAAACTGCAGCAGTACAGTATCTGTATATATAATACATTTTTCTCTCTGTGAAGGAAAAACCCAACTGCTACTAACCTATCTATCTGCTCATCTGCCACAGTACCACAGTCGATAGCAATAACTACTAACTCTGCACCTAACTAGATAATCAGGGCTGCAAAATAATTTGTTACAGTCCTGGGAAGATCACAGAGTAGATCATTAAGCTTTATTAAGGCATGTATGAGATGAGGGACGAGCCAAGATGGACAGCACAGCTTCACTAAGTGTAGATCATGTCTGACCAATCTGATTATCTTCTATGATGGAATGACAGCATCAGTGCACAAAGAAAGGTCAACTCATGTTGGCCATCAGGACTTATGCAAGGCCTTTGACATGGTCCTGCACCACATCCTTACCTCTACATTGGAGAAAGACATATCTGAAGGCTGGACTATTTAGTAGATAAAGAACTGGTTGGAATGTCATAGCCAGAGCGCTGTGGTCAACAGATCTATGTCCAGGTGGAAAACGGTCACAAGTGATGTCCCCCAGTCACGAGACCACTGCTCTTCAACATAACCTTATCAATGGCCTAGACAGTAGGACTGAATTTACCCTAAGTATGTTTGCTGATGACACTAAACGGTACAGATGATCCAATAGAAGGAAAGGACGCTATTCAGAGGAACCTGAACAGACTTGAAAAGGGAACACATGAGGTTCACCAAGGCCAAATACAAGGTGCTACACTTGGGTCAGGACAATCACAGATATGTACACAGATGTGGAGAACTCATTCAGAGCAGCCCTGCAGAAAAGGACTTGAGGGTCCTGGTGGACAAAAAGCTGGACATGAGCCATCAGTGTGTCTCTGAAGCCTGTAAGGGCAACTGTATCTATCCTGGGCTGCATCAAAAGAGGAGTGGCCAGCAGGGCAAGGGAGGAGATTGTTCCCCTCTACTCTGCCTTCTTGAGGCCTAAAGTCTTCAGCACAAGAAGGATGGGGAGCTGCGGAGCAGGTGCAGAGGAGGGCGATGGATATTATCAGAGGGCTGAAGCACCTCTCCCATGAAAAAAAGTTTGAGCGCTGGGCTAGCTTAGAAGCACAGAAACACTAGGTTGGAAAGGACCTACAAGATCATCGAGCCCAACCACAGCTTGGAGAATGCTCCAGGAAGACCTCACTGTGGCCTTTCAGTACTTGAAGGAGCTGATAATCAGCAGGAAGACCTACTTTTTACAAGGTCTGCTACTGAGAGGACAAGTGGGAATGGCTTTAAACTAAAAGAGGGAAGATTTAGGTTAGGTGTTAGGAAAAAAAAAACAACCACTATTCAGAGGGTGGTAAGGCACTGGAACAAACTGCTCAGAGAAGTTGTGGATACCCCCATTCCTGGACACATTCAAGGACAAGTTGGATGGAGCCCAAGGCAGCCTAATCCAGCGGGTGACAATCCTGACTGCAGCACTGGAGCCAGGGACAGAACTGGATGGTCATTCAGGTCACTTCCAACACAGCCATTCTGTGACTGCGTCAGAATGTTTGAACTCTGACAAACTCAGTGCTGTAACTGCTTTGCTAGGAAGCCTGCTCCAGTGCCTAACTAACTATCCCCTTGATTAAGAGCCTTTTCTTAATATCCAATCTGAATCTCTTCTGAACAAAAATGCTACTCGCAAACATGAATAAATACACAAGCAAAAGCTACTTAATTATTCCTTCTGAAATTATACAAGGGCAAATCAATGATGTATTTTTATACAGCTTCTATGGGGATGGAAAAATTACTTATTTATCAATTAACTGAAATACAACTAGACTTATATGGTAACTTTACTTGTACTGTCTTCACCAAAAAATATTCTGATGAACTTTGGAGAAAACAAAAATCAACTAATGCCAGCTGAATGCTCAACTTCTAAGCATGCCTCAAGATTAAATTTCCAGAGGGGAATCACAGAGCAAATAACCTTATCACACTTACTTTAAACAATCATGAAACATCAGTCAAAGCTATTTTACTACTGATTTGTATTGTTAGCACAAGTTTACCAGTCAACCTTCTCACCGTTTATTTATTTTTACGACAAGTGCGGATATTGAAAAGATAAGGTTATAGAAGTCTGTGACAGACTGAAATACCAACTTGGAACACCAGAATTTTAAGAAACAAAATAAAACACTGTAGTTTTCATAGAGCTTCAGATTTGCCTACGTTATGTCAGTAGAACAATTGGGACAACTGGATATGTGGTGAAACTTAAGGTTGATAGGCAAAGCATCAATTGTCAAATATACAAAGATTTCTGTACTACTGTAAAACATATTTGTCAAGGAGACAATCAGGTTAGAACTGGGTCCTAGTACATACACTAAAAATCTTAATTTTTTCACTTCCTGGTACATAAATTTCTTTTGAAAAGAAAACAAAATCCTCAAAGCTTAAATAATAATTTAAAAGTACCTCTGACACAATGGCCACCATAATAAAATGGGAAGCATTACTTTTGGAGCAGCTCTCATAAATTATATAATAAAATATATACTATAGTTAATGTATATAAGAAGTAACAGAACATTTTGACATTTATTATTTTTAATAAAATGGTAAAAGGAAAAAAAAAGCAAGAAAAACAAAGCTAGTGGGATATCTGTCCTCATTTTTGAGGAACCAAAACATCAGCCCAGTTTGATGGCAGTTACTGCAATTCTTCATGAGTCCTCAAGGCGCTTACAAAGAACTTTTTTATTTAATCAAGTTTTACTTTCCCTGTGCTTCATCCTTGATACTAGCGGCTCACAAATGTGCACAGTGTCAAAAGTGATTACATGAATAAAGGACGATTGTGGAGCAAGTGATATTTCTCTCTCATGAAATTCTGGTTAAAAGACATGCAATTAAAAAATTTGATTGCAACTCTATACATTCCATTTGAAAAATATAATAATGTTGAATGAAGACGGAGTTGAAAATATACCAAAAAAATTGGTAATGGTAATTATTTTTTGCAATCTTGAAACCTATTCTCGAATTTATTTATCAAAACAAAGTATGGCTGCATATTTTTTTCTGCTCACGGGACTGTGTTTAGCCAATCTATTAAAATGCAGAAAATTATTTGCCATTGCTTGAGTTGGCACTGTACAGTGCCCTCTTGGTGCCCTGGTTTCAGCTCAGACAGCATTAATAGTACACTGATGGTTTGGTTGTTGCTCAGCGATGCATGCATGCCCAGGGCAGAGCAGCAGCCATGAAGCCATGACGGTACAGAGCAGACTGCACTGGAAGCTGTGCAAGGCTGCATGCAGCCCATGGGCCACAGTTCGGACATGTCTGAGCTAGACAGTTGTTCAGAACAGTAAGCAAAGACTTAGACCCAATCACAATCCATGAAGAATTGCAGAGTAAGATTGTTTTTCCGTGTTTAAACTTGATCATATTGCTGGATTTATAAATCTGCATCCCTGCAGTACAGGACACGTAATATTCAGTCAAATCTTCATGTAAGGCAATTCCAGAACACAATCATTACAAAAATAATTTGGTGTAATTTGCTACACAATTATTTAAAACAACACTTACTATCATTTCTGCTATATATCTCATTCACCTAATCCAGGCAGTACACCAGCTTGACACTACTTAATGGTTCAATATAACAATGTCACAGTCAAACTACAGCAGTTAATGATTCTACCAAATTCTCAGTTTATTCCCTAAGAAGTCTTCCAAATCCTTTTTTTTTTTTTTAATGATGGCATTTAAAGAAAAAAAAGAATAAAACAATTTACAACTAACAATAAACACACAGAACTGGAATCAAGGGTGTTTGAACAAACAAATCTACACCAATAGCAAGCCAGAATTAACTTCAAGACAAAAGGAAGTTAAAGACCAGAATTCATAATCTCACACTTTACACGTACAGAAGTAAATGATATCCGTTTATGTATTGGCTGATTTTAAAAACCTGCAATAAGGTTGTCAGTTGTAACCACCATCACAGCTGGAAATTGACTAGAGTCTTAATTTCTCAAGTACTAATTCCAGTACAGCCCCAATTTAAGACAGATCAGAAATGCAAAAATGTCACCCAAGCACCAATTCAAAACAATTATATATATATATATAATATATATATAAAATAAATGTTATATATATATAATATTACATTATTATATTATGTATGTTATATATAATGTATATTGATCTATTAATTATATATAATTGTGTATTGATATGTTATATTACGTACGTATATATATTATATACAAGAACCTGTCTGATTTTTAAGGAAAGCGTATTAAAGAAATTTCTAGTACTGACTATCTGTTAATAACTACTAATTCCCTTGGGATTAGTAATACTTTACTACAGCTTTTCAGTAAATCCACTGCCTTAGTTCAAATATTTTCTAGTAGTAAATTAAACCTCACACTGAGAATGCAAGTCACCTTTTGGTTGATCAGATTGTAGACCTGCTGCTGGACTAAAAAAATTTGTTCTTTGTCTACTTTGCTGTTTTGTGAATGCTTGTTCTTGAACAGTCAGCTCTTACAGAGTAGCACTATTACTTAGATATCAAGACTGAAAAAGATCTATAAAGCGAGGAACAGCACTCTAAGGTTCATACTAAATGCAGTCAATACACATTCACAACCTAAAATATTCTCTAAGATGGGACTCAAAGACCATCCATTCAGAATCAATTACACCTGATGCAGAAGAGTAAAACAAGTGAAACTACACTGTACACAGCCTACAGACAATTCATATTCTATTGCAGATCTGTAAATTTATTTCCCTATTTTTATGTTCGCTGCTGCTTTATCTTACTCCTGCTATTCTAACCCAGTGAAACACCACTAGCAAAAAACTCAAAGGAAACTCAAATTACTGAACTTTGAGAAGGAAGATATGCAGAACAGGCTACCAAGCAGTGAGGCATATTGCTGCAGAACACTTGTAAAAATAAGGTCACTTCTATCTGTGCCCAAAGCACAGATCTAATGAGCTACATGACAATATCCATCTAGTAGAGCTAGAGATAAACCTATCTTCTTATGTATTTAACAAATAATCAAACAAGCAATAAAGAAGCAGCTGAGTACAACTATTCTGAAACAAAACAGTGAGCAGGATGTCCATCAGAGTAAGCAGCCTCAGAAAGTAAGAAAGAAGGTAACACACAAGAATCCATGTGTAGGGTGAATACCCTGAAAAAATAGTACCCACACAAAATAATGAACGTGAGCAGTATATTTTTGTATAGCTTATCCAAATGGTATAAAGAAAACCAACAAATAAGGAAAGGCTCACCTGTCACTGACAGGTTGAGGCTCACCTAGAACTCCACACGGTGATCTCCAACAAGAGTTCCTTCCCCACTGGTGGTCAGCCCTTAAATGGGGTCTGGGAGAGGTGGAGCCAAACTCCACCCCTTACGGTCACACAGGTGAACTGTCTTCACCTGTGCTCCTGCGGCTGACTCAGTGCTCACCTCAGGTGATCAATCAGTGGTTCAGGCCATTGATTCAACAGTTCCCATACACCATGGAAAAAATAGACAGCTTTTGCTTTGATGGAAAGAAAAAGATAATTCTGAAGTACTTGTGTAAACTACACATGCAAGAAACCTGTACACTAATACCAGTACAAAAAGAAGAATAAATGCTGCAAATTCCTGCATGAAGAGAAACCTGCCGTCTAAAGACGTGCTTTCCCTCAAGAATAAGGAGATACAGTCTAAGCAGGCAGAAACAAAACACTAATGATTTATTTTTTTCTTTTCTAAGTAAGTCTCCTCAATAAGGAATTTTTTTCCCCCTTACATGAAATAAAGGAATAAAGCTCATCTGGTTAGTCTGAAATCACTGTCCATCATTTTGGTAATTATTTGTGAAGTCTTAAGGAAATTTTTATGTTTCTAGAACAAAACCCAAGAGGGAGAGAAAGGCTACTTTGCATTGTTCATAAAATGAAACTTAACCTGAAAGGACTAATAGCATCTATTATATCACCACATTAAAAAAAGAAAAGAGAAATATTGCAGTTTGAAGATACATTTTTGTCTGCAGTGTCATATGAAAGGAGGAAAAGCATATCCTGGGGCATCATACCCAAAACCATGTTTGTTTCCCTTCTTTGGGAGCAGTACAACTAGCAGAAAACAAAACAAAACAAAACAAAACAAAACCAAAACAAACAAACAAACAAACAAACACTAATACAGGAGTTAAACTAAAACTATTAATTTATTCCCAATAAATTAATGGATTGGAGAGGTGGTAATACAGCATAAACAGTTCACAGTGGTCGTGAATCGAAGGAAAAAAAATACACTTATATACTTCAACCAAAGGAAGTTGTTGCCATCTAAAAACACAGCATAGTATACCCTATATGAATATGAAATGTCATAATTTACACATTTGTGTCATCGTCATCTGACTCTGCACTTTTATACAAAACTATTTAACATGCAAGACCAAGTGGCTTTGAATGTTTAATGCTATTTCATGTAAAAGAACACAGATAATACAGTAATTAAGACATTCTGAACAGGAAATTTGCTAAAAGATATAACAATCCATTAAGATGGTACTAAAACATCAGAGTAGAGGGAGACAAAATATTTTTGTTCCTGTATTGCTCACTGCATATCACTGTACTAAATGTTTTGTTATAATCACATTGTATTACAGATACGGTTTTCCTTTAACAAAGGAATCTCAACAAAATGAGGTTCATGCCGAGTCTAGGAGGAAAGAACAAAAATAAACAAGTTTCTTTACATAACAGATTCCAGTGACATAAATATCATAACAGCACATTTCCCTTCACTTTAAGAAAGGCATATGAGTAAGTAATAATTTTGAATGTAGTGAGTGAACAACTCTGACTGTGTATGTAGTCGTGGTGGAATGGAAGCAAGATCTGTGGGGACTGTAAAGTCATCAAACCCCACAGTTTTTAAGTACATCAGGGTCCAATTCTAAAAGCATCTGTGTATTAGTTCTGCATAAATCTGGTTTACAAAATTTGATTCACATATTCAAGCTTACTAACAGATGGCAATATGGTCAACATTCAAAGTATTCTGATGTCAAGGAAAACAGAGTCTTTACATGCATGTAAGGGTAGGATCAAGTACAGTTAGTATTAAAATCTGCCAGGGCAATAAGGTGAACTAGTAAAAATATTTTTGTCATTTGTTATATAAACATTCAGTGGAAATGCAGAGAAACCTCAGTCTGAAAATATGCTCAAAGTTAAGATTTGTGTCCTTTTTTATGCTGCTGTGCAAGTGAGAGTATATGTAATGCCTGTCCAAAGAAACAGCAAATGATATTAAGAATACTAGAATGCCTAAAATACCTCTGAGCTGAAAGCTACTTTATTTGTAATAAGACCACCACAAATGATTTATTCTAATTTTAAACCAAAGTCCCATTATAACATCCCCAAAATAACAGATTTGAAGCAAAAAAGCAAACTAAGTACATCGAACCATAAAGAATATACATCACCACAGCAGAATCTCTACAGCATCCCTCCACCATCCGAACCACTATGCAGTATCTTAAGTAAGATAAATATTTGGCATTTAAGAACATTTAAAAATATTAAGAGAATAATTAGTCCTACACTGAGGAAGGTATTGGTTACTGTTTCTGGAATATCTCAAATTTAAGAGCACATATCTGGAATGAAATTTCCTCTTGGAAAAACACAAGTAAATTGTACATAAACTGCATTTAAGGGAAGGTATTTCCCCCAGCCTCATGGAAGCACCCTGTTTAAAATGAAGTCTTTGTGTTCTAGCTGCCTGTAAGAATTACATCTAGCAGTAAACTTTCAGTACACAATGTTACCCAGATTGTTTCAGAAATTAAGGACTATATAAGAAGTAGATCAGCCAAATATCCTGTTCAGAAGATCTTAATATCATCGCAAAGACAGCCATAAAATCCCATCTCAGAAAAATGCAACATGCATTTATAAATGAAAACTTTATTCATATTCCCATTAAAAAAGGACATCAATAAAGGATGACTGTTAGCCCTGCAGCTTAATAACACCAACTTCTATATAAGAGGGCTCCCTCTGTTAAATGAATGACAGCCAGGCACTTAGAAAAGTCTGACTGCAAGTAGCTGGAACCCTTTTGCAAAAGCTGAACAACTCAAACAAACCTCCATATTCATTTTGCAACAGTTGCTGACACCAGCCACAAACCATTCTGTTCCACTTGTGGAAATGGATACGAAGCAGCAACAATGTATTAAATTCACACAGTATAAGGCAACTGGTATCAAGTGTAGATTAGTCAAATACCACCTGGCCAGAAGGTGCATTCTGCAGATGGTACCAAAATTATCAAAGTACTGAAGAACACCTTGGTTAGAGTTTGGAAGCAATTTAAGTTGGAGAATGATAAGATGAATCACATAATACCATATAAATGTCATAAATAAAGACTCAAGCTCTATTTTAACATAATCTTTTTTCACTTTTCTGTTAGCTATTAATTTGAACTAACGCAACTCAACAATCTTCCAGGAGAAAGGATACCTGTCATCTCCCAGCCAGGCTCACAACTTTTAAGTATTCATACTTAAAATGAAAGTCAAAAGAATTCTGTACCACACTAGTAAAGAATGCATACACATTAACAGTTTCTTCTGGCTTAAAATGCTACTATTTCTACTTGGTATTCTGCATCCTACTCATAAAGTGATCCATTCCGCATGGAATCCTCAAACTAAATCTCTTGTTCTGTCACTTACTGATACTGAAAGAAGCCCTTACTCACACATGCATGCTTACCACAGCTGACACCTTGAATCAATATCATATTTGTTCCAATCCTGACCTACCTAGTCTTCTAGATGTTGTGTCTTCACTTGCGACCATCTTTATTTATGTTTGTAATCACTTTCCTTCACAAAAGAAGAAAGGAAGAGGAGAATATATGTTATAAGCCAGCTACATCTGATATCACTAGATCCTTTTTAATAATTTTCAAGTATGTTCATAGAATCACAGAATGGCCTGGGTTGAAAGGGACCATAATGATCATCTAGTTTCAACCCCCCCGCCATATGCAGGGCCGCCAACCACTACAGCAGTCTGCCCAGCGCCATATCCAGCCTGGCCTTGACTGACTCCAGGGATGGGGCATCCACGACCTCCCTGGGCAACCTGCTCCAGTGCATAACCACCCTCTGTGTGTGAAAAACTTCCTCCTAATCTCTAACTTAAACCACCCCTGTCTCAGTTTAAAACCATTCCCCCTTGTCCTATTACTATCCACCCTCATAAAGAGGCGTACCCCCTCTGGTTTATATGCTCCCTTCAAGTACTGGAAGACCACGATGAGGTCTCCCCAGAGCCTTCTCTTCTTTAAGCTGAACAAGCCTAGCTCCCTCAACCTTTCCTCATAGGAGAGGTGCTCCAGCTCTCTGATCATCTTAGTGGCCCTCCTCTGGACCCTCTCCAAGAGCTCCACACCCTTTCTGTACTGGGGCCCCCAGGCCTGGATGCAGTACTCCAGATGGGGCCTCACAAGAGCTAAGTAAAGGCGGACAATCACCTCCCTCTCCCTGCTGGTGACCCTTTTTTTAATGCAGCCCAGAACACAGTCGGCCTTACAGGCTGCAAGTGCGCACTGCCAGCTCATGTCCAGCTTCTCATCCACCAGGACCCCTAAGTCCTCCTCTGGGCTGCTCTCAAGGAGATCTTCCCTCAGTCTGTATAAATACCTGGGGTTGTCCCGACCCAAGTGCAGCACCCTGCACTTGGCCTTACTGAACCTCATTATGTTTTCATGGGCCCACTTCTCCAGCCAGTGCAGGTCCCTCTGAATGGCTTCCCTTCCTTCCAGTGTATCAACTGCACCACTCAGCTTGGTATCATCCACAAACTTGCTGAGGGTGCATTCAATGCCATCGTCTATGTCATTGATGGAGATGTTAAAGAGCACCAGCCCCAAGACCAACCCCGTGACCAGCCTCCACCCTGACACAGGACCATTAATCACAACACTTTGGCTGCATCCAACCAGCCAATTCCTAATCCATCGAACAGTCCATCCTTCAAATCCACACCTCTCCAATTTAGAGAGAAGGATGTGGTGAGGGACCATGTCAAAGGCTTTGCAGAAGTCCAGGTAGATGACAACCACTGCCCTTCCCTCATCCACCAAAGCCGACACTCCATCATAGAAGGCCACCAGATTGGTCAGGCAAGACCTGCCCTTGGTGAAACCATGCTGGCTGTCTCGAATCACCTCTTTGTCTCGTATGTGCCTTAGCATGGGTTCTAGGAAGATCTGCTCCATGATCTTCCCAGGTACAGAGGTGAATCTCACTGGCCTGTAGTTCCCTGGGTCTTCCTTTCCCCCCTTCTTAAAAATGGGAGTAATATTTCCCTTTTTCCAGTCTCTGGGGACTTCACCAGACAGACAGGATTTTTCAAATATGATGGAGAGCGGCTCAGCAACCACATCAGCCATCTCCTTCAGAACCCTAGGATGGATATCATCCGGTCCCATGGTCTTATATACATTCAATTTGACTTGGATTTGTTCCACTGTTACAGTGGGACAGAAACCACTCCACACACACTCACCTAGAGCCTCAGGGTCCTGGCAGACAAGAGAAGTCTGACCACCTGTGAAGAATGAGGCAAAGCACTCATTGAGTACCTCAGCTTTTTTTATGTCTGAGGAAGCCAGCACTCCATCACCTTTCATCAGAGGGGGAACACTCTCCTTGGCCTGTCTCCTCCTGCCTATGTACTTGTAGTATCTCTTCTTGTTATCTTTCACATCCCTTGCCAAGTTCAGCTCCATCTGTGCCTTGGCTTTCCTAATCCTATCTCTACACATGTGGACAACAGCCTTGTATTCCTTCCAGGCTACACAACCCAGCTTTCACTTCCTGTACTTTTCCCTCAGTTTAAGCTGCAGGTCCTCGCATAGCCACGACGGTCGCCTGCCTCCCCTGCTTGACTTGTGCTATTAATGAGTGGTCTCCAGTATGTCTGGCCTCTACTGGCTGGCATTTTTCCTACATGTATCAAAGTATGAGTCAACTAAGGAAGAATGTGAAGGGATGATCATAGAAGAAATGGAAAAGCAAAATATCATGCCTATGTTGCTGGAGTGCACATTGATAATACAGTAAAGGACAGCAACAGGTAGAGGAGAAACATATTGGCAAAGCCCCTCTGAATAGGCATAAAAAGTTTATGTGGTAAGTGATTGCAAATGGGCTGAACAGAAAGGGGAGAAGAAATGGCAATGTGTTAAGAAAAAAGGCTGATAAGTTTACTTCAGCAACTGTCTTTTCAACAAGACTCATAATGGCTGTCAGAGGACAGCAAGAACAGGTAGAATTAACTGAGATAGCAAACAAAGGAGAAAACAAAGAGTTACCCAATAAGAGTAAGAAAGGAGCAGCAGGAGTAAGGATGTGAAACTGGATGATGAGACATGCAGAACAAGAAGAGTGCAGCACAAAGAAAATACACACAGTGTCCACCTATGGTCCAGTTATGGAGGCTAACAAAAGAAGAAAGCACAAAACAAAGGGAAATCTTAAGGGAGATTTCTGGAGTCCCATCTTAGCCTAAGTAATTTAAAAGTAACAGCAAATTGTTTTACAAAAAAAAAAAAAAAAAGGACAATAAGGTGGCATACTAAGATACATAATTTAGTATCACCGTCAGAAAAGCAAGAAGAGCATGCCAGAGGTGGGTTTCTATCTCTAACTTAGAAAAAAAAAATGGACTAAGGTAAATGGCCTAGCACAGAAGTAACTGAATGAATGACTAGAACAGTTACCGGAGAATTAGTAAAATACAGACACAAAAGTCAAGGGAGGACAAGATTTTAAGACTGAGCACGATCAAATGTCAAAAACAGCAAGGAAGCCAAGAAGGATGAAGATGGAATAGAGACCCTGAGACCTGGCCAAGAAAAGGTAATCAGAGATCTTAGGAGATACTTTAAGGGAGTCAGAATACCTATACTGAAGTCAACTTTAAAAACAGTTCTGGACTACAGACACGGTACAGAAGCTGTCGCTCTTTAGTTTTGGCATTTTGGGTCCTTCCATGAAACAAAAATGAGTCAAGGCATCATGCTTTTACTGCTTCTTAATGCCAAGAAAAGCAGCATACAGAGTCTGAGTTCAATTACACAATGTAATTAAAGAAATCAACAGGAAGAACACCACTGATAATAACACCCTAATTTTATGATTTAGGGAGTGTTTCTCACACTTCAGAACCTCCTTTTCAAAGGATCAATACCAAATTCTTCTATAAATAAGTCCTGCAAAGAGAAAAGCACAGCCCAAGGTCAGCCAGCAAAGGAACAGCAGAACCATGCAAAGAAAGCAGGTCTCCCAGACCAGTTCTCTACATTCAAACCTTGCTGGCTTTCAGGTAGAGATAAAATAAGTAGCTCTGAAATTGCTTTTAACAGTTTTGCTCATTTCTCTGCAAGTTTCTGATAGAGAGGAAGAACTGTTTTTTTTTTTCTACTAGGAGGAGGGACTGAGAATTCAGAAACACTGCCCCTTTGCCACCACAAAAAGTTCAGAATCTTTCTCAGTTACTCAAATTTGAACTTTAAACACTTACTACATATTTCAACTATAATCAGCCACAGCCTTTACACAGTAAAGAGCATTAAAAAAGTCTGAATTGGTAAGTTAAAAAAAATAAAGCAAATACTTCTTCCTTGAGGTCTAAAAGTTCTCAGACCTCTTCTTCCCCTAATTACTCAGTCTCTACCACACATTAAAAAGGCCAAATGAAATATCACATCCCTTTGCATCTTGACTTCACATCAAGTAAACTGAACAGCTTAGAAAAAGGATCAGAAATTTGATATTGAGCCTTGCACAAATTGTTCACCTCAATTCAAAAGCAAGATCCCGATAAGCTTGGAGCAACCAGAGATTGAAAATGCAAGAGTTTTCCGCATTCTAACCAGCTAAAATCTTGTTATTCCTGAGGAAGAGAAGAGCAGAGATTGTGAGGTGGGAGAATGAACAAGTCTGATTACAGAGACAAAGCATCGTTCTCCAGCATGGACGACCTGTGTATTTTCAGAGGAAGAAAATTTATTTCTATTTGTAGAAAAAACAGGTCTCTTAACATAACTGCTGACAAATAAAGAAACAAACAAACAAAAACCAATCAATCACCCACAATGTTCTGTACCCACAAGTATACTATCTAATGAAAGCCAAACAGGTCAAAATGCAGGTGTGGAAACAAGGCCTATGAAATGGGTAAAGAAAAAACTGCTAACAATGAAGTATCTCAGAAATGCTTGCTTTATAAAGAGACAAAAAACATTTTAGGCTTATAGAACTACAGAACAGAATGATAAAGGAGCAGTGAGGAAAATAAGATGCAAAGAGTAGTACAGAGAGAAATGAAACAAATAGTGGGGTGTAGGAGGAAAGAGATGAAGTAGGAAGGGTGGAAGCATACTAGGCCTTAAAGGTAAAAGAGAGCCTGACTATGGCATGATGATGAGAAGCCAGTAATGGGATTTGGGAAAGGGTTCACAATGGTCAGCAGCTTGCAGAATCCATGCACCTTCTACCTTTAAGATACTAACTCTAAGGTTCATTTTAGGATGGAGTAGAAGACAAGACAGGTAAAAGACAGAAGGATAAAACAAACAAAATCTTGGTAAAATGCTACAGACCACCACAGTAAATGGGTCCTGAGGTCTGTTGCAAGACCTTCAGCAATACTGAGGAAGTTCCAAAATTCCATGTTTCATTTCAAATATAAACCAATAATTTTCCAATTAATTTACAGTGAAAACACATGGCAGCATTCTTAACCTTCTCAGTAACCCAGTCTGCACTGAAATATGAAAAAGTAAGGTCAGAGAATAAGTACACAAGAGATTTTACGCTCATCATATATCCTTTAGAAAGAAGGGGTACGTATCAACAGCAGAACAGGTAGCAATATTGACTCCAACTATCAAGCACTTATCCTTGTAGGGACACATCAACTGGATATTCCTGCGGACGTAAGAATAACAACAACCACCAACATAGTGGTTTAGATGCTTTTCTTTTGGTTTCAGAGTTAACACAACTAGAGTTCAGACATTTTAGGCTGTCCATTAATCTGGACACTACTCTCATTTTCAAAGTTGTCTTCCAGATCAGAAATACTAGAAACATATTTTTAAAGTTTCAATTTTGACATATCACAGAGCAACAGTTTCTGCAAATTGGGTACTACAAAACGTAGAGTTCTATCTGAACATCATTGGTTACAGTTCCAAGACTGGAAAAAGCAAATGGAAAAATGAGTCGAAGAGCATTTCATCTTTTGGTTGCTAATGACAGAGATGTAATTCCTGTCTGACAACTGTGTGAAATGAGATAATCATCTCAGCCTTGCTCTTGAGAGACAACTGTCCATATCACAGTTGCCATTAATCATATTTCCCTTCCGAAGGGCCAAAGATCCAAACTGTGACGCAGACTGAACCTCCCTCTATATAAAGGTCAGCTGACATTTAGGGGAGGATGCAAAGATACCAGTAACCTCTAGACACAAGCAGCATTCAGCTCTACTTTTATTGAAAAAGTACTGTTTTCGTCAAAATCACATCTTGGACTGGGAAGCCATATCAAAAGTCCTTAAATTATTTTTTTCTGTTTATTTGAAGTTGTCTGACTCCTTATTCCACCCTAGACACTTGCCTATAGATTTCAAGATAAAAATCCAAGGAATTTACAGGATAGATGCTTAAATATTAATACAACCTTCTAATCCTTCAGTAATGCAATCCTTTTCCCATAACTCCTCATATTTTCTTATTTCATTTTTATCTCAGCACCTGACATACACTTAGTTCTCAAATATAGGTAGAGTGCACACAGGACAGCACTACACTGCTTCAATTTTAAAAGTCAGCTTTTAGAAATATGAATGACCAAATTTAAATGTACAAATCCATACACACATCTAAGAGTCTCTGTACTAAAACACTGATATCTTCATTGCTTCTGCTCTTGTCAACTCTACATTCAGGGACGCACTTAGGAGAATTTGGCTATTTACTTAGGTATTTAAACGTTAGCTTTAGAAGTCTAATTTTAGGTGTTTAATATTCTTAATGTAAACTCTTAAAGACAGCACTTTCAGTCAAATGCATCTGTACAGTACCTTGGACTTCTATTTCAATAAACAATATTCACAGTTTTTCTTTTATAGATAATTTCATATAAAATAAATTACACAGAAAAGCTGCAGTATTCTACCTCAGAAGCTACATTTAGGTACTGATAAGCATTTGATGCACATACCAATATTGTCACTGAAAACTTATGCTCTCTATTATTCCCTTCTTTGAATGTATCAGTATATCCTGACTTTAATATAGTTGCGCTTTAGACTGTGAAATTTTCAAAGCAGAGACTGTCCTAAGTTTGCGTACCTGAGTCAGCACTGAATGTTCTGTCAGCAATTAACAAATAAATAGAAAACTATTACACTAATGCATATGACTTTCAACCCTGGATGTCTGTCATGAATATTTAAAGCACTGGCAGTAAATTAAAAAAGTCTTAATCCTTAACATAATAACTAAGAGGGAAAAAAAAATTATATACAAGAAAAAAATCATTGTGAGAGATCAAATTTTCATAAGGCTGACACATACATATTTTGCAATGTGCTCTGGCACCCATCAGATCCAAAAGTACTTGAAAAATATCAAGTCATTACTGCAATTATGGGTGTAGGGCAAGGTAACCTCCAGGGTATGAAAAGTCTGTTCCCCCCCCACCACCACCACCTTAATGTACAAAGGCCAAAATGCCCCAGTTATCTCATTCCTTGTGCTAGATAACACTGTACTCAAAACAGGTTGATTGCATAACTACAGGACAACAGGTAGGAGAGCATCTAACTATATTCTCAAAACATACATAAGCTTCTTGATTCAGTCTTCCCTTAGCTTGAGAAGGTATCCCTTTCTAACGATAACTGTCAAAATTCTTAGCATAAATTGAAATCACTTTGGATGAACCTGGAGGCATTTTCAGTTTGATCTTACTAATAAATTACACCAAGTTCTTTCTTCATGGACTCTCTGTTAACCACTGTGATACCAAACAGATCCTGAAAGGGTTCCTGTCCTGGTCAAGTACCCTTTGATCTTGGATTTCTTCACTGCAGAACACAAACATATCTCAGGTGAGATACCCTTAGACTTGATTCTTCTCCTACAGCAATCTATTGTGGTTTCATTTGAGATGAATTCTCCCTTGAACTTCATTTTTTAAGGAAATCACTTTAGTGCTAGAATAATCATCTGAGACTGGATTCACCACAGCACCAGCATTACCATTCACATTCACAGCTCCTGAACACAGCACAAAACACACATGAAGACCACAGACTGGCTTATTTTGGCTTTCAGAGCAGGTTCCACTAGCATTATTCTAGACTCCAAGCACAACAGAACCCACTCTCAAGGGCACACATATCAGAATTCATCCTACAGTCTCTAGGTACAATAGGACATGCATCCCAAAATACTAGCTCCAAGATTTGTATGTTCAGCTTCCAAGCACAGTACAGTATGCAACCCATAATGATTTTATTCCCACAATTATTCACACAGTAGTACACAAACAGAGAACAACTAACACTCCAAAATCCCACGGTTGCATCCTTGAATACCAGCAGTACAAATCACCATTTGTATCTCCAGTATGCTTTTTCTTTTTGAACAATATTACCCTTCTCAAAGATGCTTAAATGGTAGAAAATAATTTCATGCCAGTGATGACAAAGGCTATATCTAGGATGAATACAACATTACAAAAAAGCAGAAGGGAGAGAACAAAGGTTTCTTACAATTGATTAGGGTTAAGGCCTCCAAGAAAACTAAACAATGAAAGAATCAGATCAATTTCATACAGTGAAAAAGACTGCCAAATGAGAGAGAGAGAGAGATGCACACAAAAAGGCTTGAGAAAGGTTCAGAAACAGAGAGGAAAAAAAGATTAAAAGAAAAGCAGATACAGTGAGAAAAGAGATGCTGAAAATAAGGATGCAAGGCAAAAGAGAAGGACCGATAGGACCAGGAGGCAATACAGTGCAGTCACTCACTCTGTCTGGAAGAGTTTTCCGGAGGGAGGTGGATTATCTTCAGTGTTGGTTTCTGGGGGGGCTGCTCTTCACACTTCTTCTCTGAAAGCCATCCTCAGAGAGTCTTGCTGACAGCCATTCCAAGAGCTTCTTCAATAAATATTTTGAGAGCAAGAGGATTGTGAACGAAATCAGAATCTTGAGTACTGAAACTATCTACTTGGGATCCTCACTCCTGAAACTGCTGCTTTTATCCCAGCATGGAGATCCTCTCACTTCTGGCAGCTAACTACCATTTCCCTTGGGAGAAACCCTTTTCTTTTCCTCACTGACTGCCAGGTTGGGGATGTCGATCTTAAATAAACTCCCTACCTGGAAGTCTCTCTTCTTTTCCTGTAGGCGCACCTTGTCCTTAAGGGTGAGCAGACCTCTTTATCTGAAAGAATTGTCAGTTCTGTGGATAATATCAGTAAAAACTGGCAGAAAGCAACCAGAAAAGGGAAGAAGAGTATTTGAATCTAGTTTTACTTTTTCCCCCTTGTTTTAACCTTCTCTGCTGTCTATTGACCAGATGTAAATAATTAAAATTACTAGGTAATTATCCTTTTTATTTCTGTTTTGGGCATTCCTCTCTTGAGCATATGAGGATTCTTCTGTCAAAGCTCCCTGTTTACTATCTGGTCTAGGTAAGAGCTTCTTAAAGGCTGCTTTCTCACTTGAGGAAAGAATTTCCTCACCCAGCAGTTATGTAGTAAGGGGGAGTAGGTAGTCAGGGTTATTATCGCAACCCTTAGAAACTGGGGAAATGAGGATGCCTCTCACCTAAATAGGTATCAAAGGATCTCCAGGAGACTCGCTTCCACTTCGTGAGAGTAGATTTGCTTCTCCAGCAGGATCTGGTGCTGGGCCCTCTGTCTTCTCTCAGCTAGTTAGTGAGGTTGGGGGCCAGTGCTTGGCTCCCCTAAGCTAGTTAGCGAGGAAGGGGCCAGTGAGTCCACCCTCGACAAGGGCCCGCCGGGCGCTGCGGCTGCGAGCAGGGCTGCCCAACCAGGTGCTTCCCTCCCGGCTGCAGATGGAGCAGGCGGGCACTCTCTCCCCCACCCTAGCAGGTTACGGGGGTGTCCCCCCACCCCGGCTGCCCGGAGGCCGTCCCTGGCTTCCCCCCAGGCCCCAGCTCCTCTTGCCCGGGCCCGGCTACCACGGGAGGCCACAGCGGGTCGCGAAACAGAGCAGTTGCCTCCACCGCCTTCTGCTGCGCCTCAGCTTCGTCCCCAGAGGGCTCCCTGGGCTCCGGAAGGCCCGAGCCAAAAGGCGTCTGAGTCTCTGAAGGCCCAACCGCTCCCGCAGCTGCTGCTCCGGGCTGCGGCTCCACTGCAGGCCCCGACTCCTCCCCGGCCTCCGCTCCGCCTCCCCCAGCTCCCCTCGGCCGCTGCCACCCCCGCCTCCCCGGGTTAAGGAGGCGCCGAGCGGGGCGCGGAACCGGGCTATTGCGGCCGCTAAGCCTGCGTCCATACTCGATGTCTGGAGAGAACGGAGTGCAGAGTTTCGCCCGAGGAACCTGGCTGCTCACAGGACGGGGACCCCCCCCGCCCCCGCTGGCAACCTAAGCCTCGACCTACTCCAGCACTGCCGACCCACCCCAGGGCCTTGCTTTGTCCCGGAGGTACCCACAGTCTGTTGGACCCTAGACCTTTGGAACACTGACAGAGGAAGCTTCTTGTTGCATCTCCCACCCTACTGGGACAGCTGTTGGGGCCCCTACATAACAGTTGCTTACCCAGACGGTGTTCATCTGCTCCAGCCTTCGAACACAACTCATCCCACCCACCTGACACTGCTTCCAAACAGCCACCATCCACTTGCCTTCTGGTACATGACCTGCTGCCTTGGGTGGGCCACTCCCGATCATCTATTTGGCAGAAATGTCATTATTACCACCAGTCACGTAATAACTGTGTCATGCTCCTACCCAGAAACCAAGTTTGCTCCTACCCCCCTGAAAATGCCATTCTTCATTTCTAGCAACCTTTCCTCATACTACATTTGCCAATAACCTATTACATTATTATCTTCAAATATAAAGAGACATCCATAACCCTTTCAGAATTCTTATCACTGCCCTCCAACATGTTAGAATCGGCCAAAAACATACACAAAACCCCATGAATTACATACAATGTTGTCTCATTTTCACCTAGCTGGCTAAAGTTCTGAGTTTTGTGTTAGTATGTTGCAAAGCTCATTTTGGAGAGACAGACTAAGACAACTGTCCATTATCTTAGAAAACTTACAGAGACTCTCCAGTGAAGTAAATTATATAATAAAGCAAATACTCCAAAATGCATGTGGAAGAAAGAACAGTAGGATCCCCCTTACTTGAAGGCCAGTGCTTTAGTCAGACCACTACTAAATTGTACATCTGAAATATACAAACATATAGCAGCCTCAGGTTCTCTACCTTACATGAAAGATACCCTGTATTTTATAATCTTTCCTTTCCATAGCTAATTATAATGGTAGACGGACTGTTGCAAGACTTACCACTTTTGCAGGGATCAATTTATTCTTGTGTCTGCTAGAGATTCCTTGCTATCAACAGGCCAAAATCTGTGCCAAACTCCTATGCCATCATTTCAGAAAGATATAGAAATTAACACACAACCTCCAATCTCTTAAGGAGCTTGTGCTCTTCTCCCAAACCAAATCTTTGTTTTGCTTTTATGCCAGCAGCTTGGGCAGTAGCTCATTTCCCAATGCTATTATCTACTCTCCATCAAGGAGCATTTCTTGTCCCTTTACCCATATTACCCTGACATTACAGATCACATTATAGCATTCCCATTCACTACAATGGCTACCACCTGTGTCTTCCTTCTCACCACCACAGGCCATGGAAGAGCTCTGTTCCATTCTGTGTTGCTTTTTTTTTTTTTTTTTTTTTTTTCAGTCTCACTCCAGCTCTGGACAGACAGCTGAGCTCCTACACCCTTTGCTTTCTGCCTGCCTTTATAACAGGCATGTCCAACCTGCAGCCAGGCACAGCCCATCCTGCAGCTATCACCTGCTCCTCACAATCACAGCAGCAGCTCCGCCCTGCCTAGCAGCACTGTGTGCTGGGCATCACTTAGCAACAACCAAACTATCAGTGTGCTGTTAATGGTGTCTGTGCTGAAACCAGCACACCAGGACAGTGCAATGCAGTGCCAGCTCAAGTTATGGCAAATAATGTTCTGTGTTTTGATACCTTGGCTAAACACAGTCCCATGAACAGCAAAAAAAAACGCAGCCATGACTTCTGTTTTGATAGAGAAATTTGAGAATAGGTTTCAAGATTGCAAAAAAAAAAAAAAAATCACCTTTTTTTTGGTATATTTGTAACTCCATTTTCATTCAACATAAACACATTTTCAAATGGAACATATGGAGTTGCAATCAGATATTCACTCAAAAATCTGATCATTTCTTTCTAACAAAATTTTATAAGAGAAAAATATCCTCACAAAGAATTGCATCACTGTCAGTGAACCAGACTGATGCTTTACTTTCACAAAAACAAGGTCAAATATCTCACTAGCTTTATGTTTTTGTTGCTCTCTATTTTTCTTACCATTTTAATAAAAATATGAAACTTCAAATGTTTTGTTACTTATATATATTAACTATAGTATACATTTTATGAGAGCTGCTCCAAAAGTAATGCCTCCTGTTTTATTATGTTGGCAGTATGGCAAAAGTGGCTGAACCTTCCGACCAATATTCCATTACATTTTGGTGCTGTGCGACAGATGTCAGCAGAGGGGAAATCTGATAGAATGACATCTGACATGAAACTGCATAGGAAGCAAAAGTGTCCCATTGAATTCCTTCATGCAGAAATAAATACTGACATTCATTGATACTCAAAGTTTATGGAGACTAACCAGTGGATGTGAGTGCAGTGAGGTAGTGGTGGTGTGTTTCAGCAGTGGCAACAGTGGGTCACCTCCACTGGTGCAAGTTTTGACATCCATGGCATGCAGGCTCTTGTTCATCACAGGTGCAAATGCATAACTAATGGTGGTGAGTATGTTGAAAAATATTGTTTTATACCTGAGAATTTGGTCTGTCAAGCAGCGTTATTATGCTCATTTTATCTGTTGCAGTTTCCATGGCAATAAATAGCAGACATTATTTCCCGAACAACATACATATATGTAGTCCAAGACAATTCTTCTTCATTCAGTGTGGCCCAAGCAAGCCAAAAGGTTGGGCATCCATGCCTTAGGATACCTCTTAGAGCTAGGTGTTATTCATTACTCCCTGCTATTTCCATATCAAACCCTCCCGTCTTCCTCTAGCTAGGATTTGTGTCCACATTGTGCATAGGCTCCTCATTACTTGAGAGTCAAGACAGAAGCACCATTTTGCTGGGAGCCAGTGATAAGAGGTATCTGCATAGTGTTTGATATAGCCAACTACAGAGGTGTTAGAAATATGCAGCTGGACTCAACACATTCCAGGCATCCTGCTCATGTTTCCCATTTATTTTTCCTGTAAATTTTTGTTGTCTTCTTCCCCAAATTCACATATGAAATATTATCTGCTTTTTGTAAGCACAAATGATCTGATGCAATTAACTTACTCCACTAATTTAAAGAACATAAATACAAAAATTCTATCAAATACAAAAAGGGCTATACCCTGCAGAAACACAGAATCATAGAATCACCAAGATAGGTGGCATCTCATTTAGTCCAAACACCCACCTTGCAGTGAGGGGTGCAAAACTGAATACAGTACTCAAGGTGCGGCTTCACCCGAGCTGAGCACAGGGGGATCACTTCCTGGGTCCTGCCGGCAACTGCAGAGATTTAAATCTACAGTACTGACCTTGAGCAGGCCAGGACCAAGTAACTGCACAGTTCACATCAATTTGGTGAGCAGAAGAAAATGGTGCTTATTAGCTGGTGCAACCTGATTATACATCTTATGTGCTTCATCTACACCCACAAGCCAGTCCAGTGGATATGCATAACACTAATCAGAGCAGGTGAGGCCTATCGCATTACATCCAAAGCCACCTCGTTAACGCCTATTCTTGTCGCCTTACATCGCGATATCTCAGTAATTGCCTAATACAACAACAGCAACACTGTTTCTGATACCAGCCAGGATGCCATTGGCCTTCTTGTCTACCTAGGCATACTCTTGGTTCATGTTTAGCCCAGGATTGACCAACAGCCCCAGGTCCATTTCTTCCACAGTCTTCCAGACACTCTGCCCCAAACCTGCATTGCTGTTGTAGCCAAAGTGTAGGATCTGACACTTGGTCTTGCTGAGCTTCATCCCATTGGTTTTAGTACAGTGATGTTGCCCCTCCAGGTCCTTCTGTACGGCCCTCCTACCCTCAGGCAGATCAACACTTCCTTGTGTAATCTGCAGACTTACTGAGGGTGCACTCAATGCCCTCATCCACGTCATCAATAAAGATATTGAATAGGACAGGCCCCAATACTGACTGCTGGGGAACACCACTCATCACCAGTTGACAGCTGGATTTAACTCCATTCACCACCACCCTCTGGGTACAGACCTCCAGCCAGTTCTTTACCAAGCAAAGAGTGCAATTCTTCAAGCCATGTACTGCCAGCTTCTCCAGGAGAACGCTGTGGGAGACAGTGTCAAAGTCTTTGCTGAAGACTAGTTAGAAACTAATGGATCATGACCCCATTATCATATTTAGCATTCAGAAAACCAGAAGAGCCATGCTGAAGCTTCCCCGAGCTAAGAATATGGGCAGAGAGATTTAAAACGAAACAAAACAAACAAACAAAAACCCCTAAACTAGTTATCTAATCCTCACTTTATAATGAATTGTTAATGTTTGTTATATATTACTGTAATTTTTGAGAGATGGATCAGGAATGGTTGAGACTTCCAATATCTATGAAAGGACAGGAGGTGGCTTTGGTTTTTGTCAGTTAAGACAATGAAACATGATATTTGGCAAAGAATTATTTTTCACATCCTGGCTAAATTTCTGTTCCTTCCATTTGCAACCAGTAATAAGCACACACTTCATCAATATAGCATAATGCATAATATGCAACCTAGTATAACAGCTTTCTAACAACCAAGGGTTGTTTCTTCTTCCAAAACCACACCTTCCTACTCAATAAAAGAACTGATATTTTTGTATGTAAATATAAATAGAAATGTACTTTTATTGCTAGTGCTATACTCCGTGAACCATTTTTCATTACATTTTGTAAAAACGACATGCACACCCTCTTTACATTTACCCAGCAATTAAGAGCCTAGAATCACTGGTTTAGAATCAAGCACTTTAAATACATGTTCAGGATCTTGACTATTAAAATGGCATCGAACCTGGCATTTCTGACCAGTGTCAACAGTACCTGCTGGGAAATCAAGCCATTTGAAGGCTAGATAAGCACCTAGGGATATATTTCCTGGTTTCATCTTTCAAAAGCAACAGCTTTGGCCCCAGCTACAATCTGCTGTGTGCAATAACTCCACGTCTGCAGGAGGAAGTCTAGTGTAACAATCTCTTATCCGCTGGTGGTTAAAACTAGAAGACACCTTCTCCTGCACCGAGCTCCATTACCACTCCCCACAAAGCACTGCCATTCTCCCTTCGTGGTAACTCGTGCGACGGACTATGCAACTTCGCATCCTGCACCAGAAGCCTCGTTCCCACCGCTTTACAAGCAGAACTAACGGAGCTAGACAGACGTCGAGAAAGCCACGACCCACCCGGAATGCCCATTTCCCCGGGGCGAGCTCCCGCCCACCAGCAGGCTCTTCCTGACGCCTCCCGCGGAGGGATGGCGAGAACACCACACGCGGAGCCTCCTTAAAAGCGAGAGGCGCCAACGCGCGCCGCGCCGTAGCCGTGCGGCCCCGCCCCGTGTCGCATCCCATAGGCAACGGAGCCACGGGCGAGGACGCGCCGCCCGCAGGAGGTCCCCGCGGCGGGGAACAGGCGCTGAGCCTAGGACCTCGCGGAGGAGGGCGGACAACTGCTGCAGGCACCTGGCACAACGTATCACCCCGACACTCCTGCTAGCGCCTCTCGTTCCACAGCGTGCTGTAGGGAGGCGGGATAAAGCTAGCCCTCACCTCTCTATCTGATTGGACCCCGCGCCCATCCATCAAAGGGAGAACAATTTGCTTTGCGAATTGGTCACGCCCCGAGAGAAGGCCTGACGAGGAGGCAGGGGAGGTCTTGTTGGGCGCCTCCCGCTAGTCAGTCAAACGACACACGAACGGCCGCGGTGCCGCACGGAGACTCAGGCAGCGTGCCACCGGCACCGCTCCTTATTGCGCAGAGGGTTTCCTTCCCGTCTGCGGTTCATGGCTTCCGGTTAACTGCGACCCGACGCGGGTTCCGTCGCCCTTCAGGAAAGCACAGATGCGTGCGTGGCGAGGGCGGCCGCCCTCCGCCGCGCTGTGTACGTCACGGCAAGGACGGTGGCCGGCGGGGCGTTATCGTCGCGTAGAGCTGAAGGGACGACAGGGGGCGGACTAGGGGGACAGTGCGTTTCTCTGTTAGCGCCGCTCTCCGAGATCTGCTGGGAGCTGCGGCGCTACTATTGCGCTGCCATGGCCGGGCAGGAACAGCGGGGCTACTGCGGAGTCGTGCGCTGACCGCGGCCGCCCTCAGCACAGAGGCTGCGCAAGGAGAAAGTCACCTTCCCTCCCTTCTCCTCCTTCTCCTCCTCTTCCTCCTTCTCCTCCTCTTCCTCCTTCTCCTCCTCTTCCTCCTTCTCCTCCTCTTCCTCCTTCTCCTCCTCTTCCTCCTTCTCCTCCTCTTCCTCCTTCTCCTCCTCTTCCTCCTTGTAGAGAACAGTGGCAGCAAAATGGCAGAGGAGGAGCTCTGTGTTGTTTCTAGTTGCAGTGCCCATGCTAGAGTGAAATAGATTTATTCTGGGTTGCTAGGCCCTCAAAGTCATGCTCTGTAATTAACTTAAACAGCATACAGCACAGGAGTCATGGTGACACGGAGGAAGATGTCTATCTTCCTATCTTGGCTGAATTGATTCTACATTGGTGGAAGTAAAGCTATTAAATATTAGTCAGCTCAGCAGACATAACTGAATTCAGAAGGTGAAATGTATCATTTTCACACTGAAGCTCCACTCAGGCTCTCAGAATGGGGACCCGTTTTATATATTTTTACTTGTCTACTGTGCTGTTATAATCCAGCAGGGTTATATTAGAAACTAAGGAATTGGTCCTACTCTAAAGTTTAGTTTTAGTCCTGGGAAAAGGTATTGGATCTTTTCAAGTGGAAAGAATCCCATCTGTATCTCACCATGCATAAAAGCACAGGCCTCTCCCTTTCAAAGGGTATCTAACTATGTGAACCCTTCCCTGAAACTCTCAGAAGTTTCAGCTAGTGGCTGTGCTTTTAATACAGAAAGTACTTCTGAAAAGGAGGAAAGCCCTAGATTTGATTTCTCTGATGACTTGCCCTCTCTTTTCTTTGTGCCCAGCTGTGCAGGCTCCGTGTCATCATGCATAGTTGTAATAGTCATTTCAGGCTACAACTGCACTTTAATGTGCTTTGAAGCAGGTTGTTCTGTGGACTGCAGAACTAACAAAGGCTGGTTTATTATCAGTTTTGGTTTTGATGGATTCTTTGGTATCTGATAAGATGAACTAAAGATTTCTCCCTAATTAGTGCATTTGTAACGTCTCTTTTCATCCTTGTTCTTTTATGCTTTTTAAAGCTAAGGTTGTACTGTGACCTTTCTCTCTGCAAGGACACCAAGTCTCTTGTATTTGTTCTTATATTTTCATGAACTCTATAGTTCTCTACTATCTAGATCTTTGCAAGGGGATTTTGTTCTTCTAGCTGTATAGTAGAGGGGTTTAAATCTGTCTTTCTTGCTTTTTCCTCAATCTTTCAGATAGGTATAGTGGCTGGAGATAGGTACTAGATCAGGACAGGGCTCATTCCCAAGGATCACAGGCAGGAGATTCTTGTCTGCCCTTTTTTAAAGAGATATGTGGCAGCTTAAGTAAATGCTGTTATTATCCACCTTTGAGTGTCTGGAGGTGGTTGCTTTTTTAAGTTAGTTGTTGTTGAAACTCTCTTTATGGTTAAATCTTCATGAGGATAAATAATAATAATAATAAAAAAGAATGTATTATGAACTTTGGTCTTTAGGACATTCATTCAGTATATGGGAGATACCGACAAGATTCAAAGTGATGAGTACTTACTGGAAAATAATTAATTGCATGTTCAGAATGTGGTACCTGACAGAAACAAAACAAAGAGAGAGGAGTCAGAATCCTAATCTCCCGGACTGGGGAGATTTTTTTTTACTGGGACATGCTTTGACTCCCATATCAGTTCCTATGGGTTCCCTGTGGCTTAGATGATCTCTGAATGGGCCTTCTGGACAGATTAGCAGGGAAAAATCATGCTTAGGAATCTTGTTCTGGAGCTTCATCTCAAGCTGAAGAGTTTGGAGAGTGAAGTCAGAGCTGACAGTCACCAAGTATTTCCTTGTAAATAAGTAACACAAATACAGATTCCTTTGCAACTTTGGTGCTCATAAGACTACAAGAAGCCGTTGGGGATGGAGGAAATTTTCTCAGGAAGAGCAATTGCAGGGATGTCACTGAATGAGCTGAATACATTTCACATACATTTTCAATTCATAATGTTTTTCCTTTAGTGTGAAACATCTAAGAAATTTTTTATAAGAAAATGGTTCCATGATAATTATAATTTCTTGAATCCCAAAGTTTATTTAATGCTACTTAATTATGAAGTACTCATAAGACATTTCAGTAGTTAGACAAACAATAAATAGGAGACTCTTGTGCTCTAAAGCCTGCTGGGCTTCTGTTATAGATACTATGTTACTATAGTCTCAACTTTTATATAACCAAATTACAAAGTGATTCCCCTCAGAAAACTTGCAAGTGAAAAGATACCTTCTTACTCAACTAGTAGTTAAGTTGCTTAGGTGTGTTCTGACCATCTTCCAACTTAACTGAATTAATTTTTACTGTTTTTCTTGTTAACTCTATGGAGTTAAAATAGCCCTGAGAGATACTGCTACTTCCTGTTTTGAATTGACAGAATTATATTCTTAAGTTAGTTTCAATTAGTAGCTGTCCTTAAATGAAAACCCTATATTTCTGTGTTCAAGTTTGGATCTTTACATTAGGTAATGGTGCCAAGGAAGAAAATTTATGTTTTCACATCTCAGAACTGGCAGGTATGAAAACTCTCCTCTACCTGTAAGTGTGGACAGAAGCTGCTGTGAAGCAGTGAGTGTAGAACTACCTTAAGTCCCTTTTCAAAGAGCCTTTGCACTACTGAGACACTGAAGTGTGCTAAGTCTGATTAACAGTCTGTCTACCACTTCAGAAGCAGATGGTATGAAAATGCAGACTGAATATAAAGCTGATCACAATAGCTCAAACTAATGAGCAGTACATGCTGTTGAATCCTGAGAACCAGGCACCAGAGTTAATAGTAAAAGATTAAAACCCTTACAAGTGCTTCGTATACATATAATAGCAGTCATAATAATTGTCTTGAATGACATTTAGGAAAGGGACAAAACATTTTAATATTTTTATTAAAACATTAAAAAATGAGCATCAGAAACATAAAACTAGTGGATGTTTGACCCTGTTTTTGTGAAATGAATGCATCAGTCTGATTCAATGGTAGCCATTCTCTTGAATTTTCAATATGCTCATCAGAGATTTTTGATGAAATTTTACATTTCCTGTATCTCATCCTTGATAATCACATAATTGCAGGAGCTGGAAGGGAGCTTGACAGATCACCAAGTCCAACGCCCTTGCTAAAGTGACTTCCCTACAGTAGGTTGCACATGTGGGCATCCAGGTGAGTCTTTTCATCTCCAAAGAAGGCTCCACAACCTCACTTAGCATTCTAGTACTCTGTCACTCTCACTGTAAAGAAGTTGTTTCACATACTTGCACACTTCCTGTGTTGAAGTTCTTGACCATTGCTCCTTGTCCTGTTACTACACACCACTGAAAAGAGTCTGTCCTCATTCAATTATCTCCTGCACTTGAGATATTTATAATCATTGATCAGATCCTCTCTCACTCTTCTCTAGGCTGACTTGGATGTATCCACCTTTCCTCATGTGGGAGATGCTCCAGGCCCTTTATCATCTTTGTAGCCCTCTACTGTACTCTTTCTAGGAGATCTCTGTATTTTTTGAACTGGGTTGCCCAAAACTGGGCACAGTATTGTATATGCAGTTTTGCCAGGGAAGAGTAGATGGGTAGGATCACATCCCTCGACCTGCTGGCCAGGCTTTTTTTAATGTATCTCAGGATACAACTGGGCATACTGCTGGCTCATGTCCAACCTGTTGTCCACCAGGACCCCTAGATCCTTCTCTTCAGAGCTCCTCTCCAGCAAGTTAGCCCATAATCCTTACTGATGAATGTGGTTATTTCTTCTCAGGTGCAGGAATCTACACTTGCTTTTGTTGAACCTCATAAGGTTCCTCTCCACCCTACTTCCAGTCTATCTGGGTTCTGCTGAATGTTAGTACAGCATTCTGGCATGTCATTCCTCCCAGCTTCATATGATCAGCTAACCTGCTGAGAATGAACTCTACCCCATCATCCCGGTCATTGATGAAGATGTTGAAAAAGACCAGACCCAGTACTGACCTATGGGAAACACTGCTATTTACAGGCCTCCAATGAGACCATTTGCCACTGATCACAAATGTGCATACTGCCAAAAGTGGTGACATGAATAAGGCGTGACTATGAAGCAAGGGATATTTTTCTCTCATAAAATTTTGGTAAAATGACATGATTAGATTTTTGACTTGAATAAACTGATTGCAACTCTATACATTCAATTTGAAAAAATGTATTTATGTTGAATGAAAATGGAGTTGCAAATATACAAAAAAGGTTGATTATTATTTTGTCAATATTGAAACCTATTCTCAAATTTCTCTATCAAAACAGAATGCGTGGCTGCGTATTTTTCACTGTTCACAGGACTGTGGTTAGCCAGTCTATCAAAATGCAGATGATTATTTGCCATAACTTCAGTTAGTGCTACACTGCATCTTCCTGGTGTCCTGGTTTTAGCTCACACAGCTAAAACCTGGTCCTGTCCTGGGTTTAGCACACTGACAGTTTGGTTGTTGCTGAGCAATGGGTGCATGGCTGGGGCTGAGCTAAGCCTCTCAGTTTAGCAGAACTGCTGCCACAATGGTGCGGAGCAGGGGGCAGGTTGCATTGCAAGCTGTGCTTGGCCTCACGCGGCTTGTGGCCTGTGGGTTGCATATGCCTCATCTAAGGTAATAATTGTGCATGTACTGGACTCAGTGTGAAGCTGGAACTGACAGTTGTAGAGAGCTGAATGAGAAAATCACTGCTGCTTTTGAACCCCTTAAAGTCTTAGCCTTCTGTTTTCCAAGTGTAGGTCAGTACTGGTGTGGAAAGTAAAAAATAAATTACCTAAAGTGAAGGATGTTTTCCTCTGCATCAGGACTTTGCAAGTTGATCCCTCCTGGAAATGGGATTGCTACATTCCAGGGTTTATTCCAGGGGCCCACTGAGTGTCTTGGTATGGTTAAACATCCCCAAATACTCCTATTACCTTTGCTTTAATGCTGCAAGTGCTGCTGCTTCTGACTGCAGTCCTTTGAGGTGTACATGAACTGTTAAATGCCTCAGTTGCAGCAGTGGGATTGTTTAGGCTATTCAGGAATGCATTCATAACACCATCAGCACCGCAAACAGGAAAGTGGGTGAAAGCCAGTAAATACTGTAGGTGAACAGTATCGAAACAGCATCACAGAACTGTAAGAGTTGGAGGGGACCTCTGGAGATCATTTAGTTCAAACACCCTGGCTAAAGCAGGTTTCCTAGAGTAGGAAACCTGCTTTTTTTTTTTTTTTTTTTTTTTTTTTTCCTATAGGAAAGCATCCAGGTGGGTTTTGAATATCTCCAGAGAAGGAAACTCCACAACCTCTCTCTGCAGCTTGTTCCAGAGCTCTGTAACCCACAAAGGGAAAAAGTTTTTCCTCATCTTCATATGGAACGTCCTGTGTTCCAGTTAGTGCCCATTACCCATTGTTCTGTTCCTGGACAGTGTTGAAAAGAACCTCAAAATTGAGGTATTTATAAGCACTGATAAGATCTCCTCTCAGTCTTGTCCATGCTGAACATTCCCTGGTCTCTGCCTTTCTTCATGTAGGAGATGCTCCAAGCCCTTTATCATCTCTGTAGCCCTCTGCTGGACTTCTCCAGTCATTCCCTGCCTTTTTTGAACTGGGGAGCCCAGATCTGGATGCAGTATTCCAGATGTGATTTTACCTGGGCAGAGTAGATAGGGAGGATCACCTCCCTCGACCTGCTGGCCAGGCTCTTTTTAATGCACCCCAGGATACCACTGGGCTTCTTGGCCACAAAGGCACACTGCTGGCTCATGGCCAACCTGTTGTCCACTAGGACACCTGTGTTCTTCTCTGCAGAGCTTCTTTCCAGCAGGTCAGCCCGTAATCTTTACTGATGCATGTGGCTATTTCTTCCCAGGTAGAGGAATCTACACTTGTATTTGTCGAACCTCATAAAATTCTTCTCTGAATAAGTTGTCTTGATTATATTTGTGTGGCAAGAGTTCAGCTGTGAGATGATCATTGCAGTTTCATAGACGGTTTCACATGGGGCAGAAGCTGATTTTGAAGCACGAACATCAAATGGAGCTGGACCATGGCTTGCTGCTCCTGGGATTTCCTGGGCTGAATTACTAGGAGTGACAAGATGTAATGTGTCATCCCTGCCTCCAGGAATACTGGAGTGAGAGATTCACTAGATCATCTATGCCTGAGTGTTGTTAGAGTTCAGGCAAGATGGTCTTCACCACAACCTCCCTTCAGGTAGTTGAAGACAGCAATAAGGTCTTCCCTGAGCTTCCTCTTCTCCAGACTGAACAATCCCAGATCTCTCAGCTGCTCCTAGTAAGACTTGTGCTCCAGACCCTTCACCAGCTTTGTTTCCTTTTCTGACCACGCCCAAAACTGAACGCAGTACTGAGGTCTCACCAGGGCTGAGTACAGAGGGATGATCACTTTGTTTGCAAATAACACCAAGTAGTCAGGAAGTGTCAATCTGCCTGGGGGTAGTGAGGCTCTACAAAGTAATCTGGGCAGGCTGGATCACTGTGCTGAGGCCAATGGGATGAAGTTCAACAAGACTTGAGGTTTAACAAAAGCGAGTGTAAAGTCTTACACCTAGGGAGGAATAATTGCATGCACCAGTACAGGCTGGGGGATGACCTGCTGGAGAGGAGCTCTGCAGAGAGAGACCTGGGTGTCCTGGGGGACAGGTTGACTATGAGCCAGCAGTGTGCCCTTGTGGCCAAGAGGGCCAATGGCATTCTGGGATGCATTAAAAAGAGTGTGGCCAGCAGGTCAAGGGAGGTGATCCTCCCACTCTACTCTGCCCTGGTGAGGCCTCATCTGGAGTACTGTGTCCAGTTCTGGGCTCCCCAGTACAAAAAAGATCTCTTGGAAAGAGTCCAGTGCAGGGCCGCAAAGATGGTGAAGGGCCTGGAGGATCTCCCCTATGAAGAAAGGCTAAGTGAACTGTGTCTCTTTAGCCCTGAGAAAAGAAGACAGGGTACCTGACCCAGGTTTATAAATATCTGAAGTGTGGGGGACAAAGTGTCGAGACCAGACTCTTTTCAGCAGTGTGTGGAGACAGGACAAGGGGTAATGGCCAGAAACTGTAGCACAGGAGGTTCTGCACGAATGCGAGCAAGAACTTCTTTATGGTGAGGGTGACAGAGCACTGGCACAGACTGCCCAGGGGGGTTGTGAAATCTCCTTCTCTGGAGATATTCAAGACCCACCTGGGCACCTACCTGTGCGACTTGCTTTGGCAGAGGGATTGGACTCAATGATCTCTTGAGGTCCCTTCCAATCCCTACAATTCTGTGATTCTGTGTGATTCTGTGAAGACCAAGTGCCTGGTCCTGCACTTTGACCACAACCCCAGGCAATGCTACAGGCTTGGGGCAGAGTGGCTGGAAGACTGTGTAGAGGAACTAGACCTGGGGGGTATTGGTTGACACTTGTCTGAACTTGAGCTAGTAGTGTGCCCAGGTGGCCAAGAAGGCCAATGGCATCCTGGCTGATATCAGAAATAGCGTTTTACCAGTAGGAGCAGGGAAGTGATCATCCCTCTGTACTCAGCCCTGGTAAGGCTGCACCTCAGCAAACACCACCACATATTCTGCACCAGCAACACTAACATATTCACAGAATCACACAGGATCACAGAATTGTAGGGGTTGTAAGGGACCTCTGGAGATCATCTAGTCCAGTCTCCCTGCCAAAGCAGCTCCCTAGCCCACACTGCACAGGTAGGTGTCCAGACGGGTCTTGAATGTCTCCAGAGAAGGAGACTCCACCACCTCTTTGTGCAGCCTGTGCCAGTGCCTGTCACCTGCACTGTGAAGAAGTTCCCATGAACATTTGTGCGGAACTTCCTATGCTTCAGTTTGTGGCCATTTCTCCTTGTCCTATCACCACACACTGCAGAGAAGAGTCCAGCCTCATCCTTTTGCCTCCTGCTCCTTAGCTATTTATAGATGTGGATCAGATCCCCTCTGAGCCTTCTTTTTTCAAGGCTGAACAGCCCCAGGTCTCTCAGCCTTTCCTCTCAAGGGAGGTGTTCCACACCCTTTATCATCTTATCATTTCTCTAATTTGTGACAAAATTGTGATGACAGCAAGAATTAGGGACTGTGGAATAAATGCACATTAATAAGCCCCTCTCAAAGAATAGGAGGACTGGGGAGGGAATGAACCTAGGTATTTTTTCCAGATTTCCAGGTTATCTTCAGTTATCCACCAGATGGCAACAGAAGTCTATTTTAACATGGCAGGATTCTGCAGGGATACATTGAAATCCAGCTGCTTTCCTGGATAGAAGATTTACAGGTGGACTGCAAAACCTGCACTCCTACCGAAAAAAAAAAAAAAGGGGGCGGGGGGTGGGGGAGGAAGAAATACAAAAACATTATTTTGCTGTTTCTAGGCATGTCCATGCTGGCTTTTTACACAATTGGGTTGTGTAAGAGAGGACAGTGAAGAAGTGGTGACAGGTAGGCTGAATCTTCTCTGAGAATTTGCAGTACAGTGGGCTCTGCAGCCTAAGTAGTGCTGCCCTTGCTGGTGATTAAGACTAGCATGGATATGCCAGCCCACACTGCAGTAAACCTCTGCTGGCTATGCACATGTATTCTTGGTGACCCAGAAACAGAAATAGCTGGAGGTGGATTCAGGACAGGTGTGCAGGACAGGCAGTAAGGCTTCAGGAGAGCACCTGGGTAATTCTGTATCACTAGGGCCTTTGAAGGAGTCCAGAGCTGGTGGGCTGAGTCACTCCATCACTGCTGTGGGTTTTAGCCTCTCATCAAATTTCATTTTCTCTGGCAGACTCAGTCAGCATTTTAACCTCAGATGACTGTTGCCATGGGAACCCATTTGCTCTTCCTGCCATGCTATTCACTTGTCCCTGGCAAGAAACCAGCTGTCATACAAGCACTGGGATAAACCATCCATGCCATCTGCAGCCTCTGCTGAGTAGCAGGAGTCCTGACTGCCCTGCCATTCTTGTCCAGCTGCAGGTCATTCCTTGCAGAAGTGCAAACTCCTTGTCCCGGTCCGAAGGCGTTGCTTAGCAACCACTCTGACATGAGCGGCAGAGCTGCTGATTTCCAGAGGTAAAAAGCCCTTGAATTTTTACATCATAAATCACTATCAGGGTACCTTATCACTCCACTTCACAATATGTTCTAGGGTTCTGTTCAGAAGCAGACAGCTGCAAGCAGCCTCTGGGAACTGATTCCTCCAGAATGACCCTCTCCTGTTTGAGACAGAAGTGAGCTCGCAGAAAAGGGGTTCCCGAGCTGGCAGCCGGAGCTGATCCAGGGCCGAAGCCGATCCGCCCCAAGTGTCCACCCCCACCCCTACCCCATCCTCCCCTCCCCCTTCCCCAGCGGCTCCGGTGCCGTAGAAACGCTTGTCCCCTGGCGGAGCGCCCCCCCACACGCGGGTTGCCTTCTTCCTTCCAGCTGGTGCTGCAAGTGGCTGCAGCCAGGCTCTCAACAGGCATCGGCGGAGCTGTGACTGTGCGAGGAGGGAAGCAGTTGGAAGCTCCCAGGGCTGCAGGAGAGCCTCCATTTCCAGAGTAAACGCTGCGAGACAGTTCTGACTGCTTCTGCCAAAGGCAGGAGGTCGGAAGAATGCCCCTGGACTGAAATGCTTACTGAGATTATGCCAGAAGAGCTGTTGAGAACATGTAGCTAAAAAGCAGCATAAAATAAATTTGAAGTTGATAAAGATATCTAGACATAGAAACCTTAGGAAAAGTGGGACTTGGCTCTAAGCCCGATGAGCACAGGAAGGAAACTCTGACACATCTGCAGTGGGCATATCTCAGACATTTTTCCCCAGGGAAAGCAAACAAAAAACTGTAGAAGCTTTGCTGTAGCCCAATAATAGTGCCTTTTGCGTTGCACTGTCAACAGAAAGCTGTAGGAAATTTCACAGAGCTATGAGCAGCAGGGAAGCAGGCCGAGCAGCAATTCATTTGTGTTAAACCAAGATCATGCATCAGTATTTTTTTAAGCACAAAATAATGCTATTTAACATTATCTATGACACATGATGAACATATGCCTACACAGTGTTATGTAAATGATACAGCCTTTTAGGGATTCCACTTATCATTTTGTTTCAACTTCTTCCCCTTTTTAACAGCAGTGAGAGAAGAAATCCAGGCCACTGCAATAGAAGCTCAAAGTGCCATAAGATGAGCATGTTATGGTATATTAATATGCATTTAAAGACATAAAAGAGCTATATGTTTAATAGTTTTGGTGAGCAGGCATCACAATGTGACTAGTAACACAAACTGAAGAGCTACAACTGAGTTAGAATTCCTCTCGTAATTCAGCCATTCCTAACCTTATGTGAGCATGCTGTGTTTCAGCAAGCAGCAAACCTTTGGTGGCTGTTGGAGACTTGCCATCCCAGTGTGGAGGGTGTGGGACAGGCACTGTCCACAATCCCCACTATGCCTCAGCCAAGTCCCTCTGGGCAACGGCCAGTAGAGTGGAGTGCTGGAGTGGGCTGCCCCCCTTAGTGCCTGCCGCTTCATGCTGCCAACTGTGCTTGTCTCAAAGACACTGCCGAGGAGGTGGAGTCAGGCCTCAGCCCTATATGTAAACGTTTATCTTCATGTTTTAATTCCAATGTTATTTTCTAATCCCTCTCTTTTGTTTCCTGTAAGATTAGCAACACTCTTCCCAGAACATGGCCTCACCTTATTCCATATCTAAGTTGCAAAACAAGTTTTCTTTTTTCCTCTCCTCTCCTCTCCTCTCCTCTCCTCTCCTCTCCTCTCCTCTCCTCTCCTCTCCTCTCCTCTCCTCTCCTCTCCTCTCCTCTCCTCTCCTCTCCTCTCCTCTCCTCTCCTCTCCTCTCCTCTCCTCTCCTCTCCTCTCCTCTCCTCTCCTCTCCTCTCCTCTCCTCTCCTCTCCTCTCCTCTCCTCTCCTCTCCTCTCCTCTCCTCTCCTCTCCTCTCCTCTCCTCTCCTCTCCTCTCCTCTCCTCTCCTCTCCTTTTCTTTTTCTTTCTTTTATTTGCCACGCCTCGCCCCGCCCTGCCCCACCCCGCCTCACCTCCCCTCCCCTCCCCTCGCCTCACCTCGCCTCGCCTCTTGCCTTGCCTTTTCCCTTCCCTTCCCTTCCCTTTTCTGCTTGTCTCAGCACCATGCGTACTCCCTAGCCATCTCACCTTCAGCATTAGAGTAAGGCCTTCCGTTTTTGGACACTCATTTTATTTTATTTATCAGCTTCAATTTCAATTACATTGTATTATATTGTGTTATTTTGCATTCCTATATTATATTTAGTAAACTAGCTTTCCTCCTCAGATCATTGCCACTGTTTTGGTTTTAGGGCCATCTCCCTACCCTTTCCCCTTTTCCCCTTTTCCCTTTCACAGGGAGTGGTTCCATGGTCCCCTCACCCCATTAATTATGGAAATGGGCAGAACCGACCTGTAAACAGTTGACACTTTTAAGACTTTGGGGAAGAAGTAATCAACTTGGAATGAGAAGTGATTGAATAGTAACTTAAATACTTGCAAATGGAAAATATCAAAATAAGAAAAGTCGTATGGTTTGCCTGAGAGTGGCTAAAAAAGCATGCTGTGTGTAGCAGATTCTGAAGAGTAAAAGAATAGTACTTGTGTGCTCTTTAGAGTGATGGAGAAGTTTTGTAAAACAGCCTCTTTGGGGCAGAAAGGGGAGAAAAAGAGACAGATTCCAAACGACAAAGACCTGGACAAAAAATGAGGAGTGACTCTTGGAAAGGATGAGACAGAAATTGATAGGAACTAGAGAAATGCAAAGAAACTTTAGTTTTTTGCCTACATTAGGATTTAAAGTGTCTCTTAGATTCTAACTGGATCTATTCAACATGATTTAAAACTAGTCTACTGTGTCCATTTTAGACTGGTAAAACAGTTGGGTTGTCCTCTGTAGCAAATATCACACCTTAACCTCAGTCTAGATTAAACTAGGGAAACCGAGGAGAAGGAAATTGTTGAACAAAAAATTCTGGAAAGGAAAAAGAAGATGGAGAAAAGATGACGTGGAAGGAAACCTGCAAATACAAGGAAGATGTGTAATGCACAAAAGAACAAATGCAGAAGCTGGGCAATGCTGGGTACAGACTGTAGCACAGACACTTGAAGATGAGAGGAGACCTACTACAGGACATGGGGCAATCCATGAACATGAGAAAAGAAGAGTGGTTGGTTCTGAGCTTTGAGTCCAAATTGTGCATTTCCTTCACGTTACTTTTCTTTCTGTTTAGGCTGCAGAGATGCTAATATAGAGAAGGAAAAAAGGAATTCCAGTTGTGGAGGTGAGGAATGGAAGATAGGAGGATCACAAAAATAGAAAGCCTGAAGACTGCTTCCAGGCCTGGCATGATGTCATGGTTTTATGATTTTTGTTGTATTGTTGATATTCCACATCATAACATCATGTGGTGTATTGGGAGTTAGCGAGCTGATGCTACAGCTCTGTGGATCATCGATAGTTATGGATATTGCCTGTCTCAGAAGAGAGGAAGAACTACATTCCCCAGAGGACTGTGTGATGCTTTGTATTTTTACGTGTTTTCCGCTCAGAGGGAAAAGATAAAAGCTCTCTGCGGTCACGGGATAATCTCTTTCCTTTGGGATCAACTCAGCAGTGGGTGCTCGCTGCTGTCTCGCCTTCAGAGTTAGCATAAGGCCTTTGGTTTATCGTACACTCTCTCTTGCTCATTTTATTTGATTCATTAGCCTCAATTCCAATTATACTGTATTATATTGTGTTATTTTACTTTCCGATATCTTATTTAGTAAATTAGTTTTCCTCCTCAGATTGTTGCCGCTGTTTTGTTTCGGGGCCCATCTCCCTTTTCCCTTTTCCCTTTCCCCCTTCCCCTTGTCCGGGGTGTGGGCCCGTGGGTCTCCTGCCTCAATTGTCATGGAACTGGGCCGAACCAGCCCACAAACCATTGACACATGACTGACCCAAGCATCATATGGCAAGGGTACTCTGAGCTCTCTCTTGGAAATATTAGTTGCTAGCTTTGTGGTAATTTCTCTCTGCAGTTGTTAATGTGGTGTTCTGAGTAAAACACTTAGCAATGACAAATCAAGGTTGACTTTGTTGGGAGAGATATTAACATGCCAAGAAGGTTCCTTTGTTTTAAGGTCATACTGACTACAATTGCTCATGTTGTCATTGAATCTAGACTTGCTAGGGGAAGTAAACTGGCATCCGTTTCAGTGGAATTATTACTCTTCTATGTGGTATCCCCAAATCCATTTTTAATAGAAAATATAAATGATCTTATCTCATAATAAATTTTCTGCTTTGTGTAAAAACACATAGAATTTTGAGACATATCAGAAACAGATCATGTAACCATCAAAATAACTATTCATTGTTAAACAGGCTAAGAGTCAATTTTTCTAACAGAGCTACAGCAACATGACTCTTCACAAGAGGAATTTATTTACATCTCTCAAATATCTTTGAACTATACTCCAATAAATGCATATTATAAAAGTCTAAAATGATCCAACGGAAGAATCACAAATACTGTCTATCATCATCTGGTCCATGATGAGGTTTGAGGAAGCACTGTCAGGAGAACTTCGCATGCTTTAGCATTGTGGCAGTTATGAACACTGTCTGAAAGAAGGAAAACTGTCAACCTTTTACAGAATTCACAAGCCAGGGTAACTGTGAAGTGTTCATAACTGTTGTATAACTAAAAGCAGAGTCCCTGTCCCAAGTGGAATAATAAGTGAGGACACCTGATTGCTTCAGGTTTGAATGAAAGGCAACTAGCAAGCTTTAAAGGAGAGGAAGTGACCCGTGGTGCTTCCAGGTCTTCCTGGAAATAAGAAAGTGATGAAGTGCAGATTTCATTCTGCCTTGTGGCAAGTCCAAAGGCACCAGTGAATGCAACCGACTGTCCCGCGCTCACTCTTCAGCACCCTGCCTGCCCCCACAGAGCCTCTATTTGTCCCTCTACCACGCATGTCCAATCGGCGGCCCGGCACGGCTCGCACTGTGGCCCGCCCCCTGGCGGCAGCTCTTCCCTGTGGAGTGGCCGGGTGCGCAACCGTCGCTCTAAACAATGTCATTAGCACTGTGTGGACTGAATCCAGGGAACGGAGAGATCATTGCGTACTGCTAACTCAAGTTCTTGCAAATAATTTTCTGCATTTTGATACACTGGCTAAACGTAGTCCTGAGAACAGCACAAAATACACAGCTGTGCTTTCTGTTTTAAAACAGGAATTTGAGAGTAGGCTTCAAGATTGCCAAAACAATCCATTTTCAGTAGACAAAAATGCATAACCTGCAAACTTTCAAATGGAGTATATGAATTGCAATCAGATATTCTACTCAAAAATCATGTTGCCTTATTAGACTTTTATATGACCTCCCTTAACAAAGAGAAGTATCCCTCACTTCACAGTCATGCCTTATTCATGTCATCGCTTTTGGCAGTATGCTCATTTGTGAACAACTGCTGTCAAGGATGAAGGACAGGGAGAGTAAAATTTAATTAAAAATCTCTGACGAGCACACTGATAATTTGCAAAGAATTGCAACCACTGCCTGCAATCCAGACTGATGCATTAGTTTCTCAAAAACAAGGTCAAATATTCCACTACCTTTATGTTTTTGTTGCTCTGTCTATAGTGTATATTTTATGAGGGCTGTTCTGAAAGTAATGCCTGCTATTTTGTTATGTTGGCCCATGATATCATAGGGCAGAAAGAAACAAAAGGGAAGAACAGGTCCTGAGGAACTGGACCCAGCAGTGTTGGAGTCCGATTTGCTCTCTCCAGTACAACCATATTCCAATTCAATTGGCCAGGGAGAAGCAGCTCTGTCTGGTGAGTGCTTGTGTCTGACTTTTGCAGGCAGGAATGAAGAGGTAAGTTCCACTCTTCTTTAGAGTAAGAGAAGGTGTAATGGAAGCAGAGAGTTTCAAAGTCCTGCAGACAGCACAAATAACTCTTCCATGCTGCCTTCTACCTTCTTGTTTTTCTCAGTGAAGGCATGTGAGATGAGTAAGGTATTTCAAGATGCCTGTGAGGGAAACAGGCCATAGGGCTGCAAGAATGGCTTGCATTTTTTGACATATATTCTTCAGTGATAATTTGTTCCTCTCTTTGACAGGCTGTCTACTGCTAAAAGCAGTTTAGGAACAGTGTAACAGTACTGAACAATACTTATTCCACTCAGTAAAAAGTAAGAATATGCTTGCACTCATATAAGTAGTCACATCAACTTTTTGATGTTGTACAGAAACATCAGAATGTCTGTACCCCAACTTCTTTTGCTGCATAACACCAGTTAATGAGTGTCCTTCATTTATTTCCTGGTTTAGGAAGAATGTCCTTTTTCGTGTCTCACTGTAACATCAGTTTTACAGTCATCTAAGAAAAAAAAAACAAAAAAAACAACCAAACTATTTAACATCATTTAAACAGAAAAAAAATGGACTGTGACTTTAAAAGTAGTTTTCTTGCTTGTAATCTGGGCTAGATGGACAGAATTTGACATGCATTCTACTAATAAAAATCACAGAATCATAGATGGTATCAGCTTTGTACATTTCCAACAGGTAAGTGAGGGTTTATGATCCATAACTAAACTTTTCTGCTTCCCAGTGCATTATTTCTTTATGCCAGAGGCATCCAGTTAAAAAAGAAGCATGAAATCTAGGGTGAATGTGAAGCACACTGAAAATACAACATTTGTAGCAGTTCTGTTTAACAAAAATAACAGCTGTTGGTGTCATGGTGTCTGCTTTTAATCCAGAGAAAGATCATGAAGTGACTAGCTGGTGAAGCACTGCTCTAGGTCTTCCTGTTTTTCCATCTGGCTTACCTCTACTGTAGATTTTCTCTTGGTCTAAACCATGTAATCACTCCATGCCTAGTTTCCATATCAGCAAAGCAGAATTAATGTTGATTATTTTATCTTATCTATATAGGTCTTGAGATTAATCTTCAAGACATGTCTAACTCTTACTGCTTATATACAGTGTTTTCTACAGTGTCATCATGTTTTGAACTGGACCCTTTCGGAGCATTAATGAGTTGTATTATAATCATGCTTGGCTGGCTCCACTCTCTGAAAGACATGTCAGCAGTTGTTTAATTTGTTAGATTCTGCATTATTCTGAGCTCTGTGGGGTAAACTCTGGAACAATTAGGAGAGTAGCTGCCATGGGGAAGTAATTCCAGTTCTTACATCTAGCCTTGCACAAAATGGGATGGAAATCAGAGAGGCTTCTGTCTGCTGTATGGACACTGCAAAAGTGGTCACACATGTATTTTACTACTACATTTCACCCCACAGTTTAATGTGTTCCCAGAAATCTTGCATCAACACTTGACTAGGAATCAGTTGCAGATCAATCTGCTTTTTATGTAATTCTGAGCTTCAGTGCACTTTTAGGTCAATTCAAGATTTAGGGTCTCAGGTAACTAGCATATTGTCCTAACTTCTGAGATCCGGTGATTCTTCTGAAAGCCTGAAGTATGTATTATCTGATAAGTCTTTGGATCTGTTAAGAGTGGTTAGGCTCAGGGTCCCAAATTGCCAGGGAAACCTGAACACTTGACATAGCTTACGGTGAATTCACCCGAGAGTGCTGAGGGAACTGGTGGAGGTGATAGCCGAGCCACTTACCATCATCTATCAGCACTCCTGGTCGAATGGTGAGGTCCGACAAGACTGGAGGCTTGCCAACGTGACTCCCATCTACAAGAAGGGTCATAAGGAGGATCTGGGGAACTACAGGCTTGTTAGCCTGACCTTGGTGTCAGGGAAGGTTATGGAGCAGATTGTCTTGAGGGAGATCAAGTGGCATGTGCGGGACAATCGGGGGATCAGGCTTAGCCACCATGGGTTCATGAAGGGCAGGTCCTGCTTAACCAACCTGATCTTCTATGATCTAGTGACCTGTCTGGTGAATGAGGGAAAGACTGTTGACGTAGTCTACCTAGACTTCAGCAAAGCCTTTGACACTGTCTCCCACAGTATTCTCCTGCAGAAGCTGGCAGCCTGTGGCTTGAACAAATACACTCTCTGCTGGGTAAGGAACTGGCAGGAGGGATGGTCCCAGAGAGTGGTGATGAATGGAGTTAAATCCAGCTGGCGACTGATCACAAGTGGAGTTCCCCAAGGGTCAGTACTGGGGTCTGTCCTCTTCAGTATCTTTACTGATGACATGGTTGAGGGCACTGAGATCATCCTCAGTAAGTTTGCAGATGACACTAAATTGGCTGGAAGTGTCAATCTGCCTGGGGGTAGAGAGGCCCTACAGAGGGATCAGGACAGGCAAGATTGCTGGGCTGAAGCCAATGGGATGAGGTTCAACAAGACAAAGTGCCAGGTCCTGCACTTTGGCCACAGCAACCCCAGGCAATGTTACAGGCTTGGGACAGAGTGGCTGAAAAACTGTAGAGGAAATGGTCCTGGAGGTATTGGTTGATGCTCAGCCTAGGTGTGCCTAGATGGCCAAAAAGGCCAATGGTATCCTGGCTGGTATCAGAAATTGTGTTGCCAGCAGGAGCAGGGAAGAAATTGTACCCCTGTACTCAGCACTGGTGAGGCCGCACCTCGAGTATGGTGTTCAGTTTTGGGCCCCTCACTACAAGAAAGACACTGAAGTCCTGGAGCATGTTCAAAGAAGGGCAGCAAAGTTAGTGAGGGATCTAAAGAACAGGCCTTATGAGAAACGGCTGAGGGAGCTGGGATTGTTGGGAATGGCTTCAAGTTGTGTCAGGGGAAATTCAGACTGGATGGTATGAAATAGTTATTTTCTGGAAGAGTGGTCAGGTGCTGGAATGGGCTACCCGAAGAAGTGGTGGAATCACCGACCCTGGAGGTATTTAAAGAACATTTAGACATTGTGTTGAGGGACATGTTTAAAGAGAACTATTGGAGATAGGTTGACAGTTGGACTGGATGATATTCTTAAGTCTTTTCCAGCCTTGGTGATTCTATGATTCTATGAATGGTTGTGATGCTTTGATCCTTTATGACTTTACAAAGAGCTGCAGAGAGCCTGCCTAACGTTAGGTATGTCTCAGGAGATATTTCTTGACCAAGAAAAGATTTGAAAACCTCCATGTCAGTAAGTCACTGAAATAGCAAGTTACCAAATGAAGAGAAAGCCCTTCTGTGAATAGTGAAAGAATCCTGCCTATGTTCTGTCCCTATTTCTCAGTGCTGCACTAATTGCTTCACTTCGCTCAAAACCACTGTAAGAGCATCCTTCCCTTACACTGTTATGCAACTTTTACTCAGCTGCTTTCTGGAAGTCAAAATAAATAGCCTGCTAGAAAAATAAACATTTTATATCAGCTGTCCATCTTCACTTCTCCTCCTTTTCTTCACCTGTATCATTCTTGTTCTTTCACAAATTTATTTCTCTCACATATAGTCTTAACCTGCACATTGTTTTTCTTTTTCTTTTGCTATTTTTTTCCTGTCCTCCTCTCATTTTCTAAATGACACATATTTTCTTTCCCATATTCTTCAGTTTTTCTTCATTCTTTCCACTACGGTCTCAGTTGCTGTCTGTGGTACCATACAAGACCTAGAAAGACAGGTGAGAGTTGAAGTTGGAGAAAAAGGATGATGTGGTAGCTGTAGTGCCAGAACACTGAGTGGAACTGAACAGTAGGTCTAAGTGACTGTATCCCAGCACCACCTGTTCACACATCTTCCTCCCTTGAGAGTTCCCAGGCCCATGTCAGTGTTGCAGTTCATCCCTGCTTTGTTCACCTTCCTATTCTAATAGAAATGAGTAGTGCAGTGCTTGTTATGTTGCAGTCAGATTTCAGTACAGAGTCTTAGGAGTCTGAAGGGAGATAGTGTTAAGGTAACTACACCTAAAAAATTGTTCCTGGAAAAAACTCACTCAGTGGCTGTCATACACTGGTGGCAGATTTCTGTCATTGCTTTCAGACACCACATCAATTGCAGCATGTGTTATTCTAGAAGAGCTTTTTTATCACAGAATCACAGAATCACAGAGTCGTAGGGATTGGAAGGGACCTCTACAGATCATCGAGTCCAAACCCCCTGCCAAAGCAGGTTCCCTACACCAGGTTGCACAGGAAGGCGTCCAGGCGGGTCTTGAATATCTCCAGAGAAGGAGACTCCACAACCCCCCTGGGCAGCTTGTTCCAGTGCTCCGTCACCCTCACCATAAAGAAGTTCTTGTGCACATTCATGCAGAACTTCCTATGCTGTAGTTGTAGTTATGATGTCCTTCTTACCACTGGAGTCAGCTGGAGTGGTAGAAGCCCTAATAAGTTAGTAACAGCAAAATCTGGGTTAGGTAGTGGGACATATCCCCATGCATAGAAGAATTAAAGATGCATTGGGCCACAAATCAAGCATGAGGCAGCATGGTCCCTGCCTTGTCTGGCAAGGGTACAAAAATCAGGTGATCTTGGCTTCAATTCTTTACTCATTTTTGATCACATGCATGGTTGAACTTATGTTAGATGGAGAATAAGTTTATTTTAAGGACTACAACAGGGAGTTATGAGACCTAAAGAGCTGAAGACCTTACTGAAGACAATAGCAATATAATGAGTGGGTTTGTCCTTCAACAGCAACTTCTGTATCCATTAAGACTTGAGAAAAAAAGATCTATTACAGGAAAAGATGAAATTGATTCTCAGGTTCTGGGGTATTGCTGTAATGATAGAGTTATTCTGTCTTAGAGGAAAAAGAGAAGATACATCTTTTTCTTTTAAAAGTAAGAAGGATGAGTGTTAGAATGATACAGGTTGTGAGTCCACTCTGGGGGGAGACAGCTCCCAGCAGTGCGGAGTAAAGTAACAGCCTGTTGAGTCTGGAATTCACTGACTTCCTCTAGACCCTTTTGTATTACAGTCCCCCTAACTATTGTGGTTTTTAATCTATAGTAATCAAATCTTCTTCTGGGTTCTTGGTTTTCATTTCAGGGGCTGAGAACGTGTTTATGCTGAAGTGCTTAGCACTGTGATATCTTGGCCTGGAATTTAAGCCATGATGTCCTACAGTGCTACTGTAAAGCAAGCAAACAAAGGTGATGACAGAGTCTTTACTTGAGATACAGGCACTATAGAACAAGATACCAGAGAACAGGGAATTAATTCAACCCTCCCAGCAACCATTTGGGTTAAGGAATGCAGCTGCCTCTTTTTCCAACTTTGGTGCCCCAGAAGAAAGAGAGCAAGGTGTTGTGGGGGGGGGGGGGCAACTTGCGCAGGCTCTGAGCGTATAGGTCTCTTGGAAGCACAGCTGGAAGCTGTGAGAGAGAGGGAGAAAGAGAGAGAGAGGGGGAGAGAGAGGAAGAGGGAATGGGAGAGGGAGAGAGGGCGGGGGAGAGGGAGAGACTGGGTGTCAATGGTTTACAGGCTGGTTCGGCCCGGTTCCATGATGATTGGTTCAGGGGACCCATGGACCCACGCCCCAGGAAAGGAGAAGGGGGAAAGGGAAAAGGGAGATGGGCCTAGAAACAAAACAGCGGCAATGATCTGAGGAGGAAAACTAATTTACTAAATAAGATATTGGAAAGCAAAATAACACAATATAATATAAGTGGAATTAAAGCTAATAAATAAAATAAGCAAGAGAGTGTCCGATAAACTAAAGGCCTTACGCTAAACGCTGAAGGCGAGACGGCAGCGAGCATCCACTGCTGAGTCAATCCTGAAGGAAAGAAAGGGGGTTCCGTGACTGCAGACAGTTTTTATCTTTCCCTCTGAGCAGAAATACATAAAAATGCAAAGCATCGCACAGTCCTCTGGGGAACGTAGTTCTTCTCTTCTGAGACAGATATACCCATAACTATCTATGATCCACGGAGCTGGAGCATTAACTCTAACTCTCAGTGCACTACATGATGTTATAATGTGGAATACCAATACCAAAAATCATAAAACCATGACAGAGGGACAGGGAGGGGGAGGGGGAGGCTCTTCTTCCCCCAGTTACTCAGGTGCTCATTTACTGGTTCAGGATGTGACCAGGCAATTCCATTGCAGCTACCACTTGCATACATGCCTTATGGATGCAGAATGTGAAATTTCTTAGGTATTTTTAAGCACTTCATATATTGTTCTGTGATTACTTGAAGCTTGAGGATCTGACAAAGATACTACTCTGTTCTGTGTCTGGTTCCAGCTGACTGTACAAGAAGCAGAAATAATCCAGCAGTACTTGAGGAATTTGGCTCATAGGCACAGCTCCTGACAAAACATCTAAGTTCCCGTGCACAGACTCAGTTAGGTCTTCTTTGGTGATCAGGATGTCTCCACAGGAGATGCGTTTACCCCTGAGGAATCTCAGCCTACATATGTTTGGTTTCTTTTCAGCTTTCTTTTATTTCTCTGTTGCCAAAGAAATTCAGCTTCCCAAGAAGGATGCCTGTCAGTCTGAGTATTTGGTTCCTCAGAAATGTAACTGCTTAGGAATTGCAGGACTAAGATACACATATGTGTGTGGATGGGATGTGTGTGGGGGTGGAGGGGGTGGGAACTGATGGGTCCCAAGAGAAGAGTACTGAGAGGTACTCCATGAAGAAAGCAAAGGAGGCATCACGAGCAGCATGCAGGGCTGAGGGGCCTCCGCAGAGCGTCTAAGCACGTAGGGAACGCTCCAGTCGCGTAAAAAAGCTACTCTTCGTATCAGGCCTCTGAATTCTGAGGCTTCCACGCGTAGCACTAGCTCTGCCTCCCGAACAGCCTAGCCTGTAGTCTCCCTTCTACTGTGCAAGCGCAAGGCTGTATCACAGCAAGGCTCGCAGCCTGCAGAGGACGTGCGAGCCCGCACGCGAAGCGCCCAGCTCCCCCCAGCGCCTGTCTCCCGGAGGCTGATGACAGCGATCAAGGACAAAGGAGGGCAACTCCCCACTCCCGCTTGAGCCGACCACAGCGTCCTTCCCCGAGGGCCGTCAGGGGCAGGAGCAAATGAGTACAGCAGCAGAGGCTGGGAGAGGGGCAGGGAGTGAAGGCAACGAGAAAGGAGGAGGAAAGGAGTGCAGAAAGGAAGGGGAAAGGAGGAACCGCAGAGGGAACGGGAGTGTATGAAAGCTGTTTGCTTCTTGTATAGAAGCAAACAGCATTAGGGAAAGAGGTGGACACAAATCACAAAGGAATGGAAGAAGATTTGGAGAGAGAAGTGAAAAAAGATGAAAATCGACTTGACAGGAGGAAGGCACAAATGCAGAAAAAAACAAAGGATGACTAGAGGAGAGTAACATGACATGGTAAAACCAAGGCATAGGGTGCGGGCCTGTGGCCCTGCCCAAGGCAGGGTTTGTAGCAGGAGTATCACTGATTTTTAAAGGTGTTACCTTTGTAGGGCGAAGACCCCAGGCTGAAGAGAACAGCTTTAAAGATTGTATGGATCCCTTTGTTTTTCTTTACCTTTCCGTGTAGGTGGTCTGCCTTTCTTTTTCCCTTGGCACTGTTGGAACTCTCTTAGTAGCTGGGGTTAACAGTTTGGCCAGCACACAGTCCTTTGCTATGGTTCCTTGTTATCCTAGAACTGCCATCTCATTTCTTTAGTTTAATTTCTAAGCTGGGGAATTGCAAGTTCTACTTATCTGTGTCATCAGCAGAGGAATCTACAGTCTTCCTTATGCATTCAGTCTCTTTTTTTCAAGGTCCATTTCCTCCTACACACATTGTTTGCAGAACGATAAGAGACTTGGCAGGAGAGCTAATTCAGGAGTATAATCTCTTGCAAACAAAGTGCACCCTGTTCCCACCTGGTCAATTTAACTGGAACAAATCTGTGCAGAAGCACTGACCTGAGGCCAGGCACTTTCACTCCTGAAAAGATATGTGATTGCTTCCCCTTATGGATGCCACCTTAGCCCTACCTGGTGCTGTGGGATGGACTGCTTATCCCCACAGTGTGCCAGCTGTCTGTTCAGGCAGTGAACAGGCAAATGTGATGGTGTTTCCTACGTGATACAGACCTGCACAACCTCCCTCCGCCTCCTGAACTCTCCAAGAGTGACACTCCTGTTGTAAAAAGTGGTGTAGATGTTCAGGGGAATGGTTGCTATCACAGATGAAAAGCCACAGAGCAGTTACGAGCCTGTTTTCTCCTAGCTGTCCCATAATTTGTGTTATCTCTGAAGAACTCAATTGAAACTTTTCAGTGCTGAAGATATCAAAACCATCTCTGCCTGTTCTTGAATCCATACCCTCACAGAAGGTGACCTGAGGTATGAACTGTTTTGGAGCAAATGAAATAATCTTGAGAGTGAACTCTTTATGGAGTAATGCAGATTGGAAAGAATGAGCCATGAAGCCAAAACTGTGACCTCTCCAGTTTACAGAGCTGTCTTTTGGGAGAGGCCTGGGCCAGAGCAGCCACTGGCCCATCTATGCTATCTATATAATTTCCACAGCAGCCTCTGCTGCGAATTGCCACGGTGGAGTAGCCAAGGTCCACTTGTTAGCTTCCACTCTACTTCCTAAACTAACGTTGACAAGAATGGTAGGAACTCTATTAGAAAGATCTAACTGTCCATGGAGTAAAAATGTGTGTGCCACAACCTGCACGTGAAGAGGCTGTATCAGGAATGAGATGAAAACATCTACTAGGATAGCATTCCCTCTGCACCACGTGACAACCCCTTAAGAGAGATACAAAGGATGGCCACATATCCAGTCACTTCAAACACCCTGTTTCACAAGCATGCATGCAGAATTTTGCAGGGACTTTTCCTCTAGGCTAAGCTTAAAAAACATACTAATACTTAAATTTAAGTACCAGTATACTTTTCATGCATTAAGTAGGTATCATAGAACAGTAGAATGGGTTAGGGTGGAAGAGACTGTAAGGATCATCAAGTTCCAACTCTCCTGCTGCAGGCAGAGTTGCCGACTGCTAGATCAAATATTAGATAAGGTTGCCCAAGGCCCCATCCAACCTGGCCTTGAACACCTTCAGGGACAGGACATTCACAACCTCCCTGGGCAGTCTTGTCCAGCACCTCTCTGCCCTCTCAATGAAAAAACTTCCCCCTGAGATCTAATCCAAGTCTTCTCTCCTTTACATAAAACTATTCCCCCTTGTCCTGTCATGACCTATCTACGTAAAAAGTAGATTTATTTCCTGTTTATAAAAATCATAGAAAAAATCATAGGATCACCAAGGTTGGAAAAGACTTCCAAGATCATCCAGTCCAACCATCCACCTAACATCTATAGTTCTCACAAAACCATGTCCCTCAACACAACATTGTTCCTTAAACATCTCCCAGTTAACATCAATCTAGTAGTTTTGCTTCATGGACATGAGGTTACATACCTTTGTGCATTTAGAAAATTATTACTTGAAATTACTTAAGAGAAAATGTTTTAGTTGCTATTTATTCAATTTCAGTATACAGACTATCATACATTTTCTCTATACCTTGATTAAGCTTGAAGATTTGAAACATTTATCTTCATCAGTAGTTGTATGGGAACTGTTGAATCATGGCCTGAACCACTGATTGACCACCTGAGGCGATCCTTGAGTCAGCCACAGGAGCACAGGTGAAGACAATTCAGTTGTGTGACAAGAAGGGCTGAAGTCTGATTCCACCTCTCCTAGACCCCATTTAAGGGCTGACCACCACCAGGAAAGGATCTCTTGTTGGAGATTGCTCCCTTGTGGAGTTTCCTTTGCTAAGCCTCAATCTTCAGAGCTAGGTGAGCATTCCTCTTATTGTCTCTTTACCATCCAGATAATCCATCTAAGATATGCCATCTATTTTTGACTAACTGTACCATTTGGTATTATTCATGTGTGTCTTACTCTACAATAAGTTTTGAAAGTAATTGAATATGTTAAGTTTCAAACCAGTTTAATACTTGTAATGTAGCACCACATGTAAGCACTCATTCAACTTCACCACCACTCAAACAATTACTATTGCATGCAAGGCAGCTCTATAAAAGCTATCACATTAAAGTTTTGAAGGAAGTTATAAAAATACTATAGGGAATTATAAACTCCCTTTAAATTCTGGTAGTCTGAAATGAGATCTTCCTTTGGCTTTCTCTTCTCCAAACTGAGCAAGCCCAAGCCTGACTTCATAGGAGAGGTGCTCCAGCCCTCTGATCATCTTTGTGGCCTTCCTCTGGACTGTCTCTAACATCTTTACTATTTTGGGAGCCACCCCTCTTCTGATGCAGTCCAGGATATGGTTGGCCTTCTGTGCTGCAAGCACCCACTGCTGGCCCACGTTAAGTTTTTCATTTTCTCAGAAGCTCTGAAACCTTGGCAAGGCTACTCTCAAGGAGTCCTTCACCCAGTTTGTATACATACCTGGGATTCCTCTGATCCAAGTGCAAAACCTTGCACTTTGATTTGTTGGACCTCATTAGGTTCACATGGAATCACCTTCCAGGTTTGTTCGGGTCTCTACAGATGGTATCACTAATTTCTGCCATAACAACTGCACTACTCAGCTTGGCATCATAGAATTGTGTTACAGAATCATATCATAGAATTGTAGAATTGTTTGGGTTGGAAGGGACCTTTAAGATCAGCTTGTTCCAAATCCCTTGCTATCAGCAAGGACACCTTCCATTAGCCTGGGTTCCTCAAAGCCCCATCTAGTCTGGTCTTGAATGCCTTCAGGGAGGGGGCATTCACAACCTCTCTGTTCAAGTGTCTCACTAGCCTCACAGTAAAGAATTTCTTCCTAATATCTAGTCTAAATCTACTTTTTTTTTTTTTTTTTTTTTCCAGTTTAAAGCTAATTCCCCTTCTCTAGTCACTACATATCCTTCTAGAATGTCTGTCCCCAGGCGTCCTGTAGATTCCCTTTTCCTACTGAAAGGCCACTATAAGGTTCCTCTGGAGCCTTCTCTTCTCCAGGTTGAAGATCTCCATCTCTCTCAGTCTGTCCTTGTAAAGGAGGAGCTCCAGTGCTCTGATCATCCTTGTGGACCTCCTCTGGACTTGCTCCAACAACTCAATGTCCTTCTTGTGTTGGAGGCCCCAGAATTGAACACAGTACTCCAAGAGAGGTCTCATGAAATCAGAGCGGAGGGGCAGAATCGCATCCCTTGGCCAGCTAGGCACACTTCTCTTGATGCAGCCCAGGATATGGTTGGCCTTCTGGGCTGCAAGCACACCCTGCTGGCTCATGTTGAGTCTTTCATCAACTGACATGCCCAAATCCTCCTTCTCAGAGCTGCTCTCAAGCCATTCTCCACTTATCCTATATCTGTGCTTGGGATTGCCCTCATCCTGGTACAGGATCTTGTACTTGACCTTTTTGAACTTGATTAGATTGACATGGATGCACCTCTCAAGCCTGTATAGGTTCTTCAGGATGGCATCCCTTCCCTCTAGCACATCAGGTGCACTGCTCAGCTTGGTGTTGTCTGAAAACTTGCTGAGGGTACACTCAATCCCACTGTCTATCTTGCCTACAAAGATGTTAAATTGCATCAGTCCCAGCACTGATCTCTGAGGAATGCCACTCATCGCTGGTCTCCATTTGGACATTGAACAACTGACCACAACTCTCTGAGTGTGACAATTCACTCAGTTTTTTATCCAGTGAGTGGTCCATCCATCAAATCCACATTTCTCCAATTTAGTAAACAGGATGTTGTGTGGGGCAATGTCGAACAGTTTGCACAAGTCTAGTTAGATGATGTCAGTTGCTCTTTCTTTTTCCGTTGATGCTGTAAGTCCACCACAAAAGCCCACCAGATTTGCCAGGCATGACTTGCCCTTGGTGAACCCATGTTGGTTACCACCAATCACCTCATCTTTAATTTTCTATGTGCTTTCATAGGGCCTTCGGGAAGATCTGCTTCACGATCTTGCCAGAAGTAAGACTGACTGGCCTGTAGTTCCCCAGATCCTCCTTCTGTCCCTTCTTGAAAATGGGGGTAATGTTTCCCCTTTTCTAGTCAGAACTTCACCTGATTGCCGTGACCTTTCAAACATGATGGATAACCTTTTGGCAACTTCATCCATGGATGGATCTTGTCAGATTCCATGGACTTGTGCATCTTTACGTTCTTTATATAGTCTTGAACCTGAACTTCACTTACAACAAGCAGACCTTCCTTCTCCCAATCTTATCTTCACTTCCTGCAGCTTGGGTGGCACGGCTAGAGCTCTTGCTGATGAAGACTGAGGCAAAGAAGTCATTGAGTACCTCAGCTTTCTCCATATCCCTCATGACCAGGGCTCCAGTTTGCATCTGGAGAGGGACCACATCTTCCCTGAAGTTCCTTTTAACACTGATATACCTGTAGATTTTTTTGTTGTTCCCCTTTATGCTCCTGGTTATATTTAATTCTGTCTGGGTTTAGACTAACTCAATCCCTGACTGCTCAGACAACATCTTTGTAATTCTACCAGATAATCTGTTCCTGTTTCCACTCTGTATAGACTCTCTTTTTGCACCTAAGGAGTTCCTTGTTAATTCATTGAGACCTGTTAATTCATTGAGACCATTCTTGCCCGCCTTCTTTCTTGGGATGAACTGCTTCCTGTGAAATAAAGAAGAATGGGATCAAGTGCACCCTCAGCAACTTTCTGAGGGTGCACTAGATCCCATCATGTATGTCACTGATAAAGATGTTAAAGAGTACAGGTCACAAGACGGACCCCTGGGGAACACCGCTCATCACCAGTCTCCACCTGGACATAGAGCCATTGACCACAACCTCTCCAACTCTGACCTTCCAACCAATTCCTTATGAACCAAATAGTCTAGCTTTCAAATCTATATATCTCCAATTTAGAGAGAAGGATGTGGTGAGGGACCACGTCAAAGGCTTTGCAGAAGTCCAGATGAATGACATGAGTTGCCTTCCCTTTGTCTCCATCATTCCCTTGGTGAAGCTGTGCTCGCTATCTCAAATCACCTGCTCATCCCTCATATACGTTAACATGTTTTCCAGGAGGATTGGTTCCATGATCCATGATCTACCAGGCATAAATGTGAGACGCATAGGCCTGTAATTTCCCAGCTCCTCCTTCCTCCCTTTCTTATAAATGAAAGTCTCCATCGACTTCACCTGACAACCACAACTTTTCAAAAATATGAGGAAGAGCAGCTCAGCAACCACATCAGCCAGCATGGGATGCATGTTGTCTTGCCCCATGGACTTGTCTTATTCAGTCTCATGAAGCAGTCCCAGACTTCCTCTACCCTTATAGTGGGAGTCAGTTTGCTCCCCTAGTTCCCACCTAGAGTTTCTGGTTCAGGGATGTGAGAAATACGAGAATCCTGACCGTCAGTGAAGTCTGAGGCAAAGAACTTAAGTGGGGTACTACAATGAATACCTCAGCTTTCTTCCTGTCTTTTGTAGCCAGTTAGTAGCTACATTTATCAGAGGAGATTGTTCTCTTTGACCTGTCTCTTCTGACCAATGTACCTGTACAACCCCTTCTTGCTGTTATTAACATCCCTTGCCAGGTTCAGTTGCATCTGTGCATTGGCTTTCCTAATCTCATTTCTACATGTCTAGACAGTATCCCTGTATTCTTCCTAAGTGACACACCCTTGTTTCCAGTGCCTGTACATGTCCTGCTTTTCTCTGTTTGACGGGCAGGTCCTTGTTGAACCATGGTTTACTGCCTCCTCTGTCTGTTTTCCTGTATTGGGGGACAGAGAGCTTCTGTACTCTCAGAAAGGCATCTTTAAAGATTAGTCAGCTTTGCTTCACTCTTTTGTCTTGAAGGACAGCTTCTCAGATCTCATCCAACATTCCTCAAGCAGCCTCAATTTCACTCTCCTGAAGTTCAGAGTCTTGTCTCCACTCTTCTCCACACCTACATTTCTCAAGATCACACATGCAACCAGAGCATGAGACTGCCTTTTTAACAATTTCCTCCACACTGGGAGCACCAGGCCTCAGCAATGATCTGTCCTATACCTGAACCAGAAAGTTATCATCAATGGACTCTGGGAGTCTCCTGGATTGCTTGCAGCTCACTGTGTTGTTTTCCCAGCAGATGTCCAGATGGCTGAAATCCCCCATCCGGATAACATTCTGTGAGGATGACATAGAAGCATGTGTATAAACATTTTAGATGTTTTAATGTATTCTCAGATATAAAAGTATGAGCATATATATATTTTGATGGGTATGAAAGAAAAGACAAGTGCACCTTTCAATATTATGAATTAATGCACTGGTAATCTCAGACACCATTATTTGTGCAGGCACGCAGTAGCACAGTGTCACATATCTGTAACAGAGCTCAGAATATGTTATAATAAATAGCAAAAGTAACATAGACCTCTGAGAATCCTCCCCCTCACCCCAGCAGAGTGTACTCAGCACCTTCACACATCTGGGTGGGTGAAGGTAATCATGCTACTTTAAAAACAAACAAAAAAACACAGAGGGCCACAGGCAAGTAGATACATGTGTATGTAGGAGTAGAAGTGAGTGGTGACAGGTGGAGTGCACGAATCATCCAGTATGAGCATCTAGAATGAGCCAGATTGGTTTGCAAGAGCAGGACAAAATAAAAGGCAGTATTACTGGAAGGTAACTGTGACCCACTGCGGCCCCCCTCCTGCATCCCAAGATGATCTAGCCAGCCCTGTGCACACACTGGGGAGCAGAGTTGGTTGTGCTCCCCATCTCTGTCCTGCCTTTGTGGCACTGTAATATGGTACATGGTGTGTCTGCCCAGAAGTGCCACTGACTGTTTTCCAAGAGTGGCAACACAAGCTCTTAGGAAAACAGGCTGTCTCTGGATGGAGGCCTTCCTCCAGAAGTATGGGGCTGGGCCAAGGTCAACAGCTGTGCTGATGGCCTGAGTTTTGTGAGAGAAAGGAAGACAAATGAAGCATAAGCAGTCGGTGTAGGGGAGACACCCACCCCAAGTTCGCTGGTGTCCAGGATGGGAGGGCAGAATTGCTGGGCTGGGAAAGGAGGACTGTGTGCCATGATGCTTTCTGCCTTCTCTCTGATGGCTGGCAGTCTGGAGTTAGACTGGTGATCTAAGGTGTCTCTTCCTAGTGCTGGTTTACCCTCATTCTTCCTGGTCTACTGTGCATGAAGAGCTCTATATAGGAGAGGAGCAGTGTGTTGCAGTTTAGAGTACTCTTCACATCACCTCATTTTCCATCCTGCTTATAACAACACATAGACTGCTGCTTCTACTTATTGTTACTGAACAGCAAATAGAAGGTGCCGTATAGTGTGTGAGAAGGGGTAGCACTGCCATGGGGCAAATCAGAGCATCTCCTGCTGGGAGAAGAATGATGAACCCTGTGCATCAGCTGGCTTAGCCACTGTGTGAAACATACCCAGTAAAAGAAGAAGACAAGTCTCAAATCCTGCCTTCTCCGAGTTAAACTCTGTCAGCTCAACAGCATCTAATTTTTAACAGCAGCAGTGAGGTGAACAAGGCTGCAGAGCAGAGTGGTCATCCAGAGGCTTTATTTCCTTTATTTATTTGTGAATCTTGTTACTGTAATCGCACATGGTCTTACTGAACCAGTTTTCACAATCTCTGTTCTCTCCCTGCAGGCTTTGTTCCTGCATGGAACAAAGTAATTGAGGACATATCCTAGGGAGCAGAATATATGACATGGTGAGAAATGTCTCCAGCAGTGGTATTTGTGAAGTTACAGCTCTGCTTGGGCCTAGTTATATGAGTGTGTTTGTGTCTGAGCTGTTGTGTTAATATATGCATTTGTCTAATACATGTAATAGTGGGGGAGTATGTATGCATAGTGGGTGGGTTTGCCTCTGCATACTGCATGTGTATGTACCGACTGCGCATAGCTTTCTGTTACTAATGTTGGGGTGTGAAAAGTATGCCTAAATGGGGACAAGAGATAAAGTGGCTTACACTGCTGAAATGTCTCCACCCCATGCCATAGTGTGCAGGCCAAGACTGGCTCCAGGTGCCAGCAGACAGCATGCCCTGGCACGTATTACACTTCTGGACTGCCTAAGCTAGGCATAAAATGCCGTGAAAAAGCAAATACTTTCTGGATAGTATCTGTATTATTGCAGTGTTGCATCTCTTTAAGCAGGAAGAGTATATCAAACTTCCCGTCATCTCTCCTTTGGGCTTGCTCAGTGCCTTGCATGTACTTGAGAGGTTTTCTTTCTATGTCTTCCAGAGAAAAAATGTTTCTCATTAAGAAATAACATTTTTTCCCCCTTCTGAATATATTGCTTTCTCAAGAATATGAAATAAAGATTACTTTGGAGAAGACTAATCAAGAACACCCTACTCATTATGCTGCTGACCTCCAACCCAACCACTCTACTGAACCTGGTATATACATTTCCTTATTGCTATGATGCTGGTCAGGACTCTGCTAGGAAAATATCTTTTTAATTTTACTACTCTCAACATTTTTTTCCCTCAATTTATGATGATGCTTTGAAATTGAACTTAAGTAGTCAGTATGTTTTCTTTCATTGCCTTTCAAATTCAGTTTCCTGCTCAGGGTAGAGAAAACTCTAGTAAGATACAATGCCTGTTAGAAAATCTTGCCACAGGTATTTTGGCCAAAGCCGTTTTCTTTTGCCCTGCAGCCTCCTGGCAACTTACCCCTGAGCTGCCAGCACAGTTCTGCCAGTGCCTTCTACCTCTACAGCCCCTGCAGCATCCCAGTCCTGAGAAACTTTTGAACAATTTCAGACAGCTTGCCTGTTGCCTGTAGACACCAGGGAAAAGGAGGTCAAAATGGAGACGGATCATAAAAAGGACTGTTAGTTATAAAAATACTTGTATGGCATTCTCCATGACTATCATGCATATACTTAATTATTGCTATTCTTAGATATAGAGCAATGTTAAAGACTGATCAATAGACAGTACAAGTTAAAAAAAACACCATTAGCATCAACAACAATATACAGAATATATGGCTTCTGTCTTTGGTGGAAAGCCTGGTTGCCTTTGCAGTCTTAATCAGAAAAAAATTAGGTTTGTGGCTTAGAGCAAAAGAAGCGGATGAAGCCTGAAGTGCTATGGGAGGTGGAAAAAGGGAACCTCACCACACGTGAGATGTGACAACCCAAATCACATTTCTCTTGTAGCGAAGAGCTGGATGCAGGAAATAGCTCTCAAGTTGCTCATGGTTTAGTCTCCTAGATGTTGATTTCTACAGTTGGTTTTGTTGTTTGTTTTTTTTTGGCAAAAGTCATTTCCCCTTAGCAAGTGATGGTTAAAGTGATTAGGAGCTTTTGACTGTAATTATTTGATTAACAGACTAGGTTAATAAGGTAATTTTCAAGAAGCCTAAGCTACATTTCACCAAGGAAAAAGGTAGAGGTTAAAGACTACTTTGGATTAATGACATGAACTCTCCAGAGCTATGCCAGTACTCTCCTCATCGTTGATTCCTCAATTTCTTACTGTACCTGTCTGCTCGTGCATGTGTTTTCTATCAACTCACCTGTTATCCTTTTTCTCTCATAGTCTGCTGCTGCCTTTTCCTTTCTTTTCTTTTATTCTTCTGCTTTGTTCCTCCAGTCCGTTTAATTCTCTTTTTCACCTTATTATGCATTTTTCTTTCTTGTTCTGTTTGAGTTTGATTTTACCTTGTGTTTCTCCCTTCACTATCTCTCTTCTCACTCTTTAAATATTCTGCTGTCTACATACCAACCTATTCCCCACCCATTACCTTGTTTCTCCCTTTTATCTTTCCTCCTTTCTCCCACTCGTTCTCAGCTCCTCTCAACAATGAATGTAACTCACGGTTTGTGGGGGATGCCTCTAGCCCCTGCTCGCTCTTGTTCTCTCTCCTTTGTTCTGAATACGCTTTTGTTAGAAACACAACAGAAAAGCACAAAATCATTTCTTAAAGCAAACGCTGCATAATAATTCTCCTTGTTCATTCACCTCTTATCTCTGAAGAATTTGTTCTCCAGACAAAACAGAAAGAAACATGATAAAGGATTCACCACAATCCTTTGGAATTTGAATGCAGAACAAAGAAGGGTGGTAAGTAACTTGAGGGGAAAAAAAGAGTCTGGAAAGAACTTCATGAAACGTTTCCAGTTGACTGAATACTGGGCATATATGACAAAGCAGCGGGTAAAGGTGGAATTTATTTTGCCAGGAGCTTGCTTGGGCAGCAAGTGTGATGATGTTAAGTTGACCAGTTCCTGCTGATCAGATCCTTTTCCCAATAAGTTGTGGAGGAATGTATGACATAAAAAATATTTTTTAGTACTCAGCTTCCTATTTATTTCTTCCTATTTATATGCCTTCTCTTCATTGTACCTTTTGAGCCAAGATCTTGTATACATTAAATGTGTTTGCCAGAGAAAACCATGTTTGTTGGAACTCCAGTGCTATGCTCAAAAAACCAAAGCAAGATGCTTCTGGCAGGACTACTTTCCAGCTGCAACTCTTGGGATAAAATATGAACAGGCTTGCTTGTTTAAGTTATTTCTTAACTTTGAAAAAGCATTCTCTGATAAAAATATCTGGAAAATGTAGGTTATTTGGAAATGAAACATTATTGGGCATACACTAATTTAGTTACAGAAGTTATTTTAGTTATTAGAGTTCCAAAGCTAAAATAAATAAATATAATATATATTATATAATAAATGGATCATATATATAATTTATATATTATATATAAATAATATATATATGTAAATATACATAATTTATTTATATAAATAATAAAATTTATAAACAAACAAACGAATGAATGAATGAATGAATGAATGAAGCTTCTCAAGTATACAGTGAGTTCCAATTCACATTGTTCCTTGGCTAGATACTGGTGTATCCTACTGTGGGGCAGTCAGCATGAAGTTCTGCCTGGCCCTTTCCTTGTAAATCTGGCTGGCTGACAACTAACCTGCAGTGGGCCTCCATCCTCATGCAATTAATACACTTACTCTCCACAACTACCTGAAAGCAGGTTGTGGTGAGGTGTGGGTTCAGTCTCTTCTCTAGAGTAACTAGAGATAGGACTAAAGGGAATGGCCTCAAGCTGCACCAGGGGAAGCTCAGGTTGGATATGAGGAAAAATTTATTCTCTGAAGGAATGCTCAGCTGCTGCCCAGGGAGGTGGTGGAGTCACCATCTCTGGGGGTGTTCAAGGAACATTTAGATGTTGTACTAAAGCACGTGGTTTAGTGGGGAATTGGTGGTTGGTGAACAGTTGGAACAGATGATCTTGGAGGTCTTTCCCAACCTTGATGATTTTATTATTCTATGATTATATTCACACACATAAAACAACAACACACACATTAAAAAACAAACAAACAACAACCAAGAAACAAAAACCGAATCCAATCATATTAAGTGGACAGTATTTGTTGGTGCATATCAGGTGTCTCTGCTAAGGAAGCGTTAAGGTCCTTTCCCTATAGCTACTCAACAGATGATCTTCACAAAAACGATCTTCATAAAAACAGTGTGGGAGGTAGGTGCATGTTTCAGGACAGAAACAAAAGTGGTATTTAAGAGGAACAGACTGTGATGCAAACTACAAAATAAATAATTCTGTACCAGCAGAATAACAAGGAAAATCAACTGAAATGAGAGGGTGGGGTATTTTCCCTGCACTTCTTAGGGAAATCTGTTTCTCAGTTTCTCAGTTTTCAGTCTCTCTCTTTTTTTTTTTTTTTACTGCTGTTAAATATGTTAAACATGTATTTAAACTAATTTAATCATACTTCATGATTAGATTAATGTAATCTTGAAATGTCAATTTCCCAGCACATGCAAATGAGTCATGTGGGTCAAGAAGAAAGTAGGAGTGATGCAATCTGAGCAGATTTTTTTTCTGTCCAGAGATTTCCTCTGAAATTTGGAAATGCTTAGACCCTTTTCAAATATAGTAACTTCACAGATTAACCAGTAATCGAATATATTCAGAACTAATGCCAGAGATTGAGACATTTTGTAATCAGATTAAATATGGATGGGAGTTTGTTATGCTTGTAATTAAGTGGAAAATAAGCTAAGAACAAGAAAAATAAATATGAGCCAAGACTAGTCAGTGTTAGAGAGCTAGGAGCCTGGTAGAAGCAAGGCTGCCATAGTTCCTTGTTCTCAGATACAACCAGGTCTGTATTCCCAGTAGCGACATGTACACAGAGATATATTTACCATATAAATACCTATATATGTGACTACCACACAGACACAGAGCATTTAAACGAACACAAACAGCATCTCAACCTGACATCCCCCCCCATACCCCTGAAACCGAGTAGCATGGATGTCCACTAGTGGGAAATATAAGGGCTTCTCTGAAAGTAATGCCTCCTACTTTAGTATGTTGGCCCATGACATCAGAAGTGGATGTTGATGCTGTGGCAGTAAGTTGAACCCTCCTGCAAATATTCCATTGCATTTTGTTGCCATGTGACAGATGGTAGCAGAAGGGCAGTCTGACAACATGGTGTCTGACATGGTAGACTATGTGAAGCAAAGGTGAGGAACTGAATTCCTCTATGAGGAAAAAATTGCACCTGTTGACATTCATCAACACTTCCTGAGTATTAATGGAAACTAAACAGTAGATGTGAGCACAGTGGATGGTACATTTCAACAGTGGATGACCTCCACTGGTGAAGATTTTTACAAGCATGGCATACAGGCTCTTGTTCACAAAGGTGAAAATGCACAGCTAATGGTGGTGACTGTGTTGAGCAACAGGGCTTTGTAGCTGAGAATTTGCTCTATCCAAAAGTGTTATTGTGCCGTTGTATCTGTTGGAGTTTCCATGGAAAGAAATAGGAGACGTAAATCCTCCAGTTGCTAGCACAGATGGCCTCTCTCACCTTCCAAGAAGCACCTCCTTCCTTACACTCACTGCAGTGGCTGGTACCCAGGCTCCCGTGCATCCAACCAAAACAGAGAGCTCTTCACCTAGGAAAAGAGTTAGAAATGAAATTTAATGGCAAGTAAGGACAGACTGTCCTCATCAGGCACAGAGGAAAGTAAAGTGTACTTGCCAGCCAGACGTTTGGACAAGACAAGACCTTATTTTCCCTTATTTCTCCATTTTCCCACAATTGTTCCTCCCCAAATGCCCTCGACTATTCACTTCTTCCACTTACGATTCCTCCCCTAAACATACAATCGTAAGCCCTGTGGAACGTATGTCCCGTGCCGCAGTGCTTATCGCCACGCCCCCATCCCGCCCTGAAAAGTGCTCCAACATCGCTAAGGGTGTTGGGTCTCACGCCGAGACAATGGGGCAGCCCCGGGAGGGGCCCAGTCAGGTGATACTTCCTCTAAGCCCCCAATTTCTTTCCCATCTGCCACTGTGCCCCTCTGGGCACGTGGAGATCAGACTCTGATGTGCTAATAACTCCGGTGATGGGCCGAGGAGGATCTGGGCAGGACGTTATTGTGTACCTCCTTCCCGTCATTGTTTCTCGCAGAGGAGCTTTTATCATGCAACCTAATCAAGAGGAATTTGCAGACTTCCTTTCACACAACAGCTTTTCTCTCTATCTCTCTCTCTTTCTTTCTTTCGTTTCTTTCTTCCTTTCTCTTTCCATTTTCTGATGTCAAAATTACTTTAACAACACAAAAAGGCTTATGAAAGGAGTGAGAGAAATCGTTACCCATTCGAACTATAACTTTCCAGTTATGTACCCATCTGTGATCTGTGTCAAAGAAACAGTAAAAAACGGAATTAAAATTGTATCCACCCAGTTCATAACACAAACGATGACCAGACCACAGATAATTTTCGTTGTCATTGCAAGGAAATGATATTATGACAACTTCCTCTGACTGCAACCTCACCCTTGCCCCGTGTCTGAGCTGTTGGCATTCTCAAAATGTTCGGAATATTATGCGTTCAGTGAAGACTTGAGTTGTTTGACACCTCTTTCGTCTGGAATTGGAAGTACAGCTCTTCATTACCCTCCTGATAGAAACAGGGAGGTGTTTTTTTCTTTTTCTTTTTTTAACTTGAAGGATGGGCTGCAGATTAATTTATACTACAGGAGCTAGTTTGGCTGGAAAGAGTACTAGTATGGGACTAAGCGCAGCTGCAAAAACACACCTCAGGCTCTATCCCAGGCCCTTATAGCTATGTTAAAAAATAATAAAAAAAAAATACTACATATATATATATATATATATAAGCAAAACAAGTAAGCAAACTAAAACCACAGCCAAGCATCCCGAACTCTCGTCCACAAAAGTCAGGAATTAACACCCAGTGTAGCAGCAGGCTTCAGGCTTCTGCCCGTGAGCGATCGTTACTGCACCCAAGCATTTTTAACTACAGCGTCAAAACAGCGCTGTCTCTTCACGTAAGCCAGCGGCATATTACCATCAGCTGATATTTGCGCAGCGACAAACCTGCAGTGAACGCCACTGCCCACCGCCCTCAATTCTACCTGGAGCCGAGCAATAATCCCCACCGGCTGCATAACCCCGACCCTTTCGCCGCGGGGCTAAGCGAAGGACCGCACTGCCCCCCGCCACGACCACTCCTCCCCCAGCTCCTCCTCTGGCCCCCTCCCAGAACAGAGCCCATAAACACAGCGCGGAGCTAGAGGGTGCGCTGTCACGTAGACGTTGTCGCGTTGCGTGCGCGTGGGCGGAGTGCCTTTCGGGTTCCGTTAGGCTGGGAGCGGGCGTTGGAGGCGTTAGTGCTGGAGATGGCTGACAAGAAGGTGAGCGGTGCGGGCGGGCTGCTCGTCGGAGCCGATGCGGAGCTGGGGTGCCGGACAGCTCGTTTCCTTGGGGTGCCGGGGGCTCTCGGCGGGATGTGGTCGCGGCTGGCAGGGCGGGTTGCGGCTTGTGAGGGAGGAGAGATGCGGTGGCGAGGCCGGCAGGCCGCGGTTCCCGGCAGCGCCTCCGCAGAAGCCCCGCACGTCGTGGAGAGGCAGGGAGCTTCTCAGTGTAGGCCGTGGGGTTGATCTGTTTTAATGCGTGTCACTGGCTGTCCGCGTGACACCATGCATGTTCAATTCGTTTCGATCACGGCGTGTCTTTTGTTGTCTGTGTAGTGCTCATCTGCCCTCTGTCTGTGTATGCTCATCTGCCCGGGAGTTAATGGCAGCGGATTCGTGATCCTAAAACGAAGATTGCCTCCAGCAGGCGCTTCGTTCGTGGTGTTGCGGTTTATGTTAAAACTACGTCTCTATTTCCAGAAGAAAATAGAGCCAAGCCCTTTCCCGTTTCTTTTAGAGGCACCCGTGGGACTGCGGTGTGTGTAGGTACAGATAACAGGCTGTCCTGGAGCAGGATACCAAGGAATTATTACTCCGCAGGAAGGGTGGTGTCAGGAAGCCTCGTGCCCTTACCCCCTCCCCCCCCCCCCCCCCCCATCCCGCGGTAATGGGAGACGAGGGCAGTGTGAGAAGCTGAGCTAAAAGGAGGGAGACCTGATGAAAGTCTCTCGGAGTGTGGCAGGGGCATTTCAAGGTGGATTCAACAAGTTGTGCTACTCTGAGGTTGCTATCGGTAAGGGAGAGGGGAGTTGTTACTAGCTAAATGCTTCACAAGCGCTGCTGCTGAATCCTGATGCTACTAGTGGTCGGAGGGAGGGCCGTTAGTTTGAGTGTCTTATCAGTGTATAGACCTCAACCTCGGGCCTTTACATAGGGTGGGTGCTGCTGTGCTATTTCTGAGTTTCTACATTTTGGGAAATGCGCTAGCTGTAACTGTACATAAGTTGTGATCTCTCACTGGAGAGGCTAGGTCAGACCATGTGATGTGTTGGTATGAGTGTGGATGGGAGTTGAATTACTGGCAACGGTCAGGAGAATGGAGTATGGAAGGTGGTGAGAAATCACTAACTCTGTTATAAATTGCTGTGTGGACAGTGTAGGCAAGAAGTGCCCACAAAGTAGGTGTCCTGTGATTCCTGTTGCATCCAAAGGAAAAGGATCAACTGTGACTACTACAAGCAGGGCCTTGAGAAGAAGGATGCTCTTGTGTCAGTTACTGTATTGGAAATGTGGACAGCTGAGCTCTGTCCGTAGCTTTGGTATGCCTGCCAGGAGGGATAAGGCCTGGAATTTTGAAAGGTCTTAGATGTCTTAATTGGCATCTAGGTGCTTTATAAGGTTGGTTCTATGCCAGAATTTCTTGCACCAAAAGTGAAGGGAACAGTCACAAGATGGCAGAAAGAAGGCCTAACTTGTTTGGAGTATGTTCAGCTGTGAATCATAGCATGAGAATCATCTGCTCCATGCAGGAATATATCCCTTTCTTCCAGCATTAACCTTAGCGGGAAGAGACCTTAACATGTGATATTTAAATGATGTAGCTGAGGGGAACCATGTATTAATTTACTTTCTGCTAACTGAGGCCTAACTGGTTAGCTTTATGGGGACATACAGGCCGGAAGCTCTTGCATGCATGAAAGTCTGGTGCAGATAGCATGAATACTGACAGCTTCCTGGAACCAGCTGGAAAATGAAATAGTGGAGGAGCTGTGACAGCATGCCTCATGGAGTGCTTCATCCCTGCCAGGAGAATAATTGGAAAGCCTTGTTATACTTTTTGAAAGCTTTCAGCTGCTCCTGCACAGAAACATGATATTTCCAAATAGTGCCCTTCAGCGCTGGCTGTGTAAATTTCAGTTCCTGAGTCACTTGCTCCCTCCTGCCTCCTTAACAGCTGGCTTAACATTTGCAGACTCAAAAAAAACTAAAAACAAAACAAAACAACAACAACAAAAAAAAAAAACGGAAAATGTTTTTCACTAACAATTCAGTCTCTCTGTCTTCGGAAGTTTTACAGGATGGAGCTGTGATGGCTTTGAGTGCTCAGTAGTTAAATTAAAAATATGTATAGAGAGAAATGGGCATGTACTCAAATTCAATTGCTGTGTGCTATCAACTTGGTGGCAAGAAAAATAAATGAGAAATTCTGGGAACTCCGCCTCTTCTGTGAGGGAGGCTGCTGTGCCAGGTGCTCTGGAAAATTCTAGCCTGGGAAAAGCTGATCTGCTGTTGAAGAGTGCAAGTTTTAACTGTTAGAAGTGACTGCTGGTATAACTCTTATGTGCATCTGACAAGCTGTTTATGGGACTTCCTCAGTTTGCTTAAGGAAGAGTTAGAACCTTGTTTCGTGAAGTCTCAGAGGTCAGCAAAGCTTTTCTATAAAGCAGATCAACCTAAAATAACAGCTGCTAATGGACCTGGTGTGTTCAATACTAATGAACTGAAAATAGTCAAATGTCATGATGTGTAATTGTTGGACCTTACAGGCTCTCCTTCTAATCACAGAACTCTTACTGTTAAGTTGCTCCTGTTCTAGACTCTGTTCTTGTTATCAACCCTTACTGGATAAAAGCACGTTCCTTTATCTTTTGATTTTTAATTATAATTGGCCCAGCTATTTCTATTCTATTCAAGAGGAACTTGAGTTGTGTAGAAAGCATGAACTACCAAGTTAACCAAACAATTGCATTCTCTTTTTTCTTTTTTTCTTTTTTTTTTTTTAATTCAGAAAATCACTGCATCCCTTATCTATGCTGTTTCTGTTGCTGCCATTGGATCTCTCCAGTTTGGGTACAACACTGGTGTCATCAATGCTCCTGAGAAGGTGAGAGGAAGAATGAGTTGGGGGGAGAGGGGAGGGGAGTGAGGGAAGAGCATGGGAAGGAGAGGAGCTGCCAAGGAGAGAATAGTTTGAATTTGAGGAAAGAAGAGATTGAAAGGACAGGAAAGTTAATGGGGAGGAGGGAGATCAGAAAGAACGATTGTTTTAATTTGAAGTGCAGTTTCCCTGAAAGAAAAGAGTCCATCTGCCACTTCCTGGAGTGTCACCTACTTCAGGGATTGTCATTTTGTATCCTTAGTAGTCTTGATCTTCCCCCTTCCCCTTTAGGGCACAGTAGGAGAGGAAACACTATTCAGTTAATGTGTTTTAATTTTACTGTGTGGTACACAGCTCCAAACTCTTACAAATTGATAAGAACAGCCTTCTGGCCTGTTGGCACCAGGTCAGGAGATGAGGCAGGATATTCTGAGTCAAAATGAACCATCTGGGGCAAAGAAGTCATGTAGAGGGCAGTGTACCAGAGGTAAGCTGAGAGGGGTGGTAGGAATTACGATTGCTTTAGTTTCTCTCAGGTCCCTATATTTCTGACTTGTTCATTACTTTATTTGTGTTGTGTCAATTCCGTGTTTGTAAGAGATCAAATCATGCTTACCCCATCAGGAAAAAAAAAAAAAAGAAAATGAGAAATGCGGTTTTCTTGTAACTAAGATGGTTCTTCTCTCAGGAACTGAGTCACCAATACCATATCCACCCCACCTCCAGGAATAGATGTCACATCACATGCTGGGGGGTAGGGTCCTTCCTAGCTAATGTCCTGCTGCCATCTGCTGGGGCTAGCATTCTGAGGCCACATTGCCTTCAGTTCTTGCAGTGCTCCCTCCGTTATCAAAGAGGATGCCTCAAATCAAAACACAGCCCAGTTACGTCCTAACTCACCTTGTACCAAGGAACAATGAAGGATTGTTTTTGCATAATGCATCAACTTTCAGGCTTAACTTTGTGGAACATCACGTTTCTCTAATTATTTTCATTGCAGAGAGCCTTTCTCTGTTGCTGGATTTCTGGTGTTGCCAGAAATGTTCCCCTCCATTCTCTGGTTGTTATTATTTTCTTCTACTCCTTTCTTATGCCTGAGAAACCAGCAGTGATTTTGATTGTCTGAAAACATTTGGAAGATAAACCCACTTTCCTTAATTATCACAGCTCTACGTGATGCAATCCATTTCTCATCATTCTACTACCAGTCTCTGAACTTTTCAGCTGATTTTTATTCCTCTTTCATTGCCCTCATCTTTCCCTTGTATAACTTGCTGCTTTCTACTAATTGTTAATGTTTGTTTTTGCTGCATGACTCCTTGAAAATAGAAAGACCATCCCAAATATTTTCCCAAATTACTCTCCTGTGGGATTGTAAACCTTCCTTACCTATCTGGTTTCTCTTGCAGATCATTCAGGCCTTCTTCAACAGAACTTTATCTCAGCGGAGTGGGGAGACTATTTCTCCAGAGCTTCTTACCTCACTGTGGTCCCTTTCTGTGGCCATCTTCTCAGTAGGAGGGATGATTGGCTCATTCTCAGTCAGCCTTTTTGTCAATCGATTTGGCAGGTAAGCTGGGAGGAGGAGTACACGTTATTAGTGAATTGATGCTCTTCAGTGGAGTTTTGGGAGGAAAAGGGCAGAGATGAGAAAACTGTTGAGGGCCAAGGTGGAAGCTGTACAGGAAATACTCTTCTCTCCCTGCTCCCAAGATGAGCATCATGGGTAGCTTTATATTTTTCCATATAGTTTTCTCGCTCTTGCCAGTTAAAGCTCAGTTGTTATATTTGTCTTGGCAGGAGAAACTCCATGCTGCTGGTGAACATCTTGGCTTTTGTTGGGGGTGCTCTCATGGCCTTATCCAAGATTGCAAAGGCAGTGGAAATGCTGATAATTGGACGCTTCATTATTGGCCTTTTCTGTGGTCTCTGCACTGGCTTTGTACCCATGTACATCAGTGAGGTCTCACCTACCAGCCTTCGTGGAGCCTTTGGAACTCTCAACCAGCTGGGCATTGTTGTAGGCATCCTGGTGGCCCAGGTAAGCTTGACGAACTTGTTGGAGGGACGGGCATGTGAGGGAAGGCTCTGTGGGCTTGAGATCTTGTGAAGTGGGCTGCCTTTGTCATCAGGAGCAGTATCTTGGCCTGTCATACCCTCTGGCATAGGGGTAAGGAACTGGTATATTGAAATAATTTTCTTTCTCTCAAATTCTTGGTTTAGATTTTTGGCCTCAATGGGATAATGGGGACTGAAACACTTTGGCCACTGCTTTTGGGGTTCACGATTCTCCCAGCAGTTCTGCAGTGTGTGGCTCTTCTTTTCTGCCCTGAGAGCCCCCGTTTCCTGTTGATCAACAAGATGGAGGAAGAGAAAGCACAGACAGGTAAGAGCTTGTCCCTGAGGGGGCAGTACTGTACTGATGACTCCTTGTGCTAAGCTTTTGTGGAAGACTGAGGCTGTTTTTAGAATCTGTGGTAGGCAAGGATGTGATTCCCAGTAGATACTAAACCTTGCTTCCCTCTTTTTAAATTGTACCAGTTTCAGGACTTGAAATCTGTAATCCTAATGAACTCCTAGCTTCTTAATCCCATCAGGAGTAGCACTTGGCCTGGTGGGATGTGTGGATGTGGTAGGACCAGCTGCTGAGGATGTCAACTCCACCTGAAGCAGATTTAACTGTGAATTAGGAGGGATCTGCCCCACCACCGAGGCCTGGAATCATCTCTGGAAAGTGCTTGAACAGAATTAGGGATCAAATGCAAGTTAGGAGCACAAGTAACATGAAGAGTGTCTAGTGTCTGCGTTTGGTTTGCATGGTGATTACAGGTTCCTGAACTGTGAGCTGAAAAAAAATGAATGAAGGCTGCATATCTAGAGGCTCTGCCTTTGCAGCAGGGCAGGCCCAAACACTGACTTGGCATATGGTTGTGCCTTCCCTCAAATAGCAGGGCAGGGCCTGGGGGATCTTAGTGGTTATGGGAATGTTCCACCTTGTGCTTTCGGATTCTTTCCTACAGTTCTCCAGAAGCTCCGTGGTACACCAGATGTATCTCAGGACATCTTGGAGATGAAAGAAGAGAGTGCTAAAATGTCACAGGAAAAGAAAGCAACTGTCCCAGAGCTCTTCCGCTCTCCAAACTATCGTCAAGCCATTATCATTTCCATCATGCTACAGCTCTCTCAACAGCTCTCAGGCATCAATGCTGTGAGTTACTTTTTTATATCTATTGTGCTTGTTGTATTTGTGCTTCAAGGTAGTTGTTAGCTAATGCTGAGAAAACTAGTCCTCCAAAGGTATCTTTTGTGTCTTACCTGGAAAACATTTCTTTGTGATAGTGTTGAGGCTGCAGAGATGGAAGATGGAGATTATTTTGGCCTTTACTTCTGTACATACCCTGGCAAGACATTACAGTCACGTATCAAGCAAATGAAACTTGACTGGGATTATGCTGTTGATTGCTTTTATACTGCTGAGTACTTGATAGGATTGTGCCATTAAGTATGGAATGAGGAACATGCTTTCAAGCACTAAAACTGTGATGGTGTTCAACTTCTTGCTTCTCTTCCTAGGTATTCTATTATTCTACAGGGATTTTTGAAAGAGCCGGTATCACACAGCCTGTGTATGCTACCATTGGAGCTGGTGTGGTAAACACGGTCTTCACTGTTGTGTCAGTAAGTAGAATGAACCTTTTTGTCAGAGAAGTAGCTTGTATGCATGGGATCTTCTGAGAGATCAAGTGGCTTTGCTGTGGTAAAATAGTGGATAAACTATTGGCCTACAAGAGTAAAGAAAAGAATTCATTAAAAGTATTGTAGGAAAAGAGAACATTATATGTAATTATATGTAATGTTCTCTTCTACAATACTTCATATAATATTTTTTTAAGAGGAGGAAATGAAGTTAAGGATGAAAATAAGAGTGTTGGGGGGAGTAGAAGATGAGGGAATGCTGAAAGAAGAATACTTTACCAAAGAGTAACCTGGTGACTTGGCATTGAGGACTACAGGAAGATACAGAAGAGGCTTGGTGCATGCTGGCTGAGGGAGCCTCTGCTGCTTTTGCTTCTTAAGTCACTGAATTTTTTTTTTTCTGTTTTCAGTTGTTCCTGGTGGAGCGTGCAGGACGCAGAACCCTCCATTTAGTTGGTTTGGGTGGCATGGCTGTGTGTGCGGCTGTTATGACTATTGCTTTGGCTCTGAAGGTGAGTAATTGGTCAGCCTGGATAAAACAACCCCTATAGGGGATCTGTAAGACTTGTTGTAGAGGGCAGAATTTTAGGGCAAGGCTTTTTACAGCTGGGTCTAGGGCTGATCATGGGCTGTGGTTAGAAGTGCAGCTTCCTTATGTCAGGAACTGTGCCCATAGCATTCATAGTACAACTAAGAAAATTGATAGGGAGCATTGTGCTGTTCCATGATTGTTTCTCAGATTGCAGTTAATTGTATCTTGTTCCCTTGCAGGACGCTGTGGGGTGGATCAGATATATCAGCATTGTTGCCACTTTCGGTTTTGTGGCCCTTTTTGAGGTTGGCCCTGGGCCTATCCCTTGGTTCATTGTGGCAGAACTTTTCAGTCAAGGTCCACGGCCTGCAGCCATGGCAGTGGCTGGTTGTTCTAACTGGACCTCTAACTTCTTAGTGGGAATGCTCTTCCCCTATGCAGAGGTAAGGACTCTGTTTGCAAAACACTTCAAGAGTGCTGCAGTGTTGTCATGGACATCCAGATTGGCTGTAGGATCTGTTCTTAGCAGCCTAATGTCTTTGAATTCTGGTGTTGCTTTGGGCAGAGAGCTGGACAGTCCTCCAAGGATCTGCAGTTCTGTGTTCTGATTGTTATTGAAGGTTGAGTATTGTAGCTAGCTTTACATTCTGCTTTGTTACTGCTTGTAGTCTAGTGCCATTTTAATACATTTAAACTTTCCCTTTAAAGGCCTCAATTTTGGTCAACCAGAAACAGTACTAAATCATTTCAGAAGCCCAAGGAATGTGTTATTTTGAAAACAATTTTTGTGTTGAGGGTAACTCAATGAGGGTATTGTTGGAGAAGGAAATGACTTTGCATTTGAGTTTATCTTTTAAAATATTTTTATATTTAAAAAAGCCTCCTATCCTTATTCTCACCACAGAAATTATGCGGCCCATATGTCTTCCTTATCTTCCTTGTCTTCCTGATCATCTTCTTCATCTTCACATACTTCAAAGTGCCGGAGACCAAAGGCAGGACTTTTGAAGACATCTCCAGGGGCTTTGAAGGACAAGCAGAAACAAGCTCCCCATCCTCACCACCTGTAGAGAAGAACCCCATGGTAGAGATGAACAGCATAGAACCTGAGAAAGAAGCTGCCTAATATTCATGACACACCCTTTCTTTGACTCTTGCATATTCATAGAGTCATTAAAGGAATGAACAAAGAAATGATGAGAACTGGGACGATTTCTTTCTGCAACTGCTGCTGTATCCTTCTCTGTACCCACATACCCTCCCTCTCCCCCCCAATTCTGCCAGGCTTACCAGCATTAAGCAAATATGATATGGGTGATCTCATTTTTAAATTCTGGAAGGTACTTGGCACTCTAGCAAAAATTCTCATAGTTCTTGCCACAAACATCAGATGAACATGTAACAGCTGGTAATATTACTTTTCTCACCTGTAATTGCTGTTTGGAATTAACATACTTATGTATGTAGTGACTGTAATGTAATTTAAATACTATTTTTGTAGTGAGTTAAAGTAGCCCACTAAATCAGTCCCCTGCCCTTTGAGTCCACTCTGTGTGGGAGTGTGTGCGTGTGTGTGTATGTGCAGTGTTGCACTGGAATTTAACAAGCCTACCAAAAAGCCATCTCCTTGCTTTTTCCATTCCAGTGTACACTTTTTCAGCCTCAGGAAAAAGGGGACCAAGTTGCATGCCTATTTCTTTTCTTGCTTTTATTTTTTTTGTATAGACAAACAAAACATACTTAAGTGTTTATTTATTTGTATGTCACTTTGTAAATATTTATTTTTTTAATGGTGTACAAAAATGTACAGATAATGAAGTTGAAGTTGTTTAAGACAAATAGCTATTCTAACAGAAGTTGCTGTAGACTTGAGGTGCAATAAAAATGTAGAGAAGGAGTAGTGTACTGAACAGGAAGTTGGGCATTTTGGATGGTAGAAGAGAGACAACTGTACACTCACCTTTTAAAGTTAATTCTGCCCTCTGAAAAGTAATTCAAACAACTGAAAACTGATGAGACAGTATTATTCATCCACCGAAGTACCTATGCAATTTGGAGGTTTTGGTTAGTGACTTTAAATATTGTTCTGAAGTAATTCTTGGGAAGTGATATTTCAGCAAAGGGGTATTGTTTCTTTATATTTTCAGTTACAGTTAAGCATTGTTCGAGATGATTGAGGGTAGTGACTGCAAACTGGAAGGTGACTTTTTTGCTTTCTCTTGACTTTTTGACCTCTCTCCTGAGTTCTAGCAGGCCAGAAAGTTTGAATCTTGAAGGTAGTTACTTAAAGTGCATAAGGCCAAAAGTTATTTTCCAAAGCTGTTTAACAATTTATAAATATTGGAGGCAAAATTGACTATTTGTGTCTAGGAAGGTCATGCTGTGGTACATGTACATACATAGAGATGGAGAATTAGAGACTAGAGCTACTGGAATGAGCTAATTTAGCAGTTTGAAAAATTCTACTAGTTGGTTGTAGGCCAAATGTTTTTGTCCTCTGTGTACTCTGGAAAGAGGCAGTGCCCAGCATTGTTACTGTTCTGTGAAGTACTACCTATGTTATACCTAATATGGCTGACACAGGGATGTATGTAAGTAATGCTTTCACCTCTTTCTCATTGCTGGGTAATCAAAAGTATGTATATACTCACAGTTATTGAGCTTAAGTGTAAGCTATCAGTTCAGTTTAGGAAGGGGAAAAAGTAGTATATGTGATATTTTGGGTTCTGTTCCTTCCTCTGACTATGGTGCTCTATATAGGAAAAGCAGTGGAGGGGTAGGTAGACTTAGGACTATCTTAGGCCTGGATTTTTTTTTCTTCATCGAACTTGGGTCTACCTGCAAATACACACCAGAGTTCATTACTAGACGTCTTATAAAACAAGCAGGTTTGCAGATAAGGTGGGTAAAATGAAAAAGGGCTCAAAGGGGGAGAAATGACAGCAAAATTGGCAACAGCATGGGTAGTCCAAGTTTTCTTCAACCTGCTGTGAAACCATGTCATCAGGAATGTCCCTTTAATGTATATTCTAGAGTTGTCTTAAATATTTTCTATAACTCGTGATGAGATTTTTCGACCTTCCATTATGAGAGAGAGTTGGAGAGAGAGTAAAATTTGTTGCTGTGATGTCATTTGAAGTACTCCCATCTTTGCACAATGTAGTCCTATTGCATCCAAATTTCCCTTGCTTTCCATCAGGGTTCTCTATCAGATATTTATTCCCAGAGGTATTATAAGACTACTCTCACTTCCAGCTTTCATATCTTTGCCCAGTTACACAGATTGTGCCCTTCCTTAACAGAGATATCTGTATGGACATCTGCTATTCTAGGATATTTCCCCCACAGCTATGTATTCTATACTTTGCATTACAAAGTGTGTTTGCTTGGATCGAAATGTATAGGTCTTTCTCATACGGTATTTTTTGTTACTCTGTAATGGCATTGTGGATATTTTTGATGGGTTTTATAAGCTTATTGTGATTTGTTTCATGTTTTTAAAATAAAGATTACAGGTCTAATTAATACTGGCCATGGGCTTTATAACATGGGCTTGCCTAGGATATACTGAGTGAAGAATTGTCTCAGGCTGTGCAGATAGTATACAGTTATAGTATTACAGTTATTAGTATATAGTTACTGCATGTAAGTAACTTTTTAAAAATATTTTTATTAGAACATAGAGTAGCAAAAACAAATAGTGGGATATTTGACCTCTTGAGTTTTCAAGGCAAACATCAGATTTTTGAAATTTTACTTCACCCGTACTTCACTCTTGTACATTTATGAACAACTGTTTTCGTATGCTCAAAAAGTGATGACATAAGGTGTAATGGTGAAGCAAGGGATATTTTTTTCTGTTCAGATAGGTCTTGAAATCTGCTTAAAAGAAAGGATCACATTTTTGAGTTGAATATTTGATTGCAAGAATATATGTTCCATTTGAAAATTCATAAATACTGTATTTGTCAACTAAAAATGGAGCTGCAGATAGACAAAAAGACCTTGGAAACTTCTCTAATTCCTTTATTAATGGAAAGGAGGGCTGTTTACTTGTTGTTCAGAGGACTGTTTAGTCAATATATCAACATGCATAAAGTTATTTGCCATAATTTGAGTTGGTACTGCACTATGCTTTTCCCATACCCTAGTTTCAGTCCAGACAGTGCCAATCACACACTGGTGTTTGATTGCTGCTGAGCACTAGGTATGTGCCCAGGGCTGGACTGGGCTGCTTGGTAAGGAAGAACTGCTGCCTTGATGGTATGAGGCAAGGGTTAGACTATATGGGGTCACAGGCTGCAAGCTGGACATACTTGTGATAGTTGTTTTGTGCAATCCTAGGCTGTATTTTGGTATGTCACAAGCTTCTTTTTTCTGGCTAGCTTAGCAGCCTGGATTTGCTGTTTTATTCTAATGGAAAGGGCTATTTCCTTAAGCCTTCCATGCTTAATAGCTTAATGAATTCCCTTACTACTACTTTTGCTCAGCAGAGATATGCTTCTTGTTAGTTCAAATCCCGTAAGCATGGCCTTCAGCAGTACTTACCAAAATTTCTCAGTAATGAGTGGGGAGGGAAGTGATTGGAGGTTAATAATGTCTCCCTCAGGCTTTGTGTGTGTTCAGCAGGTATGTGGAAGGAGCTGGATCATGGCTAGAGAATGGTAAAGAAACTCTGCTGCCTGGAAAGAGGCTGCTCTTGTAGCTTGAGGGCTGTGGTGTTCTTGACACTTGTATGTGCAGTACTTAGTTACCCCAACTCTTCCCATGAGGCAGTAAGCTCCTGTTATAGCACATTTCTTCACTGTATAGCCATCTTCAAGCCTTCAGAGTCTGTATCTCCTTCTCAGGTAGAAACTAAGAGTAATTCATCAGGAAGTATGAAAATGTTATTCAGAGAATGAGGATGGAAGAAAGTGAGAAAAAGGAGAAGAATGAAGACAATATGAGATGCTAGAGGTAAACTAGTACAGCTTCAATGTCAGCAGGCACTCCACTAAGTGTGTGCATTGAATGGTTTGACTACTTAAAAGATTTTTTTTCCAGTTGAAATGTTAATTAGATCTAAGTCAAATCATGGCTATAATCTGGCCATCACAACCCTGCAAAGTGTCATTTATCCCTGAGATTACATCCTGTAATATTGTAAAATCACAAAATGTCATTTGTTGACACTTATTTCCTTTTTGCATGTGTTATTTCTAATGAACTTAATTGCACACCAGTCAAGAGAAACAGTTTCTGAGAAGAGATGTGAAAACGCATTTTCATGGAACTATATTTCATACATGTCTGCCTTGTGCATGAATCCTTGAATTTGTTTTTATGTGCTAGACATCTCATTGGAGGGTGAGACCATAGGCGTGCTTTTTCTCCGTGAAGGTCCCAGGTTGAGAGTCCAAGTGGTGCTGTAGCAGTCTCACCTCCAAGCAAAGTTACTAATCTTTCCTGTGTACAGTGGATAGGATCCAACAGGTCTACCCAGAACAGGAATATTTGCTACTTCAGTGAGGGGACTGCTTCCACCCAGGAAAACTGAGCTCAGAAAACATCACACTCAAACTTCTGAATGAGCAAATTCCCACTGACAGTACCGGTACCACTGATGTAGACTGGTGAGGGCAGATCTCAGCTCACATCACAAATGGTGGCACTAATGTGCAAAGAATTACAATTCCACTGCAAAAAGCAATGTTTTATATTTATATCTCACATGAATTTACCCATTATCAGTTCCACTTGACAGAAACGAAAGTGCTGTGCAGCGTGAACTTTCTGCTAACGCCATTGTTATGGGGCCATGATGTAGGAGATGCCTCTACAACATTCTTTCCTGATGTACACATAATTAGGGAAGTCCTGTCAGTGTGTAGGTCAAGCATGTATTGAGATGCACAGAAAATTTACAGCTGATTTATTTATTTATTTATTTTGGTTACTATTGATATTTTAACTTTCTGCCTAGGCTAAGGACACAGCTCCAAGGTCTCAATGTTTAGACGGACTAGATCCCCTTTTGTCAGAAGATGCTTACTAGAAAAATGGGTCTGTGGCTCTTGTTTGTCATGCTTACTCTTTAACCTGCAACTATTTTTAGTATGTGGGTGTAGGGCAAATAACCCTCAAGAATAGCACTCAAAGGAAATAGTGCGGAAGATAGTATATTTTTGGTAGGCTCAAGTAGATGGTATACAGACAATTAGTAAGAAGAGAGTGGCTCTCTGTTTATGATGGTTGAGGCTAGCTGATAACTCCACTAGGGAGGGATCTCCAATGAGAGATCCTTCCCTGGTGGTGGTCAGCCCTTAAATGGGGTCTGGGAGAGGTGGAGCCAGACTCCACCCTTTCCAGTCACACAGGTACCTTACCTTCACCTGTGCCCCTGCGTCTGACTCAGTGCTTGCCTCAGGTGATCAATCAGTGGTTCAGACCATGATTCAACAGTTCCCATACAGTGGGATACCAGACAAGACATTTGTCTTTATTCTATACTGCTGTAAGGAGACCATGTTCAGGAGCATTAGACTTGTTTAGACTAGGGAAAAATATTTTTGTTTCCTAAAGTTATGAATTCTCCACTTGTGCATCCTCTGGCATTGTGGAGCTGCTGAGTATTTCACAGACAAACACATCCCTATGAAAAAGCTGCTCAACAGTACTCAGTGGATGTACATTAGAAGAATATCAGAACTGCATAGTACCTATAGAAGTTGGCTGGATCTTCTCTTCCAATTCCAGATGTCCCTAGTGAGAAGGTTAAGAAGAATCTACTGTTGATTATAGCTTTCTATGGTCTGTCTTGTTTCTTCTCTACTCCCAGTTCAAACTTCAGTGCTTACAGAACCCTTTAGAGAACAATAAACACTTCTAGGTGTTATGTTAATCTTACTAAATTTATTCTGCTGTAAGTCAAGTGAGCTGAAGAGTGTGATGGGTTGCCCAGGGCATTCTTTGTGGAATGTCACCTTGTTAGGACACCAGTGTGGAATTAGGAAGAGAGAGAGACATTCTCCCTCACTGGGATATTTTGCATCTTCCTGATTTTGCAGCATGCTGAGTAGTGGTTTGCTGTTATACCTCCCTGCCTCTCAAAGGGGTATGCTGTGGAAGGCAGGGAGGTGTAATGCACGTTAGAATTTATTACATCATCCACTCTCCTCTATTTTACGTTGCCAGTCCTTCCATTAAAGAAAGTGGTCAAGTTTGCGCTTAGAAAACCAGTATCAGCCTGTCCTGATATCTAGTCTCAAATGTGCAAAGGACAAGATATAGTCAAGAGGACATACTACTGAGGTAAAGATGGATGGTATGGAATGCAGGAGTCATCCTCCTAGCTTTTTGTACAGTTGGGCAGGTTACCATTTTTCTAGTTGTAGTGACCTGCCTTAATTACTAAGATTTTTCGCAGGTGAAAGACTATAGCCTCATAATCATATTAGGCAATTCTTTCATCAATCTGTGACATAACTGACCACTACTATTCCATGAACTGCAATATATCTGGTCACTTGAAGTAGTAGTGAGCATGTTTCTTCCCCACTTCTGGGTGTCCCTCAACTTCCCAAAAAACTTGTTTGGAGATTTGAGAGCAGGCTTTGTTCTATGGGTGTTTGTAAAGAATGCTTTGAGTGCTGCAGCCTTCTCTGAGGCTGAGGCATCCACAACTAGTTTGTCTCCCACACTTCTCAGTATACATGTATTTTCCTAGATTGCTCCACTACAGGAGCAGAAAAAGGCAGGAGACTGAATGTGTACAAGTCTGTTTGGCTAGATGTTTTATACACCAGTCCTGAAGGAAGTGGCTGATGTGGTTACCAGCCACTCTCTATATTTTTGAAAAGTCATGGTTGTCAGAAGTCCCCCAGTGAATGAAGAAAAGGGAACATCACAACCATTTTTGAGAAAGGGAGAAAGGAAGACCTGAAGAATTACAGGTGGGTGAACATCATATCTATGCCTGCAGAGATAATGGCAGATATCTTCCTGGAAGATGTGTTAGGGGACCTGTGAGATGAGGAGGTGAACTGAGACAGCCAGCACAGTTTCACCAAGGGTAGATCATACCTTATCAGTCTGGTGACCTTCAACAATGGAGTGATGGCATTGGTGGAGAAAGGAAGGGCAATAGATGCTGTCTGCTTGGACTTGTACAATGCCTTTGATGTGGTCCCCATCACATTCTTCCTCTAAATTTGAGAGATATATATTTGAAGGTTGGACTGTTTGGTGGATAAAGAATTATTTGAATGCTTGCATCCAGAGGGTTGTAGTCAGTAGCTCTATTTCCAGTTTGAGGTCAGTGAAAAGTAGTCAAGGATCAGTCTAGGACTGATCAGTGCTCTTCAACATCTTTTCAGTGACATAGACAGTGAGATTGAGTGTACCCTCAGCCAAGCAGTGCAGTTGACACAATAGAAGGAAGGGATGTTATTCAGAGTGGTCTGTACAGGCTTGAAGAATGAACGCAGCTGAACTTAATGAGGTTCAACAAGACCAAGACCTTGCAAGGTGTTACACATGGTTTAGGATAATCCCAGATACATACACAAACTGGGAAATCAGTTTTGGGCCCCTCACTGCAAGAAAGACATTGAAGCCCTGGAACATGTCCAAAGAAGGGCAATGAAAATGGTGAGGGAACTGGAGCACAAGTCATATGAGGAGTGACTGAGGGACCTGGGGTTAGTCTGGAGAAGAGGAGGCTCAGAGGAGACCTCATTACACTCTACGACTTCCTGAAGGGAGGTTGTGCTGAGGAGGGGTTTGGCCTCTTCTCCCAGGCAACAAACAGGACCCGAGGAAATGGCCATTAGTTGTATCAAAGCAGGTTTACGTTAGATATAAGGAAAAACTACTCTCAGCGAGTGGTCAGGCACTGGAATGGCCTGCCCAGGGAGGTGGTGGAATCGCCATCCCTAGCAGTGTTCAAGAGGCACCTGGATGAGCAGCTACAAGATATGGTTTAGTGCTTGTGGCAGCAATGTTGATGGGAGGACAGTTGGACTGGATGATCTTGTAGGTCGTTTCCAACCTTGTGATTCTATGATCACATATCCAGAGCATGTCTCTTGTTGTCGGTGTGTCTAACAGCATAGAAGACAAGAGGAAGTTCTCTGTGATCAGCAGAGGGAGGAAATATGCCATGAAAATCAGTTGGTTCTCTGAATGCAGAAGTAATCAAAAAGACCCATACAGGAGAATCCTTGAAAGCAGCATGGCTGAAGGGAACTTAACAAAAAAAATGAAGAATGGTTTGTAGCTGGTGTTAGCTAGCTGTTAGCTGTCCCATTGTGGGACATCACTTGGGGGTTAACTTGGGGCTAAGTGTGGTACTGGAGCAGGTCATTGTGAGGCAGAGGAAAGAAACAAATTCTATCTCCTACAACAGATTGCAGCTCAGTACTTGCTGTCTCTCAGCTGTCTTTGCCTCTTTGTTACTAAGTGCCACCCAAACCAGTGTTTTCATATCCAACCAGAAGTGCTCTGTGATTACAAACAATGGTTTCCAAGCATTCTGGGATGGTAGGAACGAACTAAAAACTGCAGGAAGATTTAGAGTAATGGATATAGTGAGAATAATCTTGTTCTGTTAGCCAAAAAAGGGACTTGGGAATCTGTGGGTAAAGCAAAGCTTGAAAGCAGTCAGTATTCAAATGACAGAAGAGAAGGAAAACACCAGCGGGCTTACAAATATATTGGATAAGCAAGTGCAGGCTGAATTTGATGTTTAAAAACAGACAGCAACACAGCATAACAAAGCAATTGTTTTGAGCGTGTATGTAACTCTGACAGGTCTAAGATGAGTGGCAGGGGAAAACAGGGACAGGGAGGAGGCTGAAGTAGACAGAGGAGAGGGTTTATAGCTGGTTATCTTGGATGCAGCAAAATGCTATGACACTGTGCATTTTCTTCTCCAGTCTTTTACCCTGAGAGACCTCACCGGAAGAAGGAATTGTCAGGTGAAAGCTCAGCAAACAGAACAAAGCAGGTGACCCAGGTCTTATCATGAGGAAGTGGTGGTGGTGGAGCACTGGGCATGCAAGGCACTGTCTGTCCCGTGCGGCTGCTTAGAAGTCGTGCCAGCAGCAAGTAGGAGGGGCTGGCAGTGCCATCTCCTGGTCAGAGCGTGCAGCGAGAACCTCGCCGCTGGTCCTGCTGCTGGCCTCTTTGCACTCAGGGAATTTTATGAGCAAGCTGGCTATGAAAAGGCAGTGACTGGAGCCCATGCTCAGCTAAATTAAATATTGACATAGTTTTTTTTTAAAAAAAAAAAAAAAAAAAGGGGGTATAGAGCTACCCAGGTGTTGACAGTCACTGCTGGAAGGAGAGGAAGGACTAATGTTGTCTGGACCTTTCTACCTCTTTCTCCCAGAGTTTCTGCATACAGATGTGACTTTGCTATAATTCTTTTTACCTTGGGACTTTCTGATGGACCAGTCTTCATCTGTATCACAGTAGCCTTCATCAGCCATGTAGGCGTATCTGTTGACACAGAAATTGTACTTGGTTTGATAAATTCAACATGATCAGTTATAATGACTGCCACCAATAAGGCAGCTGAGTGTGGTGGGGGAAGATGAGCAGCCTTTGAAAGTTTCCAATAAACACTCCATAGCCATGTTTTCACAGGGGCAAGGATGCAACATGTTTAAGACTGTGGCTACCAGCCACATGGACTTAATTACACATGAATCCACAGGATATGAGCAAGCAGCTTCACCAGAAAGTTACTTATATCTTACAGACTTAGCATGCCCATTTTTCCACAAAATTAGTTTTCATAGGAAGCCAAAAAGACATGCTTTTCACAGAATTTATTGTCAGTTACTTGCAGAAAGAGTGCAGGGCAAACTAATAATTGCAGAGCCTATAAATTTCCACAGCCAGGAAGAATGTATGGGCATATGAAGTGCAGCAGGCTCAGCTCGACATGGTGTGTCAGAAGCAGCCTTTCCATACAAGCAAAGCAGAAGTCTCTTTCTAGCCATTAGATCATGCAAGACAAGGTTCTGTTAAAGAAAACAGGCCAATTACAAATGCCAGTTAAGTCCAGCCCTGATAGTAAATATGCTTGCTTTGAAATCTGCAAGGGCTCATCCATCTCTGAAAAACTGTCACTGCAGAAACGCTAAAAGAAATGCTTTCCAGCTTCCTTATTTCATGCCAGTCAAAGCAGAGTGCTGTAGCAGCATCACGTGATCTTTACTGTTAGTGTTTTTTTTAAATTCTGATGCAAGAGTAATATTCACATTGCTCACAGATGGCGTGCATAGAATATAGTATAATAACAATATAATAACAAGAGCTGCTCCAACAATGCCTCCTATTTTTTTTATGTTGACCATGATGCCAGAGGAGAATGTTGATGGTATGACAATAGAGGCTGAAACTTTCAACCAATATTCCATTATATTTTATTGCTGTGCAACAGATGGCAGCAGAGGGGCAGTCTGACAAAATGATGTCTGACATGGAAGTGTGTGTGAAGAAAAGGTGTCACTGAATTCCTCCAAGCAGAAAAAATTACACCCAGTGACATTCATTGACACTTGCTGAACGTTTATGGGGACCAAGCTCGCAGGTGGCAGGTGGTGTGCCCCAGCAGTGGTGACAGCAACATGAAAAACAAGCCATGTCCCAGATATCTATGCATAGCTGTCACACCACAAAATTGAAGAGATTCCTGATCAGCTCATCAGTGCCAAATGACTAATGGCAATGAGTACGTTGAACAATAGTGTTCGATACCTGAGAATTTCCTCTATCAAATAGTGCTATTATGGTTTTTCTATCTGCTGCAGTTTCCAGGGAAACCACTAGGAGGTCTTTCTTTCCAACCCACCTGTGTGCGTGCCACAATGCTTTGGCTACATTAAAAAACAAGCGCAGTAAAAAGCATTGTAATACCAGAAGGTTTTAGTGTTTCCGAACACATTATCCAGACCAGTTTTACAGTGTGAGCAAGTTTGATTCATTTTTTTTCCAAAGTAAAATTGAAGTAAACAAAACAACAACAACAACAACAAAAAAGGAAACAGAAGTAGGAAGAGCAAAAGGGAAGTAGAAATAGAGATGTATTTTTCCAGGAGTATGAAAACTTCTCCTGAGTGACCACGTGTGTGAGGACAAAGCAGCCAATGCATAGGCATTAGTGATGTCTAGAACTAAAGCACAGAGGCAAGTCATGAAGAAGTAACTACTTTTTTCTTTGACTGGGTTTTATTCTTTTGCTAACTAATCTGAGTGCTGAGAGCACATTTTCTCCTGCTGAGGGAAGAGTCAAACCAATTATTTACTATTTAAAAGCAAAAAATTCCTGAGAAAATCTAAAGCGGATGGGAAGTCAGACAGATAACAAAAGAAAGAGTAAACTGCCCAGTGAGATGGGAGGAAGGTAAAGCAGGAAGGAAAGCAGGAAGCAAGGATGAGAACTGTACCTTGAAACACCAACAGCTCTTAGAAACCAACACCAGCCACTACAGTCAAAACAAGGGAACAGGCAGGACACAAAAATAATTCACTGTAGGGGAAGATTGGAGAAGACCACAAAGATTGTCTAGACCAACCACCAGCCCATCACAACCATGCCTGCTTAAACATCTTCAGCGTCACATCTAGATGTTTCTTGTAAACCTCCAGATCACAGTCCCCATGGAATCCTTACTGGACTGGAGCCAAAAAGCAATAAAGGAATGGGCACAGCCAAACTTACCTTACCGCCAGGTGAACAGACACAAGGTGGATTCATTTGCATCTCAATACCAGGAAATCTGTGGAAACATAACATGCCTTTTGGTTTGTCATTCCCTTATATTGGCTGCCATGAGAGGGCAAGTTGGTAAAACAGAGACACCAACAAACCAATTTATGATTTTCCCTTTATGTAAAAGGGCTGCAGAAGGTGCAGGGTGACTGAGAAGCTCTGGTAGTCAAGCTGCTGTGTCCCCTGCTTCCCAGCTCTTAGAACTGGATGCTTTCCAGATCGGTTTTGGAGTACAGCCATGATGACCACATATCTGATGTGTGGTATGTGAGTGTGAACAATTCAGTTGCATACATACCCAGTGTGCTGGTTTCTTTCAAATGGTGAAATTAAAAGGTGCAAAATGTTCACACATCTGACCAGTTCTTTTCTGCAATCTAGGACTTCTGAGATCAGCATAATCGATTATAAAATGCTCACATTTATAGGAAAGTATGGTAGAAGCTGAATCATTATCATGACAAAGCCCTGCATCTGTGAGCAGCTGTGTGGCAGTGAAAGTGGAGATTTTCTCCCAGCTTCACTGACGACTCACCTCTCATGCTCCACCCTGTGGTAATCTGCAGCAAAGGGGACACAAAATCACTGCTGAGTTTGTGGCTCAGCTCTGAGGTAAAGAATGACTTGCAGGAAGAGCAGTGATGCTAAACTCTTTCAGCAAGAGACCTGAGTCTTTCTGTGTGGAATCAGTTCTGTTAACGATAACTGATAAGACAACATGCTCCTTGCTAACACTGCCTTAAGGTTAATAACCTTAAGGTTAATGTCTCCATCAGAGGCACATCACACAAAGGGAGATAAACAGCACGGCAAGGGTGGTGGAGACTTCTTCATTTGGCAAATTCAGATCTTCTCTCCCACCCCTTCGCCTGCGGGACTTTTTCCCTGTTCCATTAGAGTCACTGCAGGCTAGGAGCAGTCAGTGCATGATCCCCAGCACCAGTAGAGTTCTTCATCTTTCTGTCACCTCCTAGGGCCTTGAAAGTAGCTAGAATTTTGCTAACCTCCTCTCTTCCTTCCAACATGTAGTGGCTTTTCTTGACCTTCTCAGGCTCTTAATATATCCATCTCCCATTCTACACCTTTGTGAGGATTACTGCACACTTTCACCAGCTGACATCTCCTCCCAGGTTTTAGAAGGACAGAGAGGGCTGGACAGAAAGTGTAGAGGTTGGCTTGCGTTACTTTGTTGGCCCTGGGCTCTTGTATCTCAAGGCCTTTTGTCTGTGTATCTAAATCTCACTTGTTCCTTCTTTTGTATCTCAAGGTCTTTCCTCTGTGACCCTGAAACTCACTTGGCTGTTCCCTCTATGACATGGCATTTTCCCAACTGCTTTCTGATGCCCTTACATGCCTCCTGTAGCCCCCTCTGACTCATGATGTGTGTTGCTTCATCTGACTGTATATCAACAGAACTGAAAGGGATCTGGTGTTATATTCCCCATTTCCCTTCCAGAACCCTCTCTATTCTCTCTCATGTTTCAGCCCATTATTCCTGCTTTTACCCACTTCTCTGGATCCCCATTTCACTGCCAGCCCTTAGAATCATCCTTTAGGCCTTTCTGCATGTACCATTCTTCCCTTGACTGAGGATTTCTTCAAAATTTACAGGTCTGTAAACACAGCTTTGGGTGTACAAGTGGAGATCTGGGCAGCAGCAGTGGCATTAATCCCATTCCAAAGTGCATGACACAGGAGTCCTGCTGAGCTTAAATGATGTGGCTGATAAAGCCTGCTGGTGGATCATCCAGCATAGCTGTTAGTAATGGTAATGAGACAGACTGTCAGATCCTCCTCCAGGAGACTGGGGTGGTACACAAGCAAGATTGTGAAGACTTGACTGAGCTAAAGTAACACAATCTTACTTCCATCACAGTCTGGTCTGGCTGCCAGTTCAGCCCTTTTCACATCACCTCTTTTTTTTTTTTTTTCTTGTAGGAAGGGCAACCTGAGTGAAGCTGGCAGAGAGAAAACTTTCAGAAAAAAAAAAATAAGAAGAAAGTTAAAAACAGATCCAAGAGTAAACAGAGATTAAATTCACAGAGAGGGTGAGACACTACAGTTCTGTTTGGAATTCCGAATTTGCCAAGCAAGTACCTTTGACAGAGAGGAGCTGTTTTATAACACTCCTGTGCCTGCTGCACTTCCTTGGGACCTTCTCCTTGTTTTGCAGGGCATGCGCACAGAATGCAGCCTTATTTGGATAATCTTACTGTAACTGTGAATAATGTCCTTTAATTTTAAATAATGAGTTTTCTGCACTGACATGTTTCTGTGCTGACAGTCTGCATTGACATGTTTCTGCCTAGCCATGGTGTGGCCAGTGCTGCACAACAGCAGGCTTTTTACTGAGTCCATGCCGTGCCTCAGTTTCTCCATCCATGAAAATGAGACAATATGGATCTTTGTCAAATGCTTTCATGCCTGCATAATTGCTTAACTGAATGTACCATGGCTAGTAAACATGCATCTCTTGCTTATCCTTTTTTTTTTTTTTTTTTTTTTCATTCTGTGCATTCTACACATCCCTTTGGGATTCCTTTTCCCCAGACATTTGACTAGTTCTCATCATCCCTTCTTCCTCCCTGCCCAAGCAAGATAGGTTCCTTTTGCATTTTTTCTTTGTCCTCTGTGGTATTTGCAACACTCTCCCAGCCTTGTATCACCTGTGAATTCCATTCTTCCTGGTTGTATTTTCCCTGTCTGTGAAGCACATAGAATGATGTAGCTTTTTGTTCTGTTGTTGCTGCAATTGAACCTGATCCTTGAAAGGAAAAGGCTGGAAGCTCTGATAATTCAACCCTCGGGCTGAGTGATTTGTTTCTTTGATATCAGCCCCTTGATCAGAGTTCTTCTATGTTATCTCAGTTTGTCTGGGGGGAGTTAATTCCTGGCACATTTGGGCTGGTGGAATCCCAGATGACAGAGCTGTGAAGGAAAAGGAGCACGTTGCATTTTTCTCCCACTCTCAGATATGTCAAAGAGTCTATGAGGTTTGATGTTCCAAGGCCTATTAGTCCCTTAAAACAATTTTTGCCTGCACTTAATGTAATTGAGAAACTTCTAACTTTCTTCCAGCTGCCAAAAGCCATCCCCTGCTCTCACTATATCTTATTCCCCTGTAGAGAAGTGCTAGCTCAGTTTCTTCTTCCTTCTGTCTTGTTCTGTGGACAGAGTTCCCTGTCAATTTATCTCATGAGCCATTTGCTCATGAGATAAATTTCACCAGACCCTTATAAGACTATGTACTGACCATGAAGCATGATGAATGACTACCATGAAAAGAGCGTTGAAAGCCTAGTCTGAACCTAGCCTAGCCTTGTCTAAGTCAAAAAGCCTGAGACTCCCTGAGTCAGGGAGGTGAATGAGTGGGATAGGGTCCCAGGTATTGACATCTGCACTGGAAGATTATCTACAGAGGTCTACAATCCAGGAAACTTAAGTGGAAGTTCTTTTGCAAATCTGTCTAGGAATAGCTGTAGAAGGTGATCACACAGAGATCACAGGTAAGACAAGTGAGGTTTCCAGTGGTGGGAGAGAGTTTTGTTTATGTGTGCATTTTGATTAAAATGTTCTGTGTTACATTAAATGGTTAAGCATGATTTGAGATTTCAAGGTCTCAAGACAGCCTGGTGCCATGGCAACAAGCACCATTAAAAATCTTCACAGCAAGACCAGAACCAACAAGGGAGGAAAATGTACTTTCAATTTCTGATTCTGGACTCTTGCAGCACTTTCTGCTGTTTCAAGAAATGTTGGAATGAGGGTACCTTCGGTAAATTTGGTGATGCTTTCCAGGGCTTTCTCTTCACCCTAGATCTCATCAATTTTTTTCTTGGCAGATCAAAGAAATAAAAGCCTAAGGGTGATGCCTAGGAAGCTGTGGGAGTGTATTTTTCTTCCAATTTCACATTTCTCGTGTCTTCAGAGTCAAACTATGCCGCACTTGAAGGGCCTCAATGTGTGAAGGTCTTTAGAAAGGATATATGGAGCATAAGAATCAATCACATTATAGTGATCAGCAACTTGCTCAAAACTACTTTTTTGGAAACTAAATGCATATCCATTACCTGTAGATAATGGGGCAGATTAAAAAAGAGAAAAAAAAGGCAGTGGAGTAGGTGTCATGGTTTTATGATTTTTGGTATTGGTATTCCACATCATAACAACATGTAGTGCATTAAGAGTTAAAGAGTTAATACTCCGACTCCATAGATCATTGATATTTCCGGGTATACCTGTCTCAGAAGAGAAGAACTACATTCCCTAGAGGACTTCGCGATGCTTTGTATTTTTACGTATTTTCCGCTCAGAGGGAAAAGATAAAAACTGTCTGCGGTCATGGGACACTCTCTTTCCTTCGGGATCGACTCAACAGTGGATGCTCGCTGCCGTATCGCCTTCAGCATTAGCGTAAGGCCTTCGGTTTATCGGACACTCTCTCTTGCTCATTTTATTTGATTTATTAGCTTCAATTCCAATTATATTGTATTATATTGTGTTATTTTGCTTTCCGATATCTTATTTAGTAAATTAGCTTTCCTCCTCAGATCATTGCCACTGTTTTGTTTCTAGGTCCATCTCCCTTTTTCCTTTTCCCTTTCCCCCTTCCCCTTTCCTGGGGCGTGGGTCTGTGGGTCCCCCGCACCAATCGTCATGGAACCAGGCCGATCCAGCCTGGTAAACTGTTGACATTTTTTGGCGCCCAACGTGGGGCTCGAACCCAGGTAGGGGAAGAAGATTTAAAAATAACTACATATTGTAGCATCATACTTTTGGTGTGTTTTTCACTTTTACCTTTCATCATTTTTACTGGGAAAATTTTGATCGCCAAAATAAAATGAGCTTTTTTTATAATATATGTATATTATACATATAGAAAGAGGAAGGACCTCTGCAGACCTCTCATCCTTCACAAGCCAAAGACATTTAACATGGGAAGCTGGCTATTAAATAACATACACAGGAGGACAAATAGAAGGCAGGTAGGAAATACTGAAAAATATCATTTAAGGTTTGCAAATGTCCTAGATCTTCACCCAGTCTTTTAAAAGTTGGTGGTACAATGTCTTTCTTTAGATCTTCCAGCACAGAGCTTAATTTTTGTGGCTATTGTTGGCTGCTATGTACAGGGGTGTATCAGACTTGACCCAGTTTACCTCTTTTTCTTTAGCTCAGAATCACTTGTGGAGAGGCACCTTTTCCTTTTTGATTATCAAATTTAAACTTCATTATATACTCTCACTGGGCATATGTTTTGGTTCTTTTAGAATTTCTTACCTTAGCATGCCACACATTAAAACAACAAAAAAAAATGTAGCTTCATATTGCATGTTATTATACTGAAGATCTCTTCTAAGGATAAATGATTCTTAATATTTGTTTATGTCCTTTTTTTTTAGTTCATTTTCCTTTTCACTGCCTATCTTCAACACAGCAAAACAATATGTGGCAAAGGGAAAGAAAAACTCTTCTAGTAGAAGTTTATTAATAGAATCTACAAGGAAGACAATTGCTTTGTGAAAACTACTGAACACATGGGTCTGACTAGATTCCAGTGTAGTCACACACAAAGCAAAATAAAAGTGTAGAAACATTCAATCACCAAAAATGAAAAGTTGGTAGAGAAAAATACACTGCTTTAAAAGAATTAAGTTCAACCTGAAGTTACAATTACGGAATTAGAGTGCTAAACTAAGTGATTAATAGGAAGATAAACAAACAAAATGGAACAAAATATAATACTGAATATCAAAAGAAGGAGATCTTACTCAGGTCCTGAGCTCCTTCCTGTCTGCACCTCACGGAAAAGAGACGTTCTCTTCGCAGGAGAAATGTGCAGTGATGTGATAAGTGTGTTGAATGGTCTGTCCATGCCAGTCCTGCAGTACCTTTTAACTTCCCAATAAGGGATTTCAGAATGCTTTTAAGTTACCTTTGCTGTTTAGTCAGAGAAGCTCTGACTTTTAATCTGTCAAGGGATGCAGAGCAGTGCCAGAATTGCTGATACAAGTGATGCTCCATATTCTTTAAGCTGATCTAACATTTCCTTTGGTCTTGCTTACCCTTATCTGTCTTTCTTCTCCCTGCTGACTCCCAAACAATCTCACAGCAAACAGAACACCCTTTCTGTCCTGCTGGGCAGGTACTGGGTGCTAGTACAAGCTTGGAAAGAAGGCAGCAACAAACACCTTTGCACCTGTGGAGCAATGAGGTATCAAGGAGAACAGGGGTAGCCCAGATTTGAATTATATAAGCATACTCCTGTGAAACTGCATCCTCAGCTTTAAACTTAAGTCAGGAATGCATTTGTACTTATACCAAGGCTGGGCTGAATCTAGCAATAAATATTTGAATACTCTGGAACTTCACTCGGGCTCAATACTGGGAGCAATGCTGTTTAACGTCCTCATCAATGTCACTGACAGTGGGATCAAGTACACTCTCAACAAGATTTCAGATGCGCCACCAAGATGTGTGGTGCAGTCAGCATGCCTGAGGGATAGGATGCCATACAGAGAGATCTAGACAGGCTCTAGCAGTATGCCCAGGAAAACCTCATGTAGTTCAATCAATCAAAGTGCAAGGTATTGCATCTGAGTCACAGAAACCCCTACTATCAGTACAAGCTGGGCAACTAAAGAACTGAGCACAGCCCTGATGAAAAGGGCCTGGTGGCAGTGTTGAATTGCAAGCTGGACATGGGCCAGCAATGTGCCTTCCCAGCCCAGAAAGCTAACTGTACCTTGGACAGCATCAAATGAAGTGCGGCTAGCTGCTGGAGGGAGGTGATCCTGCCCCTCTACTCTGTGCTGGTAAGGCTTCACCCAGGCTGCTGGATCCAGATGTGGAATTCTCGTAGGAGAGACATGGATCTATTGGAATGCAACCAGAAGAGGATCACAAAAGTTATTCAAGGGATGGAATGTCTCTCGTTATGAGGACAGGCTGGCAGAGCTGGAGCTGTTCAGCCTGGAGAAAAGAAGGCTCTGGGGAGACCTGATAGTGGCTTTTCAGTAGGGGACAGACCTTTTATCAGGGTCTGTTGTGATAAGACAAAGGGTCTTATCTGGAGTACTGTGTCCACTTCTGGGCCCCCCAGTACAAGATAGACATAGAGTTTTTGGAGTAGGTCCAAAGGAGGTCCATAAAGATGATCAAAGGGCCTGAGCACTTCAGCTAGAGGAACCATAGAATGTCCTGGTCGGGAAGGGATCTTAAAGATAATCTATTTCTGACCCCTTTGCCATAGACAGGGCTCCCACTCACTAGATCAGGCTGCCAAGGTCCTCATCCAACCTGGCCTTGAGTGCCTCTGTGATCAGGCATCTATAATCTCTCTGGGCAATCCCTTCCAGTGCCTCAGCACTCTGAGAAAATAATTTCTTCCTAACATCTAACCCAAACTTCCCCTCTTTTAGTTTAAAGCCATTCCTCCTTGTCCTATTAGATCTCTAGACCTGTCTTCAAGAAAATACTTCTTTTTCTTTACTCCAACCAATCTGTGCAACGAGAAAAAGACCATAGCCAAGACTATGCAAATAAATGGATATGTCTTTGGAGGTCATGGAGAAATGAAGCTATGGACCTCACCTCCACTAAACTTATGGATCCTTATCTGCTTATAATTGTGAAATACTCTTTACTGAGTGCCCACCTGTAGACCTGATAACTGAGATTTCTGAGTTAAATCTGGAAAATTATATGTGGCATTGGGTGTGATTTGTTTGTCTCGTCAGATATTTCTGGAACAGAAGTTTGGAAGATGTACCAAATATGCTTTCAGATAGCTCTCTCAGTAGTTGGAAGTTCCTTTTTCAATAAATAAATTTTAATAATTAAGAAATAAAGAAAGAAAAAAGAAAGAAAGAGAGAGAGAAAGAAGAAAGAAGAAAGGAAAACAAAAAAAAAAAAGAAAGAAAAAGAAAAAAAAGAAAAACAGGTAAGGAAGGAAAAAGTATTTTCTATACACTGGATCCTTTCCTGTCTTTTCATCTTGCTCTGTCCCTAACATTTGCACTGAGAGTGTGGAAAGTGCTGCTACATTGGTGTAGGAGTGGGGGGGGACCTTCCCCCCCCTTACAAACTTTTCAGACTGTCATTGTGACACAAGGTCTCAGAATCTTGCACGTAAAACAAGAGACTATGATTGTATTTGTCCAGCAGAATAGTGTACAGTTCGGCATCAGATCAACCTCCTATTCACTCCCTTGTGGTGGAGATGGAGTTCGTTCTTCCAACAGTGAGCAACCCTCTTGTACAGAACATCTGTATTCATGGGATTATTTTGTGATGGGACGATTTTAGCTGAGCCCAAAGTACCAAACGGTATGAGGTCTCCTGGGGCTCTGAATCAGAGCTGTACTCAGGTGTGACTGAGACACCTGCAGAATGGCAAGAATTTCAGCCCTGGTGCCACTTGTATTCCCACCCCCACCCTCTGTCCGACTTTGTCCCCACCCCATCAAACAGCCCTCTTTAACATGACAAAGAGCCTTGAGGAGCCGACGATGACTGATATTGCAGTCCCAAGCAAGGTATGGTGAGCTATAAGGGTAACTGCCTGTCGGTAGTTCGAGACTACTGCACCTTGCTGGTGAGCCTGCTCCTGAAAGTGGAGCAGGGTGAAGGGTGTGGAAACCACCTCTCCACCTCCCCCATGTGTGCGCATTTGGCTCTTCCCCTCTATCAGCCGTACCCTGGCGGGTTTGGCATGGGATACCTGGATCTGTACTGGAACTCGGTGGGGGCGCCAGGACATGCCCCTGCTTCAGTTGGGCCAGCTGCAGCAGCAGCAGCGGACAGTAGCAGTCCATCTCCGGAGTCAGGAGAGAAGAGGCAGACTGCAGGTAAGGCATTTAACTTATTTCCTAGAGCTGATGATGTTCAGGATACCTGTGGCCCTGGCTTGCTCACTTACTTAATGATGACCTTGAGTAAATCTTTTTTGCCCTCCTTGCCGTTTTTTTTTTTTTTTTTCTTTCTCTATATGGATACTTGACAAAGAGTGGTGTTCTAGGTGAGAAGGATGATCTCGGACAGTCACATCATCTTTCCATGCTGCTTTGGTGCCTGTGAATTAATTCTGTAAATCTCACTAGGCAGTCCAGGCATATGCAAGTCTGTGCTGCAGGCTCAGGTGGTGTGACAGCATGGTTTCATAGAAGTTTGTGGCTTTCAGAGGAGAAATGTCTAGGCCTCTTTTTAGACAAATGATTCTGTTTCAGTTTTTTATATTTACACCTGTTTTACTGCTGTTTGTTTCCTGCTTCCTTTTTCCTTCAGTTTCTTCTCATGGAAGAAGGAGAGCTCAAGCTGCAGGTGATAAATTACATGAGGATTCTGGATGATAGGCTGAGCAGGGTCACATGGGAATGTTACCAGGACAGTATCTTCATGTGCTTCCTTGTCTGACAGAAGACTCCTATTTTCCTAACTCATATTCTCAACATGATTTACCTAGAAAGTATTCACTTGCGTGACCTGTGAGAGCCAAACATCCTTTGGGCCCACATGAAATATTAGCCTCTTGTGCATCCCTTGATGTTTAGCTTTCTCTCAGGCTCTGCAGTCTACCCTCATGCACATTCTACCTCAGGACTTTGCACTTCCTTTGTTTGCTCCATTGAAAGCCCTTGTTTCCTTGTAGGCAGAAACCCTTTGTAATCTTCATGCTCCCTAGCACCAAAAGTCTACTCCATTTCACACCAGTCTCTTCACACAGCCAGCACTTCAGGTTGTCATCTCCTAAGGTCAGGAAAAAGCAGAAGCAGATGACTCTAGAGTGTCAAGTACCAGTGGCAAGACCGCTTGTGTCTCTGACAGGAGAGTAACTGGAAAATACACCACATACTCCCCTTTCTGAGGCAGAGAAACGTTCTGAGTGTTGTTTAGTAACCTCTCAGCTTAGGATAAGAAGAAAGGGTTTTGGAAGGTGGACAAGGGAACCCATTCCTCAGAAGAGTGCCAGTACTTTGGATTGAATATGTGTTCAGGAAGATGCAGAGGATGTCCCAGTGTTCTTCAGACTTACAGCTCTCAAGATGGCTAGCAAGGAGTTTGGGATTTGCCGGGATCAATAGTCAGAGGATGTGTACTGAAATGACACTGCCCATTCACTGTATCTCCTCTTTCCTGAAATGTCAGTAGGAAGAGATGACCATGCAGCAGTGTTTGTAGAGGAGTATCTGGAGGAAGAAGGAATTAACAGATTTATCATTGGAGATATGGGAAGGGGAGGATTGGAATCACAGCCTTTTTGTCAGAATTGTCTTGAGAAGCTCTCAGACTTTCACAGACCTCAGAAATCAGGTACCTAACAGAAATAAATGATATAGGTATTCTCTCCTTATCACTTTCCTATCCAGGCAGCTGGAATGACTTTGCACCTTGGCAGCTCCTTTTTTTCCTGGAAAAGTAGCTCGTATTATTTAGAAAGCTTTTCCTTTTGATCTTTATCTTGGCTTTATCCTTCCAGGCCCCTTTAGGACTTTTACCAGAATAAATGAGAAAGGGCTTGAACAGCTTCTTCTGTACTTTTGAATTGTGTCCCCTACGACCCTATTACAGGAATCTTGAGTCTTTTCCTGTCCTACACTTCTACCTTACCTCTCCCCCTTCCCATCTCTATGTCAAATCTCTCTCTTTTGTTCTTGAGAGGAAGTCCCCTAGCTAAATAAACCTTCTTCATCTGCACACATTTCCAGCATTGTGGCAGTCTGTAGGTGAGAACCACTGAAGTGAGCCAGTATCCAAGGTCTGGCTCTGATGCTCTCCACCTGCCTTCCCCTTGTAAGCACTGTCTGTCCTGCCCCACCATACATGCTGTCTATGAAGTGTCTTAAAATTCCTGGGAAGACAGTTTTGGGGAGCCCAGTTATCAACCCAAAGCTTATAGTCATGACTTGGCTTCCTTATACCACCTAAAAATGAGATATTACTGAGGCCTTTTGAAGGAGAATAATAACACTATGAACCAATGCATAGCATTCTCCCCTCTGTGACTTTTTCCACCTCGTGAAAAGGAGCTGTGGAAATCCTAAGAGTCTGAGCTGGAAAGCTGCTCACTATCAGTGAGCATGTCTATGTTCACAAATTCATGAATGAAGAAGTGTGACACATATCTTTCCTTCAAGTAGGTCCCTTTCAGGTAGACAAGGAGTTCTGATCTTGTGACACAGCATATAGGGAGTGTGCTCATACTCATTCAGGTGTACATTAGGTCTTCTGACATTGTCTTTCTATTTCCAGATGTTTCTTCAGCTTCTTCCAGTTCTGGGAATTTCAGCCAGTTCACGCCACACTTAGCCACAAGTCAACACTCAGTATCCTCATCCCCCCAACCTACCACTAAGTCTCAAAAGGACAGAGAAGATGGCATGGGGACAGTCAAGAAGGCCAAGAGCCGCACAGCTTTCTCCCATGTGCAGCTGCAGACCCTGCACCAGCGGTTTCAGAGCCAGAAGTACCTCAGCCCCCAACAGATTAGAGAGCTTGCTGCTGCCCTGGGGCTCACCTACCAGCAGGTGAATGTAGAGACTTAGGTATACTTGTCCCATAGTGGCTGAATAGTCACATGAAACAATGATAATCTGGAAAACGTAGTTCCTGGTAATGGGCAGAGGCAAAACTACTATGTAACAGTTGCTTTCCTGTCTATTCATGCCAGAGATCTGAAGTACTTCTGGGGAACAAGAAAGTCAGTGGCACTTCACGTAATTCTTCCTAATGAGGAGTCAGTTAAGGGGAATGTTGCCAGCACCTGTAGTAGAACTACAAATACAGTCATGCATATGGTGTTTGCCAAAAATAGCCTACATATTTGGCTTGACAGGCCTTTTCAGACTTTTTCTAAGCACTGATGAACTTCACAGAAACCCTGGCATACACCAGCTCTTGTACTCCTAGAGATTCGTGTCTGTCACTCTGAAAGCTTTGACTATCATTTCCAAGGTGTGTTCTTACGTAATATCTAATAATGTCCTTCTAAGCTATCCTTCCTCCTTGCAAATGCTGCTAGGTTCCTACACTACAGTCCTTCAGGGTCTCCAGATATATTGTGGTATATATGTGTGTATATATGTGTATATTTAGCACTGGCTAAAGTAGAGAGGGTTTGAGGATGGGGCACAAGTACATGCAGTAACAACTCCAATATGGAGTATCCTGGAATATGGATATAAGAGATAAGCATGATGGCCAGTATATCTATCCTTAGATGTCCTGGGACTAAAATAGTTACATATACGCTGTACGTGCATATATATGCACGCACATACTAAACTGGTTTTGTCAGGGACAAGACTGGTGGGACAATCTGCTATTTCCTTCAATCAACATCCTACAATGGCTGTTCTCACAGTCCAGAAAAACTGGGGGAAAACATCCCTGGAATTTACACTAGTAAGGAGCTTTGAATTCAGAAACTGCTGAATACAAGGAACAAACATCTCACTTCACTAACAAGTATGCAGAAACAGTTTCAAAAATTTCCCTACAGTGCAGTGGGCTTGTGGAGGCCTGAGTGGGACTAATTCATAGTCATTCATGTCCATGACTGAAACTTATCTCTACGTCACAACAATAACTGTACTGTGACCATAATGTTGCTTCATCCACTCCTCCCAACATGCAGATGCACTAGCCAGCAGCTGAGGCTTCTAGACAGACATCTCTCAAGCAATAACCTCAGGGAACATTTAAAGGGCTTTATCTACTCCTGCCCATATATCTATCGCTGCTTGTAATTCTGATAACATTCACTATTCCCTCTTCTTGCTGATATTTTCTCTGCTCTCCCTTCTCCACCCAAGGTGAAGACTTGGTTCCAAAATCGGAGGATGAAGCTGAAAAGGTGCCAGAAGCATATCTTGTGGACTGCTCAGCCTCAGTGCCTCATGCAAGTAAGAACATGTGGGCAACTTAATCATACACAGGTATCAGCATACCCTGCCTTCTGTTTTATTCAGAACAGAGGCACAGCCTTAGCATGACTTTCCACCCTCTGTAGGTAGCCTGACATTAGGTTGACTATGCCACTTGAATACTTCCACAGTGTATGGGAACTGTTTAATCATGGTCTGAACCACTGATTGATCACCTGAGGCAAGCACTGAGTCAGACGCAGGGGCACAGGTGAAGGTAAGGTACCTGTGTGACTGGAAGGGGTGGAGTCTGGCTCCACCTCTCCCAGACCCCATTTAAGGGCTGACCACCACCAGGGAAGGATCTCTTGTTGGAGATCCCTCCCTAGTAGAGTTATTGGACAGCCTTGACCATCTTCAAAGGTGAGCCACTCTTTCCTTATTAATTATCTGTATACCATCTAATTAAGCTCATCTAAAATATACCATCTTTGGCACTATTCCTTTTGGGTGCTATTCTTGGGGGTTATTTGCTCTACACACAGAAGGAGTATATTCCTCATATACTGCATTTGATTCTGCATCCACCCCAAACTGTAGGAGATGGATATAGTTTTCTTACTCTCAATCCCATTGCTGCTGAACAAGAAACAATGTGAAATGTGGAGGGACAGAGTAGACCACCAGTAAATGTTAAATCTGTGGACAACAGTGGAAGACATTATGCGTTTTAATTCACTGTATTTCTCTTTCAGAACAGCTTCCAGACAAGTACTTACTTGGATATGTACCCAAAATTCCATCAAGGCTACCCAATTACTGCAACCAGCAACATCCAAATGATGCCTACCCTCTGTCAACGCTACGGAGCAGGGCAGAACGCTTATACCATTGTGACCAGTGAGGATGGAGGAGTCTTTGGCAAAGGTGGAGGCTCCTGCAGTATCCAGTGGACAATGGGCATCACTGCCCAGCACAAAGTAGACTTTTATCATAGTTATCCTGACAACGTGGAATATTCGTGTACAAAGACAAGTGATGGTTATAACTTTCACCAGTCAGCCCCCATGGGAGCACCATTCCCATCCACTGCTGGCCAACGTCTCTATCATTCCTAAATACTGTGGGTGTGAGGAATTTGGGCATCTTAGAACCAGATCTTATTCTCATCTCTCCTTTCGTTATTCATGTAAACTCCATCTGAGGGTCATCATATAACTAGAATCCATTTGGGGACCCAAATATTTGCTTGCAAGCATACCAAGACATACAGATGCTAGTACAGACATGTATACATAGCCCTTCATTCATATGCCTTTACACATACTCAGACGCACACTCTTTATTTGCAAATACAGACAAATTCCCTTACTAGACTATCTGACTAGGCTGACTAGATTTTGCCCTAGATCTTCTAAACTATGGATGTCAAAACTTATGTAAGCAAGCAGAAGTTATTTTTGTATTCAGTGTATACATATTATATGGTTGTATATATATGTATCACACAAAGACATAGACTGCATGCAAATTTGCTGGTCCAATACTTTTCAGTGATACTGAATAAGTTTTTGTCACACACCGGGTATCCACCTGATGGTTAGAACACTGGTTCTGTAAGTTTGTCACAAGCTACTCAATTGATGAAGTGTATAGCAAAGAGAGATTCAACAAGTTGCTTGCAGAAAAGGTGTTGAGATGATCTTATAAGTATCAAAATGATAAAGAAACTTTATTCTACCTTCCTTTGTCTCCTCTTGAGAAAACTTAAGTTCATTAAATATAGCAAATAATAAAATCAATTTTCAGGTGGATCATGTATTTGTCTGCATCTTTTATTTTATTTTATTTTTTTCCTTATAACAGGGCATCACTATTTGAAACTTAAAAGGAGCAAAAAATAGCCATAGCAATCATATGCAATTGTTATTACTGATCTGGACCTGAAACTATGAACAGACACTTTTCTGTGCTATCAATGGGTTAGTTTCATGACTGTTGGGAAGGCCAGATATCTTAAGAATACCTTTAAGAATTTTCCCTACCCAGCAATATTTAATAATGGCACCAGCCTCAGATTTATATATATATAAAAACATCTCTGACTTTAATACTGTATGGGCACATTAAGTACCTCAAAACAGGTATGTGTACCAAAGTATGATCAATAGTAGTGTCACACTTCCCTGAGTCACAGGTTTTCTCTAAGACTTTGATAACATTTTCTTAATGTGAAGTAGTTGTCAAGGTTTAAAAACTGAGCATATGATGAAGGCAATTATCTGAGGCCACAGTAATAAGATATGTGGTCTTCTATTGGTAAAGCTGCTCTGTCTTCCTGTGTCATATACAGTTACTTCCTTCTACACCCATTCCTTCATGTAGCAACTCTCTGACCTTTTGGTTTTACGCTGTTTACATTCTACTATAAACTAGATGGGGAAAAACAGAGCTTTTTGGAGGATCAACTTCTATCTCAGATCATTTCAGAGATTCATTTTAAAGCACAGCTCCACCACACCAATCTTACTTCTATCAAGTGCTATCAAGTACATGGGAAAGATTTGTTCTTGCAGCTGCTACACTAACAGAGGGCTTGGAATGAATTGGGTTGGCTTAACTGAAAGCAGCATAAAGGTGGTGGTTAACGTCTCAACAACAGCAACAATTATCAGGGTTCTGATGTAAACTTTTAATGCCACTCCAGTAAATGTTGTTGTAGGTAAAAAAAAATAATTGAGTGACCTAGCAGCAGTTTGCTTGGCTGTATCTTGGGGTTCATACCAAGCAGAAGCTCCAGTGTTGTGATAATTAAAAGACTGAGTGATTCATGTACAATCTCACTGCTAGAGACACATGCTGTGTGCAAGCAGCAGAACTTCCATTAAACATGAGAAATTAATTTGTCTTGTGGAAAGAGATTTGGAGACAGGACATAAGGGTGCTCTTCAAAACCCTGGATAACATGAAGGTTGTATGGCTGTTACATGAAAGGAAATCTGATTTTTTTTTTTTTTAATCAACTGCCATAATTTTGGATCTTTCATCATGCCTCTTCATATGTTCAATACTGGTTAAGATACTTTTGGCCACTGATGTCAGGCCAAGCAAGAGATATGTTGCAATGCTTTACTGTAAATTTCCAAAGCCCTGTTAGCTCAGCATTTCATTTGTTCAGGGTAATTAGATGACTAAATATAACACTTACTAATGCCTGTAGGGAAGAACCTGCTAAATATCACAACTTTTACCCATGCTGCAGAGACAACTGAGGCCGAGAGCTCAAGGGCCATTCAGAATATGTAACTTGAAAAAAAAATAGCTAGCTGCAGAACGCACTGAGAGGGAGAGCAAGGAATGAGGTTGCCTTACTGCAATGTTTGCTTGGTGTTTTGCCTGTGGGAGAGCAAAAACATGGTAAACTAATGTATAAAGCTTTATCTACCTAGTTGGCACTACATCTGATTTGTTCAGTTTGGACGGGATTCACTGCACCACTAGAGTTACAGTGTTGACAAACGTAAGACATAGTAGAAGAGCAATATAATCCCATAAGCTTTGATAAAGAACTCCATGTGAACTTATATCTTGATCCTAAAAAGATTTGCCAGCAAGTAAATCATGTTTGTAGTGTGCAGAAATCATAAAGCACAGCTACAATCAGCAGCAGTGGTGCTAGCAGAAATGTAGCGCACCCCAGCAAGCAGAGCTTTTGTTGATAAGCACTTACTTTCTTTGAAGAACTACTATAAACCCTTCTGGAGAGATTAGTTGAGTCTTCACCAGTTTTGATAGTAGTGCTGCAATTACATGCACAGCTACTTTATACGCTGGGGATAACTAAACATGTCAAGATAACATGTCCACCAACATGAAAATGTCAGGTCTGTGACTTTCAGCAGCTGCCAGATGCTGATCCCTCGTCTTTCTCAGTTCATGTGCCAAAATTCCAACAGCCAATTTGCTTCTTCCTTCCAGCAAGCAACTACATGCTTACCAAACTCCAATGCACCTTAGGGGCTGACCAACCACAGGAATAACTGTTTCTGTGAAGGAACACTCAGTTTCTGCAGAACATATGGCAAATGCAGTAACAAACCATAGCATGCAGCGAAAGCCACTTCCATCTCAAAGCTATTTTAGCTAAAGGCATAGAAAACTTTCAGCTTTGTTAATATCTCTCATACTTAAACAATAATTAAGCATTGCAGATGAAGGCCAAACACAAGCATGTTACTTGTCCATTAGTGTAAGCCAAGCGACCAACAGCTTCCCTGTTCCTGGAGCCCACTATGCAGCACACCTGAAATAGAAGAGGCTTAAGAACAAGATGTCCTTGGAAACAAAGTTATTTACACAGAGGCTTGCAAACAAGCCTGTACTTGCAAACTTGTGCAGAAGCTTTCAAATTCCTCTCTGCTTTCTATCTGTACACTATCATCAAGTAAGGTTTTAGTAATAAAGGTCAATTGACAACTTAAACTTATGAACTTACTGTGCAAACCTAATGGGCTCATTAATACTAGCTTCTCCTCCCTGGGTGGCATAAAGTTGGAGTTAATTATACATGTGATGCATGCTACAAAATCGGGTCACATGAATTAGACAGACTGGGAAGTCTGTAACCTCCACGTATTCCAGCCAAAAAGGAAAGGTGGAGGGACGATATAGCTGGGAGATACGGATAAAAAGGGGGCTGTGACCCCCAGTATTATGAGAAATCCTGGGGGGGGCTGTCCCTGTGTATTCTCCCTTTAATTGAATAAGGAAAGCTAAAGACTTTATTCTGTCTCTTTGTGGGATAACTGAACAAGCCTATTTGAGAAAAATTTTCCCAACACACCTGTACCCCTGAACCTCTAGGCGGGGGCTGTGTGTGCAAAATCCCACTCCCTGTAAGCCAACAGCATGTTCAAGATCACCCAATGAGACCAAATGTGTACAAGTCTATGGGGACAAAAGACATGCATCCCAGACTCCTGAAGGAACTGGCTGATATGGTTACCAAGCTACTTTGTATTTTAAGTCATAGATATCAAAGTCCCTGGTGACTGGGAAAAAGGGAAACATTACTCCCATTTATAAGAAAGGGAGAAAGGAAGACCTAGGGAATTACAGGTGGGTGAACCTCATGTCTGTGCCAGGGAAGATCATGAACAGATTCAAATGGAAGGCATGTGTGAGAGTAAGAGGTGATCTGAGAGCCATCTCAGCTTCACCATGAGCAGATTATGCCTGACCAATCTGATGACCTTTAATGATGGAGTGATGGAATCAGTGATGGAATGGACAGTGGAAGAGCAACTGACATAGCTTGCCTGGACTTGTGTAAGGCCTTTGATACGGTTCTCCACCACATCTTCATCTCTGAATTGGAGAGATATTTTTTTGAATACTGGACTATTTGGTGGATAAAGAATTGTTTGGATGGTCATGTCCAGAGGGTTGTAGTCAATAGCCCTACGTTCAGTTACAGGCCAGTGATGAGTGGTGCCCATCAAGGGTCAGTCTTGGTACTGATGCTCTTGATCGCTTTGACATCTCTATCAATAATGACTTAAGACAGTTCACTGATGGTACTAAATTGAATGGTACAGTTGACACAATAGAAGGAAGGGATGCCATTCAGAGTGACCTGGACAGGATTGAAGAATGGGCCATTTGAGACTAATGATGTGAAGCAAGGCCAAGTACAAGTTTTTGGACTTGGGATGGAAACTTAGGTGTACTGGTGGATGAAAAATTTGATGTTAGCTAGCAGTGTGTGCTTGCAGCCTAGAAGGCCAACTGTTTGTCTGTTTCAAAAGAGGAGTGGCTAGCAGGACAAGAGATGTAAGTGACCCTTCTCTACTCTGCCCTCATAAGGCTCCAACTGGAATATTGTGTCTGGGGGTCTCCCAACATAGTAAAAATGTGGAGCTTTTGGAGACAGTTCAGAGGAGGGCCACAAAGATGATCAGAGGGCTGAAGTACCTCTCCTAAGAAGTCAGTCTGAAAGTGCATGGCTTGTTCAAACTGGAGTAGGCCACAGGGAGACCTCACTACAGCTTTCCAGTAATTAAAGGGAGATTATAAACAGGAGGGAAAATAACTTTTTAAACAGGTAGGTAGTGATAGGACAAAGCGGAATGGTTTTACATAAAGGAGGAAAGATTTAGATCAGATGTCAGAAGAACATTTTTCGTGGATAATACAGCAAGATGCTGGAACTGATTGCCCAGAGATATTGTGAATACCTGGTCCCTCAAGGTTATTGAGGCCAGGCTGGAAGGGGCCTTGGGCAACCTCATCCAATACTTGAACTAGTGGTTGGCAACCCTGCCTTCATCCAGGGAGTTGGAACTTGATCCCTGGGGTCCCTTTCAACCCAAGCCATTGAAGACAAGGCTGATGAAATCCTGTCACTCTATCTTAAACAGCTGTTTAAAAGAAGTATGTCCTTTTTTCTAGTTGCCAAGGAAAGTAGCAGAGTCACCATCCCTGGAGGTGCTCAAGAAATGTGTAGATGAGGCACTTAGGGATATGGCTTAACAGGCATGGTAGTGATAGGCTGACAGTCAGACTTCTATGACCCAACCTTTTCCAACCTTGATTCTACAGCTCTGATTATTCCCACTTCTTCAGGGATAAAAACAGCAAGGTTGTATTCTTCCTCCTTTCTTCTCTAGTGTTGGGCTAACCAAATAATGACTTACTGAAAACCCTGTTCTGGTGAAAAATGCAAGCAGGAGACACTGTTTCAGCATTAAAATAAAAGTCATTTATTTTCAATTCAAGCAAGTTTGTAAAAACCTTAAGTAGAAGCAAAGCAGTAGACAACATGCATATACCACAGAACATGGCCACGATCACAAAGAGAACAGCAAGAGAGCGTTCATCTTCATAGTAAAAGTTCAACTATGACAACTATGATCCTTGCACATACACTAAAATGCAAGATTACAGTATAAACTGTGCATTAGTAAGAAATAATTATTTATGCTTTTATCATTTATCTACTCCTGCCAGCTCAAGACATTTTGTATTCTTGGGCATTGGCAGATTGCAATCTCAGCACTTAAAAGATCCAGTTTTGCGCAGACAGGAGCTGACTTCCTGTAATCTCCATACTGAAAGGGATGATTCAGTTATTACAAAATACAAAATCAAAACATTTAATTGCCATTTTCACTCTTTAGTTGTCTATCTAGGCTTCCCTAAACTTGTTACCTTCCCCAGAACTTGGGTACTGGCACCAGAAGAGGTAGCAGGTGTACCTTTCAGTAGCTGAATATGGAAGAGATACAACTAGAGTAGTGGAGATGGGATGAAAATCTTATTAGCTTGCAATCTTAACACTGAGATTAGACAAGATTAGGGAAACATCCTGCTCTAGCCCCTTGGATGCCAACTCCGCTACTATCCAACAGTATTTTCCTCCCTGACATCCAGGTTTCATAGTAACTGACCATGAAACAATCTTCAATGTAACCAAGACCTTTACCTTTGCCTACCCTCTACCCCTGAAAAAACTGTCCATGGTATTGTCACTATATTCACAAATCGCTAGTGTATCCTGACATACAGACAAGCAAACTATTTCTCAGTGCTTGGAAGATGGCTAAATATAGTCACTACTCACATTTTCAGCAATGCCATTTCGGTGCTCTATCTGCTGTTCAGGTTGGGACAACCCAACATTTTCTCAGCAGAGAGATTAAGGAGGACAGGATCTAACTGTTACATAGTTTCAGAAGCTTTGAAAATCAAAATGTTTCCACATGAGATATAGACAACACTCTCTCCTTCCAGTTCTCTTTTCTCCTCTTCTTGAAACTACCCTATGTACATAAGAAGGTGGGAGGCAAAGGGTAGGCAGGTACTGTGACCTCTCTTGGTGGAAAGACAGAGTAACTGGGTCAAATCGTTCCAAATAAGATGATATTTAGGTTTTCAGTTCAAAGATAAGAGGACCCAGATGACTAGATGCCTGAAGTCGCAGCAGAAAAAGGCAAGACAGCAGAAAAGATTCTGGGCTACAGATATGATATTTCTTGCAGAAAAAATTCTGGCTGCAAGACACATGGCAAAGATCAGAGAATCCCCTGCAAAAGAGGCAGCAGAGTGAGTCTTGAACAGTAAACATGGATCTTTGCCATCTCCTGACCGTGGCATTGCACATCCCCTTCATAAATGCAGTTTTAACCTGTCTACACACAGAACACCCTTGCAAAGGGTTAGCTATGCACAGAGAGATGCCTTTAAAGAGAAAAGAAACCCAAAGTAGCAGGGTGCTAAACTCCAACAGTTAAAACAGGAATTGAGAAGGAGGGAAAAAATAAAGGAATAGAAATCGGATCTCTGAATCAAGACCCTAGAAACCCCATGAGACAAAACAGGAGGAAGGGGAAGAACAATACTTAAGTCTAAGTCTCATAACCACTCTGGGTCCCCAGGGTATGCCAAGGGGTCTGATACTGATGCCGTACAGGAGAGCTCGAGAACTGCATGATATTATCAGAGGTGCTTTGGAAGCCATAGGTGTCTTCTGCCTGCAAGCCATCATAATCCACATTGGTAGAGTAGCCATGATAGAAGTTCATCTGCTGACTTAATAAACCCACGGCTTGCTGGGTGTTGCAGCTTGTTCCACCTTTTCCAAAGAACCCTTCATCCTCCACAGCCATGAACGGGTACAGGCCCTGCCCATTCCCATAAGTCTGGCCGCTGCTGTAAGCCTGGTGTGCACTGGTTACAGCCTGAAGGTTTCTGTTGGCACCAACAGGGAAGCCCTGGTGAAATGTAGGGGTCATATCCAGATATGCAGCTTGATGAAACCCATTCTGGGAAAGACAGAGAAATGGCCATTCATTAATTATAAGTACCGCATCAACAGTACCCATTTCATTAGATGTGTCCTACCTTCCACTTCCTCCAAAATAGTGTCTTTTTAGACCAGTGTCTTCACTATAGATTACTATTATCAGAGATAACAGATCTTGAGTTAGAAATCCTACTGTCCAATACCTGGGAGCACCATGATAGAGGAGAAAAATAAGTAGCCTCACTGGCTCACTTAAGTTGCATAGTTTTTTTTACCAATTGTCAACTCAGAAATAAGTGCAAAGATACTTCAATTGCCAGGACAGGCTTAAAAAATTCATTATGAAAAATGAAACTGGCTTAGACATGATACACATTTCCCCACAGGAACCCTGACTAGTAGTGGTAAGGCATACTAAGGCAAGGGCAATTCTCTCACCTGTGGTAGATACATTCCTTTATCCACCCACTGACTCTCCTTCTGGCAACGTTTAAACTTCATCCGCTGGTTCTGAAACCATGTCTTCACCTAGAAGAGAGGAAAGAACATGGAGCATTAGAAGATCATTCTCATTTGAATCTTACTGTGCATCCACAAAGTGTTTTTCTTTCTACAATTTACATTGGTTGCTCCAAAAGTAATGCCTCTTATTTGTTTCCATGGAAATCACAGAATCATAGGGGTTGGAAGGGACCTCAAGAGATCATCATGTCCAACCTTCCTGCCAAAGCAGGTTCCCTACACCAGGTCGCACAGGTAGGTGCCCAGGTGGGTCTTGAATATCTCCAGAGAAGGAGATTCCACAACCCCCCTGGGCAGCCTGTACCAGTGCTCTGTCACCCTCACTGTAAAGAAGTTCTTGTGCACATTCATGCGGAACCTCCTGTGCTACAGTTTCTGGCCATTTCCCCTTGTCCTGTCTCCACACACTGCTGAAAAGAGTCTGGCCTCACCACTTTGTCCCCCACACCTCAGATATTTATAAACCTGGATCAGGTCCCCTCTCAGTCTTCATTTCTCAAGGCTAAACAGACCCAGTTCACTCCACCTTTCTTCATAGGAGAGATCCTCCAGGCCCTTCACCATCTTTGTGGCCCTGTGCTGGACTCTTTCCAAGAGATCCCTGTCTTTTTTATACTGGGGAGCCCAGAACTGGACACAGTACTCCAGATGAGGCCTCACCAGGGCAGAGTAGAAGGGGAGGATCACCTCTGTCGACCTGCTGGCCACACTCTTTTTAATGCATCCCAAAATGCCATTGGCCCTCTTGGCCACAAGGTCACACTGCTGGCTCATAGTCAACCTGTCCCCCAGGACACCCAGGTCTCTCTCTTCAGAGCTCCTCTCCAGCAGGTCATCCCCCAGCCTGTACTGGTGCATGCAATTATTCCTCCCTAGGTGCAAGACTCTACACTTGCTTTTGTTAAACCTCATCCAGTTTTTGTCTGCCCAGCTCTGCATCCTGTCCAGGTCTCGCTGAATGGCAGCACAGCCTTCAGGCATGTCAGCCAATCCTCCCAACTTTGTATCGCCAGCAAACTTGTTGAGGGTGGCCACTATCCCCTCACCAAGGTCACTGATGAAGATGTTGAACAAGACTGGACCCAGCACAGACCCCTGGAGGACACTGCTGTTTACAGGTCTCCAATCAGACTCTGCACTGCCAACGACAACCCTCTGCGCTCTGCCAGTCCGCCAGTTCTCAACCTACTTCACTGTCCAACAGCTACAAAGAGCACAGTAACCCTACTGGATAGGGCAAATTCTCAGATACAGAGCATTATTTCTCACACAGTCACCACCATTAGCTATGCATTTTCACCAGTGATAAATAACAGCCTGCAAAGAACACTTGTTAAAATTTACACCAACTCAAGTGATCCATTGTGGCAGCACTACCCATGGCCTCAATTGTGCTAACATACATTGTTTGCGCTCCATAATCATTCACAAAGTGTCAGTGAACATCAGCAGGTTCAGTAATACACCTTTATACACTTTCAAGTCAAAAAACTATTGTGCCAGATTGCCCCTCTGCTGCCACATGTTAAGAAAGTGTAACGAAATACTGGCAGGAAGTTTCAACCTTGGCCCTTGAGGTAGTGGTCAAATGTTACAAAATAGGAGGCATTACTTTTGGAGCAGCCCTTGCTTCTAATACTATTCACAGCTCCATAACCTAGTATTACATAGGTGTAGAAACAAAGCTGGTATTACTAATCTTAAAGCTCAGGTCACTGGTGTGGTTTTTACACTCAACACATCAAAACCCCTGCTTGAAAAACATGCCAGACAAGGTAACTGCAGCAATGTTGTTTGGATGGCAGCAGCATCTCACTACTGTGCCGACATTAGCGCTGATCACGAATGAGTCATCACCTCAGTCACGCATGAGTAACTGGTGGGGCAAGGACCATATCTCTGAAGACCAAGGGCACTGCTCTGAGTAAGAAACGTAGTAGAAATATCTGAATTTCCATTTTACCAGAGAAGAAATACAGAGCAGTAACTTGACTGACTGTGGGGACTTTCGAACACCTGTACATAGTGGGTGGATAGCACTGGAACTAAATGTAAGGGGAAAACTGAGTCATGCATTTTCACACCCTCTTCTCTCTCACATAACCAATGACATAAACAATATAATGAGAAACACCCCTCCCTGGGAGTCCAAGAAAAAAAAAAAAAAAAAAGAAAGAATAATGTGATTGAGATGACTTTACACTTAACAATGCAACTCAACTGCTTAGAGCAAGGTGTTACCTGCTTGTAGGTGAGCCCCAGGGCAGCTGCCAGCTCTCGGATCTGATGGGGGCTGAGGTACTTCTGGCTCTGAAACCGCTGGTGCAGGGTCTGCAGCTGCTCCTGGGAGAAGGCTGTGCGGCTCTTGGCCTTCCTTGCTCCACTCTCACCTTTTTCTTTGGCCTTCTGAAAAGTGGGGTGGTGAGATGGGTGGTCTGCAGTGGGGCTAGTGGCAGAGTCCGGGGTATATTGAATGTGTGTCCCAGAGCTAGAGGAAGCTGGAGAGGCATCTGAGGAGAAAAGAGAACCAGAGTGAGCAGTCATTCCAGATAAAGCTTTCGACGTTCAGTTTCTGGAAAGAATTTAAGATTCTGGGCGCACCGGAGTCTGCTGCGTACACCACAGCCAGGGTAGGCACGAGAAGCGCTGCCGGCCGGCAAGACGGCACTGCAGCATCGCCCGTACATGAAGGCCGCTCTAGGTCTCCCGCAGCGGACAACTAGCAGACGCTCCCAGCCCCTGCCCACCGCTTAGATCCCGACAGGGCAGGTGAGGAATACTGCCTGATTTGCCCGGCCATTGCACCCAGGCTGCGGGAGGCTTTCTGTAACAGCCGACGGGCACTGACGGAGCGCTGGGGGAGGAGAGACACGAGGGACGCGGCCACCCCGTGGAGCCCACGTACCTGGGTGGCTAGACGTCTTCTGCGCTGCGGCCAAAGAGAGGTCTGCCGCCGGAGTTTCCTCGGCGGACACACTATCCATGCTGCCCGGGGAAGACCAGTAGTAGTGCCCGCACCTAACAGCGCTGTAGGACGGCATGGCCAGGTGGGCGCTCATGGTCGGGACGGCACCTCCCGCTGTAGCCGGCCGCGAGCTGGACGAGGACGCGCCTGCCGCACGGAGATACCCCCATTAGGCGGTGGGGGGGCAACGCTTTATGCCCTCCCCAGACTGGCTTTGGCCAGGGGATTGTCACGACCATTGTCATGTTAAAAATCAGTTGATTGGGGGGGGGAGTGGCTTTGGGGACATTCAGAAGGTGGGGGTGGACTAGGACAGCAAGGCCAGCTTTCCCATTTGGTTCCCCGGTGGGGGTCAGTTTTTTGCTGCCCGCACACCCGTCCCCCCGGCGGGGGGGGGGGAGGTGGGATGAAGGGCCTTGTTTTCACCTTGGGCCTAGATGGAGCGAACAAGGCCGTCCCATGCATCAAGCTGCGCTGGGTGGGGACCACCGCCCCCACGTTTAACAGTCTTGGTCTACACCTACGCCTCCTCATCGGTCCCCACCCAAGAACAAAGAATGGAAGGGGGAGCCCAGAGCTTCCCCCGGGACATGCGGAGGCTTTTCGTGTCTGCATTGCAGACTGTAGCCATCACTGTAAACAGATAAGCATTCCTCCTCGCAAGAGAATACAGACTGGGGCCGGCGGGGAGGGCGGCGTTCCAGATAGCGTCTGCATCACTGGGAAGCAAGCTCAAAGAAAGACGAGCTCCCCCGGTTTTCTAAATGCCAACTCAAGGATGAGACAGACAAGTCTATCTTGGAGGAGCACGAAGAAGCATCACTTCTCAAGCTTCTTTCCCCAAGCATTTGCCATTTCTTTTCACAGCATTTGGAGTAAGCAAGAGCTTAACGAAAAAAAAAAAATGGTTTCGGTATGCACCAGGAAGAGGTGGCAATTACCTGATTGAGGGCAGTATAGAAGAGCCATGCAGAATTTCAGCAGTTGAAGCCAGGGACCAAAGTCTACTTGGGGAAGCTAGCCGTTCCCACCTCCCCACCCTCTCACAACCTACACCTATTACTACTACATGTAAGGAAATTAAAAAATTGCTCGGGGGTTATAAAATGTCAAAAACCACTTGGGAGATACATAAATGAGAGCATGTGACAAATCAAGCAAATTTTCTACTTCACCTAGTGAAAGAACAGGACACAGGCTCCTACCTGTCTAAAAAGAAACAGGGAATAGACATAGGCTGCTAATAATCTTCTAGGGGCAACAGAAATAAGTCTCCCTTGCTTCCATACATTTCTTCCTTCCTGGAAGGAAGCTGCTAGGTAGTGGCAGGGAACTACTGGCCTGAAGGTGCTTTTGCAGCTTGGAGGAGCCCTCATTTTTTATGACCTTTATTTAGGGTGATTTAGTATCTCAGAATCTGAACAGGGTCTAGGTAGAGAGATGATTAGGAATGGAGGAAAAAGTTATTATAATTGAATAAGTGTGGTAAATATGGAGGCAGAGATGGTATCTTGCCCTGAAGAAAGCAGTATAAGTTGTGGGTTCCCCGCTTCCCTTAGGCTCTTCCCTCTCCCCACAGCTTGGGGCTGGTTGCTTGCTCAGCCAATGCACACACAGAAAGGGTTTATCTGTCTAAATGTGCAAAATGTTGTGTAGCTGTTACAATAGTGGTGGCCACTGGTCTGGACAGTCCCTTTGCTGACAGAGCTTCCCTGGTGATGTGCATGCTACCTGTGAAATAGTGTCTGAGCTCATAAAAAAACAGCCTGTTCCAAAGACAGGGAAAAACAGGATTTCAATGTCGGGGAAGTTGTGTTTGCAAACCAAAGCACTTGTTTAATTGTCTCTTAGCAATGATAGCTTAAGGGGCTCCACTTGTTTGCCTCTACAGTGCGCATTAGTTGAAATAATAAATACTATTCTTATAATGTTTATTGCCACAGACCTGGCTGGAGGCCATGCCACTCAATGCCGAGAGATTCCAGGATACATTCTTGCTATCCCACAAGCTGCAGACTGAGTCAGCAGAGGTGACACAGCTTGTCTAAGGACACCTGTAGAAGAAGTATTACAATTTTACAGACAGAATAACACCTCCTCTGCCACTGAATCCCCACTCTCCCTTGGTTTATTATTTTTTGCTATTGAGTTGTTTCCCTTGCAGAGACAGACCCGCTTTGCTGTCTGCATGGAACTGATTTTTTGGTTTTTTTTTTGTTCCCCATAATTTTCCTATTATCTTTGCTTATCTTTTGATTTTCTCATCTCACTTGTCGATAATTCCCTTTTATTTTCACTGTTTTCTGTTCCACATGTCGCCCTCTAGTGACATCAGTTTGCTTCCTCTCTCCACCCAGACCTCTTATCAAATTATCAGACTTATCTTTTGAAATGTCTTTGTGGGAGAAATACGGCTTGTGTGAATGTATAAAATCATGTTTAGAGCTAAAGTCAGAATTTTTTTTTATGAAAAGGAATTCAGTTCTTTCCCCCAGAATAAATGACACACATAATAACGTATTTGGAAGCTAAATCCTTAAGTCATACAGACCCAGAGAATACAGAGCCTTGCAGAAGCAGGATGTAGGCATTCAAGAGGCTCCTTGAGGTGCTGGGTCTGGGACATATGCCCCATGACACCATTAAGCTGCAAAATGTATATACTGCCCATGAATATGTAGAGATGATGTGTATTTTAAACTGCTGAGAATGACTCTGAGAGCAGATCCAAATACACTCATATTCCTTTTTTTTTTTTTTTTTGCTGCTGTTTTCAGGTGGAACAGCAGCACAATTCATGTCAAGTTTTGGTCCTATTCTTCCCAACAGATAGAAATTCATTTGTTTTTGTGTCACCTCACTTCTAATGCTGTGATCGCTCCCTGCTTTTGCAGTTATCACTTCATTGTACGCCTAATATTATGAAGCATTAGTCACTATGTAAGCATCAGTTGGGTCATTAAGCGTGGTGAAGTGGATTAAGTAGTCACTTGACAGAAGTATGTCCCAAGGAACCTTTTCCATAGTCCTTCCAGAGCAGACAAAGAAGCTGATAACTAAAAGCTATCTTGTCTGAAGCACAGGTGAGATTGGACAAGGGCTGGAAGATGTTTTTATGCAAGTTCCCTCGACAAGGCTTCTTACTTACGTATTAGTGTAAGTAGGGTCACCACTTTCAGAGGGCTGGAGCTCAAACTTGCACTGCATTGATACAGACAGACCAGTTTACACTTAAAGGGCTGGAGAAGCAGCAGCTGACTGTAAATTCTGCTCTGGAGCTGTATAATACCGCTGGATCAGGGCTCTATGAGTTCCCACCTCATAGCACTGCTAAGCTAATTTTCATCAGCAGGTCACTGTTACACTGGTAGATGTGTTTCAAATTTTATGTAGATTAAGTGTTTTCCTATAACTGACTGAAACATGGCTCATCTGTGTTTTATTGATTATTCTGAAATGTCACCGAGAGTTCCGGTGTTGTTCATGATCATGGTCATGGTGCTCAGTGAGCTGTAACCAGGAGACCATGGCTGAGCCTTGTTACTCCTCAGAGGTTTCCGTGGGAGCCATCACCCTTGGTCAAATATGTGCACGGTGGGGGAAAACAGGAAGAAATGTGTTAATTATATTCTGTTGAGTTTGTCCACCTTTTCCTGCAAGCAGGCTACCTTGTTTCTGTTAAGATTGAACTCTCTTCAGCTAACCTTCAGAAAACGTCTGTTCTGCTGCCCTTGGCTCCACACAGCCTCCCCAGCGTGGCATGGTCATTCTATTCAGTCTGGATAGAAAATATCATGTTTGTGGAAGAAAGGCAGACAACAAAGAATAATAAAAATTAGACCCTCATTCATATTAAAACACAGCTTTTCTTTCTCTTCACTTTTTAGGGGAGTAGGTCAAGAAAAGGACAAAGCTTCTCCTTTCCACTGACCGCCCTGTTGCTTAATCACCTGAGAATTACTGGATGATGTGACCCATTGTTAGCTGTGGGGAGGCAGACTTCAACAGAAGAACAGTGGCATAAAACCTGGAGGCAGGCCAGCAGGAAATCTGGAATGTCAAAATAAGGTGGAAAGAAAGCTAGTTGAGACAACGCAGATGGGCCTGTTCTTTCTTAATCAGCCCTTCTTTGCATTAATGCTTGCTACATGCAGAAATGTTGAAGTGCTGTATTTCTAAGTACTTGTCTCAGGAAGCATTCCCTATCAGAGCTTATAAACTCGAATAAAGAGTGATCTCCCTAGGGGGGACTAGGTTGTGCAGAGTCAGGGTTGTGCAGTCCTGAGACACATGTAGAGACTCTGTATTGGACAAGAACCTTCCAAATGGCCTCCCTGATCAACTTTTCCCCTCTCCATTTTGGCAATAGTGATTGTTCTAGGCCCATTTAGATATCCTGTTACTAAAAGCAAATGCACAGTGATAACTGTGTTCAAATGCTTGCTTGCTTAGAGTTTCTGTCATTTCCACCATGGGAGGGGGACACCTAGTCCTGTGTTTCTCATTGTACAAAGACCCTCTGTAATTTAAAACGTGTGACTCCTAAAGCTCTCCTAAAGGATGCTCTGTATCAGCCAGTTTGTGATTTTTTCCTGAACAGATTCATTTTAAATGAACTGTTATGAAGACCTTTTAAATGAAACAGAGGCTTTTATTTTATTTTTATTATTACCTTTTCCCCTCTGGTTTCTTTACTCTTTGATGGGGACAATTTTGTACAACACACTCAGCGGGAAAAATCTCTGCAAAATCCATAGCTACTCAGAGCCTACAATTAGTGGGGCACTTAAGTAGTAGTATGTGTGCTGAATGTTCTCTTGGTTTTACTGTGTACTGTGGCACGTGCTTTCTTCCACATCTTTCATCTTAAAATATTCCCATGTTTTTCACTGCTGTTAATGTGGATTACATGCCAAGCGGATAACTGTAATTATGCTTGTGCAGGCCAGAAATCACACACCATCTGAGGGTCATTTTATTTCTAATATGTCTCATGAACCAATTAGCACATACTTCTTGAGCAATTAATTGTGCTCATTCTGTTACTTCTGGATTTTTTAAGCCCATAAAGTCTTCTCAAGAGCGCATCACCTATAAGGCAAGTGTTTGGTTACAGGGATGACTGAAAAGGGTACTTAATTCTCTTTCAAATCTCTCACAGGTAGGGACAGGGACCTTCACATTGTCTAGTCCTTACACCCATCGGTCTCCTTTCCTCCAAGACGTGCTCTTGCACACACATTAATGTGTGATTAGCAACTGTTAGAGCCTGAGGCTCCCTGGCTGACACCCGCTCTACATCTGAATGGCAACCGGTGAAACCCTGTGCTGTTCGATGGGATCTGCAAGTGGATATTGTCTGGGACTGACGGAAGAAAAAGATTTACCTGCTTTTGTCTAACAATATTTATGTGGCTGACTTGGCTGTGATGGGAAAGATAAGAGACAAAAAGATCAGCGAGAGACAGTAGTGTTTTTGTTTGTTTGTTTGGTTGGTTTTGGTTTTTAATGGAATGTCTTTATCTAGGAATTGCCCTTCAGTACTTAAAAGGAAGCTTACAAACAAGATGGAGACCGACTTTTTAAGGGGTCTGATAGAGCAAGAGGAAACCCTTTTAAACTAAAAGAAGGAAAATTTCGATTATCTTTTAGGACAAATTTCTTTACTCACAGTGTGGTGAGACACTGGAACACGTTCCCCTGAAAAGTTATGGATGGCCCATTCCTGGGTATGTTTAGTGCCCGGTTCAACTGGGGCGGTGGGCAACGTGAGCTAATGGATGGCAGCCCTGTCCACGGCAGGGGGTTAGAAATGGATGAGTTTTAAGATCCCTTCCAACCTAAGCTATTCTATGCACTGAACTGAGTGGAAGTTGGAGGCTTGGGAAGGGGATATAACATTTACATTGAATCAAAGAAATCGATATGTAGTAACTTAACAGCAAACTTTTGTTACTGTTCAGTCAGGTATTTATTAGCAGCACCAGGAAACACTGGGGATATTTCCACAAGTGTTTCAAAGATTACATGATTCAGAGTCCATTATGTTCCCACAGATAGTATATATTCATCAATTACGTGCGAGACAATTAACATATACGTGCCTGTCTGAAGTAGTGATTTATGGTTTTCAGTTTTCTATTCCATGGTCTCTTCTACCATCTTGTGGTCCTTTTAGCATCATGACAGTCCAATTGACAGCCTTTTCATCCAGTGGTCGTCTTTGCTAGTCCAGTGAACTTCTTTCACTGATGCCTGCTCGGTAGGAGAATGCCTAAATTCATAGGTACCAAAATCATAACATTTGCTCACTCATCACTTGGCCATTATTTCTGATGTCTGCTCATCCTTGGATAGAGATAAGTTTGGCAACCTGTCTTTTAATGACATATACTGGGGTGTTAGAAGATAAGGAGGATAGTGGGGAGTATCTTGCTGTCTGCCTGTTGCATTCCAACTTAATTGCACAGTGAGACAATTTAGCCTTGTGTGGAGGTCCTGGCTTTCATTATTGTGTTTCTTTTACTGAGGGTCTCTTGTCAGAACACAACAGCCTTACAATATGCCTTTTAGTCTATAACACTACATCCATAACTATTTGTAACATCTAAAAGCTGTTACAGTTTTGCAAATAAGAAGTAATTACATCATACAACAATGTATTTCTAAAAATACACTTTAAAATTTATGGTATACCTACTTTTTCAAATCAAATATTTCTAAAAACACAGTACAAAATATATTGTGGCCTACTTCTTCAAATCAACATCACTAGTGATATAAAGGTAAAAATGATCTGTTCATCTCATTCGGATCATCCAGAGAGAACAATTTTACATCAGGAAGTGAAAACACATCTCTGTGGGCAGCATAGAAATAAAGAGGGTACATATTTAACTGGGTGTATTCTCAGGCTGCAAGATCAAGAAGAAACACAGAGTCATATAGTGGCAGAACTCCAGAACCTCAAACTCATCTGTGAGAATATAAAAATGCTTTCTCAGAACATCTCAGTCATGAAGGAGGAAGAGGAGCAGTCATGACTATTGGGAACAACATCTTGCTAAAAATTCCAGTTCTAAAGTAAACTGTGAACTGCATGCAAACTCTGGGCTAAGACAGGCCCGAGAACATCTCATCTTAATCCCACTCATGACTAAATCATGCTACTGTAGTTGTAAACAATCTAATAATAGTATCAAAGCATCTGCAGATGCAAAGTAACCTTGCTGAGTGTTGCATACTTTTGGTGCAAATGCACAGGTCTTGGCTTGGAATCCAGCAGGGACCTCAGACAAGCTTGAGACCTCGGTTGTCTTTCTTCATTTAGTGCAGCAACCAGATATCCCCACTGCTTTCAGCAGAAATCATCCAGCAGGATATAGCTGATCTCTTGTCAGCCACTGCAGTCCACAGATGGCATGTTAACATAAACCACTGGAAATTTCAGTTTCTGTCAGTACTCACCTGCTCTGCAGTTCCATGTGCTGGCCCCAGCTGGTCTCTGATCTGCCTGCTGGCAGCACCCACTGTGGGAGCAAGACAGTAGTGGTGCCCTGCAGTGAGTGCAGGATGTTAGGCAGTATGTTCCCCAGCACAGATCAGTGATACTAGCAGCTGGATCATACCTCTTCTATGATTTGATCCCCAGAGAATAAGTTGTACATAAGCCACTGGCTTCAGCACCTACTTGCTGAACATATCTTTCATAGAAATTACTTGAGACAGCCATGTGGAGTACTTAAACATGTTCCTTGGAGTGCTGAATGATACAGTCAAAGTAATGCCAAGGCATGGGGCTGCCTGACCACTGCCCTGCTGTGACCACCTCTGGGCTTGTGATAGCCATTGTCTCAGGGAGCTGCATTGCCTGACTGTCCCCTCTCCCTGTCCTTTACTGAAGAGGCAACAGAGTTGTGCTTCAGCTTCACCTGCCTGTGAACATGGGAGAAATGTGATGGCATGGGGAGAGGAAAATCATGAGACTGGAGAAGGCAGAAGTAGCCAGATGAGGTGAAGGTAGAATGTTCCCTTCTTCCTGAACCTCTTGAGATGCAAGATGGGTGCAGAGACCTCAGTATAACCCTAGAGCCATAGGGAGCCATGCTCAAGGCTATGTGTGGAGCATGACCCCCTTGGCAGGCACATAGCGAAAAAAATGCCAGTAATTCCCTTCACAAAAAGCCCAGGGCTGGAGAGGCTTATTCTTAATGCACCAGCGTCTCTTAAAACAAGGGGCTGAGAAACATGGATTGCTGCTCTGTGTCCTTTCTTCCTATTTCTGAATGGCAGTCACCAGGAGATCTTGAGCTGGTGACTTCACAAAGAAGTACATTTGCTAACTGTCCACAATGGACAAGGTGCCTGAGGACTCATAATTTCCCCTCTCAGGATGCTCTCTGTACTTACTCCCTTCTCCAGTGGCCTCTTGATCACCAGATTGCTATGAGCACCACAGCAAGGCACCAAATACACAGATCTCTGTAATAGCTGATCCATACTGATGGAGAGGGACAGGCTTAAACTGGAGAGATCTTCACAAAGATAGGCCTCACTTCCCACATATGATCGATTCTTTCAAAGATCTATAAACTCAAGTTGAACTGCAGGGACAGAACAAATCAAATGTCATCAAAGTAAAGAAGTGCCTCTCCTCTAGGGAGAAAGAGCACTAAGCATTTTCAACTGTTCTCACATGAATAAAATCATGTGATTTTAGCTTCATTCCTTTGTTCTTCTCTCATTTTTCCTATGCATTTACAACAGGAGTGGCTGCTGAAAGCTGTTCCCAAGAGAACAGATACATCCAGATGACATCCAGAAAGCGTTGTGAACCTGAACGAAATCAAAGCCTTCAGCTCAGATGGGAGAAGGATTTCCTGCCCTCCACTACTTGTCATGCTGACTTCTCTGCATGTTGAACAAGCAAGCCACATAACATGATGTACCTAGCATTTTCTTTCCCTCACTCTGAGTCAACTGTGGCATTAAACCATGGAGGCTCCTTTTATCTGGCTCTTTTCTAATCTCCCCTCTGATTGTTCTGCTTATTCTTGTTATCTCATTTATTTGTATTTCTCTCATACATTTTTCTTTTCATTATAAACTCCAAGTGGCCTCCCATTTTATATAGTTTTTCTTTTATTTCTTTTCCTTCACAACTCCTTCATTTTATTTATGCTATGATTTCCTTTATCAGTTTCTGTGGTACTGAGTTTTTTTCTAGTTTGAAGACACAGCAGTGCATGCAGATATGAGAGCTGAGCTGGCTATAATCATTTGGTTTTTCATTGGGAAAGGTTATTTGCAAAGAAACAAGAAGTTTCTGTGGAAAGGTTTGTTTTTCTTTTTTTTTTTTTTTTTTCCCCCCCCCTAATAAAGCCTTCTCCTGGATGAAAAGAAGGAAATTAGTAGGGTCATGAATCCTAGGTGAGACTCAGGCTCATACCGCTTTCTAAGGGGGGCCTAGACATGCTTGAGCAGTGGGCCCAGGTGAAACTTATGAGGTTCAACTAATTCAAGTGCAAGGTCTTGGTGCAAGAACCTTATGAGGTTCAACTAATTCAAGTGCAAGCACCTGGGTCAAGGCAACTCCACTATCAATACAAACTGAGGGATGAAAGGATTGAGCACAGCCCTGCTGAAAAAAGATCTGGGGTACTGGTGGATGGGAAGCTGGATATGAGCCAGCAATGTGCACTAACAGCCCAGAAAACCATCCTTATCCTGGGCTGCATCAAAAGATGCATGGCCAGCAGGTCAAGGGAGGTGATCCTGCCCCTCACTGGTGCACCTCATGGTGCGGAGTCCTCAGTACACGAGACACACAGACCTGTTGGAATGCATCCAGAGAAGGGCCATAAAAATGATCCACAGAATGAAACACCTCTCCTGTGAGGACAGGCTGAGAGAGCTGGGGCTGTAGAGAAGGCTCCAAGGTGATCTGATAGCAGCCTTCAGTGTCTGAAGGGGAGCTACAGGAAAGAAGGGGATGGACTTTTTAGCAGGTATTGTGGAGATAGAACAAGGGGAAATGGTTTAAAGAGGGTAGATTTAGGTTACATGTAAGGAAAAAATCTTATACAGGTTGGGTGGTGAGGCACTGTAACAGGTTGTCTAGAGATGTGGTTGATGCCCCATCCCTGGAGACTTTCAAGATGACGGTGGATTGGACTCTGTGCAACCTGATCTGGCTGTGGTGTCCTTGTTCACTGCAGGGGAGTTGGACTTACTATGAATATCTCTAAGAAATTCCTCTGGTAATGTAAGGGCTTTGCAAATTGACAACTAGAGCTGCACAGAGATATGCTGTTTCGCATTATGGCTTTCTTTGCCACTCTCTGACTCATGTTCTCCTTTCATGGAAAGAATTTCCCTGTCTACCTAACTGAGGTGGAGTAACTGAATAACAGTATTACCACTTAGGGTAGCCTCGAGGCAGTGAAGAAAAGTTACTGGATTGCACATACTTGATACAGTTAAGAGAAATCTCCTTCAAGGAGAAAAGGAAATCTTTTATCCTGTTATGTTGGTCAGGCTTAAAAGAGGAAATAACACTCCTCACTCCTTTTTTTTTTTTTTCCCCTCTAACACCACCTTTCAGAATGGAATCTGCTTCACTGTGTGCCCTGGTAAAGGTCTCTGTTAATCATTGGGGCAGCATGTGTGCTACAAAACAAGGAAACAAGTTTGATAACACGAGATCAACAATTTTCCTTGGGGTATTTATTTGCTTATTGTTTTTTTGTGCTCCAACCTGTCCCTCCTGTTCTTTGTCCAAGGAGCCTGGATGTCAGATAAGTAGCTGTGACATAATATTAGACTAGAGCAGCTGGGCTGTAAGGAAGGTCAGCAACTTGACAGCTAAGGCAAACAAAATCTGAAGTCAGGAGTGCTGTTGTTTTATGATATAAAGATTTTTGTGACAATTGTTGATTTGTACACATTCTCTTGTCCTGATCAACTTTGGGAGATGATAAATGTTCCTTAACAAAGTCAAGGTGACAGAAAAGCCCCAGATGTTGGGTGATCAACATCCAATTGTGTGCATAGGAAACATTCCCTAATGTTTGGCAAGCTCTTTAAAAATATTAATGAATCACAGAAGTGTAGTTATGTTATAGCTTATATTTCTTTGAGTAATAAAGATAAAATATAAATAGCAACATATTATATCAGATAAATTTAATTAAATCATTAAAAACCTTTGAGTCATGTGTTCCACACCATTCTATGATTCTGTGACTAGGCAGTCAGAACAAGCCTAGGCAATTAATACCAGGCAAATGCAGTGCTGTCATCACTAAGTGCTACAGATTTGTCCCAGCTGATGCTCAGATCTATGGCAACATCCAGACAGGGCACTGCTGACTGCACCCAGCTGTGATTTTTTGCCAGCATGTGTGTCTCTGGCATTGCAGATGGTACTGAGCATGGTTCATGCTGTGCACTGCAAGGATGTAGTCCCACTGCACTGATCAGATGTTTAGGCTGCTTCCTAACTGGCAGAAAAGAGCAGAGTGATTGTGTACCTGAAGGTGCTGGTGCTAAACAGTTGTGCCTCTGGATATGAGAAACTATACTACAATGAATAAGTCCAGATGTTTGGACTCAGGGAGAGCAAAAAAGCACACACACAAAAATCCACCAATCAACCGAACAAAAGATTTGACAAAGTAATTTTCTGGCATGCCGTTTTTAGTGAAATGGAATGAAATTAATGAAATAAGTAGGTCATTGCATGTCTGGGAAATCCATTTTTTGTGACATCAGTAGAAAGGAAGTATTCCGCACTATTACAAGTGCTATGTCCATTTTAAATCACAGCAAATTCTAAGTCTAACTGTTGAAGGACCTAAATATCATAATTTAGTTTTTATTTTAGGATTATCTATTGCACTAAGGAATTTTCTCCACAGAGGGAGGCCATCTACTTTACTGTGTCTAGAAGGCAGTAGTCATAAAGCGTTGCTAACTTCCCTCATTTTCTAAAAGCTACCAATATTGTTCACAGTCAGCTTGTCACTGAGAGTCTTGAGTACACTGGACTGTGCTAAATATCCCTGATGAGAAACCTCGGGATGTGGAAATGGAGGCAGGTAGCAGGCAGAATGAGGAACAGTGTCCAAGGCCCAATACTCTTCTAGTGTTGTTCCTCTGTGCTGTCTTCTGTACAGCCCTGCTCTCAGTACTATGTTCTTGGGAATGTAATCTTTCTCTGTCTGCTGTTCCCAAGGCTAGACTGTTTTTGCAAATGAGACACCTCTAAGCTCGATTTATGAAGTGAATCAAATGAGGAATATCTGGAAAAGCTTTGTACAAATGCATGCACTAATGAACAGAGACCAACTCAAGTCAGCACTCGAGTGAGTCAGCAAGACTGAGATTGGGCTCAAACATGGCTCTTTTTCCCACCAGTCTCCATGTCAGGCACTTAGGTGGTAATTTGGCTTCAACATGCAACATTTCCAGTTTGGGCACATGGTTTCTCATCCCTTTGGAAGTAGCTGGCCCTTGCTATGTCCTAGCACCATCTGGTAAATCCTACTGCAACTTTGTCACAGAAAACATAGGTTCTGGGCTCTGGACAGTTGTTCATATTCTGATTATCTACAATACTATGATGAATTTTCTGTTTCAAGCCATTCTTTTTGAGTCATATTTGCTGTGCAAATCAATCTGTGGTCAAACAGTAAGCAAGAAGTGACATCATCTTCAGTTTAGTTCTTGGCAGATTCTTCTGTGCCCAGTATGTGAGGGGAGAACAAGGAAATAAAATACAGAATATTATGCTTTATTTAATAAAATAGCAAAAATAAACATATCAAATGAGATCTGTGTAGCTGAGTAATATTTCTCAAGAGAAAGACAAAGAACAAAGAAATTACAACTTAGGAATCAGAATCAAGCTCTCTTGAACTGTCAGAGACAAAAATCAACTCAGGAAACATGAGAATACTCTTCTTGCTGCCATAGGTGACTAGACCATTGCCATTTGACCACGTGATGCATGTGTGTGGGCTGTGGAAAAGATCTAGAAACGTGGGGGCTGTGTTCTTTGCTTGGATGTCTTGTTCTCATGTGCAGAGAAAATGACCTGAATCCAAGTCCCGTGTAGAGTCTTTATGGTCACTGCTATTACTTCATGTAGTGTGGCTTTTCTGTTCCCTACATTGGACACGAGACTTCTTAGTCTCCTGTGGACTGAAATTTGCAGTCAAACCCAGTCACTGTTATAGTATAATCCAGCAGGCAGATCAGCACCACACAGTTGCTTGTTCACTCTTCCCAGAAGGGGGAGAATCAAAAAGGTGAAAGTGCTAGAACTACTTGTAGGTAGAGATAAAGACAGTTTGCTAGGTGAAAGCTGTGCATGCAATCAAAGCAAAATAAAGAATTCATTCACTATTATCCACTGTCGGGCAGCTGCTCAGCCACATCCAAAAAAGCAGGCTTCATCTCACGTAACAGTTTACTGGGGAGACAAATACCACAGCTCTGAATGTCTCACTCTTCCTCCTTCTTCATCAGATTTTATTACTGATTATGACATCCAGCAATGGTATGAGACATCTCTTTTGTCAGCTGGAGTCAACTGTCCTGATTCTCTCCCCTTCCAGCTCCTTGTGCACCCCAGATTCCTTGCTGGCAGTGAGAGGAAAAGAAGTGTTAGCTGTGATGAAGAGACTGCTTGCACAGTAACATAGGGCCTAAATCATGAACATTTTGGCAAAGAAGTCCTGTATCTCTGCTGTCTTCTGAAGATCTCTTCAACAGTCTTCCTGTGGGTGGGTAAGGTAGATTTCTAGCTTACTTGTGAACAACAGATTCTGTATGGGTTAAATCTAGTAAGCAGCTAAGCCCTGAATCATGGAACAATAGAATAATAGAAATGCTCAGGTTGGAAAAGACCTTCAAGATCATCAGGTCTAACCTAAGTCACAACTTGACCATACTACCTAATTTTAACAATCCACTGCTAAATCATGTCCCTGAGCACCACATCCACATGGTTTTTAATCACATTCAGGGGTGATGACTCAACCACCTCCCTGGGGAGGCAATTCTCATGCTTAACAACCTTTTTCTGTAAATAAGTTCTTCCTGATATCTAACCTAAACAACCCCTGTGCAACTTCAGGCTATTTCCCCTTGAACTGTCACCTGTCACCAGTGAGAAGAGATCAACCCCGCTCTCACTGCAATCACCTTTCAGGTATTTGAAGAGAGCAGTAAGGTCTCCCTTCAGCCACTTCTTCCCCAGACTAGACAGTGCCAATACTTTCAGTTGCTCCACACTGGGCTTATTCTCCAAGCCATTCATCAGCCTTGTTGCCCTTCTTTGGACCTGCTCCAGTACTTCAATGTAATTTCTGTATTGAGGTGCTGAAAACTGAACACAGTACTAGAGGTGGGGCCTCATCAGTGCCAAGTACAGGGGGAGGATTAATTCCCTAGTCCTGCTCACCACGTCATTCCTGACACAAGCCAGGATGCCATTGGCATTCTTGGCCATCTGGGCACACTGCTGCCTAATATTCAGCTGACTGTACATCAGTACACCAAGGTCCCTTTCTGTCAGGCAGCTTTCTAGATGCTCCTCCCTAAACTGTTACAGGTGCCTGGGGTTGTGACCAAAATACAGGACCCAATACTCGTCTCATCAAGATCTGATAAAGATGTTAAATAAGAGTGGTCCCAATACAGAGCCCTGAGGGACACCACTTGTGACTGGCTGCCAACTGGATTTAACTCAGTTGACCACAACCGTTTGAGCCCAGCCATACAGCCATTGTGTATGCCCATACAAACCATAGGCACCCAGCTTCTCCATGAGGATGTTGTGGAGGACAGTGCCAAAGGTTTTACTTAAGTCCAGGGAGATCACATCGACAGCCACTTTATCCACTAAGCAGGTCACTTTGTCATAGAATGAAACTAAGTTTGTCAAGCAGGATCTACCATTCATGAACCCATTCTGGTTGGGCCTGATCCCCTGGTTGACCTTTGACTGATCCGTGATGACTCCTGAGATTATCCATTCCGTAACCCTCCCTGGCACTGATCTGAGACTGATAGGTCTGTAGCTACCAGGATTGTTTTTAAACAGTTGGTTCCCCCTTCCCTGTCCCAGCTCACTGTCATGGCTTTATGATTTTCTGTTATTGGTATTCCACATCATAACATCATGTAAGGCACTGGGAGTTAAATAGTTAATGCTCCAGTTCAGTGGATCATTGATAGTTCTGGGTGTACCTGTCTCAAAAGAGAAGAACTACATACCCCTGAGGACTTCGTATTGCTTTGCATTTTTTCATTTTCCACTCAGAAGGAAAGGTAAAACTGTTGGCAAGTCATGAGATTGCTCTCTTTCCCGTTTTGGATCATCCCAGTAGTGTGTGAGCTCCCCAGCCATCTTGCCTTCAGCATTAGAGTAAGGCCTTTGGTTTCGGACACTTTCTCTTGCTCATTTTATTTGACTTATTAGCCTCAATTCCAATTATATTGTATTATATTGTGTTATTTTGCATTCCGATATATAACTCAGTAAAATAGCTTTCCTCCTCAGATCGTTGCTGCTGTTTTGTTTTTAGGCTCTCCCCTTTCCCCTCTTCTCTTTTCTCTTTTCCCTTTCCCAGGGTGTCGGTCCATGGGTCCCCCACCCCATTTGTCATGGAACTGGGCCGAACCAGCCCGTAAACCACCTACACTCACATTTTGGTAAAGAACTGGAAGGGCAAATACAAGAGAACTGATGGGCTGGTGTTGGGAATATTTTGCTCTAACAGGCTTGCTCAAGTATCTTTATCTCAAAAAAGAGACAAACGAGAGTCTTTAGCTTTATTCAAACTAAAGAAGAGTCTATTGGGGACATTTGCCCAGTAGGATCTCTCGAAGTATTGGATTTGCGGATTTTCTTTTATCTTAACTTCCCATTTGTGTTGTCCCACCTTGTTTCTTCATTGTCTGAAATACTTGGAGGTTACAGACTTCCTGGTCCACGTAGTACACGATCCCCCTTGTATGTGACTTATTAGGCCTGCACAGTAATTCCAGAGTTCATAAGTTCAAGAGAAGCTGTGGATGCCCCATCTCTGGAGGCATTCAAGGCCAGGTTGGATGACAGTAGGCAGCCCGACCTAGTGGGTGGTTTTCTTAAATTGGCAGCACACAAACTAAACTTCAACAAAACCTGTGTTTTTTCTTTCTATTAAAAATGTAGGTATTTTCTGAGAAAACCCCATTAAGCATAAACATGTAATGGATTTTCATTTTTACTGTCAAATGCTCAAGCAACAGAATCTACAAACTAACACCAAATTTACCATTATAACCTGAATTAAGGAGTCAAATTGTAAGTGGAGGCTGAGACCTAAGGCTCTGTGGCATAAGCCCTGAACTTTTAGTCACATTTATACTTTATCTTCCTCCTTGCTTTCAGACTTCCACCTACTGATTGTCATAAATTTCCAATAGATCATTCAGCTAAAGATGTTATGCAAAAATAGGAATCAAAGTTCAGGACCTATAAAATCGTCAGAGATTTGCAGAATGGAATCTTGGCTGATTCGAACCTTTTCCTTTTTTTTTTCTATGGTGTCTGATCTAAATATCCTTCTTATGTATTCGTCTTTCTTCTCCTTAGCTGATCTGCACTTTCTATTTTCTTTCATAATATTTCTCTTCCCTTTTCTATGACTTCTATCTATATCCAAATTTGTGGTTTGTTTATTTATTTATTTATTTATTCATTCATTTTTAATGAAATAGTTAAGTGTGATGCTGGAATCATTGTTACCAGACATACAACTTGAGTTTCAAATGTTGAATAAGCCACGAGACATATGAGAAAAATTACATGCCATATGCTTGTCCCCTCAAGACATACTTGCTTAATTAGATAAATTAGGGGAATGGTATGTCTAGTAAACACTGTTACTGTATGTTGTAGGACTGTCATGTTGAAGTTTGTTTTCTGAGAGACATCCGTATGGAGCTCTCTGATACTCTGTCTAGCTCTCCGTTACTTGGAGTATATCCTGGAGTCCCTGTGCAAAGTGCACTCAAGAATCTCTGAAGTTTCTGGATAATTTTCTCCAGTGACTCTGCTCAAATATTTATTTCAGCTGCCGGATCCACACGGTCATTTCCTCCTGCCAAATCTGAACAAGGTGAGTTATAACACCCTCTAGCCACCCTTGCCTCTACTTTATGCGGTGTGGAAGCCTGACAGTGAGATAGATCCTGTCTCTCTTAGCGTGTATGTACACATAAACTTTCTAGTTGCACACAGTAATTGAGTTCTAGATAGCTAGAGAAGAGAAGGAGACAAATCTAAAGGACACTTTCAGATGATGCATCATAAACTTCAATTTTGTCTTTTTTATTATTATTATTTGTATGCATTACATGCCTGTTGATGTTTGGTTGTAAGAAAATCTAGGGAATTAACTCACAGAAAGGGGTGTACATTTGAAGATATGAATCTCATGTATGTGTCAGGGTACATTTTACAGTAGTGTGCAGTTACAAAACCTACCAAGTCAAACAAAAAATTTAAGAACATTGATTATTTTGGGGTACTCATCCCTGTGATTATAACACCAGAGCACTGACAGAAACTCTGGCTACTGTGTCAACACTAAGATCAATATGAAATCTTCATAAATGTTAGAGTGTTCACATCCCTGATCACTGAGGTAAGTCAGTCAGATTTGTGAGCAAAGCAAGTTTATTGTCTTACCTGGAGCAGCTGTGATCAAGCTCAAGGCTGCTAAAAGATACGTCTGAACAGCCCTGAAAGAAGCAGCCTATCATTCATATTCCTTCTCCCCTGGCAAAGTTTCTCTGGCCTTAAGCCTTTATGTGGTATGTGTTGCCTAAGCCACCTTAGTGATTATTAAGTCTGGTAATTCCCCTTTTTAGACATGTTGCTATTTGCATGGTTTTGGTTCCCCTTTCCACTAACTTATTTGCATAGTTGCAGCTTATTGTTGTCTTCTTGCATGAACACCCTCAGATGAATATCTTTCTCCTGACCTTAACAGTTGTCTTACTGAGAAAGGACAGACTTACTGATACTTCTGAAGGAAGAACTGGACATGCCTTTTAACTAGAGTGACAGTATATTTCCTTTCTCAGATTACAATTACTAGTGGAAAAGATTGATTGCATACCAATAGCCCACTATGCAAGAAAGAGAATTCAGTTTGCTGAACAGGAGAGAAGAGCAGGAGTGGGGTGAAGTTCCCAGCTCAGCTGTCCTTAGTGAGGAAATCTAGTTCTTGTTTGAACCATTCCCTGTATATGAGGTATGTAAAAGAGGGACTAGCAGAAACAGCTGGACAGCAAAAACAGTGGGAGAGATACAGAGAACTGGATATTATAGACAGGGATTTAAAAAGTAGTAAAAATTGTAACCTATTTATAGTATGCTGTTTCTGCTGTTTCTGACAGAGGAAAAATTAAATATTAGACTTCATTTCAGTTTCATCCACCCCAAAATTTACACAGGTCTTTGAATATCTCAGGACCCAACCTTTTTATTCTAACTGTCTGAATAAGACGTTCAAATGACAGGATATGTAGTCAGTGACATGCAGTCAGTCAACTAAGCTAATCTCTCAAAGTAGTTAATGCAATGTAACTGTTTGGGAGATATTTTCCCTTGGCTTTGAGCCTTCCTCAATCTCTTAACATCTGAGATTAAATAGTTTTGTAGATCATGCACAAATTATGTCATAATTTTGTGGTTTGTTAATGGTATTCCACATCATAGGTTCATGTAGCATAATGGGAGTTCAAGAGTTAATACTGCAATTCTGTTTCAGGTACCTGGTTCTCAGAAGAGAATAGTGAACTACAGCTCCCAGAAGACTCCATTATTCTGTTTCCATTTTCTGTTGAGAGGGAAAGATAATATTGACTGGAAGTCACAAGACTGACACTTTGTTCTCTGGCAGATCTGAGTAAGAACTTAGGTTTTCAGAAGCACTCTCTCATTTTATTTGATTTATTAGCTTCAAACCAAATTAACTTGTATTTCGCTACTACAATTAGTAAACTAAGTTTGTTTTCCTCTTCAGACTGACTTCTACTTTTTTTCCCTTTTATTCCTTTTCCTTTTTGGGACAGTGGGCTTGTTTGCCTTTTGTCCTCCTGTCACAGACACAGATCTAGAGATAAAAACCATGACAAATGAATAGCATATTGCTTACCAGGAATCTGGACTGGACTGTCTGCCACATGCCTGTGTGTATCAGCAATCAGCAGAAGATTTAGCACAGTTCCATAGGCAGCCATACAAGATTAATTTGGCTTTGGTTTCAAATAACACATACCTCCTCATGCAACCTTACTGATTACTGTGGAGCCCTGGTGGTTGGGAAATATCTATGGAGGCAGTCATGTTGAAAGTCAAGAGCCTACTCAACTGGCTGTTTCAGCCAAATTTAAGCCAGCCATAAAAAGGTGAATGGGGCCCATTACCAGCAGATCTGTCTAGTCAGTAATTCCATACAGAAGGAATGGAAAGTGTATGTGCTCAGTCCTTCTGAGCTCCCAGACTCATTACAGAGTCATAGAATCATATAATGGGTTGGGTTGGAAGGGACCCCCAAGGATCATCAAGTTTCAACCTCTCTGCCTTAGGCAGGGCCACCAGCCTTCAGATCTGGTACTAGATCAGGTTAGCCAGGGCCCTATCCAACCTTGTCTTGAACACTTTCATGGACGGAGCATCCACTGCCTGTATGTGTAGCCTATTCCAGCACCTCACCACTCTCTCTGTGAAGAACTTCTCCTTAACATTCAATCTAAACCTTCCCTTCTTAGTCTTAAAACCATTCACCTTTGTCCTATTGCTGTCTTCTCTCTTTATTTCTCTCTTGTTTATAATCCCCTTTTAAATACTGGAAGGCTGCATTGAAGTTTTCTCATATTCTTCTCCAGGCTGCATAAGCCCAACTTCCTCAGCCTGTTTTAATAGGGGAGATGTTCCAGTCCTCTAATCATCTTCATGGCCCTCTTCTGGACCCTCTCCAACTGTTCCACATCTTTCCTGAACTGCGGTCCCCAGACCTGGATGCAGTATTTCAGATGGGGCCTCATGAGGGCAGAGTAGAGATGGACAATCTCCTCCCTATCCCTGCTGGAAGCCCCCTCTTCTGATGGAGCTGAGGATACCATTGAACTTATGAGCCAATGTGTTCTTTCTGTATTTTTTCCAGGTGACACACCCTTGTTTCCACAGCTTGTACAAGCCCTTCTTTTCCCTCAATCTGATCAGCAGGTCCTTGTCAAGCCATGACAGTTTCCTGCCTCCCCTGCCTTCTTCCTTATTATGAGGGACAGAGAGCTCATGTGCTCTCAGAAAAGCATCCTTAAAAAGTAGCTAGCCTTGCTTCACTCCTTTGTCCCTAAGAACAGCTTCCCAGGAGGTCTTATCCAACAATTCCTTAAAAAGCTAGAAGTTCACTCAGGGTCCTGATCCCACTCTTTGCCATGCCCACATTCCTTGAGATCCTCCAGATTATACTAATTGCGCTCAGTGTTCAGGTGTTTCTCACTGACCTTTGCCATTGACAGCTAACACTGTCCTTGGGGCAATCCAAGACTCTCTGATCACAGAGGTGTACTGAGGAGAGTGAGTTCCAGACACATGCCCCTGGAAAATGCACACTCTAGTCTCAAGTTCCAGGTTCCTTCACACAGGAAAAACACTCAGGAACTGAAGGAGTACCACTGCAATAGTTACAGAGGGACTTAGAGAAGTGTATTCGTTCCACATAAAGAAAGTTAAATGGAATCTAATTGCAGTTTTCCTCTTCATGAAGGCAGAGAGGACAGAGATAGAGTCTCAAAGATGCATAGAGGGAAAATGGGGCAACAGACACAAACTACAAGAGAAATTTCTACTGGAAAAAGCCACCCCCTGACAGTGTTACTGTACTGTAAGAAGTACGTAGAGAATCTATCAGATCTTCATCCACGGAGATATTAAGAACTTTCCCAGGTGTCAACAGTTTGTGGGCTGGTTCGGCCCAGTTCTGTGACAGCTGAGGAAGGAGACCCACGGGCCCACACCCCGGACAAGGGGAAGGGGGAAGGGGGAAAGGGAAAAGGGAAAAGGGAGATGGGCCCCGAAACAAAACAGCGGCAACGATCTGAGGAAGAAAGCTAATTTACTAAATAAGATATCAGAATATATAATATATATAAGAATATATAATATTAGATAATATATATATATATATAATATAAGAATATATAATATATATCAGAATATATAATATATATAAGATATTTACTAAATAAGATATCAGAAAGTAAAATAACACAATATAATACAATATCATTGGAATTGAGGCTAATGAATCATACAAAATGAGCAAGAGAGAGTGTCTGATAAACCGAAGGCCTTATGCTAACGCTGAAGGTGAGACGGCAGCGAGCACCCACTGCTGAGTTGATCCCAAAGGAAAGAGAGTGTCCCGTGACCGCAGACAGTTTTTATCTTTTTCCCTCTGAGCGGAAAACACGTAAAAATACAAAGCATCGCACATTCCTCTGGGGAATGTAGTTCTCCCTCTCTTCTGAGACAGGCATATCCATAACTATCGATGATCCACAGAGCTGTAGCATTAACTCTCTAACTCCCAATACACCACGTGATGTTATGATGTGGAATATCAACAATACAACAAAAATCATAAAACCATGACACCAGGAAAGGCTCTGAAATACCTGACCTAGTTTTGCCACACTGAAAACGCAGTATTGTGCTAGAGACATTCGGAGACATTTCTAAACAAAGTGACTGTGTTTCTACAGGATCTAGCCCCATTTCCCCTAGTTTCAGTTAGGAAATCAGTTACCTTTTAAATTCTTCTGTTTATGAGTGGTCTGCCTTTTTAGCAGGAATTTATACTGCATTGTAAACTCTGAGGTGTTACTCTGTTGCATATACCCTGTTGCATATATTCTGTAGCCCAAGGGCGATTCTCTGACATTCTGGTGTTGGATCGAGACGAACTCTTGGAAATGATTTTCAGACTCAGGATCATGGTGACAACATTAAACTTTTAGCAATTGATCGCTAATGTTCACATTTCTTTCCTCTTGCTAGGGACTTCCTCCATTGCTTTAAAACTTTGAAGGCTTGGAAGCTCACTTTGTGCACTGCACGTTACTTACAAGACTGGAAAAGTCAGTCTCTGACAGTCTTTCTTACTACAGCCTTGAACTACAGGTTTCATACTATCAACACAGAAGGCCCTTATGCCCAAAAGACTGGGTCTTCAGAAAGTCCATTATGATGATTTAACCAGAGCAGCACTTTATATTGCTTTTTTTTAGATTATATTTTATTTATTTATATTTTTTTATTATATTTTATTATTCCTATTTTTATGACTACGTAGAAACAACAGAAAAAAAGGGAAAATGTCAACTCTGTGGAAACCCTTTTTTTCTTCTTCAGATCCTGTGCATGCATTTGTCCTTTGTAACTCTGCCCTAGCTGTTTATTGCAAACTGTGAAAAGCCTGCACTTTTCAAGATGGTAGCCCTGAGTGGAATAGTGAGGTAGAATATATAGAAAGCTCTGAGGTGTCTCTAAAGGGATAAGACAAAGAGAAGATACAGGTATGTTGGGCATTTCTACAGTTTACAGTTTGCACTGAAAATAATGCAAAATATCTGAACTTTTGTTGGGAACACCAAGTTTCATGATCCCAATGCCCCTAACTAGGAGGCCTGTTGTGTCATCCCTCTAGGCTACCAGCTAATGTGCTGCTGCCGAGACCTGAAAAATGACAGGCAGAAATGATCATGTGAAGAATAAGGCAGAGGCTAGTGAAAATAGTGCTTCCCTGTTCTATTAGACAAACGGTCAGGGTTTCAAGATATCTAGAAGAAAATCAATGGAGAAAAAACACTGTAGTCTGAGGAGGCACCTGCTGTCAGAGTATCCAAAGTTGAACAAAGGCGTCTGAGGAGTGTCTCCTACACTGACAAAACCAAATTATTCCAACAAATGTACAGCATGGATGAAGTTTTCCTGCTCCCTTTCCAGGTCCTAAGGGAGGATGTCATATGCTTTCCTTCTGACAAAGCTAGTGTTAACTGATTTTTCCTTTGAAGAAATTAAATAATTTGATCAGCATATGTTTTGTATACTGAAATCCATAACCACTTAACAATAAAAATTCACTGGGCTGCTGTGGCATGTGGCAATTGACTTTGAGCCTTATCAGCACACACATCTTCAAAAATCCATATTTATTTCTTACTCTGAAACTTCATTGTGTGATAAATATTAGCTGAATCAAGTCTAAGAATCTAGAAAGTACAATGGTATTAAAAATGTAAAATCCACAGCCAGTACAAAATTGAAACCCTTCACTAAAAAGTTTTTAAGTTAATCTTCAGTACCTGAGAACTCATCCCTGTCTCTAGTCATAATTCCTCAAGAATCATATGAATTTTGCTCACAGGTTAGCTTAGCCCAGAGATGGCTTTACCCATAGCAGCATGGAATACACATTTGCCAGTTCATAGACCTCTTGTCTCGACACTGCCTAACACTAAAGAAAGCCTGACTCCATCTTCTTCACACTCCTTTTTTCAGGTACTCATATACAGTAATAAGATGCATTTAGGATTTAGCTTTCTAAACTTGAATGACTGGATTTGAAGGACACTGTATTCCACGCAGGTTACCCATCCTTGCTTTCTATGTTCTTTCTTTTTGTGTTTGAGTTTGACCAGGAACTCCTTGTTCATCCACAGAGGCCTGCTGTCATTTTCATCTGGCTACACCTTCGTTAGGTTTCACAGCTCTTGAGCTTGGAAGAGGTGATCCTTGAATATTAACCATCATTCTTTATTAATCTTCTTCCCTTTAGAGCCTTATCCCATGGAACTGTTCCAAGTGGATATTTGAAGTCTGCTCTCCTGAGACAGGGATTGTGAGATTGCTTTCGACTCTCTTCTCTGCCTTCGAGATACTGAATTTCAACATCACTTGGTCCCTGCAACCAAGACTGCTTTTAACCTTCAAATTTCCAACAAAATCTTCATTGATGATAAATATAATATCCAACAGAGCACCTTCTCTGTCACTCGGAAGAGGAAGTTATCTTCAGTGCATTCTAAGAACCTTCTGGATTACTTAACTTCTATGTTGTTCCTCCAACCACACTGTTTTACATGACTTGTATTCCAATAGGTATGTATTAACACAAAGTTGATCCTAATCCTATAACATAAATATGGTGACCAGCTCCAAATGAATTGTTTTTGTTGCAGTATCAACTAAAGATGAGTACAAAACCCGTTACGAATCCTGCAGTTTTTGTCCTGGCAGTCAAAGCCCATTTCAGTGCTGCTATTACAATGAAATTTTTTTCCTGCAGTCAATATATGGGAACAATGTCTTTAGTGCAGACAGAAGGGTTATACTTGACGCACCAAAAGATACTATACTCTTGCTCTGAACTTCAACTAACACTCAGCTGTTTAGCCCCAGGCCAGAGAGAATTGGATGAGAGTGGGAAGGTGGCAAAGGGAGAAGAGCTCTTGTCAGGATATACAGCAGAATAAAAGAGAACAAAATGATTGTGAAGGCAGAAGGAAACAAAAACATATTGGGCTTCTTAGTTTGTCAAACAGCTGGTTGCAGTAGTATGATTCTCTTCAGATTGTGAGTGTTGTGGTTAATCCCTGCAAGCAGCTAAGCACCATCTGCTCACTCCCTTGTCTTGGGGACAGAATGAGAAAAAAAAAAAAGTAGAAAGCCTGTGCTGGGAGAAGGACAACTTAACAGGAAAGAATAGAGGAGAGGAATGGAAAGGGGGAGAGGAAAAACAAACAAATACACAAAACAAGTGAGGTACGATTGTCACAATTTGGCCTGGTTTCCGTGACAAGGGGGCAAAGGGACCCACAGATTCATGCCTTGAGGAGGGTGAGGGGAAGGGAAAAGGCAGGGAGACAGGCCTGGACAGTGGCAATGCACCAAAGGAAAAAAGAAAAATCAATTTACAAAATATAGTAGTGGAATGTGAGATAATACAGTATGATAAAATGACTGAAATTGAAGCTAATAAGTCAAACAAAATGCAAAAGAGAGAATTTCCAAAACTGAAGTCCTTACTGTAATGCTGAATGTGAAGTGGCCAGGGAGCTAAAGAAAGACAAGTCTTGTGACTTGTTTCTTTTATCTTTCCCTCCAAATGGAAAACAGAAATGGAAAAAAGAAATCTTTTGGGAGCTGTAGCTTATTCTTCACTTCTGAGAAGAAAGTAGTTGGAATGCATGAAATATATCAACAATCTCTGGAACCGCAGCATTCAACTCTGTAACTCCCAGTGCATTGCATGCTGTGATGATGTGGAACACCAAAGAAAAACAATGATACTATGACGTTCCACCTCTTATTCCACATCACCACATCATACTTCATATGTACGAACAAACAATAATTAACAAGCATTAAACACACACTTTTATATACATACATGGAATTACTGGCTGCACTCTCCCAACATCAGATTCCCTTGTGGTACACATTGAACATCCCCATTTTTCTGCATTACCCACCAAATGGACCCAGGTCCCTAAGCAAAAACAGTTCCATGGAAATGTTTGCCTTTGCCTGAAGCTGGGAAGACCCTAACTGCTTGTCCCAGCAAGCTCTTTACATGTATTAGAGAGACTTAATCTCCCTCTACAGTATGCAGGGAGCTAGACTGGGTAGGATTGATAGATTCTTAAGTATCAACCAACCAGGTGGCTTCTACCAAATGCTTATCCCAGTGCTTAAATGTTATACCACCCACTGCTTTCAGTGTAGTTTTTAAGAGCCCGGTATTTATCATTCAATTTTACCAGAAGCTGGTGAATGACAGGGGATATGATAATTCCACTTGGTGGAAAAAAAAAAAACTCCAGTTATCTGATCAGTTCTTTCTTGAGTGCCATGTCACCATAGAACTTGTTTCTTGAGACCCAGTATAGTGTTTTGGGTGGTGGCATGAGGTACAGGATATGTTTCAAGTTGGTTACCTCCACTGTGGTAAGCAGATAACACATACCATCGTGAGTTTGTGGCAAAGGGATTTTATCAACCTGACATACCTATCCATATTTACACTTTTGCCATTGCCCTTCCTTCCAGAGAGGTTTCATCTTCTTGACTTGTTTAATTGAGGCACATGTTTCACAGTCATGAATAACTTGTTCAGTAGAGTCCATAGCTAAGTACACCCCTTGTTCTCTAGCACACTTATATGTTGCCTTTCTTCCTTGATGACCTGAAATCTCATGGGACCACTGATCTATAGATGATTCACTCTTGTGTTGCCAGTCCAAATTTATTTGAGTCACTTCAGTTTTGGCAGCTCAGTCTACCTGTTCATGTTTTGTTGTTCTGTTTCATGATTTTGTTGTTCTTCAGTAGCTTCACTCTTGGGCACATGAGCATCTATATGGTGCCTTTAGAACCATATTCTCTATTTGGGCAGCAAAGTCTTTCCACAGTTCAGCAAGCCAGATAGGTTTACCTCTTCATTGTCAGTTGTTTCATTCCCACTGCTGTAACTACCACCATGGGACATTTGTCATCATCCATGAGTCAGTATAAAGATAAAGCACTGGCTACTTTTCCCCTTCAGCAACATCTAAGGCCATTTGGACAGCCTTTACCTCTGCATATTCACTTTTCTTTTAGTAGACTCTTCAACTTATCTTGAAAGACTTCATACAGAGGCATCTTCAATGCTTCCCCACAATATGATGTGATCCATTAGTGAACTGGATGTATTTATTTACATTTTCTGGCAATTCATTGTGCGGTGGGGCCTCTTTAGCAAGTGTTACCTCTTCTAGTGATGTTCCAAATTTTTTGCCTTCAGGCCAGTCCATGATCATCACTTCTAAGATTCCTGGATGACTGAGGTTCTGTTGTGGTTTTAGGATTTTTGTTATTAGTATTCTAAATCATAACATCATGTAGTGCACTGGAAGTCTCAGAAGAGAAGAAATGTACTACAGCTCCCAGAAAAGTCTGCTGTTCTATTTCCATTTTCCAGTCAGTGGGAAAGATAAAATTGGCCAAAAGTCACAAGACTTTCTCTTTTTGCTCCCTGGTGGATCAGAGTAAGAACCTTGGTGTTCAGAAACTCTCTCATTTATTTGATTTATTATCTTAAATCCCAATTAACTTGCACTTCTGCTATTGTAATTAGTAAATTAATTTTCTTCCTCAGATTGTTGCTGCCGTTTTTTTTGTTTTTGTTTTTGTTTTCTTTTTTTTCTTTCCCTTTTTTTCCTGGTGGTCCTGTGGATTTAACACTGTCTTGAAACATTTAATTCAACACTGGCAGTTGAGGTGTTAAAAGGAACTGATTTCAGTACTGATTACCTTGGATGCAGCTCAAATTCCCTTATATGTGGCTAATATCTCCTTTTCAGCTGGAATGCAGTACTTATTAGATCCTCTGTAAGCTTGACTCCAGAATCCAAGGGATCAGCCTCCAGACTCTCATGAGGCCCTTTGCTGAAGACTCCCAAGAGGGTTCTCTCTTTGCAGTTGCAATGTAGAGGATGTTTTTTACATCATGTTCCATGTGTACTGGCCCCAGGGCCATGGCATGGTCTATCTCCTATTTAATTTTCTCAAAAGTCTGCTGTTGCTGAGGGCCACATGTAAAATTATTCTTCTGCATCAGCTGAGGAAGGGGTCTTACCATAAGACTAAGTTTGAAACATGCATTCTTCAAAAACCCGCTATGCCCAGAAAAGATCAGGTTTCTTTCTTACCAGTAGACAGAAACATAACATTCATTTTGTTGGTCACATCTGTTGGAATATGACAATGTCCATCTTGCTACTTAATTTCTAGGAACTGAATTTCCTGCGCAGGTCCTTTAACTTTGCTTTGCTTAATAGTGAAACCAGTTCACAGAAGGATTTGTATAATTCTCTCTCCTTTCTTGAAAACTTTCCCTGCTGTATTGCCCCACACAACAATATTGTCAATATACTTCAGGGAAGCACTGCCCTGTTCCAGTGCAGTTTGAATCCACCCATAGCAAATTGTTGGGGTATATTTCCACCCCTGGGACAAACGGTTTCAGGTGTACTGAATGCCACTCCAGGTGAAAGCAAAGAGTGGTCTTTATTCTGTGGCCAAAGAAATGGAGAAGAATGCATTATGAATGTCAGTTGTAGCATACCACTTGGCAGCTTTTGACTCTGTTTCATACTGGAGTTCTGGTACAGCAGCACTCAGTGGGGGTGTGATTTTGTTCAGGCCACAGTAGTCTACCATCAGCCTCCACTCTCCACTGGCTTTATGCACTGGCCATATGGAGCTGTTAAAAGGTGAGTGAGTTTTGCATATTACTCCCTGACTCTCTAGTTGATGAATCAAGTTATGAATGGGGAGCAAGGAATCCCTGTCATTGTGGTACTGCCATTTGTGCACTGTTTTTATTGCAATTGTTACCTGTTGTTCTTCCACTTGTAGCAATCCCATAACAGATGGATCTTCTGACAGGACAGGCAAAACAGACAGCTGCTTAACATCTTCTGTGTCTTAAGTAGCTATTCTGAAATTCTATCAGTGGCCCTTGGGATCCTTAAAAAATACTCCCTTCTGAGGTAATAGATATCAAGTTTAGATGGAGTCCCTGAGCCACTCACAATAGGGTTCTTTTGCTAGTCTTTACCAGTGAGGCTTATTTCAGCCTCCAGCACTGTCAACTCTTGAGAACCCTCAGTCACTCCAGAAATTTAAATTGATTCTGTTCCTTCATGACTCAGTGGCATTAGAGTGCTCTGCTCATTAGTGTCTATCAGTGCCTCAGTTTTCTGTGGGTCTGATGTGCCAGGTGTTTGAATCCATGCAGTCCAGTACACTCTATTGTCCCTTTCCACCACAATGGCTTCAGACAGGGCTCCTCTACTTGTTACCTGCACTGTTCTTCTCTTGTGAGTCATGATCAAGATCCTTACAGCTTTTGCTGTGTTCCTCAGTAACTGGATTGATCACCTTTGTAGAGGAGATTTCATTGGTAATTGATCTGTTTTGTAATTGTCTTACCCGTGCTCATAGTACAGGAATGGGTTTCTTATGCCACTTCTTCATATCTTCTCCATGTTCACCTAGGTAACACCATAAGGCAAAATGCAATATAGTCCTACTATTGCCACTTGCTTGTACAGGCGTACATATGCTCCCCACATCTACCGGTGGGGAGCAGGATTCATCACCTTTAATTGGTTTGATCAGCTCCTTCGGTATACTATTTAGATCATCCTGATTCTCATCAAGTGTTTCTGATACCACTGCGGGCTTATTGAGTTCATTGGTTTCATCATAATTAAGCAATATAGGCAGTTACCCAATCATACTTTTCTGATTACTCTCCACTTAATCCAGTCTTCCAGTTACTTTCAAAATGGCTGAAATATAAGCATGTGTAGGGGCTGAATATTGTTCAGTGTTATGAAGTGTAATAATCAGTTCAAATAATGGGTCTTCTCTGCTCTCTCAAACCTTCCTGATAGTGTACGGCTCTGGTGTTCTTGTTAATTTCCACCACATACTTGCTGTACCTTTGACTCTCTCCAGATAATGTGTGTGGCTCATCAGGAATGAATATGGGATCATAAAACATTTTCACCATGGATAATTCTCTCAAATTATGGATGTCTTTTTCCATAGTTGTCTATTTCTTCACCTCAGACATTAGATCTTCTTTGAAGGGGTATTTTTTCTTTACAGCTAAGAGCACTCCCAGAGGGTGAAAGCCCCATCCAGACATCTACTGATCACTTGTCAATGGCTGAGTCCTTAGCAATGCCTTTCTGTTGATGAGCTTCTCTACTGTCTAACAACACACTATGGGCCCCAATGTCCTAATATCAAAGTAATCAGGTATCAGTGGGCTCATATGGGTGCCATACAAAATCTTTTCTCAAACTTCTAATTCCAGATATTTTCAGAGGTTGAATATTAGTAAAGGTGATATTCATGATGAGTTGACAAAAGCACATCCTGTTCCAAGCAACAATTGTGCCCCTTGCCACCTTCCCTGGTTTTATTGTTCATCATGATTCCCTTTGGCTAGTTTAGGTCAGCTGTCTTGGCTGTGTCCTCTCCAATCTTGTACATTCCCAGCACCTTTACTGACAGAGCAGTGTGGAAAACAGAAAAGTTTGTGACTTAAAGTGAGCACTGCTCTGCAACAACTAGAACATTAAGTTACTAGCATTATTCTCATCCTAAGTCCAAGACACAACATTATACCAGCCACTATAAAAAAAAAACAAAACAAAACTAACTCCATCCTCAGCAAAATCAGCACATTGAAGAATATCTCAGGTATCTATAATAGTATGTCAGCAATAGCAGGCACATGAGATGGTTATGCAACATGATGAGATCTAGACATGTCCTGGAAGCTATTGGACCTTCTCTTATTCTGTTATAATGTCTCAGAGCAATACTGACTAGAGTTCACTAACTCCTTGGAGACTTGTAAGGAGCAGTGTGTACCTGTGTAGGGATGCCTTGCTTTGTATCCCTTTCCAAATATCTATAGCTGCATTTTTGCCTCTCTGAATCTAACTCCCTTAAAATATATTTTCATCTTTTATTCTCTGTAATTATCTGCTTTACTGTCCAAGTACTTGTCTGTCTCTCCTTCTCTGAGAGGTTAATCTGCCTTGCAAGGAGGAGTCCCAAAAGAGAAGTCCATCTACGACAGATTCCTGAAGAAGTCTTAGAGAAGAAAAAGTGACAATGCTTCTCACTTGACACACACTCCCAGGCTCCAGCTCTCTTCAGGTGTACCAAATGTGGTTTCTGACTATTCAGTAGCCATTTCTGAAGCGCAAAAAACTACATTACTGTTCTTGGAGAAAAAGTGAAGAGGGATCTTGAAGCCAACTGAAAGCAGAGACAACATTTTATGGAGGCTGTAACAACCACAACTGAAATTTGATGAGGTCCTGTGGCCCTGCATCAGTTGAACTGACCAGGCAGAGATGTCCATTTGCTCAGCAGAAATTCTAGTTCATTAAGCAAAAACTCTGAAGTGATTATGGCCCTATAATGGATACTATCATTCAGCAAGAGGAGACAGACATGATGAAAGTAGAAATTCTGAACAGGGAAGTGGGAAGGCTATACTTCAGGTGGAACCTGGACACCAATCTGTCACAGGCTGGTACTTTAGTGAGTCTGAATCACAGTTGACTGGGAATAGACTCTTGCTACAGGCCAGCACCAGGATGTAATGAGGCAGAGCTCTCTGGCATCCCCATCCACATAATAGGTCACAGTTCTGCCACCAGTCATGTCAGCACTAGACATTACCATGTCATTCAGTTGCACAGAAGTGCCTGAATTTGCTGTAGTTCATGACCTTATCTTATAAATTAGCCAGAGTAAACAAATGTTTGTGAAAAGTCCATTCTTTCCCACTGATGGCAAAAACAAACTTTCTCTGGACCACTTGTAAGCTTGCCAGTTCAAAGTTGAGCTTTTTGCACCAAATTGCCAGAGTGATCCACTGTATCACTTCTTTGTGACTATTGTCATATTACATTCTAGCAGTGAGTCTATTGCTGCTAGTTAAATCACAGAAGAGTGTTGCTGTAATTGCATTTTCTCTCTCTTTGTACTAGTGAAAGCACTGTTTTAGCTTGTAGAGTAGGGCGATTCCTAACTGTGATTAGCAACAAAGTTATAACATGGAAACAACAATATCCTTCCTGCCCATGAATCTGAATACCACCTGCATTCTCCTTTGTGAGGAAACAAGCATAGTAGACAGGAAGATTACCTCTCTAATATCAATTCTAGACCTCAAAAAATCACACTGACCCTTCAACTGGTATGCTTAATAATAGTGGCAATGGCAACAACAACATTGATATTTCAGCTATTCTTGAAGCATGAAGGAAAATTTACTTATCACAAGCAAAAAGAGATTTAAATGCTAATTGCAGCCTACTTGTCACACTTCGGCTCCTGCCCTTACACTCTGGCTGCTGCTCTTGCAGAAATATGCTTTCTCTTTACCCTCCAAAGGCTCTGCTTATCCCTGTTAGCTTGTCAGAAGAAACAGTATCTTCTATGCCAAGCCTCTTGCATTTGTTCTGTGAACCAAATCTGATTCCCAACACCACAAGTACTGAATATGTAGGAGATTAAATAGTGTTTTCTTTTTTTGTTTTTGTTGTTGTTGTTTTTGTTTTTGGTCCACGGAAAAACCAAAAGGTCAATACCAAGGGGGTGAGAAAAAAATGACTTGATTTCAGGAACAGTGATGAGCACAAATACCTCTAGGCAAAACACCTTTGGTCAGACAAGTAGCAGGGTACCAGATTCCATGACTTTGAAGCCTCTTTCTGTACATGTTCAAAGACGCAGAGGATTGGGGATGGGATATAAAGAGAAAGGGAGAGAAAAAGAGAAACTTCCCCAGCTCTCCTCCTCCCTCCCTGGTAGTTATAAGGGCCTGGAACTTGTCTTTGCATTGTTCAATGGTAATCTGTTTCTTATTATTGAAAAGTGATGTCCAAGGATGGTGTGTGCTGACCTGGCGTAATGCTATGTGCAGCTGTGGGAATTATGTTAGTGTCCTGCTCTTAAATGGATGTGTTCTGGGATTCTTGATAATTGGAGTCCAGGTGCCACTTGCAGAGAGTAAAAGTGTCTGTCCAGCCAGTGCCTTACTAAAGGGTGCCACATACTCCCACATCCATTTTTACACACAGTAACAATAACCATCCAATCCCCTATCTGTCTTGTTTCCAAGATCATCGAAGACTGAGCTTCTGCAGAGATGTAGCTTCGACAAGAGTGGGTGGTCTCTATGTTCCAGTCACTGGTGTGATAAAGCAAATGTGAATTGTTGTAAGACTAAATGCATCCTGGGGGTCTGATTACCAAAAAGTCCTTCATATAGCTGTGTGCACAGAAATACAAACTCATGTTCAGTGAGAATGTTGGAGCAATCCCCAGTGTGTGGGCTGCACCCTGGGCTTCATAAAGCATGGAAAAAGCACCCAAAACTTTGGGCACTCTGTCATGGAGTTTTCTAACAGGCAGACCTATTGAGTATTCTTTTTTTTTTTTTTTTTATTTTTATTTTTTTGCCAGCTTTGCTGATAGATCTTTTGGATTCTGTTGTTAATTGTTGTTAATAGTTACAATAAGAGTAACAAGAGTGCAGAGATGAGTATTGTTGTGAAAAACATGGTTTGGGGCATCAGTGTACAGTTGTTTGGATTCAGTCTATTCCTTGCTTGTTCCTGCAAGTCATGAGATGTTGGAACAAGTGAGACTGGAATTTCAGCTAGCACCACAGGCCCTTTCTCTCTATGTTGTCCACCCTCTCTGAAGGAAAATTCCTTCCAGAAATCTCAAGCATGGCTCCTGTTTCCCATAACTCAGGCAATGAGATCTGAAGAATACTCTCCTCCCTCCTCTTGAGAGATTAGCTTTTTCCCAGGTGCATATCAAGAAGTGAGAGACTCAGAATAGCCTATGCACTATTTCCATATTGCTATAAATATAAGCAATATCCAGTACATTTGCAGTAGTTATATGTTCCCTATATACACAAAGACAAGTAAAAAATTATTAGGCTGAAAAGTTAATGTTAATACATAATAGTCATTGTCCTGGGAGTTATTCTTGGCAGACACACTTAATTCATTTGAGGTTGAAAGAATTTATAACACCAGTTCAAGGAATACTTCATAGCAAGTAATAAGAATTAGTATGTAAAAACAGAATAAAAATCTTTAAAAAATCTTCATAGAAGGAGAGCTAAATTCCTGTAAATAAATCACATAAATTAGCTAAACAGTCTACACTTTCCTTAATCTGGTTTAGGTTCAGAAGAATCAGCTTGTAATGCAGTGCATGTTTCTTTGCTTTTTGCTTTTACTCCTTACATTTATTCTCCTATTGTATAGCAACACCAGTTTTCACGTTTCGATATATATCTCTGAATTGATGCCTGCTTGACAGAACTTGAGCAAAAAGATTGTGTCTTGAATGCTTTATTAGAAAATGCTACTTTTTCTAATTGTTATCCAGTAATTTGCTTTTGAAGGACAGTGGTGCTGGATAGGCCAAACTAGAAGCTGGAAGACAGAAATTCTTTTTTGACCTCTTCTACACCTCTTGTTTTGCAATATATGTTGATTCAACACTTCTTTGTCCAGTTCAGTCAATTAGGAGTCATAAATTTGGAGGATGGGCTAGTAATCAATAGATGAAGTATCTCGAGCAACTTACGTATTCACATGATTTTTGGTAGTATTTCCAAATCACCTGTGGCCTGAACACTTTATCAACCTTGGTTTTCTAGGTGCCACTGTCAACAGATCTGAAATTATAAGCAAAAAAGGATGGAGACAGTCTAATAGGATAGTGCCAATTTCTCTGCAGAAATCAAATGGGAGAGATTACATGTCAGTCTTCTGTGTTGATTTTCACTTCTCTCATGAAGTGGTACTAAAATAATGACAAAAAAATGCTCTTTTGCAAGACATTTTTAATATAAATAATAGTCTATCAAACAAATATACAACGTCGTATATGCAAATTAATGCTATTCTTGGTCCAAATTCCTCAAAATGAGAGTACATCAGAAGTCTGAAGTTGTAGGAAGCTTGTGCTGCACCCAGCTCTGACCTCTCAGAGCAAGAGGCATGGTGGGTGAAGAGCTGTGTGCTGTCCTGCTGCTGGCCCATCATTATAGGAGGCAGTGGAAGGAGCAGCATAGGAACATTGGCCATATCCATAAAGAGGAACAGGATGGAGCAGAGAACTCACAGCCATAATGAAGGACAGAGCACCTCCAGAGTATGAGACACACTGTTAGCCCTGGTAAAACCTGGAAGTTAAACTGAAGAGGACAGTCCACCTGCAATCCAGGAAGTTGGAAGACTGTCCACAAAATGAGATACTAACTGGGTTCCTTAATGAAAACACAGAGAATGTCAGGCAGGAAGATTGTTTAGTTTTGCCACTACAAAAGACATTTACAAGATGTACAGCTTCTCTCATGATGGGTGTTTTTTCTGGTCAGCTCTCAGTCTTGTCACCAACTAGACGTATCTAGATGTATTATAGTCAATAAAAAGCCTGTAAAGACAGAGGACTGTATCTCAAGAATCACACTTTCTTTCCATGCTTGTGGATAAAGACAGAGAAACAATTACAACAACCATTTCCAACTGCTTTCTAACCTGACATTTCAAGAATCACAGAACTGTAGAGGTTGGTAGGGGACTCTGGTGATCATATAGTCCAACCCTCCTGCTTAAGTGGGTAAGAAAAATGGTTAGTTGTGAGTAAGCAAATTAAATCAATTAATGAGTGCAAACTCTCAACCTTTCCAAATTGTCAGGCTTTTAAATATAGTACACAGCCAGAGCCTTCTGTCATATAACTCTCATAACCCCAAGTAAAACTGGAACAAGCAAGGTGCCTCCAGGAGAGGACAGTTGCCTAGGTATGAAGCATACTGCAGGTCTGATCTAGGAAGAAATGCTTTGTGACTTTAAAGCACTCTGTTAGTGAGACTAGTACTGCTCCCCCCTGCAGTATGTCTTGAAACAGATGGTGACTGATGTGGATGCCAAAATACCATCTAAATGCCACAGTCTCAACCTATATGAAAGAGAACCTCAACCTATACTTCTGAGGTGCAATACAAATTAGCAATGAAGTATGTTTTCAGTTAGATATACGCCGGAAAAACATTGCCATGGTGAAATGCCTTGGGAGCTCCTTTCCTGGCTAAGTGAGAAGTCCATACATCGAGAAGCACTGATGTGGGGCTGCCACAGCTCTCAATGTAGTAGGTTTTGAATGGATTTCCTATTTCTGCAGCTGACGCTTGAAAACGTTGGACAAAACAATCTTTTGCTTCCATTTTAGGCTTTTATTGTCTAGTTTCAACCTGTCATAGGGAACAAAATCTGGACCCACAGCTATTCAGACTCCCTTCATTCTGGGCAAGAGGGCCCAGATCTGCACAAAAACCACTTAGAAAATATGCTGATTTCAAATGAGATTTTCAAATTGTTCTGTCCAGGACTCAGTTCAGTACTCTCATGAGATCTTTTCAATTCGGCTGTTAGGACAGAGGGCTGGAAGGAAGAGAGATGGAAAGAAGGTGGAAGAGAAAGATATACTGGGCGGGAGAGAGTTGAATATCAAAGAACAAATGTTTGTGAAGTCTTCTTATTGCTGATGATTTTCACTTCAAAGTCCCAGAGTTTTAAAGGCATCTCGTAAATCATCTACTTCATATAGTGGCTGCAGAATAAATAAGCAATAAGTCATTTATCAAGTAAGCAGAAGTCTATAAAGATGGGGAAGGACAAAAGAATGGGATGAGATGGGATGAGAGGTGGAAGAGAAGGAGTAGGAATATGAACAAAGTTAGGAGAAAGAGGCATAAGCAGCATGAAAGATGATGGCACAGGAAAGAATGAAATGACAGATAGCAGAAGTGAGCAGTAAAAGCAAAGAACTAAAGCAAGGAAGAGAGGAAGAAGCTAAGAGGAAGAGGCACTGGAAGGAGAGGAAAAATTGGTCCTTACCAGAAGGATCCGTCGGAGTTTCCTGGACAGATGGACAGAGTTTTCATGCAGCCCTTCCCAGGCTTTGAATGTCTTTTCCCTGTTCTCCACAAATGTGTTCCAGCAGTAGAAGTAATCTGTGCAAGGCACAGGGGCATTAAAGCATGCTCAAGACTGCTCCAGAGTGGACACTGACCTATCCTAAGGTCACTAAATCATCATATCCTGACAGCTTTCAGTTATCTCTCCCTTGCCCATTTTACCTTTGAAAGTCATGATGGCGATCTGGGCCCCAGCCCGGTGCAGGCGTCGTAGCCCCTCAGGCTCTGCCTTGCGATCCTCACAGAAGTAGAGGCGGGCAGTGAAAATGCGCAGGGTCAGATTTGGGTAGGCACGAAGGAAGTCAGCAACATGACGGGCACAGTCATAACAGGGGCTCCAGGAGGTGAACCATGTGATGCGGTAACATCGGCCTGGGTCCAGGTCCCAAGCTGAGATGTAGCGTAGGAAGAGAACCTCCACATGACAACCCATCTTCATGGAAAGGAAGAGGGGCAAAGCATGAAACAGGAATTAAGTAGGCTGTAAGGGGAGCAAGGAGGGTGGTTTGAGCTGAGTGATGAGTGAGAGGAGAATGAAGAAGGGGAGAGAGAGATCTTAAGGTCAGTGCACAGAAGAAGGCACAGTGGTCCATAAGTGGATGACTAGAAGACCAATGTGTGGAAACAAGGTAGAAAAACTGAGATATTGTTGAACAGCAGGAACTATATGGATGTCTTATTAGTAACATACTTGTAGGTAGCACAAGATGCAGATCTACCTGGAGGCTGCATCCCACAAATGTTATATATCAGTGTAGTGTCCATTCTTGTGGATGCATGTGCTAGAGAAGATGTTGCTGCTTTCAGCTCTTCTTTCCCTGCTGACCCAGGTGAAAGAGCTGCATCAACCTTAACATGGATATAAGAATAAGATGACAGTGTGTTCCTCATACCTTGTTACGCAGGTATCCGAAGTCCAGGGAGCATGACGTAGCACTGTCACGGCGCTTCACAACATAACAGAGGTAGGTTTCACGACGGCCTTTGGCCCAGCGCAGGTTCTTGAAATTGTAGAGAAAGAGCTTTCTCTTCATCAAGAGGCTGAAGGACAAGATGAGATAACTTCAAATCAAACCATCAAATTCAGACCTCCCAGTGTGAAAAACAAACAAACAAACAAACAAACAAAAAAACACAAGTAATTCGCATGCCGTATTTAAGAGAAAATGTGCAGACATGACTGTGGGGATGAAGGAGGTAAGGAGGTGTCCTTGTGAGTCGAAACAGTAAGTGAATTAGTAGTGATCAATCAAACAGCAGTCACAACTGACAGAGTGCAAAAGTATCTGCAAACATCCCAAAGATGGATGCAAATGATAGCAAAGTATGAGGGTATCTGGGAATAGAAGATATGAGAAGATGAGAGGGTCTGGAGTTCAGTGATCAAGTTATATTCTTTCTGCTATGTGAAACCGTTATAACCTCTGGAGCAGTGAAAGGATCAAATCAGAGAAGACTGGACTGTTTATTTCTACCCTTTCCCAAAGGAAGAATGTGGCTGGAAGTGTTCAAGGCTAGGGATTAGAAGACAGAGTATGGTGCCAAATGCAAGTTGACAGAAATGAGTAACTAGGGTAGGCATGCTGACACACCTGGTGTGTTAATTCCATTCCCACACTAGGTAAGCAAAGAGACTGGCAAGGGCCTCATCCCATTTCATATGTCCTGCTGGGGAGAAGTAGCAGGAAAGTGAGGATGATAAGATAGCCATGAGCCTTATTCAACAGCCTTAGTGTAAATCGCAGGGACATCCGAGGACTTCTTGTGTTCACTGTGGTAAGCTATACACCTCCCCCACAACAATGCAAAACAGAAGCGAATGTCTTAAAAATAATGATGTCATCTTCGACTCACCTTTTCCCTCAGGTAAGCTGGTGTTAAGCAAGCAGCTAGGGTCAGTGTAAGAGACATGGGGCTGTGTTTTCAGGGGTTCTTCAGTGAGGTGTGGGAAAGAGGAATTCATACTTGTTGTGTATTTCCTGATTTAAATAAGAGAGTCTAAGCAAGGAAGAATTCTTATATAAACACTCTTTATCTATTTCCCACACCCCTTCTATGTGTGGCAGATCCTCAGGAGGTTTAGGGAGGACAATCCAGACAATCACACGATAAATAAGTGGGCATGATAGGTCAAAGAATTGCAAAGCCCTTACCTGGGGTATATAACAAGGGCAAAAAAACACTAAAATTTTCACAGTAATATTGACTTTCAAAATATTTCTGATTTCCTTCCTGCAGTCCCTTTCCGTACATATTCCCATGTTTTTATCTTTTCAAATGTCTTACTCTTGCAGAGCAGCATGATTTTGCAGAAACAAGTGAAGAATGAGAAATAACAACAACAAGAAAAGAACATTTGGGCCCTTTCAATGTCAGGACAAAGTGAAGACTATACAAGACAATTCTGAGTCACAAAGATCCATTTGTGCATTTGGAAATATTCACTAACATCAACTCCTGTTTTCTTTACTCTTCAGAACTGGCCATCACTGGGGATTTTTACCAGGAAGAATGACCAGCATGAGAAGAAAAATGAATGAACAAATGGTATGGGAGGCAACTGAGAAGATCTGTAGCTAAGTACAAAGTGACGGTTATGTATGCAACTCCTATAGCATAGGAGTACATTGCATAGTTCAAGAGGAAGTGGCAAAGACACAGGAGCTTGATTATACACAACAAGCACTGAACAGAGATCTCCTCAAATAAAGATTCATGAAGCAATCCTGAAATCAGAGTGAAAGCTCCTGGGCATCTGAATGATATGCAGTTATGCAAAGTAGCAGAATGCAGTGCTGGAACAGCCTATGCCTAAAAGCAAAAAGTAAGAGTAGCAGAAACAGAATAAATTGAAACCTGGTGTAAGAGGGAGAATAGATGGAGAGACAGAAGAGTGGTGCGGGGTTCAAAATGCTTAAGCAGCATCTAAATGTTCATCTTTCTGTTATATTTTTTTGTTTGGTTCTAGAAAAGAAAGAGAATGAAAAGGAATAGAGAATAGTCACAAGAAAGAAATTACAGAAAGGGAAAAGGATACAGGTTAGTTTACAGTCAAAGAGGGAAAGAGTGATGGTGACAGATAGCTGCAAGGTGTGAGAGTAGAACAGGGTGGGGATTTAGATCACTGAGTCATATGGAAAAAGGACAAAGGACAGTAAGCGTCAAACTGACAGCAATTTAATTCTAAGAGAAAGACCTAATTTATTATATCAGCAAGAAATTGGAGGCATTCATTTTACCTGTCCATGACAGTTGGGTTCTCTCTCAGATGACTGGTCTGCACAGAATTTGCCTCACAGCCTCTGACTGCTCAGCCCTCTGACTTGGTGCACAGAAATGTGGAATGTTCTGTACTTCTCTTCCCCATTCACCCCATCTGCTCTTGCTGGGTTTCAGTGATTCTAGGGGAGGAGTTAGAAGGGGCCCTGGAGTTGTACGAACCAAAGAGCAAAGGGTTAAAATGTGAAGGGATGCCAGTTCTGAAAGATGCCCTGCACTCATTGGCTGCCTCTCCTCATTGCACTTGCCATTGGACCCTCCCAGTTTGCAAAATTATTCTGAATTAATGTCAATAACATAACAAGGCAGGAAGCATTGTCTAGTGGTTAGAAGGGGGCCTGGGAGCTGTATACCACTAACATGTGTGTGGGCAAAACCACACTACCCCTCTGGGCCTCTGCTTACACAGCTGTGCAGTGATGATGGTGATGCTGACCTTCCCCACCAAGGAAGCAGCAGAAGTGGCCTGTGACAGTGCCCTGTGAATCCAGGTGGAAAAAGCTCAGGGAGCACCAAATTCTTGTCACTTCCATTTCTTCCAGAAAGGTTTGGCAGCTACTTGTCAGCATGCAGCAGCACCGAAGCTGAAGATGAGGGAGAAGAGACCTACCTGGCTCATGGAAAAGATATAGGGGTGGTGTGCATAAATTGGGCATGTGGCTCCTTTTAGACGCTTGAGTGCCATGCATTCTGGACTGTGTCAGCATAAAAGGATCAGGCACTGACCCAAATCACAAAACTGTATGCAGAAAACCTGCTGAAAGAAAACCACCAAAAACTCAGGCCCCAAACCTACTGAGCACACACAGCTGGAAACGGTACTGGAACCAGAGAGCTTGGGATGGTGTGAAGAATCCTTTTCTGGATATCTCAAGGCAGCAGTGCATTCACTCATCAGGCCTGTGGTTACATGCAGGTATACTGAGGCTCACTCTCATCAAATGCACTCTTCACTTTGCTAACAGAGTTTTCTGCTTCTCAGGATCTGCTCCTCTGCAGCACTGCTGAGGTGACCATTCCTTCTGCAGGGCTGAGGGACAGACGAGGAGAACCTTCAGCCAGGCACGGGCTCTGGGAAGGTAGGCAGGAGCTATCCTGCTCCATTTCTTCCTCAAGCTGGGCATGTAGTGTGAGAACTACAGCCCTTTTGTTTACCTCATGCTAGGATATTTTCTCTGCTTGATTTACTTTCTTTATTAATTTTACTGGCTTTCAGCTTGCTGCTAGAACTGCCTGAAGCCAGTATATGCAAAATCATAAGTTGACAGACCAGAACAGACTACTATAGGCCAGTACTTTAAGAGTGGCTGGTAATACATACTTCAAGAAAGGAAGAACTATGGGAAGGTCCAGGACTGGACTGTCCTAATCCTTGGGAAATGTATTCCTGGTTCCATGAAAGTAGGGCATATATTCAACAGACACATGGTTTATCAGCTTCATTGCCAATTATGCTTCTTGGAGATCTGTCTTTTAGTGTTTGACCAAAGACAGAACAGTCTGCATCCCTTATTAATCCCTGTCCTACATAACAGATTAATACAGGACATTCCTGCTGATAAAAATTCCCGCTCTCTTTCAGCCTATGCTCTAGCAGAACCTTATGGCAGGCATCCCAGGTCAGTCCCAGAATCATTTTAACCTGCTTTCATATTATTTTTTTTCTTTCAATAATGCAAGAGAAATGTCTATTACACATAAAAAGTAAAAAACAACATACCCTTGGAAAATTTCTTAAGGTTGACTGCCTATGTTTCATCAGATAAATTAAGGTAACTTTGGCTTTATTCTTGTTCTGGTTCCTAATTTTTAGATCCAAACATTTATAGAAAAATTTGCAAGTTTTTTTCACATTAAAAGGAGTAAAAAACCCAAAACTTAATAGTCAGCTAGATTGTACCAATAACTGAAATCTGTGAGATTTATGTGTCAGTTCTCATAAAATGTTGAAATAGATTCTTTCTCAGGTTCTGAGAACTATTGGAATGTATTCTTCAAGTATTAAAGCATCATTCATTTTCCTTAAACTTTGATACTCTGCACAGAGATAAGAGAAAACAAACGAACCAACAGACAAGTTGTCACTCTTCGGCAGGGCTAGCAAAACTAACTGCTGATGAAAGCTTTCTAATACCCTTCATTTGGACCAGCCACTTCCTCCTTAGTGTTAATGTGAACGCCCAAAGACAGTAGCAGCAATTCTCTATCTCTGGCTTTAATCCCCAGAGCAGGAATGTGTTGTTGTCAAAGCTAGCAGTGGATGTATTTTTAGTGTCTCATAGCAAATCTAGGACTACATCTTGAGAGGGACCCTCAGCTCCTACGCTATTCTTCATATGGCAGGAGATGCAATCTTTCTTGCTGGTTAGCAGAAGTCACATAAAAATACTTAGCAAATAAGCATGGAAAGATCACTGGCCCCTGATTTATTTGCTAGTCAACCTTCCTTCCCATATGTAAATTGCTAAATCTTTAATATCTGGTGGGACTTCTTTAAGGATGGGAGCTAATATACATGAGGAGATATTTTGACCCCACTTGTTCTTTCCTTTCTGTGCAATGCAAAATTATTTGGAGAAGGGACTTGGTATGAAAGAGAGAAAGGGTTTTATGAATAATGATTCAAAGCTCAGGTCAGTTAAACAAGGCCAATCAGGAAGGCTGGGAAAGTTCTCTGCATTGGTGCGTTTGGAGTATTGTTTAGAAAGAGACACTGGTCCAGCTTATCATGATTACATAATGATGCCCCAGCATCCCTTCAGGCATCTTATACTCAGGGATTTATTTCCTACAGAAAAATGAGAACATCAGAGAATTAAAAGCAGATTGAAGACTGGAGTAGGGGAGGAGAAGGAAGGTTAACATCACCAGAAAGCAAAAAGAGAAGAAATCAGAGAGCAAAGATGTGGTGAATAATTAAAAGTAATTACCTAAACTCAAGGCAGAGTAGAAGTTGCTTGTTTAGTCAACAGGAAGTTGTGTGCTGTTGTGTACTGATATAAATACTTTTTCCATTAACCTCCTGCTCAGAAATCACATTTTGAATCGACCACCAGCATCAACAGTTGGTTATTTCTTACACTGAGCACAAGAACTGCAACCACCTGTTTCCCTTGCCTCAGTTCTCAAGCAAAAAACTTTCTCTTCTTGAAAAGTGCTGATGCACCACAGACTCTAACTTGCACAATGCCTCAAACAGGGCAACAACAGAGTTCCTTGTAGGTAGATACTGGCAAACAAACGAGTTGATGCGCTTATTTCTTATAAGCACATTACATTATATCCTGCACTTATTCTACAAAGATTCACTGTCCCAGATTGAAAGATAGATCCAATACAGAAATAAAATAGTTCTGCCAAGCATACCGCTCCCATTGGTCCTGTCGAGGTATGAAAAAAATCAGCACTACATGTGGAGGCAGTTTGTTCAATGGGGCAAAGAATCTTGTACCTACATCTGCCAACATTCCTGTGATACATGTGTGGACACCATGACTGGAAAGTATGTTTCAATAGTGGTATGGCAGAGCACCACCTTTCATGGTGTGGAATATACAGCACCACAGACATATAGGAGATCTTTGAGGATGTGTGTGAAGTCCACTTGGGGTGGATGTAAGTGGGAGGGGTAGGCTGCAAATGAAAATCTAAAGCACTGTGAGGCAAGTGCCACTGAAAAGGCATCTGTGTTAGATAAGAGTTGCAGTCTAAAGCTACAAGAAGGAAGTGGGAGAGAGAGAACTTAGAAATTCAGGATATGTGGAAGTGCTACTAAGTGGGTGGGTTTATGAAACTTCGACCTCCACTTTGCACGCTACTGCCTGCTGCAGGATTGAAGATGATGCCACTGATGTAGAATTGAGGGTTGGTTGCTGGGTGTGCACTAAGATCAACTTTATTATGCATTTCAGTAGTAATTTGGATTTCCAGGCTTAACCTGCAAAACTTTTATCTCGAGTCTTGTCATAGTTTGTTTTTAGCCCACTGTTGAGTTTGTGTTTTTGATGGATGATGAGGAAAATTAGGGTATTATTGAATTATTGAATTGAGTATAAGTTTTTCAGCTGCAGTCCTATGAATGCCTCTCATTCCTTTCTCGTAGCTCTCTGCTCACCCAGCATAATGAACCTAATCCTGCTTTTATGACCCCTTATTTTTTCTCAAATCTCTTGTATTAATTCCTTCATCATGCCACCAGGTAACAGAAGCTCCATCCCTTGCAATGAGTGACTGACACCTGCTGACATCACTACTTGTAGAAGGAAAGGAACCAGGTAGGTTGAAGAGTATGAGAGCTACTGAATACCTTCTGCGCTATATACATGCAGGTAAAAACTAAGACTAGAGACCAAGTACATGCAGTAAATGTTTGACAGCTTATTTCACTGACAGTAAGAAAACCACACAGTTTGCAAGTCAAAGAAGAATGTACCTACCCCATACTGAGAGTTGGACTTGGGGAAATAACTACCAGAGCTGATCACACCATAGCAGTGCATGCAGCTCCAGTTTCAGGTATGTCCTGCCAATCTGACTTGACTTTTGACTCCGTAGTGTGCAAACACTACAGAGAAGATCATCTTTTTGTACAGTGTACTGCAGATGACATTCCATTGTTACTTCAGTCTGCAGCACAAACTCCTGGTCTAGAAAACCCTGCTCCTAGTTACATGCTTCCCTTAGTGCAAGTCACTGGCTTCATATCTCTGCAATCTTTTGCTAGTCACAGAGAGAAACTCAATTTTACACCACAGTTTTTCACAATGAGAGTCACCTCTTCGCTGTGGTTATGGTTTCACATATCATAGCTGACTCTTACTAGCTCCTGTTTGTGCAGTTGCTGCAGTTCATGCTAATCGCTGAAAAAAGAGCTTGCACCTGGCACCTGACTTTTAATTTCCTTTTCTTTTTCCGTAAATTTTATTTCTGGAAGGGCTGTCACAAAAGTGCTTGGAAGCTCACTAGAGAGCAGTATGTTTCATGTTTCTTGGATTACAGTCATGTGTTGAGAATTCCCTGAAGTTTTCTAAGTTTTTCTTCACTGGAGGTCCTCATGAACAGTGTTCTTGCATCTTGCAAAGAGTTCTTAAGAAAAAAAAAAAACAAATGCATTCAGAAGACTCAAGATAGCCTTGCTAGTTCTCCTCTTACTTTCCTTAATGCCAATGTCAAAAGTCAGACAGTACAATTACTACGTTGACACCCTGACCCTCTTCTAGGAGGCCCAATCCTGATGGGTCCATGGAGTTGGAATGAGAGACTCATTCCAATGAATCAGTGAAGAGAGGGAGGTGAAAAGTGATTTCCATTGCATTATGAAGTTCTTCGCTATGACAACTTTGCTAACTTACCTCCTTGCTAGTGCACTGCTGTGTCTGGCTGTATTGTACTGTTATAATCGATATTTCTTCAGCCATAACTAAATGTGAAGCTCCCAAGTTTCTGCTGTAAGCAGTGAGGTCAGAGTTACGAAACATAGAACTAGCTGCCCAGGCAGGGGGAGGTATATGAGTTTGAAAACTTCTCAGCTGATTCCATTGTTTAAAAATACCCTCTCTGGTTCCAGCCAAAATCATGGATTTGGCTTGGATGAAAGGGCTGGAGGAACCTCCTAGAAAGCAGAGGAGACGAAAAAGAGGAAGAATCTGGAGGGTAAACAATGACTCTGACAAACTACTGACTGCAAATAATTACCATGCAAAACTTAATTTTTTATAATTCACTGGTGCCCAATGGATTTATACGCATAGCCTTGTAGCATTGCTTCTGCTTCCCACTCAGATGTACCTGTAAAACAACTCTAACTAAAATCTACAGCCCTTGCATGACTACACAAGCTCACTTCCCTTTGCCCAGGCTGAACTCTGTTAGCAAAGGGACACTGTGTCCACTCCTCTCTTGTTTCTTTTCTGTGAAGGTACAGGGATGGGTAGGGCACAGGCACATTCATGTCAAAGGAGCTAGCTTGGTCCAGTCTTGATTTGGAAAACTAGTGACAAGACTAAAATAAGATCACAGATTTGAGAGGCAAAAATCTACCCTGGAATCATTCTCCTAGCTATGCTCTCAGAGAAGACAAATGGCAAAGGAGGTGGTGGAGCCTATGGGGAGTTCAGCTGCCTTTCCTAACACAAACTAAAGAAGTTACAAAGAAACAAAGCTGATGGATAAAGGATTGAGGAGAAATGTAATAATGATGATGCTGAGTTCAAAAAGAGCTGATTCACCCTGCACCATACTTTTGGAACTTTTGAACCCTTCTCCCACAGCAGGAATAAAACTGAAGGGTAAGACTAGGCTTGGGAAAAAGCATGTTTAATTTATAATCAAGTTAATCCCTAATAATGGCAAACACTGCTTGCTTTAGCTGCTCTGTGCTACTTGAATACCAGCCAAGAGACACAAAGAGCTGTAAGCATTTTCCAGTGGGTACATTTTCTGTCTGACTTCAGTGCTACAAGGAAATAATCTAAGCAGTAAGGTTCACAGGAATGATTTGAGCATGGAAATGCTTTGTAGGTATAACAAACCCATTGCAAGATACGGCATGCTGACATATATCTGTGTGAAACCACAACCTTAGTCAAGACACCATGCTGATAGACTATTGGCTTTCATGTTCAAAATAACTTGCTGCTGCACTTGCCACTGCTGCTCAACCCCCTAAGGTATCTGCTAAGAAACCAGAGAAAGTAGCAGGAGGATCCAAATCCTGCAGACCTGGAGTCTCTGGTATGCTGATTAGAGAGCAATGTCTGCCTACAAGAAACACGAACAAATGATAACACATGACTCCAGAAAGGAACTGAAGTCTAATTAGTATACAGAAACAACAACGTCACCAAGATAGGGCTCAGTAGCCCGGACAAGGGCAGAAAAAGTGGTCTTGGTGCTTCTAGCTCCTTAAAGCTCAACAACACCAGCAACAACAACAACAACAACAACAACAGCAACAAAGAGAAGATGCCAAGAAAACAGTGAAGACCAAAGAGAACCTGACCCTTGATTGTCATATAATAGCTGTGACTGTGAAGAACATCTCAAGGAAAGCCAAGAAACTGTCAGCCATGATGGTCAAGAAAGCAATCAAGAGACTAGAGCATATGAAAGCTGACAGATGAAAAAAGGAAAAGATCCCATCTAAGGGCAAAACAGTGAAAATCAAGGCTGCTGAATGCAAGGCAGAGAAACCGAAAGTGGCCTGGATTAAGAAGGCAGTACATGAAAAGAATGGGCTGTTATGAGCATCAAGTCCTGCTTCAGGGACACTGAGTATAAATTCTTTAATTGATTAATCATTTCAGTCAGGTTTTGCATTTTTTTCATGCAGTTTCCCCAAAGGAAGAAAATAAACCGTAATAATTAAAATATCTTGATTTGAAAGAAAACTCAGGCTTTGTATGAATTACCATGTTTTTTCTGTTTTCTTCAATTCTCTACAGCATGACTGTAAAAGAGAGAGAGCCAATATTTTCGCAGAGGTGTACAGTAAAATGAGCAGAGGCAACAGATCAACTGAAAAAAGGAATTTGTGATTTAAGATCAGGGAAATAGTCTTCATTGTACCAGAAAGGTTGTGGATTCTCCATCCTTGCCAGTTGTTTCAAGCTCAGCTGGCCTAGGCTCTGAGCAATTTGATTAGTTCTGCTTGCTGTTAACATAGTTTAATCAATGATCTTAATTGAGATCTCAATGAGGACACATTAAAAAAATAATTTAATATACATTTATTTTTACATTTAAGCCGGTGAGTTCTTGTGTTTCTTCTTACTTAGAAACTTAATACAGACAGTTATTCATGTAAATAATAATATATTTATATTGTATCTCTTTGTTAATGTCTAATTTGTGACTGTATTTGGATGGTAAGTGAAATGTTGTTAAAGTATCCAAAGCAATGGTCTGAAAGAGCACTTAGTCAATAAATAAAGCTTTGCTCTGTGGATTACTTTTAGCAATTCAGTTGTTTAATATATATGGGAACAGAATGTCAAGAAGTACACGCAACTTGCATTTTAACTGATATACTATTGAAAACATTTTTATTAAAAGAAAATCTAATTAACAGCAAAATCATAGAATCATAGAATGGCTTAGGTTGGAAGGGAACTTAAAGATCATCCAATTCCAACCCCTCAGCCACAGGAAGGGTTACCTCTCACTGTGTCAGACTGCCCAGGGCCCCATTCAACTTGACCTTGAATGCCTCCAAAGATGGGATATCCCCAACTTCACTGGACAATCTGTTCCAGTGCCTCACCACCCTTTGAGTAAAGAATTTTCTCCTAACTTCTACCTTAATCTCCTCTCTTTTAATTTAAATCCATTCCCCCTTGTCCCATCACTGTCAGACAGTGTAAAAAGTCAGTCTACCTCCTGCTTATTACCTCCCTTTGAGTACTGAAAGGCCACAATGAGAACTCCTCACAGCCTTCTCTTCTCCAAGCTAAACAAACCCAGTTCCCTCAACCTTTCTTCGTAAGAGGTACTGCAGCCCTTTGATCTGCTAACAGAAATACACTGCAAACACAAAAAATCTCATGAGTCAAAGCCTAACCCTGTGCAGATGAGAGCTCCATTTATAGTCACTCAGGCTGAGGTTGTTTTTATTATACCAGTGTGAAGTAAGGACTCAGTAGTGCTAGCCAGGAAGAAACATTGATTCTAGGAGATAGAGTTGTGCAATGATGTGCATTGTGTGTTTCAGTCTTGAAGAATGATGGCATGCCATTAGATGAAGTTAGATGGGTAATTTGGGCCACTGCCATTTTTGTTCTAGAATTACTATCTAAATTTAGTCCTCTTCACTGCTTGCACAAGAATGGACACTGCGTAGAGTCTTCCATGTACTGAGTGCTCCTTCTTTGTAACTGAAGTATGATGTACAGTTATCTTCTGATGAATCTACATGGAAGTCAAATAAAGATAATTTTCCTGATCTTCTTGACCTACAAGTATACTATTTAATGTACACTTGTAATTTCTTATTATACTTGTAAATTTTTCAGTTTTCCGTAGTTCTGAGTTAAATGTCACCAGAGAATAAATTATTTGCTTATAATGTGATGTATCAGTTCTTTTCTTACCATTTTACCACCTTACCGTTTTAGTTGGAGACAGTAATTCTTCTACCAGTAAGTCATGGCACACACTTAGTTAGAAAATATGTTTTCAGCACACATCTCATGGGGTGGTAGGAGTTATCACTGTGCTCCCCAGCTATGAACTGTCAGAAAAATCTAGCACAACTATCCATGGGAAATTAAAAAAATAATAATACAATAAAAAAAAAAAAAAAAGCTGAGGATCATTTTCTGTATCTGTAGAAATAATAATGAGTTTCTAGAAAGACTTGTGATTCATGAGTGAACGGTGGGTAGCAACTCAGAAATGAGCTAGTAGGGAGTAAAGAGGTCCAAATGACAGATTTGGGGTGGAGTCAAGTCTACCCACAAAGCTGGAGGAAATACAGCTAGACACAAATAAACTCAGACACATGAGATTTGCCAAGAAAAACAGAAAATAAACATTCTTTTAATGTTTTGTGTGTATTATATGGATTCTAGCATTAAAACAGTGATCTCCTGGGGAGGAGCACCTCTTCCTATCCCTGCTGAAAGCAAGCAACAGAGAGATTTCTAACTATTCCCCAGATTGTATGAGTGTTATATTTCTACATACTGTACAGTAGCTATGTTATGCAGTTATATATCTATATATCAGCTTATATTCAACTCAGAATACAGGGTGGAGACTTGCCCTAGTCCAGTTTCCAAGAACACCTTCTAACTTCTCATTTCCATCCTACAGGGAGATAGGATGTGTGAAGGGGGCCTCACAGGATCCCAGCATTGAAATCAGTGACTGCAAGTTACTTGACTAGATTTGAGATAAAGATCTTGGTGCCCTTCTCTCTACAGAAATGTGTAATAATTTCCTCCTCTACACCCAATCTCTTGAGAGGAGAAACATCATCCTCTGTGTAGCAGGGCTATGCCCTTATGTATATATATGCAATCACTGCATAACTTGTAATTCTTTGTCCTGTAAAATGGATTAACATTTAGAGATTTAGCCCATTTAGCCAATTTTGACCTTACATAGAACAAACATGTCCCTGCAGGGTGTCCTTCCATACATGGAGGTTTGTAATGCAGCTTCTATCTGCATACAGTAAAGATCCAAGTATTGTGGAGACACTCTTACATCAAGTGTTTTTCTCCTCAATTTTTTGAGTAGTCTACCTCTACACAGCAAACTGTCCCTTGTACTGTGCTACTCTGGCTGTTCAGCCTGCCAGGCTGAATGGTACTCAGTTCAGCAGCAGAGTATATTATATTGTGAGTGTGAATACATGCTGTAGCAAACTACCATTCTGCTAGAGCTAAGAACAGCGTTCAGAGATCCTCATTGATCTGCTGCTGCAATGAGATAGATGCTGAGCTCAGGTGCTCTAGAGAACAGTTGGTCATGCCACCAAAATTCACAAAGAGTGAATTAATACTCTTCAGACAGCTCTTCCCCATTTCCCCTATCCAACTTCCAAACATTGACCATATACCTGGAAAAGTTTTCTGTGCATCTGGAAAGTGAGGTCCTCTAGCAGCCAACAGACATAGTGCTACCGGAGTGAATTATTTTCCCAAGGTTGGCCTGTCTCTATGCTCATAGCTACAAATATGTCCACCTCCTCACCAGCACCCTGTTCTGTACAATACAGCACACACAGAGGGCCTACAGGAAAACCCAAGGATCCCAGATAATGATTCCTCTACCACATCTCATTCCAGTTTGTGACTCCTTTCTGTGCAGAAGACACAAGGTCAGGAGATAGGAACTCAAGTGGAGATACTGAAAGTGGACTCAGCATCTGGAGAGTGTAGATACAGACAGATCAAACAATCCATCAGGACAAGCTAATTTGTTGTCTCTTTGCTGTCCTTCACCCCAGAAAAAGCAAGTTCCCAGTTCTTCAAGGACACACATGTTCTTTGAGCTCTCTTGGGATTAGGAACAGATGTAATCATACTTGCTGCTTCCTGAAACTTGCCTGAAATGGGCATCAAGATTTTTCTTTGGTAGAAAGGGAAGAACAGAGGAGAGGAGGGAAAAGGAGAGATGAGAAGAGGAGAGAGATCTCTCTTCTTGAGAACATAATCTCCTTGAGTAAAACATAATGCCATGTTAAATCCAGAATTTTTTCTTTTGGTAGTATTTGTGTGAGGGAGGCAATAGGCTTCAAACAAAGAACTTCCCAGAGGTAGTTATAAATCATCTGCTGCCATACAGGGACAATGTTGTTTGCCTTGGGGGGAAAACAGATCATCTCCCAGTTCTGTCACTTCTCTGAGTCCAGCAGAGACAGAGTAAACTCAGTAGCTGTGGAGGACTGGAGAGGAACAGTCTGAGCATATCTGATCTCATACTTGTGCCATGCAAGAAATGTAAGCCAGGGCTTAAAGCCTTGTGCATAAAGGCTTGCACTCCGCCATACAAGAAACAGCTTAGGGCATTTCTACCATTGGAGAGAACACTCCATCTCCATTCATGTTTCTCTGCAGAGACAATACACAGATATAAGGACCTCTGGGAAATAAGCCTGCCAAACAGAAATTGAGAGAAAAAGAGAGTATCCACATCCTCAGCAACAGATTTAGTAGACAACTGCAGCCACCATGACATGGGACTCTGTGCACTGCAGCATCTGAAGAAGAGGATGTGGGAGGTGGCAAAGAAGCAAGGGGGAATTACAGCAAGAAAGAAGGACTTGTCTTGGTTTGTAGGCAGGGGATGATGATTTCTCTTCTCTCCTTTTTTCTCTTCTACTTTTGGTAGCTCACAGAGCATCAGGCCTCCTGCGCTGCTGCTCTAGGAGCTGTTTGCAAGGGAGCTGCAGGAGTTGCCCAGATCTGTGGAGACGTCGAGAAGGAAGACCAGCCAGCTGGCGACAGATCTCATCTGAAGACAAAGCAGATAAATACACGTTGACAGATAATCAAAGTTTCCTTCAAACTCATCACTACCAGAAAAGTTAGGAATATATCCTTCACTGTGCTTACAGAAACTGTTATCACTGCTGAATCCTCACACACAGGAGGCAAGTGAATAAAACCTTAGGCTCTTCTTCATTTACTTCTGGCTTTATTGATGTATAACATATATAAAAACACCTTTTTTTTTTTTTTTTTTTGCTGCAACTACGTAAGAGATCTAGATAGGATTTTTTTTTTTTTATCTATGAATAGAAATACTGAGAGTTACTCTTTAACCTCAGTGTAAGTTTGAGTAAAGGCTTATCTGGGATTAGCAGGGCTTGATGAAAGCAAAGCAAATTCAAGGCACAATCAAGAGCTCTCAAAATTTTGGTAGCATAGTACCTACTTTTCATAGCACATGTACATGTACATGTACAAGCCTGCACTGCATTAGAGTTCCCCCAGAATTAGTCTATGGAACTTACTACATGTAGATTGGGTCTAGGAAATAAGTTAGTTTGGAAACAGTATCAGATGGCTGCAGTTATTCTTCTGTTCTCCTTCCTAGGCTTGTACTGTAGCTCACCTTGCATGACCTCATTCTCCTTGCAGACAAGGCGAGAACACACCTCCTTGTTTATTACATACATGCGACGTACACTTGAGGGATCACCAGGAGTATGCCAAGGACAGCAGAGAAAAGCACAAGAATAAAAAGAAACAAAAAAGAGATAGGCAATTAACATAAACTCATGTTTATATTCATGATGAGGAGGCAAACCCTAAATCTTTTTGGAATAATTAGTCCAGAATAAGGCCATTGTCAAAAGAATGGTAACCTTCATCAAGTCTTCATGGTATGGCCAAGTGACTTGCATGAGGATTACAATACAGGATGCATAGTAGCTCCTTAGTCCTGCTCAGATAATAGATATGCTTTTAATTAATCAGCTTAAGAGGCAGCTCTGAGGATAGGATTAATCTTACCAATTAGTTCCTTGAAGGAAGTTGCAGTTTCCAAAGGAAACAGTTGCTGAACTGGATGTGCCGTTTCTGGAAGGCTTTTAGGGCTTTTCTTGGAGACTGTTGTTTTCTTACCTGGTAACACAGAGGTAGCTGATACACTGCTTTACTGGCTTGTGAACAGAGTACAGGCGTGTGCAAGGGAACTGCTCCTCACGACAATCTGAGAACACACGTAACACACAGGGGTTCAATCCAGCATCATCGGCACGTATATGCGTTCTGGATGCATATTTTACTAGGTACTGTCCTCCAGGCTTCTAGTGAAAGCAGCTAGTAACAATTTTCCATTCTTGTGTAAGAGATGGAAAGTTTTAGAGAAGAGGAAAATAAGGCAAATATTTCTGAGCACCTAGCCTCATAAGATAAAAGTAAGGGAAAGTGAAGTGCAAACCAAACCTACTGGGGATCCTCAACATGGAAGGCAAATTCTTTGACGTGAACAAATACAAATAAACAAAACAAATTGTAGTTGCACAATTAATATGTTTCTAATAGATCTACAGTCTCACGCTTTGGGATACAAACGTGGACAACAAACTCCATTGATTAGGGTTAACTATGATGAGTTTTCTTGAATTTCCTTCTGAAATACCAGCTCTTGGCCACTCAGCATGCCTGGTCTGGTGATGTACTAATTCTTCCCACCCTGGGCAAGCCACACAGTGAAAGATTTCAGTTTCTACTACTGTCATTATCCAGTACTCTTAATGCAAGGAACAGGATGAAGTGAATTTTCCAGCAGGTCTCAGGCGACAAAGTTTGGTGCTCAGCCAGCACCTGCCTGTAGAGGTAGGTGAAAGTGGGCTAGTGAAGGCGACAAATTTAAATATACCTGACGAAGCTGTTGTAGTTTCAGTGTCAGATTGAACTGAAAGACAGAAAGGTAGCAAAATTAATGTAGTTTTCCATAATTTCATTCTAGACACTGGCTTATTCAAAACAAATAACTGGAAATTTCTTTCAAAAGCCCTCCCTTGTAATTTCTGATGTGGAAGAAGATTTCTTTGCTACTTACACAAAGTAAAAGAAAGTACAAACCCAATGTGAATCTAGTGTCAGCTATCCACCCAGCAATGGTAAAAATCTGTCCAAGGTTTACCATAAAGCATTATTTTACTGTTCAAAATCACACCGTAAAATGCATCCTGATTTATAATTAAAAAGCTTGAGTACGTCACTGTCATTGCCATCAATTTGGACGCGCAAAAAAGCCTGTGACTGGCTCTTACTAGCTGGACCAGCTGGTTCTTTAATGCCTATGACAAGAAAGCAAAGGCTGTTTGGTTTTATTGTTCCCTGTTATGAACCAATTCACCTGTACCACAGAAAAACAGTATATTTTATTATTTACCCGGAGACAAACTCAGAGGAGTTGCTAGGCACAAGTTCCCATCAATGGTATTAGAAAAACTGCGCACTTCCTCTGTCAACCAGAAGCATAGGCAAAATACATGAACATAGAGAAAAGGAGTCTCCTGGGCACTGGGGTTCCAGTTTGGGACTTTTGAGGAACGTGGAATTCTAACTGTTCAAGGGACCAAGTGAGGGGAGGAAAGATGGGTCTGCAGCACACAGGTGTGAACTGAAAATAAACTCACCAGGACTAAGAAGAACAGGTGGTGTTACAGCTGCAGCTGGAAAAAGAGAAGATGTTCTGAAAGATTTGAGATTTCATCCTCTTCCTCCCTCCCAATGGCTCATCACTACTGACTTGTAGACATCAGACATGCTGTTCATAGTACCAACAACTATCTGAATTGTCAGATTAATAGCAGACTTCTGTGAATATGCTACAGCTGATTGGATGCTGTAGAGCAGAGTTGGATTCCATGGCACATCCCTCTCTGAGTAGTTTCTTCTTGATCTCTCCACAGTAAGTATTTTGAAAGAAAAATTTTCTGTCAAGGCCTCATATTTAGCCTTTTCAAGTTTAGAAGCAGGTTAGCCTCAACCAGTTTGGTGTGGACACAGGATGCATTTATCTATCCTCCTGCAGACTGTCAGGTCTCACAGACTGAATGTGAGACTCATATATGTTCCAGTAACCTCCCACCAGCCGCCATGTGTACATGAGACTGTGCTTCCACTTTTCTCTGCCAGTGTTTTCCCAGTGTTTTCCGCTTGATCCCCAATATTCTACTCACAGAGCAGAGTGGCTTGCCCTGAGGCAATCTCCAGAACGAGACTTGGCTCCCCATACATGTTTGCATGAGGTAAGCCATGGGTGTCCAACCTTTTGGCTTGCCTGGACTGCACTGAGTGAAGAGAAATTGTCTTGGGCTGCATAGGTTGCTCTGAGCCTAATGCCTCCTATTTATTTCCATGGAAACTACAAAAGATACGATGAGCACAGTCACTCTGTTTGTTCAGCAAGTGTAAAAAAAGTCCATTTATTTATTTATTTATTTATTGCATGGAGGAATTCAGTGACATACCTTTGCTTCACATGCATTTCCATATCAAAAATCATTTTGTCAGACCACCCGACTGCTGCCATCTGTTGCACAGCAACAAAATGCAACACGAAGGTTGGCCCGAAGGTTAAACTTATACTGCCGTATTGCCATCTGCCTCTAACATTGTGAGCCAACATAAAAAATAGCAGGCATTACTTCCAGAACAGCCCTAGTAAAATATGTACTATAGTCAAATCAACAAAAACATAAAGCTAGTGGGATATTTGCTCTTGTCTTTGTGAAACTAATGCATCAGTCTGGCTTGATGGCACTGGTTGCAATTCTTTATGAATTATCAATGTGCTCATCAGAGATTTTTAATTAAATTTTACTCTCCCTGTCCTTCATCCTTGACAGCAGTTGCTCACAAATGAGCATATTGCCAAAAGTGATGACATGAATAAGGCATGACTGTGAAGTGAGGGACACTTCTTTGTTGAGAGGTCATATAGAAGTCTAATAAGGCAACATGATCAAAGTTTTGTTTTGAGTTGAATATCTGGTTGCAACTGTATACATTCCAGTTGGAAGTTTGCAGGTAATGTATTTATGTCAACTGAAAATGGAGTCACAAATGTAAATTGATGATTGTTTTGGCAATATTGAAGCCTATTCACAAATGCCCATATTAAAACGGAAAGCACAGCTGTGTATTTTGCTCTGTTCAAAATGCAGAAAACTATTTGCAAGAACTTGAGTTAGCAGTGCATTACGATCTCTCCGTGATCTGGAGCCCACACAGTGAAAAACGCATACCAACGTCTGATAGCTGAGAGCGACGGGTGCGCACCTGGCCTCTTGACGCCAGGGGGCGGGCCACAGTGCGAGCCGTGCGGGGCCGCCGGTTGGACATGCCTAAGTAAGCGCTCGTCTGAAGTGTCATCCATTCACCGTAATTTTCACATTTTTTTTGCTACTCCTCGGCGACATTAGCTGCAGGTACGGCATGGAGGACAGTGCTACTACATTAACACGTGAACCTAGCCAATTTATCTCCCTTGTCACTTAGTCTCTTTCTTCCTACAACTTCCTCTGGAAACTCAGGCTGTGTAAATTTCAGATTTCATGGCTTCTTGCAGTGCAATCAGTTTCAGTCAGCTCTGAGTACACCAGGTGAAACCAGCATTTCATTGGATAACAGATCATTAGCTACCTTGATTTACTTCCCTGCACGGTGCAGAGAAAAGACTCCCTGAGAGCCATAAATTCGAAAGAGAACTGCCAGATGTCAAAGATGGGGAAGAGGGGTTTCTTAACATTTGGGGCTATAGGAATGGGAATAAAGGTAAACAAGGAGATAAAGAAGCCTGAAGTTGCTGAGAGGTAAGAACTTACCAGGGGTGCTGATGAGAGAGCTGGTGTGAACATCACCTGGAAGAGAGAATGTCAGAGTCACAAAATTGTAGGGGTTGTAAGGAACCTCTCCAGAGGTACGTTACACAGGAAAGTATCCAGATGGGCTTTGAGTATCTTCAGAGAAGGCAATTCCTCAACCACTCTGGGTAGCTTCTTGCAGGGCTCTGTAAACCCTAAAGTGAATAAGTTTTTCCTCATGTCCATATGCTCTTTGTTCTAAGTTGTTCCTATTGCCCCTGATTCTGTCAGTGGGCAACAGTGAAAAGCATCTGACCTCAGTCACTTGACTCCCACTCATTAGATATTTGTAAACATTTATGAGATCTGCCCTCAGTCTTCTCCAGGCTGAAAAGGCACAGGTCTCTCAGCCTTTCCTTCTAAGAGAGACGCTCCAGTGCCCTAATCATCTTTGTGACCTTCCAGTGGACCCTCTCTATAAGTTCACTATCTTTCTTGAACTGAGTAGCTCAGAACTGGACACAATACTCTACATGTGGCCTCAGCAGAGAAGAGCAGAGGGCAAGGATCACCTCCCTCACTCTGCTGGCCACATTCCTTTAAATGAACCCCAGGATAACACTGACATTCTTGGCCAAAAGGGCACCCTGGGTCATGGTCAACCTGTTGTTCAGCAGGACACCCTTCTATATCCTGAGAGAGTTTGTCTTTACTTTTGTTGTTTCTTACATGATAAACTATAGATAGCTTGAATTATCTTGGCTACTGGGGAAGGCTTAGGAGACAGTGGGATCCAATCCAGGATGTACATATACATACTGAACTCATTCCATCCTTATCCACTGCCTTCTACAGTAACTGGACTGGAACTGGAATTCTTAGTGTTCATTTTTTGGCGTAGATGTCCTTTGAACAAGGGAATGAGACTAGATAATCCTTAATGGTCCCTTCCAACTCAAGCAATTCCATGAAGGCTGCTTCAAAACTAATGCCTCCTATTTTATTGGTTATTTTATTTATGGTGGCCCACAACATCAGAGGTGATGGTATGGCAGTAGAGGCTGAACCTTCCCACTAATCTTCTGTTGCATTTTGTTGCTGTGTGGCAGATGGCAGCAGAGGGGCAGTCTGACAAAATGGCATCTGACATGGAAGTGAGCATGAAGCAAATGCGTGTGATTGAATTCCTTCGTGTTGGAAGAAATTGCACCTGTTGATATTCATTGATACTTGCTGAATGTTTCTGGAGAAAGAACAGTGAATGTTAGCACAATGAGGCAGTAGGTGGTGTGTTTCAGCAGTGGTGAAAGACAGCCCATGCTCTTGACAGCCACACAAATTTTTGTGAGTGTGGCATGCAAGTTCATCACTTGATAAAAATGCATAGCTAATGGTGGAGAGACTATGTAGAAAAACAGTTTTGTAGCTGAGAATTTTCTCTATCAAGCAGTGCTATTGCGCTCCTTGTTGGAGTTTCTGTGGAAATAAATGAGGCATTACTTTTGGAGTTACTTATGTATAATTCTATGATGTTGCACTAAACTCTTACTGAACTCTGGATTCATATTCTGATTTCTCAGCAATGGGCACTGTAGGCATCATGACTGGAAGAAAAGTCTTCTAAAACCAAGGCACTGATGGCTCCTGCAGCAGCAGGATAGGCAGCTGGAGTACTCACTGCATGACCTAACAATCAGTTAATTGCAAGGCAACTCTAAAATTTAGACTGTAAGAATTCATCAGCAGATGAGTTTCTCTAAAGGAAAACTGATGGCAAAGCTGAGGTAGGTGGAATGGAGGGACAAAGTGTGAAGGAAAGGGAAGCTTGGCTGACGTATTTTGGACTGGCCTTTGAATTGTTTTCAAGAAAGGGTTGTGGCTCTGAGATACCTCAAGGCTTAGTCAGTTGCTTCAGTTTGGAGAAAAGTAAGGCTCTTGTTCCTCTGAGTGACAAAACATGATGAAAATATACATTTATTTTATCTTATCATGTCAAAGAAATGGAAGAAATAAGTTACAAAGGGATAAAGCAATTTGCCCCCCAACAACACATTCAATGCGAAAAACATTTAATACCCTTCTGCTGCAGTCTTGCAGATAAAGTATGATATCACTTATGCACCATTTTGCTCAGAATTTTCCTGAGCAGTTGTGATGTTGCCCCAGCTTCTCACTGCTAAAGAAATGTGACCTCACAGCCCTCGACGTAACTTCATGCAAAGCGCTCAAAACCCCAACATTATTTGCAAAGAGCACATAACATTTAGCAGGTTACCTTAGAAGCCTTGTTTATTCTTCCCTGAAAGACAAGCTACAGTGTCACAGGAAAGGAAACTAAGAACAGCATTTGCAACTAACCAGGCTGCAGCTATATAATACAACTAAGTCACATGAACAGTTAATACACAGGCAGTATATTAACGTGCCAGTACTACTTACCAGTTACACTCTCCAAGTCTTGTCCGTTGACCACCCATGGAAACCAGCCTGCAAGGAGAGGAGAGTGAAGAAAGGAGAGGGATTTCTATAAGAAGTCTTTGTGAAACTTGTTATGAGATGACTGTTTGTGTAGGAGACACCACTCACAGCTGAAGAGAGAAACACTCTCCACTCTGCCTCCACTCCCTCTGCTCACTGACTTTCTTCTTTAAAGACATTTGGATACAGTGAATCCTGATTCTCCATCTGCTGTTTCCACCAGTATTGAAGGCTGGGCAGGGTAAAAGACTGTAAATACCTCCAAATCTCTCCTACTTTGCACTTCTGCAGCACTCCTTGATGTATTTTGATAACAAATTACTACTTGCCTCCCTGCTGAGGTTGGTCAAAATCCCTATCTGTGTTTTAGAGAAAAAAGAGGAAATCGAGTCATAGGAGTTATTTGTTTGGGTCACAAAAGTGTGTCACTGGCACAGTAAGCAACAGATTGCATGTCTCTTTTAGCAAATAATTATCCGGTCCCTCATCCTCCCCAAATACTGAGCAGAGTAGAATATCTTTCCTGTGCTCAGGAAGGCTTGGCTGTGTGTGCTGCATGGCAAAAGAGGAATTGAAATAGATTGTTCATTTATCCAAACATAACAGGTGAAAGAGCTGCTTCCTCCAGCAGCCAGGAATATGAAAATATTTCCTGCTAGACACAGAGAGGGGAAACTCTTGCATAATTGGGGACGGGTTGAAGGAAAGAATTCGCAGAAAAAAGAGAGTGACCTGGGGCACTGCAGGGATGTGTGCAGGACCAGCCCAAAGCACATCTTATGGACTCAGCCTTTAGCTGTCTACTCTCAGTGGAAGTACTGCATGAGTAAAGACTATCTTGTCTGGAGTTTTATTCTTAGTCCTTCCTCATTCCAAGAAGCCATTACTTGCAAACTGCAGAAGGACTCTTGGGACTTCTATTTAATCATATTCTGCAGCTTCAAAGGACTATTCTGTTCCACACCCAGCTGCCAGCAAGGGCCCCTTGCTGGTTGTTGATCGAGGGAGAGACAGATACATATAATTTACATTCAGGGTGGTGGATCCCTACAATTTTCCTGTTCTGGCTAATCTCTTTAAAGGTAATTAGCATAGGCAAAAGATCTTCACTTTCTTGTTGGTTTCTAATAGAAAGCAAAGTTGTCAGGTTCTGACCAAAAAAAACCTTCTTAACATTGAAAAGACACCTTTTACTACCTTTTCTTCCCCCTGCAAGATGACTAGAAAACAAGACCAATTCTAAAACAGCAGGACACAAGTGAAGTGAAACTTCAGAGTACAAGGAAAGGAGACAAATGAGGTGAATTTCTAGAGAGATTTTCAATTACCTCAGTTTGTATTTGTTCAGGTAATCAATTTACATGTTTTATAAATGCTTGCATTTTATTGTCCAAGTTGCAGCAAATGCATCCTTGAGGTCTGAGAAAACTGCAACCCTAACTCACCAGTTTGTAGCTAAACCAAAATTGAAAAAGACAGTGAGAGACCAGGTGCTATCATCCAAGTTAAAATATAGATAACAGAATTCCAAAACCAAATTCAGAAAATAAATTCTTGTTTAAGGTCATCTTCTATGCATCATAGACTTTTTCTTTCTACCTTTAACTTTGTGGTCCAGGTCTTGGATGCCTCTCCTCCCTAATTTGTAGACACAAACATGACATCCTCTTTGTGGTAACTACTGTGCATGCTTACAGGAAAAATGAAGAAAAAGAAAAAGAAAAAAAAACTACTATTGGGGGCAAAATTGAGCTCCGATTAAATCCCCATGCAGTCACCAAACAACAGAGGAAGCCCATCTCAAGCCATCTCATGCAGCATGAGGGGAGAATTGATGGGATTAGATCAGAATGACCTGATTTGAATGTCATAGGTGCAGTCATCTGTCTCTTACATACAGTTAGTCTGGGGTGAAACTTTCTCTACTCTCTGAAGTGAAACTTTTGCTGTCTATTCTGAGTATTCTGATTCTACTGTCTGATGCTGATCAATTTTTCTTTCTTTTTGTAATTTGATCCCACTTGAATTTTTGCCTAAGATACACCAGCCAAGGGAATGAAGCAACAAAACAGAACAAAACCATAAAGTGGAGGCTAAGTTTTCAAAACAGCAACACAAAGATGGACAAAATCTACTGGCAACTAGAAGTGGGGGCACTCCAGCAGTAACTGCTAGTGACATTAACCTTTTCACAATTACAAAAGAATGAATTTTGTGGAGCACTGGGAAATGGTCTGCAGATCGTGCAGACACAGGTTGTCAGCTATGTGAAGTACAGCACAGTCTATAGCATAAAACACAGCTAATTCTCTTTCTAAATTCCACACCTGGATGTTCTGCATATCAAACATTCCTGGAATTCACCTCTGTCTCGTGACTCCCACTATTTTACTGGGGGGTTGACACATACAGGAACCAGTCCCGAGTTCCTAAAAAAACCAGTCCCAAGTTCCTTATACCCCTGTGCCTTTCTTGTTCGGCCTTTTCCCCCTTCACTATCCTTCTACGTGTCTCTGTCTTTTACAGAGCATTTCACTTTAGCCTCTGTAGGACAGTCAATGCAGCCAGTGTGGAGAAGAAATCCTCCCCTTGGAGTACAGACTCACCAGCTGCAGAAAAGAAGAAAGCTAAGATACACAACACTGTAAAGGTTCCAGAGGTCTCCATCCCTGTGGAGAGAAGAAGAAAGTGGTCAGAAGAAAATTATAATGGGAACAGAGATACTCTTGCTTGTAACCTAGAAATTTTGCTTGCTGCCTCCATTTCCCTTTCAAGACCATTAGTTCTTCTCAACCTCCCTCCCACCTGTCTCCCTCCCAATCTGGACAGTTTTCCAGACTTTCTGAAATATTTTGGACTGAATGTAAAATTCCATCTGCCTTCTTCCTCTTTCCACCTCATTTCAGCCTCCATCCCTTTTCTTATAGAGGTGGCTAAGCCCCGTCCACACATGCAAACCCAGCAAGCAAAGAAGTTATCTTCTTGTCTCCCTCCACTCTCTCTCCCACGTTAACATTGTTTTAAGGAGAACTGAGAGAATACATAGGATTCACATCACTTACTGCTGTCCTTGGTCTCTGTTTGTTTCAGCAGCAGATGCTGTCTTTCTCCTTTAGCAGTTCCTCCACTTTGGCTATTGGCTAAATCAAATGCAACCACACCCAGAACATGCTCTACTTTTGTTTGTCTTCAAAATACAATTTTCAGGGAAAAAAAAAAAAAAAGAAAAGGAGAAGCCAGTGAGATAGTGGGATGTACTGTCATCATGCAGCTGGAATGAGAGGGGGGGGTAGCGTGGAGTAGCAGCCCACACCCTCATTCCAGAGTTTATTATACTCCAAAGTGAGACTGCTCCTCCCATTCCCTCAGGACGGCTCAGCCAGCACCATTCTTGTGCCGACGTTGTCCCGTTTTGCTTCGCCCTCCTACGCAGTGCCCTTGCTCTCCCTTCTTTCTTCTACACGAAATCCCGTTTTCCCATTTAGTTGTTCCCTCGATCCTTTTTTGACCGCTTGCCTGTATCGCCCTTGCACACTGACAATATACAGCCCTCTTTGTTTTTTTCGAAACAAGGCACTCGGCTCGCCAAGGTGACAGGATGGGTTCTAGTCTCCCCGACGGTCCCCAGGATTGCAGTATTCCAGACAGAGGCCCTATCAGACATGCGCTACAAATGATGCTGGCCAGGAGGAATCCGAAACCATTTATCCAGCGTGACCCGAAGCCAGAGCAACGGGCGGGTGGACGTACCGCGGCAGGAGAACAGGGCGGACAGGAACGAAGGGAGGAAGCTGGGCAGGAAAGGATGTTCCCGCTGCAGCGAGGAGGGGGTGCACAACGACGGCGAGCACAGGGCGGCTTCGGCCGCGAGATAGGGGGCAGTGCGAGCGCATGCGACGGCACAGTGCCACTACCACCCCGCCCTCCGCGCGCAGACAGTAGCCTGGTCGTCAACCAAACAGCTGGCAGAAACAGCATTACATCAACCGCCACCCCGCGCCAGGGAGGGAGGAGTGTTTCTGTTCCCAATCCTCTGCAGCGGCACGGGGACGGGAGTTGGGAACTGGATGTGATAGGGATGGGGATGGGAATTGGGATAGAGAATGAAATGGTGAAAGGGATGGAGGAAGGGATAGGCGTGGGTGGGAAAGGCTTTGGACATAGGGATGGGATGGGGAAGGGGATGAAGAGAAAAATTGGGGTTGGATGGGGAGAGGGATAGGGATGGGGAAAGGGTTGAGGATGGGGATGGGAATCATGATGCAGAAGGGGATAGGAATGGCGATGGGATAGGGGATGAGGATGGGAATCAGGATGTGATTGCAGATGGAATGGCAATGGAGATGGAGACAGGGAAGGAGATGGTACTGATGCTGTGAATGGGGCTTGCCCTCTTCTGGGGTTGTATGCAAGGGGGACAGGAAGCAAGTGTTGGGCAGAGGTCAGCTCTGCAGTACCACTGCTGTTCTGACCAGTCTGGAAAGGATGGGGAGACCAGAAAGTGTGTGAAAAAGGGAAAAAGTAACAGAATGGGACATAAACAGCAGAGGAAAGGTGAGGAAGGAGGTGTGAGTCTCACTGATGCCATCCTTCAGAATTCCTTGTGCTGCTGCACCTACAAGCACACTGCACACTACAAACAAAGGGAGCAAGCCAGGCAATCCCACTAGCTCCCAGCCCTTCCAGCAGCAGTCCTGGCAGCACCTGCCTCCTGCTGCCTTCCCAGGCTAGGGGATGGCCCAAGCTCCCTTCATTTACAGCAATGGAAGATGGGAACTTTGCATTGGAAAGATGTAGCCTATCAAGCTTACCTTTACTTCTCAACAAACTGCAAACTAGGAACAGTGCATAATTGCAAAGGAAATTCTCACTATGTCCTAGCTGCCGCAAGGGACCCGAAGTGTTACCTTGCGCAACAGAAGGCAGCACCTTCTACCAAACAGCAGGTGAGTAGTGCTTGTGGCAGTGCTCACAAGAACAAACAATTGCCTGCTTACTTATTCCTGGTCTTCCCAGGTCTCAGATGAAAAACACTGGTGGTGGGCAGTAGCAGGACATGGGTAGGGGGAATAGGGAAAACTGAGCATTTACTTCCCTGCTCAAGGGCAGTCCTGGAGTGAAGCTAGATACTGTTTCACTGGAGCTAGATACATGTTTCACTTGTCACCTGCCAAAACTCTGTACACTGGAGATGTCCAAAAGGTGATTAAAAAACCAAAATAAACTGCTGGAAGTTATAACAGCTCTCTGATCAGAGGAATCCTCACAGACCCAAATAGTATTATGTTTGGGCTATAACTTTCCACAGAGCTTGGTTTGGCTTTTGTTTTCCTCTGTGCTTCTTTTGTATTACCATGGATAAATAAAATCCAAGAGCTGCTTCAAAAGTAATGCTTCCTATTTTATTATGGTGGCCCACAACATCAGAGGTGATGGTGTGGCAGTAGAGGTTGAACCTTCCCACTAATCTTCTGTTGCATTTTGTTGCTGTGTGGCAGATGGCAGCAGAGGGGCAGTCTGACAAAATGGCATCTGACATGGAAGTGAGCATGAAGCAAATGTGTGTGATTGAATTCCTTCGTGTTGGAAGAAATTGCACCTGTTGATATTCATTGATACTTGCTGAATGTTTCTGGAGAAAGAACAGTGAATGTTAGCACAATGAGGCAGTAGGTGGTGTGTTTCAGCAGTGGTGAAAGACAGCCCATGCTCTTGACAGCCACACAAATTTTTGTGAGTGTGGCATGCAAGTTCATCACTGATAAAAATGCATAGTTAATGGTGGAGAGACTATGTAGAAAAAACAGAGTTTTGTAGCTGAGAATTTTCTCTATCAAGCAGTGTTACTGTGCTCCTTGTATCTGTTGGAGTTTCTGTGGAAATAAATAAGAAGCATTACTTTTGGAGTTACCCACTTCTTGCAGATAAAGACCCCGTGAGTTCTGAACCACATTTATTCAAAAACTTTCATTGATACCATATGTTGTGGTCTAGCAGTGTATTGATGTACCACTATATACCACAGAAAGCAGAACTCAACTCTTGTCCTAAGCAAGGTTTCTTCAGATTACTTTTGAGCTTTAAGTCTTTTTTTTTTTTTTTTTTTTTTATAGTGGAAGATTGTGCTCTCTCTAGGCTGCCTCCATTAAGAGGACTATTGTTAGCAGCACCCCTCTGTTTTTAGAGCTTGCAGCGGATGGGTGGATGCTTTTGATGATGGAATGGGTGGCTGTGAAGCAGCTCAGTATCTCAAACACAGACAGACCGCAGTGACGGTAATAGATGCATCCTAGTGTATTTGGTTTCTCCGGACACTGGAGGGAGCTGCTGCACATCAGCGTGGCAAGCCACATTTTTTCTCTTGCAGTCCGAGCACGTTCTTGGAAAGCGGCTCTGCGTCTGCAGGTCACCAGCTGTCATGAATTCTCTCCGTTTAGTTCTCCCATTTTTCGCCGCATTGGACCCACAACTCTTTAATTGTTTTGATTTAGGGGAATTTATTTTCCCCCCCATCCCTGCTCTGTGACATTCACAGTGATGGCTAGACAGACCTCAATGTTGGTAGATAAGAATAATTAACATAATTCTAAACCTTCCCATCTAATCCATTTTACTATCTAATTCTTTTCCTGCAGCTGTCCTTCTCTAACAGAAGTACCTTGGGGACATTTGCAGCAATCTGGAAGATGACTCAAGATGAAACATTCTTCCCTCTGAAAAGTCAGACCTCAGTGCCACGGCATGATGTGAAGGAGAACTGCGCTTGCAGTAAATTGATATCATAAATTGGTCAACTAGGAAACTCTCTAAGACTCAAGCTGGAGTGTCAGAAAGCAGGTGTTCTTTAATATCAGTGCTGGATGCGTATGGGCTATCTTTCTATCATGCATGGCTTACACAAAAGATCTTCAGCTTACATACATTACTTGTTTACATATGCTGAAGTTTCCCAGAATTATGTTACAAATTCAGTGACTGACTCCAAGAAGGACTCCAAGGGGAGGGGGCATAAGCACAAAGCCTGATCCATCTGTCCCCAGTTTTGGAAGGTTCAACTCTGACTTCATATCCAGTTAACTGTAGAAGGGCAGGGGCTTTCTTCAAGTGCCTGAGTTTTAAAGTGGTTTTTCAGTTCTTTCTACAAGACTGCCCTCCCAAGGAAAAATATTACGCTTTAAGTGTGTCAATCACATAAGTCTCTCTTGTAAGACCAGTTGTTTGTTCATATAGATTTTGGACCAAACAGAAACAACATCTTTAATTAAACCAGGGCCAGTTTTGAGTACACATATGCTATGACCCCAAGTTAAATGACAGTAGCAGTTTTAGCCATTGATTCCTCCTCCCATCTCTTCACAAGCCCTAGAGCAAAGTTAGCAGGATGAATCCTCCCATTAAAGAGCAGTAATTAGAGCTGGCTAAAGAAGTCACTGCCCTATTCATGTCTCATCTGCAACCAGCTGCCTCTGCAGCTCCAGGAGGAAAGGACCTTCTCTTGAAACATCTCCTGAACTGTTTCTGTAAATTGACACGTATGTGTGTTCAAGACTCCAGACTGTAAGTAGTTACTCTGGTTCTGCTCAACAACCAGTCTAGTACTGAGGTTGCAAAACCATCCTCTGGCTGCATGCAAAGCAAGTGTTAGAAAGTAGGAATGTTTTAATCTTGCTCAGAAAGTTCACCAGAGCTGATCTGGTGGTGATTAAGCCACATCTGAGCTTTCTCATCATTACTTGAGGCCTTAGTTGAGGCTCAAACTTTTGTACCATTTTACTGTCACTTAATAGCCCTAGTTTGGTAGTAGATGGGACAAATTTTGTCAATTTCACTTCCTCTAGCAGGCCAAAGCCCAGAGCTGGCCCAACCCTCTCCCCAAATAAAGCAGCTTCAGAAATCACATGCTCAGCAGGCCACCCTGGTGTTTGGATGCTATGGCACTGAGATGTGTTTTGTCTTGGGGATCCTCATGCAGTCTTCTTGATTCCAGTAGTGGGAGTCTGGGAATATAAGATGCAATGAAAGCAGGATAGCCAGTAATGCCCAGATTAAGTACTTTTTTGTTAAAACTTAAAAAAATTATGTGATACACCTATAAGCTTTTAAACACAATTTGAGTTGGGGTCAAATGTGATGGTTTGCTTTACATTTTGTAACATTCAGAAAAATATCTCTTGTAAGGACTTTTGAAAAAATCTGTCCACATCCAAAATATGCAAACTGTTCAAGTCCTTTTTGTTATCAGTGATGACAGAATGTACCCTGCTGCTGGGAGGGGTAAGAAAGGAGAACAGCAGTGAAATGAAAATGATGCTACATATCACCAAATAAACTGATAAGGTTTATATTGTATGAAAAATTAGGAACTACCACCTTTCAGATTTTTACCCCACTGTTTCCCATCCCTCCACAGGGACTGTAAAGGCTGATTTACTTTTTAAATGTTACATTTTATTCCACAATTGACATTATGGGAATTTGAGCAAATGAAGATTTTAGGCATTACTGCAACTACAACAAACACAAACTGCTGTCTCTTCTATAGGTATAGCTGGATTTGATCAGGTTGCTCAGATTTTCTTTGTTCTTTCCCAACACTGTTCTGAGTTGATAGCAGCCTGAAACCAAGGTATAAGATGCTAATGAAAACATCCTAATGTAATATACATGCATTTAAAGGGAAAGGGACTGCACTAATTTAACTAATCTCAGCTAAAACAGCACCAAAAGTAGACCATTGTGCATCAGTATAAACAAGATATCTGAAAAAAGAAAACAACACAGGTGACTACCCTCCAGCAATTTGATATTATTCTAATATTTTTTGCTTCTCTCTGTCAATGCAGCTGCCCTAATATCTATTTTGTAATTACAAAAACAATTCAACTATTCCTTTATTATTTCATCATTTGTAATTGTTCTCAGAATAAAGATTTACTGGAAGTTTATTTGCATGCAACTGCATAGGATATTTGCACTGAAATCAAAACATGCTGGGTTTACCTGTTAAAAGTATATAAATGCTATTTCTTTATAACAACCTAGACTGTTTAGCAAGCCTTCGGCTATTTATTGTATCCTTTAGTTTTACTTCCTCACCTGCCATCTGGGTTATTCTCTCTAATTTAATCATTTTTTCCCCCTAAAATCTTTTTTTTTAATTTTTATTTTTTCCCTATGTTTAGTATTTTTTCTCTCTTCCTCTTCTAATCTCCATATTTTTTCCTTTGTTTCTTTCCTCTTCTGTGCATATCCTTTTTCCCCCCTCCCCCCCCCCCCCCCCCCCCCCTTTTTGTGCTTTCTCCTAGTTTCTCTGAGCTTTTCCAGCTCTGCTTTCTTTCTGTCTCCCTTGTTTCTGTTCAGTTACCTTCACTGGAATGTTGGTAGAAATATTTTTTGTCATGGAAAACAAAGAGGCTAAATAAGTAACTGCATAAATAGCTAGAATCAGACGGGATGTTTCAGTTGCAGATCTTCTGTGTTCTCACGTTATTTCTTACTCAGCAAAGGAGACGGTTATGCTGCCACCTCTGGCCCTGCACCAGGACCTTGGCTGGGATTGATGGATTGCGCTGCAGCAAGGGCTGGGAGTACTGCAGGGAGGGGAGGGTAGGGACGGAGAGTGAAGGGAGAACACAGGCTGCCAGTATCAGGACTGGAAGGGTAGAGTGGGGAGTGATGGAGAGAGTGGAAACAGAGTGCAGTATGGGGGGCATGTCTAGGAGGGCATGTTTCTGCAGGCTGCACCATTCTTGGTAGTTTGCACAGCAATGGTGTGCAAACACAGCTCTTCAAATCAGAATTTCTTAGGAGCTGTAACAGGGAAGGCAACATTGAAATGCAGAAACATTTAAAAGGTCAAACAAGGTGAACTGCAAAGCTTAGTGAAGTTCACTTCCATTGTACTTTGAAGGGTGCCTTTGGGCAGCAGTGAAGTACGTTAGTATCTCTGAGGCTACTGGCAACAGTAAGCGCGTTGGCAGCACCTGGCTGCAGCAGCTTTGTTGCCATGTGGAGTTTGGCAAGAAAGGTGTGCCCTTTTTGTTGGGCACCACAGGGAATGCAGACAATGTCTCCACAAGCACCAACTACAAGCACTGAACCATTACCCATCGTTCTTGCCTTGTGCTTCTCCTCTTCCTCTTTCATTTTTTCTCTATGCTTCTCCATAGTTCTTTATTCGCTGGACAGATTTTTCTGTTTCCACACAGCTTCCCTTCTCCCCTCAGTATCTTTCTCTCCATCACTCTCCATCCTCTCTCCTCTGGTGGACTTATCCCTGCTGCTCCCAGACTCAGCTCAGTGTCAGTTCTCCACTGGTACCTTGCCCAAACTGGTGATCTGGGGATTGCAGGGCTGCGGTACAGCACTTTCAGAGGTGGGGCTGACACGCAGCTGAACTACAGCTCAGGAGGACAAGGGTGCCTCTCCAGCTGAAGAAAGCTCTCCCTTTGCAAGCTGCCAGAGAGCTCCCCCTTCAAAATGAAGCCCTTTCGCATGCTTGCCCCTCTGACTCCTGCTGGCCACCTGTCCGACCACCCCCCTCCTTCCCTCCATCTGGCATTGTGCTGCACCAGCTGCGGTTTCCAGCCACGCTGACCCAGTTCTGCCTCCCTGCAGGACTATTTCATCCCCATAATGCCAGTTGCAAGGAGAGCAGGGAGAAGGGATCCTGCACTGCAGGTAGCCCTGTGGCACTACATCTATCATCCTGCCAAGGGGAGAGAGCCAGAGCTGACATACTTGTGCCTGCCACCCTTCATCTCCTCCACTGACTTTCTGCAGAACTCACAAGTTACATGAAGAAACTGCTCCCCACAAATGAAAAAAAACAAAACAGAAAACATTTCCTGTAACACTGACTCATCAGTTCTGGATGTAGAATTGCTGGGCACTGAAGGAAAACACCAAAATCACTGGAAGAAACAGCATATTCTTAAGACTGATAAACAACTCTCCTTCAGACTAAATGTACCAAAGTGCCTGCAAGGTATAGCCAACCTTCCCAACAGGCAGTGAAATTGCAAGTCATCACTGCAACAGCATTCATCAAAAGAAAATGGGGAAAGAGACACAGAAAAGGGCAGAACAGAAATGAAAAAGAGGGAAAGGATCTGGATATAAACAAAGGGGAAAAGAAAGGAAAAAAAACAACCAAAAAAACCCCAAAACGTTCCCAAGGTGGTAGAGGAAAAATGTATAGAGTGAGAAAAACAGCTGGGGAAGAGGAGCCAGGTAGATGAATAGAAGAGACAGAGGGGAGAGGGGAAGCGTTTTCCTTCCGAATTATTACATCCTTCAAGGATTACCTTTTCCCCTTTGTTCAGCTCCTCAGTGCTGTTCCCTGTTTCTATGCAGTGTAACTGCACTCAGTAAGGAGAGATGCATTGCTGCCTTTTAGAGCTGGTTATACAGCTGGGCTTGAAGCCGTACCAGCTGTTGTGCATCCGCCCCTTTGCTTCCGTGTATAACTGCCTGTATGAGCTGCTTTTTGTATTTCTGGTCAGACCGTGCCCAGAAGGAGGGCAGCAGAAGCCCCTGCCCTTTCCATTACCCATCACCATGCTTTCCCCCCCCCCGGTTCCGAACGGCTTCTTCCCGGCAGGAGTCCCGCAGTCCCTCAGCACTGCTCTTCAGGCTTCTCCAGTCCTGCTTTCAGGCTCCGGGGCACAACGGCGCTCCCACTCCGCCTTTAGGAAGAACTGTACCACGGCTTGGACAGTACATCTCTTGCCCTTTATTTTACCTCAGCGCTCACATTGCAGGAATTCTTTCCCGCCTGGTCAGCCTGCTCGCTCCCTCCGTACCGCTAAGTGAGGAAACAGATAAAAGCGTAAGAAACAGGGACAAACGAGCAGCTCCAGTATACCGATCCCCACCCGTCGGCGCCTCTGCCGCGTAAGCATTTTCTGAGCTCAGACAGCGATCCTTTTTACACGACGGGAAGATGGTGGAGCAAAGCGGAAGACCGCAGACCGACCTCTACCGCCGCCGGCTCCAGCCGGCTGCTGAGCGGGCTAACAACGGAGAGACCGGGCGTAGGGGCGGTCCACAGTCGCACGCAACCACACGCCACCACACACTCTCGCCAGGCCAAATATGCGCGCGCGTGCTCGTCTGGCGATGCGGTGTGTGCCGCATATGCGGTCTCGAGGCCCGTGGAGCGGTGGCTGCCTGAAGTTCGGGGCACGCATCGCGCGGCTCTTGCAGTCAGCATCTCAGTCTTTCCGGCTTGCCGCCCGCTTTGTTTGCTTGCTTGTTTGCCTGCCTGCGTGCCGCCCGCTTTTGTTTGCTGGCTGTGGCTGCTACGGGAAGAAATGCTGCTCAGTCGCTGGGAGCACTGCGCGGAACAAGGTGTGGTGCGGCCAATGGGGAACGACAACCTGTTGGGAGTGTGGGCCTTGGGGGGGGGGGGGGGGGTGCGGTGGACGGGACGGGCTGCGTGGCAACGGTGGGTTTGGTGTGATGAGGGTGGGTGTGGGTTAGTGCGCAAATCTGGATGCCTTGCCCTTCAAGGGATTGCGTGGTGCTGTTTGTCACAGTCACAGAGGTTGGAGCTGGAAGCAGCTGGATGCATCGGGAGCCTGGAGCTCATGGCATGCTCCTCACTATGTGCTCCCCTGGCTGCAATCCCTCTGTTTCTGCCGTCATACAGCAGCTTATTCAGTACAAGAACTAGTATAACGGTTGGAACCAAAACGAAACTGCGGTTTGGTGAAATTCAATATTATTTTGTACGATTTTGTATACTCTTATTTTACCTAGTGTGCAACAAGAATTATACAGCTATTTTTTCACTGAAAGACGGTCCAAAAATTGTTTCCCTCCATGGGAGTATCTGAGGCCATGTGTGAATCGAAGCATTCACATGTGAACAAAGGCATTTTTACCTTGCCTTATATTTTTTATTTATTATTATATTATTTATTTATTACTTATACATTCAGAAACATCGCTGTGAGATATGGCCAAATCTGTAGCTATTGCAGACACTGGTGACATACAGGCTTAAGCAAATTGGTATAAATAGTTAGGTTTTGCAACTTTTGCAGGCTAATATTTTTAACAATTTTCTCATCGCAATCTCATACACTCAAACAGACACAATAAGGAACTTGCTGATGTTAGTAATGAAATAATGCCCTGCAGACTTTGGCTTCAGAACTAAACAGCTGTTTTGCATTTTTAGTAAACCCAGTGACAAAAGATGTTCCATTGAATCAACTGTGAAATTGGATTTTGCATACATTAAGGCTTTGGACTAGTTCTTCTCCATTTCAGAGTGCATGGGAACAATCTCAAAAGAAGGATGTCAGGAATGCTTAGTGTTTGGAGGCATCCATTCTTTGCTGATAATACAATTTATTTCCTGAAGGGTAAAACTAGGCAGTCTTCTGGACCATTGACATTGAGGGCACAAGGAAATGTTTTCCTTCCCATATCAAACAGTGAGAACTTCGTCCTAAAAACAGATTTCTAAGTGATTAGAAACCTCACCTTCATTGACCAAAAAAATAGGAGGAAAAAAAAAAAGTATAACATCTACATACGCCTCAGCTGCAGTAACGACTGTTTAGAAAAAAAACATCTCAACAGCTTCTACAGCTGTGGGCATGTCTTGGATATTCTGAGCAGTAAATTGGCGCTTTCATCTGCAATAGCAAAAGAATTTGAGGACTCCCTCCAAAATGACTTAAGTTTCTAGATGATGGGAAATTATTCTAGAGAGGTGTTAACTGACCTCCTCTTTCAACTGACTCCATCAAACTCAAAATCTCTGCCTGAGTTCAGTGTACTAGAACTACAGCATCTCAAGAATAAAGACAATTAATGGCTACATTTTGCATGCAAGAGAGCTGAGAAGGCAAATGTTAGTCGGTGGAACAAATTCTTGCTAATAATCTTTAGATCCATATGAAATATCCTGAACAATTTGAAATATAGATCCAATGTTTTAGCATCACCAAGACGAGTCTTTCCTGTACTTGGGGAACAACCTTCTTTCAGATGCCTTATAACCAAACTCATATTTCTATACACTAAAATCCACATTATAGAATTTCCCAGCTGTGCAGTACTTTCTATAAACTGCTAATTATGTTTGGGATGCAGAGGCACCTGCCTTAAAGCTTTTCTGCTTAAGTGAATATAAAAGAAAAAAAATCTGCTATGTATCTGTTACACATCGCTATAGTTAAAGCTAGTAAATGCTGATGTGCACATTCTCTTCTTTTTTAATATTGTCTCTAAAACAGCAAACATTAATCTAGAAGAATTCTTATTCTGAAATGTCTGCTAAACACGTCTTGGTTACACACATCTTCAGTATAGTAGTAATACCACAGTAGACTTCTGTTAGTAAATTCCATGTGTAAACAAACCTTTGCATCTCACAACATGAAACTGGAGCTTTTGAAAATGTGAACTTGAAGTATGTGTGAACTCTATTCCAGGAAGCTTAGCATACAGTAATTCTGCCAAAGAAGATGTTGTTTTGCTAATATAAAAGTAAAAAGAAATAAAATACTGTCTAGCATTTTTGTGTTCTATTTATTTATGTTTATTCACCTCAGTGGGATTTGCCTGCAATTACCTCCTTCTCTCAAGCAGTTTTCTTTGGTGTTTAGATGAGTAGTGTTGTGTTTTTCCTGTACTGTTGGGCAGAGTCAGGCAGATGGAAACCTGGAATTCAGAAGCAATCTCTGGCTTGCAGCCATAGACTGACTATTTAGGAGCCAGAAATATTGGCAAGCCACCTAAGCACAGAGCAGGAAAGTGCTTCAGGTGATGTTCTGAGTAAATGGGGATGCTGACCACCAACATCATCCACGAGGTAGCCCTTTCCATAGCCTACTCACTAAGCAGAAAGTTTTCAGAAGAGGTGCCTGAATCATGCCTGTGGTTTGGGGAGCTGAGCTAGCGTGTCTGCAGAACCAAATGAACAAACAGTCATACCCTTCAGTAATGGCAGTCTTAAAAATGCTCAGTGACGTTTGTGTTGGTGAGTTTTAACTATCAGCCATAACACTGTAGCAGGTGTAACAAAATAGGAAGGTATGATACCATGGTACATCATTCTGCAGTATGACTGAATGGATGTTGCATCAGATTTTAGGACATTCTGTCATAGGGATATATATGTCAATACTGTGGAAATCAATCCCACCGTGTCACTTAAATATATATAGGATACTGCATAGAGGTTTGGATGGCACATCTTTATTCTGTAACTGCAGGTTTTACAGCCTGCCTGAAACAGTTCTGGATGCATCAAGTGTAGATGAATTTCACTAGGGAGACATGGAGTATATATGTGTCTGCCTTTCAGCTGGGAGAATTAAAGTAGTTGTGGTTAATTCTTAAAAGGGAGAGGAGAGCAGGTTGTTTGCTTGCTAGACTATTAGAATGAGTGTTAGGGAACATCAAATTTGACCAAGTGGGTATATCCCATATTTGAAAGGTTGGGAGTGTAACACACTACTGAACAATATATATGTTGTTTCCCTTAGACACAGATGTTGTGTGCTTTGTCCAGACATTATTAAATTAGATGAATAAGAATTTCCTACAGGACAATATGAAGAAATTAAGTTGAATATGTCTTGTTTGTGTGTTGAAGCCTAGCCTAGCCTAGTCCATTCTTCTCAATATGAGAAGCAAAGGATCCACTTTAGATAGGGTGGATAAGGACTTGGACCATTACATATGTGCAGATTCTGCAAGAACTAGGGCTGCTCAGTCTGGAGGAGAGGAGGAGGCTCAGGGGATCTCATCACTATGTCTAAATACATGAATTGAGGGAGTGAAGATGGTAAAAGCAGACTGCTTGGTGGTACTTAATGAGCAGTCTATTCTTTGGGCACAAACAGAAATACGAGAAACTTCATTTAAAACTGTTGATTTTTTTTTTCTTAATTATTTTTAATGTGAGGGTGGTTAAATCCTAGAGCTTGTGGAGCATCCATCCTTGGAGATGCTCAAAATGCAACTGGCATGAGTCTGGACAGACAGCTCTGGCTGACCCTAGTGGGGGCAAGGGGCTGTACTCAATAGCTTCCAGAGATGCCTGCCACCTTCAATTGTTCCATGGTTTTGTGGTGATGGATGGAATGGAGACCACTGTGTCATAGTCTGCTGTCTGCAATTTGTGTGCACACAGCACATGTCAAATGAATTAATTACATAGTTGAGAAATTCTTGGGACTATTCTGTCAACAGTTGTGGTGACTAGGCACTCAGCTGTACTGGGGTTGTAAGATGTGAGTTTCATATGGGGAGTATTTTGGTCATGCCATCCTGAGAAGGAAGTAAGATCATTAGCAGATGTAAGGTAGAAGTTAGGGGATTTTCAATGCGTAGGGCTACGTGAAAGTGTAAATTCAATTCTGCATGAAAGTATAGGAGACAGGGAAGAGAAAGGGTCATTAATGCATCAGGTATGCTCTGTCAAAGTGTGTCTGGCATGCATTTGGGAGGCAGCATGCTGTCACCGTGAAGCATACCTAGTATGTGCTAGTTTGTATTGTAATGTGGTATGGAGGAAGCTGAGTAGGTGTGCTACAGAAACTGATAAGGCGCTGGTTAACACACCGAATATGTCATACTCATTTGTTGCCAGCAGTTATTATTTTAGAAAAATGATGGCAATATGGAATGATGCAGCCCGCATGACGTACTGATTGTGTCAAACATAGTGATTGTAATTAGTGTGTGGAATATGTCACGCTTGTCTGCTGTACGAAGGACAAAGGCCCTATGTGCCATGTGAAGCAGCAGCCACAAAAAGCGCAAGTCATAACGCGTTTTGTCATGCCACCTGACGTTTGCCGCTAAACCTGCACCGTCCTGCCAGAACCCCGAAGTGGCAGGGTGACAGCGGCACATCGGCTCTGGGAGCAACCAGCTGGAGCCGTGGAACGCAGCAGCCTGACTTTTCCTCGTACAGCTGCGGGAAAAGCTGGGCAGAGCCGCGCCACCACTGCCTGCGCCCGTTTTGTCTCGGCCCTGGCCTGAGGTGCAACGCTGCGAGCACGGTTTAACCGTGTTTCTGCCCTGGGGTAGACGTAAGCGTACCGACGGGCAGATCGCCACCGCCTGCCCAAGGCAGCCAGCTGGGGGCCGGCTCAAGGCGCCGCAGGCGTTGCCCTTCAGCGGGGCGGGGAGAAGGCCAGGCCGTATGGGTGCGGCAGCCGCAGTGGCGGCCGTTGTGCCTGAGGGGAGTGCGTGGCCTGTCGTTCTGCCTTGCCCGCCTCCTCTCGGCGCCCCGCCTTGCGCCCTCTTCTCCACTCGTCTCTGCCGTACTCACTCATTAGCGCCGCCGCCGTTTCCATTCATCCGCCGGTCGGGAGGCAGGAGAGAGCAACGGGCGGCGGCGGTGGCGCCCGCTCTTTTATAGGAACGCCGACCGCGGGGGGCGGCGGTGCTGGGAACAGCCGGCCTGGGCCGTCCGCTCTGCCCAGGCTCTGGGAGGAGGGAGGACGAGGAGGTGGAGGGCGGGGGCTGAGCCCACTCCCCTTTAGGACCGCGCTGCTGAGTGACTGCTGGCCGCGAGGAGGGGGAGGAAGGGGCGAGTCTCTCCGCAGCTCTCATCGCTCTGCCGCCTGCCTGCCCGCCCGGGCCTCGGTCCGGCCCTGCGGGCGGCGCTGAAGCGGGTATCGGCGAGGCGTGCGGGCCGCCTGAGCCTGAGCTTTGCAGCACACGGGGTGGGTGAGATGGGCTGAGCGGATGTGAGCCCGGGGGTGGGGTCCTCTGTGCCTGGGGGTTGGGATCGTTCCGCCCCACTTCTTCGCTCAGCGCGGTGCCTGTGGTGATTTTGCATCCCGGCTCGCTGAGGCGCCCAGCGCTGCGGCGCGCCCGCGCCTTCCCATCGCGCCCATGCGGGCAGGCCAGCCGAGACGCAGGGTTGGTGGCTTCTGGACACAGTTTCTTAGAGAAAAAACAGGGTGGGCAGCTGTTTTCCAGCTGTGAGGCGGCCCACACCCTGCGCTTTCTGTAGTCGGATCGTGCTCTGCTTGTATGTGTTGGGGTAGGTCTCGCGTCTTGCCTTCTTCTCCGTGCTTGCACGTCTTGAGCGTGCGCACACTCGCTGGTGCGTGTATATGCAGCCGTTGAGGTGGGGTGAGAACGCTCCCGTGTGCCTGAATGCAAAAACCTGCGTTTGTTGGGGACAGCTCTTCACGTGATTTAGGTGGGAGTGAGTGCGTGCCTGTCGTTGAGACTTAAAATGAAGTCTTTACAACTAGGTCTCTTTTTTTTTTTTTTTTTTTCCTCCTAACGTTTAAAGAGCTAACTGCATGTTGGCGGCTTGGCGGATCAGATCTCCATCTTCAGTGTGCGATTGTTATGCTTTAATTAACTCAGTCATTTAAACAAGCTTCTGAGTTTTTTTTTTTTGTTTTTTTTTTTTTGTGCCACTGTTTATAAGCGACTCATCCTGTTGGAGAGGGGGATCTGATGTGTAGGATTATGCCTCTGGTCTTTAATATACTTTTCTGCAGTCTTCTTACTTGAATTCTAAATGCTCTTATTGGGGGAGTGTCTAAAGAGTCACACAAATAAGCATGAATGCTTTTCTTAGATTTTAAAACAATTCTGAATGTTTTGTGTGTAGATATAGATTTACCTTTCCTTTAAATAAGTGCACGTTCCTCAATAAGTGAACAAACACGAAGTTTGTTATTTTTTAAACGCTTTTTTTTTTTTTTTTTTTTCCTTCCCTCTTAAAATGGATGTCTGTGATACTGTATTTTTGGATATTGTTTGAAGTTCCACGTTTTGCCTAAGTGGTTCATCACATCTTTTTCTCTTGATCCTGCTTGTTGTTTTGCATAATACCTTTTCTTCCTTTGAAATTTGTATACTATATCTTTGTATATTTGTTTATGTCTAATAGGGATGTTTCTTTTTCTTCCTTAGGTGTTGGTGTCTTCAGACTAATTTAGAGGTTTAGTTCTGAGAAAGTTGAGCCGCAAGGATTACATACAAAACTGCTGCTCTCCACCAGTATTCTTTTTCCTCTTTCCTATCCCTCTTCTCCCATAGGGGAGTACAGCTTGGGAATTTACTCCCCCTTACCCCCACAGAAATCTACCTTGGTCCTTAAGGCATCAGCTAGACATTGCCTGTTATAATACCAGGAGAACGTTATTCCATATTTGCTGCGGGAGCTTTATTTGTATATTTGGAGTGCAGTGCAGGGAGGCTTCCAGGAGACTTCCTCGCCCTCCCTTTTTGAGTAATAGGGGATTCGGGAAAAGGGGTGCTTACGGAGGCACGTGACCTGGTTACGGGAGCCAAGACTGAAGCAGCTCTTGACACGCTGAAGGAAGCACCCACCTATCTTTTCGCATCTTTTTTTTTTTTGTCTTCTGCTACTTCCTCGCCCAATTTCGGGTAAGTCTTTTCAGTCCGTTCATTGATGCAGTGCATGTCTCCCTTCCCCCACCACAGACACTAGGAGAAGCATGCATTGACTGAGAGTAGGGTGGGGGAAGGGAGGAGGGAGAACAGGCTTGCATACACAGATCAGGAGGAGAGAAGTATGTGAAACCGTGGATAAACCTGGATGGATGTGGAAGAACCTTTCTTTCAGAAAAAACATCTAATGTGGGAGGAAACGTATGTTTTATTTGTGTGGGTGTGCATGCACACGGTGAAGGGGGGTGAAAAATCTGTGAGCCTGTTGTAGACAAAAAAAAAAAAAAAAAGGAAAAACACTGAGGTTGAAATGGAGAGAGAGCTGATCTTGACTTGACCAGGTGATGTTGCCTTGTGTGGTGTAGAGGAAGAGGGTAAATTATTCCTTGACGATTAGGACCCGGGGTGTGTTAATGAGGGGTGTTACCACCTTCTTGGAAGCGTTAACATGTGAGGAAAGGCCACCACGTTTTAAAATGCAGTTCTGCCTAGGATAGCTATCTAGCATCTTAAACATTACTCAGTGCAAAGGTAGTGAAGAGCTGGTGAGTGCCATCGTAAGGGATGCATTTGCTAATCAGGTGGGAGTGGGGGATTGTACTGGAAAAAGAACAAGAGTGATTAATACATTTCTGTATCCTATATCTCTTGCAGTCTACGTATCTTGCATGGGAACGTGGGTAAATATTAGTCTGTGATTTCAGGGAGGTGTGTCTGAGTTTACCTGCTTACAGTGACTTTAAATTTTAGGGTACTTGTGCAGAGGGTGGATGATAAAGCAGCAGGGCTTGATGAGTTGTACTGCAGCTGCTCAATATATTACATAAAATGCATTTAAATAAATATTCTAGCTTTTCAGGTTTTTCACCTTTAAAAATCAGTTCTCTCCAAATGTGCTCAATTATGTGGCAGTTTTAAGAAAACTAGTCTCTGGTAGGCAGGGGAGGAATTTTTCTTGAGGTTGTCCTTAATCATCACCATGGAGGAGCAGTGTCAGGAATGAATTGATTTATGGGTTTGTTTATTTATTTATTTGTTTTTAAATAAAGGGATTTTAGAAGTGGTCAATGCTGTCAATTTTCTCTCTCTATAATTCAACTACAAATATTAAGTGTTTATTTATATAATTGTTATTCTGGTATCTGCGTGGGGAATAGAATTAATCGTTCTTTATGCTTGAAAGAGATCTGAACCAGTTTTAGACCAGCTATGGGTGTTTGGAATAATGCTTTATTCTCCTCACTAGAGTGAGACAGACATCTACGGCACGTGCAGCGTATGACCCATCATACAGCCCTTAGTTAACTGATCTATACAACTCACATCAAAAGTAATGCCTCCTATTTCTTTCCATGGAAACTCCAACAGATACAGAGAGCACAATAACACTATGATAGAGAAAATTCTCAGTTACAAAACACTATTTTCTCTATATTGTCAACATAATTAGCTATGCATTTTCAACAGCGATGTACAGGAGCCTTCATGTAGCACTCATAAAAATCTGCACTGGTGGAGATTACCTGCTGTTGCCACTGCTGAAGCTCATTGCCCACTGCCTCAGTGTACTAGCATCCACTCTTTGGTCTCCAGAAACATTCATTTGGCAACAGTGAGTGTCTGTGTGTGTAATTTTTTTTCCACAAGGAAGAATTCAGTGATGCACCTTTGCTTTTATACGCGCTTCCATGTCAGATGCCATTTTATCAGAGTTGCTCAGCTGCAGTCTGCTGCACAGCAACAAAATGCAATGGAATATTTGTGGGAAAATTTGACCTCTACTACCATACCACCACCATCTGCCTCTGACATTGTGAGTCAATATAATAAAATAGGAGGCATTATTTTCAGAATAGTCCTAGTTATATCTAACATTTCCATTGCAATTCTGCCTTGAGGAACCATCGTTAATGTAACTTAGGAGTATCCATTGAATGTTCTTAGACCTTCATCGTCTTAAGGTGTAGCCTCCTAAACAGGGTTCTAGAAGCTGCTGCAATGGTAGAGAAAATTAGTTTATTGGAAGTACGTGCAGTTTCAAGCCTTAGCTTAGTTGCGCTGAAAAGTAAAGCAAAATTCCCTTTTCCAACTCAAATAGTGCTGTTCTGTAGATGAAAAAAAATACAAACAGTGAGGCATGTGCATTAATAATAAAAGATGAGTGATTGGAGTTAATTTTTTCCTTTTTCTCTTTCCCATGGCAATCATGACTCATTTTTTTTCTCTTCACAACTTCTTGAGATTTTTATTGCGATGTAAGATGTAGGTAGTAGGTGTGCCTAGTGGTGTGCTAAAACTAAGATTTTTACCTTTCTAACTGCTGAAACCCCTAATCACTGTTAGCTGAACAGCGCTGTGCTGTAATTGAAGCCTAGAGTCTCAAATAAGGACTGAAAGAGAGGTGATTTTGGGAGGGGATGACGGTAATTATTCTAATAACTTGTTTCCCAGATCTCTGTGTGGGCAATAGGAGAGAGCTACATCAGAGATAGTGCTAGATCACATTGATTTCTAATGCTGCAAAACACTTGTAATTGTATTTGTAATTCCTGTAGGGAAGAAACAACCTAAGTTTATTAATATAGAAATGTACTGAGTATTTGCGTTTCGAATAGGAAGGATATAGAACAATCTTTTTGTGTACTAGATGCCTTGAACATCACACATTTATCAGCAATGCATAAATGAATTAGTATATCCTAACAGTTGATTCCTTGTTTCAACTTAGAGGAAAAAATGTCATGATCAATAAGAAACTAGTCCATTTTTTCTCCTTCAGCTTTTTGGTGTTGAAGCCAGGACAAGGACTAAAAAAGGGTAAGGGAGGCCAAATCTGTAATTCCTGGAGACAGGTCTTTAAATATGTCTGTGTGAAGAGGAGACTCTTTCAAGGGAAAGAGTGGTTTCCAGCTTTCCAGGTCTGTCTGGATAGCTGATATGATTGGATGAATTCCTTGTTACGCCAGTATTATATATTCTGCTGTGATGCAAAGTAGAAAAGAAGCACAGTGACTACTTTTGTTACAGCAGCTGTGCAAGTTATATTACGGATTCAAGGAATGCAGGAGGAAATGTTTGCATACGATAGGTAAGGGAAGAAACTGCTATGTGAATGCCAAAATGAACTTAGCTTAAGCAGTACAGCAATGCCACAGCTTGAAATTTAGGTTCCATCAATTCACTTCGTACACTGCTAAAAACCACACAGCATCTCTCTGAAGTAGTTGCAGCAGTGGCTCTGTGGCTAGTCTGAGACTTGGTTTGCTTTGTATTGTAGAACTTAGATACTACTATTTTGCTCCTAATCTGTTTTATGCAGTTAAGTCTATTTTTTTTTTTGTGCTTTTCATTTTCTAAATCTATTAGTCACTGAAATATAATGTAAATTGACCTTAGTAGCTTTAAAGAAAAACAGCATTTGAATTGTTCATCTTATAGAAGGCATTTAAGCATCTGATCTTCCCTTTATATGTATTATACTTTGCAATTGATGTTCATGTGGATTAGAAAATGTCATGAACACCCAGCATTGTATCAGATGCGTCTTTTAGATTGAAATTGGTAGAGTTGGTTATCATGGAGAAATACTGGAAATCATGTCCAGATCAAGAGTTTCTGACTATAAAGCAAGATTTCTTCTTACAGACTTTTCTTAAAAATGTGGGAGTGATTTTTATGAGGTGTAAGCCAATACAGTAAATTCGTGGAACACAAAATCTTCAGACCTCTACAAGATCGAAGTAGAGATTATAAGGACAGGCTGAAATTGGAAGATAAGAGACCATTTTTAGGAACAGAATGTTAGAGTAGTGAGGATTATTATCCTAATCCTTCTCCCTTGCTCCCTCCTTTTTTCTGCCTTTGTTTTGTTCTTCCCTTTTTTTTATTTTCATCCCTCTCTCCCTGTTTTCTTTCCTCCCTTCCTCACCTACTGTTCCCCCCAGTCAGTTTTTTTTCTTTTTTACCCCTTTTTGCTTTCCCTCTTGCCTCTCATCTGCCCTCTCCTTTTTTCCTCTATCTCCCTCCTGCCTGCCCTTCCTGTTTTCTTCTCTCATCCACCCTCCTAGTGTTTTACTTTCATCTCCCTTCCCTCTCCTTCCCTTCCCTCTCCCCCTCCCTGTCCCCCCTGTCTGTGTGAAGGACACATAAATGTGACCATGTAGAATAAAGACTTGAATATCTGTTATGGTTTGTGTTGTTTTTTTTTTTTTTCCTAATCATCAGAAAGTCTATTTATTTATTTATTTATTTATTTATTTACGATGAGTTATGCTATCCTGCTAGATAGCGTGCTCTTCAAAAGAGAGATGGTAGGTTGCGTTGGCAGTCTCTGATGCAAAAATAAAATAAGGGTAGAAGCCTTCTGAACTGTGTTGTAATGGTTCAGTTTCTGAAAAACATAGGTAATCTTAATTCTTACCTGAGGATGTAGTGCCTGAAAGTTTCCTGTAAACTGCCGTATGGAGAAATCTGTTGTTGAGCAAGCTGTAAGTGGGGCAGGATCTGTCAGTTGTCTGCTGTTGCTAGACCAAGCCTCATCTTGCCTTTTTCACTTTCAATTGCTTTGAAGGAAAAAAAACCCAAAAAAATAATACAAACAAACAAACAAAAAAAAAACCGATACAAAAGATATACTTTACAGTCTACTTCGTCTTGTGCCCTTTTCCTTGTAAGGAGAAAATACTCCTTATCCTGCTGTCATTTGAGCATCTTGCTCTCAAGGACTGGTCTGCATCTGTGATTGCTTTTGACTGGCTTCTGCTTTCTTTCAGTCTATGTAGGAAGAGCTGTAGTCCTTGGCCTTATTTTTATTTCAAATTCAGAAAAGCTATGGAAAACTAGTCATGGAGTTTTCAGAGTTTGCTTTTTGCCATTATGATTCTTGGTACTAGGAATAAAAGTGACCACTTAAAACTTTCTTTTTTTTTTTTCTTTGCTGTTGTTTAAGAAATAGGTTTATTCTTATGATTGCAAAGTAACTCTTTTGCCTTAATTCCTGATTCAGAAACTTCATGCATGACCAACAGAAAAAAATACCTAATGGAAATTCTTTCAACTATTAAGGTAGTTGTACACTTGAGGTCTTGTATCTTCTGATACTGTGTCCTGTCATTAGGACTACCACGTGGACTACCTGTTTTGGTCCCACAGTTCAATTCTGATTAAAAGTCAGGGAAATAGCATTAGGGAAAACAAACCTTTTATACCTCTTCATTTAACAGGAAGATTTAAAATTTGTGCCAGAAGACAGCTCTGGTTTTCTCCAGAATTCTTTTTCTTTGTACCATGATGCTTCCTGGTTGTTTTGTTATTTGTTTGTTTAATGCAAATAATTGCATTTTTTTTTGGTCAATATATCTTTAACTGTTTTACAGCTCTTAAAATATTTTCAATTATAGTGAAAATGCAATCCAAATCCTCTATTTAAGGGAAGCGCTACCTTGCTTTTATCACCTCCAGCACCATTGAAATTCTCTAATATGAAGCGTTCTTTGTATATTTGGTGTTGAATTTGTATGTGTTGTTTATGTATGGAGGTTATTTTCTCTTTTGCAGATACAGTCCTTATTTTTGCTTTAGGCTACATATGTTAAAAATATTAAACACTAATATTGATGCTCATTGTTCCATTGGTTCTCCAATAATGTTCTGGATATGTGTTCTGGATAATGTTAAATACATTTCACAGTAGATGTGAAGTACTTGTAAGGATGAATTGGTCTTAAAATAATACTGTGGAAGATTCTGTTGCAATGCCTTTTTGTCTGGGATATTTTCCTATTATAAAGACTTGATGTCAGCTGTCTTCTGTATACTGTAAAAGGATTCATCAATTCTGTCACAGGTGTTTTAACAGTACTTTAGGAAAGCAGTTGAGCTATTTACAATTGTTGGGAATTACCCTAAATATTAAGATGGAATTCTGGTCTTCAAAGATGGCCATTCAAAATGTTTTCATCCCTCTTATTACTGTCATGAAAGAAGAATGGTATTGCTGCTACCAGTAATTATGTTAAATGTATATTTATACTGTGGATGGAACTAGGGTAGGAGCTGAGATTAGCATTTAGTAAGTAGCACTGAATATAAATGGATTTATTTCTGTTGTTACTCAATTATAGATTAGGCATAGACATTACTTTCCCACTTGCAACCCACAGGTTGAAAGTCTTTTGAAAAGGACTGACTTGTACAAAGGCAGTAGAACTCAGGACAGTAGGGAATGTGAACATAGGAGCCTATGTACTCTAACAGTCTCATCTTTTCCACCATCTAGAAGTTCCATTGAAAAGAAACCTTGAAGGTTGCAAGAAAAGTCCAAGATGTGCAGTTCAGTTGCTCCCAGGTTGTGGTTCTTAACAGACCGTCGCATCAGAGAAGATTACCCTCAGCAGGAGATCCTGAGAGCATTGAAGGCCAAGTGCTGTGAAGAAGAGCTGGATTTCCGGGCCTTGCTGATGGATGAAGTGGTGCTGACAATTGAGGATGGAAATCTCGGTGAGGATAAGCTAAGGCTGGGAATGTATTGAAAGGGTACTAGTAAAAAGATCGTAAAATGGAATGTGTACTTTCTGATAATGAATTCCATGTGTGCCTGACTACCTATATCATTAAATAACACAGATGCACAGGATACCATATTCTTCAGCATTTACTGTGATAATAAATTAATATATTTATTAACTTGGCCTATTTGCTTTAGAAATACTTTTGCCTTCCCTCTGTAGAATGGAGAAAATGGTTGCTTTAGCTTAGTAATTCCTGGATATGGTCTATAGGACTTTCAAATTAAGACAGAATTACTGAGCTTTATTTTTGTGTAGCTACTTAAATTTTATGGATCATATTTTAAGAGTTTTAGGTAACTTTTTTCTTCTATTTATGTTCTGGCTCCAAGAAACCAGACATTTGAAATAAAAGAGATTTTCGGTGAACAGTACAAATTGTTAGAGAACTAGAAGTAGTAATGTGACATAACCAAGCATGCTATTTTGCAGGTGTTTATTTAGAAATTTTTCTGAAATACATAGAATGCGCCGCAGAATAATTTGAACTATTATTTCAATTTACAGTGTTTTAAGCTAAATTGTAACACTTCTATTTTGCAATTAGCTTATTTCTTCTGTTGTAATTAAAGAAAAGCAAAACATCAAGGTGTGTTAGAAGTATTAAGTAAAATGCTTCTTTTAGACAATGAGTTTATGTTAAAGGTAGAATATTAATGCTATTGTCCAACTCAGTAAAGCTGTGTTTTTGCAGCTTTTTAGTTTGGATTTCCTATGGGAAAGAGAATGTGTTGATTTTTTTGTATCCATGTCTCTTCCTATTCCTCTTCACTGTATATCACTCAGGGGAGGGAGAAACTTACATTCCTGCAAGTTGTGTTAGAATTATTCTGTGTAGGAAGAAAATATGCAGGTACTGAGCTGTGAAGAAGAGGTTGCCACATTACTGTATGCCTTGTTCCTTGTTGAGGAATCTTTATAGGAGGGAAATCTTAAATTGGCTTTTGGGAAGAACTTTGGTTAGCATTTGTACTGTCACATGAATCAATCAAACATAAAACAGAAATGCTTGGAGAAGTGGGATTTCTGATTCTTCCATTACTAAACATTCATTTTGTTAATTTGCATATTGTTATTTTTGTTAGTTTATCTTTTATTGTGAAATGTCTGTGATATTTATCAGACTTGAAATTCTGCAGAATATCCTCAAATCAGAGAAACTTCTTGTCAGAAAGTCTGAACGTATTTTTGCCTAGAGTATGCTGTTCACTGGGCAGTATGTTAAGGCAGTCATCCAGAAATGTGGCTGCAGTCTTAAAAGACTCATAACAGTTCCTTCAGCTTTTCAGTATTGTTTTTTATATCCTGTCCTCTGCCTGTATTGGGGGAATTAAATATGTCAAGCATGAACTGTGGGCCTTTCTGCTCTCTTCCATGTAATGTTGCAAGAAGAAAAGATAAAGTATGCAAGCTGGAGTTGCTGAGAAACATATAGTACAAGAATGAGAAAAATTAAAGAAATGACTTGAAAGAGAATGCAGAAAAAGGAAATTATTTTCATTCAAAGTGTTCATTCAAAACTGTGTAAGTAAATAACTTTTTTCAAAAGGAGTGAGATAAAAATGCAGAAAAATTGTGGATAGATATTTCCTTATATTTGATCTGAACTGGCTTATTGTGGAGTTGTTTTGTTGCTTTTTTTTTTTTCCTGCTCAAGAGAGGTGAAAAATCATGCCCCTTAATTTTCCAGTTTTCTTTTTCCCAGTGTTTGTCCACAACTATACATGCAGATTTCTGCTTGAGGACACATGCAGATGTTTTGTGTTTCATTTTCTTCATTAAACTGTTCTGTTGGTCTAGAATAAATGGTGTCTTGTAATGAAGTTGAGGCAGAGCATTCTGCACCCTTTTTGTTAACTTTTGTTATGAGGGATTCAGATTGAGCAAAATTTTATGTAACATTGAGAACCTCATGAGGAGACTGTTCCTTCAGTGGGTAATACCTGCTTTTGCTTCTAGTTTTCTAGTTACTTATGTTGAAAGCATGGCAGTAGAGGGCTCAGACTTGAAGACTTCCTCCACGTGTATTTATTATTCTTTTATTCTGCTCGTGAGGCCCCATCAGAAGTACTGTGTTGAGGTTTGGGGCCCCCGGTGCAGGAAAGATGTGGAATAGTTGGAGAGGGTTCAGAGGAGGGCCGTGAAGATGATCTGGAATATCTCCCCTACAAAGATGGGCTGAGGGATCTGGGCTTGTTCAGCCTCCAGAAGAAAAGGCTGTGAGGAGACATCATTGCAGCTTTCCAGTATTTAAAATGGGATTATAAACAGGAAAGGAATCAGCTTTTTACTCAAGTAGATAGTGATAGGACAAGGAGGAATGGTTTTAAGTTCAAGGAGGGAAGGTTTAGACTGGATGTCAGGGGGAAGTTTACAGAGAGTGGTGAGGTGCTCGAACCAGCTGCCCAGAGACATGGTGGATGCTCCATCCCTGGAGGTATCCAAGACCAGGTTGGATGGAGCCCTAGGTAACCTGGTCTAGTATCAGACCTGGAGGTTGATGACCTCACAGAGGAGTTGGAACCTGATGATCCTTGGGGTCTCTTACAACCCAAGCCATTATATGATTCTGGCCTAGACAGTCTAAAGTACTGCCATTTAGACTTAGTACAGTAACACCTTTACTGCACACAGTCATCCATTCTAGCAGGCCAGTGCTACACCTAGTTTCCATATAAACAGCTCTGTATCAGCATTCAGCTCTCTTTCTTGATATCCAGTTCCCAAAAGCTAACATATCTATGATTCTGAGAGTCTATGAAGTAACAGATTTTCACATTCACAGAACTGTGATTTGGACCCTTAAAATGTCTGCAATTTCTTAATTGTTAAAAGAATGTTAACTTTCCAAAGACAAGTTGAAAACAAAAAAAGGATGTTATTTACGACTTCATCATGTTTTTTGTATGAAATATTACCAGTCATATTTTTGTGTAGTCTTGCTGACTGTTGGAATAATGGATATAGAGACCAAAAATTCAACATAGTATTTTAATAAGATTGAAATGAGAGAATGTGGTAAAGACACTTCTTTGTTTATGAAAGGTTAGTGGAACAGTGGGATATGTTGAGACTAAAACCTGGTACTTGTATCAATTAGGTAGTGTATGCTTTGACAGTAGAGGTTGTTGATATAAATATCACTGAAGCCCAGAGCTGAAAATGGGTCTGTAAAACTGAAGCAACTTTGTGACTCTTCCAGAACCTGTGTATGTCAGAGAATGGTAGAATTTACCATGTATCCAATCCAGTAAGTGATCACAGCAGTAGCGACTGGGTCACTGCTTTACTGTATTGTGTGGCTGGATACCCAAGCAAGTCAGCAGTGTAGGTTTAGTGTGCTCGGCTGCTTCCTTCTGCATCTAAAAGCTGGAATTTCCTGTCACTCCTAGTACCTCCCTACTCTACTTCTGCTGGATACAGGGTCTTCTGGAGGCTGTGTCAAATCTGCATGTTAGGTGCCTCAGCGCAGCATGAATCCAACAATGATTACAAGTGCAAGTGTAGATTTGGTTTCTCTGTTGTGTTCAGAAGGAAACAGTTAAGCTCTACCTTTTCTGGTAACTGTTAAGTTCAACAAACAGATAAAGAGCCGAAAGCTATCTTATCTCCTTGCCTTATTACCCAAGCTGTGCTGTGTTACTTGCTTTGTATATCTCTAGGGCAGGAACTCTGCAGAAAATTCCAGTTGCATAAAACAGTGAATGTTTTTCTTTAGTGGACTGAACCTGTTGAAATGGTTATTGACTGAAATGCACAGCACTGTTGTGCAGGAAGGGGGCAAAAATATGTGACTGGGCAAAAAAGGACAGTGAGGTAGAAGCTCTTTTGATTTAAAGTGACTCAGGCTATCATACAGCCATGGCCTAAGTTTCTTAAGAGCTAAATTCTTGAAGCTGAGTCAGACTAATGATAATTCTGCTGCTGAATGGAGCAGTCATTTTCCTCTTGTCTCTTTCAGGCTTTGCTGGTGCTTGTCTTGACTGGGCTTCCTTTCACATAAGCTCATCTAACACAAAAAAGGTTGACCCAATACTCTACTCTTCTTTAGGATCTAGCATATGTGGAAGTTGAGTGAACTAATCCAGTCAAAGACTAGCAGCTCTGCTCAACTGATTAACAGTTTTCTGCTGAAATAGCTTGGTGCATTTTGTGGTAGCTGAATTGATACCTCTAATGCAAACAGCAGAGAATGAGTCTGTTTGTTCTTTTAGGCAATGTCTGATATTTAGGTGAATATAATTAAACATTCAAAGCATAATGGGCAGGATATTTGATAGTATCAACTTGAATTTTGTTTTGTGTTTGTTTCTTTGATTGGTGTGCTTCTTTGAAGCATTTGCTGTTTACTGCTGTAAGGAAAACACTAGGTTATTAAATTCGATGGCTAGTAGCCTAGTCTAGTTTAACAATTCCTGTATTACTTTGAAATAAATAGTAGGCAATTTGTCAAATTTAGTGTGACATTTTCAGACACAATGCGTATTTGTTTGCTAGGGAAGTGGTATCCACAGGCTTAGGGAATTTGGATCTAGACAGATGAAAGTCTGTGAACAGGAGTGAGTGGTGAATGGTGTTAAACCCAGCTGGCACCTGGTCACAAATGGTGTTCCCCAGGTGTCAGTATTTGGGCCTTCCTGTTTAATACCATTATTGATCTCTTACACCTTGCAGATGACACCAAGTTGGGAGGAATTGTCAGTCTGCCTGGGGGTAAGAAGGTCTTCCAGAGTGATCTGGACAGTCTGGATTGCTGATGGGATGAGATTCAACAAAACCAAGTACTGGATTGTGCACTTTGTCTACAACAGCACCTAAACAGTGCTGCAGGCTTAGGGCAGAGTGGCTGAAAGAGTGTGTGGAAGAGATGGACCAGAGAGTGTTGGTCAGTGCTCAGCTAAATGTGAGTCAGCAGTGTGCCCAGGTAGCCAAGAAGGCCAATGGCATCCTCGCTGGTACCAGAAATAGTGTTGCCAGTAGAAGCAGGAAAGTGATCATCCCTCTGTACTCATCTCTTGATGAGGCTGCATCTTGAGTACTGTGTTCACTTTGGGCCTGTCACTACAAGAAAGGCCCTGGGGTGTGTCCAAAGAAGGGCAACAAAACTGGTTAGGAGCACAAGTCCTATGAGGAGTGGCTGAGGGAACTGAGATTGTTTAGTCTGGAGAAGAAGGGCATCAGGTGAGACCTTATCACTCTCTACAACTACCTGAAGGGAGGCTGTGGTGAGGTGGGGATTGGCTTCTTCTCCTGTATAACTAGTGATAGAACAAGAGGAAAAGGTTGCTGATGTGCTGGTTCGAGTATTTGGATTTCCCGAAATCTTGCAGTATTAGTCAGCCATGTAGCTTAAGTCTTTAATCTTGCAAAATACATTTTTCCTTTCATGCTGTCTATTTTTCATCCCTAATTTGTTTTTGATTTTTTTTTCCCCACACTGGGTTAGATAGCATTGAAAAACAAGCATGGGGAAATAAGGACATATAAAAGATTTCTGCAAAGTATGTATGTAATAGAAAGCTGAGGAAAGAAGGGTAAGGTACCTGAGTTTTCAGTGAAATGGTAAGAATAGCATTCAGTCAGGTAGATCAGTGATAATGGCTTTTACGTCTACAAAAAAGACTCTTGATACCTTAATATAAGAACTAAATATTTATGAAGAATCTTTAAGTCACCTTGAAGACTGTCTTCTATCACACAGTAGGAAACATAATCACGTCTTCTTCGTTCTGTCTGTTTCAGCAGTGCCCTGACACTTGGTAGTCCAGCAGTGTACCTTACTGTAGGAGCTTTTCCTGCACTGTACATCAAATGCTGTGGGAGTGATGTAGAGGCAAGTGGCCTTGGCAAGGTGCCTTGCAGAGCTGGCCTGTTTCCTGCTATGAACAACAGTCACAGCAACCATTACTTCCACTGCAGTTTTGAAGAAATTGGTTGGTAACCAGAGGCAGTCCACAAATATGATCCAAGGAGTGAAACACCTCTCCTGTGATGAAAGGCTGAGAGAGCTGGGGCTATTAAGCCTGGAAGGGAAAAGGCTCTCAGGTGATATGGCAGCAGCCTTTTAGAATCTAAAGGAGAGCTATAAGAGAAGAAGGAAACAAACTTTATCAGGGTCTGTTGTGATAGGACAAGGGGAAATGGTTTCAAACTAAAATGAGAGCACTGGATTAGATAAGGAGGTTTTTTTTTTGTTTTTATACAATAACCATACTCACACACTGGAGCAGGTTGCCCAGAAATGTTGTAGATGCCCTGTTCCTAGAAATGTTCAAGATCAGACTTGACAGGGCTATGAACAATCTAATCTAGCTGTAGAAGTCCGGGTGTATTGCAGAGAAGTTGGTTTTTATCACCTCTTAAGGGTCCCTTCCAACTCAAATGATTCTATGATTATTCCATTACGGGAGTTCTTTTTGTTTGGTCCTTTTGATAAACTGTATTTCAGTGTTCTCAAGTATTTCATATTTTCTGAGGTGTCATGCAGGCCATATTTCGTGGTAAAGAGCATCCTCAGTTAAGTATGTGTGTTTGTATGTGTTTATATATATAAACATTTGTATATGTAAAAAAACTTATGAGACCCATGCTGTCACACTGGAAAACCAAGAGCATCTTGATCTGCTCATCCATGTGAATCAGAATATTATTACCAGAGAACTCTGTACAGAACTGAATATCAGTTTCCATGCACGGGAAACAATGGTGGCAGCATTGGAATACTGCAAAGTTTGTGCTAGGTGGATCCTACAGATGCTCACACAGAAACAGAAAAAACACCATATGCAAGTTTGTTGGGACCTGTTGAACCACTATGAGGCTAAAGGTGACTGTTTTCTAAGATCACACCATAACCGGTGATGAGATGTGCTGCCACCAGTATGAGCTGGAATCAAAACTGCAGTCTGTGGAGCGGTGAGAAGGGAATTCCTCATGGAACAAAGAAGTTCAAAATGCAGCCCTTAGTGAGTAGAATGATGTGCACTGTCTTCAGTGGTGGGAAAGCAGGTAGTGATCTTTCTGGATTTCCTGGAACCTGGACAGACTGTCAGCTGTGACCTCTACATGACGATATTGACTAAGCTGAAGGCTCCAACCTCCTGAGTCAGGCCAGAGAAGAAAACAACAGGAGAGTTTCAGTGCCCGTACTGGTTTGAAGACTGCAGAGCACATTGTCAATCCTGGCTGGGCTGTCCATACCCACCACACAGTCTGGATTTGGTGCCTTCCAACCTCCATCTGTTTGGGCTGATGAAAGATGGCCTGCATCAGCAGCACTTTACTAATGATGATGCCATCATAGCAGCTGTGAAACAGTGGGTCACCTCCACTAGTGAATGTTTTTACGAGCGTGGCATGCAGGCTCTTGTTCATGGCTGGCAAAAATGCATAGCTACCAGTGGGGACTATGTTGAAAAATAGTGTTTTGAAGCTGAGAATTTGCTATATGAGATAGTGTTATTGTGGTCTTTACATCTGTTGTGGTTTCCTTGGAAATAAACAGGAGGTGTTACTTTGAGAGTGACGTGTACTCATGTGTGCATTACTTTGGAATACCAACATTGGTATTGGTATTGAACAGTGTGTTCCTGGTTGAGGAACAGACAACACAGATCTACAGAATGAGCTATATTCTGAGTTCTGTGGCCAGCCAGAATGCTGTGGTTTGAGCTGAATTTTTTTTTTAATGTGAAGCAGAAAGTGTTCACTAGTACAACTGAATAAGTCTGATGAGGCAGAAGCAGTCAGTTTTTATGGTCTTGAAATTTATTTTTATAGAAGTTCCATGATTTCCTGCACCAAACATTTGTCTTTCAGATCACTTATAGTAAGTACATCCATCCAAATCAGATCGTATTGTGCTTAGTGTTGCTGAGGAGTGCATTTCATTCCTATAGCATGCCTTTACCTTCTCAAAAAAGAAAGGTTTCGTTAATAGCAAAAGACTGCATTTCACGTTCTCCTGCTAGTGATGCCTTGTGTTGCTGTTTCCCCGACTCAGATGTTATTTGTAGATATAATCTATACTGGGATTAAAATTTTAAATATCTTTTGCATGGGTTGTCTATTGCTGTGTCTGCTTGTTGCCAGTGCAACAGGCTGTGGTACTTTCACGTTAAAAATTCATTAAAAAGTTGAAGTAGCTCTTACTTCACAAAACCAGACTCAAACTCAACTGAGGACCTAAAAGAGACCAATATTTGTTTCATTGGCAGCCTCATGTGTTTATCTGTCTGTTTCTTTGATGGAGAATATTGTTGGATGACAGTTTATGCCAGGAAGAATGAATAGTGGTGAGAATTATATGTAGTTTTTTTTTCCTCCTTTATAGCTTAACTCCAGAAGTTCCACTTTTTATTTTTATCTCCCCTTTCTAAGTTTGACTTCTAGACAGAATTTACCTGTACCTGTGACTGAATTTCTTAAATTGCTTTCTAAATTTCATTGTGGTCAGGAAGTCAGGCTGTGTCTTTTCTTCCCTAATATCATATCTGTAAAGGTGCACTTTCAGCATGGAGATTTTTTTCTTTTTTTTTCTTTTTAAGTCAGAGAGGATTGAAAGAAAGGACACTTCCCATTTACCCACAAATCTAGTCTGAGCTGTGAATGGGTGCATTGTGGATTGTATGTCTTACTCTCTCAGCCTCCTAAAAGCCCAGACAAATCATGGGAGATTGCCATGGAGAATCGTAGAATAATGGAGATTTCAGTTGAAAAAACTGTCTGTACCAACCTGATGCTCAAACAAAGATCAATTTGAAAGTTAAATCCAGCTTTAGCATTTCATTAGATTCCTCAGGGCATATCCAGACAGCTTTTGAAAATCTCAAAAATCTCCAAAAATGAAGATATCATAACCTCTCTGTCAGTCTGCTCCAGTTACCATCCTCACTGAAGAAAAAAGTAGTGTAATATGCAGTCAGAAGTGTATCCGCAGGTTGCATCTGATAACTAGCTTATTGGGTAATACAGAGCAAAGCTGCATGTGTGTGATACACTTCTTTGTGTGGAGTACAAGCCCTCCTCCTCACTTTCACAGCCTGTCTTTCTGTGGGAGTGTTTATCCATTTGCTACAGCACTCCAGACATGCAAACTACTCAGTCATATTTCAATACATCCCAGTGAGATCGTACCTTTTCCTCTGCGTTTGGCCTTTCCCCACACTGAACAAATGCATGAACCAGTGCCTAAGATGAGCTTGTGCTTGCATTGTTTTCACAGGGAGAGTTCCCTTGAGTGGGTATACTCTGCAACTCTCTCTGCTTCTCTTCTGACTGGTCACTGTTGCACAGTGATACTGGTTTAAATCCCTCTTCATTAATGACATCAAGCGTGTTGACAAGGATGGTCATAGTCTAGCCCTACTTTTCAGAGAGATTTTCTCTCTTCAGCAGTCTCCATTCTTCAGGAAGTATCTTGGGATAGTAAAAGCCATAGCATTTCTTGTGGCAGTAGTTTTGAAACCAGGTGTTGCTCAAGGGGATGTTTCTTCTGCTCAAGCCTTTCCTATTACGGACGAAGTGAAGGAATACAGTGCTTGTGCTTTTGTACCTTTCATTCTGGACTCTTCAGCTTGAGCTTTTCTTAGTTCAGGTTCTCCTTTGATCCTATCACCAGCGCCCATATAAATAAATGAGCAGAAAGTTACAGTAGCCCAAAGGCTGAATTAATCTTAGGAATTTCATCGCAGCCTTGCAGATGACAAGTCCCTTGCAGAGCATGGTCTGCAGAAAGGAGTTTGCAACTTTAGTCACCTGTTGTTTCCACTGGATTCTACTGCATGAGTCCGGCTTGGCTATCTTTACTGCCACCCCTGAGGGAACTTGTTCCTTCTCACCTATAACTAAGAGAGACTGTAAGATCTATTTGCAGTCTCTTGGAAGTTTGTTGGAGGCTTCCTCAGGCGGTATAGCATTGCAAATGCATGTAGGATTGCTGCAGTATTCAGAGTGGTTACTTTCTGCATGAGAGATCCAGAATAGTTTCCCCAGAGAGCTGCCAATGAATAGAGATTACTCGGAGTCGTGGTGTAAATACAAGTGGAAAAGCAGGTAGAAGTTACGTAATATAATAACTGGACGTTTTTGAGATACCCTACTTACATTTGTTTTTCTGACAGTCTCCCCAGGATCATTCTGGTCAAAGAATGTAATGGTTCTTTATTCAGTTCTTCTTACCTTCTTGGGACTAAGGGTTAGGCAGAATTCTGAAAGAAGATGCTTGGAACTGAATAAGATCTGTGGCTTCAAATGATTGTTATGCTATATATGTAAAGTGCTTTTGCTTATTTGTCATGCTTGAATGAGGCTGGCATCTTGGCCTTAATAGCAGTTTTGCTGCTATTTTTTTTTCTTTTTTTCTTTTCTTTTTTTTTTTTTACCAAGCACTGTGGAAGCCATCAGGGATTGCGCTTTTAATTTAGGACAGGAGAATAAGGGGGACAGTTGAAGAAAGAGAAATCTGTTTGACAAACTTGTTTCTTCAAAGTGGAAAGGAGGGCTAGCATAATGACCATGGAGCTAGAAACGCAGGTAGAAGAAGAGCACATTACAGATAATTCTACAGTCTCAAAATGGCAGTATGCTAACATTTTAAGCTGTTCAGGTGATTGCCGTTGTTGCTATGATCCAGGCTTGTTTGTTGCACTGACGTTTCTATTGATCATTTTCTGCAGTGAGCTCATTGTGCAGTACCTGCAGAAATCAAACTGAATAGTAGAACAGAATAGTTTTGTTGCTAATGTAGGAAGTTTACCTGCTCACCAGCGGGTGCAGTGAGTGCTAGTGAATGATTCGCATGGATTACATGGGGCTGGAGAATCAAACTAATGGTTTGTAAAATGCTTGTTTCTCATCTCTGACACTGATTTTTTTTTTCTCTGTGTGTGTGTGTGTGTGGTCTAATCAACAGCTTTTCAGTGCTCTTTGTTTCTTTAAGTTAGCCAGATGCTTATTTCCAAGCAGGTAAGACAAAAATCTTTTAAGTTTATAGCACGAAGAAAAAGTAGGTAAAGGCATTTATGAATTTATAGGGATTGTTAGACTTAGCACTACATTCACAGTCCAAAGATTATTAAGATTGGTAAGATCTCTTAAATGTGTTTATTTCAGAGGTCAGAATAAGCTGGCAGTTGGGGATATCTTGTCTGTTGCCTTTCAGTTCCATACTGTCCCTGCCTGATTTACTTCATTTGTCTAATCCGGTCGGAAGGACTGTTCATCTGTGTAATTTTGAGGAATGTTTTCTTTTTAAGGTAGTAACAGATTTTATGTACTGTCTTAATTAGTGAACATAATAAGAAGATGTTTTAATTAGTTAACACCTTCTTGATACTAGGCTTCTGCACCCACAGCAGGTGAGAAACTAAGGCATGATCTGGTGGGTGGCAACCCTATCCATAGCAGAAGGATTGAAATTAAATGGTTAAGGTCCCTTCCAACATCAGCCATTCTTATGGTTATATTTGTATTCTCAGTACAGTACTGGCATGGACCTTGTGTACAGTTACTGCAGTGTCATTTTAGCCCTGTAAAGCTGAGAAGAGGAAAGAACCCCAGTGATCTTATAGAGATGTGGGGAAAATCAAATTCTTTCAATTCCTGTTTTGCTTTCTCTATAGATTTTTTTTTATCAATGTCCGTCAAAACTAGGAAACTTTGGGTTAAATCTTTGTGTCCATAACAAATTCCATTTATTTATTTATTTTAGTATGTATTTACTTATATATTTATTTATATTTATACACTGTACTTATGAAGAGACCCCAAACTGTTATATAGCATATACCTGAGTAAACTAAATATTTATTTGCTGTACACACAAAAAAAACCCTAAGCATTAAGATACAGAATATCCCTAGAGATGGGAGCTGATGTTATCTCTGCAAGCTTTGGAAATCAATTTTAACCCAGCCTTTGAGGAAAGTATCATTATTCAGTTACTGCTTTTAAGGGGATCACATTTGTCTCCAAAACAGCTGACTCATAAAGTTAATGTGATTTTGTTTAGATGGTTCTTACACTGGAGTGACAGGTCAGAAGAGTATTCTGAGGGAACTTTTCCCCAAAATTCAGGCTCAAAAAACACGTTTAGGAACACTTGAAAAGACAAGTAGTAGGATATTATTTATTAAAAGTTTTTGAGAAGGTAAAAACTTCTGTCTTATTTGATATGGGAGATGGATATCAAGGATACATGTGTCTGTTAGAAATGGAAAATTCCCATGGGATGCTTTTCCACTGAGTGATTTGCTTTTAGTAATAAAAGAATGAATTGCTGAGATAAAAGAAGGTAGTTTTTGGTAGCGGAGAGAGAAGAGGTGCTTAAATTACATACTTCAAAAGCTTTTGGGCATTACAGGGGAAATTTCAGATTCATTTCTGTTGGAAGGAGATGCCTCTCCCATGCTAGATTGCGTGAGTCTTTCCTCTGGTTTTGTGTCTTATTTTGGAATTAAAATTAAAATTAAAAAAATTAAAAAAAAATTAAAATTAACAAATTGGGCATTCAACATATGGGAGAGACTCAGTGTTAAGATTGGAGTGAGTCTGCAGTAAGGTTGGTTAGATGTTTATCTATAGTCTTGTTCTTTATCATTGAAGACTTGTATTTTATGTTGGTAGTGTTTAATTGATATGATTTTCTGCACTTGGGGCTCAGGGGGAGCTCAATACTTTTTATTCCTATGGCTCTTGATGTTGATGAGCTCTGGATGGATGATAAAAAGTGACAGAGATCTACCACGAGAGTTCTGTCAGTTGAGAGTGCTTTGTACTTTTAAAGCCTTAAGAGCATACTTGACCCAAGAAATGTAATGAGATGTTGTAGTGGAGAACATTTTATGAAGATCTTGACAAGAGATACAAGAAGATTCACTTATAGCAACTTAGAAACTAAGAGGTCATGTCTGGTTTATAAGGAAGATGCTCTTTTTGCTTGTGAGGTATGGTCCATGCTGAGCAGCAGTTTTAGGCAGTAATTCCATTAGGCAGGCTTATTAAGTGTAGCTCCTGGATTCCAAAACACGGGGGAATTCCCCTTGGTCCCTCTCTCAACCCTGTTCCCAGTTATGCCATTGTTTCTCACCTGTGCAGGCACTTCTGCTTATCTTCTAATCACAACCACTTTAGCTCTATTTTTCCCTCCCAGCAAGTCATTTTTCAGTCATTCAGTCTTTTTTGAGGTGGCCCATGGTCCAGCCATTTGGGTACCAAAGCTGCCTGTGAGTGCAAGCAGTAGAGAGACAGTTGTAGGAATACCTTATGTTCATGACAGGGAAACTGTTATTTCTATACCTTTCATGAAACCATGTCTTATTGCTAGTGTTCATAGGAAAGTCCTGCTGCTGCTATAAAGAGGAATAGCATGCTTCTCTTGTTTTGTTAGCTGTATGTTCATGTTTCTCTTAACATAGTTCTGACTACTGAGCTGCTGTAAATAAGTGGTTAGGTTAGGTCCCTGCTGTTCTGTCACCTAAAGCAGGTCCAATAAGTATGCACAAGATATTGAGGGAAGAGAGGAATGGGGGAGAGGACAGTTCTTAATTCAGATCTCAAGTAAGCATTCTACAGTGTTGTGGCAGGGGCAGTGCCTGCCTCATCTCAAACAATGAGACAGGCACCAAAGAGAGGAGTGTCTGCATGTCCAGACTTAAGGGGCAGAGTGTTATTCATCTAGATAACACTGAAGTACTGGGCAATTGGCCATGGCATGAAGTTCAACAAAGGTGAATGGCAGGTACAGCACCTGTGATGGTGTGATGCTGGAAACAGCATGGGAGGCAAGTGGCTGGAGAGCAGCCCTGCAAAGTGAGATCTGGAGGTGTTAGTGACAGCAGGCTCCGACTGAGCCAGCAGTATGCCCTGCCAGCCAAGGAGTGAACTGTGTTTTTGAGTGCATTGAACACAGCACAGTCAATGGTGATTCACTTGCTATATTTGACAATTATGTAGGTTCATGTGGAGTATTGTGTGCAGTTCTGGGCTCCAAATTATATAAAGGATGTTAAGGTTCTTGACAGCTTCCAGAGGAGGGCATCCAAGCTGGTAACAGATTTGGAAGCCATGTCCTGTGAGAAGAGGCTAAGGACAGTCAGAGTGCCCAGTCGGGAAGAGAGGAGGCTTAAATGAAACCTTACTGCTCTCTGCAGTGAGGTCTCTCCTCCCCCTGAGGAGGGGAAGCAGAGGAAGGTGTGAGGCCCTACTCCTGTCAGGCTGGGCAAGGGGAAAAATCAAATGAATGGAACTCCCTAGTGAAGTGGTTGATGCCCTGTGCGTGTCAGTGGTCAAAGAGACATTTGGATAATACCCTTAATAAACTGTTTTAACTTTTGTTTAGCCTTCATGTGCTCAGGCAGCTGGGCTAGATGATCTTTGTTGGGTTGACTGAACTATTCTAAATTCTAATTCTGTCCTGCTCTGTCCTGTGCTATGTATTAGTTACTCAGCTGTAGATGGTCTATTCCTATGACATCTCTGTTTTCTAGATAGATTACTTTCCCTTTCTTTCTCTTCCCTACTTTTTTCTTACTCCTGAGTCATAGTGCTTTGGCATATTAATATGATAATGTTGCTTTATTTGGGAGTACTAATCAGTGTTTTCAGAATATTCATTGATGGTTAAAACACTAAATTTCTAAGACCATTACAACTGTATACAAATCATTTATCATAAGTACTAATTGTGTAATGGCTTAGTTAGTATTTTAAAATGTCCGACATTTTGAACTAGTTCAATTGTCAGTGCATGTTTAGGGTTTCTCCTATAACATCTGTATTGCATGTCCATAATGGTCATGAGGGGTATGTCAACACATTTCTGTTTCACACAATGTTCAATTACTACGAAGGTTGATTCAGAAGTAATGCCTCCTATTTATTTCCATGGAAACTCAACAGATACAAAGAGCAAAATAATCTTTCCTCTCATAGAAGAAACTATTAGTTAAAATATATCAAAATAAACTAAGTGCATTTGATTTTTTTTACTTCCTTCTTAAATTAGACTACTTTATTTTGTCTGTTTTTAAGTGAGATTCGTTCAAGAGAGATCAAGTTACTTGAAGAATGCTGCAACAAGCTTGGCCATAGCAATAGCTGTAGCAATTCATTAGCAATCCAGCTAATGAACCTTTTTTGCTAATCCAAATAATAAAGCCTACTCTACTTCTACTGGTCTACTTTAGAGGTAATCTAAAAAAATTGAAGATGCAGATAACTTGAAGATGACACTGCCACTAAAAGGAACAGTGAAAAAAGCTACTCTTGACTACTCATTTTCTGCCTCTGCACTGCCTTAATTTTTCTTTTGGATTCAAGTAGTTGTGTAGGTGTACAAATACTTTTGTAAGTAATGTAGAGAAACCCTGTAGGATTTGGAATCAGCAGGTGCAACAGCAAAAGAGTAGAGCTCTTTCAGTGGCAGAGCCGATTTTTGCTGGTTTAATAGTGTTTATGTCTGAGTGTGATGATTCATGAAGATTTCACCCCACTGATGTCTCATGTAGCTGAGACTATAAAAGTCATGAATGGTGCTCTGCAAATATATCTAGCCAACCTGTGATAGAGAAGCATCAGAAATACAGAGCAAAGGAGAATATATAATTGAAATAGGGAAGTGAGATTTCATCTTGTGGTTTCAGGTTAAGTTTGTTGTCTCAAACCTCACCCCAGAGTTACAGTTCTGTGCTTCCTGTGTGCTGATACTAGTACTCTGAAGCTATATAAGCTGAAAACTTTTTTCCTCCATAAAATTCATTCATTGCCTGTTGGTCAGTGAGTGTCATCTGCCACCCCAAGTTTTTCACTATTTTCATTAGCACATGTATTTGTAAGAATGATTCTGTATTCTTTCTTGGGAAGGTAAGAGGTACTCTGGGTAAAGAAAGGGACGCGAAGTATGACTGATTCCGCTGAAGTGCCAGCTTTCTTTCTGCTTGTTGTAGCTGTAGAAGTGCTCTTAGTTTCTTTTTGCAAGTTAGTCTTGTTTAAATAAAATTGCATTTGAAGTGCTATACTATAAAATATCACCTTATTTGTGGACACTTGTTGCTTACAATCATTTTATAAGATAGACTTGCCAATGTATTAAAGCAAGCTTTTGATTTATACAGTAGCATTTTGATAATGCATTCTGCTTTTGTTAATTATTCCTGAATACTTCTCCCACGGCAGAACTTATGTTCAAAGTATATGAAATATTAAAATTGTAGAAATGTAGTTTTGTTTGTTGAGTTCTCAGTAAGTTTGTGGATGACACCAAGTTGGGAGCTGTGTCGATCTGCCTGAGGGTCGGGAGGCCCTTCAGAGGGATCTGGATAGGCTGAACAACTGGGCTGAGATCAATGGGATGAGGTTCAATAAGGCCAAGTGCCGGGTCCTGCACTTTGGCCACAATAACCCCATGCAATGCTATAGGCTTGGGGCAGAATGGCTTGAGGAGTGTATAGAGGAAAAGGACCTGGGGGTGTTGGTTGATGCTCGGCTCAAAATGAGCCGGCAGTGTGCCCAGGTGGCCAAGAAGGCCAATGGCATCCTGGCCTGTATTAGAAACAGTGTAGCCAGCAGGAGCAGGGAGGTGATCATCCCCCTGTACTCAGCTCTGGTGCAGCCGCACCTCGAGTACTGTGTTCAGTTTTGGGCCCCTCACTACAAGAGAGACACTGAGGCCCTGGAGCGTGTTCAGAGAAGGGCAACAAAACTGGTGAGGGGTCTGGAGCACAAGTCTTATGAGGAGCGGCTGAGGAAGCTGGGATCGTTTAGTCTGGAGAAGAGGAGGCTCAGAGGAGACCTCATTGCACTCTACCACTTCCTGAAGGGAGGCTGCGGTGAGGAGGGGGTCGGCCTCTTCTCCCAGATAACTAATGACAGGACGAGAGGGAATGGCCACAAGTTGCGCCGGGGAAGATTTAGATTAGATTTGAGGAAAAAAATTTTTCTCTGAAAGAGTGGTCAGGCACTGGAATGGCCTGCCTAGGGGGGTGATTGAGGCACCGTCCCTAGTGCTGTTCAAGAAGTGTTTAGATGAGGTGCTAAGGGATTTGATTTAGTAGCTTGAAGGGTAGGGATGGTGGTGGGAGGATGGTTGGACTAGATGATCTTGAAGGTCCTTTCCAACCTAATGTATCTATGAATCTATGAGTTTGTTGAGCAACAGTGTATTTTGTTATTGCCAGTAAACTACTATTAGCAATAAAGTTGGGGATATTTTCCTTTTGGGTTTTTATATGGCAATTAGGATGAAGCAGATTTAATTATCTTCATGTAAACTGTGAGTAATTATTAAACACTTTACAAGTTTAACACTAATATTATGCAGCTTCTTGTGCCTAACAGATACTGGAAGGGTGGATGAACCAGAAATTGTAATGCACTGTTTGGAGAACAAGAGTGAGTCAAGATTTGTAAGCAAATTGAGTGATTCTTGTTACAATAACTGATTAGTTGTGAAAAACAGCAGAATGAGATGTCCTCAAATTGTGAGTAACAATTTTTGTGCTGGAAGGCTTAGTCTCTTTTTCGCAGCTGAAGAAACTGAACTTGTAATAGCCTGCTTTTCAAAGTCTGTTCATTTGGAAAGTGTTAGCAAATCCAGAATGGTTGCACTGATAAATTGGTATGGCAAAGTTGAGAGAGCTGAAGACTCTCAGGATAGCATACTGATCTTTGAGGTCTGAAAACTTATTTTTGTGCAGGAAAATTTCTTAGTCTCTCTTAGTTCCTTTTAAGAATGTGATAGAAGCTGGTATATGTTTAGTGTTTCCAAAAATGTGATTCAGATTTTATATTTCAGAATGTTGTGTGCACGGTGGACATGTATTATTCCATTTGTATACTGCTGATGTTAGAAACATATTCCACACACTTGATCTGTCTGAATACTGAAACTCTTTTTTCCTGATTTTTTGAATTATTGTTTTGATTATGGAAAACTGTTTACTGATTGTATGTAAAAGTGCTAGATAATGTAGTATTTCCCCCTGAGAAAGATTATTTTTCCTTTCTCTTATGCTTATATTCTTTGGTTGTCTTACTCAGGCCAGAGCTTCCAATGTTTTCAGCTACTTTCATATTTTTATTTATTATAGAATATCTATTAATGCTGATTATTCAAATTGCCTACAAACAGAATCAGTATCAGTATTTTGATATCAGATATCAGTAATTTGACTTACATGACAGCCTAAGCAGTTCTCCTAGTACTTTTGCATTTAATCATTTAGCTTTTTATTGTAACATTTTATTAAATAAATTAGTCAAGCTGTGGTTCTTATGGTTGTGCTGTACTTGAAGACCTGAATTTGAGTCCTTAGTAATCCATGGTCTTGTTGAATCTGTTTTTTGTGTTGTTTTTTTTTTTAATTATTATTTCCCTGAACAATTATTTGGAATGAGAATGCTTTTGTCAAATTAATTATTACTGAGATTTATATTTTGTTTTAAATGCTGATAGTTTTCTATGATGAGAAATGTAAAACCTTCATAATTATTTATGATGTTAAATCTTTTAGAATTTAGACTTACCACCTGAAAACAGGTTCATTCTGTGAGAAGATACACATTGTAACAGCTGAAGATATGGATGTTCATAATGTGCAAGATGGACGTGAAATGTTGCTTCACAGCAATAACTGTTAACCTTTTGATGAACTGATGATTGTAGAATTTGGAAGGGCTATACGTAGAATGCAAGACTGAACAAAGCAAGTTTAGAAATGTCTAGTAATTTAAAATGCTGCTTCAGAGTGAGTTAAACTGTTGCTTGAAAAAAGAAACTGTATGCTGCTTCTTGAAATTTTGATCCTTTATAGCCATTCATAAAAGTTCTTATAGTTTCTAAAGTGCAAGAAAGCAGACTAACTTAATTGGATAGTAGAAGCATTAATGCTTATGGGTTGTAATAAATAAGAGGCTGCAGTTTAAGGACTGACATACTCTGTATGTGTGATTGAATTGCAAAAGTGCATTTGACTTTCAGTCTTTACAGGATATTGTCATTGACTGTACTTGGCTTATCCCAGTTGCCTGGTAAGACTGATTGTGAAACCTCTTCACTCAAGCTTAAAGTAAAGCATTCTGCCTCATGTTTTTCTGTAGTATGGCTACAAGCACATAGTCAATTTATGAAGCTTAGCGAACAGCCAGCAGGTTTTAAAGTCATAATAACTCCCATTTTGTTTGTATGCCTATTATGAAGTATTTCATTTGAAATATGTACCACCTAAATGATAACTCCTAAGAATGAGGCTTTGTAATTCAGGATTTGAGTTGAATTACATTGAATTCTTGGCTTGCCTGGGCTGCATTAAGTGAAGAGTGCTGCATATAAAATATATAATATAGTTAATGTATATAAGTAGGAAAGCATATTTTAAATATATTTTTATTAAAACATAAAAAAAAGAGAGCAGTAAAAACATAAAACTAGCAAGTTGGATGCATATGACTGATCAGTTGTCATAAGGATGAAGACAGAAGCTACTTAAAAATACCTACATGTATGAGTGAGGACTGGGGAATTCCAGAGTTATTTTTTATATGTATTTTCTGAAGTATGTGCATCTGCCCTAAAATAGCACTAAATCATGTTGCGGAGAGGAAACTGTCCTTTGCATCTTGCTATGCAAGTAAATTCTACCATGTTAGATGTTACTATCTAAAGGACTTTCTTAGGCTGTAGATGTATGTCTTCTGATCTCACTGCTAATGGCAGCAAAAGTTTTAGTTCTTTCTTCCATCTTTGTAGAAGTTTAATGCTACATCCGTTTTCTGTGGACTTCATGAGTTCACCTAGTGGTCCCTAATTTGTTTGGATCTCTGTAAGCCTCTTCAATAGACACCAACTACTTGGTTCTTTCAGCTCACATGCTATTAGGGAACTGCAAGCAGCAGGAGCAGTTGGGCCAGCTGATGAGGAATTATGTACTAAATTAACCACACAGTTGCTGTGAGCTTCTTTGAGTTATCTTAGATACAAACTTGGTGGAAGGCTTGGTGGAAGCTTGAAAGATGTACTATAACCTGGTTAAGTTAATTCCTGTTTTATTACCGTTGTCATCGCAAAAAAACTCCTTTTTCATCTTAATTATATATTTGCTGTATTATGTTAAAAGTCTGGCATATTCCATTTTGTAGACTTCCATCTCACAGAGAAAAGAAAACTGAGTGAAAGAGCAGGTCTTGCTCTTTCGTGTGTTTTTATAGTGTGAAATTCCAGCTCAGAAGTCTTCTGTCTCATAGGGCCAAAGAATACCCAAATGTTTTTTAACTTCAGAATTTTTTTTCCAAACAGTAGTGCAATGGATGTTGGTAAAGTTCATAATATTGGAGAATCAGTTCAATCTTTCCTTACTATGAGTACTTGGTACTACAAAAGACTTTACAGCTATCTGTTTTCCATGTCTGCGATGTCATGGACCAAGCTGCTATTGTTTGACGTATTTACACAAGAACTGAACTGACTGCTTCCTGCTTTTTTGTGAGATCTGTTCATTATCTGCAGGCAGTCATGAATGTAACTCACTATTACTCCCGCCTGGATGCCTACCTGTGGGACCTGGTCCAGGGAGCCTGTTTTGGTGGACTAGATGATCTCTAGAGGTCCCTTCCAACTCCTACACTTCTGTGATTACTGTTCTGGGACTGGAATGGTGCTGTTACTGTAAAGGAAATAGACCCCATCTCAGTTCTCAAAAAACATTTAATTAGTCTTTAATCTCACTGTAGTGTATCTTTTTTTTCTTTTTTCTCTTTTTTTTTTTTGTTCTCTCCTTTGCATTTATGAATTGCTTTTTGGAAGAGAAATTATTTGTATGCATTAATATGTTCTGTGTTACTGCTTTCAGTGCATCATAGTGAATAAACATTATTTTATCAACCCACTCATCAATAATGACCATTAACTGCTGGGTGTCAGATGGAATGCTGAATACAAACTTGTTTTTCAAAATGGCAGAATCTGACTCCTTTTTGCTGTAATAAAGTTGTTTCAATTTGCAGCACTGTGTTGCTGTGAGACTGCAACTAGTTTTTATGGTATATGTCAATAGAGGTGACTCAAATTATACATTTCATGGAGTAGCTCTTCCTCTTGTTCCTAAACTATCTTCTCAGAGGAGAGAGAGAGACTGAGATAAAGAGGCTGAGAGAGAGAGAGAGAAAATAAAAATGTACTGAGTTTTCACCAGTCTCTTAGTCAAGTCCAAGGCAGGTATTCAGAAGAATCCTATCTGAGGCATTTACATTTGTATTGTTTTCTTTTTCAAACTCCATTGTGCAGGACTTCAGCATGTGGTATGACTAGAACGAAGAAGAACAAAATAGACTCTTGATAGATTATAAATTAGAAAATGGTAGTTTTGGTTTACAGCAGAGATGTACAGTGGCAATTTTGTGAGTCTGTAGAAAATACAGTACTTTCTAAAATGTGTTGTTACATAGCCTGCACATGAATCAGAGCATGCATGCAATTATACTGCCAAAAAGTGGATGTAGCTTAATGTAAACCTTAATATATTTTCTACATGTGTAAATGGAATAAGTGGAATGTGAGTGACAAGTTAGAATATTTTTTGTAAATCTGTACTCTCTTTCTGATGAAAGGTGATGATAGTCCATTTCCTGATATTCACATTCTACTCAGTTTTCTATCAGTCTTTGTTTTTGATCTTACTTGAGATACTTCTATAAGATGGTGTTTGTTTGTGTGTCTGAAGCCTGCTTATTTAAACACGCAGATCATGTCAGCTGCAGTGCGGCAGTGCTTGGTGCTAATGAGGTTAACGTCCAGAGTATCTGTCTGTTTTCTCATCTCTGTGCAATTCTAGCAATTGACACTGGGGGAAAAAAAATATCAGATATGGCTTTGTTTTGGCCTTTCCACAGTATGGCTCTATGCCCTTCTGATGACTGGGCAGTATTTCTACTTCCATTTAGGGAGTTGAGAGTTTATTTCATTACTTTTGATGCAAACTCTAAGATAGAGTCTGAATGGAAAAAGAAATCAGCAAGTACACATAGGGCCCCTTGTCATTAATACATCGCTTCAGATGTACTTTTAAATGAAAATAAAAATAAAATACATTTCCTGACAGGATGTATGTCTACTGATTGGGTAGGTGCATGTCTGTATTTGAAAAGTAATGACTTTGGAATAGAGCTAATCAGGTAATTATTTCGGGCTAAGTCTAAATAGTTAGAACAGGCCTTTCACAGACACAGAAATGCACCCTTAAGGTGCTGATAGCAGTGTGAACTGTATATTTTACATTCAAATCAGTTTGTCTTAAAAGCAAATAAAGTGAATATAAAATACTTGTATCTTCCCATTTTCAGCTTCCAGACTGTCTTCATCAAGCTTGATGCCTTCCCAACTGATCCTGTCATACTTTCATGCTTGCAATTTTCCTTTCCATGTTTTGTTTTGTTTTCAGAGACGTTGTCGGTAAAACTGTAGGTCGGACAGTTACGACAAAGTGATTACATCAGTGATGGAGCTGATTTTCTTTACAATTCCTTCCTCAGTGTTACCTCGTGCTACCCTGATTGCTGATAAAATTATTTCTAAGCATTTGTTATACATCAGTTTTTGAAATGATCTCTTAAAAATGATGCGTTTTTAAGGGTCATACTTAACCTCAGTTACTTTGGTGATTGTGTAATGTGATTTCACAGAGGAATCGATACAAGTGGGCCTGAGAAAGGTAAAAACTGTATAATGAAGTCAAGAAATATATGTAAGAGGCAGGCACTTCCTGAGTTATTGTTACTGATCTTATCGTTGTAGTGTCCAGCTTACGTGCATAGGAAGGTTGACAATTTAACCCAGAAAAAAGCTTTTCATCCTGGGAAGTGGCATAAGAGTATGTGCCCTTATACAATGTGAAAGTAGTGTATGAAGCAGTATGACTGTGCTGTTCTAATCCACACTATTGAAGTCTAGTGTGATCAAATACACAATAGTGTTTCTTTGTGTGTTTTCATCCTCCTGAATACCTTGCAGCTCATTTGAATAGTTTTCTTTCCCTTCTTTAGGTCTCCGGGTGAATGGGGAACTTATTACTGCTTACCCCCAGGTGGTGGTTGTCCGGGTACCAACACCTTGGGTCCAAAGTGATAGTGATATCACAGTCCTTCGCCATCTAGAGAAGATGGGCTGTCGACTGATGAATCGTCCCCAGGCCATCCTCAACTGTGTCAATAAGTTCTGGACATTTCAAGAACTTGCTGGTCATGGTGTGCCTCTGCCAGACACCTTTTCATATGGTAAGGCTTTGGAATCAAATAGAATAGTTGCCTGCAGAATTTATGCTTTTATAGTGACAAAGTTTTGGAAATCCTTAGAATTAAGAAGTGGGAGGCTGATTCCACAGATAAGTGATCAGTAACTAAAAAAAAAATGATTGTCAAATGCTGTTTTTAGCTTTGTTGGTTAGCTGTGATATTTTATGAAGAGTAGTTTAATTATGCTTCTACTTCCCAGCAACTAACTTTACTGATTACTTTTAAAACACTTTGAACTCTTACAGTTGCCTAAAATAACAGACAGAAACTCAGAACTGAATGTCACAGGATATTAAAGATCTAGACTTTAGAAAAATCTGAAAATATGTTGAACTTCTATATGAATAAAAAAATCTGCAAATATATTAGTAGTTAAGAAAGGCCAGAAATAGCACAAGCTCACATGTTCAAGTATTAATGGTTCTTTGGAGTTTGGTTTCCCTCCAGAGTTCTCTTCATCAGTTAGTTGCTGATGTTCCTTGTTCCTGGCACTGGAGTCTTTGGTTCCTGATGGAGTGCCAGATTAGGAGAACCATGTGTTTGAGCTACCGTGACTTCATTTTTCCTTTAATTATAATATGTTAAAAAAAAACACTTTCTTTCTTGGGAAGCATTAGTGCTTTCCTCTCCTTCATGCAGTTACACTTACAGACTTTTGTAATGAAAACTTGCCAAAACGCAAACTTGACAAAAGCATGTCAACTATTTCTATCAATTAGTATGAAGACGCATTTGAAATGAACAGTGTTTATAGAGACAATTGCTCTAGCTCTTTGAGAAACAAATGAGTTTCTAATTCTTTGTGGGGAAGGGGAAACCAAGAACGATGGTGTAGTTAGAGAACATCTGTTTCTTCCTAACCTCCTGCCTGTCTTTTAATTCTATTAATGTCCATCTCTAGAATTTGACAGAAGTGTGGCCTTTCTTTTTTACACAAGTATCAAGATATCAAGGAGAGATGGCTTTGCTGAGAAAAACAGGATGTGCTGAACTGCACATTATTTTATGACATGTATTAAAATCTGCGGTGAAGTACTGATAATTGGTTCTGGCTTTCCGAGTAGTGTCCTGGCTTAACTTCTATGCTTTACTGCACATGCTTTTAAAGGAGTCTCATCCCTTCATCTGCTGACATCTTATTTCTTGTACTGTGATCAGCCTCCTGTGAATCAAAGAACTCAAAATTAAAGCATCAGTCATAGTGAATGATTGTTAAATGTTACTCTCTAAGATTCTTATAGATGCAGTGCAGAAAAGATCGAAGTAGTAATTCAAGAAATAGGAAGAAAGAGATGCAAGAGACTTAAACATTAGAAAAGGGGAAATGGGTGACAAGATTTGAATTGTTACCACTGTCAGGATTATGCCTCGACTTTGTATTTCATGCTGTTTTTCTGGCTAGTAGTTTGGATGGAACTGTTCCTGGTCTGTGCTATATTCCTGATAGAAAACTGGAACAAGCTGGTAGAATCTGGGCATTCAGATTTAGAAGACTGGATTGACTTTTTGGGGTTGTGTTCAATGACCATTGTCATTATTAAACATTTGTTAATTTAAAAGAGATTTAGGTTAGATGTTAGGATTAAATTCTTAGCACAGAGAGTGGTGAGGCACTGAAACAGGCTACCCAGAGAAGCCTTGGAGGCATTCAAAGCCAGGTTGGATGGGGCCAGGAGCAGCCTGATCTAGGGGTTGGCAACCCTGTCCACAGCAAGTGGGCTGGAACTGAATCTTTAAGGTCCTTCCAACCTAAGCCATTCTATGATTGTCAATTTTTGTCTTACATTCCAAAGGAAGTAGAAATTAGTAAGGCACAGATTAAAAACACCTCAAAATTCTGACTGTGTTCTGTGACCAAATTCTTCTTAATGGTTAATTTTTTTTCTTGCAAGTTGGAAGAGTGGGAGGAATGTGTCATAATTACATCCCCAGTTTGGCCACACCAGGCTGGTGGCATATAATATTATTGGTTTTCTTTTACCAGGTGGTCATGAGAATTTTGCCAAAATGATTGATGAGGCAGAAGTGCTGGAGTTCCCTATGGTGGTGAAGAACACACGGGGTCACCGAGGTGGGTCAGAGGTGAAGGCAGGGAGTACTCTTAGTAGTACCTGAGATTTTGTGTTGTCAAGGGGCAATAGTTAAGAAGGTTTTCTATTAGGTATTGAACTTTTCTTGCAGTACTCTTAAGTTCTTCTATCTTCTACAAATTCTGAATATTGAGTAGGCTGCAGTAATGGAAAACAATTTTAATAGAACATAATCTTGAATTACCAGGGAGGGTAGGGGTTCAAAGTTATAGTACATCAGTGACTTTTGTGAGGAGGGCTTTGAACTGAAATAATAGAAGACCTAGCTCCAGGGATGTAGAGAGGTGCCTACCCAGATTTTAGGGATGTTTCTGAACAGGCATAAAAAATGAAATTTTAGCTCAACAAACCTTAATTTGACTTTTCTTTCTAAATGACTTCTATAGTTAGGATTCTGATTTAAATAAAATGTCATAGACAGTTTGGCAAATTGAATCTTTTTCTTTATTTCAGGAAAAAAATCTCTGACAGTACTGGTAATAGCAAAGCAGGTTCACATGAAACTTTTGTTACCAGATTTTTGTTTTAAGTGTTGAATATAAAATACTACATCAATTCATTTTAATGGTAGATAGTGAAGGAAGAGGATTTGGAATCAATTTTAGAGGTTATTTACATAGGAGATCACACTGTTTTTAATCCGCTTTAAAACCAATTTGATAAATACTAGAAGTGAAAAGAGTCTGGAACTGATGTTTAAGCACATAAATCAGGAATTACCATAAACTAATGAAAACATACCAACATGTTACCACTTCATCCTCCTTATTGCACCTGTTTATTCCCACACTATTGTTCTGGTGTATCTCTTCTGAAGCATGATGGTTTCTGTAACCATTTAGTAAATGAATTCAGGAACAATTATTAGACTGGTTATGGGTTTTTTTTTTGGATTAATTCCTTGCTTGAATTACCATTTATTTTCACAAATTCTTGCACTGATGTAGTAGAAGACTGAGAGCAAAAGGCTGCGGCAGTGGAAGATATTGGCAGTAATACCTATTTATATGGCTTTAAAATGCTTGTAGACCTTTGCAGACCTGTGACGTTGGAATTTGACTTTTCAGCAAGCTGCATTTGACAAATGTGGAATAACTGAGGAATTGAATTGGGTTTGCCTTGACACTGCTTCTAGTTAAGATCTAGAAATAATTGTGGAGTTTGCAGCTATTGACTTTCTTTTCCATTTTTAGCTAGAATTCATATGAATCTGTGCTTAAAGCTAGTGTTATCCTGGTCTGCATAAGGCAAAGTATTGCCAGCAGGTCAAGGGAAGTGACCCTTCCCTGACTCAGCACTGGAAAGACCACACCTGGCGTGCTGAATCCAGTGCTGGGCTCTCAGAACAAGAGGGACATGAAGCTACTGAAGTCCAGCAAAGGTTCATGAAGATGATAAAGGAATCGGAGCACCTCTCCTGTGAGGGAAGGCTTGGAAGACAAGGGACCATTGAGCCTAGAGAATAGAAGGTTCAGAGGGGATTTTATCAGGTCTACAATTATCTGAAGGGAGAGAGTCAAGAGGATAGAGCCAGGTTCTTTTCAGTGTTGCCCAGTGCCTGGACAAGCATCAGTGTACACAAACTAGAATGCAGGATGTTCCCTCTAAATGCCAGGATGCACTTTTATGGTTATGTGGATGACTGAACACTAGCACAGGTTGCCCAGATTGGTTGCAGAGTCTCAAAGTCTTTTCCTAAGGACACTCAAAAGCCTTCTGGACGTGGTCCTGGGCAGCCTGCTGTCATTGCCCCAACTTGAGTAAAGAGGATCCTAAAGCATCAATTAATTCTGTAATTTTGTTTACAAATTTTACGTACTTTACATACCATACATTTTATTGCAAATTTATCCATGCCTGCACTTTCAAATTAAGACTGTTGGGGAAACTTCTTCAAATTAATTTAAGATGGACCATTTTCAAATCATATTTAAAAATGAGACAAATGTGTCTACTGGATGTTATTTGATGAATAAAAGTCATATTCTCCTAAGCCCATTTTCTGCAGTTTGCTGCTGCAGTAAATGTGCTGTTTTTATTTTGCCAAGATTTAGTGGTGGTGCATAATTACCAAAAGCTAAGTAGTTCCCCTCCAAAGCATCATTAATTCTGTCCAGTTTTAGGAATACAGTAGGAGTAACTGCCTGTAGGAGAGCTAAAGTTGGGCATGTGAGTGATCATGTGGAAGATTTTGCTTTATTATCCTACTTTTGAGTCTATATTTCTCATGCTGTGGTTCTTATAAGAAATCCCATGATCCTCAAGCAGCATTCTGTGCTGTGCAGCACTTAAACCCTGATAAAGCAAAGGCTTCTTCAGTAGAGCTTTGTAGCGCTTGCTAGAGTTCCTAGCACATTATTTTTCCTAGGTCTGCTACAGCTGCATTTCTGTTCTCTTAGTTAGAATAGGCAGCTTATAAATTGATTTTTGTATTTCCATAACATTGCAGCATGACTCAATGACAATTCTGCCATAAAAAAACCTCAGTGCTGCCTTATTGCAAAACATAAATTTAATATTACATGAATGAGTCATTAACAAAGTAAGAGAGGAATTGGGAGAAGTAGCTAAAGATGGAAATGGATGCCTTCTTGTTAGACTAGATAAGAGATGGAAGTGATGGAGTCTTCCTTGAATGCTTTTTGTTTGTGTAAGCAAAATTGGAAGAGAACAGAGAAGTCTTTGGTGCTCTAGGAATGAAGGAGAATTAAATGACATGTTTTAGCTTAAACAAAACACATTGTTGGTAAGTTTGCAGAAATAAAAGCCAGTAATTTCTAAAGAACTAAAGATTTTTTTTTCAAAATTACAGTACATCCTAACTCACTTTTATGTTTTGTGAAATGTTCAGCTAAATTTATCTTGGATCCTTTGGAGTTTAGTGTTTTGCTCTGAACTAAGTTGCTTCTCTTCTAAGCCTCATTCTGGAGTTCTGTGATTCTGAGTTATTAGAAGTATTGGGAAAAGTAGCTTTCAGCAGCTTCCTGGTAGTGAAGCAGCTTTGCAGTAACACAGTAGTGATGTAAGAGCTCTTAGCAGCCTGTTGTTTAGCAGTTTCATGTGATTGGTTCTTGTTGTATCAAACATGTAGGCTGTGGGTCTAATTAAATGTCTACTGCTCTTGTAGTATTTTTTCCCTTTTTTTCTTATTAAGGATTTGTTAACTTTACTGCCTCATTAAGGGCTGAAATTACAAAAACATCTCCTTTATCTAGAGCTTTTTGGTTTTGTTTATTTACTTTTATTTTTATTTTTATACTCTTCTCATGGCTCCTCTACTCTTTCAGTACTTGGATGCTGAGAAGCACTGAAACCCTGGAATGCTGATGTCCAAAGAAGAATTTGTCAATGCGTATAAACTACTGAGAGTGCATGTGAAAACTAGCAGCATAGTGATCAGAGGTTTTACTTCTCTGTGTTGAATCATTGACTCAGCTCAAATTAGTAGCTTCTTCCAATCCCACAATCCATCCTTTTCTTATACAGGCAAAGCTGTGTTCCTGGCACGAGATAAGCACCATTTGGCAGACCTGAGCCATTTGATCCGTCATGATGCCCCATACTTATTTCAAAAATATGTTAAAGAGTCTCATGGCAAGGATGTACGTGTCATCGTAGTAGGAGGCCGTGTGGTGGGCACCATGCTCCGTTGCTCTACGGATGGGAGAATGCAGAGTAACTGCTCGCTTGGTAGGAAAAGCTTTGTCATAGTTTTGATCAAAATATTTGAATCCAGAATAAAGACAAACTGAATTGCAATAAGCTGCAAGTTTTATTTTGTATTATCTGTGTTTAACTTTAGATGTTTACAAAGGAAACATGAGAGCAAGAATGCATCACACAAATCTATAATCAGAAACTATCTCTGCCCAAAGTATTAGATACGTAAGACAGTTGGAAGGGAGTCTGAAGTTCTAAGAGGACAAACAGAACATACAATGCAACAGAGTAGGAAAAAAATAAAAAGAAGATGGAAAACCAGAGAATAAAGGAGACCACCAATTGGGAAGAGAGTTGAGTACTAAGAAGGAAAACTGCTTAAGGCAATCAACTGCTTGGTTGTGTTTTACAGCTGCTTGTGCTGTCTTAAGTTTGTCAGTCTCCTCCCTGCAATTTTTTTAAACTTAGAAACCATGTCTGTGAGGAAGTTTACTACACTGATTGTAGTATACTTAGATTTGAGTTTCTGCGTCACTTTCTGTAGGACAGGAGAGGTTTCTTAGGGTAAAAGGAGAAAGAAGGGTTGAGGTTACCTGACTAATAATTATCTGAATTTACTGGAACTGACCTGAGCATGGATTGGATGAAATATCTTCAAGTACAGTACAGTTTTATTAAGTTAAAAATGGATGGAAGATTTCAGTTACTACTTTTTGATGCTGAAGAAATGCAGCCTGAAAGATTTTTCTGCTAAATGTTTTCAGTGTTGTTTTATGTTTTTAAACTTAAGTGATGTGACAGCAGACTGAGAGAGATAGAAGCAAACAAAAATATCTTAACCCTCTTCCACCACAATTATATCTGACAGATCTGTATTCTCATCAAGAACATTTAGTTTAATTTTGCTGGACGATTTATTGTGATAACTTATAAATACATATAGCAAGCCTCTACCTTAAAGGAGGAAACAAGGGTATGCATAGAAAGAAGAAGAAACAAAGGTGATTTGTTTGGTCATCTTTTTTTTAATTGCATGAAGATAGCAGAAATATATAATGATGTCTTTCTTCATTATTTTTATTACTATTTTTGAATAAGTAATAGTCTAGACCTGCTTTTGGCAGAATCTGTTGAAGTCCTGCTAGATTTCAAGTTATAAGCAGTTGATGTATTAAGAAGGTTGCTTTTTCAGTTGTTATCAGCCCTATGCTTGCAGGCTTGCTTTGAAGCTTCAACTGAAGTGCACCAGCCAGGCAAGAAGTCAGTCAGTCACTTGTGACCAGATTAGACACAGCTCTTTTTTTTCCACTCTTTCACTTTTTTTCACTTTTTCAAGTGTTTTTCTACTTCTTTTTTTCACTTTTTTCCAGGTGGTGTAGGGATGATGTGCTCACTGAGTGAACAAGGCAAGCAACTGGCAATCCAAGTGTCCAACATTCTGGGGATGGATGTGTGTGGCATTGACTTACTGATGAAGGACGACGGTTCATTCTACGTCTGCGAGGCCAATGCAAATGTAGGTTTCATTGCCTTTGACAAGGCTTGTAATCTAGATGTAGCTGGTATCATAGCGGACTATGCCGCTTCTCTCCTAACCCCCGGTCGCTTGACGCGACGCATGTCCTTACTCTCTGTGGTGTCCACGGCAAGCGAGACTAGCGAGCCAGAGCTGGGCCCTCCAGCTAGTGCCGTTGTCGACAATATGAGTGCTAGCTCCAGCTCTGTCGACAGCGACCCTGAGACCACGGAGAGAGAGTTGCTCACCAAGCTCCCGGGGGCTCTGTTCAACATGAACCAGCTATTAGCCAATGAGATCAAACTTCTTGTGGAGTGATGCCACATGTAAATAAATGACCAACAGAACTCTCTTGTAAAATTTTCTTTGAAACCAACTTGCAGTGCTGTTTATCAGAGAAACTAAGAGAAATGAGGAAAGGAGAATTAATCAAGAGAGCAAGATTAAAAGGCATGTGTTCTGTGACTGCTGCCTCTATTTTTTTGCAGAGCATAATATTGTGATAATTCTTCAGCACTGTTATAATGAAGATGCTTAATTTACACTCTAAATGGGAGTTTTATTTGGACACTGTTTTGGTTCTGCAACATATTGCAGTGCATGGGTGTTCACAGGAAAACACTGAAATACGATTAACTGGAAAATTTTCAGAAAGCTCTGGCAGCTCTCTAGAAACTTCTGTGAATTAAGGTAGCAGTTAACTATTCTCTCTGAGGCTTGATCCTGTAAATTTCTGACTGCCTTTAATTCAGAGTGAGAGCTGAGGGTGTTAAATCCCAGGTATCTATAACTTCTGGACACCTACAGTTCCCACTCTTACAGTAAATTCAGCATACTTTTGAAACCATCTCTTTCAGACCTTTGCAGGATGTGGCCCTTCAAATGATGAGACAGAGAGGACTGTCAGTTGCCCTAATGTGAGCTTTCTGTACAAGTTTCTAATTGGTGTCATCTTGATATTAACCGGCAGATTTGTGTATGTTTTTCTTTATAAGGCTTTTGAAAGAGGATTTCTAGTACCTCAGATTTTTTCACTTCAAATCCTGAGTTTGGGAGGTATGCAGGGGAATTGGTCATATTATATTTGTGGTAGAAGTGGCACATTTTAACTATTTTTTGCATGATTGGAGGAATTAAACAGCACTGTAATGTTTGGTATACAAAATAATGTTTAATCCAATGTGAAAAAAATTACACTAGTTTAAAAAAATGTGCATTGACTTGTATTTGTTAGTGTTTTAGTCGTTCTGAGAGAAATCTGCAATGTTAATGTTTTTTTTTTTTATTTAATACATGCTAGTCCAACACTCCGTTCTCTATACCTGCATCTTTAACGGTGGCCAAAGTGAAAACACTGCAGACTATTTGTTAAGAGAACACTTCAGTTAAAGTCTGTGCTATGTTTTTTTTCTTTTTGTTTGTTTGCTTTTTTTCTTTTTTTGAGTGGGAGGGCTATTTTTTGCTTTTTATGCGGAGAAATGTGATAAAGTGTGGAGAAGCGAAAAGTTGGTGAAAAGTGATTAGAAGTCTAGAGGTACATTAGAATAAAGTTGCAGTTCATACAATACTTAGAAGGCTTACTTTTTCCCATTGAGAATATTTAAAAGCTGGTGTTGTCAGAAATCCAAAGTGTATAACTGAGAAGAAGTTCTCAATTCTTTGGCAAATGTGCAGCAAATTATATTAAAAATAAATTAAAAAAATAAAAAAGGAGAAAAGAAAAGGGAAGAGAGCTCAGCCAGAATAATGAAAAAAAAGTATAACCTAGATCCATAAACTATTAACAAACTGATACTATGCTGTTATGTGTATGTGGTGTGAATGCACACACTTGCGTGTGTTTGTGAACGTGCATTTGCTTTGCTTCATTTCTTATTGGGTTTTGGCTGTTTAGAACTTTTTTTTTTTTTTTAGGCTGCCTGATTTTTTCTTGGTTGTTCTGGCTGTGCGTTTTCACATTAGCCTTGAACTGTTTTGGGTAACACATAACCAGAACAGAGGTATTGAGTGAATTTTTCAGTCCCTATCTTCCCTTCCTCCTTTTTCTCTACCTTCTCCTCCATCTGTTCTTATTCCATTCCCAGTTTTCTGGGATCATAAAGCCCTGGAACTATGTATATTTATATATATATAAAGATAAGCCTCTTTTTTTAATAACACAAAGTAAAACATTTACAATTGAATAACAATCTTCTGAAAATAGGTTTTGTTTGGAGGGGGGTTGTGTGTGTGCAATGCTGATGTTTTCTGGATACTTTAATGGAGCATGTCCCATGTACCCTCTGAGGCTCTGCACTGTCCACATTTGTGGTCCCTCTTCACCTCTCTGCTGCTCTGCTGTTTTATCTTCACTTGGACCTTAAACACGACTCATGGACACTATGCAGAGAGTCTTCAAGAGGCAATAAACAGAACAGTATTAACCTGCTTTCATGGAGGTTTGATCATGCTTCTTTGTACAGTTCTTTCTTTTTAATTTTAAAAGAAATGTAATAAAATGGCTTTTTTTTTTTTTTTGGTAGAATTAAAAATACTATTATTAAAATTGAGTGTAAGGTTGACTGTTGGTGTTAAGCAGGAGAAGCAAACTAGCTGGTCCAGCAACAAAAAGGCCTTCAGCAGTCCAGATATTTTCAAGTCTTTTCTTCCTAAGCTGTCAAGTGCACAGGTGTTATCTGAAGAATGTAAAGATCTTTAACTTCTGTGAAGAGTTGCAGAGACACAGAACATGAAAGAAAGATGATTTTCCCTTTTCAGCTGTGGCACACATAAAGTACATGTGGAATAAAAGCAGGGAGTCAGCATATGCTAGCTGGTACAGTAGTACCTCTGTACTTCTGTCACAATAATATTTTTAAGGCAAAAGAGCAGTTAACTGAACACTCTGGGCAGTTTTTTGAAGCTCCATTCTGTTTTGTGGAGAAATGCTGTGGTACACAGTAATTTCACATTTCTCTCACCCTTTCAGAATATCCAGATAACATTTTGCAGTAATAAAACAGATGTAGTAAATAACCATGAGATTTTTTTGACAAACAGTGGGTTGAGAAACTTACAGTTTGGTTCCTTTGTGATAGGATACTCCTCTGTGGTTGGTGCTTCCAAGAAGTTTTGGAGATAAGTTTTTGCATAGTGGTCAGGGAAGGAGGCAATATTTGTAATGTCATATACATTTGTTTATTTGTATGTTTCATATTGCATAAGAAAACCCTACTTGAGGATTCATCGGTACAAATGGACACACTTGTCTGATGTATTTAAATAGTGAAATGTACAGAACGATATGTGGTGCAGAGGGAGGTTCTTGCTTTTACTTAAGCAAAAAAAAAAAAAAAAAAAAGTATCCAGGTGTGGCCTGTTGTAACCAGTCAGTGTTTCCCATTGAAGGTAAACTTTACAGACATCAGCTTTATATGCTGTACTTTATTCATTTCCATATGCTGAAAAACACATGCTAAACTTTCATACAGTTGCACTAACAGTACCTGCATATTTGAGTTTGGAAGTTTATGATGAAAAAGTAAATGACATAGAGCTAGATTATATTAGTGTTAATACATCTTATGGTCACAGAAATTTTTCTGTATTTCTTAGTGTTTGAAAAAGCCAGTTAGAAACTCTCTCGCAACAGTAAGTTTCTTAAACTACATCTAATTATTTTTTTTTCTTTTTTTTTTTTTTTGTAACAGTGGAGACTTTCTTCTGTTCAATTTAACATGTTTCTAATTGATGTCTTGCTATGTCAATGTATGGATTGTATCTTAAGCTTTGTATTTAATAATGCTTTAGTGTGTTTTATAAAATTTTTTAATTCAATGTTATGCCACATCATCCGTAATGCAATAATAGAAAGTCAATGCTTGATGAGTATGTGGACTGTTAAAGCTTTTTGTTCTGAGCTAGTCGTCATTATTTGTGCATTTTTTCCCACTTTGTGAGCTATCTTTCATGAGATACTTATTCAGGAAGTATTCTGTGGAGTACCAGTGTACTTCAGATGAAAAGGATACTTCTTAAGATGTTATATTGGACTTCAAAATCCAACACATGATACCTCTGACATTTGCTAAATCTTTTCTCCCTTTTATTGTGGATACCTGTCAGTTAAATATATAAGCAACCCTAAGGCCTTAGAAAGACTTTGTGAAAACAATTTGCTTGTGCAATATCTTTCTCACGGCTCGCTCTTTTTGAGAAGGTTTATGGGCTTTATGACTGGTGCAAGACAAACGACCCACTTCTGTTCTCTCTGTGGAATTGTAGGTGCTCAGACAGGTAACCTCTGTTGCTACTGTCTTTTTCAATTTTTTCACTGTTCTAGAAGTTGTTTTAAACTGACCTCTGCAGGATTTATAAATCTGCAGTATTATAAACTGCGGTATTTATAGACCATATTTTGTTTGTTCTGAGGGTAACTTTTGGAGCATTCTTATGGTGGATCTTGCTCTCATATTTCTGTTTTTAGTTGAGAAAATTTTATTTTATTTATTCATTTAAATTGATGGCAGAAATTTGATGCATGAATTTTGGGTGGGTTTTGTTGTTGCTCTATTCTGTGTGACTTATTTTCCCTTTTTTTTTTTATAATTTTTTTTTTTAAACAAATATTTTCTAACACTGTGCACTTTCTTACTGTTCTCTGTAAAACTTTTCAGGAACCAAAAAAGTCAGACAATCCAAAGAAAACCTTTCCTTCTCCCCTTTCCGATGGCAAGAATGAGAAGTTATGAAGAGTCCTTGAGAATATCCCTTCCTATATTTTTCCTCTCAGTAACGCCAGTGGGTAAATTGGTAAACATGGCAGTTTGGTGACATCTAAAACCAACCTGTTGTCAGGTAAATTGACTTTTTATGGTCTTATTGTAACCTTCATAAGTTTGGTAACTTGTCTGCCTGCCTTTCTTCCCATTTTCCCTGTTAAGTCCATTCTGGTCAAACTTCTTGAATGATTTATTTAACAGTGGAATTTAGATAAAATTCTACCTTTCTTCTTTATTTCCCCTTATTCTGCATGTTGACCTTTAAGAAATCTGTCTCTGTCTTTTGCTTTATTCAGATGAGACAAAAATGAGGACAGGTTACAAGTCCTCTCATAGATACCATAATACTTTAATTCCACCTCCTGTTAATCACTTCTAGGTAGTTTACTTTCAAGTGTATTACTGTAGCTTAGATCTTTGAAAGATAGAATAATTTCCAGTTGCAAAGTGAACGTAAAACTAACCTGCATCAATTTGGAGGTGAGAGGTATGAAAATCTAGTCCTAAGGTTAAATTAAATATATTAAAATCCAATAGATCAGGATCCAGTGAAGAAGACAGATGGGAGGTCTGATTCTTTCTGTTTGTGAAGGATGAAAAATGCATTTTATGTTGTCTTCACTGGTAGATAAAAGAATTTCTGCACTTTATCCTTCTCTGTTAACTGCCATCCTTAGCTTCAAATCACTTTAAAGGCAATAAGAATTTCAAGGTTTTTTACTCTGTGTGAGTAGGGGATTCTGTACTTTATACAAAGTGATAAATATCACACAGTTGGAATACCTGACTTCATACACCCTCCCGAGTTTTCTGTTGTGGTATTTTATTTCCCATGACGTATAGAGATTTAGTGCCCATTTCACATTTCGTATGTTTTTTCAACATAGGTCACTCTCAAAGTAACACCTCCTGTTTATTTCCAAGGAAACCACAACAGATGTAAAGACCACAATAACACTATCTCATATAGCAAATTCTCAGCTTCAAAACACTATTTTTCAACATAGTCCCCACTGGTAGCTATGCATTTTTGCCAGCCATGAACAAGAGCCTGCATGCCACGCTCGTAAAAATATTCACTAGTGGAGGTGACCCACTGTTTCACAGCTGCTATGATGGCATCATCATTAGTAAAGTGCTGCTGATGCAGGCCATCTTTCATCAGCCCAAACAGATGGAGGTTGGAAGGCACCAAATCCAGACTGTGTGGTGGGTATGGACAGCCCAGCCAGGATTGACAATGTGCTCTGCAGTCTTCAAACCAGTACGGGCACTGAAACTCTCCTGTTGTTTTCTTCTCTGGCCTGACTCAGGAGGTTGGAGCCTTCAGCTTAGTCAATATCGTCATGTAGAGGTCACAGCTGACAGTCTGTCCAGGTTCCAGGAAATCCAGAAAGATCACTACCTGCTTTCCCACCACTAAAGACAGTGCACATCATTCTACTCACTAAGGGCTGCATTTTGAACTTCTTTGTTCCATGAGGAATTCCCTTCTCACCGCTCCACAGACTGCAGTTTTGATTCCAGCTCATACTGGTGGCAGCACATCTCATCACCGGTTATGGTGTGATCTTAGAAAACAGTCACCTTTAGCCTCATAGTGGTTCAACAGGTCCCAACAAACTTGCATATGGTGTTTTTTCTGTTTCTGTGTGAGCATCTGTAGGATCCACCTAGCACAAACTTTGCAGTATTCCAATGCTGCCACCATTGTTTCACGTGCATGGAAACTGATATTCAGTTCTGTACAGAGTTCTCTGGTAATAATATTTTGATTCACATGGATGAGCAGATCAAGATGCTCTTGGTTTTCCGGTGTGACAGCTGTGTGTGTCTGTCCAGAATGTGGCTTTTCTTTTGTGTTGCAATTGTGACTACTGTGACAAGCACTACCCACTGCCTCACTGTGCTAACATCCCCTGTTCGATCTCCACAAGTGTGCAGCAAGCATTGATGTTGGTGGGTGTGATTTTTTCTGCATGGAAGAATTCATTTCTACATCTTCATATGCACTTCAACATCTGATGCCATTTTGTCAGCCTGCCCCTCTGCTGCCATCTGTCACATGGTGACAGAATGCAGTGGAATATTAGCAGGAAGGTTCAGCCTCTACTGCCATACCACTAATGTCCATCTCTGGTTTTGTGAGCCAACATAATAAAATAGGAGACATTATTTTTGGAGCATCCTTCATATGTACATTAATTACTCTTATCATTAAATACTCTACATTTTTTATCGTCATTATAGGTTTTCCTGGAACAGAGCAAATCTGTCAACACTGCCATAAATTACAGCTTTGGTTTAATGTGGAAGGGAATCATTCTAGTGCCAAATTTTGCTCTCAGTTATGCTGAAAAAAACCATGGAATTGCTCTGTGTACATCAGTGGAGTAATATTCAATTTCACTGGTATAATTGAGTGTCCATTTTATGTCTTTAATTTTACTTTTTAGATAATTTTGCAGACCTGTAGTCATATTTCCAGTGTTTTTTCTTTTCAGCCACACCTGCTTGCATCTCAGCACTGGCAGGCTTTTTCCTTTGTTTGTGTATGTTTTTGTGCATTAGCTGCTATAGGATACAGATGTAATACTTTCAGGCCTGTGCTTGGGTCTTTTGAGGGGAGAGCTTTGTGGGTTTGTAGTAATTTCTAAAACCAATATATTTTCCTCAAGTTTGTTCAGCAGAATTCTCATTAGCTCGTTGTTTCATAATTCTTGTATTATTTCCTGTGTGTTACTTAAAGATTTTCTTGAAAGAAGTACAGTACTAGTTCTTTGTAGTGTTTAAAAATTAACTTCTTGGGGGAGATTGATCAAAATGTAATGCCTAAGGCAGAAATTAATTTTACTGTTGCTTAAAAGATTATTTTTCCAATTATGCTCCTTCCTGCTTATAGAATGGCTTTCAAAGCCTTCTACTGATGTTGGTTATTCCCATTGCTTTGCCTGAAGTGTGAAGAAGAATTCTAGAATATGACTAAAACCATGACAAAGGATAATGATTGTGAATGCCAAACAAGAAATTCTTCTGTATGCCCTTCTGCTGCAACAGAATAATAAAAGTGGTAGGTGTCAGCAGGTGCAGCAGAAGAAACTCCTGTGACTCCTGAGTTTTAGGAGAAATGGATTGCAAAATATTAACTGGAGTTTAGGGGGGTGGAGGAGAGAGTAAGAAACCATGAGCTGTCCCTCTGAATGCTGAGTCTAATTTACTGAATTAAAATTCTTAAAAGACTAGCTTTTAATAGTAGAAACTGTCTGATTTGGTGTTTGGTTATCTGATGTTCTTTTGGTCTTTGGTTCCACATTCTAGTTTCCCCACTGTTTCTGTAAGGTACAGTACTTTCTTTGACAAATTAAACTTCCCTAAAATTGCCACATCTTAAGTATACTGGAAAGTAAGTCTGTAAGGAATTAATCTAGTTCAGCACTCTGCCTCACAGATCAGTCCACCATATGTATAACATTTTTGACATGTTTGTTTTAACCTATCCTGAAAACCAAAGAATTAGTGAGGAAAATGCTGCAGGGTTTATCTATGGGTTTTTATTTTACAAGGGGAAGAAGTATCCTTACTGCCAGTCAGAAGTTAACCTTATGGGCTGACAGCCAATCTCCTTTTTAGATACTCTTTTTTGCCCATCTGCTATGGAATGCTACCTTTTAGGTTCTTTTTTTATGTACTTCATATTCTTTCAGGTCTCATCTTGAGATGTTCTTCAGTAGTTTATTGCAGTACTACGTGGTGCTGGCTGACGTGTATATATAGCATTTCACATCAAATGCTGTTTCCTCTGCATCTAAAGCCTGATCTCATCTGAGCACGAAGGTCTTATATCCCAGTATTGCCCATATTCATACTTCCTGTGCAAGAACCATAGCTTACAAAATTATATGATAAGGAACTAGCTTCATATTCTAATGACACTTTAAGAAATCAAGATTTTCATGTGGTACACAATGGTCAGTTTAGATTTAAGGACAACTGCAGGGATTCAGTTGTAACAAATGAATAGGCTTGGCTTGAAGTCCTAATCGTATCCTTGAACCATTCTAATTTTGTGCACTAGGACACAGTGGTGCACATTTATTCTAATGGAACCAGATGCATTTTTCAAAATTCTTATATAATGTTTCCTATGCATAATAAGTCTCTTTGAATGTTTCCCCACCGTTTCTGAATGCTTGCCTCTTTTGATAATTTCAACTAGTCATTTCAGTAATTCCAAACTGGTAAGTAAAGAAGATAAATTTGTTTTTAGGTGGGTATACCAGCCATTAGCCAGTTACAACATAAATAAGTTCTTTTTACTAATTGAGATGCTTAAATCTTTACATAATATTTAAGAAAAAAAAAATTTCTACCTAATAACAAAATACTTTTATCTAAGGAATTGAAAAGACGTTGATTACAGGTACAAAGTAAAAAGTGAAAAATGACCTCAGGCACCTAAATGTTATCAGTCCCAAGCTTGGAATTATTATGCAAAACCTCTAAGCAGGAAAAGCCAAACAGCAGATCCATTATACTTTTCAGTGAATCTCATTTAGATATTAGTTATTGTATAATAATTTTTACAGAGTACCATACAGATTATATGATACGTGCCTTAGAAACTCCATGGTAGTATGCTTCATGGAGATTGTATGTATCTCACAATTAAAAAAGAAAGACTAACAGTTGAATTGTGTATGAAAATGAAAGAATACTGAAAATGCAAAACATATAGTGTTTCTGACATCATGGTTAACAGCTATTTGTTTTAATGACCTCTTAGGTTATCTTGACCAGTAGTATCTCTCACTTTCTTGATTGCACATCTCTATCAATAAAATACTTTGAGTGTATGCCCCAATATATGTACATTCATTTATTTATAAATTATATACATGTAGTACTGTACTATTATGTATATTATTAAGCATATACAAAAATAAAAAAGATAAATATGAGGAAAATATTATTTTAAAAGTCATTTTATTTATTAAAAATATTTTCTTGTTGCACCCAAGTGGGAAGTGGGGAATGTACACCTAATTCTGGAGGCTGCTGATGTAGACATCATCAAAGACTTATTGGTATATAAGCCATTAGTATGTTTCATTGAAACAAGACCTTTGTTTTAACTGAATCTCTTACCAGAGGTGGTTCAGTACTTTCAGAAGAGTATTTCTAGTTTACTTACAGTTAAGTATTCAAGATTCTGTTTCCTATAGTTATCTGGGATAATCATATTAAAACTAGGAATTTTAAATATGAGAACTCATCTAGAACATAGGTTCTAGAACACATATCTTTTAGGACTGTTGAATGCTGGTGGCTTTTCTTTGTAACTTCTTATTTCTCATACAGTCTTTAAAAGTTAATATGTGGACCTCAGGCTGGAAATTTCAGAACTGAGTTAATCCAGATTGGAAGTAGATCAAAGGCACAAAGTGAAAAATATTTTGGATAGAGATTTGAAAGAGTCTGGTTAAATACAACATTGAACAAGATCTATGTGACTGATGAAACCCTAAATGTTTTTAAATCCAGGCAGACAGCGGAAGTGTGAAAGGGATAAAGCTGCTTCTGGTGGCGGAGGAAAAATTGTCTGAAACATGTCAGTGTGCTGGTCTGTCAGCAGAGATGGAAGTGAGGCTGTAAAACTGCTTTTGCTGATCTTGAGCATTCCCAGCTTTTTGTTGTAAGGAGGAATCTCGACAGACTTTTCTATACATCATATATCATACACATGGTAGCTTTTGGGAACTGGATATCAAGAACTGAATGTTGATACAGAGCTGTTTATATAGAAACTAGATGTAGAACTGGCCTGCTGGAATGGATGATTGTGTAAAGTCTAGGCCTGAATCATATAATGGCTTTGGTTGTAAGAGACCCCAAGGATCATCAGGTTCCAACTCCTCTGTGACAGGCAGGGTCATCAACCTCCAGGTCTGATACTAGACCAGGTTACCCAGGGCTCCATCCAACCTGGTCTTGGATACCTCCAGAGATGGAGCATCCACCATGTCTCTGGGCAGCTGGTTCGAGCACCTCACCACTCTCTGTAAACTTCCCCCTGACATCCAGTCTAAACCTTCCCTCCTTGAACTTAAAACCATTCCTCCTTGTCCTATCACTATCTACTTGAGTAAAAAGCTGATTCCCTTCCTGTTTATAAATGCTGGAAAGCTGCAATGATGTCTCCTCACAGCCTTTTCTTCTGGAGGCTGAACAAGCCCAGATCCCTCAGCCCATCCTCATATGGGAGTTTTTGCTTCATAGTTTTTGTTTTTACTTAGTTAGTTTTTGTTTTTACTTAGTTTTTACATAGTTTTTACTGCCTGTAAGTTTTTGCTTCATAGAATCATGGGGATTGGAAGGGACCTCAAGAGATTATTTTGAGTCCAACCCCCCTGCCAAAGCAGGTTCCCTACACCAGGTCGCACAGGTAGGCGTCCAGGCACGTCTTGAATATCTGCAGAGAAGGAGATTCCACAACCCCCCTGGACAGCCTGTTCCAGTGCATAGCATTTCTTGAAAGTCGTAGTATGGGATAGAGGCATAGAAATGTTATGTAAACCTTTTTAACGAACAGTGAGATTGTTTTAGGTGAGTAGTTAGTCAGCTGTTCAGGAAATCTTTTGGGGGGGATGTGAGACATACAGGATTATAAGAGTACTTTCCCAAATAGTCCACAGTTTTACAAGTGATTGTTAATACATGATGGTATTTTTTTTCTACTACATAAAGCAGAGCAAGGCACCACATTCTCTGCAACTCTCATGTGGTGTAGATTCGAAGGGGAGATGTGAACAGTATTTTCCATTCTTACTGATAGACTTCCATGGGCAAGGAAGGCTTGGTATATATGTGAAGAGAGGAAAGGAGAAGTTCCTCACTCTGCAGGAGAAGTGGGTTATGGCTTAGTTTTACAAAAAAATTGTCATAGTTGAAATGTTCCTAGAATATACAGCCTGGATAGTAGTATGTCAGTGTAATAAACTCTGTCTAAGTTGTGGGGGAGAAAGAGTTCATGATATGTAAATTTCTGCTTGTCCGCTTTGCTACTTGGAGGCAATAGCTAGGTGCAGTTACATGTAGTACTCTGTCTTGGCAATAGATTTGGATTTTAGTTTGGAAAGAAACGTGCTTGGGAAGTTCCATATGTCTTTCTTCTGCCCATTCGTATGAGAAACAGAATTATTATGGGACAGCAGTCAGAATGCCTAGGAACTACAAGACTATATTCAAAGTCAGATCTCAGTTGGACACTTGCTGATGTTGCAGGGAAGAGGGCATTTTGGTCTATCTTTTAATAAGAGAAAGTGAAGAAGCATCTGAGAAGACTTTGAAAGTGCTGCATACAAAGCAACCATTTTTGTTAATTTCCGAAATCTTTGATGATGTTCTGTACACGTAACTTACTAAAAAGTGTTTTGGCTGCTAAAATGGTTCTTAGGGATGAGGCCATTTGAACAGGGGAAAAAGACTTGGAATACTTTTTAGCCTGCTTTGTTAATTGGTGAGAAGCTCAGCATCAGCCAACCATGTGTACTTGCTGCTCAGAAAGATACTGCAGCTTGCAGTATCTTTGCATCAAAAACAGCGTGACTAGCAGAGCAAGGGAGGTGATAATATGCCTATGCACTGCTTTCATGAGGCCCTGCATGAAGTACTGTACTCAACTGTAGGGCTTCTTAAGGTAAGATGGACATGGACCTGTCAGAATGGATCCAGAGAAGGACAATGAGGATGATCAGAGAGCTGTGGTTTAACATATGGCATGCCCAAATTAAGGATTGACTTTTTGTTTTAGGCAGGTTGCAATACAATTATATTTTAACATAGGGTTGGAACAGGAATGGAGTTTTATTAGAAGTCATTGGAATTTTGGGGGATTAAGTATTGTAATCAGAAAAAAAAAAAAAAGTGATACTGGTAATTTATATTACCTTGATAGTTTTTGGGGACTTTATGTTATTTACAGAATTAATGAAGATATCTTATGTACAAAGTGGCACTTCTTGGGGACAAAAGCAATAACCTAATTGTTGCTAACTCTTCTGCTTGTTGCTGTGCATATTTCTTCTGTATGGTGGAAACAATGATACTACTGAAGCTTCCTTGATACTTAGTTTATCAGTATCATTAAATACTTATGTCTTGGGGAGAAAGGAGCTGGACAGGTGAATACAGTACACAATATTTCATGGATGAAACAGGAAGGTGCCATGAAACAAGGAAAGAAGACTGAGCGGAAGCTATATACAGGTTCTGTATGGTCCATACATCCATTCAACTCTGTCGTATCAGTGTAGTGGGAGTCCAGGAGTCAAGATGACTCAGTTATACCAAAATGATGAATGGGAATGTTGCATTGACTGTGCAGCTATAAATATTTAATGAATATTTCATACCTGGTGTTTCCAAGAAGTACTGTCTACTGATATTATTCTCTGGATTCTGTCTTCTCAATAGCATTGTGTATTAAGCAAAAAAAATCTATTTTATGAGTTTCAGGAGGAAACTTTGAGTGCTTGTGTTTATATTTTCCTGTTAATCTAACAATCAGAACGCCAACAGAAACAACATAAATGTTTGTTGCTTTCCCCACCCATCTTAACAGCAACATAGGGGAGGAGTAGTGCAACTGTAGTATCTGTGAGTTTTTGTGCATGACTGAGTGGAAATATGCGTTTAACAAACGACAAATATGAAAATGTTATCTCATGAGATAGTAGACAGAAAAAGCTGCAGTTTTACTTTGCTAAACTTTTGCACATTTTTTCCTCCACATGAAATATTTCCACAGGAGTGTACCGCTTGTGAAAGATGCTTGATCAACAGTTGTGGAGACTGAACTCCTCTAACTACAGGAAAGGTAACAGTATCTAGATTTCACCTTTAGAGCACTGCATCTTGCTCCTTGATATGGAAAGGCCTTTTCCAAGGTCAGAAGAAGTGTTTGGTACCCATGGCTTAGTCCTTGGTGTGTCTGTAATGCAACTATCAAGGAAGCTAGATAGATGTTGGTTGCAGACATCTTTTTTTTTATGATGCCTGCTTCAATTTCTGATACTCTGTTTTGGGGGAAAATGACTAACTTCTCAATGATTTGATCTGTTTCTCTAGGATTTTTTGTTTGTTTGTTTGTTTTTCACCAACAGGAGATGTATACTCCCTCTTTTGGGAACACTTATTTCTTGATAATGTCCCCTTCATAGTGAAGGAAGGAAAGGATGAAGCAGCAGTGTAGAATGGGATGATGTCCAGACTTGGATTAGCAGTCATGATGAACACCATCTCACTGACATCAAGATCTGAATAAAGTTATGTGTTCTAATTCATGAGAGTTTGCAGTTCTTCTTGGTGTCTTCTGTAACAGCCTTTTTTCAAGTGCTGGTTAACTTCACAAGTCGGTTGATTCAGCTTTTATTCAACTGAGCCAGAAAAGTAAAACCTGCTGGATATTTTCCATCACATTATCATTCTTTTCCTTCAGAGATTTCATTCCTAAGAATTCTGAAGTTGTTTCTATTAGTAATTTTCCCAAATGCCTTGGAAACTCTGGATCAAGCCTTTGGTTTTATCAGTAATGTTGCTGAGAGTACAAGTCTTTTGAGAGTTTTAAAAGGAAAACCATTCTGTCCTGATAACATTGGTGACTGCTAGAGAAAAACAGTTCTGCACCTCTATTAATGTATTAATGGTTCTTTGTTAAGATAATGAATGTTTGAATTTGAGCTGTTTGGCAGTTGTGGACATGAGCATGTAACTTTCTGAACAGAGCTAATCTTTAAAACTATGGTCTTGCATGTATCCCTTTAGGTTTGTTGCTGGTGAAAGAATTAGACATCTAATGATACTAGTTCTATAATGTGACTACTCGAAACATGTATTAAAAAAATAAAAAATCAATAGGTCCTTGGCTCTTGCACTCATTTAAGCTGCCTCTTCAGTTTGAGGAATTTGCCTCCTTACAGTCCATCTCTTCATGTACCTTTCTTAAAAGCTCTCATTAAAGAGCAGTGGTCAAGAATGTGCTAATAATGTGCTAAATTTTACTACTTTTTGTCTTTCCTTTGTTCCTTTGAATTATCAGTTGGATATGAATACTAGATTTTCAATAGCTAGTTTGTGGATATTCATAATAAAACATCTGTATATTGACTTTTAAATAGTACAGTAACAGTGTGATGTCTTAATATTGACTTGGGCTGTGATTGTTAGGAATAGCTGTTATAAACAGTACCCTTTGCACTTTTCTTGAATTTCCTTTTACTTGGAATTGAGTTCTGTGGTGGCAGAAATTGAGCATTTGCAAAACTCAGTTGCAAAAATTCTTGGTGTAATGAGGTTTTGGAGTGGAGTATGTTTGTGTCAGGATCATACAGTGAGAAAGGTTGTAACTTTGTTTGCTATGAGCCCTTGGAAACCTCTGTAACTTGGGCCTGCATTCCCAGCTGTGCAAGATCTAAGCAGATAACTGTGCTTTTATCACAATCTTCTTTATTTTTCTGTTTATTATTATTATTATTATTATTATTATTATTTGTTTTGTCAGCTTTGATTGCTTCTCCAGCCCAGTCCTTCCCTCTCTGAACAACTTGGTTTGTCACTATGTTTTATCTCTAGGTTATCTCAAGCTCTAGGTATCAGATTAGAACTACTCATCTTCCCGTCCATTTTCTTAGCCCATACTGTCATCAGTTCACCATTTTTCCAGACATACTGCTTTGGAGGGCTTCCTCTGTTGAGATGGTAATGATGTTGTGAGAGGGAAGAGCATGCAATACAGTGACAAAGCTGTCTCAAAAATCGCAAAGGTGGAATCCATGGGAGATAGGCTGCTGTTCTCTACTTTCTCCACACCTCCCCAGTTTTAGCTGTTGTTGTACATGTACATACATGTTGTTGTACAGTGTGGAATGTGAAATAGCCGTTTGATTCCTTCCCAGTCCTGTACTTCCTTACATGACAAACGGAAGCCATTATCACTTTGGATGACATCAGGGGTAGATACATTTTTAAACTAGGATGATAATCCTCTAATTGTATTTTGCCCATTTGCTTTCTGACTCTTGGTTGCTTCAAGAAAGCCAGAAGCTACTTCCACTTCTGTAAGGTCATATCGATAACCTACTGAGGATTTGAGTGGTCCAGTATAGTCCATTAGTCATGTAGACCGTAAGATTTTCCCTTATAATATGTAGTGGTGCTGCCTTAGCAGGATGATCTGCTTGCAGTTTCAGTCCGCACTCGGGTCATTCACAAGTTTTCCTGTTTATAGGCTTGCCTCTACTCTGTACAGCAAAGTGCTCCATTGCCTGTGTGACCTAAGTTCTGATGTAACCATTCTACCAACGGATACCACTCAGAATCTAAAATAATTTTCCTAATTTTGGCTAACTCATCCACCACTAGATTCTATTTTGTGGCTCAGTGCTAATCCTTAGCATGGGCTTTTACCTATCTGATCCTAAAAGGTGTTTTCCTGGCCATGTCCAGTAATAGTTGCCAATCCTTTTTCCTCCAGGCTAGGGATCGGTTTACTCCCCAGTTCAGGGCTTCCCATTGACAGAGACACTATGTGACACCAGCTCACATTGTATAAGAATCTACATACATGATTTTTGCTCCGTTTTGTGCTGCTAGAACAGCTGCTCTTATTTTTCCTACTTGTGTGCTGCCTTCAGATTTTTCTATTACTTCTATTACAGTGGTAATATCACAGAATTGTAGGGGTTGGAAGGGACCTTTAGAAATCATCAAGTCAGGTTGCACAGGTAGGTGTCCAGGTGAGTCTTGAATACCTTCAGAGAAGGAGACTCCACAACCTCTCAGGGTAACCTGTTCTAGTGTTCTGTCACTTTTACTGTGAAGAAGTTCCCACACACATTTGTGTGGAACTTCCTATGCTTCAGTTTGTGAACATTTCCCCTTGTCCTACCACCACACACTGCTGAGGAGAATCTAGCTACATCCCTTTGCCTCCTGCTCCTTAGATGTTTATATATGTGGCTCAGATCCCCTCACAGGCCATCTTGCTGACTAAAATAAATTATATTAAAATGGCCATGTAAATTACAACATGATATGAACCACAGCAGTGTTCATATTTGTTTCAGTACGTTTGGTTTTACAAGGTGGTATCATTCAAGTAAAACTCTCTTCCCTTGGAAAGCATTATGAACACTACAGTATCATGGAACTGTTGGACTTTGTCCAGTTTTATATACTTATATGTTTTATATATGTGTCATGTTTTTATGACAATATGTTATATATTTTTAAATATATATTCAATGCAGAAACTTTATATTCCCGTTTGCCATTTTCCCTTTTGGCTGAGACATCTGAAAACCAAATGTTTTGGTTTGTTGTACCCTCAGTAAGGTGCATTTGGAATTGGTGAAGGCTTAAAAGATAGCTGTAATACTAAAGATACGTGTTTACATGCATCTGAAGTTTGGAAACTTTAGTATGTCTTTTCAGCTGATTTCCAGATGGTGTGTTTTTGTGCAATTCCTTCTTTGGGAGCAGTCCCCTTCAGAATTGCTTCCAGTCTGATCTGTACAGGCTGTTTGTGATACTATTTTCTCCACTTGCTTAACTGCTTGGACGAAAGATAGAAGTCTCTTTTCCCATTCAGAATATTGTTGTTCTATTTCTCTAAATGTGGTTGAACTAAACAGTAAAGGCCAGGTAGGAACAGGTTACAGTAAGCAGCATGTTCAGCAAAACCTCATTCATCTATAAGGAGGTTGAAGGGATATATTAGCCTAATGACTGATATGTTTTTAACTCTTCAGTTAAGAGTTTTAATTGCTTTCTCTATACGCTGATTTCCACTCCCATGTCTTGCCCTTCCATAGGAGTGAGTATAATAGATAGGAAATTATAGAACATCCAGATACATGTTTCTTCTAATATCCCAGAGTTCCTATTAACTGTTGTAATTTTTTCCTTCATTGAGTAATTTGCAGCTTGTTGATTTTCCATAGAGTATGGAAAAATTCATGGAAGAATCACTGTACTGCCTACTGTCCACCAAATGCCTAAAAATTTTACTTCTTTATTTGGTCCCTTATATTTTCCAGGTGGAATCTCAATTCCTGCTTTGTCTAATGTTTGCCATACTGCTGCTGCCACTTCCACCTTCTCAGGGGATGTCCCTCTGATTAGAATATCATCTGTGAATCATCCTGAGGAAGTGAGATTGTCTATAAAAGTTCAGGGAATCCAGCTTGAGCAGTTGTGGGAGAATGTTTATACCTCTGCATGAATGTTGAAGTATTGTATTCCCTCACAAGTGAAAGCAAACTTTTATTTATCTTCCTGCAAGGGAACCATGAAGAACATATCCTTTACATCTAAAGCTGCCGTTGTGTCTTGTGGCTGCTTGCAAACTACCTGTTAAGTTGCCAATGTTTTGGAAGGCAACAGCTATCGGGGCTGTGTTAGCATTCAGGCGCTGATAACTGGTTGTTAATCGTCACCTCCCATCTGCTTTCTGGACTGGCCAGACAGGCAAGTTGTATGGGGAGTGAGTTCTGGAGTTAGTTAGTCTTTTCTCCCAGTCTGCTGTAACTTCAGAAATTCCATTTCATACTGCAGTAGAAATGGAGTATTGCAGGAGGTTAGTAATCTTAGATTCAGGGAGTGCAGAAGCTGTGCGAACCATACATGCCACAGCACCCCTATTTCTGTGGGGTTCAAGATTGTTATTTGAGCCAAAAGAATGTATATATGCTGCCATTTGGCTACCATTAGGTTCACCCACTGAGGGCATCAAATCCTAAACGATTTTAATGACGGTCTTTAATTGCAGGGTAAGTACATGATGCACATTTCTCACTTGTGGTTTGACAAACAGCAGTCACTCCATTTGCACTGGTAATCTTAACCCTTTGTCATCCAGATTTCACTTCTTGGCATCTTGCTATGTTAGTATTGGAATTTTAGGCTTCCGTATCTTTTAGAGATTTCACCAGCTGTCTTTGAGGACCGACTGGAATCGAAATATATGGACCATCATAGTTTATCCATTGATATGTCTCCACTTGCTACACAGGCAGGCCCAACTGCCAGCCAGCCATTACTCTTTCTGTTTTTTTTTGCTCCGTGCCCTTCAGTTTTTCTCTAATGAAGGGATTATCATCCTTTCTGTGAACTGGTGCTGAAGGAGCTGACATGCATTCCTTTCTTTCACTACTATCTAATTTCTGGAATGCTTCAGTCAGACCCAAGATAATACTAGTAGACTGACCATGCATTTCAACTCTGGGAATGCCTAGAACTAATGGCCTTTTCCGTTAATTGGTTCTCTGTTCTTGTGATGAGCAATAAGCAGACATACACTAGGAGGGGAGAAACTTAGAAACTTACAAGGTCTCAGTTCATTATTAGCAAACACCATAAAAAGATGGACTTAGCTTGCTGATATTCGCACTGCTCATTAGTGAAGGCCTTGAAGACCCTGGATGTCACTAGGGAAGGAACCTGTTTTTCCTTCATCTTATATTTCTAATTTACCTTTCTTGACATGCTAATTCTAAAATGGTATCTAGCATCTTAGAGATTATTTATTTCCCTTTTCCATTCTTTGTGCAGCCCCTGGATACTATAGATCTATATGCTTTTTAACAGCATCACAATTATTCCAATTGTCATGAGCACATTCATATGAGAAACTGGGACTCAGGTTCACTCCAGACTTTTGTGTCTGTCATATTACTTGCCATTCTACTGACTATGCTGATTTGTCATGAATGGAGAATGAAGTACTTCACTTATAAGAGGAAGGCAGTGTTGGAAAAATTTCTGCTCCAATAGGCTTGCTTAGTTATCTTTATCCCCCTCTCCCCCCAAAAAAACGGAGATTTTAGCTTTCTTTATTTCAACAAAAGGGAGAGTCTGAAGGGACATTTGCCATGTAGGGTCTTTCAAAGTATTGCCAGACACAGCCCCTCTTTTATCCCTATACCTAGATGCTGTAGTGAGCCCTCCCCCTTTCCCTACTGTTTAAGGTACTCGTGTTCACATTCTTCTTAGTTCACCTATGTGGTCATCCCCCCAAGTAGGTACCCTTAGTTTACTTTGTTTGTATATACTCTGTAATTTAGATTCAGAGTTTGTTCTTTTGCCCAACTAGACCTGTCTTTGTATCCTGTTTGACAAAGTCTACCCCTCTTTGTCCTGTCAAGCAAGCAAGCAAGCAAGTAGTTGAGAAAGTCACAGAATCTGAATGTCAGGGGTTGGAAGGGACCTTGAAAGATCACCTAGTCCAATCCCCCTGCCAGAGAAGGAACACCTAGATTAGGTCATTAGGAATGTGTTCAGATGGGTTCTGAATGTCTCCAGAAAAGGAGTCTGCACAGCCTCTCTGGGCAGCCTGTTCCAGTGTTCTGATACTCTTACTGTGAGTTTTTTTCTCATATTTATGTGGAACCTCCTCTGTTCCAGCTTCAACCCCTTGCCCCTTGTCCTGTCATTGGATGTCACTGTGAAGAGCCTGGCTCCATCATCCAGATACTCACCCTTTACATATTTATAAACATTAATGAGGTCACCCCTCCTCCAAGCTAAAGAGACCCAGCTCACTCAGCCTTTCCTTGTAAGGGATGACTTGTGGAAACAAACTATATAACCCAGGGTTAGGTTTATAAAGCAGGTATGTTTATTCAGCGCTGTGCACACACACACTGGTTGCAAAGGGGGTAGCTCCACCTAGCTTGCACACTGAAGGGAGAAACTACTACATATTTAAAAGCACAAAGCATACATATTCACTGCATTCCTAAGAATGGGATGGACTACTACAATCAGTTCTGGGAAATAATTTCTATAGCTTCAAATTTCTTTAGGCTGAGCATGCGCAGAGCCCTCTGGTGGTTGCGGGCAGGGGTCCTGAAGATGAAGGCTGTATGTCTTCCTCACTGTGTCCTTTTCACCCCACTGCAGGTCAGGGAAGTAATCCAGTTCCATCTGGTTCCCAGTTAGTCATGGTTCTGCAGTTTATTGTCTTTGCTCAACCACCGTTTGGCCATCGTATTGTTTTTATTCAACCTCCGTTAGTCTTGTTCTCCCTATCCCAGGTGGTACCTCCACCAGTTTTGCCTTCATTAATCTTTCTTCTGTTACCATGCACCATTCTTAAGTCCCTTAATCCACTCTTACCCCAAATAATTCCTCCATTTTCTATTACTACTTAGCAAACCCTATTATAATGGAGGGATGTTTTAAAGTATCCTCCACTTCCTATTTTGTGTCTAAGTTTATGCAATTTCCACTCCTCATAACTATTCCCAGAGGTTTTACACATCCATAGGGCACATCACAGTATAATACACACAAAAATAACGAACAGAGTAAAAGCAATACAAGCCAAAAAGAGTTGCTTTATCCAGCTAAAATTTGGTAACCAACTGGTGAGCTTTTCCCCTAGCTCAGTTAACTCCAAATGAGGTATAATCCAGTGACACCTGGTATATTATTTTGGCACGTTTCCAAATAGCTTCAAGATGTGTTTCTATCCTTTTAGACTTATCCACAAATGCACAACTCTGGTTAATTACACCCTTCCTTGACTGAAGGTTTTGAGCCATTCTGTTCTGCAGGACTACCTTACTGAGGGAAGAAACCCGATCTGCAATGCCTTTATTGTATCTGTGGTTGCATTTTGATTCTGTTCTAAAGTAGCCAAAATATTCACAATTGCCACTTACCCTGAACTATGGAATAAACCAGCTAGCAAGACTGTGATACCCTGTAGATTCTTCCACCAAAGGTTTCATATTTCTCTTCGTCCAGGGGTTTTTTAGAATCCCTGATGGCAGGCCACTTCCCACATGTATTGTTTTTGGGGGAAGCACATAACCCATTATGCAATGCCCCTTCCATTGTCTGGGAGCATCTTCCTAGCTCTCCTGTTTCCACACAACCACCACCAATACCCTGATTGTAATTTATGCTGACTAAGGACCTGGCTCAAGCTATGGCTAGGATCGCGCTTTTAAATTTGACGTATAGTCTTAATAAGCACTAAGTGAAGCATTAAAGTATTTCTGCAGGTATTTGAGATTGAGTGTTCCTACCTCGGCAGCACCAGTACAATTGGTCTCGATGAGGTCATCTTGCTTCCAACTAGGCACCCATGTTGCCTCATTCCAGTCATTCCTTTGACCAACAGTAGGGTTATTCTCACAACACCTACTTCTAACAGTGAAATTGGATCAAAACAGAAAGTCAAACTTTGGTCCGTCAGTCATCATCCTGTTAACCAGGGTCTTGTCTCCTACATACACATGGTTTTGCTCTGATTACCTCACTGGTAGTAGTTCATATGCTGTCTTACAATTTCCTTGTCTCACAAAACCGCTTTCATCAATGAATCCAGGAATCCTCAGCATCATCCGATGGTTCCTCCTTTAGGTCTGGTTGACTGGTGTAGGCAGTCTCTGAGCGGTCATGCATTGCTGGATCAGAGGTAGCTCTGCGTCAGTGTTCTGGGCATTTGGCAAATTGCATCCTCCTCTTTTTTCTTAATCCATTGGGCTTACTGTTGAGAAAAATCAAAACCATTTGAACCAAGAAATTCAGTAAACTGACAGTCCTCTGTACATAGTCCTCTTTTGTTACTGTGGCATCCACGTACTGCAGTAGAGTTCCACCTTGCAACTGAGGAACCCAAGTCTTTGGCTGACAAGCTGACTGGTTCTCAAAATCATTAGGCTGTTCTCACAACCCTGGGTAACACTGTCCAGGTTAACCAAATATTTTCTCCCCATATCGGGGTTTTAAGCTTTTGGTAAAACCAGGCGGAGAAAGGTAAACCCCACCTACTCATTCCTTAACTTGGTTAATAAAGTGTATGGATTTGCCACCAGTTGGTATATATCTTGGACAGTTCTATTAATTACCCTCAAATCTTGTATCAAATGATAGCTCTTGCTGTTCAAATTTCGCTGGCAAGATTGGGGTGTCATATTTGGATTCACATTCAATTAATAATCTGAACACCAAAAGTTGCGTATCATTTCTTCTATTCTTCTACACAATCATGTATCCTTAGAGGGCACTGGGCTGACTCCTGCTTTTAACTTAACTTCTATTGGGGCTGCATTTTTGGATCTGCCAGGCATCCCTGGTGCCTGCACTCCTGGATATAGCTGATTTAAGATTTCAGTAACATCTGGGGGTACAGCATTATTTGGTCTCAAAAGTAAGCCTTTTCTTGTTGGCCAGTAGCTTCTACTGCTGTTATGAAATCAGCATCTATGGGTAATAATTCTTGATGTAACACAGAGTAAGAGGCACCTGTACCCACCAGAAAAGTAACCCTGCTCCCCTAACTCCATCGTAACCAGTGGCTCAGCTAGGGTTAACTACCCAGGTTGAAATGAGATTTGGAGGCAGATGCTGTGAGTCCAGATTGGTGAGAACTTTCAGAGAGATAAAATTCATGCACCTAGGCAGATCCACTGTGGAAAGATTTTTCTACAGTTTTTACCTTCTGTGTCGTGTGCTTTCTCAACACATGTCCATATGAACAGAAATGCACCTCTTCTGATAAAACCTAGCACTGATTTTAACAGCTGCCTTCCCTGCATGCCCATGAAGCCAAGAAATATGACAGAATAAGGATGTTCATTGTCCCTATTTCAATCCTTCCTTTTCTATATCCTAGGCAATTCTTTAGCCTATGGTACCCCATTGTCCCTTAATGTCTTTCTGAAGTATTTCTATGTTTCCACCTGGTGTTTCATATGATGTCTCTTCCAGGTAGCATCATCTAGACCTTTTTGACAGCACCAGAAGGTACACCGTACTAATATGCAAGTTAACATTACAAAAAAGATTAGCATAGTTACAGCAACAAAGAGCTGTTTTAACCGTGTGAAATTTGAAAGCCAACTAGTAAGCTTGTTCCATATATCTTTGTATGTTATATTAAGTGCTGTGCTTAGATTAAAAATCCCTACTTCTTGACCAGAACGTGATTGGTTCTTATGATATATTACACTGCCATCCTCACATCCTTGTAGGATGAACTTAGGCCCTAAAATTTTGTTGGATCTTGTCCATGCATGCGTTTCAACCTACTTCCCAATCTTGTCCATTCATTCTCTGACTAGTTTCTACTAATGATTCCATATCTTGGTGTTTTCGCCCCCTCCCTGAGGCATGACAGTGCATACTTAACAATCTGAAAGATTAAATCTCTGCGCTATTTTATGAGTCATTCGTACTGAGTATTTTCTTGCCAAGCACAGACAATCCTTACAATCAGGAATTGTAAAATAAATTTAAAATTAGTTCACATTTTGCATCTTCAGCCTTAGCTTCAGAGGTTCTTCAGTTTCAGAAATCCAAAGATATCTTGGTGCTTTTTTCACTCAGGTGTCATGAATCCAGGATGGCTGTTCCTTCATCTTGACTGCTGTGAAAGTCATTAACAGGCCTTGGAATGGACTGCTCCATTTCCAAGCGTGACCTGAAAAATTTCTAACATACATCTAGTCCCCTGGATGAATACAGTGAATTAGATGGTCCAATCCCCTACCTTGAGCATGTAACAGTCCTTTACTGATTTTTCATAATTGTTGTCCCAGGGCTTGTACGTATTGCCCTATTGTTGTTTCCCCTAGCTTTTTTAGATCCCCTTGCTCCAACAACTGATAGAGTCTACCATACAAGAATTCAAAAGGACTCAAACTCTCTTTATATCTTGGTTTTACCCTAGTTCTCATTAAGGCTATATGGAATGATTGATACCAATACAAATTAGTTTCCTGAAAAATTTTAGCTATTTGATGTTTTATCAAATGATTCATCTTTTCCACATGCCTGCTTGCTTGTGGTCGATAGGGTATGTGCACTTGCCAATCAATTCCCAGCATTTTACTGACTTTTTGTACCACTAGCCCACAAAAGCGGGTACCCCTGTCTGATGATATCATGACAGGTACCCCAAACTGAGGTATGAGATAATTAATAACACTCTCATAACTTCTCTTGTCTTATTTTTCTTCAAGGAAAAGCTTCTGATCAACCTGAAAAGTGTCTGTCAGCACCAGTATGTACTAGAAATACCCCCTTTTCTCAGAAGTTTTGAGAAATTGATGTGCTGTTGTTGTCCTGGAATGTTCTCTTTCTTGATAGACCCCGCTCATACCTTCTTCCTTGTATTAGGATTGTTCTTCAATTAGATTTCACATTGTTGAGTAACCTGTTTCAGTGCAGTATACTGATTACAACTGACAATTGCTTTCTTCAAATGCTTACAAAGAACATCTGCTCACCAATTTCCATAAGATGGTAAAGGGCACGACAACACATCCATCAGGTATATATGCCCATCTGTCAATTTGCTCTTTTCCTTCTAAATCATTAAATGCCTATCTTCTTTAGAATATTTTACAGGTTCTGACTTAAGTTCAGTGATTTGAAGTTTAATGTCTGTAATTAAAGCCAATTCCACCAATTTCTTTTCCATCATCTGCCTGTTTTGTCACCTGATCTGTCATCTTATTTCTAATTTCCTGTGCAATGTTACCTTTCTGATGTCCTTTCCAATAGTTAACAAGATTTCTTTGGCATGCTTGATTTGTTTTCCTTGTGTGCTCTTTCCAAATGGTACCATGAGTGCGTACCACCCCAAATACATTTAGAAACTGTCCATGTATTTATCCTCTTTCCTTTTGCTAACTCTAGTCAATGCAATTATTTCAGCCTTCTGAGCAGAAGTCCCCCAGGTAATGGTTTTAGTTTGATTACCTTGTCAGTAGTAGTTTCTGCATATTCTACTTTATGGCTTCCTTGTCTCAAAAAACTGCTTCTGCTTGTGAACTGGAAATCCTCAGCATCATCCAATGATTCCTCCTTTAGGTCTGGCTGACTGGCACAGACAGCCTCCAAGCAGTTGTGCACTACTGGGTTGAAGGTGGCTCCACATCTGTGGTCTGGACATTCAGCGAATCACTTCCTTTTGTTCTGTTTCAAGTTACTGTTTTCCTCCTTAGATCTTGAATGAGGTTAAATCACTTGCTGCTGGATCAACTGGCTTTTCTGTTGAGAAACTTGATAGCCATTTAAATTAAGAAAATTCAACAAACTCATGGTCCATTGTATACAATGGACTCTTTTGATAACTGTGGCATCCATGTACTACAGTGAAGTTCCACTTTGGAATACAGGAACCCAAGACTTGAGCTCAAGAGCTAACTTGTTCTCAAAAATCAGTGGGCTGTTCCCACAACCCTGGGTAACACTGTCCAGATTAACTGAGTCACAGAATCATAGAATCATAGGGGTTGGAAGGGACCTCAAGAGATCATAGAGTCCAACCCCCCTGCCAAAGCAGGTTTCAACTAGAAAGAAGGAAGAAGGGTGGAGCTCCTGGCAGAACATCAGCTGCTTTTGCTGGCTCTTTCTCTCTTGGTTTGCTGTGGAGAAAACTACGTGTTTCCCCTGCAGTATACTAGCATAAGATCTTGTATTTTTGGACACTCTTGCCTCTCTCATTTTGTTTGATTTTGTTGGATTTAGTAAATTACCTTTCCTTCTCAGATCATTGCCACTGTAATTTTTAGACTCATCTGCTATCTCCGTACCCTTCCCCCTCTTCCCCTCTTCCACAGCGCATGGGCTGGCCACACTGCAAAAGGCAGGGCATTTTTTTCTTTCTCTCCCTCTCTGTCCTTTGTTTGTTTTCTCGGTTTTTTTTTTTTTTTTGGTTTGTTTGTTTTTTTGTGTGTGTGTGTCCCTGTCACAGATCTAGGGATAACTGTGAGATCATTTTAGTGTCCCTCCTCTTGACCTGTTCCAAGAGTTCTGCATCTTTCTTGAGCTGGGGGCCCCAGGCCTGGATGCAGTACTCCAGATGGGGACTCACAGGAGCTGAATAGAGAGGCACAATCACCTCCCTCCCCCTTCTGGCCACCCCTTTCTTAATGCAGCCCAGGATATAGTTGGCCTTCCGGGCTGCGAGTGCACACTGCTATCTCATGTCCAGCTTCTCATCCACCAGGACCCCAAGTTCTTCTCTGCAGGGTTGCTCTCCAGGTGTTCTTTCCCTAGTCTCTATAAATACCTGGGATTTCCCTGGCCCAAGTGCAACACCTTGCACTTGGACTTGTTGAACCTCACTAGGTTCGCACAGGCCCACTTCTCCAGCCTGTCCAGGTCCCTGTGGATGGCTTCCCTTCCCTCCAATGTATCAACTGCGCCACTCAACTTGGTGTCATCTGAAAACTTGCTGAGGGTGTACTTGATTCCATTGTCTATGTCATTGATGAAGATGTTGAAGAACACCGGTCCAAAAACTGAGCCCTGGGGGACACCACTTGTGTCTGGGCTCCATCCAGACATAGAAACATTAACCCTCTGGCTGTGACCAACCAACCAGTTCTTAATCCATCGAACAGTCCATCCTTCAAATCCACACCTCTCCAGTTTAGAAGGAAGGATGTGGTGAGGAACCATGTCAAAGACTTTGCAGAAGTCCAAGTAGATGACAGCTGTCACCCTTCCCCTGTCCACTGATGCCATCACTCCCTTCAAAACCCACAAGTCAAACAATGCAGTTCTTCAGTTTCCATTAACACCCAACACTTGGTCTCACAGTTGGGACACTCAATTAAAAGAACCGGTCCTGTTACTTCATTTATATTTCCAGTTTCTTTCTCAATGTGTTATTCCCTTTCAAGGTGGGACACTTGTTTTGAACCTTCATCTCTGTTTCTTATAGTGCCTACACCATCAACAGGTGGGAAAGATTTGAGAAAGTATCTTTTTTAGATTGACAATTGCATAGAGAGAAGAAGTGTAAACCAAAGAAGGAACAAATAGGAGTTCCAAGGATAAGCACACTTTCTTATTGTGAATGATGAAGCTATGAATTCATCTAAATTTCTCTTAGAATGTCCTACTTAACAGATTAGAGACTAATGCTTTTTCTTTGACGTAACAAATTTTGCCTTCTTTTTTTTCTACTTAACTAATCTTCATGGAGAATGGATTTTTGTGCTGGTAGCTCATGGGAGATTCCTTTTGTTTTTTTCACAAGAATATACACTTCAAGACATTTATTGCTAGTAAACAGTAACAACTTTAGAAAGTATTCTGGATTCGGAAAAAGGAGGTGGTATCAGAAATGCAACAGACTCCTGGAATGAACCGGGACCTTGGATAAGCAATCTTTGTGGCTTTGATGTTCACTTACACTCTAGGGGTGCTGTAGAGATTGTCCCTTCAAGAACTTGGGGTTTTGAATTTCTGAGTTGTGAAGGACCTTTCTTTCTAACATCTAGAAACTTTCAAATAATAGGACTTGCAAACTGATATAACTTAATCAGAAATTAAAACAGTCCTTTAGGATATCTATCTGCTTTCATATTTGTGACAGTTTACTTGATCGCATATTAGGCAGTTCCAGATATCAGTAAAGTCAGATTATTAAAAGTGCCAGTCTTCTAGTAAGAATCTGCAGTTCCTTCCAATCCTTTCTGTAGTGGAAAGTACAGGAACATTATTACCTATAAAGAACATTAAAGCCTACTAATCTTGCAGTCATCAGTGCCTCAATTAGTATCATTTTCTAAATCATGGAGTATAATCAAGTTCAATTTCCAAACTTTACACAGCTGTTTGTGAACTGTAAGCTATTGTGGTTGCTTTGTGAGTCTTTTACTGCATTTGAAAAAACAAAAACTTTGTGTAAGAGTCCAGACTATGTAAGAGCTTCACAGGTGAATCAAACAATTTTGTTACAGAGTTAATCTGTTTAGAGAAATGAGCATTCTAAATCAAATAAATTCTCTGGTAGTGCATCTCTTCAGGGAGTGCAAGCCATTGGCAGACTATCTGAGGAAAAGGTCATTTGTTTCCTACAACTGATATCTGCAGATATATGGTGATCATCAGTTTAATATTATTAAGAATTGTGTCTTGTTAAAAGAGCAGTGCAGCCTGAAATACATTTAAGATGATTTTTAAGTGGTTCCACACTACCACAAATACTCCATAGAAAATCCATGTCTGAAGTGAGCCTCCTTGTGACCAAAAACAAGACCAAAGAGCACTTGCTCTTGTTTAACTTCATGCAGTTGGTGATTACCCAGTTATCTAATTTGTCTAGATTTCCCTTAAAGGCTTCTCCACCCTCAAGGGAGTTAGCAGCTTCTCCAAATTTAGTATATCAGGAAACATGCTCTAACCACCTTCTAGTCCTACATCCAAGTAATCTATGAAAACATTAATGAGAACTGGCTGCTAAACAGAGCCCTGAGGAACTCTGATTGTGATTGGCTGCCAGACTGACATTTACTCCATTTACTATAACCCTTTCAGCCCCACCCATCAGTCAGTTGCTTACCCATTGCATTATGTTTTTATCTAGCTGTCTGCTGGACATTTTGTCCAAAAGGATATTGTGAGAAACAGTATCTAAAGTTACTGAAATCCAAAAGGGGAACATCAATTGGCTTCCCTTGGTCAACTAGACCTTGTCATAAAAGGAAATTAAGTTAATTAGACAGGGCCTTCTCCTTATGAAACTGTATTGGTTGTGACCAGTAACTGCACTATTCTTCAGGTGTCTTTCAATAACTCTTAGCATAATTTTGTCGATAATTTTACTGGGTACTGAAGTGAGGCTGACAGGCCTGTAATTAACAGACTCTTCTTTCTTGCCCTTCTTGAAAATTGGAATGTTTGCCAGCTTCCAGTCAAATGGCAACTCTCCAGATTCCCAAGACCATTGAAAAATAATTGAGAGAGGTCTGACAATGACATTGGAAGTCTCTCTAATTACCCCGGAATTAATCCCATTGGGTCCCAATGCATCAAAGTGAAGCAGCAAATCCTGCACAAGTTTGAGGTTGGCTGGGAGTTGATTGTTCCTGCAGTCACAGTCTTCCAAATTAGGGCACCTGGGGTGCCAGAGCCCGTCATCAGTGCTGAAGATGGAGGCAAAGAAGGCATAACATGTCTCTGCTTTGTTGCTCTGTTCACAAGCAACAAGTCTAGGAGAGTACCATTCCTCATTGTCTCCCTTAGTACCAGGAAGTTGCTATCAGCATGTTTTAAGTGTCTCCTGGATCTGTTTCTATCAGCTGTGTGATATTCCTAGTTAATGTCTTACAAATTAATGACAAGTCAAGTTGATCTAGAGTTCTCTCATAGTTTGTTAAAGAAAAATTCATCTGTATGAACTCATCCTGGATGAGTCTACTCCCACAGTGACATTTGCTTTATTTACTTGTCCTTTGTCTTTACCCAGAGGTTCTCAACTGTGTCATAACTAGCTGGCAGCTCCATACAGTCCAGCCCCACCATTATATACAGCACCATGCCCCCATCTCTCTTGCTCTGCCTGTCTCTTTCGAAAAGGCTGTAACCTGAGAAAAAGGTGTACAAGGCAGTGCTCCACTAATAGCATTACTTTCCACTTAACTTTAGTAGGGTTTTTTATTTATTTATTTTATTTTTATTTTTATTCTGTTCACACAGTCACCAGGAGTCAGTATTACTACCCCAGATAATGGTGTGCTGCAGAATTTGGAATCACTGTTCCATCAAGGTGAATAGTCACCAGCTCATGATGTATAGTGTATCTGAATAACAACTACTGAAACTGCTCACTTTGCAGGTCCCTTGCAAAGTTTTTTGTTGCCAGAATGTAAACACTGCTAAGTGGAAATAGTTGTCAGAACCAAAAAGCAAGTTTTAACTTTCAGTTAAAAACAGTTTTAACTTTCAGTGATTCTGGAGTGGTTGCCATTGTCAGAACAGCTGAATATATATTAAAATAGAACAGAAGTGCATTTTACAACACTACCTGTTTGCCAACTACTACTAGTATAATTCTAGTTTCTCTGACCAAGCCTTTGTTGCCTATGTTCCATATATAGGTCTTCAGGTCTTTTCAACACTTGACAGAATCATTGTTTAAATCTTTATTTTCTTCTTCAGTCTGTTATTTAACCATAAAGACAACTTTTTAGTGGCATTAATTCAGCTTACAAACTATATTTCAGTCTTTCCAGTCAAAGTATAGTTCTCAAAGCAATGAAATCCCACATTTATTAAAAAAATATAAAATAAAAATTGGTGCCAGATTTTCATAATGATGAAGACTTACAAACACCTTTGACTTTTAGGGATTTTTTTCCTCATGTGTTTAATCATGCTTAAATGAAGCAAAACTGTTCCATCAATGTGAAGTGATATTCTAAGCCCACAGAACTCAGTAAAATACGATCACTAAGCAGGTTTCTGGATGCAGCATAGAAAATGTGGATCAAAGACTAACAAAATGGACTGCACATCCAGTTAAAATGATTTGTGCTATAAGTAAGCAGAGTCTTCCAAAATATGGCCCCCAAAGCAGTGGAAAGAGCTGCTGCAACCCCTTATCAAATGGTTGTAGAAAGGGTAGACTGGAATGTTAGCTCATTACTCTGCGTGGGATCAACACTTATAGACACTTAGGAAAAAAAGGGAGCTACCCATGGATCTTTTAGCATTCTTCAACAAATGGTCCCATGACACTCTCCTCAACCACAGTCTGTTACATTAGTTTTAGGATTCTAGAAAAAAAAAAATACCTGGAGACAGATGAGGTTATTCTACTCCATATCCTTTAGGTGTGAAACCCAAGAACACGTTGGGTATGCAAACTGCCCTTGATGTGGATGGCTACAGAAATCTTAACAAGGAAAACTCTTGTGCAGCTGCAGATGCACAAAAATAAGTAGTTGAACATTCAGGCAGTTCATCTTAGAGTGATTATTTTTCTATTCCCACTGGTTTCCAGGCTGAGAGCTCTTCCATACCCTACTTTGTTGCCCACCTTCATATCCTTTTCTCTTCTGGACATATCTTAAAATTCCCAGCAATTCCTTGCCCTGCTTTAATTTCACTCCCATCTTTTGTTTTTTATCCACTTCTGTGGCATACTTCTTAATCCCCACTTTCAGGCTAAATTCCTGTGCTTGTTGTGTACTTAAGGGTGGTGCTTTTGAATGTAAATTGAATGATGTTTTCCATTCATATATCACGTGTATGGTAATGCAAAGAAATAAACATTCAGAGCAGACAAGGCCAGCACCTTGCTAAACACTAGTATTTACTTCTTGCAATTGAAGCTGCATCTAACTTCACTTCAGAGCACTCAAAAGGGATTTTATAAGCTCCTGAATGGGGATGGTACAAATAATGTTAGCACTAGCAGAGAGGCTTCACCAAGTTTCTAAACTGTAGACCTAATCATAGAATGTCTTAAGTTGGAAGGAAGCTTAAAGATCAAGCTCCAAACCCTTGCCATGGACAGGGTTGCCACAGAAGGAGCTGCTTAGGGCCCCATCCAATCTAGCCTCGAGTGGAAGCCTCCAGGAATGGGGCATCCACAGCTTCTCTGGGCAACCTGTTCCAATGCCTCACCACTCTCTGAGTAAATATTTTTTTTCCAAATATCTAACATAAATCTTCCCCTCTTTAAAAGCCATTCCCTCTTGTTCTATAACTATAAGATCATTTAAAAAGTATGTCCCCCCCTACTTACAAGCTCCCTTCATGTACTGGAAGGTCTCAGTGGGGTCTCCCAGAGCCTTCTCTTTTCCAAGCTAAAGAAGCCCAAGTGTCTCAAATTTCCTTCATAGGAGAGGTGCCATAGCCCTTTGATCACGTTCATGACCCTCTGCTGGACCTACTTCAAAAGGACTGCATCCTTCTTCCTCCAGGGTTCCCAGGTGTGGAGGCAGTACTCCAGGTGGGGCTTTACAAGAACCGAGTAAAGAGAGACAGTCATCTTTCTCTCCCTGCTGACATCGCCCTTTTCATGCAGCCCAAGATGCCACTGACCTTCTGGTCCTCACAAACACACTGCGGGCTCATGTCTACATTTTGGCCCACCAGGGTCTCCATGTCCTTTTCTGTTGGTCTCAATGAATTCTTCTCCCACTATGTACCCATATTTAGGATTACTCTGACCTAAGAACAGTATCTTGCCCTTGTCTTTGTTAAACCTCATTAGGGCCTCATGGGCACTTCTGAAGTGACTGCCAGAAATTTTAATGTGAGTGATTGCCAGAATTTTTTTATTTTAAAACTGAACTCACTGTTCCTTCTTGTCATTTTTGGGAATTTTTCAGAATACATTTTCAATCAATTTGGTGAGAGGGAGAGGAAGACAGATCCCCCTGAAAATATCACACAGGACTGTTGAAATCTGGCCAAAAGAAAATAAAATAAAACAAATGGAGAACAGCTTGCTATAATGGGAAGAAATGACTTTAACAAGAGGTACTATGTGGGAATACAAAAAGTATATTTAGAGCTGCAGCTGTGGAACAGAATGAACAGCATGAGAAAGGAAGGCTGAGAACCAAGGACACTTCCAGAAGAAGAGGAAAACAAGTTCAAGTAAGCCGCGTGATAGCAGACCCCAATTGGAGGAAGAGTGCATGGCTTGGGAAGACTCACAGCCCTGATTGGATAATAGCCTGTATGCACGGTTAAGGACTGTTTGGGGAAGTTATACTGTTGATATGTAAAGGCGGGTGGGAAAGTTACCGAGAACTTGTGAAAGTATATAAGGGATGTTAAAACCTGTAATAAATGATTTGGATCGTTCACATCTGAGTCCGTGCCCGAGACACCACTGCGTGGTGCAAATCAAGCCGCGGCTGAGCGAGCCCGGTCCAGCAGCGTCGCCCGACTGAACTTCAGAGAGACAGTTTCGGGCGCGCCCGCACCGTTCTCCAGGACAGAAGGTGAGCAGTCGGGGACCATGCGGAGTTCACTAACGAAGGAGCAACAAGTAAATCTTGAAGTATTACGAATAGTTTTAAAGTTCCAGGATCAGCCTGTATCTAATTCTGAACTAGCTAATTTTCTTAAATGGAAAAGCAAAAATGTCCCTGAATTTCCGAAAACTGGGTTCTCTCTTGATGGAGAACTCTGGGACAAAATTGGCACAAAACTCTGGGAGGCTTCTATTACTAAAGACAGAACGGCTGCCAGACTTTTACCTGCTTGGCGCCAAATAATGGAAGGGCTTAAACAAATTCGACAAGGAAGAAGTTCTTCCGGCTATTCCCTATCGCCCTCCATCCCACCCTCGCCACTGCGCCCTGATTCGGGAAGCGGCCCCTGCCCGGATCCGATCCGCGGCTCCGACACCCCCCTCGACCGGGCAGAAGAGAAACCGCAACCCCGCCCCGCGCTCCCGCCCTCCGCTCCGCCCCAGCTGCGTCAACTACTACCGCAGCCTGCGTGTAACTTGCTTAAAAATGAGAACGAACCAGAACCAGTGATCTTTCAGATTCTGGTTCAGTAGACCCGGAAGACAAATCGAACATTTTCCCTCCTGACGATAATTTGGAGGGAGCGGGAAAGAAATTTTTTTCTACAGTGTACTATGGTGCTTTAGGGCAGTGCAGAAAAGAAGCAATATTACGGAGTGATGCTGATACGTTGCAAGCCTTTCCTGTGTTGTACCGTGCAAACCAGCCCCCCCCCCCCCCCCCCCCCCCAGTGGGAATCCCTGCCTTACGAGGCAGTGAAGGAGCTAAGGAAGTCAGTCAGAGATTATGGAATTCAGTCTCCCTTTACGTATCATCTTTTGACTGCAATTGGTGACAGTTACGTTATGACCCTTCATGACTGGAAAATTTTGTTACGAACAATCCTGTCGCCCATGCAATACACCGTGTTTATGACTGAGTATCAGGAACTGGCTACTATCCAGGCGATGAATAATTTGAATAACTTCAATCACATTGGCATAGAGGAACTCATGGGGGAGGGGGTCCGGGCAATACCTCAGGCCCAGGCACAGACAGGCAGGCAATGCTTTGAACAAGTTAAGACTTTGGTGTTGCGTGCTATCCGTCGGATACCCGACACTAATTCATCTAGCTCTGCTGGCACTGCCTATCACATCCACCACTAACATGTTCCTTTTCTCTCTTCTTTCTGGTAGTTTGCCAATTCTCAAGGGTCAATAGTTAATAATGTGCTTGCTTAGGGAGTTTCTGCTTCTCATGTACACAAATCTAAAATGAATGTCTGCGTGTGTGTGAGTGCGTGTATGTTGACTTAAAACCCTAACCCTCTGTGTTGCTCTGAATGCACAGTTTGCTTGTTTCTGCTATTGAGATGTCTTGTCTCTCAGATCCAGCATACCCTGAAACAGCACCGCTCAAGCTTCTGCTACAATCACCAAGTCAGGATGTTAGCTGGTAAAGGAAAGTAATACCACAAGTGATGCTCTAGCAGGCTTACCTACTGATGTTGATTCTATTTGACATGCAACTTTATTCCTTCTATTCAGTTACTGGTACACAAAGAATGGGACCCTCAGGGATTCTTTTCCAGGTTGCAGAAACCTAAAGCCATGGGTGAAATGTGTCTTTGTTCACTTCTTGTTAAGTTTAAGAATATTTCATGTCCTTACAATATGATTACCTTATCTCTTTTCTTACATTCAGCAATATTGTTAGAGAGTGTTATTAATTTGTAGTATGTTAATAGATTGCTAATAAATAAAAAAGGGGGAATTGTGGGAATACAAAAAGTATATTTAGAGCTGCAGCTGTGGAACAGAATGAACAGCATGAGAAAGGAAGGCTGAGAACCAAGGACACTTCCAGAAGAAGAGGAAAACAAGTTCAAGTAAGCTGTGTGATAGCAGACCCCAATTGGAGGAAGAGTGCATGGCTTGGGAAGACTCACAGCCCTGGTTGGATAATAGCCTGTATGCACGGTTAAGGACTGTTTGGGGAAGTTATACTGTTGATATGTAAAGGCGGGTGGGAAAGTTACCGAGAACTTGTGAAAGTATATAAGGGATGTTAAAACCTGTAATAAATGATTTGGATCGTTCACATCTGAGTCTGTGCCCGAGACACTGCAGTACTATAGTTTTGTTTGAAGTTACCAAATACCCTGTCTAAGGAACACATTTCACATTGTCTCTGTATATGCAAACACTCCATATGGTTACTATATGTGGATACTAAACCTCAAACTTGCTCAGAACCCAAAGTTCCAACCATGATTATTGGATCTCACTAGATAATCCCTTCATTAACAATAACTGCTGGGATGTCATGGGTAAAGAGGGCATATTTGCCTGTAGGGAGCAAATTTATTAGTCATGTTTCTCTAGTCCGAAAAGCAGATGTTTCTTAAGGAATAAATTATCCAGTGGTTCCTCTTGAATCCTGATAGGTGTGTAGGGCATGAACCACTTCATTAGGAAGCCTGTTTGAGTGTTTGAACACCCTCATGGTAGAGAAATGTCTCCCATATATTCAGTCTGACCCTCCCCTGGTGCAGCTCTGTGCCATTCTTGTTCTGCCGTCAGTTTTCAGGAGCAGAGAGCCCAGCATCTCTGTCTGCTTCCCCTGCTCAAGGAGTTGCTGAGAGCAAGGATTTTGTCTCTCGGCCTCTTCCAGACTGGGCATCCTGAGTATCCTCAGCCTCTCCTCACAAGACATGCCTTCCAGCCCTTTTATCAGCTTTGTTTTCCTTCTCTGGATGCTTTCAGGGACCATAATGTCCTTTTTGTATAGTGGAGCCCTGAAGTGCACACAGTTCTCAAAGATCACACTGACAGAAGTGGTTTCTGTTATCACAGAAGTGTGATGGGTTGAATCACACAATTGGACTGCTGCAGTCAATGGCTAGTCAGAAGGAACAGATAAGGAAAGAAAGGTGTGGGTGTTGTAATCTGTAAAAAAATAAAAAATAAAAAAGGGAATGATTTGATAACTGTCTTTGAGGAACAGCAATGCACAGGTTGAACTTATGGGTACAAATTTCAGATCAAGCAAACAAAGGAAACTTTGTGGTCAGTTCTACTACAGTCAACTTAATTAAGAAGAGGATGGAAGAGTTCTTTCTTCAACTGCAGGAAACATCATGCTTATATGCCTCGATCCTGCTAGGTGACTTCAGCCACTTTGGACACACATTGGTGAAGCAACACATCAAACTGCAAGCAGTCCAGGACACTCCTGGAGTGTGCTAATTTCCTAGTACAGGTGATAAAGAGCCCAACTATAGGAGACGCATTGCTGGACCTATTGCTCACTAATGCAGAAGAACATCAAAGAGGATTAGAGGTAGCCTAGGGTACTGTAATCATGCCCAGGTAGAATTTTCAGTCTTGAGAGGTACAGGAAGGGTAGAAGTAAGAGAGCTGAGTCTCTAAACATCAGAAAGGTACATTTTTGACTGGTTAGAGTGCTAGCGCATGGATCCCTTGGGAAACTGCCTTCATAGTCAAAGAAGCAAATGAGAGCAGGGAGATATTTAAAGACATTTTTCTTAGGGTGCAAGCTCTCAATTCCAACATGGAAGACGTTAGGCAAGGGATGCTGATAAAATTACTGGTCCTTAGGAATATTTAGCTTTTAGACATCACAAGTGATACCAGTTAGAAATATCATGACATTAATGATACATCATCATTTAGCTATAGCGGTTGACATATATGTGTATATAAATATTCTCTAAGAATGGTCTGTATCTCCTTTTTCCTCCCCTTTTTGAGTGTGTCAATTTGTGGAGACTAGGTTTAAAACATAACTAGCCACTTTTTAAGTGGCAAATGTTTTCCATTCCCTCTTCTAGCAATTACAATGGCTATGAGCAGTTTCAGAGCGAAGACCACCTGGAGAACTTGGGACTGAACATGCATGACGAGAGATCTGTCACTGGGTCACATATCCCTTCACAAACTGGTAACCCCCCCTTAATACTTTACTTTAGTGGATGCAGAGATGAAGATGATATTTTGAAGGAGACAGAAATAGGCGAAAACATCGTTGGGGGTGGTGAGATTGCCTCCCAAGGGTCTGATGGCTCAAGATTAGCAAAAGCAATAACTGAGAAAATCTTTCTCTAGAACATTGTCAGCAGCATTTTTGTGCAAAATGACAAGTCCGTTTACATGCCAGGACAAGAAAGTAAGTCTGAGTACACATATGAGTAAGCTGTGGCAGCATTTCTAGGGATGTTCCTTGCAATGTGCAGAACATTGTATGTCACTACTAAGATGATATAATCTTTGATGTGGATTGCCCAGCAGATACAATAGTTACTTTGGTCTAAGATTTTAGCAAAGATATCACACTTTATTTATAGTTCATATTTCTGCCATTACTTCAGGCTTGTTCCTGAAAAAAATAAAAATAAAATACCAACCAACTCTACAGCTACCTTGATGGAGACCTGTCAGGTCTATAAGTATTGGTTTTAAGACACCTCCAGGAAACTCCATCCTAGATTTCTCCTTATGAAGTCCAGCAAGGACTGGTCAAGAATATTTCTGAACTTGCCGTCTTTGTTGCCCTGGATTATAAATCTGTTTTAGAAATTGTGGAAACTCATTTGGTAAATGTTAGCCACCTGTCAGATGACCATTGTCTTAAACTTGCTAGTTGTATTCAAGCTGCTTAAATAACCTTTGCCTAAAGGACACTTCAGCTACACTGAAGACGTGAAATGTAATCTCATTTTTGTTATTGGGAAACAACACTCACATTTTTTCGACAGAAGGTGGAAAAATTCCATTATTGAAAAAAAAGATACTTAGTATCTTTTGCAAGACCTTATGGTTTGTTTGGCTTTTTTTTTTTTTTGGTGCATTTTGTAAGACTAAACAGTTATTATTTATTAAATCATTACAATGGCTTTGAAAGATAACCTGAAGTAATGAATAATTCAGATGCTTCCAGAAAACATCCAAACATCCATACTCTTGGCCCTTTCATGACTTAGGGACAAAATGTGCTTCAGATCCCTTCTGCACTTATCCTGCATTAGACCCATTTCTAACCCAGAAATGAATGGCTTTGGAGAACTGTCTGACTCTGGCCTTGTGTTACTGTATTGTAGTTCACCTCTCCTTTTTTTGACCCCAAGAATCACTTCAACAAACCAAATAAGTCCCTAGGAAATAATTAAAGATTTGGAAAAAAAAAAAAAAACAAAAAAACAACAAAGCAAAACAACAAAAAAACAAATAAACAAACAAAAAATCCACTGCAAACCTGGAGTCCCTGGCAGCAACATAAAATAAATCAGTTTAAGCTGACTTTCCAGATATGCATGTCAAATCTGCATGCTGATGAAATGTAAAGAACAACGTCAAAAAATGTTATGGAAAGAATGTTTTTAATCTTGAGGTGACAAGGAACAAATGAGAAATCTGTTTTTTATTTTTCTTCTTTTTTCTTCTTCCAGTACTCATGGGTGGAGCTGAAGGTGTGCAACTATAAGATGCCTTTATTTTCCACTATTCTGACTCCAAATCTCCAAATTAGAAGGTGATGCAGAGCTTTTTTTATTTTATTTTATTTTTTATTTTTTGTGCATGTGTGTAAAACTGCAAGGGACAGTGGCTAGCCTAGTCAGTCTGGTAAGATGTCTTGTGGAAGCTAGTATTATTTGAAGAGTGAAGTAATAATGTACTGGATGGTCATACAGTGTTTTCTTGTCCTCCTAGTGTCAGAATGGGCCATGTTGAAGAAATTATTTTCCATGTATCAGACTAGTCTGTACGGAAGCAGGATCCTGATAGTAACCAGACTGGACAGTGGATAAGAATGAAACTGGAGCAAGGCATTGCCCAGCTTTCCTTCCAGCCAGCAACTGAACAACTCCTGGGAAAATATTCCAGCAGCTTGGTCAGCAGGGAGACCTACAGCATCTTTATTGCGCCTGAGTGGTATGAAAGGGAATGTGGATTCTGGAAACAGAGGAAACCTTCCTGACCATCCTACAGAAATCCTGGACTGAAAGTTTTTTTTCCTTGCTAACGCAGATCCTGTGAGTCAGTGTCAGTATCAGGAGATGCCTTTATCCCTTGCTGTGTCCTTCTCCCACATATGGACTTAACAAGGGTGAGAATCACAAACTACCTCTGTGCATCACTCTATTTTCTCCCGTTACCCACAGTTGAAGTAATTGAGTCTTAGTCCCATAATTATCTTCAAACCTACATACAACTTTTTCACTGGGGATCTTTGGCAGGTATGTTTTGAGCATGTGAGTTGTGTTTGAAGTGTGGTAGAAAAGGAAGAGTTCATCAGTAAAAGTTTACCTCCTTGAAGAGGAGATGGTTTAGATTGTGGTTTGTGGGAGTCTCAATTACTGTAGAAGCTTTGAGACACTGACAGCATTTTGTGGCACTTGACTTCTTGTGGATAGCAGTCTATTGTGCATTTTCCCAACAATGGAAATTACTTTTCTTATTTAGGGTATATAGTAAAAACAATGTGTTGGTTGTAAGGTAATTAGTTATGTAGGGAGCCCCATCTATCAAGGAAGCTGTGGGTCAGAACTGTGAAAGTGAAAAACCATCTTGTTTCCAAGCAACTTGGACCACAGTGATGTTAGTGTACTGCCTTGTTTTCCCATTTGTTACACTTTATTTTTGTTCTCTACAAGATATGTATATGGGACACCTATCCAGGGAACAATTCAAGTCTTCCTGTGTCAGAAAAATTATATGATATTTTGTACATGAATGTAGTGGGATTGAATTATACAGGCATCTGCAAGAAATAGACAGGCCAAGGATGAAGGGGACAAGGAAGGAAACGAAACAGAGTACAGGGTGGTGAAAATGACTGCAACAGAAACTGGAACGCCCTGGTATGCAGCACTGTCCTGAGGTCCAAGAAGGAAAAGTAGGTCCTGCTGAGATGTGGTCTACCCTTCCTGCAGTGCTCTGCCTGGTGCTGGCTGTGCTGTGCTCTAAGTGGACCATAGCTCAGCTGTCACATTTTGTCCTGATGGCTAGATAAGAGCTCATCTCTCAAACAAGCTGATGAGCTCCCATTGCTTTCTTGCTGGCCTGATAAGACTGGTTATTTCTCAACTTTTACAGATACTTCAACCTCATCAGCTATCACAATCACTGTAGCCTAGATGTGGTAGCTGCCCTGGTGGAAGCTGGCACAGGCAAGTCCTCAGGCCTGTGCTATGCTGAACATGTGTGCGGAAATGAAGGGTCACAGCTGCTACTCTCTTCTCTGAAAGAAAACTTGTGGTGACAGTAGGTGGAAATTATAACAGAGTACACAAATTTCTGTAACTAAAGAATTGTACACAGTGCCATAAGCAGGAGATGCTCTGTAGGAACTCTGGGTGATTTTTCTGGATGTTATTTGTAAGTTTTCTTTATACAGGTCAGTCCAGATTTATTCCTCTTCTGAGAGAAGGCCCTTCAGATATTGTCCTAACCCTCTCTTCACACCTCTTCCAGCAGTGGTTATATACATGTAACAAGGAGTCATGTGTACTTCCTTATTTCTGACTGTGATGATGTAATTGGATCAGGACACACTGTGCTCTTCTGTTGGTTCATTATTTCACTGTGTATCTTGCCACTTGTATAAAGGTGTAGAAATAAGTATTACCTGTGTTGTTCCTATGAGCAGACAAGCTCAATATTACTTGTGTCCAGGGACCCCTACAGGGGGAAGGTAAGTACAGTTACCAGAAGCTTTGCTATATTCTGAAGCCTGGAACTTTAGTTAATGCACTTATCAATGGAAAAAAATAAATGGGAAAGATTACAATAAACTTGAAAAGACTCCTTCGACTCACTGGAGATGAGAAAAGACAAACTGCCCAGCTCTGAGGATAACTTTCTTTCTCAAGTTCTTGAAAATAATTTTCCTTTGCTGAACTTGTGCATAGTCTTCTTCCTATATATTAGATATGCAGACTGAGTCGGAACAACATTGAAGAATCAGGTGATGACCTTAATAGAGGAGACTGATAGCACACAGATATCCTCTTGAATCAAGGAATTTAATTAGATTGAATCCATAGACTTGTTAAAACTAGGCCTCCTAGCTTGAGCAAACAGGTTACTTTAGGAAGAAACACAAGGATCACAGAAATGCGTGTTCCACTGAAAATAACTGAAGATGAGGACAACACACTGATTGTAGGGTGGTTGTTTACAGCACAATGGAGGGTCCAGAGAAGATAAGTGGGGCTGCTGTTTGCAACTCAGTGGGGAGATTTCTCCCTGTGGAGATAAGGAGGCAGAGTAGTTGTTGTGACATAATGCAATCCCCTTATCCCACCAGCATTGGAGATGTCAATCACTTTTGGAATTTCTGTCCATGTCCTTGGAATGTGATGGCTATGTATGTGCTGTTCCTTTAAATGTGTAGTCGTTTCTCTCTTCCGTGTGCATGTTTGGTGGAGCTATCCCCATGCACCCAGCACTGTAATAAAGGGAATACCTGCTTGACATAACTTATTGGCATGTCAAGTTACATTGTTGGATTTCTCAGTTTCACTTTTTGTGAGCACCCTGTGGCCATAGTAGTTAAAAGACATATGTGCTGCAGTGAGATGGTTGTGGCTGAAGTCAAGATGCATAATGACCAACTGCCTCAACTGTAACTTCCACAGTCTAGCCCAAACAGATCTGAAGATGATCCTGAAACCTGTTCTCATGATTCACAGCATGCTTCCGCACTCTCCCACTGATTTTTTTCTTTTTTTCCCTGGCATAATAAATTATTTTGTCTGTTGCAGTCTCACATGTGACAGGGGAAAGGAAGGGAGAAAGGCCTTTTTCACCCTTCTGTCCCCCTTTTGGAGGGAAGGAAAAGAAGCCCTGACCTAATTAAGATAAGGAAAGTAGATAATATACAAAAGGGAGTTGAAGTTAATGAGTCAAACAAATGGGAGATAGAGGAAAATTCTGACAGTGATGCTCACTCTGCTGCCAGAAACTGGAAAGCCCTTCACTCAGAATTGGAGATCACGTAGGAAACACTGAAAACTCCTGAGAACAGTAGTCAGTTCAATCTCAGTGCATCTTCCTCTTGGAGAGTCGGAACTCACATGAAACTACTAGAGAGCACAGGACCAGGAAGTATAGCTCCACAGTGCACTGTGTTTCTGCACCCAACAGCCTGTCACATGATGTCATGATATGGAATACTGATAAAGACCTTTGAACTTATTTTAAAAATAATTTCAGGTGCATTTCCCGACTTCTTTCCTTCTTGCTGTCTGATTTCACTGTGTGTTTCCTGGCACTAGTAGGGTATGGATGAGTTTCAGAGAGGGGAGTTTTCAGTTGAACATGGGCTGTGCTTCTTTCCTGGGTAGTAAATAAGGGCAGTTTCTTGTGGATGGTCAGAAACTCACTGACATCAAAAAGGATATTAGAAACTCTAGAAAGTAGTTTTTAAAGCAAACAAAGACTGTGACCTGTTGAATGCAGGAGACATCTCAAAATTAGAGGGGTAACTGAGGAAGGTGTTGATAGCATAAATCAATTGATTATGAAATTCTCCAAGACTCAAGTTGGAGTTTTTGAAAGCAGGCATTCTTTATTTTCAGCAGCGGATGCATGGAGGATAAGCTCTGCCTATCATATATACTTTGCATAAAAGATCTTCAACTTATGCTTACTTGTGCAACATCTGCAAAGGTTTTCCCAGGCAGTATGTACATATTCAATACTTCTCCCAAAAATCATTCATATAGGGTTCCACCTCCTTGCATGTGCTCAGCCTTCTTGTGATGTGGTGTTCCAGGGTCTCTGGGTGAAGTCCGTACTCTTCTCACTGTCTTCACTTATTGAATTTAGTCTCCATGCACACTCAGTTAGCTCCTTGTCTTGATTATACAATACTTGCTTTCACAAAATTACCTGATTGAAAGCAGAACTTCCCTTTTCTACTCAGTAAAGAGTTCACTATATCACTGTTATATATTTGGAACAAGGGCACGGGTTCTTCCTGTTTTCTACACAAACTACAGGGCTATCCATCAGTGAGCATTATCAAGTAACAGTATCTCTACAACTTGTATGACTGTGTCTTGGTGGGTTGGGGAGGGACTCTGCAACTCTATGAGAGTATTGGATTTGGCTGATAGGCTTCCACTTTCTTCTTTCTCTCCTTAGATATGAAGGGCTCTGTTTTCACCTGTCTTACTCTGCTCCCAGCCCCTCATGAGGCTTACACCTTGTCCCTGATGAAGGCATTGCTGATAACAGCAGAGTTTCCCTGTACTTCAGTATTTAAGTGGCACTTACACTGAAACAGATATAGGAGTGGGGTGGTGGGGTAGTAAGAGAAATGCAGAAGGGAGGCGAAAATATGAGGCAGGAATTATATCATTTGCATTGTACAGACAGCTTTGTTGAAGCACTGCAAGAACTACAGTCATGTTATTACCTGTACTCTGGCTGTTTTCTCTTTCTAATGTGTTCTGTCATTGTCCTTGTTTGCCTGTAGGGCTACTTTCTCCCTTTTGCAGCCTGATGATGTGGGTCACATGCGTTCTGCTGGCTGCATGCTGGGTGTGTTGTGAATGCTGTTCCTGAGGCCAGATTCATAGATTCATAGGCTCATAGATTCATAGATATATTAGGTTGGAAAGGACCTACAAGATCATCTAGTCTAACCATCCTCCTACCACCATCCCTACCAACTAAGCTACTAAATCAAATCCCTTAGCACCTCATCTAAACGCTTCTTGAACAGCGCTAGGGATGGTGCCTCAACCACCTCCCTAGGCAGGCCATTCCAGTGCCTGAACACTCTTTCAGAGAAAAGTTTTTTTCCTCAAATCTAATCTAAATCTTCCCCAGCACAACTTGTGTCCATTCCCTCTCGTCCTGTCATTAGTTATCTGGGAGAAGAGGCTGACCCCCTCCTCACCACAGCCCCCCTTGAGGAAGTGGTAGAGTGAGATAAGGTCTCCTCTGAGCCTCCTTTTCTCCAGACTAAACACTCCCAGCTCCCTCAGCCGCTCCTCGTAAGACTTGTGCTCCAGACCCCTCACCAGTTTTGTTGCCCTTCTCTGAACACGCTTCAGGGCCTCAGTGTCTTTCTTTTAGTGAGGGGCTCAAAACTGAACACAGCACTCGAGGTGCAGCCACACCAGAGCTGAGTACAGGGGGATGATCACCTCCCTGCTCCTGCTGGCTACACTATTTCTAATACAGGCCAGGATGCCTTTGGCCTTCTTGGCCACCTGGGCACACTGCCGGCTCATGTTAAGCCAAGCATCAACCAACACCCCCAGGTCCTTTTCCTCTATACAGTCTTCAAGCCATTCTGCCCCAAGCCTATAGTATTGCATGGGGTTATTGTGGCAGGACCCACAAAAGTGCAGGACCCGGCACTTGGCCTTGTTGAACCTCCTCCCATTGACCTCAGCCCAGCTGTTCAGCGTATCCAGATCCCTCTGTAGGGCCTCCCTACCCTCAGGCAGATCAACACATCCTCCCAACTTGGTGTCATCTGCAAACTTACTGAGGGTACACTCAATCACCTCGTCTAGGTTATCAATAAAGATATTAAACAAGATGGGCCCCAATACTGACCCTTGGGGGACACCACTTGTAATGGGACGCCAGCTGGAGTTAACTCCATTAACCACTACCCGCTGGGCACGGCCCTCCAGCCAATTCTCAACCCAGAGAAGAGTGAACCTGTCCACACCACAGACTGCTAGTTTCCAAAGGAGAATACTGTGGGAGACCATGTCAAAGGCTTTGCTGAAGTCCAGGTAGACTACATCAACAGCCTTTCCCTCATCTGCCAGTCTGGTCACCCAGTCATAGGAGGAGATGAGGTTGGATAAGCACAACCTGCCCTTTGTGAACCCGTGCTGGCTGGGTCTGATCTCCTGGTTGCCATGCACGTGCCATGTGATCTCCCTCAAGATCAACTGCTCCATAACTTTCCTTGATACCAAGGTCAGGCTGACAGGCCTGTAGTTCCCCGGATCTTCCTTACGGCCTTCCTTGTAGATGGGAGTCACATCGGCAAGCCTCCAATCTTGTGGGACCTCTCCAGATAACCAGGAATGCTGATAGATGGCAGAAAGCGGCTTGGCAATGTATTCTGCCAGCTCCCTCAGCACCCTGGGGTGGATCCCATCTGGTCCCATGGACTTGTGGCAGTTCAGATGGAGGAGCAGGTCTCTGACTGTCTCTGCTAGGATCACAGGGGGTATATTATGCACACCGTTCCAGACTTCCAGTCAGGGTGAAAAGTACCCTGAGGATAACTGATCTGTCTATTAAAGACAGATGTGAAGAAGGCATTGAGAACCTCAGCCTTTTCCTTATCCTCCGTGGTTACATTCCCTGCTGCATCAAGTAAAGGAGAGAAATTCTCCTTAGTTCTTCTTTTACTGCTAATATATTTGTAAAAGGATTTTCTGCTCTCAGATGATCAGCTTTGCATCAAAAGCATGAGTGGCTTGCTGTGTTAGGCAGTGGGGCAGCAGGAGAAGGAAGACAGATAAACATCACTGGGCAACCTGTTCCAGTGCCTCACCACCCTTACTGTAAAAAACTTCTTCCTTCATTCTCAACTTGAGGTTCAAATCTGAGGGTCTCCAAGGAAGATTCTTAACAGGTAATGCTTTTAAGCACAGGACAGTATTCTTGAGCAGTGCTTCCTTAGCCAAATAGAAAAAAATGTTCTGCCTATAATTTATTTATTTTCAAAGCTTCAAATGATTGCTTTCTTTCAAAAGACATAGGATTCCACACACACTTGCCCTGTGCAACAAGTACAGCGAAGGTGCTGTGTATTTTCACCTACTCTTTATGTCCATGGATAACAGTCAAAAACCCATGAAGCTTTTATAAATATTTGGTGGAAATGAATGACTGTCACTCACAACAGACACTTGGTTCAAGGGCACTCAAGAATCAACTAGTTTGGCAGGTAGGAGCAACAGATGTTGTACAGAAACATGGTTCAGTATTAACAACGTAAGCAAATTTGTTAACCTAGTTATATCCTTAGTAGTATCCACGGATTGAAGTGTATGTTGAAGTAACAACTTGTGGAAAATCTTTGCCACTGCTGTGTTCACTATGGAGACTTATATCACCATCAAATACAAAAGCAAAATATGCTATTGTAGTAGTGAAATCCGTGTTCCCAGGTTACTTAATAGTAAATCACTTCGTGATTGGTAAGCTTCTCAGCGGTAAATGGAAACGGTTTAGAGTAAGCAGATTCAGATAAGGTAGTGTCAAACCTCAATAGCCTATGCCTGTCCTCTCTCTGCATTAACAAGACAACAGATTTATTGCATCGTGCAGGTATTTGGAAGATGCTATTTCAATGACAGTAGCAACTTCAGTGGCAGCTTCTTGCTCTGCTTTAACAAATCAGACATTAACACCAACACTTATTTTTATTCAGTGTTTACCCGCAGTTTCCATCCTCGAGTTGTTTGCTGTGATTTGTATAGATCCACAACTGTAGCCAAGTTTATTTTAAAGATTTTGACTTGCTTTGTAATATTAAGGCATTATTTCTCATATACTGTACCTCGCATGCCACCTGCTGTACAGCTGGGGCAGAAATCTCTGTATTCCAGTTTCCCCATTTCCAACTAGCGTTGATAATTTTGCTAGCAACAGGTCTAACTTTTTGAAATACCAGGAATGCTAGCAAAATTGTTTTTTGTCTTTTCCCCCGGATTTGTCTGAAATACTTTAAAATGTTATGCTGCCAAAGTACCACGCAAATACTAGCTGTCAAAACAATAACACACACACAAAAAAACTTAGAGCATGCAGCTATCCTATTTAGGTTTCAGATATATGTGGGATGCTCTCTTATGCCATTTACATACAAGCAGGTTATTTTACTTTTGCTAGCATAACATCAGTTGTAGGGATTAGACTGTTCAGCATCCTGACAGCTCATGACATTTCTTTTCTTGGGCTTTAAGTCTGTGTGGTTCTTGGAAAAGCTTACATTTTGTAGCACTATAAGCAAGGGATTTGTAGCCTGTGAGAAGAGGACAAAGGAGCTGGGTTTGTTCACCCAGGAGAAGCGGTGAATGAAGCTGACCGACACCATAGAGATGAAGTCAGACTCTGTTCTCAGAGAGGCACAGGGAACACTCAAGAGGTAACAGTCATGGCTTTCAACAAGGGAGATCTGTGATTGAGGAAGGAGTTGCACTGGATACTGCAAGAGGCTCCACTCCTCATCTTAATCTGTCAAGCTTTTTTTTTCTTTTTCTTTCTGTTGTTTTTGAGGTTAAAAATGAAATATTGGCAGACAAATTTAAACTAAAATTATTTATAGAACTGTAAATATCAGCTCTGCTAGCAACATGAACTGGAGAGAAATTCTTCAGGTAAGCTGTTAGGTCTCACAGTGGAATTAAAACCACCGCAAAATATATGTCAGTTTCCTATTTCCATGTTTTAAACAGCTAAGGCAGATATGAACACCTCTCCCATGCACTGATAGACAGAGCACTACTTTGTTATTTGTGCAAGAGATTCCAGTGGGCTGGATAGTACAGCTATAAACGATGCCTTATTTGTCTCCAGGGCCTAGCATTGTGGTGAAGTAAATCTACACTTAGATCAACCTGCTTCTAGTCCAGAATCAGTGAGTACCATGTGTATTCCAGCTTACTAAAGTTTTTAAAATTAAGTTCATGTTGTTTTAAGAAAAAGTTGGTTGTTACAAGGTCTGCTCTTATTTTTGTCTCCCTTAGCCTTCTGCCTGGGATGTCAGATCATAGTGGATACATCTGGTTAGTTGCAAGACTTCTGAAACTAGAATATCCCTTAACTAGAAGGGACCTAGGCACAATCAAACTGCACAACTGGAGACGTTTTTCCCAGTGACCAATTGACATGAAGCAAAGAGGAACTCTAGTATGTCTGCATTGCCTTTGAACTCTTCAGTCATTTGTACCATATGGACAGGAAGAGACCTTACCTACAGCTAATTTCTGACAAGGTAAGATTTCTGATCCCATTAATGGGAAGTGAGGAGAGAAATTAATGTTGATCTTTGTATAGCAATAGTTCAGTAAACTCTGAAGCAAGGGGAAGTAGAGGGCAATGGTGGATAAGCAAACAGCAAGCCCGTAGCTCCAGAAGATACTAAATACCAGTTTCACTTACAGAAAGACAGTATTGTAAGAGAACACGAGAGAGAAACAGTTAAAAGACAACGGCTATGTAAGAAACTGAATAAAGTGGCCATGATACATAAATAAGAAGAGATGCTTTTATCACAGAAAGGACTGAAGGGCGGGAAATCGACAGCTGACTCATCAGATCTGTTACTTAGATGATTTGTGATCTCAAACACTAACCAGCAGTCGCTCAGTGGAGTCTGATGCCACCTCTCCCAGACCCTATTTAAGGACTGACCACCACTAGGGAAGGATCTCTTGTTAGAGATCCCTCCCCTGTGGAGTTATCAGCAAACCTCAACCATCTGCAAAAGGTGAGCCTCTCTTTCTTTACTGGTTGTCTGTTTACCATCCAGATAAGCCTAGCAAAAATCTGCTGTTTTCTCTGAATGCTATTCTTTTGGGTTATTCATCCTACAATTGGTGAGTCAGGCAGGCTTGGAAAAAAAAAAAAAAAAAAAAGCCAGTAAATATGTCTTTCATTTGGAATATTTTCAAATGGGGCAGGGGGGAGAACATTACCCCCCTAGATCTAGTGATCCCTGGTCAAATCCCAGGACTTATGGGATCACCCTATTACGGATTAACAACCACTGTCAAAAAAAATGGGGACCCCTGTGGGTTACAGGGAATGTTTCTCCTCCCAGCCCATTTAACGACTTATTTCCATGGTTTAGATAAGGATGTACTTATTACAAAGGAGCATCAGCTAGCTGCTTCTGCTGTGGCTTGGCCCCTGGTAATGGCATTACACAAACTGGAAGTGACAAATACTAACATAGAATCTGAGAACCAATTATTAAGAGACTGTATTGAGAAATTAGAGCAACAATTGGGCATCTTAACAACCAAAAAACCAGGGCTAAGTGCCCCAGCAAAGCAAATACGTAGTGTTTCAGTTGAGGACATTCAGGTCCCTGAGGTAGTGGATCTGGATACCTCAGAAGTCAAGGTCTCTAAATCGGATCTTGAAGCTCCATCTATAATGGATCAATTTGAGATCCACCCAATTATAACTCAGAAAACAAAAAAAGTGCAAGATAGGCCAGCAGCAGTGCCTCCTAACCAATGGCCCTCTTCTGAAACATACTTGCATGTAACAGCTCACCCATATGCAGCAAATGAGTTGATGGACCTAGTACAGTGGTTCCATGAAAAGCCTAGGGAAAGCATACCATCATGGCTTCTAAGACGGTGGGATGCAGGAGCTGAAAGTGTATTAGTTAATGGGCCAGAGATGTCCAAGCTAGCATCTTTAACTGTACACCCAGCCCTAAGGCAAAGATTATATGCTGCCATCCAGTATACTAATGAAAACCACTCTATTATAGACTGGTTGATGGCAGCATGCCATCTAACATGGCCTAATAAGACAGATGTACTGCTTCACATCAGTTTATGGTCCTCTATGGAGGACCTCCCATTTGAGAATTAGGTATGAGGGAGGCCATGTATTCTGATGCATTTGAAAGCCCAGACACAAAAAAATTTACAGCAGGTATCCAAGACCTAATATTGCAGCAGGCTCCTTCTCATCTTTATGGGACATTCGTCTCCATACTAAATCCTTTAGTAGCTTCAGAGGCCATTGTCCAACAAGCAGCTCAGTTGGTAGCAGACCTGGGGGAAACAGAGCACATAAGAACTAGGCGCAATGTCCGCATGGTGGAGGAAGCTGAGGCCTTCCCATTTAGAACCTAGAAGTCTACCCCACAGACACCCCAACCAGGCCCCATGCAGGTGTCTTGGAAGACGATGTTCAATGATCTTATACAGGCTTGGGTTGCGTTTGTTAAAATTGATGAGCAACCCAACCACGTTTTGTTACAGCTTCGGAAACAGCTTAGGAATGATCAGAAATTTCAGAGTACTCCCAGAAAATCGGGAGTACGAATAACACAGGAAGTACCTACCACAACCTGGAATTTAGCTGATTTTGTAGTAGCAAATAGAAGGAAGAAAGATCTTCAGGTGTCGCGTGCTGCAGTGCCTGAGCCACTTGTGGTAAAAGATCTCAATCTGGCAAAACTCATCGAGTGATGAGGGACCTTGGTTCCCTCTGGGCCTCCAGATGGGACTGGAGGCCCTATGTAGAATTAGAGATATTCTGGTCAGAAACAGATGTGCAAAGAGTAGACACTGGTATGGAAACAGTGATTATATATGGAGATCCATCGAAGTTTGAGGGTAATAGAGTGATGATTGGTGGGTCTGGGGGACAGACCATTCCAGTCACCCAAACATGGTTGAAATTGGGGGTTGGGTGTCTCCCACCCTGGGAGTATATAGTGTTGATTGCCCCAGTCCCAGAATACATCTTGGGCATAGACATTTTATGGGATCTGGCTCTACAGACAACTGTGGGAGAGTTCAGACTTTGACAGAGGTACATTAGTATCTGGGCGATACAGACAATATTGAGGGGTCATGTGAAACATGAGCCCATTTGTTTGCCAAAACCACGCTGGATTACTAATGTAAGACTGTATAGACTCCCGGGGGGGCAGGAAGAAATATCCAAGATGGTGCAGGAACTAGAAAAAGTAGGTATTATAAGACCTGCACATAGTCCATACAATTCCCCCATATGGCCAGTGCAGAGGTTGGATGGAACATGGAGAATGACGGTGGATTATAGGGAATTGAATAAGGTCACGCTGCCCATCCATGCGGCCGTACCCAATGTTGCTTCCCTAATGGACACACTCAGCAGGGAAATCAAAATCTACCATTGCATCCTGGATTTGGCAAATGCATTTTGTAGTATTCCAATCACCAAAGAATCACAAGATCAATTTGCATTTACGTGGGGAGGCAGGCAGTGGACATTTCAGGTCCTGCCACAGGGGTACGTGCATTCACTAACATATTGTCATAACTTGGTGGCTCGTGACCTAGCTAATTGGAGGAAACCTAATAATGTCAACCTATACCACCACATTGATGATCTGTTAACATCCAACTCACTGGAGGCGGTAGGAGAGGCAGCAAATTCATTAACCACCTACCTACGTGAAAGAGGATGGGCTATCAATCCTCAAAAGCTGCAAGGTCCAGGCCTGTCTGTAAAATTTCTGGGGGTAGTCTGGTTAGTCTGGTCAGAAAAGACCAGAGTACTACCCAGTGCCATTGTAGATAAGGTTCAGGCATTCCTGGTCCCTACAATGCCAAAGCAGATGCAAGAATTTCTAGGTATATTGGGATACTGGTGTTCCTTTATACCTCATTTAGTGCAGCTGCTGAGACCTTTGTATAGACTCACAAAAAAGGGCCAATCATGGGATTGGGGGAGAACAGAACAGGATGCCTTTCAACAAGCAAACCAGGTAGTTAAACAAGCCCAGGCATTGGGTATATTTGATCCTACCCTCCCAGCTGAATTGGATGTTCATGTTACTCAGGATGGCTTTGTCTGGGGCTGGTGGCAATGTCAGAGTTCTGTTCGGACCCCCCATTGGATTTTGGTCTCAGGTCTGGCATGGAGCAGAAGAAAGATACAGTATGATTGAAAAACAGCTATTGGCTGCCTATTCCGCATTACAAAGCGCTCACGAGATTGGTGGCTGCCTACGGGACACCACAAGTCATTGAAAGCAACCAAGGGAGTCACTTCATGGGTGTAGTGATAAAACACTGGGCAGAAGAGAATAACATTGAGTGTCGATTCCACCTGCCATACAATCCAATGGGGGCAGGCCTGATTGAGTGTTATAATGGTATTCTCAAGGCTGCCCTGAAGACAGACTCTCAGTCTCTGCAGGGGTGGACAAAGAGACTCCATGAAACCCCTGAACAAAAAACCTAGAGATGGCAGATCCAGTGCCTTCAATAGGTTACAGACAACATGGGCCTCCCCGCTTAGGATCCAAATTACAGATACCGATAATGAGGTAAGACCTCAGACTGGCCGTGAGAAGTCTTCTGCTCCCTGCCCCTGAGAACCTAAAACCAGGCACCAATAGAATAAAATGGCCTTGAAAGGTGCAGGTAGGACCATGGTGGTGTGGCCTACTTGCACCTCGGGGGAGATTACTGGCAGTGGGGGGTTTGGTAGTCCCTCCAGTAACTGGTACATGGCCTGCTGATATTGTGATCAACACTCCAGTCCTTATTGCTAAAGGGACCCCTATCATGTCTCTGTGGCAGATAAGGAAACCCCCTTTGGTGCCTGATATAGTTGTGCAGCCACAGACATCGGGCCAAAAGGTTTGGTACAGGTGACCAGGGCATGCCTCTGTACAAGCTGAAGTGTTGACCCAAGACAGGAATATGGCCTGTATCTTGCCCTGGAGGGTGGACCTTCCCCTCTTGGTACCCTTGAAATACCTATATTACTCCCTGTGAGTCTTTGAGTTACTGGAAGGAACCAAATGATGTTGCAGTGTTCCAGAGTTGCTATAAGATCATGTGCAACATCCAGTGATGGTCTACCCAGGACTAATGAAGCGTAGGTTGGACCTGCACCACATGACTGTATGCTTCCAGTAGACACCACCAAGCACTGGCCCAAGGAAGAACATGAGCCATACGCTGATCATCACTCATCCCAGATTACATCAATATGCATTCTGACGGGCAATTATGTAAGTGTTGCGATGTATTGGATCTCTGTGTTAAGGAAGGCTCACCCTATAGTTATATGATCAATGATTCATGTCATGAAGGGGTGGAGTGTATGGGAACTGCTGAATCATGGCCTGAACCACTGATTGATCACCTGAGGTGAGCACTGAGTCAGCTGCAGGAGCACAGGTGAAGGCAATGTACCTGTGTGCCTGGAAGGAGTGGAGTCTGGCTCCACCTCTCCCAAGACCCCATTTAAGGGCTGACCACCACCAGGGAAGAATCTCTTGTTAGAGATCCCTCCCTTGTGGAGTTATCGGCAAGCCTCGACCATCTTTAAAGATAGCAATCATTCCTGCAGTCTTTGAATACAGGCAATGACCTACCCTCTCTTTGGCTACATTCCAGCATAACCAGAGAGCAGCGACTTTATATAAGAAAACTCATGTCTGCAGTGTTAGTTTGGCATTGATTGTATGTGCTCTGCTACTTTTCCTTCACTAGGTAAGAAAAAACCTAACATGACTGAGTACATGGAGTGAATAGTAATAATGATAATGCCTGATAGGAGTATGTCCCCGAAGTTTGTATTTTAAGGCATAAAATCCTAAAACACTCAAGTCTTAAAAGTATCTGGGACCCACTTGAGACACCTGCATCCAGAATTGCAGTCTCATATTCATCTGCTACCTAATCCTTGTAACTGAGCCTCCTTTCTCTTGCTTTGAGAAATACTTCATTCTTTCTCAAGGTTAGTGATTCAGCATCTACCTATCATTGAAGCCTGATTAGATCCAGGAATTTATCTGCTCACATTTCTGAGATTCAGAAAAGCTCAAGTACATGATCACTATCAAAGATACCCTACATTTATAGCCCCTTTTTAATGAAATAGTAGCATAGTTGCCTTCTGATTCTGAAGGCAACGTGGATAGTGAGTGTGAATTCAACTAAAGAGCAAAATGTGTTGAGGTTTAACTATGCAGACATTTGAAGGATCAAACAGCTACCATTAGATACACAATCCTGTTCTGTTCAGACTCAATACAAGCTCCCACTGGAAAACATTTGAGACAAATTTATTAATAAATGAAGACTATGGAATACTTTGATTTGCCTTCTTTCCTGAATAGCTGCTTAATAACCTACATATACTCTGCTGAAGACTTGTCTTTTCCCAAATTATAAGAATTATACTCTTTGAATTAAGGCAATATAATACTAGTCATTTCTTGCCACAAGTCTGCAGGAAGACTGGCACTAGTCTTAAGACTCTAACTAGTCTAATTCCAAATTAAAGAATCAAAAAGTGAAATGTCTAAAGATTCATTAGTTTCTTACAGTTACAGAGGAAATACAGCTATTTTCCCCAAGTAGTGTGCTTTTTTTTTAGCCAAAGAGAGGGTAGGTCATTGCCTGTATTCAAAGACTGCAGGAATGATTGCTATCTTTGTTTTAGAAAACCTATTGCACTGTCACAATCCAATACTTAAGTTGCTTACTGTAGGGTGAATAACCCAAAAGAATAGCATTCAGAGAAAATAGTGAGGAAGATAGTATATTTTGCTAGGCTTATCTGGATGGTAAACAGACAATGAAGTAAATAAAGAGAAGCTCACCAATAACTCCACAAGGGAGGGATCTCTAACAAATAACAAACAACCTCCAAGAATAGCACCCAAAAGAAATAGTGCCAAAGATGGTATATTTCCGATGAGCTTAAGTAGATGGTATACAGATAATTAATAAGGAAAGAGTGGCTCACCTTTGAAGATGATTGAGGCTCACCAATAACTCCACTAGGGAGGGATCTCCAACCAGAGATCCTTCCCTGGTGGTGGTCAGCCCTTAAATAGGGTCTTGGGAGAGGTGGAGTCAAACTCCACCCCTTCCAATCACACTCACTTGTGCCCCTGCGGCTGACTCAGTGCTCACCTCAGGTGATCAATCAGTGGTTCAGGCCGTGATTCAACAGTTCCCATACACATGGTATGGATACCATCATCTAGACTTGAAAGTGTACCTTCAGAAATACAATTTCACAAAGCTTATTCCAGTGTATTTTTATGTGATTTCTTCAGTATAGCACCTGAGCTCACCTGAGATGTTGTAATCGTAGACCTTGATATTAGTGGGCTTTTAATCCTTCTCTTGCACATACTGCTGCACCAGCAAAGTATAGACCTGTGGCTGTCAAGTCAGCCAAAACTTTGCCAAAAGATGCAAAGATTACAGCCAGAAATGAAGTCCTTTTAAGCCCTTCCACCTGTGCTTATCCAGGTTCCTTTGGAGACCTCAGCAGTGTGCCTGTTCTGTTCTGCCTTCTAGTCCATCTTAAAAATATCTTTCACTGTGAAAAATTCATGGCCATTTCCTGTTTTGAGTCAACAAAAGTAGTTCATGAAAGACATTAAATTTGCAGTCGATGTGCATTAAGAATCTAAATACAGTGCTACTGTTTTCAACCAATTCCACGTTCCCAGACAGCTCTTCTTTAATCTCCTTCGCGTATTTTGCCTTAGTGGCAACTTGCTTATATGCAGTCCCATTGCATCAGTTCTGTAGTCTCACACAATCCTCATCATGGAGCAGGCACATATAAGATGTGGATGAATGTCTGCTGAACAGTGGAGGTTAGGTAAGTAGATGTTCAGTGGGTTCTGTCTTTTGCTTCTATGCAGTCTGAACTGTAATCTTTGTGCTGTATCCTCTGTGCTGCAGACAGAACAAAAGAAGTCCTTCTGCAGCTCTAATGCATCCACATGATACTAATCAGCTTTCTCACTTTTCAATTCTATGAATCTGTGATTCTATGAGACTAACTTAGCTCAACTGATCAGCAGATGAGGATGAGGAATCACAGAAAATTAGAAGCGTTCCTTGAAAATTAAGATTTTAAAATCACGTCATATCTAATTTATGGTATTTATGTATTCATGCAGCTAGAGAAAGGCTGGAGTTGTCTACTAATGAAGCTGCGGAGTGAGAACTGCAGCTCACACAACAATCTGTTTTGAGTGATCTTGGCAATCTTGGATGCACTCCTCTACCTTCACACCATTCAAAGGCTTTCTAAGAATTCAGGCAAGCTTGAATTTACTGGATGGGTCCAGTCTTAACCAGACACTGAATGTATACTTTCGATAGTCTCTGAACAATGCTAGTAGATTTAGTCTTGTCATTGGAGTTAACTTCATTTCACTTAAATGGCCCTGTTGTGCAGGCTTTCTAGCTAGATTTCTGCAAGTTTATAAAACATGCTTCTCCAAATCAGCAAATCATAGAATCAGCAAGGTTGGAATAAACCTCAAAGATCATCCAGTCCAACCGTCTATTACCAACAGTTCTCTCTAAATGATGTCCCTCAACTCAGTGTCTAAACGGACACCTCCAGAGTCAGTGACTCCACCAGCTCCCTGGGCAGTCCATTCCTGTGCCTGGCCACTCTTTTGGAGAAAAAGTATTTCCTAACATCCAAACTGAATCTTCCCACACGCAATGTGAGGCCATTTCCTCTAGTCCTATCACTAGGTACATGAGAGAAGAGATCGACCCCTAGCTCAATACCCTTCAGGTAGTTATAGAGAGTGATAATGTCTCCCCTGAGCTTCCTCTTCTCCAGGCTAAACAATACCATTTCTTTCAGTCACTCTTCATAAGGACTGTGCTCCAGACCCCTCACCAGGTTAGTTGCTCTTCTCTGGACATGTTCCAGGGACTAAGTGTCTTTCTTGTAGTGAGGGGCCCAAAACTGAGCACAGTGCTTGAGATGTGTCCACGCCAGTGCTGAGTACAGGGTGACAATTACTTCCCTGCTCCTGCTGGCAACACTGTTTTTGATACAGGCCTGGATGCCATTGTCCTTCTTGCCCACATGGGCACACTGCTGGATCATGTTCAGCCGAGCATTGATTAATACTCCCAGGTCCATATCCTCTACACAGTCTTCCAGCTTCTCTGCCCCACGCCTGTAGTGTTGCCTCAGGTTGTTGTGGACAAAGTTCAGGTCCAGGCACTTGTCCTTGTTGAACCTCATCCCATTGGCTTTAACCCAGTTATCCAGCCTGCCCAGATTCCTCCGTAGGGTTTTGCTAACCCCGGGCAGATCAGCACATCCGATTAGCTTGTTGTCATCTGCAAACTTACTGAGGGGCACTCTCAGTGCCCTCATCCAGGTCATCAGTAAAGATATTGAACAGAACAGGCCCCAGTGCCAACCCCTGGGGAACACCACTTGTAACCAGTTGCCAGCTTGATTTAACTCCATTCACTGCCACTATCTGGGCCTGTCTTTCCAGCCAGTTCTTTACCCAGCAAAGAGTGTACCTGTCTAAGTTATGAGCTGCCAGCTTCTAAAATGAGACAGTGTGGGAGACAGTGTCAAACACTTTGCTGAAGTCAGTGTAAGTCACATCAGCAGCCTTTTCCTCATCCACCAGACAGGTCACTAGATCATAGAAGATGAGGTTGGTCAAGCAGGACCTGTCCTTCTCAAACCCATGCTGGCTATGTCTGATATCCTGGTTATCCTGCACATGTCGTGTCATCTCCCTCAAGATAATCTGCTTCATTACCTTCCCTGGCACCAGAGTCAGGGTGACCGGCTTACAGTTCCCTGGATCTTCCTTATGACCCTTCTGGTGGACAGGAGTCATACTGGTGAGTTTCCAGTCTTCTGGGACTTCTCAAGTTCACCAGGAATGCAGATAGATGATGGAAAGAGGCTTGGCTATCACTTCCTCCAGTTCCCTCAGTACTCTTAGATGGATCTCATCTCGCCCCATGAACTTGTGGCAGTCCAGGTGGAATGTGGCTTCTACACAGAGGTAACAGCTTTTATTGCTTAAAATACTGATGAAACAAAGATAAATGAGTAAGTTAAAAGCTATCTGCCAGTCTACAATCCTCATAATAAACTAAATTTCACTCACTTCCTCCAGATAGAGAATGATTTAGCCAGCTTCACTTTCAACTTCCTTCTCTAAGGGCAGTTTCTTTAGCTGGAAAAAAAAAAGGTGTGTGTGTGTGTGTGTAAGAGAGACGCAAGAAATATTCTAGGAAGAAGCAGAAATGTTTGTGGACATTGTGAGGTGTCGAAGAGACTCTGAATGTAAAGATTTCTTGGGAGGAAAAGAACCATGTTTATCTGCCCATAGGAATGATCACAATTCTGCATACAGTCCTGCATGATGAATATCTGCCAGTATTCCCATTGCAGCTCAGCACAGTCTTGCGTTACGATGTCCTTGCCATGGTACTATATCTGGATACAGCAGCTCCAGTTGCATCAAGGCAATGTTAGTGGTCATGTGGCTCCCAGTGTAGATGCAGCAAGAATCCAGGCAACAGTAACTAATGTTACTTCTGAGACATGATCTCCACAGATACTTTCGCCCAGCTTTGGGACTTAGCTGGTGGAATCTGCCTTTCCTTCCAGTGTTCCTCCTGTAAGCATACTTGTTCCTGAACTATGATAAATAATTGTGCTTCCCCAATTTCTCTTTTAATTATGATGAGCCTAGGAGAATAAATTCCTTGGAAGGCTTCTGGAGTTTCCTTCTCTAGGCAGAGTAGGGAATACCATATCCTCCTTTTGCTCTATCACAGTTTTGTCCTAGATTAGGGAAGAGTAAAACAGAGCAGAATGATGTGACATTTAACCAGGAGGAAGGAGGACTTAGAACTAAGTGTCAACAGTCATCCCATTGGACCTTCACAACACTGGTGTTTTGAGACCTGATCATGGAAGGGGGCGAGATTCACAGAGCTTGGGAAAATTTGTGATGAATGACATGACAATAAGACAGGTTTATATCCTGACTCATCCCTCTAGGACCTTGTAGTTTCCATCCAGTTGAAGAGAGAATAGTTAAAAGGATGCCTACAGGAAAGCTGGGTATAGCATGTGGCAGCTTGACAAAAAGAGGCTATTCAAGCTCTGGGCTCCCTCTAGAGCTCTGTCAGTGCCCACACTCTTTGCCCTCATTCCCTTGTTCGTTGATCAGGACTCTCCATACAGTCCTGATAACAGTCCTTTCTCCTTCCACACAGTCACTGGTCTTTTGACAGCCTTATCCAGTATTTTATCATATCATTTCATATATCATATGATATCATACCATATCATATCACATCATAGAATGGTTTGTTTTGTTTTGTTTTGTTTTGTTTTGTTTTGGTTTGGTTTGGTTTGGTTTGGTTTGGAAGGGATCTTTAGGATCATCTAATTCCTATCCCTCTACTATATACAAGGACACCTTTGACTAGACCAGGTTGCTCAAAGCCCCATCCAGTCTGGCCTTGAATGTTGCAGGGAGGGGGCATCCACAACCTCTCTGGGCAACCTGTTCCAGTGTCTCACCATCTTCACAGTAAAAAATTTCTTCCTAATATCTAGTCTGAATCTACCCTCTGCCAGTTTAAAGCCATTTCCCCTTGTCCTGTCCCTATATGACCTTCTAAAGAGTTACTCCTCCCTGAAAGTTCCTCCTACAGCTTTCCTGTGGGCCCCCTTCAGATACTGGAAGGGGGATTTTGAGGATTTTCTGCTTCAGTGCCTTATCACCTGCCTCTGCAAATGCATTTGCAGCTAGTGCTAGGCTGGAGAGGTTGGAAATGCCTGTATGAACAATGATCAGGTCTGTCATACATTTCAGAGCTTTCTGTACAACTGTATCCCAGGATACAAATGAAAACACACCAGTTGTTAGCAGAGAGTATGGGGAGGGAACATACCCTTGATGTATGCAGGGAAGGGTTGAAATAGACAGAACATACAGGGAGAAAAAAGGTAATGCGTTCTAATGTGAACAAAAGCAGAGTGCTAAGTACTGTCTGCAAAGAGTCTACGTTTACAGTGTATCCTGTCTGGTGATACAGTGTGTGACACCCCAGAGTGTATGAGAACTGTGATGACTAGAGAGCTCAATCCCGGAACTTCTTTGACCATATAGAGAATAGGAGGACTGCTATGAGGAGAGAAAGTTGTTTTTCTATCCAACTCCAGGCCAGCAGAAACAACAGTGCTGATCTCATTCTTACACTAAATAAGTGCCAGGGGTGATATCTACTCTTGCAGTTCTCAATTTTCAGCCATAGTGCCTTAAGCTCCTTTGTGCAGCTAATTCCAACCCTCTGCTGAACACTGAGCACATTCCCCTTTCTCCTTCCCCAGAAAGGATTTGTAATAGTGAGTTTCAGTGCCAAGTGATATTCCCACAACCCAGCTGCAAGATGGCACCTCAGATGAGAGCCAGGGTGAGTTGTGAGGATGTGGAGGAGCCAAAGAAATGATAGATTTTTCAAGAGGATGTTGATACAGATTGGTTTGTTTAGAAATAGGAATTAGTACATTAGTTTAAGAACCAATAAATTTGTTTAGCAAAAGGAATCCATAAGTTATAGCTTCAAAACTACCCATTTCAGATTTAGTGGGTGAATAGTCTTGTTTTATGCAATAATTCTGCACTGGGAACATAATAGAATACTTCTATCTTTTGCCTCAATCATTTTGCCTCACAAGAAACACTAGAGTCACAATAGAATACTTTTTTGCCTCAAAACATGCAAGGATGTTTTCCTCAGGTTCCGCGTATATAATTTTTAAAAAGTGGGTCCTATGGCCTAATAAGCAATGGAAATCTTCCAAACTGGGGAAAAGTGACTGGAAGTGGGTCAAAGGCCTCAGTAATTAAACTAATGTGGAAGAAGGAAGTGGGCACTCAGCTACCCTAGATGCCACTGAGCGTGCCCAAAAGGACAATAGCACGTATTCATGAATCCTTGAAGAAGAAAGAATATGTATGCCGATGTACTGCATATACATGTCTTAACTGTTCAGAAGTAGAACCTGAACTCTGAGAGGGTATGCTTGCTTATCAAGTCGCCCAGTGTGTATGCTGTCACGAGGAATAAAGAAATGCCTCTTTCTAACAGCTTATTGGAGTTACGGAGTTTTCTTCATGGATTTTGGATGACAGTGTGAAAGGTACATTTCTCTTCACTTGGAGGAGTAATTTTCTGAGATTCTGTCCACCAAATTGCTGCAGGCTTTGCTTTGCTGATACTTTTTGTGGGTGCTGTGTTTCTGTATCTATAGGGTACATCTGTGGCAAAGCGAATCTTACATGAATGGCTGCCATTAATTGTCATTCATTCAGTTCCTGACTCTGTATAGGTGGAAACTCAGACTGAAGGATAAAACAGCAGCTTTGTAATAGGAAAAGAAACTGTTGAAATAATGGAATTTTGTTGATGATACGAAGTTGGGAGGATTGACTGACACACCTGAAGGCTGTGCTGCCATTCAGCAAGACCTGGACAAGCTGGAGAGCTGGGCAGTCGGAAACCGGATGACACTGAACAAAAGCAAGTGTAGAGTCTTGCACCTAGGGAGGAATAATTGCATGCACCAGTACAGGCTGGGGGATGACCTGCTGGAGAGGAGCTCTGTAGAGAGGGACGTGGGTGTCCTGGTGGACAACAGGTTGACCATGAGCCAGCAGTGTGCCCTCGTGGCCAAGAGGGCCAATGGCATTCTGGGATGCATTAAAAAGAGCATAGCCAGCAGGTCAAGGGAGGTGATCCTCCCCTTCTACTCTGCCCTGGTGAGGCCTCATCTGTAGTACTGTGTCCAGTTCTGGGCTCCCCAGTATAAAAAAGACAGGGATCTCTTGGAAAGAGTCCAGCACAGGGCCACAAAGATGGTGAAGGGCCTGGAGGATCTCCGCATTGAAGAAAGGCTAAGTGAACTGGGTCTGTTTAGCCTTGAGAAAATAAGACTGAGAGGGGACCTGATCCAGGTTTATCTGAGGTGTGGGGGACAAAGTGGCGAGGCCAGACTCTTTTCAGACGCATGTGGAGACAGGACAAGGGGAAATGACCAGAAACTGCAGCACAGGAGGTTCCACACGAATGTGCACAAGAACTTCTTTATGGTGAGGGTGACAGAGCACTGGAACAGGCTGCCCAGGAGGGTTGTGGAATCAAGAGGGTTGTGGTATTCAAGACCCACCTGAACACCTACCTGTGCGACCTGGTGTAGGGAACCTGCTTTGGCAGGGGGGGTTGGACTCGATGATCTCTTGAGGACCCTTCCAACCCCTATGATTCTACGATTCTATGATTCTATGATTCCTTTTTTGAGGCATGTGTTTGGTTTTGAAATGGGCCCAGGATAGGGCACTGATGGAATTTCCAAGAGAATATCATGAAATGCCCACCTTCATCATTTACAACCTTAAAAAGTGCCGCCACCATGACTAAGCAGAGCCCTGAATGTTACCCAGGAGTTGTTTTGAGCACATCAGAGCTTCCCTTTTGCAGTAGGATTCATTTGTTTTTGGCACCCAAGCTGGATCAGAAAGCAGCCCTGAGGTACCCAGTGAACAGCCAGGACATGTCATACCATCAGGCCATTGTTGAAGAGGTTCCCCACACTCTTGAAGCAGCTGGATAGAGATAGACTTTTAATCAGGGCACTGACAGCATACTTTATATTCTGCTTATCTAGTTGGATGAAGTCCTGGGCTTGGGTGAAAGTCTTAAGGACAAAGGCATTTAACCTAAAATCAAGGAAGAGAGAAGAAAATCAGACTTAATAGGCCACTGATACCAGTCTCCAGAATGGGAGAGAAATCTCTGCGCTTCCTGTTCTTTTCCCTGGAGAAACACCAGGAGGTCAAAGCCTCTGAGCAGGTGGAGAACTGGAAGAGGTGCACATGAAATAATTCAAATCATATTAATCTATTTGCAGCAAGAGGATGTCTGAGATAAAAAATTAACTGACAGTCTAGTGCGTCCTCTAGACCTCTGCCAATTCCACCATAGTGCACATCTGTGATGAAAACCCATGCGGGCTGATATTCAGTAAGAATAAAGGGTGCTCACTCAGCTCCTTTCCCAAATCCCCTCTGAGAACAAAGCACTCTGGAAAATCTGGGAAGAGGAAAGCTTTGCAGCTGCTATAGGGGTGTTTGTTTAGTGATAGGGATTAGTACATAAGTTTAAGAACCAATACATAAGTTTAGCATAAGTAATTCATAAGTGATAGTTCTAAAAGTTTTCCGTTTCAGCTTTAGTGTGTGAACAGTTTTATTTTTCCTCAATAATTTTGCACTAGCGACATAATGGAATACTTTTATCTTCTGCCTTGATGACTTTGCCTCATGAGAAGTATTGGAGTCACAGTAAAATATTTTTATCTTTTGCCTCAAAACACGCAAGGACATCTTCCTCAGATTCCACAAATATTGTTCTAAATGTTGCTCACTATGGCCTAGCAAACAATGGAAATCTTCCAGATTGGGGAAAAACTAGTCAAAGGTTTCAGTGATTAAGCTGATGGTAGAAAATGGGGAAGAGTAGGTGTGCACTTGACCAGGTAGTGGTCAAGTGTTGGACCAGCCCTAAATACCCCTGAGCATGACCAAAGGGACATTAGCACACATTAATAAGTCCTTGAAAAAGAATGACTATACATGCAAATGTACTGTGTATGTATGTTTTAGTAGCTTAAATGTAGAACCTGAATTCTGGAAGACTTTGCTTGCTTGTCACATTCTCTGGTATGTATCATGAGGAATAAAGGAATGCCACTTTCTAACACCACATTGAAGTTAGAGAGTTTTCTTCCCAGATTTCAGATGACACCTCCATCAAATCAACGAATCCTCCACTTCTCTATGTTACATGTGGGGAAAGTATCGACATAGATCTACTCTGATAATGTATTTCACTGTTCTTTGTTATTCTACTTAACACACCATTTTTCTTTTACTACTAGCCCTGATCCATGGTGTAGGAGTAGCAGGGAACAACTGAAGATCAGTAGCCGTACTCATCTTTAACCTGTGATCTATCTCCACTGTGACTATAATGGTTGTATCATATAGACTTCCCACAAGTCCAAGATCCATTATAGGAGATACTATATATATATTGTGATAAATAGAGAAGACTTGCCTAGAAGTGTAGATATGACAGGCATTAGAAACCTATCCCTAGAAGTGGAGGACAAGAAACTTACTTTCAAATGGGAAAAATTTATCTGAGGGTGAAAGAGCACAGGTACATAATGCCTGGAGACATTGTGGAATCTCCTTCTCTGTGGATATTCAAAAACTACTCAAACACTTTCCTCTGCAACCTACTCTAGGCAACCTGCTTTAGGAGCAGGTTTGGACTATGGACTATGCAATCTCCAGAGATCCCTTCCAAACCCTGCAATGTTGATTCTGTGGTTCAGTGAAAGCAGAACTTTTCTCTATCAGTTCCTGTAGAAGGTTTGTGGGCTGGTTCGGCCGGGTTCCACGACAACTAAGGAGGGAGGCCCACAGGCCCACACCCCGGACAAGGGGAAGGGGGAAAGGGAAAAGGGAGATGAGCCCCGAAAAAGAAACAAAACGGCGGCAACGATCTGAGGAGGCAAAGCTAATTTACTAAATAAGATATTAGGAAGTAAAAATAATACAATATAATACAATACAATTGGAACTGAGCCCAATGAATCAAACAAAATGGGCAAGAGAGAGAGAGTGTCCGATAAACCGAAGGCCTTACACTAGCGTTGAAGGCGGTAAGGCAGCGAGCACCCACTGCTGAGTTGATCCCAGAGGAAAAAGAGAGTGTCCCGTGACCGCAGACCGTTTTTATCTTTTTTCCCTTAGAGTGGAAAACACGTAAAAATACAAAGCATCGCAAAGTCCTCTGGGGAATGTAGTTCTCCCTCTCTTCTGAAACAGGCATATCCATAACTATTGATGATCCACAGAGATGTAGCATTAACTCTCTAATTCCCAATACACCACGTGATGTTATGATGTGGAATATCAACAATACAACAAAAAATCATAAAACCATGACAGTTCCCCAGACATGGTAGCCATCCTTAGCTTCCACTCTTCTCCTCCCATCCTGGTTACCTGCTATAATCCAAACTGACTTGCACCAACTGGTTTCTTACTTTCTTCTTCGTTTCCTAAGTTTTCTGCCCCTTATATCCAAGGTTTCTCCTAAGTCTTTTGCAGTGAGGATGGTCACTGACCTTTTCTTCTCCACATATATTTTCAGATGATTCTCTCCTGGCTCCTTTCCTATCTTCCCACTCCATGCCTTCAGGTAGTCCTTCTTCTACCTTCTGTCACTGACCAACCTCATAGAGCCCTTTCCACCTAAGACAGGGGTGCTGTGTAGACATACCTCAGTCACAGCGTCATGGGGTGTCTATCCACTGCCTCATCTGCCAGCATGTCTCCTGTCTACTCAGGGACTGTGGGTAGCACTAGTGGCCAGAATACTGGCTCTGCAACTGTCTATTTCTCTTCCCCTAGATACATCATTTCACTACTCCATGCTTCCATCTCTCTGGCTATGCCAAGACAATGGCATAGTCTGTAAGTCTGAGGGATGTATTTCTTAGCCAAATTCAGTGTAATTATTGGCCTTAACCTGCAGTAGAACTTCACTGCTGTTGTCTCATGCTGAAGTCTCTAAGGTGAAAGAGGCCATCCCAGTTTCATCTGTGAAGTATTTCTTGTTCTGCTTCTTCCAACACTGGACACTGTAATAATCACCTTCTTGTTCTTCATGTGGGTCCCACTGGCACTTTTTTATAGCTTTCCAGTTATAACAAAGCAGAAAACAATCAGAGAACTGCAGGCCACAAAACAGAAATTCTGCCCGCCATTTCAAGGCTCAGTTCCTCTTTCAAAAAAGGGACTCTCAGCATGACCTCTAACTCTTCCAGTGCCCCTCCAGTTATGCAGAAAGCCAATCCATCTACTTACTCAGTGGTCACACTTTTGGAATATCTCTTGGTAGAGACATCAAAGGAGAGACCAGGACGGAATACAGCACTAGCAGCTTGGGGCATCTCAGAGCAAGAGGACCTCTTAGTATTTCTGTCCTGCCCTCTTCTTAGCTGGACATTCCATGGCTTTACTCTGTTCACTTACATTTCCATAGTAGGGAGTTCCTTGCTGATTTTAGTACTTTGTCCCCCATAACTGGATAGTTGTGATATCGAAAGTGACCTTGCAATTTTCAGTGGTCTTGAACTCCATTCCTAAAAGTGACAGGAGGTGCATGTAGGTATCACACGCCTGCGCAAAGGCAGAAGGATTGGAAGGAACAAGGTAAGGAACAGAACCATAGGGGATTGTTAGTTTTTCCATGTAATGTTAGGATTCGTTTAACACTTATTTGGCAACAGTGCCTTCTACAACTGCCTTCTAGAATGACAAGTCTACCAGGAGGTTTCTGCCTAACTGTTCCCAAAAGCTCTGACTTTATTTAATATGGTCCCACTCACAACTGTTCACTTTCAATTTCCTTTCGTTATCACAGTAGTCACTAGAAGGCAACATTTTCCCTTGCCTCCACCACTCAGTTTACAGTCTGCTGTCTTGTCATATTGCATCTACCTGACTGCAGCTTTTAGTAAATGAATATGCATCAGTGCTTTTGGCAAGGAAGTGGAAAACATTTTCTTCTGAGGAATAGTTTGTAAAATTGTGGAAGAGAGGAAACCTTCCAGCTCTGGGAGAGTATGTTTATATCTTTGGGAAGCTGGCATGAATCTGATGAGGTGGCTTTTATTAATGAAGCACAGGCAGGGCCTGGGTTATCAATGGTTCTCCTGAGTCTCTGTATTCCAAAGGATTTCCCTGAAGTAATGTTTAAGAACAAAGAGCTTGTCCTGGTCCATGTTTCTACTGTAACTAGACAAAGAGAAACATCAGCTCTAGTCCATCTCTGTCAAATCAAGATGACTGTCAGAGCTGCACTGACCAGACCAGATTGTAGGGTAGCAAGCATACTGCTAAAGCTCATCTTGTAACTGGAAGAACTCACGTCGCTTGTTCAATTCAAAACTCAGTGGTATGATACATATGAACATGCATGCTGCTGCAGTGCTCCCAAGACTGCCCAAAGAGTTGCTGACCCATAGACACCTGCATTCTGTAAGCCCATGCAGGAAATTCCATTAGTTTGATGGGATAACAAAAGGATCTCTAGGGAATCTTACAAGTGAAAACACAAAGGAAAGGAACTTCGTAGAAATGAGAAAGTGTAAAGAAAAAGACTTTCTACTAGATGTGAAATAATTTTTTTTCTTTTTCTTTTATTTTTTTCTACCTGTCATGCTTTCTTTCAGAAAAGCCACAACTTTCAGGTTGAAATCATAACTGTCAGTATGCTTCTTTGGATAGATCTTAACACATACCTTGGCAGCAAAGCATCTATTGTCATTTATCTGCAGATGTGAAGTTGAAGCTGTTAACCAATCGTTAATCCTTTCTGTTGTGCAGATTAAACCCAAGGCCCAGAAGTCTAAATTGCATGACTAAAACACTTGAGTTAAAGGAGCAACTCTATACTAGCCTGAAACATCTCTGCAGAATGCTCACTATTAGGAGATGCTGTTTCATGAGTATGCATCTCACCATTACGCACTCATTCATGTGCTAGCTGAAAACATGACTTGCTAATTCTTCCTAACAACATGATGCGTTCTGTTATGGAAAGATCTATTTTTAGGTATGTGCTAGTCTATTTTAAGATTAGTAAACAGATGTAGACACACTTATTCAACCCTAAAGATGAATGAGTAAAGTATGTACTGAACTGCAACTATGTGCTTAGACTTAAGAGAGAATCTCTCCTCAAAACAGCTATTTCTGAGAAACAATACCTAGGTCAAAATAGGGAAATTAAGAGCATGTTAGTCCATCATCTTTGGAATAAAGAGCTTGCTTCTTCAGTAGTTGATGCCTGCACCACTTCTTTAGCATTCTTACTTCTCTTTGCCCCAGCTGTTCTATTTTGTGAGAGTAGTGGATGGCTCATGTGCTCACCTTGACAGCATAGTAAGGTTGTAAGGACAATAATAATAAGTTTGTAAGGACAGCATAGTCCTTACAAACGCTATTCTTGGCTTTGGAAGACTTCCTTTTATACTGCATGTGTTTATGACACATCACAGACTTCACACTACCTTGGTCTGGTTTTCCATACATGTACCTTGCAAAAATCACAGACAGGGTTTATGTACACAAAAACACTGACTCAAAGCCACACTGCCCATCAGCTTGAAGTATCTTCATGCATCACGAGCTCAGCAAAGGCCAAGAAGTTACAAATGCTCAGTTAGATTGAGGCAGAAGGCAGTGATGGGTGAATTTTCCTCCCTGAGTTTATGTTGATCCCAGCAGGCAGTGCTAGCAAACATTGTGCTAGCCACAAATCTGAGTCCACACTGGCAGTGTAATCAGTGAAACAGAGGTACTGTATTGTAAGGCACATGCCTCACTGAGGAGATAAATAAGTAGGGAAAGAGAAAACGGAGAAAGGTCAGAATCCTTGAGAATTCTGTAGCTGGGGATGGCAGGGTACCAGGACTCAGAGATAGGGACAGTTATCAGAGAGTTTTGAGCTCATTTTTGAACTGCCCAGTTTCCAAACCAGTACATCGATCTAAGTCAGCTCACATGCCACACACATGGGCATAGAAGGTCTCTTCCAAGATGGTGACCACCTGAGGCATCTGGATGGAGATACTGTACTTGTGCAGCACTGTGAGAAAGCAAAAGAAATATAACACAGGAAGGAGAGGGATCTCATTCATTCCAGATGTCCAGAACCTCACACAAAAAGCAATCTTTTGTTCACACAAAAAGCAATCTCTCCTTTCACTCCCTAAATCTGACAGGACTGGCACAGGGCCTGGTAGGAATGCAGTAACACTCCAGCTAAAAGAGTATGACTTGAGCAGACAGTTTTGGTTCTCTTCATAGAGCACAGTCACAGGACATTGCCTCGGTCCCTACTTGGGACACATGGGAGGAGAAATCCAGGGATGATCTTGTATCACTGATTACACCTACTAACAAGTGGTTGGATATCTCAGGTGTTAGTGCAACAGGAACAACTGGCACAGCTGTTCCTTTATGCAAAGCCATTTTTCTTTGCTGTTGTAAACTCCCTGAGACTCTTAACTACACTCATCTATCCAGAAGGTATGTGTGCAGTCAGGCATTTTGATGGTGTATTCTCTAACTGGTGCTTCTGCAGCCAGAGGAAAGGATAGATCCACAATGCTTCCCACAGGGTAACATTCAGCCACTGTGCAATTTGGTTCTTTCTAGGGTCCTGTGTAGTCAGTAATAGAGAGTGGTTATTTCAAAGCACAGAAAGAGACACTTCTGCAGGATAATCTGCTTTACCACAGCATGGTTTGAGCACGTGCTCATCCTGAAAACCTAGATCTGTGACACAGCTATAGTGCTCAGGTAGGTCCCAGCTTGAAGAGAACAGGACTTTTCTCCCTTTCTCATTGACTAAATCAGCCTATCCTGTTACTGCTCTCTGCTGACACTACCAGCACTATGGCTGGCTCCCTGTGATGATTTGAGCTGGCACAGCCCTCAGGTTACTGTGCAGTGGGGCAACACTGACAGCACATGCTGCCTAAGTCATGATCCATTTGAGAGTGATTACTGTGGATTACAATGTTTTGAATCCCTGGAAAAGTCGTGGGAAATTAGTTCAGGACTAATGCAAGATACTGTGATGCAACTTACAGAAATGAAGATGTTTAGACCTTCAGTGCTGAGCAGAGGCCATGGAGTTGTACGAGTTTTTTGAGGCTTTATTGATAGCCATGGTCAGTTCATGACAGACAGTCCCCCCAGTGCTGGTTTTGGGGAATGAAAGATGCAGAACTCTATCTACAGTTGCAGTGACCAACCAGGAAGTACTTAGGGGATGACTTGTTGGGTGCTTTAAAAGTACATGGTGTTAAATACCAGACCATAGCATTATAGTTGTATGAACTGGCATAAAGCATTGCTCAGAAGCTGTGTGTTTACATATCGATAGCTTGGTGTCTGTGGCATGTGAATGTGCATTAGCTACTGTCTGCTGCTATTTTCAGCTGAGAGCTCTCTGTATCGGTTGTTACAAACATAGGATCATCGAATCATAGAATCGTAGAATCATAGAATCATAGAATGGCCTGGGTTGAAAAGGACCTCAAAGATCATCTAGTTTCAGTCCCCCTGCCATGAGGAGGGTTGCTAGCCACTATACCAGGCTGCCCAGAGCCACATGCAGCTTTGCCTTGAACATCTCCTGGGATGGGGCATCCACAACCTTTCTGGGCATCCTGTTCCAGTGCATCACCACCATCTGAATGGAAAACTTCCTCCTAATATCTAACCTAGATCTCCCCTGTCTTATTTTAAAACCATTCTCCCTTGTCCAATCACTGTCAACATGTGTAAACAGTCACTCCCCCTCCTGTTTATATGTTTTCTTCAAATACTTCTTTCAGATATCTTTCCTCAGCTCAGGTGATTGCAGTCCATATTTTATCTTTCATATTAAAACAACAGATTTGAAGTTCAATATCCTAAGAGCTGTTTTAGGAAGAGTGTCTCTTTCAAGTAGCCATATAACTACAATACTAACTGATCAAACTTTTATTTTCTGTGCGTTAAATATTAGAAATCTCCTTGGAGAAATTAGGATTTTCATAACGTTTTAATTCACAGGCTAGAGGGACTGAAAGTACTTTGACCACCCTAAAAAAGTTGTCTGGGCAGCTGTCTGGTTCTCACTGGCACTGATCGTTTACTGCAGAGGCCACTCTGAGACTGTTATCACAGCAGTGCGCTGCTAAACTTGTATGGACACTAAAGCAAGAACAAGAAGCCAAGGGTTATTCCCATTAATTCTGAGGTAATTGTCTTTCTGCATTCATATCTTCCCCTCAATCATCTCCAGACCTTAGTTCCACTAGGCAGTGCTGTGGGAAAGAAATAAGTTACTGGTCGAGCGCTTTCTGTTAAGTCACAGATGCCCTCCACCTCCAGCGCATTTGTATCCCAGCTATCGATGAGTCTTCTTAAGCAGTTCCCCGGGACTGACCATGACACAACATCATGAGCAGAATCTACACCGCCCAGTACTGTTTGTAAGCACAAAAAACAAGACTGAGACTAGCTGTCCACAGCTTAGCTGGGCCAAATTCCAAACCAAAAATCACAGAACCAGCCCCTAGCATTTTCCGACTAATTAGAATTTCTCTCCCCTTTACCTTCCATTCATTGCTGGTAATTCAGTTCTGATCCAAGGTGACAATTCACAACTTGACTATAGAGCAAAAGAAAAACAGGACTGACTGAAATGAAATCAAGTCTGTTAATAGGAATGGATATGCCAATGTTCAATAGCGTATTGTCAGAAAATAGAGCTCCTGGGCCTATGTTCAAAGCCCTGCAATGAGCTGGCAGCCTGCAAGAAAAAAACAGTAGTAGGAGGGGCAGAGTGGTGTTTCTGGGAAGGCTGACTGCACTGAAGTGAAACATTTTTCTGGATACTGAACCTGCATTGAGGCCTGTAGTCATGTCTGTAGTGCCAAGAAAGGCAACAAAGCATGTAAAAGCATGTGGGGAACAAACAGCTGAAGTGATCTAAACTGTGTTAGCCTTCAGGACCACAGTCCTCTTCTGGGGGAATCTGGGAGACAGAAGAATGGCTTTCACATCAGTCACAGACCATTGACTTTGACTGGAGCACAGTACAATCCTGAGTACTGCGCAGTGTGGGCCTTCTTTTGTGCCTTTGCCAAAACACAAAAGCCCTGCTCACACTGGCATGCTGTCTGAGTATGGCTAGTATTAGAGAACCTGTGCCATGCTAATGTGCACCAGAAATGTTTCCAGGTTCCACAAACCAGGAACAGTCATGAAAGGAGATAGAGGCAGTGCAGGCCTCACTTCAAGAGCTAGCAACTGCCCTCTATTTTGTGGCCTGAGGACTGTTTCTCCTTTCATAAGGCATGCCATTAATCTGTACCATCCTGTCCAGGCTTTTACGCAGGTTTGTCTGTCTGTCTGTATTAAAATCTTCTTGTCTGCTTGATTTGGACTTTTTGTTTCTCCTGAAATTCTGAGTTGGCTTCCAGGACTGTGTTCTCAATAAAAGCCACTTCATATGGGTTTCCAACAGGAGGAGGGATCTGCAGGCACAGTTGTAGCCATAATTCTGGGTGAATCTTATTAATGCATCTCCAGCACTTTGGAATAATGGTTATGATACTGATTTTGTATAGCTCACAGTACTTTTCAGAATGTTTTCTAGAAGAGTAAAATATCAGTGGCACTACATGGAAGGACTCATGCAGGCTGAAGGAAGAGTCAGTGCCTGATTAAAATGGGCCCAAGGAAGGCCATACCTTCTAGCCTTACTGTTCAGCAAAAACAAAATTCAAGCACTATCCACCCCACTGACAACCCTTGAGAATATATTACTCACCTGGAAACTTATGCAATGAAATAAACCAAGCTGAGAGATGGTCTGAGTGATGAGACTCCCACTCCCAACTTTGCTTTTCAATGTTACTGTCACATTCATCGGGACTGCTTGTTTTCTGCTAAGTTGGAGGCACAGTGTCTCTGAAGAGCTAAGTAGTAGACCTCAGATGATATTGCCCCAACATGATTTCTTTTTTTTTACAGGTGATGAAGCAGATTTTACAAGAGGACGAGTTCTAACTGTGGGATTTGGGTTACTTTATATGGCTTCTTGTTGCTTCATTCCACTGTCATGGCCCCAGTGAGACCAGATCACACAGTTTACATCTAATTGGTAATCTGAGCATTACCACTCAGTCTGCACTACATGCTGCATGCACATATAAAAAGAGATGGTCTTTGCCTACAGAACTGAAAGTCAGTATAAATATGGAGGAAATTAAATGAGTAACCTGAGTTGCCTAAGATAAAGAGCTCTTGCAGTAAAGCCAACATTCAAGGAGACTTGAAATCTCTTATCCCAGAATCCTACTGCTTACTGTCTCTAGACTGAGTCAGACAGCAGCACCTTTAGGATGGCCTAAAGAAGTCAAAAGAGCAATGGCATGGTGACATTCATGGATGTGAACTGCCAGCAGAACTGAACTGGGGCTCAACTCTTTGGCAAGAGAGACTCTAAGTCTTGTTGGCCATGAGTCTTGACTGCTTTCACGCTTGAGTGCTGTCAAGCTACCTTGAGTAGTCCATCTGCTGCTAATATCGGGGAGCTGATAGTAGGTGCCAACAACATAGGATCAGGATGTGCAATAAAGACATGCTGCTTGAACTTCCCAAACTGTCTTTGCTCCTAAAGGTGCTTGGGCACACTCTCTACTCTGAGACATTTCCTTACATCCCCTTGCTAGTATATCTTCTGTCCTAACTGTCTGAGTGACAAAAGTATGAGACAGTCTCTCTGAGGCTGTTGTTCAAAAATTCCTAGAACTAGACTGGATTACCTTCTGATGAGCTACGAAAAGCACTGGCATAATGAATGGACAGCAGACAGCATACTGGAGCCAGCAGTTATACCACCAAGCAAAGATTAATGCTAAAGGCAACAGTTGTAAATAAACACCAGTAAAGCCTTATTTGAGCAGAAACTCTTATCAGCCAAGGAGAATAGGGTGTACTCACACTAGAAGAGGCTTTTAAAACTAAGATGTTGCATACAGTTTGAGGAAAATCAGATAGGATCCACTGACATATTTCCCACTGTAACATCTACTGTAGCTAAGCCAGAGTTAACAAAATGCTTTACAAAGAGCACCTACAATAGATACCTTGTACTCATTTTTGTCTGTTTTGTAGAAGTGTCTACCTTTGCCCACTAAAGGTTTAAATTACATCTTCTTACTGGGGAGAAAAGCAAAGCTCAGAAAGAAATACATTCTGGAGCACTGTAGGACAAATGAGATGTGGGCAGTTCAGAATTAAACGTGCAGAAAACTGGAAGGGTTATCGGACTTGAGTCCTTGCAGAAATATATTGTCCATACCAAAGGTGTTAAAGAGAGAGCCAAGTAGTAGGGGGAGCGTGGTGAGGAGGACACAAGAAAATCAAGTGAAATCTGCCATATGAGAAATGAAGTTTATTGGGGAAAACATGCCTTCTGTCCTGCTTCTGTTGCCTTGCCACTCCTGAGGATTTCCCCCTGACCAGTGTGCATACGCAAAGCAGATAAGGTTCTCACAGCACTGCAGATGTTCCAGCCATGCAAGGCAGGAGAAGAATGCTGCCCCACAGAAGACTGATTCTCCTCGTAGCTGATTGCTGGTCAAATCCCTCCACAGAAATTACAGCCTTTCCCCTGTTCCTCCTTCACCTCTCCTTCTGCTTTTTTCTTTCTTCCCCTCTCCCCCTTGTCCAGAGCAAAAGGATCATGCAACTCTTGGCCTGACAGGATGCATATCTCTCTCTGGGTTTGAAACCAAAGTGGAAATCACGCTGTGCTTGGATGGGGCTGGGATGTGGGTGAATGGAGACAGTATTTATTGCCTAGGCACCAAGGCTTGTAAAGCTTATTGATATTTTTTTCTGGGAGATATCTTCCAATGCCTTATCTTATGCAGCACAGCTTATGGCAGCATGAGTACTCAGTTAGTCATTCTGATACAGAGGTTCAGTTTATATAAAGGTATCTTGACTGGGTTTTCACTGAAAACATCTTAATGGGCAAATTCATTCATTGTAATGTCAGTGGATTTTGGTTTAGGGTTGAATTTCTTCTGTAGAACTTCCTTTTTACTGCAACTTAAGCCACTGGCCGGATCAACTCAAGGCTCCAGACATAGTCCTGCCAGTGCCCCTCACTTTGCCATGAAATAAAGAATTTTAGCACTTTATTATCTTATAGTTTTCTTTGTGTTCCAATGTAATTTCATCAGCAGCTGTCTTGTCAACCATTTGGAGATGCAGAGCCATGGGGAATGCATCTGAAATCAGACCTGTTTTTTCTCCTGCTAGTTTTCCTTGTTGGTTTCAGAGAATCAAATATGTTCCCAGATCAGTGACAGAGAGTGCTTTAAACCTGCAGATTATCTGGATGTCAGTGCTAGGTTAAAGGCATACATTCTTGCTACATTGTGAGCTAAAAGAGTGGATACCAAACACACATACAGAGACCATGCCAAAGTAAATCCAGAAAACTGCTTCAGCTGGGATCAAAGAGCGGGCAGAGAGCAAATTCATTCTATATTGTGTACCTTTGGTTATGTTCTGCAAAAACACAGCTAGGGCCAAGGCAGGATGGGGACAATCACCTTCAAATGAGGTTGTACCTAGAAGGCAAATAGGTCCAAGCCCTGCTCGGTTCAGATGCCATTGCTCCCATCCAGGAAAAGTGAAAAAAAAAAACCTGGTAGGACTTCAGAGAAGATTGATGGTGGTGTCACTGTAGACCTTATGGCTGGGTGAACACATGACTTGGATGAATGAGTGAACAGAGGTGGTAACAAAGATCTGAAAGATCTAAACCAAAAGATCTAAATCGAAGCACAGATGAAAAAATGAGAGGAAGATCACTTATAAAGCACAGTAAGAGTACTGAGAATCATTTTGTTGGGTAAAGAACTGTCTGGATGGCTGAACCCAGAGTAGTAATAAATAGAGTCACATCCATTTGGTGACCTCCCACAAGTGGTATTCCCCAGGGGTCGGTACTGAGGCCTGTCTTGTTCAATATCCTTATTGGTGACATGGATGAGAACATCAAGTGAACCTTCAGTAAGTTTTGCAGATGACATTGCAATAAAGTGTCAGCCTGCCTGGGAGTTGCAAGACCCTACAGAGGGATCTGGGCGGGTTCAGTAGCTGGGTTGAAGTCAATGGCATGAGGTTCAACAAGACTGTAGTGGGATTGCCTGATCACAGCCTGAACCAGTGAATGAGCATCTGAGTGAGCGGAGCGGAGGAGCCCAGGTCCAGCCGACCTCTCGCTCTCTCCCTCTCGGTGGTGCTTCCGGCAGCACAGGTCCGCTCAGAGCCCGCGCGGGTTGCCCCCCCCCCTCCCCGGCTCTCTTCCTTCTGGCGCGCCGGAGTTCGAATGAGAGGGGGCTGCGTTCCTTCGCCTAAACGGTCGCTGGGAGGCGTGAGTTCATCCCCCTTATCTCTGATATCTCTTTCTGTAGCGCCTCTACCTCAAATAAAAGCTCTGTCACCGCCTTTGCTTGCTTTACACTTGGCGAGCCAGGCAGCCTAATACCTTTTAAAAACATTCACTATGACCTTTCTAAGTAACATCGTGGGGTGGTTTGCACGGGAAAAGACCACCCCCTTAAATGACCTTTTGCCCGGTCACATCCCGGGATTCCTAGGATCCCCATACCACGGGATTGCCGCTATTATTGAAAAATGGGGCCCCCTGCGAGACGGAGGAAACATCCATGAATCCCCGTCCCGACTTGCTGACTATTTTCTCTCTCTGACTGAAAACGTACTGACTACTCGGGAGCGGCAGTTAGCTGCGTCTACGGTGGCATGGCCGCTGCTGATAGCCTTGAACCAGATGAACGCAACTGAAGGGGGTCTGCTTGACGAAAATCAACTCTTGCATGACCATATTGAAGAATTAGAAATACAAATTGCAATTTTGACAGGAAAAATACCAAAACCGGTCACTCCCTTACGGAATGTCTGGAATCTCTCCCTAGAAGTCACCGGGGACCCTGCAGAAGACAACCCACATAATCTGGTTTCTGACAATGAAGGCACTAAAAGGTCGGATCTCGAAGTTCCACTTGAGCTAGATCCCTTTGAGATTCGACCAGTTGTAACTCAAAAAACAAAAAAAATACAGGATAGACCAGTGGGGCTGCCCCCTGACCAGTGGCCCCCAGCCCACAGCACTCTACATGTAACAGCTCGCCCATATACAGCAGCTGAATTAATGGATCTAGTACAGCGGTTTAGACAAAAACCAAGAGAGAGTGTACCAGCATGGCTGCTCCGCTTATGGGACATGGGGGCAGAAGGTGTTATGGTAAATGGGCCAGAAATTTCAAAACTGGCATCCATTACCACTCACCCTGCCCTCAGACAGAGACTATATGCCACTGTCCAACATAATGATGAAAATCATTCATTAATTAAATGGTTAACAGCTGCATGCCGTATAACATGGCCAAACAAAACTGACATCCCATTAAATACAGGTCTATGGTCTTCTATGGAAGATCTGCAAAATTATATTCGGGAACTGGGTATGAGAGAGGCAATCTATGAGGAAGATTTTGAGAGCCCAGACCTGATGAAATTCTCAGCAGGAATGAGAGATCTTGTCCTGCAGCAAGCTCCACCTCATCAGTATGGTACTTTGGTATCCATACTGAACCCCCTAGTGGCCTCAGAGGCCATCATACAACAGGCTGCCCAATTGGTGGCAGATCTGGGGGAGACAGAGCGCTTGTGCGCTAGGCGCAATGTCCAAATGGTGGTGGAAAGGTCGGAGATCCATCCACCACCACGACCTAGGAGACCAGCCTCTAAGGTAATCCAATCTGGACCCATCAGGGTATTGAGAAGACAGATGTTTAATGACCTGATAAGAGCAGGAGTTAGATTTGAAAAGATTGATGGACAGCCTAATCAGGTATTACTGCAACTATGGAAACAGTTGCCCAATAATCAAAGATTCCAGTCCTCCCCCAAAAGGGAAGGAATTCGATTTATAGAACACATTCCACAAGACACATGGAATCTGGAAGATTTCATGGTGCCATCAAAAAAATGTAAACCTCCTCAGGCGGCCCGGGCAGCCGCAGTCGAGCCGTCAGAGGAGGAAGAAGGAAAAAGACTTGGGGATTGCAGAGCTGATGGCATGACAGAGGCGTCAAAATTTCCCAGGACTAGGGTCTCTACAGGAGACCAGAGACCCTATGTTGAATTAACTATTCATTGGTCAAGAAAGAACGTACAACGAGTGATGGCGCTGGTAGATACTGGGGCAGAAACATCCATCATATATGGGGACCCAAATAAATTCCTGGGCACTAAGGCTCTGATAGGTGGGTTCGGGGGCCAGATGATCCCCGTAACCCAAATGTGGTTGAAACTGGGGGTTGGGCGTCTTCCACCTCGGGAGTACAAGGTATCTATCGCCCCAGTTCCAGAGTACATACTGGGGATAGACATCTTGTGGGGTCTGACTCTCCAGACCACTGTGGGAGAGTTCAGACTAAGGGAAAGATGTATTAGTATCCAGGCGGTACAGGCAATTTTAAGGGGCCATGCAAAAATTGAGCCTATTTGTTTGCCACAACCCCGCCGGATAACAAATACGAAACAATATAGACTCCCTGGTGGGCAAGAAGAAATTACCAAGACTGTGCAGGAGTTGGAGAGAGTAGGGATAATTAGACCTGCACACAGCCCATACAACTCCCCCATATGGCCAGTCAGGAAGTCAGATGGTACATGGCGAATGACGGTAGACTACAGAGAACTAAATAAAGTCACTCCGCCGATACACGCAGCCATACCCAACATTGCCTCCCCCATGGATACGTTAAGTAGAGAAATAGAAACATATCACTGTGTTTTGGGTTTAGCAAATGCATTTTTTAGCATTCCAATTGCTAAGGAATCTCAAGACCAGTTTGCATTCACATGTGACGGTAGGCAGTGGACTTTCCAAGTCCTACCTCAGGGATACATGCATTCACCTACATTCTGCCATAACCTGATAGCACGTGACTTGGCAAATTGGAACAAACCATCTACCATCAAAATGTACCATTACATTGATGATCTGATGCTGACATCCAGCTCAGTTGAGGCATTAGAGAAGGCAGTACCATCATTAACCACTTATTTACAGGAAAAAGGATGGGCTATAAACCCACAGAAAGTACAAGGACCAGGGTTATCAGTTAAATTCCTGGGCGTTATCTGGTCAGGTAAGACTAAGGTCTTACCCAGCATGATCATAGATAAGATTTAAGCATTCCCAGTTCCCACAACACCAAAACAGTTGCAGGAGTTCTTGGGTATATTAGGATACTGGTGATCCTTTATACCCCACTTAGCACAACTCCTAAAACCTCTGTATCGATTAACAAAAAAAGGCCAAGTATGGGATTGGGGTAAAATGGAGCAAGATGCCTTACAGCAGGCAAAAATAGCTGTTAAACAGGCCCAGGCACTGGGTATATTCGATCCAACCCTTCCAGCCAAACTAGATGTGCATGTAACTCAATAAGGGTTTGGCTGGGGTCTGTGGCAGCGCCAGAGTTCCATTCGAACCCCAATTGGGTTCTGGTCACAGGTTTGGCATGGAGCAGAAGAAAGATACAGCATGGTTGAAAAGCAGCTATTGTCTACCTATTCTGCACTGCAGGCGGTAGAACCGATAACTCTAACTGCAGAAGTTATTGTTAAAACGACTTCGCCAATTCAGGGGTGGGTAAAAGATCTAACCCACATTCCTAAGACGGGGGTGGCCCAATCACAAACAGTGGCACGCTGGGTTGCCTACCTCAGTCAGAGAAGCCACCTGTCATCATCTCCACTGAAGGAAGAACTGCAGAAGATACTTGGCCCAGTAACATATCGCGGTGAAGTACCTGAGGAAATAATTGTCACTCGTCCAGAGAAGAGTCCTGTACAGGAGGGGAAATACCCTATTCCAGAAGATGCCTGGTACACAGATGGATCCAGCAGAGGGAACCCAAGTAGGTGGCGAGCTGTTGCATACTATCCCTCAACTGAAACAATATGGTTCGAAGAAGGGGATGGACAAAGTAGCCAGTGGACTGAGCTACGAGCTGTGTGGATGGTGATAACTCAAGAGCCAGGCGATGGCGCACTGAATATCTGCACGGATAGCTGGGCAGTCTACCGAGGGCTCACGCTCTGGATAGCACAGTGGGCCACTCAGGACTGGGCGATCCATGCTCGACCTATCTGGGGCAAAGATATGTGAGTTGATATATGGAACGTGGTTAGGCACAGGACTGTACGAGCATACCATGTTTCTGGACATCAATCCTTGTAGTCACCAGGTAATGATGAAACTGACATTCTGGCTCGAATTCGATGGCTAGGAAATACATCAGCCGAAGATATTGCCCATTGGTTGCATCGGAAATTATGGCATGCAGGACAGAAAACCATGTGGGCAGCAGCTAAAGCATGGGGGCTGCCCATACAGTTACCGGATATTGTCCAGGCATGTCAAGACTGTGACGCTTGCTCATGAATGAGACCAAGACCTCTGCTGGAAACAACAGCCCATCTTGCTAGAGGACACAACCCTTTACAGCGGTGGCAGATCGATTACATAGGACCCCTTCCTTGATCTGAGGGGGCCAGATATGCCCTAACCTGTGTTGACACAGCAAGTGGACTGATGCAAGCCTATCCTGTAGCAAAGGCAAACCAAGCCTATACCGTTAAAGCTCTAACTAGGTTGATGGCATCATATGGGACTCCTGAGGTCATCGAGAGTGACCAAGGTACACATTTCACAGGTTCAACTGTGCAAAAGTGGGCTGAAGACAACAACATTGAATGGCGGTTTCACCTGCCCTATAATCCAACGGGAGCAGGCCTAATAGAAAGGTATAATGGAATCCTGAAGGCTGCTCTGAAGGCAGATTCACAGTCCTTGCAGGGGTGGACCAAGAGGCTTTATGCAACCCTGCGGGACTTGAATGAGAGACTGAGGGATGGCAGACCCAGCGCTTTAAGAATGTTGCATACAACTTGGGCCTCTCCACTTAGGATACAAATCACAAGCAAAGACACCTCACTTAAGCCACAAGTTGGCACCATGAATAATCTTCTACTCCCTGCCCCTGATGACCTAGAGCCTGGGAAACACAAGGCAAAATGGCCTTGGAAGGTGCAAATAGGACCAAAATGGTGTGGTCTCCTTGCACCTTGGGGGAGATTGTTAGAGGTTGGGGGATCAGTAAACCTTCCTGTGGTTGGTGCATGGCCAATGGAGGTTGTAGTTGACACTCCAATTTTCATTGCAAAGGGGACATTAATCATGTCCTTATGGCAAATTAGAACTCCCCCCTTGGTACCTGATATAGTGATCGAACCACAGATATCAGGCCAAAGGGTATGGTATCGAAGGCCAGGCCATGCTCCAGTACAGGCAGAGGTATTGACTCAAGACCGAAATACGGCCTGTATCTTACCATGGAGGGCAGACTTACCCCTCCTTGTACCTGTTAAACATCTGTATTACTCCCCTTGAGGTTATCAAGTTCACAGGACAGCCGGCAGGAGCAACACCACTCCAGCACACTCCAGTGACCATGAGGAAACATCATGACAACCAGTGATGGACATCCAGTGATGGATGTTGAACTTTCGGCAACTGGCGAATGTGAACCTACTGATCCTTAAAGAAGATACGACTCCAGAAGGAACATCAAGTACTGGCCCAAGAAAACCACAAGAAGGGACTACAAATAATGGCCTTCAGTGCCTTAACATTCTACATTGCGGCGGGTATTGTACATGCGTCGCGATGTACTTGGTATGTTGAGCCATCAGAACAGCAGGAGATTATGCCCAACCTGCTCAGTTGCTGGTTCATGCTGTGAAGGGGTGGAGTGTAGTGGGATTGCCTGATCACAGCCTGAACCAGCACCAGTGTTCGAACGAGAGGCGGCTGCGTTCCTTCACCTAAACGGTCGCCGGGAGGGGTGAGTTTAACCCCCTTATCTCTAACATCTCTTTCTGTAGTGCCTCTCCCTCAAATAAAAGCTCTGTCACCGCCTTTGCTTGCTTTACAAAGACCAAGTACCTGGTCCTGCATTTTGGCCACAACAGCCTGAGGCAATACTACAGGCTAGGGGCAGAGTGGCTGGAAGACTGTGTAGAGTAAACAGACCTATGGGTATTGGTCAATGCTCAGCTGAACATGAGCAAGCGGCATGCCCAGATAATGTGTTGCCAGGAGGAAGAGGGAAGTAATTATCCCTCTGTACTCAGCACTGGTGTGGCCACACCTCAAGTACTGTGTTCAGTTTTGGGCCCCTTACTGCAAGAAAGACACTGTGGCCCTGGAACATGTTCTGAAAAGGGCAACAAAGCTGATGAGGGGTTGTCCAAGGGCTTGTCACATAAGCCTTATGAAGAGTGGCTGAGGGAGCTGGGATTGTTCAGGTCTGGAGAAGAGGAAGCTCAGGGGAGATCTTATTGCTCTCTACAGCTACCTGAAGGGAGGCTGTGGTGAGGTGGGAGTTGGCCTCTTGTCCCATGTAACTAGCAATAGGACTAAAGTGAAAGTCCTCAAGTCACGGAAAGGGAGATTCAGGTTAGATGTTAGGAAATACTTTCCTGAGAGAGTAGTCAGGCACTGGAATGGGCTGCCTAGTGAGGTGGTGATGTCATTGTCCCTGAAGGTGTTCAAGAAGCATTCAGATGTTGTGAGGGACGTGGTTTAGTGGAAAATATTAGTAGATGGACAGTTGTACTGGATGATCTCCAAGTTTTTTCCAACCTTTGTGATTGTATGATTCTATGATTTTTCACAAACTATGGATAATAGCTGCTTTGGCTCTCACAAAGTGCTATAGCCAGAATCCAGGCCAGCCACAACCGAGATAAGCCCACATCTCCCCCATAGTACTCTAATGCCCCATCACCTGGAATACCATCTGAATTTAGATGTGGGGGGAGAACTGTACTGTGTGTCCTTTACTCTGCCCTTGGTAGAAATAAGTAAATATTAGCTAGTGTCATAATCATATGACAACTCCCCTCCTCTCTTTGGACTTAGGAGCGTCTGAGGGATATATTTAGGATTGCTGCTGCCCATTAGTACAGGCTGTCCTCTCCTCCTTGAAGATCTTGGCAGCTGCCTGTCCCAGCCCAAGTAATGGGAGCACCAGTGCTCCTCTTAGCCTTCGTTCTGTTCCTAGTCACAGATGAAGCAGCCTTGTCTCTGTTGCTAGTTGCAGATGGAGCAAGCTTGGATCTGTGAGATCATCTCCTTTTGATTCTGGGGGCTTTGTGGAAGGGACTGCCACTGATAGTGCTGAGATTCTGCACTGTTTACTAACACAGAGCTGCATGGGGGGAATCTTGTTATTAGGGAGACTGAGCAGAAGAAACTCCTACTGAAGTTTCATACACTGCTGTAGGTGAAAACCTTGGTGTTTGCTACTGAAGAAGCTGCACTAGCAGTGTAACAGTGCAGTGTACACACTAAAAACCTATAGAAGCCACAAATCTTGCCTTTGTTCATCCTGTGCTAGCAGAGGTGAAATTTGGAGTAAAACTGATGCCTTGGTCACTGAATTTTCAGTATAATTCTTCACGCTACCTTTCTGTTTCTGTGTACTTTCTATTGAGGTATCATATACTGGGCAGCTGTGTCCTGGCTTCCTGGCTAATGGAAAGATGACGACAGACATATAAGAGAAGTGATCTGATTCCATACTGGTCATGTTGCCACTTTCAGGTATGGAAAGGGAGCTGTGTCACAATTCCTTCACTGCAGGCCTTAAGATGTTTCTGACCTCTGGTTCTACCTCTTCATCAAAGCAGCAGAGATGGATTCTGGCATGTCTACCTCAGCCTCTGAATGTTTCTGAACATCTTCTGCTCTCTTCTAGTCAGTACATGGTGGTATTCCCTGCTGTCATTCATCGGTCCCAAGAGGAGAAGCTCTGTATTCACCTCAGCTCCCTGACTGAGGCTGTCCACCTGGCTGTCACCTTGGAGGTAGAAATCCAGAATCAAACACTGGTGAAACAGGATGTGGAGAAGCCAGGCACTTTTGAGTGCATCAGTTTCAAGGTGAGTGTAGCTGTCATTGCTAACTTGTCAGAGGATACTCTCACTTCAGACAATAGTCCTCTCTTGACATGCTGTTCTTCTCTGCCTTGCTACAGACTGCAAACAGGTGAAATGTGTTTCCCTGCTGATTTCAGGTAAAATGCAACAACTCAGCAAAACAGGGAATCTTTCACTGTATAAATTAAAAAAAGCCTGTTCTTTCGATCTATATTAGCTCATTTCACCCTAGTTAAAGCTTATTAGAGAACACTGACTGTTTACTCAGTGTTTAGGCCATTCTAGTGCTTGAAAAATCACAGTGCAAGGTAACACAGAGGAAATACATTCTTTTCATCCTCACTTCCTCAGAAGTCTGTCCTTCCAGCCCCAAGAGGGTGACTGTACTCCAAAGCTATTTCTGTATGACAAGGTGTAGTTGCAGCCTACATAGATATTGAGCTTGCTTTATGTTATCTGTAATTGGTAGTTATGGTGCTGAACTCACAATGAACTGCATTTCACCATGGTGGGCAAGTATTTTGTGGGTGACTTCTTATCACTGGAACCTTGCTGCTGTAGTTAACTGTACTGGCCACACTGAGGCTCTGACATAACTACAGGAATTTCAGTTACATCTTAGGAGAGCCATGGAGATATGTCTGGTGCTGAGACTACAATCTGTCTTCCTCAGCACCATACTAAATCACTGTGTCCATGTCTTGATTCAACAGATTCAGCAGAAGTCTAGAAGGGGCTGTAGTCACTTCTAGTTATTGCAGCAATAAGACTATTAGTAATGAAGTGTTTGGTGCCAGGCCATAGGATAGAGCAAGTCCTGGTAAAGGAAAGCGAGGGACATTTCCAGATAGAAACAAAACAAAACAAAACAAAAACCTTTACCCTGGTAAGCTCACTATTTCTGATAGTGAGATGTCCAAAGTTTTTGTCTGACCACTGTCTTGTTTCTTATAACTGCCTTAGTCAGGTCCAGATCTGACCTCTCTATGGTTTTTCCTCATTTGTCAAAAATCTTGTGTTTCTGTGGAGGATGAGAATTACATACTAGATAGTTCACTCTTACATTCATGAATGAGATGAAGACTGCTTCTTCTCCCATAATATCAACTGCATTAAAGGTAGTAGAATTTGGACTCTGGAGTTTGAGTATTGTTTCAGTGAGTCTACCTTCAGGGTTAAGATGAAAAGTCTCTGATGATTTTTTTTTTCTTTTTCCTTATATCAGTCAACCTAGGTGCCACAATTAAATTCCTTGGAGACAGATGCTTCAGGTGCACAAGTAAGACACCTCTCTTGGCTGCCTCTCCTCTGACAAACTAGAAGAGTCACATCTCTCTTGTGTTTGAGCTATATTCAATGGAGGAGATGTAGGATGGGAAAGATTATAAGGGGGAGATAGATATAGAAAGACACAAGCATGATAAGTGGAAAGGCAGAGAAAAAAATAAAGAAACTGAGAAATATGGAGTAGACTATGACTAAGGAATGGAGAGTGGAGGAAAAGGAGGAAGGTGAAGATTTTAGTAGGAAGGGGACTTCAGCTTCTTCTTCAAAGTCTTAGAGAGTATTTTTTTTCCAATTTGACAGTCAGACAAGGTGGCTTTTCTTCATGTCCTGATACACAGCAACGACAGTGTGCTTTTTGAGGGCTGGAAGAAGGTTCTTGTCAAGCCCCAGAAGAACATAATTCTGGTAGAGACAGACAAGGCCTTCTACAAACCTGGAGAAATGGGTGAGGAATGAAGGTGAAGGAAATGGGGAGAAATGATCAAAGTAGCAGCCATGTTTGGTGGGAAATCTTCATTAAGTGCATCAAGCTAAGCTTGTTGGAACTAGAAAGCAGATCTCTATTTTTGGGATTTCCAGGAACAATGTAAATCAGAATGCTCTCTTACAAGCCATGCTGCATCAAATGCTCAATCTGCTGCTCCTGAGTGTCATTTTGGGGAAGTATGTCTTGTGAGGCCTAAAAGGAAAGCCATAAGCCATAACACTGGGCAATCTATTGTCATTTTTTGAATATTTGTTTACCTTTAAGTAAAGTTTAGAGCATAGATGCTATGTGCTTAGTGCACCTTCAAGTTGTATAAATATGGAGGCTTGTTGCAGAGTTTTCAAAATATGAACAGACTGCGGGAAGACGAACACTGCTGTTTTATACTTTATTATAATCTTTCCAGATAAAACCAATGATTTTCTACAGCATGCATCTGCATGTATACCTCCTAGACAAAGTCCTAGGTGAGATGGGATGGGGAGATGTTAGGGGGTAGAAAGACCAGAATATTGCTGAGGCAAACTGAGAGACAGATAATGGAGCAGAGGAAAGGGGAAGAATATTTGTGCAAGGATATACTGAACTCAGAATGTTTTACTATCCTTTTATTTATATTTCCAGTGAAATTTCGAATCATAAACCTTGACGATGACATTGTACATATTGAGGGGCTCATGGAAGAGATTTCTTTCTGCATGCCTGTTAAATTATAAGGACAAACGATCTTTGAAGGGAAACTTCTCATCTGTTGATCTCTTGGACAAAGATTGCAGTGTAAACTAGCACGGGAGGAGGAGGACACATAATGTAGGATCTGGATGGGGCAGAAATTTTCTGGTGTACATGCATGCTGTTTAGGCCTACACAAAACTGAGCTTTTTTCTCTCTTCGCTTTACAGTGTCTCCAGATACGGTTACAGGTTAAGTGGCAAATATCTGACCACAGGAAGTTGTCTGTCTCTTCCACTATGCCTTCCCTAGAATGAGCTGCGCCACAAATATAACCCAATAAATAAGTCAGTTGAAGACCTTTCTACCTGGTCAGCCTGGGTTCTTCATTCAACCCAGCTCTCTCTGGTGCACATAACTGAGCTAGTAGCAGTAGTGAATCCCAGTCCCAAAGCTTGTCTGTATAGACCAAAAAGTGCAAAGCAAAATTGTTAGTAGATGCAGCACAGCTGCTTGTCTCTTCTAAGGTGTTTTGATGTTACCACTTCCTAGTTCCTTTACCAACAGCCTTTGCAATTTAAAAGTTTAGTAAAAGGATACTGGAGAGAGAAGGAATCTTGCCTCATGGTCTACTGTGACAAGGGGTACTATTTACTGAGGCAAGGATAAATCTTGATAGTGCCTTCTTGTGCCTGAGTATAGTTGGACCTTCCAAGTACCCATGCTGTCTGTTTGATTTGGTGGCTCTGAATGTTCTTTCCCAAATAGGATCCAGAATATAACCGCATCACTGAATGGATGAATGTGAAGTCTAGACATGGTGTTGTAGATCTATCCTTCCCCCTGGCCTCTGAAGCAGTCCTTGGGGAGTATACCATCTTTGTGCAACAAGACATGGCTCAAAAAAAATTCAGTGTCAAAGAGTATGGTAAGACTTAGGTAGCAGAAGTGAGGGAAAAGCACTGTGGGTAGCTAGATGAAAGACAAGGATGATGCTGCCATGTTTATCAGACCTTTTGCTCTGGAAGAAGAGCAGACTGGGGACATGGTCAATACCACCAGAACTCTAGAGGTTCTGCAGCTAAGTAGGGTACAAGGGAGAGGTTGTAGTCTAACATGTTGTTCTAGGTGTAGCTGGGCCCTCTGATGAGCTCTTGCTGCTGCTTGTTGACTCCTTCTGAGATATACGTCCTGTTCACTTCAGTCAGCTACCATAACGGGAGCAGCACCTTAACCCCATTCAGATGCAGTGATGTGTGAGAATTAAACCCTGTGCAGTTTACAGTGTTTATGGTTGACTGAGTTGGAGTAGAAAGCAGTTCTCTGTGGAACTGTAGCAGCAGAGGGAGGCACGTGCAAGGGAGTAAGTGCTGTCACAGCATGGGGATGAATAAATGGGAGTATTACTATCTTTCTCCTCATTTGGACTGCAGCTATAGCAGAATTTCTAATGGGTACAGTGTCACTAGTTTTTCCCTTGGTCTCTATCTTTCCATCTTCCATGCATCTGTTTTCAGAGTTGACAAAGATTGAATTAAAGATTGAGCATCCTTCCTTCATCAGTACAGAGGATAAGGAATTTCAGCTGAAGTTATGTGGCAAGTAAGTACCACTGTGATCTGCCCTTTGGTTCCACAATCACCTCTGGATTTCTAGAAGAAGAGAAGTGGCCTAATGTTCTTGCATTAATTTTTTGTCGAGGAAGCTATATCTCTCTATGGAACTGGTTCTTTTTTACGTATGTCATTTACCGTGAGGCTGGAGGATACTAAGGTTGCTGGTTAGAGGGCACACTTGAGATGGTGGCTTGAAACACATTCCCAATGTATAATGGATGAAGTGGGATACAAACTGATTTTAAGGGATGATGTTTCTGAGCATTCGAGATACAGCACTCTCCCAGGCTCCACTTAACCCTTGATAGGGCAGGGGACCTTGTTCAAAATTTCTGCCGAAGCAACTCATCTTTGGGTATGTTTTTCTCTCCTTTGACACAGGTATACCTATGGAAAGCCTGCTCAAGGGAAAATAGATATTACTTTTATCACATTGTTACAGTTTGAAATGAATAATTTCTCAAATTCTTCTGAGATGAGGAAGCAACAGAGCTGGGTAAGTGAACAAATAAGAGAATAGAAAGTATCATCTGATGAAAATGTCTGTCCCCTTAATCTGCCTGACTGCACACCTAGTGTACACAATCTGTTTAACCTACTTGTTAGATCTAATCAGACAATTGATTTATCTTTCTGTGACTCTACTACTCTAAATACTGTTTTGGCTGCCCATATCTGGCTCACTGTTTCAGGAGACGGTGTAAGCTCTTTAAAAGTAATAGTGCCTTTGGTCTTTCAAAGAGTCTATGTGATATTATGTAGAATCAGGTCACTGATCTGTTCAGCCCTGTGTCTACTCTCACCAATAAAGATGGTATCTGTGTCTTAATGCACTATTTGTTGCTCTAGTCACACAGTTTATGGATCATCTTAAGTTTACCAGAGTCATGTCAAAGATTATGTCCAGCGTTAGTTATACTTCTTTGCACATTTATGCTCATTATATGTTTGTGGTTAAGCCACAAGCTTAGTTTTTCTTACAGCTTTCAGATGCACCTTTTTGAGCCCAAAAGTTACATTTTTAAATATCATGCTAACCAGCAGCAAGTAAGAATAGAAAAATCCAGATGCATTTTTTTTTATATTTATCCAGTATCAAATTGTCTTCATCTGAAATGCTGTAGTCTCACCTATGCAGAATGCCAAATGAGTGCCAGCTTCCTCTTACACACTGTGCGATAAGCCCTGCAAGGTTCTCTGGAGAACTAAACAGGCACAATTGAAAACACTTTGTTCACCCCAGCACTTATCGCAGACTGTCTGTACCCAGTCTCCACTTGGCGCATCTCTTGAAATCTGTAACTGGCTGGATGCCCTTTTTTAAAATGATCACATCACAGAGACAGTTGTGACTGGAATGCCATTATGTCAGCCTTTATTCACAAGGGCCATAACGTTTCAGGGAGGAGGCCATCTCTAATTCAGACAGACACAGGTGGTCATTCAATTGCAGGATCTGGGCTTAATGCAGTCTCCTTCTGAGTTTGTTTTTGACATAATTAACCACTGTATAATTTATCTGAATAACCTTTTTAATGCCACTTTTTTGGTGACTTTAATCCCAGTCTATGAGTTTCTTCTCTGTCTGTTATCCATGATGGATTTGTGCAGTCATAGATTTTGAGCTTCCTTCTATTTCATGAACATTTGAAATTTAGGATTACTCACTATTTATGAAACAGCTCCTCTACCTCCTGGTCACAGTCTTTTTCTATATGTGTCTCTATTTCTCCAGACAGACAAGAATGGCTGTGCTAATTTTACAGTAAAGACAAAGGCTTTGGAATTAAATGAATGTGAAAGCTCCATAATTGTGATAGGAGAAATGGAGGAAGCTGGAACAGGTACTGGAGAAAATATGTGAAGAGTTTCATTACTTGCAGCAGGCTTCTTTCTTTGTTTGAAATGTTTTCATTTTGACCTTCCTGTGGTAGTTGAATTCCTTTTAAAAGAAATAGTCTTCTGTCATGATGATGGTCTCTGTTCTAGTACTTCTTCTGTTGTTACCAGATTTCCCAGTCCTCTCAACCCTTCATCTTCACTAGGATATAGATGTCATTTTGGTGATTGCCTGGATACCAAGGTGTTCCTCAGCCAATTGTAAAGCCCTGGCTATTTATGGAAAATCCTGCAACAAACTCTTACAATTCTTTTTAATTGTAGTGCACCATCCTGACAAGCAGTTTGTACCCAGAATCTCTTGTCTTCTCTTTTCCTAAGCCTCAGGCGAGTTTGCTTATGTACCTTCTGCTGTCAGGAATCTCATTCTGCTCCTTTTTAGTCTGCCACAATATTGACTATAAGAAGGTAGATTCTCACGAATTTATGCCCCTTTGGTCTGAAGGTGTCCATTTTCTGGAATGCCACACTGTGGATGGGGTTCTTTAGGCCGCTTTTAGGCACCTACACTATAGTTGTCTATAACTAAAAAATGATCTCTTAATAAAGAGAAATAGGTGCTTATAAGATATGATGCACCCCATCATAATGCAGATATCCCAGAAAGACTGAAGGAATTATACACTAGCAAAATGCATTTTCTCTTCTAAATTTACATGCTATAGATAGTTTAGAAATATCTTCCTGTCTTCTGCTTCTCTAAGAGCACTGCCAGAGTTTAGTAGATCTTTCCTCTCTCCAAACAGGAGCACGGACTAAGGATTTATCTGAAATTTCTATTGTGACAAGAATGAAATCTATAGAGTTTGTCAATCTCCACCCATTCTACAAGCGTGGACTACCATACTCAGGGCAGGTAACGTCTATGGGTCCCTTTTCTGAGAACACATCATAGGTCTTGTTTCCTGTAGGCAGAAAGAAGCAATCTTTTGGAGAGCGAATGCTGCTCTGCTGGTATCCAGCAACTATGAGTGAAGCCCTCTATAAAAGCAATTTCTTTTCACCACCCTGACCTAGAAAATTCCATGGACAGGAATTTTAGGGCCAGTTGCAGTCTCTACAAGGCTCTTCAGGAGCAGCTCTTGAAACTAGTCTATATGGTATAAGGGATATAGAACGGGTCTGGTGGCAGCAGGGAGGTACTACTACTCCCTGTGAACAACCATCCAAATGGTAATAGCAACTTGGCAAATCACTAAAGCTTTGTGTATCTAGTCACTAACAGTCATTCTGACTCAAGTTCCCAGAATGATGCTAGGACAGCTGTCCCACTGGGGCTAGAAACAATTCTATCTGCACCAGTACTAATTCCAGCATGAATGAAGGCAAGAAACAGCAAGAGTTAAGTTGCTGGAGACAAGATTGTTTCTAGTCTTCTGCGATCTTGGAGCATTGTCCAAGAAAAGGCTCAGGATACAAGTAAATTTCCCTTTCCTCCCCTAGTATAAGTTGATTATTTGGTTGCACTACCCTTTATTTCTGGTTATGAACTGCTGCACACAAATTCAGATTTTATTTGGATCCTTCCAAAGATAGAAGGATTTAGAAAGACTAACTATAGAAAAAAATAATATTAAGCACTGACAGAGCTTTGGAGCATAGCACAATGGGGGTATTAACTTCCTACTTTTGTCTGCAGATGTTCTGCCACAGTGATGACTCTCCTCTCCAAAATGAAATGGTCTGTCTAACAGTTGATGTAGATGATGAGAAGACATACCTGTCATTCCTCATGGACGAGGAAGGGAAAGTCCACTTCTCATTGAATACTACCAACTGGAACACCTCACTGGTTTCTTTGACAGTGAGCATCAGCCACATGAAAAAGATCAATGAAGTAAGGAGGGAAGGAATGGGATGGAAAGTGGAAGACATCTAAAGTGTGAGGCACAATCTTCTGCCTCTTGATCTCATCTGACTATATCTGTAGAAGCATCTTTAATTACTCTCCAGTTACATCTTCCCCGAGACAGGAGACTTTGCTGTAACAGTTCAGCTAAACATTCATCAAAGGTACTCTGCTGTCCTGAGCTGGAGCATGATCCTAATCCATCTTCTGAATCCTATCTCACTTTTCTAAAAGTGAGTGACTTCACTAAACTCATTCTTTAGTCTGACCACTTCTTCAGACAAAATCTCTCCTTTTTCTCTGGGATGTGCTGGAAGTGGCTCAGCAGAACTGGCAGTTGAGATCTGTCTTTGCTGAAGTCCAGTTCCAGTGGCTGCCCTCTCCCTGCATCAGCACATGCCTTATTCAGGCTCAGTTTGGCAGGTAGCTGTTCTTGACCTCCCTTTCAAAACCACATTTTGAAGCACTTGTTTCCTCTTCACAACTTCTGATCCTGCACCTGGACTTCATTGTTGCCAGCCTGGCAGTACATGTGTATTTCCACTATCTGCATTCTTGCAGATGATGTGGGATTCATACCCAAACAGTATGAGCTCCTGTTTCTCAGGCTTGAACTATTGTTCTGAATGTTCTGGGATGGATCTCAGAGTCCAGAGGGAATCAGCTGAAGTAGTCACCAAGCTACTGTCAGTGATATATGAAAAGTCTTGGCCATCATGTGAAGTCCCTGGTGACTGGAAAAAAGACAACACCATATTCATCTTTAAGAAGGGTGAAAAGGATGATCCTGGAAACTACCATGCTATCTGTGACATGTGAACAGTTTTATCTTTCCCTCTGAGTGGAAAATGGAAAAACGCAAAGCAATGCGAAGTCCTCTGGGGTGCATAGTTCTTCTTTTCTTCTGAGATATACCCAGAACTATTGATGATCCACAAAACTAGAGCATTAACTCTTTAACTCACAATGCACTAGGTGACATTATGATGTGGAATACCAATAACAAAAAAAAAAATCATAAAACCATGACATCCAGAGAGAGGCGGTCAATGGCTCAGTGTCTGGATGAAGATCAGTGAGGAGTGGTGTCCCACAGGGGTCAGTGCTGGGGCCAATATTCTTTAATATCTTCATCAATAACAATGGCAGTATGGTTGAGTTCACCCTTGGCAAATTCGCCAATATCAGCAACCTGTGGGGAGTTGTCAACACACCAGAGGGATGTGATGCCACCCAGAAGGACCTAGACAGGCTGAGCAGTCGGCACAGGTGAATCTCATGAGGATCGACAAATACAAATGCAAGATCTTGCACCTTGATTGAGACAACTCTCACTGCCAATACAAGCTGGGGGATGAAAGGATTGAGCACAGCCCTGACAAAAAAGACCTGGCACTGGTGGATGGCAAGCTGGATCCAGCAGTGTGCCCTCCCAGCCCAAAAGGCCAGCTGTACCCTGGGCTGCATCCAAAGAAGTGTGGCCAGCATGTCAAGGGAGGTGATTCTGCCCTTCTACTCTGTGCTGGTGAGGACTCATCTGGAGTACTGCATCCAAATGTGGAGTCCTCAGTACAGGAGAGACATGGACCTGTTGAAGTGTATACAGAGGAGGATAACAAAAATGATCCTAGTCCCCCAGAAAGGGAAGACTGTGAATAAACTACTAAACTTAGATTTTTGCTGAAACTTAATAAGAGACGATGTTATAGATTTCAATATTGACCTTACACAAAAGAACAGATATGTAATGTTCCAACTAGATCAGGAACTATCTTAGTGTTTTCAGCTGTCTCAAGATTTTGTCTTGTCATACTGATTGCTTATTCATATTTTTGTACTCTGAAGGGCACCTACTACCTTAGAAATGACACCAACGACAATTACGGGCAGAACACAGGGATTGGAGAGAGCTTCCACTGGCTGAAACCTTTCTACTCTGAGAGCAACAGCTTCCTTGAGATCAAGGCCAGGAATGATGTGATGCCCTGTGATCAAGAGCAGGATGTGCAAGTGGACTATATTCTTGACCAGAATAAACTCAGCTCTGAAATAGACCATGTTGATTTCTACTATATGGTAAGCAAAGGAGACATCTCAGGGCAAGATCATACTGGTTTTTTATTTTTTTCACAATAGCATGTAGATACTATTAGGAAAGGGTAAACTTATCCCAGCACAGTAAAACCGTGTTTTCTTCTGCCCCAACCTCCTTCTGTTTTCTAGATCCTGTGCCTTCTCCTACCCTCTAGCTGCTTTGCTCTGTTAGGAATGTCTTGGTCTAAGCTTTCATGACAGATGTCTGCCATTTACTCTAGAACTTATTATCTTCACATGGGTAGCACAGAAAGGCTGGCCTCGTTTCTGCCTATATGCCCTATACTTCCAACTTTGTGATCTCAAAGGTAGATGACCTCTCCATGTCTGTATCTGTACAGGAAAAAAATTGAAATTGCTTAGGGTCCTGATGTACTGCAGAGGTACATAAATATGTGTTGATAAAGTCCACTTTCAGGAAAGTGAAACCAAAGCAAGAGTCTGGCTACAATTTAGCTGTGATATTATGAGTATCTGTTACTGAACTGGGCTCATTTGTAAGGTCAAGAATTTTATCTTAGAAAGGTGACAATCAGACCTTACTGGAGCTTAGTAACAGCTGCTAGTGCCAGACTCAGATGTATCTCTCTCTATGTAAATAACCACTTCTTGTGACCTAACAAACACCTCTAAAGTCCCTTCCCAGAGATGTTATAACCATCTCTGATGCAGAGCTTTTCAGGTCATGTCCTGCCAGAGGAGTTTCTATGACAATATCTGCCAGACATTTCCTTCTCTCTTCTTTTGTTCTGTTTATGTTCTCATGCTTACAGAATTTGGGCCCTTCAATGGCTCTTCTCTTTGCTCTTCAGGTTATAGCCAAAGGCAGGATCCTTTTCAATGGAGAGAAGCAAGTTTCAGTCCACCAGCATGAGAGTGAGTACAATCTCTTGAAAGTTAAGTGCACCATAACACACCTCAGGAAAGTGTGACTGCCAAACAATGCCAAACACTACACATGTTAGTATTAACTACTGTCAGGAGTTATTGAAGGAGGTGTTAGAGTGTCGTCCACCTTATCAGACCAACACAGTTTCCATTGTCTTTGGTGCAGCAGCCTTCTAGGTGAGTGTCCTCCCGTTTTTTCTAATTGATCTAATTCCTGACCTTCTGACTTTGCTGCTGGCTTAAATCTTTGAGAAGATATAAAATTTGTGTAGTTTGTCTGTTTATATAAAGCGCAGGAGGAGGGAAGAGAGATGTTTTTGACAACCTTGAGCCAAAGGATTGACTAGTATTCTAGGATTATCATCAATCTGTAATCTGTGTCACTGTATAAGGTGTTCCTGTTTACAGGTAGAAAATATTGAATTCCCTCTTTTGATTCCCATTGTGTGTACTACCCCAGTCAGCTGATTCTGAGTGGCATGGATTCAAGGGTGTGCTTTCCCTTTCTTCTTTTCTCCCCTGTGTTGTACAGATTTGCATGGCTTCTTCTCATTAACTCTAACTATTGGCAATGACTTCCAGCCGGACATCAAGCTTCTAGTTTACATACTCTTCTTGGATGGAGAAGTGGTGGCTGATGTGGAAGAGTTTCAAGTAGCCAAGTACTTTAGACACAAGGCGAGCAGAAACACAAAATGGAAGAAGAGAACAGCCACATCACTGATATGCTCTGGCCTGTTGTGGTTTCTGGGTTTGTTTTATCTTTAGTCAAAAGGCGTAAAATGTATACATGCTGAAACAGATGTCCACTATTTTTCTTTGGGAAACAAAATAAGTAACCTCCTTCTTCACTGAATTCCTAGTTGTCCACTCACCTACACTGAATGACAAGTCCCCTCTCCCCCCCAAGGAGTAAATTAGGCCCCATTGAACACTGTTTTCTCCCTGTATTCCCCTGTGATCTGAAAATACACTGTTCTCCATGCTCTCCCTAACACAAAAGTGAAATCTTCCCGCCTAGCTGCCAAAGAATTCTCACTGCCTAGGCAATCTTGAATCAGCAGGAAGTAGATGGAAAGTGGTAGGGGAATTATGACTGGACTGTGTGCACTGCAGCCCCAGCAACCTTCCCAATGGTTTTCCAGGATGGACTCTCTCTGCATCTCAGCCCCACCCTATTCTCTTTTACTCTGCTGTCCAGACACCTAGAACTCACAGAGTACCACTCTCCAATGATAAGTGCCTGACCCTATCTCCTTTTGTAGGTGGAACTAGATTTCTCAAGCAAGTAGGAAGTCCCAGGGTCAAAAGTCAGTCTGAATCTCAAAGCTGCTCCAGGATCCTTCTGCTCTGTCCAATCTGTTGACAAAAGAGTCCTCCTCATGAAGAACAATATCCTTACAGCAGACACAGTGAGTGCAGCTTGCCATGATCAGCACCCTAATGTCTGCCTGCCTTCTGCCACCATGCTTTGGCAGGAGGCTCCTGGAAGGAAAATGTTCATAGGCCATCCCCAGATCCATATGTATTGTGTGTCTGCTCTGGCATTCTCCCTCCTAGGCCTTTTCTCTGCAGTCATGTGTTCTTCATGTTCCTAGTTCATCTGCCTTGTTCTTTGAATCTCTACCTGGAGAGTGATGGAAGCTACGCACCTTTGCAGGGGTAGGTCAGGAGAGCAGCTTCAAAGAGATGCTGGTGCTTTCTGCCTAGAGAAAGAGTAATTTCCTCACATGCACCTTCCTTTCTGTTCTTCGGTCTGCTACTAGGCGGTAAGGCTAATCTAACCTTAAATATGGTTTGAGTTTTGGGTAGCCCTGTGCAAAGTCAGGAGCTGGACTCAGTGATTCTTTTGGGCCCTTTCTAACTCAGGGTAGTCTCTGAATAAATAAAAAGAAAAATGAATCTTGTGCTGGTGAGGCCTTCTTGTCATTCTGTCCCAGATATTGCTGAACTATAACTATATGAAGGCTTAGGCTGAGCCATCAAGCAGTTCTTGAGAAAACAGTAGCCAGGGGACAGAATCCATAGTGGCCATGAGGTGACTGGTGAAAAGTGGCCAGATTTTGTCAGCACCCAGGTGCATTTTGAGACTCATTCTGAGAAGACTTGAAGAAACTTAACCTTAAAGCAGTTCTGTGTTTCAAATGAATGAGTTTAAGACTTATTAGAACAAAAATGTTGCAAGAACTGACAATTCGAACATAAATCAAGAGTGTATACCAGAGATGATACACATAGGTATGCCTCTTACAAAGTTGTAAGGTAAGTTAGAGCAGGCCAACCTGCTACAAAGAAGCCTCTTCCAGATCTAGGGAGACTTGCTGCAGCTGTAGGTACGCACCTCAGTGTGATCTGGTGTTCTGTTTTACACAGATGCTATTTTAAGGCACAGTACTTACTTCTAACAGATCTATTAAGTAATACTAATGAAATTTGTAAGTCAGATATGCCAATGCCTTGCACTCAAACTGGGATGTGTCCTATCCAAATTTTGTACCTTAGAGTTAAAAGGCTTGAGCTGTCAGAGGTGAAAGTCTGCAGACTATGAGCTTCTTGGGCTTCATGTCTTAAAGCATAAGATAGATCAGTGCCAACTTCTTCAACTGTGGAGCTTTAGGAAGTAAAATATAGGGCTACGATCCAAATATTTGACTCATTCACACAATCTTGTTGGCCAGTTCCTCATAAAGACATCTGTTTATGCTTTGCAGCTGTATAAGAAGGTCTTTGATGACAGTTTTACAGTTGGAGGATGAGGGTTCCCTTATCACCTGGAAGACTTTGATGCATACCCTTGTCTGCCCCAGCAATCTAGTCTCCTTAAAAAGGCTCAAATGGGAGCACCATGGTACCAAAGTGATGCTGATGTTTTTAATTTGTTTAAGGTGAGTCTCTAACACTTGTACCAAAGTTTTTCTGAGTCAGTGGTTGCCACTGTGCCATCCTGAATGCCTACAACTTAGTAAATTTCAGCTGCCCTGACATTCATTGCTACAAGTTATCTGTGTCGTGTTTTTTCTGCAGTGTACCCACATTAATTTAAGTATTATGGGGAAAGTTAAAATTTAGGAGTAAGCGCAGTGCATTTCTCATGCACTGCCTGGAGTCATAGAATCATAAAATGGCATGGAAAGAACCTTAAAAATCATCTAGTTCCTACCTCCCTGCCCTGGGCAAGGTTGCCAACAACTAGATCAGGCTACCCAGCGCCCCATCCAACCTGGCTTTGAAAACCTTCAGAGATGGGCCATCCACAACTCTAGGCAATCTGTTGCAGTGCCATACCAGACTCTGAGGAAAGTATTTCTTCCTAACATATAGCCTAAATATCTCCTCTTTTATTTTAAAGCCATTCCCCTTTGTGCTATCACTATCAGACCATGTAAAAGACCAGTCCCCTTCCTGTTTATACATTCCCCTCAAGTACTGGAAGGCCACAGTGTGGTCTCCCCAGAGTGTTTTCTTCTCCAGGTTGAACAGTCCCAACTTCCTCAGCCTTTCTTCATGACAGAAGTGTTTCTGTCCTTTGATTATCTTTATGGCCTTCCTCTTGCCCCACTCCAACACCTCCATGTCTTTCTTATGCTGAGAGCTCCAGACCTGGATGCAGTATTCCATATGGGGCCTCAGAGTAGAGAGGGATGATCATCTCCTTTGCTTTGTTGGCCATTCCTCTTTTGATACAGGCCAGGATACCTTCCAGGCTGCAAGCACACACTGCTCTCATGTCCAGCTTCTTGTTGACCAGTACCCCCAAGTCCTTCTCTGCAGGACTGCCCTCTATGTATCTGTATACAAACAAGCACGACTTTAAAGTGTTTCAGCTACCAACAACTGCCTTATGAAACTTGCTATGATATGAAAATATCTCAAGATATTTTCAACATTCTTTATTGCCTGTTATTTATTACTGTTTTCCCAGTTATTGCGCATGAAAATATTAACCAATACTGAAATCAAGAAACCGGTTTCCTGTATGCATCAAAATTTTGAGAGAAAGATGTTGACTAACAAAGACAGTGTTGTGGGTAAGGAATGAAAATTTCAGACTCCTTGAAGGAAGGGACTTTCCTCTCCTAGTCCTGGCCAGGCTGTTGCTGAGATGACTGACTTTAATCCTGCTGTGTTTCTCTTCTGTGTGTGTATGAAAGAAAGAAATTACATTTGTGTCTAGTCTAGAGGACCCAGTTTATAAATAATAGTTGGAAGCTCATATCTCTGTCCCTTATTAGCTGTCCTTGGGTTCTACAGTCTTCACAGAAAATGTTGCTTGCCCTCTACAACTGTTTTCACAGACTACTTAAAATGGCATGACTCCATTTAAGTATTCTGTCTCCTGGATCCACTCCAACTTGCTGGATTTGTCAGGCTGAGACTCAGACGAAAGTCCATTCAATTCTCTCTCCTTAAAATTGTGTTCCCCAAAGATACAGATCTGCGACTCTCACTGAAAAGCTAACCCCGCATTCACAGATTATTTATGGTTTGTGCTAGATTGCCTGTGAATGAAGAACTCATTTCACCTGTTGTGACTTATACTGTTTACTGATGTATCTATAACTTGCTTTTCTGCAGGCAGTCATGTTGTTCATGCCAATCTTGCACCTCAGTCAGATGACACAAAGAAGCCCAAACCACAGATACATTTCCCAGAAACTTGGATTTAGGATTTGGTCCCTGTCAGGTTAGTAATAGCCTCTGCCTGCCTTCTCCAGGAGGCCTTTGGAAATTTCTGACTGCTTCAAATTGAGTTCTCTCTCTTCCTGCTGCAGTGATGATGGGCAAGCATCTCTCCAAGTTACTGTACCTGACACTATTACAGAATGGAATGCCAATACCTTCTGTGTTGCCAAATCTGGCTTTGGACTCTCTCATTTAACAACACTTAGGGTCTTCCAGCCTTTCTTTGTAGATCTGTCACTGCCATACTCTGTGACCCAAGGAGAGATTTTTAGCCTGAAAGCCACTGTCTTCAACTACCTCAAGGACTGTATCCAAGTGAGTATTTCTGAAGTCCCATAGCTTCTATTAGAGCAAGAGCATGAGACTGAAGGCAAGCTGTTAGCTAGATATTGACATCTGGGATGTAAAGCACAGTCTCATCTTTTGTGACTCATGATGTTTGTTCCTTTGACCAATGCCTGGTACTAATTCTGTGCCAATGTATCTTTGTACACCTCAACCTACTCAGGTGCACACCACTCTCACAGGGACTCCAGTACTAAAGGTGGATGCCTGTCCAGGCTGCCAGTTCACCAGCTGCCTCTGTGCTAATGAAGCTAAAACCTTTGTGTGGAATGCGACAGCCATTAGACTGGGTGAGGCTGAGCAGAGGGATGTGTGGTAGCTAGTGGAAGGAGGTGTGAAATTTGCCTGCCTCTAAGTCTGGTCCCATCACCTGTATGAAAAGAACTCTGCTGCAAGTGCTCAGTGATGTGCTCTTGTACTTCTTGCAGGCAAAGTGAATGTCACTGTGAGCAGTTTGGCAGAAGAGTCGCATAATCTGTGTGGTAACAGGGTTGCTGTGACACCGTTGCAAGGAGAGACAGACACGGTGATAAAACCTTTGCTTGTGAAGGTGATGGAGAATACCTGGGGACAGTTAGTGTTAGCCCATGAAGCTACAAGCAAGAGGAAGATTAGATCTTTACTGGAAACAGGCATGCCAACAGAGGCATGGAGACTTCTTTTCCTGCCTTCTCTTTCTGAACTACTCTTTCTCCACCTGCAGCCAGGAGGCATACTACAAGAGAAGACCCAAAATGCCTTTCTCTGTGCTACAGGTATGCAACATAATTAACTGATTGATATCAGGATGGAAGGGACAGAGCTACTGCAAGTACCCAGAGGTGGGGGGAGTTTGTCTGAGAATAAGCACCCGTGGCACTATCCATGGCTGGGAGAAATGTAGTTTCTTCATTTCTGTCTTCTGCCTTGCAGTATTTCCTGTATGAGGCATATATTTTCAGGTCTCAGCTTCTGTGAGTCAGTTTCACTCTCAATCTTATGTAGGTCTCTTTGGGTTGTCTCAATTGTGTGTGATAATTTTTCCACTGAGTAGATTTCTGGGTTTTCCTTTCCTCAGATAATACAGTCCTTGAAGAATTCTCCCTGATCCTGCCTGCAGAAACACTGGAGGGATCTGGTCAAGCCACTTTCTCTGTGATTGGTGATAAAGGCTTTCCTTGCTCTTGGGTGCTATTGGGAAAATCTTGCACAATGCTTTGGCCTTTATGCTGCATCAACCCAGTTCTTCATTAGATAAACTGAAGAGTGTGATGTTGAGTAATCTTTTTCAGCAGTTATTCCTCTCATATGGGATCTTGGGTGATTCCCGGGTGGCTGGAGCAGAAGGCGCAAAACTCTTGATAACTCTCAGTCATTCATCTAAAGCAACCAAAAAAAAAAAAAAAAAAAAAAAAAAAGCCTTCAGCTTATCATCTGGCTTGGCTCTATAATTATTTTCCCTCCTTGACACCTCAGGAATGACAGTTCACTTAACATTTCCACAGATCCCCTCAAATTTTGCATTCCGTGCCTCTTCCCAGAATTATATATTCTTTCTTTGCTGTTCTGGACTAATCTAGGAGGGCCTGGAAGGAATCTAATTGTGATATATCTTTCATCAGTTTAATGAGGAGCTCTTTTTCAGAATTCCAGTAGAACTTAAAGAAGGCAGAAGTCCCTTTATTTTATATTGCTGAATACTTTTCTTCCTCCTGCACTTCCACCTCAAATTTTGGGGGATATAATGGGCCCAGCACTTCAAAATTTAGATCAGCTGCTAGAGATGCCTTTTGGATGTGGTGAACAGAACATGGTTCAGTTTGCACCAAACATCTTCATACTCCAGAAAGAAGAAAACTAAACAATTGGACCCAGAAATAGAAGCTACAGCACTCTATTTCCTGAGAACTGGTAAACATTCTCCTTCTTTCTGTTCTGCTAAAAGAAAATGCTATGAATCAGTAGTGTGGGTCATTTGTCTAATGAGTGGGTGCAAGTCAAGATTAGAAGCAATGCCAGAGCTGTGCCAAAGAATTATTATATCACTGGTATAACGAGTTCGTTTCAAAAAAATTAAAGCATCTTTTTGAAGAATTACATTTCTGTCTCTGAATATTATCAAGGTACTAAGCCTATTTTTCTTGGGAGGGTGTGGGTAATTAATAATTTTCATTATACTGTGATGCCTTCAGATTTCATTCTATTATCAGTCTGATGCAAATACAGTTCCTTGTGGAAACAGGGCAGCAGTTGCTACTAAATGAAATAAAGAGTGGCCATAGCATATAGATGGTTTAGTAGTTCACTGTTTGCCTGTGTCCAATATAATTCAAATTTAATACAGTGCTAGTTTCTTTTTGCAGTGCATATCACATTAGGATTTCTCTTTGTCTCTTCTGAGAAAAGCCTTTTTAATCACTCCTACTGATCTTTTTATTCACAATAAGGTGTCATTTAGGGTTGCCTGGGAAGTGTGGTGAGGTGAGATGGCTGAGCATGTCTCTACTCTGCAAAACCAGCAGATCAGCTACCCACAAAATTTGCAAATAACAGCTCTAGTAATGTAGAACAGCTATATGGCACACTTCAGTTTCTTGTTACTCTGATGCTGTGGGATTCACAAGTCATTAGGTTTGGCTCAATGGCTCTGTAGGACTGGTGAAGTCTCTTGCTGTAAAAGGTTTCTTTCTACTCTAAAAAACACAGTTTGAGATGGTACACACTTTCACAATAAGAACTGAACCCTTGCACCTGTCTCCATAGGTTACCAGCACCATCTGCTATACAAACATGATGATGGTTCCTACAGTGCCTTTGGGAAATCTGACACCCAGGGCAATACATGGTGAGTGGCCAGAGTTGGTGCTGTCATCCCAAACCTAGCATCCATTCTATTCCCTGTCTGTCTGCAACCCCGGAATAATCTGTGCTCTGCCCACAGGCTGACCGCTTTTGTGGCCAGGTCCTTTGGGCAGGCCAGCTCTTACATTTACATCAATAAAGATCACGTGCAGGATGCTGTGCTCTGGCTGCAGAAGCATCAGTTATCCAATGGCTGCTTCCAGAGTGTGGGGAAGCTCCTCAATAATGACTTGAAGGTATGACTGATGCCCATGGACACAGGAGTTGGAGACAGGGTCACTTACCCAGGCTCTTCTGCTGTGCTTGGTAGCACGAAGCATGGTTTAACTCAGTCAAAGCACCTTCCCAGAGCAGAATGAAGCATGGCCTAGAAGAACTTGCATTTCCTCTATGTAACTTTTTAAAATTTACTGAGCATTCTCATTTTTACTCTAGATAAATGGCACTGTGACTGATTGTGCCAAGGCACATTAAGGGCACAGGGAGAAATGTTTGTATTCTATAATACTTATACAAAATATTCTGGCTGGATTGTCCCTCTTCTTATGCATTATGATCGGCGGTAAAGACTCTTGAGATAGGCCTAACTTTGTGCTTTAATATGGAATGACCTGAAGACTCTGTTGTCCCTTCATTGCCTACCAAGTATTACTTTTCCTTGAGCTTGGCACTCCCAGATTGATCCCTGCACTATAGCTGAAAATGCACAGTGATCATACCCTGGTGCTCAAGTACCAAACATCTGCATGCAGTGTGACAGAATGTGGGTTCATGTGTTCTGTAAAAGAAAAAAATAATCAAGACCAGTCAGAATGCAAAATCATCCTACTAAACACAAGGCAAATGTTTGAAATAAAACAGGCTGATATTTTAGCAAAGTAAAGGTCTATACTTTTTTTTTTTTTTTCATTTTTTAATTGGATGCAGTACAAACTAAAAACAAAGTGTACATATAGACTTCATCCTTGTTTGACTTCTGTTCATTTCTCAGTGTGGGCTTTCTATTTGAATACATGTTTTTAGCACAACAAAGTGCTCACTCTTTGCACTTTGAAGTTTCTACTATTAGCGTGAACAATGCTTCACAACAACTTCCCCCTCATTTATGGTGCAGTGTTGACTCCTCTCTCAGGATACTGGTAGAACTTCACTGAGAATGCTGGTCCTCTGGTGGGAAAAGAGACTCTTGGATGCCTGTTTCCCCTTGTTAATCTGTAGCTTCTCACAATCAAATAATTTATACACAAACTCACATCTTGTACACAAATCCTGCATCATAAAATCTTTGTTCTAGTGTCCAATTGTAACATATTACAAAAGAGAATAAACAGTTTACCATTGCATCAAGAATGCCCACAGGCATGCTTCTATACTATGGTAGTTATGTTATCCATAGGCAGTTTCAGTAGCTGAAGAAAGACAGTACACATAATGTTTGGAGGCTAGCAGTGTTTGTTTTTGTTCCTTACTGATGTCTCTGTGTGATTTACAGGGTGGTGTGAATGATACACTCTCATTAACAGCATATATTGCTGCTGCCCTTCTGGAGCGCCAATTGGAGAAGAATGTAAATCACATTTAAACTATTTTAGGGACTGGGAGCATGTCCACACATAATTCCTCCCTAGGTCTCTGATTCTGGGGAGTACTCAGATTAAGTTGGTGACAGGCTCTGTCATGCCCTGCCTTTGTACATGATAAACTCAAAAATAAATTTTTAACATGGAGAATGTGTTCTTACTGTCATTGACCTGATGTACATCAAGCAGAGCATCTGCTATTCCCAACTTATCTTAGGGGAAACAGTTGTCACTGAAAATGATGTAGTGTTTGAAGGGATGATGTAGCGTTAATACTTGAAGATTGTTGATATACTGGGAAATTTACTGAGTTTCAGTTCCTTTCTCAGGATACAGTGCTGGATAATGCCTTGTATTGTCTTAAGAATGTTACATTTGATGAGGCCACCCTTTATGTCAAGGCCTTGATGGCTTATGTCTTCTCACTGACCAAGGACATGAGACAGGAGCTCCTGGATAAGTTAGAGAAAGAAACTGGTAAGTTGTTGCCTTTCAAATACTTTGGATTGCCAGAATCACAGAATTGTAGGGGCTAGAAGGGACCTCTGGAGATTGTCTAGTCCAATCTCCCTGCAAAAGCGCATTTCCTAGAGCAGACTGCAAAGGAAAGAGTCTAAGTAGGTTTTGAAAGTCTCCAGAGAAGGAGACTCCACAGCCTCTCTGGTTACATTTTCCCAGTGTTCTTTCAGCCACGAAGTAAAGGTTTTTTTTTCTCATGTTAATATGGGATTTCCTGTTTTCCAGTCTGTGCCTGTTGCCCCTTGTCACTGGTCACCATTGAAAAAGACCTGGCCTCATCCACTTGACACATGCCCTTCAGATATTTATAAGCATTGATAAGATTTATTCTCAGTCTTTTCTAGACTGGAGTAATGAAGGTATTCAGTAACTCTAACTTCTCAGCGTCCTTCATTACCAGGGCACCTACCTCACTGAGCAATGGGTCTGCATTTTCCCTAGTATCCTTTTTGCTACTGAAATTCTTAAGAAGCCCTTCTTGTTGTCCTTGACCTCCCTCACTAGATTTAATTCCAAGTGTGTCTTAGCCTTCCTTGTTGCATCCTGCATGTCTTTACAGTGTTCCTATATTTCTCCCATATGTCCATACCCTTTTTCCACATTCTTTATGCTTTTTTTTTTTTTATTTGAGATGAGCTCTTTGCTCATCAATGCTTTGCTTACCCTGTTATTTTTGCTTAATTTCTTACTCCTAGGGATGCACCAATCTTAAGCTGGGAGGAAGTTGTGCTTGAATATCAACTCTCCTGGGCTCTTTTACCTTCCAATGCTCTAACCTGTGGGATACCTTCAAGTAGGTCCTTGAAGAGGTCAAAGTTGGCCTTGCTGAAGTCCAGGGCTGCAATCTTACTTACTGCCTTGTTTCTTCCACACAAGATCCTGAACTCCACTACTTCATGTTGCTTCAGCCAAGGTTGCCACATCTTTCACATCACGAATCAGTCCCTTTTATTTTTGGCAAGGACAAGGTCCAGCAACACATCTCTCTTCGTTGGTTTCTCCACCACCTGCATCAGAGTTATCTTCAATGCACTGCAGGAACCTCCTGGAATGTGTGTGCCTGACAGTGTTTTTTTTTTTTTCCAGTAAATATCTAGGTAATTGAAGTCCCACATGAGAGCCAGTGCCTATGATCATGAGACTACTTTCAGCTGCCTGTAGAAGTCCTTCTCCTAATCAGGCAGCCTGTAGTAAACATCCACAACAGTTCTCCCACATTAGCCTATTCCTTAATTCTTACCCATAAGGTCTCAACTCATTCATAATTCATCCCTAGGCAGATCTTGATACTTTCCTGTTGCTCTCTCACATGAAGAGCAACTCTACCACTTTGATTTGCTCGTTCATCTTTCCTAACATGTACATAGCCATCCATGACAACATTTCAGTCATACAAGCTGTCCCACCATGTCTCCACGATGACAGTGAGATCATAGTCCTGCAACAACACACAGAAATCTGGTTCCTCCCCATACTGTGCGCACTGGTCCCTTGTCTCTTAAAGTCAACCTATGCATTCTCTACCACTTAATGATTGTAATGTGAACTACAGTTGCAATCCAAGAGCTGACATCCACACAACATTTCACTGAGGAAGCAGTGCCTGGATGCATAGTAATAAGCAGTGTGGCTTCCTCATCCTAGTTTGGCATATGGCATATGAAAACTAGTTCATCTCTGTCACCACTAACAGGCCATAGCTTTGAGTATACACACAGGTGAAGAAAACCAGGCCTGCACTTTAAACAAAAAGCTTGTGTTCAGAATCAATCAGTTCCTAGCAGAACTGTTTCCTAGAAGAATGAGAATTTGGGGTCAGATCTTCAGCCTGGATCTCTCTGTGTTTTCAGAGGAAGAAATGGAGTCTAACATGTTTTCAGAGAACAAAAGCCACTGGGGGGACTGGCTTCTGAATTCTGAGTTTCTCCAGAAAGTTGCAGACATTTCTGGTGTTGTAAAGTAAACTGCCACACCTCCATGCATAGAAGGGCAGGAGGAGCTAATGTTCATAGGGGTCTGAAGTTCTTCTCTTCCACATTTCTCCATGCATCAGCAGAGCATCTGACATCAGATTCCAGTAGTGAAAGATCTTCTATGATTGAGATAGTACCCTACATCCTCCTGGCTCATGTCTCCAAACCAGACTTTGCTGTCAGTGAAAGTGCAGTCAGCAAGCTTGTGCACTGACTCAGTAAACAAAGAAATGCCCTTGGGGGATTTGCTTCCACACAGGTAACAATCTGGAGAAAGTTATGGTTGAAGAGAGATACTGTATGCAGGGTGATATGTGTGTGTCTTGTGTATGCACGTTGCTCCAGATCCATCCTTTGCAGAGAGGCATACATGAGCCCTGCTTGGGAAGGGGAATGCCATAAGGAAGTTTTTGGTTTTCTTTTTTGGTGTAATTGGGATCACCCAGGACTAGAACTGCTAGTCCCGGGCCCAGAAGCTGTGCTTGCCATCATACAGTCATCTAGAAGCCCATGAACTTACTGGCATATACCCTAGTTGTATCAGAGCATGATTCAGAGCCATTAGATGCAAGTTTTTCCCTGTCATGCCTGATTTAGTGCTGGATCTTGTACTGCTTTGCAACATAGCGAAGTGACTTTCTTTCTTTTTATCTTCAGGATACAGTTGTTAGCCTGCAGGCCCTGGCTCAGTATGCAGCCCTGATTCCTCATGAGATAAGAGATGTAAAGGTGACAGTGAAAGGCAAAGAGACTTCTCCACTAAAGTTCCATGTGCACAAAAATAATAAGCTAGTGTTGCATCAAGCATCTCTCCTTGAAATCCCAGGGATGTACAAAGTAGAGGCAACTGGCAGAGGCTGTGTCTATGTACAGGTGAGTATATATAAGAAACAGAGCTAGTAGATTTTGCCACTATCTCTTTAAGTGAGGATTTGATCTAAGCAGACACTATGGCCTCAAATTCTGTATAGGATTTGACTTCTTTCTCTTTGTGGGAAGGGTTTTAGCTAATTTGCTTTCTCAAACCTTAATATTATGTTTTTTTTTCCAGTAAAAACTGAGACAATGTTGGGCTGAATGAGACCTTGGATTACACATATCTGGGCCTTCAAACTTACTTAGGGCTACATTTGGAGGCTATATCAGACCACATGAGTTTTACGTAGCATGTCTGGACAGAAAGAACACCTGGAGCCAGCTGTGATAATTATTGGTTATCAGTTTGTTAAAAACTGGAGGCACAGATAGTCCTTTGGCTCATTCAGGAAAGTTCTGGGGTACTTGACAGGCATGCTTTCTTTTCCAACAGAGCACTCTGTACTATAACACCCCGCCACCAAAAACTGAAGTTGTCTTCCTCTTGGATGTAGAAACAATAACAAGAGAATGTGATGGTATCAGGAAACAGTTTGACATCCATGTATCTGTTAGGTATGAGGTTTTCTAAAGCTTTTCCTTCACCAGAAAGAAGTGCGAGCTTCCACAGTATGACCAGAACCCCCTAAATATCTCCTATTTTTGGCAAACACCAGGGTAGACTGTCTTCTCCTCTGTAGATTCAAAGAAGACCATGAAATGAGAGCTAAGGCCTGGGAAAGCAAGGGAACACATTTTCAGTGGCTTACATATCCCAACTATCTCCGTACAGAGCATCTCAGCAGTTCCTGGATCACTGGCAGATGGGACAGCAGTGTTCTCAAGAACCAGAGCTCACAGCACAGGGAGCATTTGGAGGCATGGTCTAAACCAGTGTATCTTGATTTGTATTGTCTATGCCCAACTGTCCTGAAAGAGAACAATGACAGCATTTTGCTTTTATTGACTGAGAAGACAAGAGAATCTCATCCACTCTCAATCTATAACATCAAAGACAACCCCCGTCTCTGTAGATGGCAGCATGTACATTAACCACAGTTACACAGTGTCTACATTTGCTGCACAATCTTTCTCCACATTGAGCAAGTAGATAGGGCAATGAGATTTTTTCCCCTTTCTCTAGGTAAGCTGCTATGCTTTCACATCACTGTAGAGCAGACCAGAATTTGGATTACAGTTTATCATGATATTCTGGAAATGCTGTGATGAGTTCCCCATCTAATGTTTCTCTCCTGCTTTTTTTCAGTTACACTGGGGACCGTGTAACCAGTAATATGGCCCTGTTGGAGGTGGATATGCTGTCAGGGTTCATTCCTATTAAAAAATCTGTGAAGGAGGTAAGAATTTTTCCTCAGGCCTTCCCTGAAGATATGAAGATCTGCTTTCCAGATGTATCTCAGCCAGAAATACCCAAATCTCTAAGAACTGCTGGAATATGATAGTTACTATGAAGTTATCTTACTATAAGTTAAATAAAATAAGCAAGTACAGATACAGTGGGCTATTTTACAAGGCAATTTTCCACTTGCTGAACTGATTGTGTAATCTGTTGTGTTTAGTAGTAAGAACCACTTATGAGGTAAGAAGCTAGAATAGAGCTGAAAACCACCTAGTTAGAACCATCTGGTGCACACTGAAGCTTCTCACTGTTGACATTCAGAAGGATACTCCATAAAGCATAGTTGAATCCCATAGAATTGTTCAGTGACATGCTTCATTGTTCTAGGAGATAACTGTAAGATCCAATATATTTTTCTACTTAATAGCTTTACCTTTGCTACAAGTGCTTAAGGTAGGTTCATCGGTCAAAGACATTAGTTCCAAGTTTAAGAAAATCTTTTATGTTCTCCTAGAAAATATCAAGGCTCTTAGAGAATGCAGGCTCTCCCTTGACTCCCTTGACTGCTATCATCAAAATAATGAGCTGACAAATATCAATCTACAAGTGAGACAACAGGCAAAGCTAATGAGCTGATGATAATCAAGCTTATTCTCTTGTCTTCCTGCATAGTTGGAGAATGTACTCTTGGTGAAAAAGACAGAGATAAAACCAGACAAAGTCATAGTCTACTTGGAAGAGGTAAGAGGAAGACCATAGAGTCAAGTAGTATTAAAGAATTTGCTACTTTATTTTGGGACTCTCATAATAGCAACAGCAATATTTTTTGTTGGGACTTGCATAGATCAGAAAATACAAATCTCTATGCTAATCATACAATCCAGAATTGGCAAAAAAGAGGGCGAAAGAACCTGGAAAAGTGTAGAAAGAAATCTCTGATGCAGGTGGAATAAAGTTGGAATGCAGATGACTGAGTGTCTGTTCTTCCCTCTAGCTGGATAAGACTTCTCTAAAGCTTCTCATATCAGTGGAACAAGATAATGAAGTACAGAACCTGAAACCAGCCACAGTGCATGTCTATGACTACTATAAACCAGGTGAGATTTCACTGGTGTAGACGAAGAGTCACTAACTTACCTCCCACTCAAACACAGTGCAGTCTATGTCATTTGTTCCATTTCTGTCCCTTAGTTCAGTGCACTTCCTCCTTCAAATTCAAGCTTGGGTTTCCTCTGTACAGTACTTCTACATTTAAGTTTCAGAATCACTTTCTTTTCTGTTCCTTGAGATGAGACTGCTGGACACTAAGATTATGTTTTGGGGTGGATATTCAAAATGACTTTGTTTGTTTGTTTGTTTGTTTAATTGCTCTAAATTCAAGCTAGGTCTCTGTGGAAAGAAAGCTTCTGTCAGTTTACCATGTCTTCTTCCACTCCTTAGTTCTCTTGAACTAAGTTATGCCACCTTAATCCATCAGAAGGCAGAATTAAGTTCTGTGCTTTTCAGGTATGCTGTATCAATCCAACCATCCAGTAGGTTCTGTCATGTCCCAGAGGACAATAGGAAAATAATTTCTTAGCCTGTTATCTTGAGACTCAAGTTGGAGTTTTAAAAAGCAGACATTATTCATTTTTGGCACTGGATACATGGTGGATCATCTCTGCCTACCATGCTTGTCTTGCACAAAGTATCTTCAGCCTATATACATTACTTGTGTCACACATGCAAAGGTTTTCCCTGGCAGTACATATGTATTCAGTACTTCCACCAAAATAATTAGCATAGGATTCTGCCCTCTTGCACATGCTCAGTCTTCTGTGATGGTGGTCTTTTGGGGTCTCTGGTGGTCATCAGTGGTCTTCCTTACTATGTTCACTGATGGGTCTTCACACATGCTCAGTTAGATTCTTGCCTTGATTGCACAATACTTTCACAATGCTTTCACAATACTATCATCTGATTCAAAGCAGAACTTCCCTTATCTACTTGGTACAAAGAACAGACTCTTCCCCTTATCTAAGCAAACTACAGGACTATCCATTAACGAGCATTAGCAAGCTTAACAATATCACTACAACCTGTATCAGCCCTTTAAAGCTCTAAATGAACTATTAGACCAGAGATCTTGAAGTCATTCTGAGCCTCTACCTGATTGTTCTCCATGCTCAGTATGAGATAGTACACAGAATAACAAGAATTATTTTAAAAGAATCAATATGCAAAATTACCACTGCAGAGATAAATACTGTAACCTAGTATGCTCTCTCTTTGCTATCTCATCCTCTACCAGAATTTTTGTACTTGTTATAAGACAAGAATGTACTAATTGTCAATAAAAAAACAAGGCTACTGGGAAAGCCTACCAAAAGGTTTTCTGTTTAAAAAACATCCTTCTATTATGTAAGGCACTCTAAAGTAATGCCTCCTATTTATTTCCATGGAAACTGAAACAGATACAAAGACCACAGTAATACTATTTGATAGAGCAAATCCTTAGTTACGAAACACCACTTTTCAACATAGGCGCCACCATTAACTGTGCACCATTAACCAGTGATGAACAAGAGCCTGCATAAAAAAATCCACCAGCAGAGGTGACCTACTGTTGTTGCCCCTGTTGAAATGCATCATCCACTGCCTTACTGTGCCAACATCCACTATTTGGTCTCCATAACCATTCATCAAGTGTCGATGAATATCAATGAGAGCATTTTTTTCTTCATGGATATATCAGTTCCTCACCTTTTCTTCATATGCACTTCAGTGTCAGATGCCATTTTGTCAGACTGTCCCTCTTCTGCTCCTCTGTTGCATGGCAACAAAATGTAAAAGAATACTGGTGGCAAGGTTCAGCCTTTACTGCCATACCACCACCATCTGCCTCTGATGTTCTGGGCCAACACAATAAAATATGCAGCATTGCTTTTGGATTATCATACTATATAATAGGATCTTTTATAGATGGAGTGGAGACGAATCAAGGAAAATTCTAGACATTTTTCTGTTCCTATATTATCATCCCTAAAGAGGGGAAAATAAAGACAGTGGGATGGTTGTATTAAAGGGAAAGAAGCTTGGTGTTATTTTACCTGTAGTTCTGCAGCTCACCATGCATTCTCCCTTTTTTCCTACAGATGACTGTACAGCGAGAGAGTACAATTCCCCTTGCAATTCAGGTTAGTGTTAATAGGCTTTCAAGATGGGAACAACTGAAACAGCTGGAACTGAGAAATGGCTGTAAGCAAACAAAGCAGCCACCTCTGCTCTGTATTTAATTCAATCATGTACTGATCAGAGATTGATTTGGAATCTACTGTGCTAGTTGTTGTCACTATTTCTAGTCCAAATATGCATACCAGGGCTTGTTTAAGAGTTTAAAGGATCCATTTTTATTCAATTTCCATATGTCCTTCAGATGTGCAGTTCTCACAGCATCCCAAATCTGAATGCAACTGGAAATGCAAATGAATGCAAATGGAAATTTGTCAATCACAACAAGATGTTGCAACTTATTCTCTTCTTGGCCCTTAGATTTGCTCCTAAGTATTTATCATCCACTATACCTTATCTTGCTTTCTCTTTCTGCAAATGTCTAGGTAGAAGATTCTGACAAGAACACCATGGTTCTGGAACAAGCAATCTGAAGTCCCTGCTTTCATAAGTAAAACATGATTACTCTGGCTCTCCTGATGTACAGACTTCTGCTTTGCTGGATGCACCCCCTTTCATTTGATGCCTTTATTTTCTGTGTGAAACCTGACTTGATATGCAGTAGTTTGTGTTCAAGTGAAATAAACAATGTGAAACCTGAAAAGAAGGCAATGACTTGATAGTTCATTAAATCTGCACAGAATTCTATGTCTAGGAAAAAAAAAAAGAGAGAGAGAGAGAGAGAAACATTTCTTAGATCAAATTTACATGTTTTTCTTTTTGTCACTATATTGGCTTAGGTATTCATCTCCTCCCTCAGATCTGTCTCTGACTGTCTTCTCAATTGAGCTAACACAACAGATTGTTTGCAAACAAACTGCAAACAAAACAAACCATTTTTAACCTTGATCATGGCCCTCTGAATCATCTTTCAGTCACAGATGAAGAGTAAGAACAGGCAAAGGTAGGCCAAGGGAGAATTACATTACCAGTTCTCCAAATAACTTTATAATGGTGTATTATGAAGGGAGACCATTAGGCCAAAATAATCCTCCCCAAATTCTCTGTGTGTTGTGTAGCCTCTTGATTGTTAATACTTCTTACATCAAGGAGGAGTATTTTAGAAATTCCATGAGGGCATGATCCTTCATAGGACACCTTCAGATCCCAGTTCCATTTCAAACTCTACAGGATTTCTTTTCAACACCTTAAAAAAAAACACACCTTAAAAACCAGTCTGCCAAGCCATACAAAAGAAGGGTTAAACATGGATGGGTTTGTGGAGTCCCTTTTTAAGTCTGGTTCTTCTTTTTTAGGGAAGTAAACATTGTAGAGCAATATGTGGTGATGAACTCTGCATGTAGGATAAGCTGCTGTTGAAGTGTAATGCAAACAGATGACTTTAATAGATGTTACTATGCAGTGAACTGTCTGCGATCTTCCATAGCATATGGCTGTTTCATTTTCTTGATGACACGGCAAACCGAGTACTGATATCCTTACGGTTTCCCGTATGTACCTATGTTGCAGCAATATATCAGACAGTTAGCTTAGAGAACCTCAGAGAGCAAGCAGATGAAGATCATACTAAGGACAGAGGGTACACTAACAACTGTGTAAAAGACTGTTGTCTGTTACCAGCTTGTAGTACCAGGACTGTGGTAGTATTGCAGGATGGGAGCAGGGGTCACAGTTAATGCTCTATTGCAAATGCTTGGGAAAGCAATTATCCTCCTTTGTACGAAGCTTGTTAGGTCTTATCTAGACTACTGAGTTCAGTGCTGGTACTCTCCTAGTACAAAATATTAATAAACTAGTGAGAAAGGTGGTCAGGGGCTAAAGTGTGGCCTGGAAAAGAGAAGGCTTTGTAAAGGACCTAGTAGCAGCCTTCCAGGACCTACAAGGAGGTTCCCAAGAAGGCATAAACTGTTTCTTCGTGGTAGTGTGTGATGGAAGGCAGAGAGACAGAAGACATGAAATGAAAGATTCATCCTGGATATAGTGAGAACAAGCAAACATTGGAAATGGTTGTTTAAAGGACTTCTACAGTCTCTATCCTCGTAGGTTTTCATGACCTGATTGGATAAAACCCTGAGCAACCTGGTCTGATCACATAGCTGATTCTACTTCGTGCAGGAGGTTGGGCTATAGACATGTCACGGTTTGTTCTGACCTGAATTATTTGGTAGTGAGTGCTGAGTCCTACCACAGCACAGGAGATGGTTTCCTTGTACCAAGAGTGAAAAGTTGCTGAATGACAGGTTAGCAGGAAAAGTTGCTTTCTAGGTAAGTACAGAAGATCAGAAGTGCTGTTGGAGGCAAATTAACTCTATGTCCTCGCAAATAAACATTGGAGAGTCAGGAATCAATATAACTCCTATGGGATAGATCACAAAATACTTCAGAGCTCAGGTAACTCTGTGCCACCCATCTGCTTGCAAACAGTCTGCCAAGAAGATACTGGAGTTATACCATAGCTACTTTGAAAGTAATGTTACCTATTTTATTATGTTGGCCCACAATGACAGAGGCATGCAGACTCTTGCTCATCACTGGCTGATGGTGGTGACTGTTGAAAAATAGTGTTTTGCAGCTGAAGATTTGTTCTATGAAATAGTGTTATTGTGCTTTTTTGTATCTGTTTGTTGTGGTGTTACAATTTTTTTGTTATCGATATTCCATGTCATAACATCATGTAGTGCACTGGGAGTTAAAGAGTTAATGCTGCAGTTCCTTGGATTGATGATTGCTCCAGGTACATACCTCAGAAAAGAAGAACTACAGCTCCTGAAAGTCTTCATTATCACATTTCCATTTTCTGTTCAGAGGGAAATATAAAACTGACTGGGAGTCGTGAGTCTGCCTTTTCTTTCTGCTTGTCTCTGTGGTGTGTGCTCGCTAGCCTTCTCATCTACAGCAATAGTTTTGGACGCACTCTCTCATTTATTTGATTTATTAGCTTCAATTCCAATTATATTATACATGTGTTATCTCACATTCCGCTATCATATTTAGTAAATTAGTTGTAAAGCAAGCAAAGGCAGTGATAGAGCCTTTATTTGAGGTAGAGGAGCTACAGAAATAGATGTTAGAGATAAGGGAATGAACTCACCCCTCCCAGCGACTGTTTAGGTTAAGAAACACAGCCGCCCCTCATTCAAGCACTGGCATGCCGGAAGGAAGGGAGCCAGGAGTGGGGGGCAACCCTCACAGGTTCTGAGCATACCTGTGCTCCTAGAAGCACTGCTGGAAGCACCACCAAGAGGGAGAGAGTGAGAGGTCGGGTGGACCTGGGCTCCTCCGCTCTGGTCACTCAGACGCTCATTCACTGGTTCAGGCTGTGACCACGCAATCCCATTAGTTTTCTCCCTTAGCTTATTGCTACTGTTTGTTTTTAGGCCCATCTTCCATACTTCTTCCCTTCCAACTCTCTTTCCTGGGGCATGAATCTGTGGGTTCCTCCTCCCTATTATTCATGGAATAGGGTCAAACCAGGCTGGAACCATGACACTGTGTAGTTTCCATAGAAATAAATAGGAGACATTACTTTCAGAACAAGGTATGTAAATTTCTACTCTGCTTGGCAGTTCCTGAGGGACTGCAATGTCACTTGAGACAGAACATAGAAATGAAAAAGTGTTTAGAAGGTGCCCAGCAGTTGCTGAAACAGAACATTTTTCTTCACCTTTTGTGAAGCAACCTTTTTTGTTGCCGATAAGCAGTTGTCCTAGAAAGGCCACCCAGGAAATGGCTGGCAAAGAAGGATGATCTGTGATGGAGGAAACTTCCCTGATACACTGCAGTGATGTGGAGGTGATAGTGTGGCAGTACTTCCAGTTTCAGTTTTGGCAGGCTAACAGCTTCCTGCTTATACAGGGAAACTGTGCTCCCTCCTTTCTTTCCCCTTCTTCAACTGCTGGCACTTTCTGGCATCTCCATTAACACCATCAAGAATAGCATTGGTATGAAACCATGGCAATACTGCACGGGGGCAGCACCGCAGGGGCTCAAAAGGAACCTCACAAAGAAATACTAGGAGCATAGAGACTAAGCGCACCTGCTCAGTGAGCCCATGCTGCAGTGCTCAGATTCATACTGCACAATCCCCAACCTTCCATTCCCTCAGCCATTCTCCTGTAAATAAGCAATCTTGTCACCTTGTTTCTGAATGGAGCGTGTAAGTAAGGAAATGAAGTGTGTGAAAAAAAATAAAATGTTTCCAGGCTATGGATTCTAGTCAGCCTGGAGCTGTACAGCTGCAAATGAGGGGCTGAGGAAGTTGGCAAACCAGAAGGTCGACATAGAGCAAGCTTCCTTAAGATAAGGATGTACAGTAGATGTCAAGGAGGTCTTTGCCTGTTGAGGCAAATATCTGGATCAAAGTAAGTGGCCAGTGTATGTACTAGCTTGGTAACCTGAAGGTTTCTCAGTTCTGCTGACTGTAGTATAGGTGCTGCTTGTTCTTGCTGATCTCAATTAGAAACACTTTTTGAGTGAGAATCAAGGACACAATGAATAGCCTTGTTAAAGTCTTAAGCTCAAGCAGATAACTTTATTAAGGAAGACAGAAACCATAGGGACGCAGGGTCTTGTGAAGATAAGGCACAATTGCTGCTGCAATATCAGAAGAAACCAGTCTGGCTACTATCCCCCCTAAAGCCCAAAAGTTCACAGCAAGGATGACTTTGAACCATCACGAAGATGACTACTAGCCTTCATCCAACGATCATCACCAGATGGCGCCCAGAGATCCCTCCCATTATTTTAGAGCACCGTGCAAAAGGGTGGAACACTATGTTAATGAGTTCCCGGAAACTCAATGCATATGTAACCCATTTCACGGAAATCTGATGAATACGTATATACTTTGTCTTTGTATGTATTGCTGAGTGCCCCCTCTGAGTGCATGTTTGGTGAGGCACACCCCCATGCACCCAGAGCTGAACTAAAGGACTACCTGCTTGACATAACTCACTGGCATATCAAGTGACTCTACCAAGTTTCTCAATTTCAAGTGCCAGAAAAAACCTCTGTGTAAATGAAGATGAGGCATAAGTAGCTAGCAGATGGACAGGTGACTTCCTCCCATCACCTCACCATAGCAGCTTTCAGAGTTTGGTTGCCCAGATGGCCTGGAGGAAATGTGGAAATCTACTGTTAGGAAAATTTCTGTTCCAATAAGCTTGCTCAGTCATCTTTATCCCCAAAATAGAGACAGGGGAGAGTCTAAAGCTTTCTTTATTCGAATAAAGGGAGAGTACACTGGGGCACACCCCTGTGGGAATTCTCAAAGTACTGGGAGACACAGTACTCTGTACCCTTTTTTTAATTCTGTATCCCAATGCTAGTGAGCCCTTCCCCCTCTCCCCATTGGCTGAGATACTCAGGGTTCACATTCTTGTTGATTCACCTATCAGCCACCTCCCCCCACCTCAGTAGGTACTCCCCTGCATTTCCTTTGTTTATGCATGCTTTGTAATCTGGGTTCTGAGTTGTTTTGCCCAAGTGGAACTATTTTGTATCCTGTAAAGTCTGTCACTCTTTGTTTTGCCCAGCAAACAAGACTCATGTACAGGTGCTAAGCTAGCATCTCCTGGCATATGCTTGCAAGATAAGTTTATTTAACCAGATCCTTGTGACTGATGCTCTTCTTCTCAGCTTTTTCTTTATCTTGTTTTGCAGGGACTCCTTATCCTTCCTCGTTCTTCCCAAATTTTATTTTGCAAGGACACTTCATTCTGGTTTCTCCTTCACTTCCTATAAAATTTTAGGACAGTACAGAAAGGAGCTATAGGCATTGTGGTGAGTAACATCTCAGTTACCAAAGGATATATCTGGGAAATAAACAAACAAACAAACAAACAAATAAAAATCTCTTAAAAGGAATGAGAAAGAAGCCGCTTAAGAAAGAGGATTTTAAGAAAACTAGATAGCCTCTAAGGTGACATTGTTAGGGAGTTGTTATCAAAAATAAGTTGCATACTTAAAATCTATCCATGTAGAAGATAGTTTGCATAATGAACAGATAGGGCTTAATTGAAGTATTCATAAAGGTTTGATGAGTATGGCTTACTTGGGCTTCTGTGATTATCTGTCAGTGTTGTGAAAACAGGATTGAAAGATTAAACTGCTTCTAGTGAATCAGAAGAAATCTGTTTCTTAGGCTTTCACTGAGTATTTCACAGAGCTTATTTTCACTGAGATAAACCCTAATACACAGGCTCACAGAATCAGAGAATTGTAGGGGTTGGAAGGGACCTCTAGAGATCATTGAGTCCAACCATGCATCCTGAACTCATATCTAAGGTTAGAAAACCCTCTGTGTATACTCCTACTAGAATATTCAGTATCTATCTGCCTAGAATTTGGGCTTCTTTTGTAGATGCAAAATCAAAAACACTCAGCTGTGATGAAAAACAACCCTCCCTTTCCATAAAGGAGAATACTCAATGTCTCTTTAGGGCTCAGGAGTCCCTGGTCGTCCCAACTCTCCTTTGCTCAATTACTTGGCAAACTCTCCTGAAAGCATGCCTACGTTAAGGGGCTGCTGTGTATTAGTCTATATTCAGGTATATTCTTCAGTTTGGAGACAGAGTAACATGCTATAAATCTGCCTTTCTTATTTATCTCATTTTTAGCCCCCAAAACAGCAAAGAAATACAAAACTGTAGAGCTACATTGAGGAATAATAAGTCTTGTTATGGGGAAACACTGTACAATACACAGATTCCAAAGTTTATTCCAAGACTTTCTTCTCCTTTTTGAAGTAACAGGCTTTCAAAATAGCTACCACTGAGAACTACATGAGACTCTGTGGATTCAACTCATGGTCTGTACTATCTCTGTGCAAAGTCAGCATGCTTTTAGGCTCACATGCATTGGCTTGCTAACATTTAATGCCGCAGGTTACATTTCTGCTAAACTCAAACAGCTACATCAATCTGTATCAACTGACAGGAAAGCCGAGACACCCAATAGGTGTGTAATTTAAGCTTTTGTGAACAGATACAACTTCTTAAGAACGCCTGAATTTCTTTTGTTAACCTCATCTGATTTACCTTAAGGGTAAAGGCCCTGGAACATAGCTTACCTTTGACATTCAGAGGCTCCTCTCCAGAGAAAAGTCTACAATTTGTGACTTCTTGCGTCGTACAGTTTGACAGATAATATCTCAGAGTGGACTTATTCCCACTCTGCCTAGAGAGTCATGCAATTGAAACTGATGATACGCTGATAAGAAACGTTGTTTATGCTGTCCTGACAGCCAGACCTAGTAACACCTGGAAGTGTATTCATATGTATCAGCTTTTGTTTGTTGATCTGCTCTTCCTTTCATATGCAGTTCACTTTTCAAAGTAAGTCGAAGGGATAAGGGTGCCTTCAGGGTACTGCAGGTTTCCAGTGTTGGCTCCTTGGACATAGCCAAAGCATTCTGATCTTCCCTTTATGTTTTTTAACATCCCAATTAAAGTAGGGAGTAGAAAGGTGAATTAGCATGCATTGGCCTGTCATCTTTTGTGGGATGGGAAACAAAGATGAGAGGATTTGTGGTTGCAGCCTCTCTAGTACCTCTGCAAACATGGACAGTCCTAGTCGTGATAGGAAATGCAGATTCTTAACTGGATCAGTTATGCAGGAAATATAATACAGAGCGAGGAATGTAGGGATGGTGGTTTATAAAGACTTACGTGAAATGCAAGGCTAAAGAGGTCAGAGGAAGACTTACGAAATAGAACAGTCATATGAGTTTCTGATCAGAAACAGGACAAACTGGCTTGCAGAAAGCTAGTTTGTAATGAAGAGATAATTGCCTCAGCTTCCTCAGAAACTTACTTTCATTTTTCCGGAAGAGAATATTGTGGAAACTGACATTCAGACCACATCTGGTAGGAAGGCAGTGTTATCTGGAACTGTCAAACTGTCTTCCTTAAACACCAACATAGGATGAATTTAGTGACTCCTTAAGCTCACATTTAAAGAGTGTTGCTTACATATGTATATGTAATGTATATGTATATGTATATACGTATATGGGGTTCACTTGCACTCAACCACTGCTTACCTAGCAGCTTAATAAACAAACAAACAAACAAACAAACAAACAAACAAATAAATAAAACTTGAAAAGCTTGGAAAGGTGCAATTTTCCAGTAGAGCCACTGAGTGTCTCCATCACTCCGAGGCTTTCTCTATAAGGTTTAATTTCTTTGCTAAAAGAGGTTGGTCTACAAAATGTGAGCAGGTGATGGTATTGATGAAATGAATTCTGGATTACATTTGAGCACAATGTTAGAAAGATTTCCGGGCAGTTTTATGAAGTACAGCATGAGGCACACTGAAAACGATTACAGGATAGAACAAGTGCTTCGTGAGAAGATATTAGAAAGGCTGAGTTTGTACCAGATGAGCAGAATTTGGAGAGCAGTTAGGGGACTGAGATTTACAAAAGAAATACAAAAGAAAACAAACAAAAAAACGAAGGAAGTGGATAGAGCAAGTGGAAAATTGTTCTGTAACAAAGGACTGCTTTCTTCAGTTCTATCCAACATAGAACTGGGGACACGTAATATGGTAGATTCTCATTTTAAAACAGGTTAAAAAATTGCAAGAACCTGCTGCTATGGGAGTTTTATTAGGAGCAGGTATCAGCAGATTCACAAAGCCTGTGGACTAGCTCGTGGAAAACCAGTTTATAAAAATAGAGGATAGGTAGTAGCAATGTGTTCATTAAGGTCCCTACTCCCATGCTTCGATGTGGGAGTAGAACAACAGAAATGAATTATAGATATTGGCCAGGTGTACCTGCTGTCTCTCTCTTCTGTGTAAGTATTAAGTGTATCAGAATCTGGTGAACTGGAAGATCCAGAGGCTTCCTTTTGTTCCTAGGCCAATGGAGCTTCTTATCCATTTCAATTCCCATTAATAGCAGGGTCATCACATTCACAATACATATGTAAATACAGTTTGATACAAACAGGAAACAGCACTTTAAAGACACTCATATAAACAAAGCATGAATAGCCTGTTTCTAAGGATAGATCTTAGATCTCTCTTGAATTTTTGGCTCCCAAAGGACTAATCGTACTTGCTAGCTAGAAAGACTTTGAGTTTGTTAATGTGTCAAAGGTGTGCACACAACAGAACACAATCAGACAGGATAGGAATAGTTTAAGAATAGTTTAATAGTTTAAGAATAGTTTAAGTACAGAGTGGTGATCAGGTACAAAACCTGTCCTCACCAGTGCACTGACCAGAACCTTCTCACATACTAGCAGATTCGTTTACTCCACTTCTAATTTTTCACATCTCTGCTGTGTCTCGATCTCATTTCCATTTCTGTGATTATTACCCCAGACTGTAGTGCTGCAAATCAACTACTCTTGTTATGTTCCAAAATCCCTCTCCCGGAATCACTCCATAGTAAGTCCTGAGTCCTCTTTATTGTTTCCCTTGGTTTGCATGGATTTCAGGATGAGTTTCTTCCCTTGAATTACGTTTAGTGGATTTTGCAATGGGCACAAACGGCATAGTCGTTCATGCAGCCGTTGAGGGTTGTAGGAGCAGTTTATTCACAGGAATTAAGTCGTCTGGGTTTCCAGCCCCTTGTCTTTGTTTCTTTGATCACGCCCAGCCTTAAAATAAATAAATAAATAAATATTGAAATAAAAGAAAAAAAAAATTAGGCAGCCAGACACTTTTCCATCTGAATTTAAAACAAAACAAAACCAAGCGTTTGGAGACCAAATACCTCACTGAATGGTGTTTTTTCAGTTTTTCAAGCAGCAGCAAATGTCAGTGATTCTAAGTCACCAGGACTGGATCTCCTGTAAAACATCACTGAGTCTGGAGATGTCTTCTTTCCATCATCATCTGTAATCTGGGAATAAACTCATTAACTCCAAGGTGGTGTTAGTAAGTAAGCATTCTTTATTTATTAGTTCTGTGTGCGAGGGGATTTAGCATAAGCTAGTTTTGTGAAAACAAGTATTGCTCAGTTAGGGATATCACCAACATGAAGCTCAAATTTTAATTGATGTTTGTGCCCTCATCTGGATAACTGACAACTGATATTCACCAGTAGCCAATCAAGGCAAGGCTGAAGCACCCGTGTGGATTGCTTCTCTCCTCATTTCTAAATGTAGTAGTTAAACTCTGGAACTTTCTTTACTCTCTTCATGTAGATTTTTGCTGTGCACCTGGATGCTTTGCATGATCCAGGCAGAGAACACTGCAGTGATTTGAAGAAGTAATTACACAAAATATTATGTTAATATATCCTTATAAGCATAGCAGGTGAACTTGTTGTATAATATGAATAATACTTGCCTGCAACACTATAGAAGCCTTTAGACATTATGAATCATAATTGTGATGTAGCACTGTAAATAGGGAGGCATGTTGTAACAGTGTTCTGCTTGAACATGATACAAGTTAAAACAATATAGTCAAGCTTGCTAGTGTTCATTGATGGATACCCCTACTCTGTAATTTGCTTAAACAATGGGAAGAGCTATGTCTCTGAACCAAGGAGACAAGGAAACTCCGCTGATTCTTTGTGCAGAAGAAATAGGAGATCCTGCTTGGAATTGGCCACTGAATATGTAACACACCTCTGGGAAACTTGCATACGTAACATAACTCTGAGAAGCTTCTGCAAAAGTAACACCAGTTATGCATATAAATGGAATGTCTTCTGTGTAACCTATGTGTGATTGGAGGAGTATCTCCATGCAACCAGCGCTGACATTAAGAATACCTGCTGAACCATAATAAAACTTTTGCTGTTGTCTGTTTGCACTGATTTCTTCAACTCACCAGGCACAGCTCTTTCTGCTGCATCATGCCCGCTCATCAATGTTTTCCTTGGTATCAAGATAAATATTTTAGAAGCTACATAAAATTGCTTTAACCATTCTCCAGCAGAATTGATTGCAAATTTTCTCAGCAGAGAGCACGCTCTCTAAGCTGAGTGCCATGCCCTGCCCCGTACAGCTCGGTTCTGGCGGTTATCAAGCTAGAGCCATCGGTCCGTTGGTTCTCTTCCCAGAGCTGGTAGAGGAGACCGGGACACCGATGCGTGCCCCCACCCCCTTTTTATCGGGACCAGAGAAGCGAGGACCGCAGGCAAAGACAGCCGCCATGCAGGTTCAGGGACGCCGCCACCAAGCTGCAGCTGCCATCACCCGGGCAACAGAAAGCGGCGCCGTGGAAAGGATCATGTGCCCGGAAGTGAAATGCCTCGAGGACGGAAGTGACGAGCACTTGGGTGCCCCGGCGGCCAACGGTATTAAAAAGGAAAAAAAAAAAAAAAAAAGAAAAAAAAAGAAAAAAAAAAAAAAAAAAAAAAGGTGGGACCGGCGCGGTGGGCGCTCGTGGGGCATGTACCATCCTCGCCCTCCCGTCCCGCTCGCCAATCCACAGCGGCCGCGCGGTGCTCCGAGGCCGCACTGCCGGGACGGGCTGGGCCGCGGCGGAGCCGCCGCGAGGTAACGCCTCCGTCCCGCCCTCCCTGAACAACGGCGCTCGTGCCCCGCCCCGCCCGGCCCGGCTCGGCTCTGCCTGGCCCGGCCAGGCCTGGCTGCTCGCGGGTGGGGGCGTGTCAGGCAGCGGCGCGGGACTTCGGTAGCGCCGGGTCCTCAGGGGTAATACGGGACCACCGCCGGGCGGAAGCGGCACTACTGCTGCGAGAGCGGCGGCCGCAGGTGAGGCAGGGCCCGGGGCGCGGGCGGCCGTGGCTAGTTCCTTCGGGCCAGAGAGGGTGCGCCGCAAGTTGACAGTGCCCGCGGGGCGGCCATTGTCTGTCCTACCCTGAGCAACGGGAGCGGTGGTCGGCAGTAACTTCGCATCGCGGCGGCGTTCCCGCCTGCTCGGTAGCTGCCGGCCTCGCCGAGCTTCGCGGGGACGGGGTAGCGTCTTGTCCCCTCTCCTCCTCCGCCAGCATTCTGCGGCAGATTACCCCATCCCTTCCTTCTCTGTCTCCTTTCCCTCCTCAGCGCGGCGAGGCTGCGTTGCATTGTATCTATGTGTTGCGATGAATTGTCTGCAGGCAGCGCACGGGCGCCAGTACACCCTCTGTTGGATGCAACTCGTACTCGCCTAACTTCGCTCCCTGGGCTGCGAGCCACGCGGGGGTCTGTGGCCGCGCTCGTGCCCTCCGCTGCCTTGGTGGGGAACTGGGCGGGTGGGCTGCGGGGCGAAGAGCTCATAGTGCTTCACTGTCGCACCCGCTGCTGCCGGAACGTCTGGAAGCCAAGTTGCGGCTCCCTACGGTTTCCTCTCTCCGCCTGTATAGTTGGCAGAACGTGCTGCAGGAAACGACGGTAACAGGAGGACATGCCTTGATTGGCTGTTCTGCCCATATCTTTTGGGCAAATCTACGCAAATCTTGTTTGTTAATTTAGTCTCGCAAGAATGAAGCTACAAAGCCAATTAGAAGGTTAGAAAATATACTGCAGGCAACAGCTGTGTGCCCAGGGTGGGGAAAGCAGGTACAATTTTTCTAAATCTTATGTTGTGTTCAGTGACTGCAGTAGATGCTTGCTCTGAATCTGCTGCTGCTGCACTTGAGAAGAGCAAGGGGCCTGTAGGCAACCCACCTGTGTTTGTCTTGTGCGTTGTAATCAGCGTTCAGGTTAGGCTCTAGGCTGGCCCATGTTCTTGTGCCTGCTTTGTTCCATAAACTAGTTCTGTGTCTTTCATCTTCCTCTCTGCTGTGTTGACATCCTTGTCATGGTGTTAGTAGGTCTTCCTTGTCTGCCTTTCAGGGTGCAGTTCTGTGCTAGGAGTGATACAGTTTAGCTATTTAGCTGTTGTTAATTTCTTAATGTTGTTAATGTTTTGTTGTTAATGTTGTTAATTTGATGTTGTTAAGGTTGTTAATAAGGTTAATTTCCAGCAAGGCCACGTTTTTACTGCCTTTTTTTTTTTTTTTTCCCCTTGGGATCTATCAATTAGCTTCTATAATGGTTCACATGACTGTTCGGAGAACCCATCATTTAATATATGTTTTTTAGATTATTAATCTCATGGTGCAGCTAGTTGAGTCATCTAATAACTCAGTGATCACTAATCTGAAATAAAGAGGAAGGTGGTTGGAAGTTGTGTGTGGAGAGGGGAGAGAGGGTGAAGTCTGGGCTGTTTTGTGTGGAAGTAGCCTGTGTCTGGATTGGATTTACACTAACTCGGAGCTGCCTCCGTTGATGTACTTGCCTGCTGGAAGTGGAGCTTACCTCTTCATTTTTGTGTTTGGAAAGGGTTTTGTCTGTTAAATTCTTACCTCCCTTCTGCAAAGGGAGAGCATACTTCTCTATCCGTGTCCCCACAAAAGCTTTTTGCCTACAGAGAGACTGAACTTTTTTTTTGATTGCCTCTGTTTCAAGAGGTACTGGTGTTTCAGGAAGATTTTCCTTCTGCCAGGTCTTGATTATTGGGAGACCTAGATCAGTGTGAATCTCAAAAATGTGTGAAATCTTACAAATTGATGATGCCGTATATTGGTGTAATGGAGCACTAAGTTTGAAGCTAGCTTTCTCTTTCTAGTGCAGCTGTTGAGAGTAAGGCCATGTGCTACAGCTAAGCTGAACCAACACCTTATTTAGTTGCCTTCTCTTCCACGTGATTGATAGCTGTAGGGTCACAACCGAGCTATTTCAGCTCACTGTAATGTAAGCCAGAACTTACGTTTGAAGTGTTTTGTTTTTTTTTCTTTTTTTTTTTTATCTGCAAAGTTAGCAAGTTGTGTCAACTGATGGGAAGATCTAATGAGAATCAGAAGTGAAGTAAATGCTGGGAGGAACCTGTGAGGGCAGATTGAGAGTGGGCAAGAGAACAATGTCTCCTATTCTGTGGCAAAGGACTTTGTGGTCTTGATGTATGACAAGCTGGACATGAGCCAGAAGTGTGCACGTGTAGCCTGGAAGGCCAGCTGTATCCTGGTGTGCATTGAAAGAGGGTGGCCAGAGGATGATTGTCTCAGTTTGCTCTGTCCATGTGAGGCCCTGCCTGCAGGAATGCATCCAGGCCTGGGGCCTTCAGCGCAAGAAGAGTGCAGAGCTGTTGGAACATGTCAAGAAGATGACCACAAAGATGTTTGAAGTCAGGTTGGATGGGGCCCTGAGCAGCCTGATATATTGTAGAGTGGTTTAGGTTGGAGGGGACTTCAAAGGTTGCCTAGTTCCAGTGTTCCAGCTGTGTGCAGAATTGCCAACCGCTAGATCAGGCTGAGAGGTTGGGAACCATACCCACAACAGAAGGGGGTGGAACTAAATGATTTTTAAGGTAAGGTCCCTTCCAAGTCAAGTCATTCTGTGATACTTTTAGCTGTGCTGTAACATGTGCAGTTTCACTTTGATTGGTATATTTGTCCTATTCTAGGTACTTCTGTGTCCCACAGTCCTTTGAAGATATCTGTATTCTCTCTCTTTTCAATTACTCTAGTTTCAGTTGTCTCCTCCAGAGCTTTTATCTTCTAGGTAGGCTTATTGACCAACTATTTTTGTCTGTTACAGAGTTGTGGATGAGGACAGTAGTGGCCAGTTAGGAGAGAGTGTTTCAGCTGAGGAGAGGATGGCTGCATGGTTGAGTTGGTTGCCTGTGGTCACTGCTGGGGCAGTTGTAGGAAACTAGTGCTGGATTAGCAGGGAGACACCTACGCGGCACTTAAGGGCAGAGGTAAAGATGCACGGGGGGTCAGGGTTGGAATAACGTCAATATGCTGGTCAATTAGAGAATTTTAAGGATTTCAAGGAATTGAAAAAGAGTTTCAAGTTGTTGTTCGGAGCAGCTGTTCCCCTTATTTTATCAGCCATTCTCAGCACTGCCAGTGCTGTTGTTTTGCTTTGAAGTTATCTGCTGCTCTTAACACCATTCTGGAATTTAAAAATTGATAGAGAATATTGTTGCACCTCCTTTTATGCTGAGCCAGTCGCTTTGCTTACTGACCTGGAAAAAGTTGTTTGGTGAATGCTAAAAAGCTTGAAATATCTGGATTTAAAGAGATCTAGATACAGGGGCTGTGCTGGTGCTTTGTGATCCTGGAATCCTAAAGGTCTCATTAGAGGTCTGAGAAGTAGGCTGCAAGGGGAAGCAGTTGGTAGTTTGGTCACTGATACAGAGACTATCAAAAACTTTTTTTTTTTATTTTATGCAAATGAATCCTTCTAAATAATTTTTTTTCCCCCTGAAATCTGTTCCCATCTGATCATTTTTGTTTTCCTTTTTCTGACTTTAATGCTTCAACACCCCCCGCCAAGCTTTACTTCCTATATAGCCTATGTTTCTTCTTGCTACAAGAAAACTCCTCAGTTATCTCAGTGTATTACTTTTCTGCTAAGCACTTTTTTTTTCTTTTCAGTTTCACTTCTATTCCTCTTGGCTGAGAAAGGCCTGAAGATGGCATTCCTCAGTCCTGAAGGCCACTGCACTTCATCTTTCTGCTGCTGGAAAATCTCTGCGTGATTGATTCCTTCAGTAGCCTTCCCTTCACAAGTGTTGCTAGTGATCCCTTCATCCACTCTGCTTGTGTCTCCATCCTTACTTAAAGCAACTCACAACCCCAGATACCAGCTTCCAAATATTTGAGAACAATGAGTAGCTGAAAGTGCATGAGTTCAAAAAAGAAGGAAACAGTTGAGGAGGCTAAACTAGGAGAAGAGACTATCTGCAGGGCAGCAGAGTTTTAGGATAATTGTACCTCTTGTGGGACTGGAGGAAGAGGTGATAAGAAGTTGCAAAAGCGCTGTGGGAGACTGGAAGCACTGCTGATTCTCTCCAATTCCCTAGCCTTGAGATAGAAGTAATTGGGTCTGTAAACAAATGGTTGTCTGAATGAGCTGCAGCTGCTACCTCACTCTGCTGCCTGTTTAAGAATTCAAGATGCTGTAGCTTCCAACTGCAGCATGTCAATAAAAATATGAGAATGAGTGTATTACATTTCAGACTAGTAGTAAAAGATTTAAACTGTTAGCATAATTTGAGTTATTTCAGCCTTTGTAATCCCTATTCCTCTGTGATATAGCAAAGCTGTGGAAGAAGCCTGGTACTGGGATATTCAAATAAAAAGGCTGTGTAACACAGTGCAATACAGTTTGGCTCTTTCTTTAGCCTTACTTAGTTCCCAATTCTCTCAATTTAGAGCTGGAGTCAATCTCAGCCAAGCTCTTGGGATTCTGTCACCATGGAGACTGAGAGTGAGCAGAACTCTGGCTCCACCAGTGGGAGCTCCAGCTCTGGAGGAAGCACCCGTCCTCAGATATCACAGATGTCTCTGTATGAGCGACAGGCTGTACAGGTGAGGTGCTGTGTGCTGGGTATAAACGTGCATCAGTGAAAGGGTGGTGAGCCCTTTGTATGCATCTGAGTTGTCATGTGTCAAGGTGGGACCTCGAAGGGCTATTTGTTTCTGAATTTAGGAATTTTTGTGCTTGGCCTGACTTTTACTTTGTTTTTTGTAAGTTGCTCCAGCCTCTTAGATTAAATCTACTGTGATTCAATAGACTCAGTTTAGCATCATTATTCTAGACCAAGTCACTCAGTTTGTCACGTTGTTTCCTCTATATAGACTTTATCCCATGCCTGTCTAATCTTTTGGCTTCCCTGAGATACACTGAGAGATACGATTTGTCTTGGGCCACATATGCGTAAGAGGCTCTGAAATTAATGCCTCCTATTTATTTCCAAGGAAATGGCAACAGATAGAAAAAGCACAATGGTACTGTTTGATAGAATACATTTTTAGCTACAAAACACTGTTTTTCAACATGATTACTACCACTAGCTATGTATTTTTGCCAGTGATGAACATGAGCCTGCATGCTGTGCACATAAAAAATCTTGCAGCCGAGGTAACCTACTGCCACTGCTGCTGAAATGTACTACCCACTACCTCACTGTACTAAATCCATTGTTTGGCCTCAATAATCATTCAGCAAGCATCAGTGAATATCAGTGGGTGCAAACTTTTCCACATGGAAGAATTCAGTACTACACCATTTCTTCGTACACACTTCCATATCAGACAGCAGTTTTTCAGGCTGCCCCTATGCTGCCATCTGTCACATGGCAATGGCACATAACAGGATATTGGTATATGGGAAGATTCAGCCTCTACTGCCATACCGACATCCACCTCTGACATCACAGGCCAACACAATAAAACAGGAGGCATTACTTTTGGAGCAGCTCTCTTAAAATGTACAATATTGTTAAAATATTTTATAGTTTATATTTTTCAATTTTTTTCTTAAAATATAAAAGAGGAATAAAATCATAGTATTAATGGCACATTTTACTTTTTTTTTCTTTTTGAAACTAATGCATCAATCTGTTTTAATGGCAGTAGTTGGCATTATTAGTGAGGTCTTAAAATGTTCATTGTGGATTTTTGATGAAATTTAACTCTTCCTGTACTCCACCATTGACAATAGTTGTTCAAAATATGCATGCTGCCAAAAAGTGACGATGTGAATAAGGTGTGATTGATTGTGAAATGAAGGATATTTTTCTCCGATAAGAGGGGAATTATGAAAGTCTGGTAAAGAGATATCATATTTTTGAGTTGAATATCTAATTGCAACTGTATACATTCCATTTGAGAATTTGCAGGTACTATATTCATATCAACTGAAAACTGTCTTGCAAACATAATTTTTTTTTATTATTATTTTTATTTTTATTTTTTTACAATCTTGAAACGTATTTTCAAATCTATTTTATCAAAAGGGAAAGCATGTCTGCATATTCTTTGCTGTTTACAGGAATATGTTTATCCAGCGCATCAAAATACATACAATTATTTGCCATCACTTGAGTCAGCATTGTGCAGCACTGTTCTCCCCATGCCCTGGCTTCAGCTGACACAGCATTAATAGTGTTCTGCTGTTGCTGAGTGATGAATGTATGCCTGGGACCACTCTGTGGGGACACTGCCTTTGTAGCACAGGGTGGGCCACATTACAAACAGCGTTGGGCTGCATGCAGCCCATGGGTTGGATATGCATGCTTTGTCCTATATATTCATGCTGTACTGGAACACTTGACTGCCTCCTGAACCTTGAAAACTTCCAGGTTCCTAGATTTTGTTAAAATTTTACAGGTGTGCTTTTTCCCATCTTAGAATATACCTGTGAATCAGCCTGTTATCAGTTTTGTAGCTTTATTACCTATTTTTGATGTGCTAATCTGGTGGCTTTGCTTTTTTTTTTTTTTTTTTTTTTTGTGGGGACTTAGAGGGTGTCTCAAGGCTGTTTCTTATTTCTTTGTTTCTCTCTCTAATAATGTTTCAAGTGCACACTATTTTTCACAATTGGGCTTTTTTCTTTCTTTAGGCCCTTCAGGCACTCCAGAGACAGCCCAATGCAGCCCAGTACTTTCATCAGTTTATGCTCCAGCAACAGCTTAACAGTGCCCAGCTTCACAGCTTGGCTGCTGTCCAGCAGGTGAGTTGCACTGGATAATTCTCTGAGAAAGATGTGGAGATTGTCTGATTGTATGGTCCTTATCTGCTGTCAACGATTTACTGGGCTGGATCGGCCTGGTTCCATGAGGATTGGTGCGGGGGACCTGCAGACCCACGTCCCAGGAAAGGGGAAGGGGGAAAGGGAAAAGGCAGATGGGCCTAGGAACAAAACAGCGGCAATGGTCTGAGGAGGAAAGCTAATTTACTAAATAAGATATTGGAAAGCAAAATAACACAATATAATACAATATAATTAGAATTGAAGCTAATAAATCAAATAAAATGAGCAAGAGAGAGTGTCTGATAAACTGAATGCCTTACGCTAACGCTGAAGGCGATACGGCAGCGAGCACCCACTGCTGAGTCGATCCCGAAGGAAAGAGTGTCCCATGAGCGCAGACAGTTTTTATCTTTTCCCTCTGAGCGGAAAATACGTAAAAATGCAAAGCATCGCAAAGTCCTCTGGGGAATGTAGTTCTTCTCTTCTGAGACAGGTATATGCGGAAATATCAATGATCTATGGAGTTGGAGTATTAACTCCTTAACTCTTAATGCACTAAATGTTGTTATGATGTGGAATACCAATACCAAAAATCATAAAACCGTGACATTCCACCCCTTATTCCACATCATTACATCATGCTTGATACATATAGAAGAACAATGATTAACATGCATTATATACACACACACACACACAACATATGTATATGTATATACATGGAATTACTGACTGCACTCCCCCAACATCAAATTCCCTTGTGGTAGACATTGAACATCCTCATTCTTCTGCATCACCCACCAAGTGGACCCAGGTCCCTGAGCAAAGACAGTTCCACGGAGAGGTTTGCCCTTTCCAGAAGCTGGAAGGACCCAAACTGCTTTCCCCAACATGTTCTTTACATGTACTACAGGGACCTTATCTCCCTCTACAGTAGGTAGGGAGCTGGATTGGGCAGGACCATCGCGATTGATGGATCCTCGGGTGTTGACCAACCAGGTGGCTTCTGCCAAATGCTTCTCCAATGCTCTGCCACCCATTGCTTTCAACATGGTTTTTAGCAACCCATTGTATCTTTCAATTTTACCAGAAGCTGGTGCGTGGAAGGGCATATGATAAATCCATTCAATGCCATGATCTTTGGCCCAAGTATTTACAAGAGAATTTTTGAAATGAGTACCATTATCTGACTCAATTCTCTCTGGAGTGCCATGTTGCCATAAGACTTGTTTCTCAAGACCTAGAATGGTGTTTCGGGCGGTAGCATGGGGTACTGCATATGTTGCAAGCCACCCAGTGGTTGCTTCCACCATGGTGAGCGCATAACGCTTACCATTGCGAGATTGCGGCAAGGTGATATCATCTACCTGCCACGCCTCCCCATATTTATACTTTTGCCATTGCCCTTCCTCCCAAAGAGGTTTCATCCTTTTAGCTTGTTTATTTGTGGCGCATGTATCACAGTCATGGATAACCTGTGCAATAGCATCCATATTTAAGTCCACCCCTTGGTCTCTAGCCCATTTAATATGTTGCATCTCTTCCTTGATGGCCCGAGGTCTCATGGGCCCATCGAGCTAAAAATAATTCACTCTTGTGTTGCCAGTCCAAGTCTACTTGAGCCATCTTAACTTTGGCAGCTCGATCTATCTGATGGTTATTTTGTTGTTCTTCAGTTGCCCGGCTTTTAGGAACATGAGCATCTACATGGCGCACCTTTACAACTATATTCTTTACTCGGGCAGGAATATCTTTCCACGGTTCAGCAGCCCAAATAGGTTTACCCCTCCGTTGCCAGCCATTTTGTTCCCGTTGCTGTAACCACCCCCATAAAGCATTTGCTACCATCCATGAGTCAGTGTAAAGATAAAGCTCTGGCCACCTCTCTCGTTCAGCAATATTTAAGGCCAGTTGGACAGCCTTTACCTCTGCAAATTGACTTGATTCTCCTTTTCCTTCAGTGGCCTCTGCAACTCGTCGTGTGGGGCTCCATACAGCAGATTTCCATCTGCGGTGCTTTCCCACAATGCGACACGATCCATCTGTGAACAGGACATATCTCTTTTCATCTTCTGGTAGTTCATTGTATGGCAGGGCCTCTTTAGCACATGATACTTCCTCTGCTGGTGATGTTCCAAACTTTTTGCCTTCAGGCCAGTCCATGAACACTTCTAGGGTTCCTGGATGACTGAGGTTCCCCATCCAAGCTCACTGTGTAATCAGCGCAATCCACTTACTCCAAGTGGCATCAGTAGCATGATGGGTAGAGGTAACCTTTCCTTTGAACATCCAGTTCAGCACTGGCAGTCGAGGTGCCAGAAGGAGAGGCATCTCAGTACCAATTACTTCGGAAGCAGCTCGAACCCCCTCATACGCGGCTAAGATCTCCTCAGTTGGAGTGTATCACTCCTCAGATCCCCTGTATGCTCGACTCCAGAAACCAAGGGGTCGGCCTCGGGTCTCTCCAGAAGCTCTTTGTCACAAACTCCAAGTGAGACCTTCCTTTCCAGCAGCAGTGTAGAGGATGTTCTTTACATCCTGTCCCTTCCGCACTGGCCCCAGGGCCACAGCATGGGCTATCTCCTGCTTAATTTGCTCAAAAGCCTGCTGCTGCTCAGGGCCCCATATGAAATCATTCTTCTTCCGCGTCACCCGAAAGAGAGGGCTCGCAATGAGACTATAGTTTGGAACATGCATTCTCCAAAAGCCCACTACACCCAGAAAAGCTTGGGTCTCTGTCTTACTGGTGGGTGGAGACATGGCAGTGATTTTGTCAGTCACATCTGTAGGGATGTGACAACGTCTATCTTGCCACTTTATACCTAAGAACTGAATTTCCTGTACAGGCCCTTTCACTTTGCTTCGCTTAATAGCAAAACCAGCTCGCAGGAGGATTTGGATTATTCTCTCTCTTTTCTCGAAAACTTCCCCTGCTGTATTGCCCCACACAATGATATCATCAATGTATTGTAAGTGCTCAGGAGCACTGCCCTGTTCCAATGCAGTTTGGATCAACCCATGGCAAATGGTTGGACTGTGCTTCCACCCCTGGGGCAAACGGTTCCTGGTGTACTGAACGCCCCTCCAGGTGAAAGCAAACTGCGGCTTGCATTCTGTGGCCAAAGGAATTGAAAAGAAGGCATTGGCAATGTCAATGGTGGCATACCACTTGGCTGCTTTTGACTCCAGTTCATACCGGAGTTGAAGCATGTCTGGCACAGCAGCACTCAGTGGGGCTGTGACTTCATTCAGGCCACGGTAGTCTACCATCAGCCTCCATTCTCCACTGGCTTTACGCACTGGCCATATGGGGCTGTTAAAAGGAAAGTGAGTTTTACTGATCACTCCCTGGGTCTCTGGCTGACGGATCAAGTTATGAATGGGGAGCAAGGAATCCCTGTTAGTGCGGTACTGCCGTCTGTGCAGCGTTTTTGTAGCATTCGGTACCTGTTGCTCCTCCACTTGGAGCAACCCCACAACAGATGGATCTTCTGACAGGCCAGGCAAAACAGACAGCTGCTTAATGTTATCTGCATGCACAGCAGCTATTCCAAAAGCGTATCGATACCCTTTGGGATCCTAAAAATATCCCCTTTTGAGGTAATCAATACCAAGTATACATGGAGCCCCTGGGCCAGTCACAATAGGATAGCCAGTCTTTACCAGTGAGGCTTATTTCAGCCTCCAACTTGGTCAACTCTTGGGAACCCTCAGTCACCCCAGAAATATAGATTAATTCTGTCCCTTGGTGACTCGAGGGCATTAAGAGTGCACTGTGCCCCAGTGTCTTCCAATGCCTTACATTTTTGTGGTTCTGATGTGCCAGGCCATCGAATCCACACAGTCCAATACATTCTATTATCCCTTCATTCATGAGTTGAGGTTCATCATGAGTGAATGCAGGGTCATGTAACATTTCCACTATGGCATATTCTCTCAAATAATTAATGCCTTTTTCCATATCAGACCATTTCTTTTTCTCAGGCAACAGATCATCTCTGAAGGGGTATTTTTCTTTCATGGCTATCAGCATCTGCTTCCATAGAGTGAAGGGTCTATTGTGGCATGTACTAATGCCTGTGTCAATGGCAGAGTCCCTGGCAATGCTACCCAATTGGCGAGCTTCGTTACCATCTAGCTGCTCACTGTTGGCTCCACTGTCCCAACAGCGTAGTAACCAGGTGACAATAGGTTCACTTGCGTGGCGTGTGAAGTCTTTTCTCAAACTTTGAATTTCATTCATTTTCAGAGGTCAAGTAACATCGGTAATAACCTCTCTTTCATCTCCTACTCTATTAGGACTCAATGCCGTCCTAGGCGTTGGTGACCGTGATCTTGTGGGGTGTCTCAGCCCTCCTACTGGAAAGTCTAAAGTTTTGAACCACTCCTCTGGACATATTTTCTCCTCTTCTCTTACAGTGTCTGGTTCCTCTACTTTCTCCTCTTCTCTTTCAGAGTCTGCTTCTTCCACTCTCAGCTCCTCCTCTTTCTTCTCTTCTAAGGGAGTCGAGACTTTTTTTCCTCCCTCTTACAGGGGCAACTGACATCAGTTCTGGTGTCACCTGTGGTTGATCACATTGGTTAGAATTAATGATCATTCTCTCTAGCTTGGCTCGAAGTCCGTCTCGCTCAGCTATGACGAAATTTAGTTCACCTTGGACCCTGACTTGTTGAGCCCAAACATGGATTAGTTCATTTTGGAAACGGAGTAATGTAAATTGATAGGCATCTTGCTCAGTTTTGAGGGAGTCTCGCTCAGATTGGAGGGCATCTAATTCAGATTGGAGGGCATCTTGCTGAGACTGGAGGGCATCCATGTTGGACTGGAGAGTATCTTGTTGAAACTGGAGGGCGTCTCTCTTGGTCTGGAGGGCGTCTCTCTCAGTCTGGAGGTGTCTCTCTTGGATTGGAGGGTGTACATGTTGGACTGGGGAGCTTCTTGTTGAGACCAGAAGGTGTCTCTCTTGGTCTGGAGGGCATCTCTCTCAGTCTGGAAGGTGTCTCACTTGAACTGGAAGTTGTCTCTCTCGGTCTGGAGGGTGTCTCTCTCAGTCTGGAGGGTGTCCATGTTGGACTGGAGAGCATCTTGTTGAGGCTGGAGGGCATCTAGATTGGACTGGAGAGTCTGATTGTCAGCTAAAAGACTCTCTTTCTGGATTTGGAAACTGTCCCTTTCGGCTTAGAGACTCTCTCGCTCCATTTCAAAAACTCTATGCCTCTCTGGAATAGTACTGAATAAGGCCTGGTAAGCATAAGCCAGACCCCAAATAATTTGGGCCTCCTCAGATCTGTCTGAGCTGCAACATCCCCATCTCAAATACCTGCTTAAATTCTCAGGATCTTGCAGGTGTTCAGGAGAAAAGTCCCATGACACCGGTGATGACCACTTCTCTAAAGTCTCTCCTAAGTCCCTCCAAACTCCCTGCCAGTCACTGTTCTCTGGCTCTGGGGAAGGCTTTCTCAAAATATTATAAATACAGATACCAAGTAGAATGATGAAGAGTGCATTCAGGGAGACTGACACCACAATTATTACGAGCATTGGATGAGCATTCAGAAAACGCCTAATAAATTCAAAGGAGATGCCAGGAGCTGGTTTAAAAATCATGAGTTCCATAGAGTTAACAACTCCATCTGGAGTTGCTCCCTCCGGAACTGGATGCCACATCGTATACAAAAGCCAGGTAGGTATTTCTATCAGTGTTTTTAGTTTATCATATAGAGACCAAGCTCCATGGATCGGACTGGCAAACTTAGTTAAGTCCCAGTATGTTCTGAGCATTACAAGGGAAAAGACCATGAAATGCAGCCCCTTTAAGAGCAGTTTAAAAAGAGAAAGCATTTTTTTTTCCTTCTTTACTGAAACAAGCTGGCAGCACCCAAAAAAGTTTACAAATATCCCAGAACAACTGGCAGTACGCCCAGACTTCAAGGTTGTGTTATGCCGTACAGTACCTGCAGTACAGATAAGCTTGCTAGCAAGAGAAAGAGATTCACTCTAAAAGTATATCTCTGCCCGGCTAAGGCAGCTGCTCGGGCCCCACGTTGGGTGCCAAAAATGTCAACGGTTTACTGGGCTGGATCGGCCCGGTTCCGTGACGATTGGTGCGGGGGACCTGCAGACCCACGTCCCAGGAAAGGGGAAGGGGGAAAGGGAAAAGAGAAAAGGCAGATGGGCCTAGGAACAAAACAGCGGCAATGACCTGAGGAGGAAAGCTAATTTACTAAATAACACAATATAATACAATATAATACAATATAATTGTATTCCAGTATAATTGGAATTGAAGCTAATAAATCAAATAAAATGAACCAGAGAGTGTCTGATAAACTGAAGGCCTTACGCTAACGCTGAAGGTGAGATGGCAGCGAGCACCCACTGCTGAGTCGATCCCGAAGGAAAGAGCGTGTCCCGTGACCACAGAGAGTTTTTATCTTTTCCCTCTGAACGGAAAATACGTAAAAATGCAAAGCATCGCAAAGTCCTCTGGGGAATGTAGTTCTTCTTCTCTTCTGAGACAGGTATACTCGGATATATCAATGATCTATGGAGTTGGAGTATTAACTCTTTAACTCTTAATGCACTAAATGTTGTTATGATGTGGAGTACCAATACCAAAAATCATAAAACCATGACATCTGTGAATCCTTAAAAACATTGTTTGGGGTTAATACAAACAGCTAGTAAACTGGGAAACTTGATGAAAATATTAGTTTGCTTTTCAGGTAAAAAGCAGGGTAAGATAAAGTATGGCATAGCCATATGGAAACTTGCACTTCAGAGGCATGTGATTTGCCATTTAACCTCCTTTAAACAAAAGATAGGTGATTAAATCACCAGGGGGTGTTTTGAAACAATCTTAAAGTGAACCAATGATCATTATTTCTGTAAGAGTAACTGTGGTTTTGTGTATGTGAAATTTAATGTGGAATCCTCAAAATTTTATATCCTGGAACTATACTGTTTTCTTTAGTAGTTACTAGCAAGAAGGATTTGGAGTAGATCTTGTCTGTCGATATGGGTGTTTCTTTAATTGAGTTTTGCTTATTGAGATGATGTATGATGCAAAATTGTTGAACAGGTTTTTTTTTCATTTAGCAACTTTGCACACCTGTCAGACTGATTATCAGTTGAAGATAAATTACATGTGATGTGACAGTACAGTTCTGTCCCCAACAATAGCTTTGCTTTTTGGCTTTTGGTCAAAGATTTAATTGTTTTCTAATTCCTACCTGCAGTTCTGTAGCATGGAGTGAATAGAATCTTCTTGCAAGAGTCATACTAAACTTTTTTGTAAAATCAACACTACAGATACAGTATACTTGCCATGGGATCACAGAGAAAAGGAAAGAAGTATTTACCTTCCTCCACTAACCATATGTGCTACAATTTGAAATTTATTACCTGCAGTGCTGCCATTGTATTGTTAATAACTTGTATGACTAGCCCAGCAAATTTCTAGTATTGGCAGGGAATATTGGAGTGGACTGGAAGGTCAGCAGAGTTGAAGTGTATAGTGTGACAAACTGAGGGAATGATCCTATTGGTGGAGGAAAGGAAGTTGTGCACTTTCAGTGTTTATTTCCACTACCCATGTTGTGTAGGACTGAACTGGTTTGGTAAAAAGGAGGTGCCTTGCTGAGTTGTTGCATCTGATTTCTAGGACAAGGATTTGTAGTAGTTAGACTGTGCTCCAGTTCTTGAAAATGGGGGAAGATGCTGATGATGAGACTCAGTGTTCATACAAAACTAAATATGTGGACTGGATGAAAATGTTTCTTCCAAGTGCTTTATTTATCCGTCAGTCTCTCTTCACAGGCTACAATTGCAGCCAGTAGACAGGCCAGCTCACCAAACACCAGCGCCCCACAGCAGACTACCACCACACAGGCCTCTGTAAGTAATCACATATCAAGGCCTTTCTCTGCCCCCCACTCTCCTCTGCCCTTGTTCTTTCTCCTCTTTGTCTTTTAGGAAGGCAGTCAGCCAGGGAAACACAGCTTCTAAGAATGCTGGGAGTCCACAAGATACAGACAACTTTGAGGACTTGGGGTGCTGTCATAATTGGTGGGGGTTGAGGATCCCAGAGAAGGTTTCTGAGTGGGAGAGGCCTCTTAGCTGGAAAGGTAGACACTGATCTCTTTTTCCTGAGGCTTTGGGGATATGTTATCTGGTTTAGAAGAGTATCAGGACTCCTTAGAAGAAGGAGTTGTGAGCAGCTTGGAAGGGAATATTCTTTTCTTTGTCAGAGCAGAAATAGCTCATTAAATGAATGGAAGTATGATTTTTGTAGTGCATATTGGGAAGTTGCAATTTGTTCAGGGAGTAGGTAAGTTGGTAAGGTAGATTACTTTGTTTTTTCTGGTTTGACTTCATTTGTTTGTTTGTTTACTTGAGAGGCTGGAGAAAATGTATTTTTTGATCTCTTACTGAAGTTACAAACTAACAGTGATATTTGGGCTTAGTTTACAAATGAGGTCAGCATCCAGGGCTTTGACTAATTTAGATTGCATAGCTTGTTAAGACAAGAATTTCTTTCTTCTTGATCCCCTGCATGATACAGAGAAATTCTGTGAAATATTTCTTCTGCACCTCAGTAAGTGGATTTGTTCTTACTTCTTTTACCCCTGTCTCTTCCTATGTGATTTGGGATTTTTTCTCTATTTTAAGATCAACCTAGCCACCACATCAGCTGCTCAGCTGATCAGTCGATCACAGAGTGTGAGTTCTCCCAGTGCCACAACTCTGACGCAATCTGTGCTCCTTGGGAATACTACTTCACCACCTCTCAACCAGTCACAGGCCCAGATGTATCTCCGGGTAAGGCATATATGTACACACAACTTGTCCTGACTATAAACTGCACTTCCTAGATACTCGGGTGTTTTACTCTTTTGAGCTACCAACACTTCTAGACTAACTTCAAATTTGACTAACTCAGAATTTAAGAATGTTATGTTTTAAATTCAGATGGGGAAGGTCTTGTCCATGAAACTGTGTTTGTCTCTGGTCTCAGCTTTAGATGAATTTTGTATTGTGTATTGGGGAGACATATTTGTCTCTGCTCTGCGTTGATGTTAAAGATCCCATGGCACTTCTCACTAGAGTACAAATGTGAAATGTGTGTCCTAGACTTGAGTACGGCTCACAGAAATAAAACTACTTCTCTTGTTCAATGTTGGGACACATACATATGGCTAATTACTCCCTTCAGCCACTCCACAGAAGAGCACAGGCCAGGATTCAGGCATGTCTAGGAACATAAATCAATGTGAACAAATACTTCATCCTTTTGATCAGTTTGAACTGCTGCTATCTAAAAAACATTAGACTTCACTATCATCAATCTTGGGTTTGGTTACTTGAAAAATATATTCTGTGTTTTTGTTGGTGTTAAATACAGATTGTAATCTTCTTTCCAAGTAACCCTCGCCTGGGATATGCCTTTTGTCTCTTGCTGCTCAATCAGTCCTGGATATGCACCTCAGAATTCAGTTACGCACAAGTCTTTTAGCTAGTCCTGTACAGTCTGTGGGAGTTGAGCCAGGCCCATGTTTAATAGAAGGTTGTTTCCATGAGGAAACTGCTTCCAATTTCCTATTCTTGAGGGTATGTTTAGTGTTGCATTGCAGGTAATGTTGGGATTTTCTCCAAGTGCAACATTACAGCCCTGTGTTGCTCTCTAATCTGCTTGTGGTTCACTGTCTTTCTTTCTCTATTCTCCTCCATTCCTTTCATTTCACATCATCTGACCCTTCCCCCAACAGCCGCAGCTGGGAAACCTGTTGCAGGTAAACCGGACCTTGGGCCGCAATGTCCCTCTTGCCTCCCAGCTCATCCTGATGCCAAATGGGGCCGTGGCTGCTGTCCAGCAGGAGGTACCACCCACCCAGTCTCCTGGGGTCCATGCAGACACAGACCAGGTCAGTGATACCCCCTTCTCAAGACTCCTTCCCTTCCCCTACACTCTGCCACCTTGCTCTCTGTTTTTTTGCTCTGGTCACCAATGCCTATAAAGAAGGCTGGCTCTGTTTTATCTCCATTCTGTGTCCCTGTAACTAGTGCAAGCAAGACATGTTCTCTTGCCATCATTTCTCAATGTCTGCTTTTTGCCTTCAGAGGCAGGATTCATTCCAGCTTAAAATTTCTGAGATGAGACATAACCTGGATCACTTCTTTGCAGTTGCTTGGTTATCCTTGTGTGAAAAGAATTGTTGAGATCTCAGTCCATTTTTCTTTCTTTTTAGTGGGACATTCACTCTGCAAGAAAGGGTCTTTGCCAGCAGTAGTGTTCCTTTGTCCAGTTGATCTGTTGTAAAAATGTGTAAGACTGAACAGGCCATAAGATCTTAGCTCCTGCATTCATCTGCAAAAGTTTCTACAGGTCAGGGAGTTGCTATGGCTTCCCATTTTCCTGGTCCTATCCCAGTCGTGCTTGGGATTTCCAGTTACTTCATATTTGTCTTTTCTTCTGGCCCCAGTTAGCCCAGATCAAATTTGATAACAGTGCTTGTGGAGGAGGAGTCAATACAGAAGATGGCCATGCCAGAATACAGAGGAAATGGTGGAAGGCTACAGAATAGCTGAAGGCAAAATAAGTGAAAAGCCTTGCACAGGAGAAGGAGACAAGTGGCACAAAAATTGAAAAGGAATGACTGGTCCTTAAAGGGATATCTCAGCACTTTTAACAGCCATGCAAAAGTGGATCCTAGCAATGCAAGGGCAAGGCAGGTCTGAAGGCTGTCGCATGCATCAGAGAGAACAATGGTGTTCTCAAGTGGTATTCAGAAAGTGCCACGAGATCTTTAACTTCCATCAGAGATGGAGCAAAAGGGAATTCAGGTTTATATGTTTTCTTGGAATAGTTGCAGCTCAGCTTTGTCCTGCCATGTTAGTAAGCTCCAAATGAAACTTAAAGCATCAATTCAGCCTGCATCCCAGGATAGGGTATTGCTTATGCATTCTCTTGCTCTCTGCTGTTCTCAAACTTCCAGAAAGTAACGTGCATAAAACAAACTGTGTTTTGTATGTGTGTTTCTAGGTTCAGAACTTGGCTGTGAGGAGCCAGCAGACCTCAGCCACTAATGCCCAGCTCCAAGGCTCTGCTCAGAAGGTGGCTCTGCCAGGAAACTCCCAGGCTTCAGGCCTACCACAGGCCACAAATGCAGGCCAGACTGTGGCAGTGACTCCGGCCTCTTCTGGCAGCACGGGCCAGTCTCTCAATTTGAGCCAAGGGGCAGCAGGCAGTAATGGTGTCTCTGGGGGTGTGGTTTCAAGTAGTGGGAGCCAGAATTCAACAGCCTTGAGCCAGACAGCTTCTGCAGGTGCCACTGGCAGCTGCCAACGGAAAGGCACGGGAGTGGTTCAGCCATTACCAGTAGCAGCTGCCCAGGCTGTGACTGTCAGCCAGGGAAGCCAAACAGAGTCAGAGAACACAGCCACAAAGAAGGGTGAAGCGGACAGTGGTGGACATCAAACTGTGGGCATGAACCTTACCAGGACAGCTACACCAGCACCCAGCCAGACATTGATTAGCTCAGGTAAGCAGTGCTATGTTTCTTCTCTTTGAATTAACTGGGCTTTTGTGAGAACGCCATTTGAAAGTCCAGCAGTGAGAGGTTCCCCACCATGTCTTCCAGCTTCAGTGCTCCCACAGGCTGTTCTCCTGGGATTATCCTACTCCATTAATGACAGAAATTGATCTCAGCCCATTCAGTCCCTACAGTCCTCTACCAATAAGCTGTAAATCATTTGGAGTCATTTTACTGATTCAAACCAGTACAGTGGCTACTTACCTTTTCTTGTTCCCAGCTGTGCTATTGGTAACTTTTGTTTTCTCTTCTTCTTTGGCTCTGTGTATGTATTAGCTACGTATACACAGATTCAGCCACACTCACTGATCCAGCAGCAGCAGCAGATCCACCTGCAGAAGCAGGTGGTGATCCAGCAGCAGATTGCCATTCATCACCAGCAGCAGTTCCAGCACCGCCAATCCCAGCTCCTCCATACAGCCACCCATCTCCAGCTGGCCCAGCAGCAACAACAGCCATCATCTCTGACCCAGCAGCAGCAAACTCAGCCTCCACAGCAGCAGGCTCCACCTCAAAACCAGCAGCAGACTCAGACCCTTGTGGTGCAACCTATGTTACAATCCCAGCCGCAGTCTGTTCAACTCCAGCATGACAGTTCTAGCCAGCCAGCCACCAAGTCACCTGTTCCAATTCAGTCAAAGTCTATGGTCACCTCCATCAAACCACCTCAGCTTGGGCCTGCCAAAATGTCAGCAGCACAGCAGCCTCCACCACACATCCCTGTGCAGGTGGTGGGTACTCGGCAGCAGGGCTCAGGCCAAGCCCAAGCACTAGGTTTAGCTCAGATTGCTGCAGCAGTGCCAACTTCCCGGGGAATGCCAGCTGTGGTCCAGTCTGTTTCCCAAGCCCATGCTGCTTCCCCACCTTCTTCAGCTCCAGTGTCCTCACAGGAAGCTCCTCCTCTCACTACAGGGGTGAATTTGGCACAAGTTCAAGGTACAGCCCACATGGTGAAGAATCCTGCCTCCTCTCCAGTTGTGGCTCAGATGCCAACAGCGTTCTATATGCAGTCTCTCCAGTTGCCAGTAAGTGATACAGTTAAGAGAGAGAATACTGTATGGATTCTCTTTGTTCAGTCCAAGGATGCTAATTGCATTCTAGCCCTCGGTCAGTGGGATGGGAGGAATAAGAAGTTTGAATTAGGGAATATGGAGAATTTACCTTTCAGAAACGCAAATTCCAGTCCAGCTCTTGGGGTTACTGAGCACAAGCATTTCTCTTTCACGTGACCTGTCATTCAAAGACTTGCATGAAAGAAACGGGTGAGACTCAGACCCACACTGAAACAGGGTAGGTGTCCACAGTACATACTAAATATCCTATTTAACAACAATTGGCCTCTTCGTTGTTTCTCTCAGGAGAGAGAAGGCGGCTGTGTGGGCCATGAAGACTGAACTTCCCTCTCCCACTAGGTGTGGATATCTCCAGGTCAGAGAAACCTTGATGTGTGGTGTCAGCCACGCAGGTAGAGCTGGCTCTAGGCCTCAGAGGATTCCCTAGCAACAGGCTATTCAGAGGTAAACAAAGATGGCTCCTGTTCCACAGGCCTCTCTCATGCTGCTCTGAATTGTCCAACTAGGACCTACCTAACTAACTCCTTGTTACATCAACACTTTCCCAGCTCAGATACCCTCAGCAGGTTGCTGAGACTGTATTTTTTATTGGGGCTTTGCTTGTGTGCCCAAGGACAGAATGTGCCAGTTTGTTTCTACACTCTCTGACTGCTTCTTCAGGAAGCTGTCACAGGATTTGTCTGATTTTTATAACCGGGGAGATAATTCTGCTGTCATCCAGCATGTTTCCCCAACTGTTTTGACTCTGTTCTTTCACTGGAGCAGATCTGATGTAGACAGTAGTTTATTTGGAAATTGCTGAGTGACTGCCAGTCCATTTCTTTCTGGAATAATACCTTGATATTCTCACAGTGTCTTGGTATTACATGAGTGTATCGGTATATCAACTAGGATTCTAGATCTTAATCACAGTAGTCTAACAGTGAGCCTTTTGGAAGTTTGGCTCTGTTCTAGACAAACACTTCTAAATAAAGATATGTAATCTGAGGGAGCTGGAGGCATTTCCAGAGTTGGAACGAGACTGGAGATGAGTACGATGGAGCAGGGTATATCTTTGTGTTGCCTTCAATCTGTGTTTTCTGCTTTGTGGCTCTTTTCTTTGCTTATGTGTTCCACTTTATTCATGCAGGGCAAGTCTCAGAGCTTAGCAATAAAGCGCAAGGCAGAGTCAGAGGAGGAGAAGGAGATACCAGCCAGTGTCACTGCACTCCTGCCTGCCAGGTCCTCTCCTGTGACAGACAGTCCCAAAAATGTGGAGGAAAAGAATGGCCTTGGAGGTAAGGTACAAATGAGAGCTCTGTTTTATGTGTACTAATAATCTGATCTCATGTTCTGTGTAAAATAGATGGAGCAATAGTAACACTGACTCTTGGACTTTCAACATTCCAGATAAATCTGATCCTGCTGCCACTGCAACCCCAAGTACCACCTCAAGTGAAGGAGCATCAGTCACCTCCACCTCTGCTCCCACTACAAACCTGGCAATGGTGTCACGTCAGATGGGAGACTCCAAACCCCCACAAGCCATTGTTAAGCCCCAGATCCTCACACATATAATTGAGGGGTTTGTCATCCAGGAAGGAGCAGAGCCCTTTCCAGTAAGAATTTACTAAGGACATCTCTTGGAAGGGTGGTGGGTATCCATCTTTCAACAGGGCTTTTATTTTCCCACGTTCCAAGTCAACTTTCTTAGCTTGAAGTACAGAAGTGATGAAAGCAAACAAGGCTGGTTTCATGCATGAAGCTAGGTATCAGGAGTTGTTATTAGAGAACACAGAGTAACACAAATGTTTTAGGAACTGTTCTCTCCAGTAGTTCCTGAAGCAATAAATTATTTGGGAATTGTAAGAAGGTTCTTCTGTCTAATTTTTAGTGAGGGAAAGAGGCACTTCATTTTGAACAAGCAGCATGTGGAGTTTAAGCAAATAAGGGGCACTAAGTCACATGAATAGGATATTCAAGGGAAACAGCACTTGTTGATAGTTGAAAGAACTGCCACACCTGTGAGTCAGGAAGGAGTAATAACTTTGTTCAGTACCTCTCCTTCACTAATAGGCAGAGGAATTCTTTTTGAGTAGTAAGGTGTGAGGGATTTATGCCTTGAAAAGGGGTGGTGGACACAGAGACTCCTTTATTGATGGGCCCAATGCTTTCTCTTCCTGCCTAGGTGGGTTGTTCTCAGCTCCTAAAAGAATCTGAGAAACCTTTGCAGGGAGGGGCTACTTCTGGCCTGGGTGACAACCTGTCCAGCAATTCTCCTGAAGGGGAAAGTGCTTCTATGGGTGAGTTTCAGCTCTGGAACACATAGGTAGTGGTAGTGAAAATTTCTTCTAATACTTCATTATTTACTTTATACGGTATGGACTTGTCTTTCTTCCTGCTAACTCCTCAGAGACTCAAGCTACAGACCCAGGGTCTTTTTTGTCAAGTGCCAGAAAACATGACTTGTTTTTAATACTATCTAGCATACCCTATGGTAGTAGTAAGCAGAATCTGAACTGTACCTGTAAAGACTTAAGGCTGTAAAGAATGTATGAGAGTGCAGTGGTGGAGATTCCTGCGCAGCCTTATAGGATATAAGGGATATGCTATTTCTTGTTAAGTGACAAGGAGAAATGCACAACTTTTTAATACTGTAGAGTCCTAATTAGTGGAGCTTCCACCTTTCCACAAGCTAGTTGCTTAGTAGTTTCAAGAGTGCTTGGAATCTGCTGAGAAGAGTAACAGTATGAGGAATCTTTACATGTCATTTGTTTCAGTTCAGATAATCAAATATTGTGCATCTCTGTGTCTCACTAGAGCTTGATAAGAAGGCAAACTTGCTGAAGTGTGAATACTGTGGAAAGTATGCCCCAGCTACCCAGTTTCGTGGCTCCAAGAGGTTTTGTTCCATGACCTGCGCTAAGAGGTAATAGCGAGACGTCACTTCCTTTTCTTGTGAGTATACGTTCTCTGGAATTGGGCAGTTGCCCTTTTTCCAGGTAGTGTACAGTATTTTAGATCATTTGATTCTCCCTTCATGGGCTGCACTAACCACACAGATCCTTTACAACTGGACCTATTTATGATTTTTGAATGCTTCAAGGTTTGGAGGAAGCAGATGTGGTGTTGAGTATAAGCAGGACTTTTTTGCTCAGAAAATCAGATGGGAAGGGAGAAGTTTTTGGGCTCCAAAGAACCTCTGTTCAGTTGAATGTACATTTGGCTGACTAAATGAATACACACTGATAGCTGTCTGCTGTATTGATACTAGACAAAGACACAAGGGGGCATTGGGAGAAAAACCTGAGAAGAAGCTACACTAGTAATTGCTGCCTCCTGTTGATAGCAATGTACTTGTTATGGGTCTTTTTTCCCTTAGGGGAATGACTTAATTGACTTTTCAGATAGAGCAAGATTTTGGTGTACAAATTTTGCTTGTGTCAGAAGTCTGGACTGGTTTCTTCCCAGGAGAATTTTTAAGAGGAAGAATGGGATTTGATGGTAAAGACAAGTTTAATCCCCATCTAGAGGAAGGAGAAGTAATTTAGTTAATTGCTGTTTCCTAATTCTGCTCTGCTTCTTCTTATTTGAGGTACAATGTCAGCTGTAGCCATCAGTTTCGGTTGCAGAGAAAGAAGATGAAAGAACTCCAGGAAGCTAACTATGCCCGAGTGCGCCGACGAGGATCACGGCGCAGCAGCTCTGAAATTACTCGAACAAAGATCCAGGGCAAGCGTCATAGGGTAAGGCCATAGTCCTGTGTGCTTCTGTCAGTGGCAGACAGTGTAGAAGTTGCTGCTGCAAGAGGCGACAGGTTCTCATAGTGTTTGACACAGTTGTTACACAAGGCATAGTCAGCTACTCAGATTGCTTGCTCATCAGCTGCAAAAAGTGGATCCACATTTGTACTTCTGTTTACTCTGTATTTACTCTAATATATGTCACAGATGTCTGAATGAGTGTGATCAGCTGACAGACTTAGTAGAAAACAATCTGCTTTTCCTGTGTGGTTAGCTTTCTTTCAGATGAACGATTTGAATTAGATTATAGAAGGATTGAATGATCTTCAGATCTCACATGAGGATGAGGAATGGACTGGGGGAGGACAGCGATAAAAAGGAAGGGAGTTGAGAATGTAGTCTCCCTTTCGTGGCATTGTTGAGCTCTTGTGACAGCTACCCCTGGACCAGCAGCCTGAGACAGCTGTACCAGACTGCTGTTCCTAGTGGCTGATTTTTACAGCTAGTAACTGTGAATGTATTTATTTTTTATTAAAGCAAAACAAAAACAGCAAAACAAACGAATAAAAACCTTGTTTTCTTTCTTTTTCATGGGCTTATAGGGTCAGGAGGATTCAAGTCGAGGTTCTGATAACTCCAGCTATGATGAGGCTTTGTCCCCTACATCTCCAGGACCTCTGTCAGTACGGTCTGGCCATGGAGAGAGAGACCTGGCAAACTCTGGTATGGCCCTGCCTACCCCAGATCTACATGGCATCAACCCAGTCTTCCTGTCTAGCAATCCTAGTCGTTGGAGCGTGGAGGAAGTGTACGAGTTCATTGCATCATTGCAAGGTGAAGCTATGCTCCATTCCTGCAGTCCTGTGATCTGATAGCATGGGGATATTTGTTGACTCTCTTTGGAAATCTTTGAGAGTGATGCCTGGTGCTTTCAAACTGTACCTGTTCCTGGGTCGGAGTAGGTCATGCAAATGGTTGAGTTGTGCTCCTCTGCAAGAGATGGGGAATTGGGACTGTCCACGACAGTGTTTCTTAGTGCTGTTTCCTTTCTTTTCATAGGATGCCAGGAGATTGCTGAAGAGTTTCGGTCACAGGAAATAGATGGCCAGGCCCTGTTGCTTTTGAAGGAGGAACACCTCATGAGTGCTATGAACATCAAGCTAGGACCTGCTCTCAAGATATGTGCCAAGATCAATGTCCTCAAGGAGACCTAACAGTTCTGAAGCCAGAAGTTTCAATTTTGCTCTGACCCCAGAGCAGCTGCCAGTTTTGAAACATTCTGCTGGGGCAAGGAGTGGGACAATCCCATGTGGTTCTGCATTCAAGAATGAAATTAACTGCCTGAAACTGCCATACACAAGCCAATGTCTTGGTCTTTTAATGGTGCTATGACAAGGGAGGAAAATTCCCACTTGGGGCCTTTGAAACATCCTTCCTTTGAATATGCCTCTCCCATATGCCACATGAAGAAGGGAAGGAGACCTCCTTCTGTTTTAGCAGCCTCGTAAAGGGGAAGTGCCCTTACCCCTTTTTGCTACAGCAGGTTTGCTGGATCTTGGTTACGTTGGAACATGAGGTACAGGAAATGCCTGCCCTGCATGGCTTTGGGAACAGCTGTGTTTGGGGTTATTTACAGAGAGAGTACAATCTAAGTGGCAGAGGTTGGTATACAAGAACTAAAGCAAAAGGGTCTGCTTCTGTTATAGCCTAGGTATTTTTTGAACTGTATTTAATAGCCATTCCAGCACACATACCAAACTCATAGACCCATGGCATTAGGAGCTACCTTACCTTAGCTTTACTGTCTCCTGTAAAGATGCAGATTGAGGACTAGGTATTTTGGCAGCTGTTCACTCCAGGTACTCCTCTTTGAAGCAGAAGAGGATTTATCTTGAGTACTTATGACAAGGTGATGGGAAAATCAAAGTGGGAGGAGGGGTTGTTACATTAGAAAACCCCTCACCACTAGGTCTCATCAGTGTGCTAGGGTATTATTTACAGATCCAAAGCAGCCTCCTGAAGTGCCAAGGCTCTTCATAAAACAGCGTGGAATTTTGGTTCACATTTTTTGTTACTAAGCTTGTTTTCTATTCTTTTAATCAGTTTGTATTATTTTTGTCTGTCTTCATTATCCTCAGGACAACTTATGGGACAAAGTAAGCTGGCAGGATTGTATCACCTGCCTCAGACTTTTTTTTTTCCTAATCGATGTTGTAAAACAAACACTTCTTCAGTATAAAAAAAAAAAAAAACATAACAACCGAATTCTGATTTTTTTTAATACTGTTTCTCCCTAAGGGTACAGTTATGTTTAGAGGCTAAAATCCCCTGCCACTCGGCTCCCACAGGTTTTTTCAAGACCAAATTCTGAAGTTTTTCTAATGGTTTGCCAAAGAATAAAAAAGTGTGCAGTTCTCTTCCAGAACACCTTTACTTAAAAAAAAAAAACAAACACCAAAATGAAAACAATAAAAAACAAAATCTGGAAGAAATTACACAAAGCATGAAGAGGTAAGTGTCCCCTACAGACAAATACCTGAAAGGAAGACTTTTTTTTACTAAGCCATTTGTCTTTACATATTTATTTTCAGAAGTTTCACATGCCTATTTGAGTGAAACATAAGGCTGTTCTACGTGGAAGGCACCTACTGTTACAGCAGAGCTGTAGCAGCATTGGAGGAGGCTTAATGACATAAGTAAGAAGCCATCAGAGATTTTTCTAACAGCCTCTGTGCTGACCCACCTCAGACGAGGGGATGTGCTTAGGAGATGGTTAAGTGTGGTATCAACTTTCTAGTCCTAACTGAAGCATTGAGTCTGAATTTAATTTTATGACATCTTCATTCTTGTAAGAGGATTCTAAGCCTTCTTGAATCATAACAGACCCAAAGGTAGCTGCCAGTTCTCGCACCTTAAACCACTCTTTACTCCAGTGAAAAGCAAGGGGGCAGAAAAGGCTGAGGTGAGCACTTCTAGTGGCAGAAGAGGGCAGCCATTAAACCATTTTATTAGCAGCTTGGGTGTGGCAACACAGGCAGTATTTGCTGCTTTTGAGGCCCAGATTAACTTCAGTCACATTGAAAGTTTTCACCTCTTCATGTTATGGTCAGTGTTCTTAATAAAAATGTTTGTTCAGGTTTTAAAGGTCTGTTGCTTTTTAAAGTGTCTGAACCTGACCATTTCACCATTTCATTCTTTAAGAAGCAACAACTTCACATCTTTGATTTTCATTCTTTCAGAGGAATATAGGGAACTTTTCTCCTCTGTAAATGACTGAGCTTTGAGAAGTGCATACTCTGCCCTCTTGGGGCCATACAATAACAGAAGACAGTCCTTGTACAAGTAAAAAGATAGCACATTAAATAAAGACCCTTGGATAAGAAAGGTGGTCCCACACCAAAGAAAGCTGTTACTTACATCAGCACAACACTTCAGCAGGTTGTTTGATCATTTTATTTTCGAAAGTTTTGTACAAAAAACAAGTTATCTTAAACACCACCATGAAAAAAAAAAACAACAAAGCAGTACCAACTGGCTTAATGACTTGATTTTTTCCCCATATTATGAGAAAGACTAAGACTGTAATTCCTGCTTTGATTTTTCTTGTTTGCCTACTCAGCCCAGCAAGAAAACAAGGTCATCTCTTAGCCCCTACTGTCATTAGTTATACTGCTTTGTCAGTATAAAAAGCCAATAACCTAACCTTATACCCTGCCATTAACAGTATTGGTATATGGTTTTCTTCCTCTTCTGCCATATTGTAGACTGGAGAATGTGAGAAGCTAGACTCTAAGCAAAAAGCAATTATGAATCAAGGTATCAAGTCCCTAAAGGTTCCAATTAAGTCTTATTAACTTAGCTGGACCTGCTTCCCACTAGCCTCCCACTAGCGGAAGGCTAACTTGTTCCCAGCAGTATCCAAGTACCCTCTGCACAGGACAAGTATCTTAAGACTGGTATGCATCATGTTGAAGGGGACAGTGACTGGTAAGCACAGAAGTCTCCCAACATAGTTGTGAGCATGTTAGCATTCTTACCCTTTTTACTAAAAAGGAAAGAAGCTTCCCAGGAAAGCATTCTGCCAAACAAGGAAGCTTCCAAAAAGCATGAGATAATTTAGACCATGACTGAGCTGTTTGGGCTTAAACCTTCAAGAGAGGCTTGTTAAAGAACTCAAGTTATAGCTGTCTTTAACTTTCTCATTTTGCCTTGATGTCACTTACACATTCAGAAAGTGCCTCCTTAGGAGAACATTATCATCTGTTTTTTTTTTTCTTCTTCTGTGATGGAGAAGACAGTATTTTGACAGAACTCAAAAGTAGTAAAACAGCATTTAACTCAGTTCTTTTTAGCACTGCCCCTCTCCAGTCTGAGAGGATAGCATACATCTCTTCACACCTCTTAAAGGAAACAGGGGTCTACTTTTCAACATATTAGAAAAAGAATAGGCTACAGGGGTGCTAACACCTCTTCCAACTCCAGTGAATCCAACATAAAGCATTCCATCCAGGTTATGCTGGCAAAAACTGTGTGCAATAGTGCAGGAGCTAGAAAAGCCAAAAACACGTTCAAAGAAAAAAAATAAGAAAAAAAAAAAAATCAGTGTCTAACAGATTCTGTAAACCCCAGGAAAAAAAAAATACACTAAAGAGCTCTCTGCTACAGTCTCAGTTTTTTCAAACTGAGACTTCCCCTTTCTGCATCCATTCATGGCCCTTTCTTCCTCTTAATGAAGAAACTCCCTTTCCTGCTCAGTGCTGAACACTCATATTGCTTTCTTGCTGTCCTATCAACTCAGCACTTGCTCCCCATAACTTTGCTGCATTTTTTGAAAACAAACAAACAAACAAAACAGCATTACAGTAACAAAGGCATGCCACTGGGGACCAGTGCCGTTCACACCTAGAGGCAGCCATGAGACTTTACACACCAGAAACAGCCAAAGCATTTCACGTAAAGAAAATCAGAGAACTGGCTGAGGGGGGGGGGGAGGGGAGATAGGGAGAAAAATCAGCGTTGAAAGCCTATCACATTGGTAGCAAGTGGTCATCCCGTTCCTCTGACTCATCACCAAGCTGGTCATCACCCACACCACGGTATGCAGCTGGTACATTTCGAGGCTTAGATCGGCAGACAAAGTCACAGCCATCCTACAAGCAAAAGTTGTTATACTAGAATCAGATTATATGCAGAATCAGCAGCCTCATGAAGCAAAGTATCTTCCATTTCACTACAGGAGCATGTCCACCCCAGTGCTATCTGAGGGGAAGTCCACAGAACTGAAGCTGATTACAAAGTATACAAAGGGATACCCTAGCCAATCCTGAAACTTAAAGTCAGGCCTAGGGTAGAACATGGTATTATTAAGAGCATGCAGCAACACAGACATGCACAGAGGATAAACAACACTACTTTAGGTGATCAGTGAAGGGTTACACTGAATCAAACCTGAATAATCCACAGTTCCCAACTTAACATTTCTACCTGAAAAGTCTTAATCATAGTGAGCAGAAAGGAACCAGCTGCATCAAGGAATTAAAAACAGTGGCCCCTGACCTAGAATAAGATAGATACCCACTTTTCCCACAGGGTACACTGTGGCACAACTACCCAAGAAACAGTCTGTGAAGGTGCCATTTTATTATGTCTTCACATACAGGCTTTGATTGGGAGTATATAAGGATTTTCACTCACCGCCACCAAATTGCCCAAATCTTGCCAGAAAGCAAAGTGAGGAAACTGCTCCATGCCCTTTGCTCCCACTATAAGACGCTGGTAGAGAAACCCACCAATGATATAGACTGCAATTACCGAAGAAAACCTAGAGGGCAGAATTAAAAACTCAGAACAGAGAAACTGTACAAGCAGTCTCTTATTACCCAGCTATACTTGTCTCAATTTGGTACTGGAGCAAGTGTAGGTGAACATCACCTAAGGAAAGAGTAGAAGAGAGACCATACCAGAAAAGGTCAAAAAACATATGGACCTGCTAGTAAAAACTTTTCAGGACAACTACATGAAGTAGTGCCTCAAAGCACAAACACAAAACAAGAAGTCAAGACTCCCTGTCTGAATTTCCAGCTCTGGCAAAGAGCTGTTGTACAATTCCAGGAAGTCACACATTCCATGTTTCAGTGCACTGATCTTTAAGCCATGAAGGGAACAGAGCAGCTATGCAGCATCGTGCCTTAACCTAGAATTTGTATACAAGCTCAGAGCCACAATAACATCTAATAGTGACTGTGAACAGTTATACTACAATTCTACTATATTGCTATATATATACTATATATACTACTATACTGTATATATATATATATATATATATATATATATATATATATATATATATATATACACACTATATATACTACTATATATACTAAAATTCTACTATAACATCTTCCAGCAACTCACGTGATTAGTAGAATGGAGCCAGTGCTGAGGTGGGAATCCTCAGCTGGACAAGCCACACTGCTGTCCATCTCAAAGAGGTAGAAACAGTCCTGCTCCTTTTCCCTCTCTTCTGAAATAATGCTGAATGAACTCTGCAATTTGGAAAAAGTTAAGGCATATGAAAATACACCCAGGTTTATAATGAACTTCACCAGAAGGTAGTTTTAGCACTACTGCTGCAGCAAAATAACCCACCAGAGAACACTACTGCATCCTCTAAGCCCTTCTACATACAAAACACCTTTGTCTGACAGGATCCTGCTCTTCTCCTACCTCATAATGTCACTCACCGCTGTAATTCCTCGCTTGCAAGAAATCATTATCACAGCTCTTCTCTTCTCACCACTGCAGTGCCTACCATATGAATCACCTCCTTTATAAATCAGCATGATCCAGTCACCTGTGAAGAGAGAAAGAATAGTCTGCAAATCCACACCAGGAAGCAAAAGCTAGATACCAAATAAGAGAGATACTGAGTAGTCTTACTTCCATTGAAAACCTGGGTTTCATTGATTCTTCCTATCACTGTAGTCTTTCCAGACTGTCTATCCATTTGTACTAGGCCAGCAAAATCATGCAAGCTGCTGTTGACCTCTCTGCACACCCTGAAATGGTAGGCATAGTTTTCAGTTGTGCCAATGTCCACAGTCGTGTTAAATCTGCAGCAGAGAGAAGATAGAAGACCACCAACAGAATTACAAAGAGCTGAGCTCAAAACATTTGACACTCAGGACCTGGGAAGCCAGGTCACAGCCCATGCAAAGGACAAAGCCCACCCCAAGTTCTTCCACCCCCCCTTGACCTAGTAGGTGTAAACATTGTGCAGCCCTAAGGTCCATAGCAAGTTGACGCTTGTACCATACCTTATTTGGCTCAGGGGTTCTAGTTTCTTCAGCAGGGCTTTCTCCATTTGCGACTCAGTACTCTCATCACCAACCACATCACAGCTCTTCTCTGTCAGTGGTTCAGCCTCCGCACCAACAACGAGTGCCATAAAGACTACCAGCACAGCAGAGGCATGGCAATGTGATGACATCCTGGATACATACCACAAAGAACACACGGGATTAACCATCTCAGCCCTCTACAAACTAACTACAGGGTTACAGCCAATTACTGGCCATTCCCTCAATCTTGACTGCAAAAAAGAAAAGCAAATATCTATAAATACCTCACAAGTTCTCAAGAGACGCTACATTCCAACCTTTTGTAGTAAAAAACAACCTACCAGGCCTCTTTGGGATTCTTTCCTGAATTGTGATATAGGACCACAAAAAGCTTTGCTGCTGGGCATATTAATCAATACTGATTCATCAACCAAAGCAAAGCTTAGCAGGCTGAATGCTGGTATATCAGGCATAAACTATTGTTCATTATGACATCCCACTGAGAAGACAGTCAACAAAGAATAAGTTAACAGGCCTCTAATCAATCCCCTTCACAGCTTTTGCGTAAAGAGCTTGCGGTGAAGAGCCACTGTGACTTGTCAAGGAGCTTGAGCAGTCAGAGCCTAAGCCTAATAATTATGTTACCCTCCAGTACTACTTCAGCTGAGAATCTGAAAGCATTCAGTAGCACTCAGCTGCAACACCACAGAGTAGTTTTCATCAGCTGAAAAAGGAAACTGAAACATCCTATGAGAAATCCAAGGAGAAGGGGAGTAACGAAGACAAGCAGGCATGGTGGCGATTGGACTAGACGACCTTAGCAGTCTCTTCCAACCTTAATGATTCTACGAAATCTTGTAATTTAGGCCTTTAGGCTTATGCTAAAACAGCACATAAAGCGCTCCGCAACTACACCAGGACCACAGTGGGACAGATTTCCTCTCCACTTCTCCCACCGACGATGTCAGTTCCAGATGCTGGGAACAAATGAACCATGGTTTCATCAGTACCTCGCTACAACTGAACTGACAGCCTGTTTGGGGGAATGTCATCTTTGCTCCTCAGCCCACACTGTCAAGCAACATCTGCTGAGCCAGTTGTAAACATCACGCAGGGAAACACGGACACGGAGAGGCTAGATACATTCAGAGGCCAGATGCACCATACTGCAGAGGCCCAGGACACTGGAACTCGTGATTCACGCCACACGAGACAAAAGAACTCTTCCCTAAAACACTTCCTCCGGCAACCCATCTGAAAACGCCTCCTTCGCACGGACGCCGGAGGAAGAAACCGCACGGCAACGCTGCCGGATCCCGTGGACTAGTCACCACTCATGCTGGCGAACCGTACCTGAGTGCGGCTGCCCGCAACCACCAGGGCACAGCCCCCCCGGGGCAGCCCTGCCGCCTCGCTCCCGCCTCCCCGCAGAACCAGGCGGCAGAAAGCCGGGCCGCCGTTGCCTCCACACCCACCTGCTGCCGCGCACGGCCCTCCCTGCCCGCTCCGCGGCCCGACGGAAAAGCACAGGCTGCTCAGGGGCAGGCCATGCCCGGCGGGCAAGGGCAGAGCCCGAGGGCCACAGCGACGGCCATGGCCGGCTCGTTACCCTCGCCCGCCCCATGAACCGGAAATAGGAGGAGCGTGAGAAAAACTAACGCGTCGCACCGCCCTCAGCGACGACACGTGGGCACGCCTGTCAGCCGCTCTTCAGCCCGTGAGAAGCGGAGATAGATGGGGGCGGCCTTCAAATCCCGCCCCAGCCTATCAGTGGGGCTGCTCTGGAGCACGCCTCCTTTCTCTTCTCTAACCAGTAGACGACAGAAAAAGGTCCCGAAGTTCCCAACCCCCTTCGCTTCCCTTTGCTTCCCTTCTAATGCCCCGCGAATAGCAGCGGAGAAGCTTGACTGAAAGGCGGGAGTGGCTTGCCGGCTGCCTGGGTCCAGGTGGTCAGCTGGTTCACCCCTGTAGCAGCTGTCATCCTCTGGAATCACAGAATCGTAGGGGTTGGAAGGGACCTCTAGAGATCAGAGTGCAACCCCCATCTGTTCTTCACATGGGCTGTACTTCTGAATAAGACTGTCTCCTCCTGCCACTGCGTGTTCTGTGTCACTATACAGGAGTTCAGTTCCAGCTGCTCACCAGTGAGGTTGGTATGCTTGAACATCCTGACTGCGAATAATAAAGCTGATCTGAGACTGGCCTATTTAAGTGACTTTTACCCCGACTGTGATGGTGACAGCCTGATTTCTAGTGCTCTGATTTTTTTTTTTTTTTTTTTTGGATGAGGTTCCCACCTTGGGCATTGTGTGTCTTTTAGTAAGAAGAAAATGTAGGGTCTGATAACTGTAAACATGCTAGAGAAGTCACTGTTTTGTATGATATACTTGTTGAGCAGGTAGGAGCATTGAGTGCATCCTGGAAAACTGATTGACTGAGTTTGACAGTGTGTACCATATTGCTCATTCCACTGGGAACATGGCACAGGCATCTGCATAAGCTGCATAAGATATATTTACATACACAGTTAGCTATTAACTGTGTTGTCTGCATATCTGTCAGTCTTCTGTGTCCAAACTAAGGATTCTACTTTACTGCTGATATTTGAGGGAAAATTAAACCAAACCAAACCAAACCAAACCAAAACAAAACAAAAAACCAAACACCACCACCACCACCAACGAAATAAACAAACAAACAAAAAGAACTTTTAATTCTTCCCCACCAATCTTCACTTTTCCACAGATAACATCTTCTTTTTCCTAAGTCCTTTTCAGCTTTTGGTCACAGCCTTCCTTCCTTAGTATAGGTATTCAACCAGTATCTGAATTTTGTTGATTTATTTGCAACCACACTTTATGTTCCCACCTAAGCTCTCTGAATGACTATAGCAGTTTCTCCAACACTGTGTTTGACAGCCATCCCTACACTTCTCTAATTTCCACTGAAATCATTCAGGAAGACATCCCTTCTCCTGTGTTGCTCTGATGTCTGAAAGACCAAGGCTGTCTGGTGCCCTTGAGGGTTACCAGGTCACCCTGCTGAGGCAAGGGCCACCTAGAGTGCGTTCACCAGGACCTCATCCAAGTGGCTTTTGGAGAACTCCAGGGGGACTTTTCATTATCTCTGCCAGTGTTCCATCTCCTCCACAGCATAGAATTGCTACCTAGTGTTCAGGGGGAACCTCCAGTTCTCCAGTTTGTGCCAGCTTTCTCTGATCCTGGCACTGGGCACCACTAAGAAGAACCCAGCTCCGTCTTGTCTGCACCGTCTCTTCAGGTGTTTGTATAAAATAATGACATCCCTCTGAATCTTTTCTTTTGCAAACTGAATAGTCCCAGCTCTCTCAGCCACTCATCACTGGTGAGATGCTTCTTAGTCGTGGTGTTTAATGGTCCTTTGCTGGACTCCCTTCACTAGCTGAGTTTCTCTCGTTACCAATGCTGTTGAGAAATTGACTGTTGGAGGTCTTGAGTGATGTCAGATCTCTGTGCCTGCGTGTTTTCCAAGCTAATTTGTACCGAGTGTTGAATATAGAGAGATTTCTGTAAAAGTGTCCAAAGCTCACACAACTTCTTTCTCCGTGCTGTACACCTCTATTGAAAACTAACTCTAAAAACTGAACTAACATTGTAATAGGCATCAGAAGAATGAACTCTGAGCTAGTGTTGTGTTTAGGTATCAGAAGAATAAACAATTAGTATCCTTTAATGAGGGACATCCCAAAACCAGCAGACCTTGAGGAGAACATTAATCAGGATGGCTTGAGGATGTTGCCAACTTGGCAAGAAAGCTTATGGTCTGTGTATGCTCAGCTCACCTACCTTCACTATTATAGTAAAAGTCACACTCATAGGTCGAAAAGACCCCAGGTGCATACATAGTAGTGAAAGTATATAGTAAACAATATTAATAATTGTATGAAAATTACTAACCAATCATCACAAGGAGGAAGGGCTAGAAAAAATACTAGCTTTTCAAGCTTTGTGTGTAACTGTAGTGGTAGATAGTTCTGTGGGAAACCACCAAACACCTATGCTTGCACAAATTTGAAATAAATAAGGAATGTTACTGCTGAGTGTGTTATTATTGACCCCATGGATTAGGCCATGAATCTGCTTTTTGAGCAATACCTCTACTTCCTCTTTGACAGCAGATGGGCTTCTGGCTTTTCATAGCCACTGCTTATTCCAGTTGTCTCTTTAACCTTGTACTATGCCTGTCAATCTGCTTCTGTCTTGAGAAGGAGCTCTTCAGACCTGTACACTCTCACAATTGCTGCTCCGATGCAAGAAAATAACATGAATTTTGCAAGTAATTACCTCTTCCACTCAATGCTGCTTTTAAGACATCCCTTGGCAGCATAAGAAATGCTGTATTTCTAACTCTCAGATATAAATTATTTTGCACAGCTTTCCAACTTCATTCACATCTTTTGTCTTCTGACTGTAGCCTCAAGCTTCCTGTTCCACAGGCGTTGAACCCTAGCACTCAGCAGCCTAATTGATCTTGTTGTGCACTCGCTTCGGTGTGGGGGCAAGCAGATTAGAGACTTCTTCAGCAGAAACAAGTGAGGAAGTAATCTATACTTCTGTCAAATTCTCTTCAACTACGTCCCCAAGGGCAAAACTGGACAGGAAAGGAGAGGTGAAGAGGCTGGTTTTACTTCTATCAAAAGTGAGATCTAATGAAAATATGCTGTCCTGGCCACTGATTTTGAATATCAGTTCATGGTACAGTTGCTATGATTTTAAAATTACATGAGCATGTAATGAAAGTGGGTGAGTCAATGACCTGGTGATGTTCCCCTCCCTCCCTTCCTACTCTCTCCTTCTCTCCCTTCCTTCCTCCCTCTGTTAAGCCCCTTTCAGTGTCTTCTATTGGGTATTCAATCCAGGCACCCCTTTCTTCAGAAGAGGCTTGCACTTTTCAAGTCAGCTAGGCAGCAGTACGAAATTATCAGCAATAGCTCTTTGAATGGCAGATGTGATGTGAATGTGATAAATTAGAGGCATATCATAATCAGAGATCAGAGACAGAAGAGGTGTATGAGATCATCTAGTCTTTCTCCATTGTGTGTCTGCATAATTCTTCTGATAAGCTTCTTCCCGTATTCTCTCTTTTCTAGTTTTACATACTTCCCAATGAGCAATTTTTCAGCTTGAGACAGTACTATAGGGTAGTTTACTATCAGGAAGATTTTCTTAGCGCTTTCCTTAAATTTCTGCTCCATTCCCCCTGTTTAGACCAAGCAAATGTCACACTGAACAGTTTCTCTTAGTTGAGAAATCTCACCTTGGAAGAGTGAGATTTTTCATTGATGGTCATTTTTTATAAATGTCACCTTCTCCTGAACTGATTGTTTTTCCTCTAAATGTTTATGTGTGTAAGTAAACTACTAGCTGAACTTAGGTTTTTTTTTTTTTTTCAGAGTTGTTACGGCTCTGAAAGGAGACACTGGGCTAGTAGATGTCTGTGCCTGCTCAGAACAATTGTGTATATACATGGTTATTATTTGTGCCTGGTGTCATTGGCTTTCATCAGAAAACACATCTCCAAATGCATCAGAAAATTCAGGGCCATCATTTAATTCCCCACTGTTCGTGTTCACTCCTACCTGTTGGAGGTGGGAATTCCAGGATGCTATGCTGAGATGTTTGCAGTTTTTCTTTTAATATTCCTCCTATCCAAGCTGCTTCATTGTCATATTTTTTGAATTAGAATCAAAGACCTTGAAAAAGCTGATATTTCAACAGAATTTCTATGCATATTATTTATTTCCCAGCTCTCTTCTGCATGCAGGGAGTCCCCAAAGAGAGCAGTTCAAGTAACTTTCTTTAGAAGGCCTTTGTTTTCAACATGCTCCACTCCTCCCTCTCCCTGCCCCCATCACTGCTGAGAGATGTGCTCTCAGGCTTTTATTTCTGTTTTCAAATGCACACATATGCAACAAAGTCATCTCTGTGACCAGTATCATATGTGTATCACAGGTGCATAGATCAGTCCTCTGGTAAACCAGCTGGTATTGATGCATGGGCTCCCCAAAAATGAGTTAGCTATGCTAACTTTGTTCTCTCTGGTTTCTGGAGAGCCTGAAATATTCCGCACTACCAAAACACCAGTCCTGTAGTCTTTTAAAACCGTGTTACACTGCATGACATGCTTCTAGTAACAGCACGTAACCAGGTTTGTGCCACAGGACAGGATCCTCATTTCTCCTATCTTCTACTCCCCCTGGCTTCACAAAGGCACATTGCCGCAGCTGAGGGAATTTATTTGGGACAGTGCAGTGACATACTTCAGATGGCCCTAGATGATTTGAATTATAAAATGCTTGCAACTTTCACTTTTTTAACCAAATCTGAACTCCCAAACCTAAATATAGTGAGTCACAGTGCTTGCAGATGAATGTTGTCATATCACAATCATCATGTCAGAACTCTGATAAACCTAAGTGGGCTTTTTTTTTTTGTACAAGGAAGCAGTAACAGTGGATATTTTCATTAAATATCCACCAGGCAACCTCTCCTTATGCTTTGGGAATCTCTTCCACTGTTCCCCAGACAGCAACATGCAAATATGTCTGGACGCTCCACTCAGAAATCTTTTCAAACCCATTTCAGGTACTTCACTCTTAGTTTTCTGCAAGAGCTTCTTCACACGATACTGCCAATGGTTGAGGACCAAGAAGAAACTTGTGAGCCTGTCTTAGGAAGAGAGAATGCAAGAACACCCTTCTGTGAGCAGTAGAAGTCTTGATTTATGAATTTTTTTATTCCACTTCCCTGAATTGATCATTGCAACTCAAGTAAGGCTCAAATTAAGGTTGAATGCTTCAGTGTAAACTTGCCTCCTTCACTTTCTTTTTTCCTCCACAAAATTATTTAATGTTATAGTTTTTTGTTGTAAAAACTGAAGTGAACTCTCCAACAGCCCTGGTCTGTAGAGGTGCCAGGATATTTTTAGCGTTGATTTGCTGAATCACGATAGTTTCTTTTTCTTTTTCTTTTTCTTTTTCTTTTTCTTTTTCTTTTTCTTTTTCTTTTTCTTTTTCTTTTTCTTTTTCTTTTTCTTTTTCTTTTTCTTTTTCTTTTTCTTTTTCTTTTTCTTTTTCTTTTTCTTTTTCTTTTTCTTTTTCTTTTTCTTTCCTTTTCCTTTTTCTTTCCTTTTCCTTTTCCTTTTCCTTTTCCTTTTCCTTTTCCTTTTCCTTTTCCTTTTCCTTTTCCTTTTCCTTTTCCTTTTCCTTTTCCTTTTCCTTTTCCTTTTCCTTTTCCTTTTCTTTTCTGTAGTAGGTTTGAAACAATAGAAAGTGAACTGTTCTACTCCTTGTCAGTAGGCACCAGCTCAGATGGCATTTAGGAATTAAGTGTTTCACTAACATTCCTATAGCCTTGTCCTAGGAGCAGTTTCCCCTAAAAGCAGGAACCCGGAGGATGCAAGATGCCTACTTCGAGAGGCAACAGAGGAATAAAAACAGAAGTGCAAATGCTCAATTTTTTTTTTTGAGCATGTGATCTCAGAAGAAATAATTATGTTTCAATGGATACTTATCCCATTTCACTTAGTTTTCAGCTGTAAAATCATCTAGAGAAGTTGTGAAGTCTCTTCTTGGAGATCTTCAAAAGCTGCCTGGACGTGGTCCTGTGCAATCTACTCTGGGTGTCTCTCCTTGAGCAAGGGTTGGACCAGATGGACCCAGGCCTTTACCATTCTTGGATTCTGTGATTTGCAGAGAACCTCTATACTGCATTAAGCTCAGGTTGAGTTTATTATCTTGTGACTTTACTTGATTATTTGATTGATTAAAACTATGCCACCAGAGATACAAAGGTGACTTTACAAGAGAGAGCAGAGAGAACAGCTACCAAGTTCAAGGTCTTCTCCCATTGTTGTCCCATGTGCAAAGATGAGATTCATTCTATATTACATAACAAGAAATATGGAACAAATACTTTTTAAACTATGAGTGAGGCAGCTAGAAGATCCTGCAAGTTCATATAATCAAACATTGGATAGAATATTTCAGTTGGAAGAGACCTTCGAAGATCACCCTAGTTCAGCTGTTCCAGACCAACTAGCTTTGAGAAATGGTACAGAAACTTTGCCTTAGAAAAGATCTTTCTATCAGAAAGATAATGCTTAGAACTTGTCAGTGGTTTGCGGGCTGGTTTGACCTGGTACTGGGACGATTGAGGCAGGGGACCCATGGGCCCACACCCCGGGGAAGAGGAAGGGGGAAAGGGAAAAAGGGAGAAGGGAGATGGACCTAGGAACAAAGCAGCAGCAACGATCTCAAGAGGAAAGCTAATTTACTAAATAAGATATCAGAAAGCAAAATAACACAATATAATACAATTGGAATTGAGGCTAATGAATCAGATAAAATGAGCAAGAGAGTGTGTCCGATAAACCAAAGGCCTTATGCTAACGCTGAAGGCGGATGGCTGCAACAAACACCCACTGCTGAACTCAGTCCTGAAGGGAAGAGGGACGGTCCAGTGACCGCAGACAGTTTTTATCTTTCCCTCTGAGCGGAAACACGTAAAAATGCAAAGCATCGCACAGTCCTCTGGGGAATGTTGTTCTTCTCTTCTGAGACAGGTATCTATCAGTGATGGAGCATTGACTCTTTAACTCCCAATACACTACATGATGTTATGATGTGGAATATCAATAATATAACAGAAATCATAAAACCATGACAGAACTAAATTCTGTCATACTGTACCTTGTTTATCTTGAAAATTTTTAAGCCAAAACTACAGATCTAAATATAATACTATAAAACAGAGACAAGTTTTAAAACAACTGAGTCTGTAAACCTCTCTAAGAATAAAAATAAATTAAAAGAAACAGATCACCTCAGATGGTTCTGGGGATAGAACATTGAAATGGGCTTTCATGAGTGGTAACATTTCCCAGAGAATGGCTAATAGCTAATCCCCAGGGGAAGATTTTAGTAGAAGGCTAAATATGTAGTGACAGGTCCCCACCACAAACTTTTTGTCTTCCTGAATTTTCTCATTAATCTGCTAGAGTTTATGGTCTGGTCTATTTTCTTTATTTCAACTAAGCTTTCGATACTCAAAGCTGCTATTCTTTTTTAGTTAAGTCCCTTCCCCTTTTGTTTTAGCACTGACTTTCTTTTGTTCTTTCTCAGTATTCTTATGTGTTTCTCCCAGTATTTGTATGTGTTTCCACCAAGGGATCCTAAAAATAGTCTCTCCTAATGAAGTTTTCCCTTAAGAACAAATATTTTGTTCTTTTAGCCATGCCTTTTAATTTCTTTTGACAGACTTCTTCATTTGCCTGTAGCTTCCTATTTTGAAATTGTTACAACACTGTGCTTCCATCACTCACCCTCTCACTCCCCCTTTCAGAGGAATCTCTGCATATTTGTGGCCACTGTGACAGAGAAGCTGCTGGATTGAGCTGTGCTAAACCAGACCCTGTAGACAACTCACAGCAGTCTGTCATGGTTTTATGATTTTTGTTATTGGTATTCCACATCATAACATCATGTGGTGCATTAAGAGTTAAAGAGTTAATGCTCCAGCTCCATGGATCATTGATTATTCTGGGTATAGCTGTCTCAGAAGAGAATAAGATCTACATTCCACAGAGGACTTTGTGTTGCTTTGTACTTCTATGTTTTTCTGCTCAGAGGGAAAGATAACTGTTTGCATGTCATGAGACACACTCTTTCCTTTGCGGATCGACCCAGCAGTGGGTGCTCGCTGCCATGTCCCCTTCAGCATTTAGTGTAAGGCCTTCAGTTTATTGGACACTCTCTCTTGCTCATTTTACTTGATTTATTAGCTTTAATTCCAATTATATTGTATTGTATTGTGTTATTTTGCATTCCAATATCTTATTTAGTAAATTAGCTTTCCTCCTCAGATCGTTGCCGCTGTTTTGTGTTTAGGCCCATCTCCCTTTTCTTTTTTCACTTTCCCCCTTCCCCTTCTCCAGGACATGTGTCTGTAGGTCCCCCACCCCAGTTGTCATGGAAATGGACTGAACCAGCCCATTAAACCGTTGACACAGTCAGAAGCTGATTCTGTTTCTGTGTGTTTCCTGACTTGCTACTCTTGAGGTGGTTATTGGCATTGAAGAGACATTTAGTCTCAGGGACATGCTCTGAGATTTGTTTACTTCAATATGATTAGTTGGTGCCTGTCATTGTCCCTGTTCTTCCTTCAATGTTGGTCAGATATTTTTTTGTTAATACATGCCTGTTTTCACCATCTTCATCTAACAATCCATAATATAATTCTGTCCCTGTGTATTCAGTAGCATTTGCCTGGTCTATGATGTTCCTGTTACTTCTGTCTCTTAATACAGATCAACCTACTTTGACCTAAATTTACTTTGATGGAGAATAACCTTCTCTGTCTTCCCTATATATTTTGTACTCCATTGTTCTGATATCCTACTCATA